>JADMNL010000034.1:134202500-135535000 GCA_016271365.2 Neoceratodus forsteri
TTACTGCATTTCATAGAAATAGTAAAGGAACAGGGTCCCTTTTAAAATTACTAAATGAAGTTGGGCCTGTGTAGGGCCCTGTTTTAAAAATGAGCTTTCTCCTTCCTTTATATATAAATGGTTGTGTTGCATGATGTGGGAGTTCACTTAAGAAAAGGTGGAGAGGAGGTCTAGCCACTGTTCCTACTGTGCCTTATCAAACCCATCCCACATTGGTACAGCAGTGCACACATAGAAACAGAAGTTGTTGGCAGATAAGGACTGCTTGGCCCACCCAGTCTGCCCGTTTATCCATTCCTACACTGTCACTGCAGACCCTGCCTGGACTCCAAATGTTTCCCCCTGCTTTCCTACCATGATCCTTTTTTTTTTTTTTTAATTCTTTGATACTTTCGATATTCTTTGATTCTTTGGGAAAAGCCCACCAGGCACCAGTGCCTGTTGCCATGGTCGACGTGGGATCACTAGGAAGGTTAAATGACTTGCTCAAAATCGCAGATTATGCAAGTGGAGGTTGTGGGAATTGAACCTAGGTCTGGCTGTTACAGGCTCATTCACAGATCATTACCTCTTGGCTATACTGCTAGCCATTTGTGCCTATCCCGTGCATGCTTGAAGCCCACCATGGTTTTTGCCCCACCTCCTCGACTGGAAGACTGTTTCAGGCATCCACCACTCTTTCTGTGAAGAAGTACTTCCTCACATCCCCCCTAAATTCCCCTTTCCAGCTTCACTGCATGCCCCCTTGTTCTTGTGCACTTTCTCTTCTGTAAATACTCCTGTACCTTCTATTCACCTCCTTGAGGTACTTATAGGTCTTTATCTTGTACCCCCCACTTTTCCAGGTATACATATGGAGATTCCTCAGTCTTTCCTCATGGGCCTTATGATGCAGCGTCTGCATAATTTTAGTTGTCCTCTTCTAGACTGCGTCTACTTTTGTCTACAATCATCTTTCCTCAGATGTGGTCTCTAAACTGGACACAGGAGTCCAGGCGAGGTCTCACCAATGATCGATACAGTGATAACACCACCTCTGTCCTTCTGGTGATTTCCCCTCCCCATACACCCCAGCATCCCGCTGGCCCTGCCTGCTGCCTTGTTGCACTGCCCTGCCACGTTGACGTCTTCATGGTAACCCCAAGGTCCCTTTCCTGTTTAGTGATCATCAATACCGCATCCCTCCATTTTTATAGGAGGCAGTATAGCGTAGTGGTTAAGTGCACTGAGCTGCAAGCCTGGAGACCTAGGTTTGAGTTCCATCAGTCCTCACTTGCATACTGTGTAACCCTGAGCAAGTCTCTTGACTTCCTTGTGCTCCCAGGTCGAACCTGGAAACAAGCTCTAACTTGGTGTGCCTTTCCTGGTTAAACAATCCCCCCTTCTCCTTACTTACACACCACGCTGTGTTTCTATGCCCTAGATGCATGATTTTGCACCTTTATGCATTGAAACTCAGCTGCCATATCCTCAACCACTCCGCTAGTTGTCTCGGGTCTCTACCCACTGTCTCCACCCCCTGTGGAGTATCTACCCAGTTGCAGATTTTAGTGTCCTGTCCAAAGAGGCACAACTTCCAGTTCTTCTGCAATGTCACTTACGAAGACATTGAAGAGGATTGCTCCCGGTATTGAGCCCTGAGGTACTCCACTGATCCCTCATTAGAAGTATGGTCATCACTCCCTCCCTGATGCCATATACTTACACTTGGTAACGGATTATGGTGTATGGTGGAACATCGTTGTGTATGGAGATCCATACATTGTGGAGAGTCGCTCTGCTGCAGTAGTGATGTAGCTACTAACGAAGAACAACTTTTCATTCTGCGTTGGTTAGTAGTTGTGTCACAGTGCAAACCCCCATCAACGCTGTTCGTAGGACAGGGGGCGGTTGAAGTGTTGCATGCATGAGCAGGCTGGCAAGCAGATGGCCGAGAAGCGCAGGTTGCAGACAGCACAGACTGACTGCTTGAACAAGAAAAAGTAAGCGATTGTGTTTTTTGGGACCATACTGTATATAGAATAGTGTATGATAGCCCAAATACACGACATTGTTATTCTTAAACCTGTGGTTACCATGATGACAATGGGACATCTCAAGCGACACTCTCGAGGTCCTCAACGTCATGGTAACCACTCGGTATAAGAATAGCATTGTCGTGTTTGGGCTCTTCCTACACTATCCTGTATGTGCAGTGACTAGTGAATTCCACAGGGGTCCATTCTGGGACTACTGCTGTTAAACCTGTTCATTAGTAGTTTAGAATTGAGGACTAGTAGCCATTTAGCAGCTGATGCAGTGCTAGCAAAAGAGGTTAGCAGTGAGGAGGATTGTGAGAAACCACAGCAGGATCTATATAAACTGTTAAGACTGATGACAGGTGCAGTTCAGTGGATATCCAGTGATGATAGCTACTGTAAGCGAGCAACTGCAAAAACAGCGACTCATTTTCAGCAATCTTATCAAGGGCTACCCTGCAAGGGTAGTGACCCTATAGCGAAAGAGACTGTAGAAGAAGAGTGACCGGAAGGGAGTTATAGGGGAGGGATAGGAAGGGGGTCCGTAGTGGACTGCTGTGCCTGCTCCAGCCTAGCTAGCCCTAGGGCTGGGGACCGGGAGGGTTATAGTCTTGCCGCTGCCTGCGGGTGCGGCACTTAATTTTTCCCGTAAATGCAGGATGTGCCCCATCCCTGACATGCACCACCTTGGAGTTAGTTATCTTTATTCAGAGGGGTGCGGGGGGGGGGCAAAGCCCCATGTGAGGGAGGGGGCATGAGGGACACAGCCCTTCCCCCTACAAAAACACTTTTTGTTTTGCCGGATGGGTCGCCAGGAAGTGTATATCGTAGATTTGCTTTTCGGCGATATACACTTTCCAGAATGGCGATCGCTATTATGACATGGAACTGTTCAGTGTGAGGGAAGTGTAAAATAATGCAGCTAGGGGATAGAAATGGGAAGTGGGTTTACAAATTAAATAGTACAGTATTGAATGTGTAGAGCAGGAGAGCGGCTCATTATTTTTTATAGACACATTGAAAATGTCCAGACGCTGCTTGGCAGCTCAGCAAGGTCAGTGGTTCTATTAAAAGGGGGAATGAACACAGTGGTTCTGTTAAAAGAAAAATGAATAGCAGGCATGTACTCCACAAACCCAGGCACACTCGCCTCACTCCACAAAACAATCACCACTCTGGTAAAGGTGCAAAAACATTTTTATTTTAAAATGTAGTTTAGTTAAAATGGAGGTACTTAGACTGCAACAGAACAATGCTAGCCAACGTTTCACACAAGCTGGTGCCTGAACACAGCACGATAAATAGTAGAGAAAGGAGGTGATGCTGCAGCTATACAAGGCAGTGGTTAAACTTTTATGTATTTTTTTTTTCTTATTCTTTTCATCTGCTCCAGTCGGCCCCCTTTAAACGAGAGCCCCAGCCCTGTGAACCTGACCTCCACCAGGATTTACCACCAGCCGTCTTCTCCCAGGGCTTACCCCTTCCCTGGCAGAGTCCGCGGAGTTCCTTAAGCCCCACTGTGGTCTGGATCCAGTTTGGTGCAGCATGCCCAGCTAGTCAGGTGCAGGGCCTGCAATCGCTTGTTGCTATCCTGCCGCTGGCTTTTTGTCCCGTTTTCCTGGTGCCCCTGGGAGGTGTGGTGTGCAGTGAGTCAGGGTGCACACCACCGCACCAGTGTCTGCCACACATCCTTTATGTTTGGGCCCAGGTCTTTCCCTCAGTTTCTGCCAAGGCCAGGCAACTGCCCACCCGCCATCTGCCCTCTCCCCGAGGAGGAGAGCAGTTATACAGATGCTCAATCCTCCTCCCCCCCCCCCCCGACTGGCCCTTGGATGCCCTGAGTTCGCTTCTGAACCTCGATCATTGGCATTGCAGGTGGAAGTGCTACTGCTGCACTGGCAGGCCACCTTGGTTAAAACCCCATTTGGAGTGTTATGTGCAGTTTTTATCACAACATTACAGAAAGGATATAAAGGAAGTGGAAAAGTACAGCAGACGGCTACAAAGATGATGGGGGGGCCTGGAAAGCATGCCTTATGAAGAAAGGCTTATGTACTTGGGTTTGCACTGGTAGATTTAGCTATGTAGCAAAGTAGCACCCACTACCCCCTTAACAGAATCCCTCATGGCTGATGTCAGAGTTGGGCTGCAGCAGTGTGAGATTAACTAGCCTGCAGTGCATGTTGGAACTTGCTCCGATCAGATGTTTGCTGATCCCACTGTTCTTCCAGCACTTAGTGCAGTCCTCTGTAACTGTACTTAGCTCCGGGAGGACAGCAGGACCAGCAAATAAAAGTTCAAAGCTTATAAAAACTGTAACATGCACTGCTGGCTGTTGAATTGTCAGCGGCAGGGGATTCCTGGTTACACCAAATGTCGGGCTGGAAGTCCACAGGATCATCCAGATACAATTTAGGGTACTGCAAGAATAAGTTTAAAAAAAAAAAAAAAAAATGTGCGCACACAGTGCAAATTGGGAGTAGCCCCACATGTTTATGTGGGTCTCTAAGCGTTAACTGTTCCCTTTAAGTACAAACATCAGAGTCTTGCTGGTGGAAGTAATCCAATAAAAAGACATAGCTGGTCAATACCACAAAAAAAAAAAAAAGAGCATGGTAAAAATCGTGCGGGGAAAACAGCGTGAGCAGTTACAGCTACAGGGGAATAACAGCATGGTACATTACAGCGCTGTACCTGTAGCTGTGATTACTCTCACCATCCGCCTGGGAATTTCGCATGAACTTCACAGGCAGAGTTTGACTTTGCTACAACTCTATTGGCACCTTTCCGACTGTCTCCCCGAGTTCATTATATAAAGTAGGGAGGGTGATGGGGGCATAGGCCCCTGTATGATAATCAGAAAGGATAGTGTCCTCTGTTCTGTGTCTGAGCTATTTTTGCAGGACACTATTTTTAGACACACTATTATTCTGGCACTATTATTGCTTGTGCCTTTTTTTTATTTTTTAATTTTTTTTTTTTTTTTTAGCACTTTTCAACTAGAATCATAAAAAGAACATCTTAAAATGTTTGTTTTATCAGACTTCTATATTTTTCTCACGGTGCGTTCTCTAGATATTTTGTAACAACTTGTCTATTGAGTACAGTTGGTCTGGTATTCATCTGAAGTCTTGAAATGAAGCTAAGAACATATAGTGACTTTTAAAGTGGATGTTAACATTGAGTGTGACTGTACTCTTGTTTTCTTTCTGTCTACATACAGGTCCATAACTTCATGGATGTGTGCTGGGATAAATGCATAGATAAACCTGGCTCAAAGCTGGACTCGAGGACTGAAAGCTGCCTAGTCAGCTGTGTGGACAGATTTGTTGATACAACCCTAAGTATTACCAACCGATTTGCCCAAATGGTACAAAAAGGTAGCCATTAGGATCTGGTTAGGAGCTCCCTGGAGGTTCATCAGGTTTACGGAGTATCTGGAGAAATCGGTGCATGACTGCCAACGAATAAAGACGATTATTCAGTGTTTATAATTTCAGCTGAATAAGATACCGTCAGACTTGCCATGGAGTAAAGACCATTATTTTAGCATTTGTAATTTCATCTGAATAAAATAACAACAGAACGGCCAACAAAAGACCACTATTTTCAGACTTTTTTTTTATTTCAGCTGAATAAGTTAATAATGTAATTAACGACGAATAACCCACGATGATGATGTTCATTGTGCTGTTTTGCCGCACACCTTGGGTGTGTAGTGAGGCACAGTACCACCGGCCAAGTGCTTTGCCACACTTGGGGCATGCAGTGATCATAACTGTGTGCAAACCCTGAAGTGTGCTATTGAATTTATACAGTGCCTTCAGAAAGTATTCACCCCCTTGGATTTTGTCACATTTTGATGTGTTACTGCCAGAATTTTTAATGCACTGAAATTATTTTTTCCCCCTTGATTCACACAGCATACTCAACAATTTAAAGGGGCAAAAATATTTCTATTGTGTAACAAAAATTTATGAAACATTAAAAACTGAAATATCTTGTTTACTTAAGTATTCACCCCCCTGAGTCAATACTTTGTAGAAGCACCTTTAGCAGCAATTACAGCTTTGAGTCTTCTTGGGTATGTCTGTATCAGCTTTGCACATCTGGATTTGGGGATTGTCACCATTCTTCCTTGCAGATTTGCTCAAGCTCTGTCAAGTTGGATGGGGAGCGCCGTGAACTGCAGTCTTAAGTCTTTCCACAGATTCTCAATGGGATTCAAATCTGGGCTTTGGCTGCGCCACTCAAGGACATTCACCTTCTTGTTCTGAAGCCACCCAGTGTTGCTTTGGCTGTATGCTTTGGGGTCGTTGTCCTGTTGGAGCATAAATCTTCGCCCAGTCCAAGGTCTATTGCAGACTGATGCAGGTTCTCTCAAGGATGTGCCTGTATTTGGCTCCATTCATTGTTCCCTCTGTCCTGACAAGTGCCCCAGTCCCTGCCACTGAAAAGCATCCCCATAACATGATGCTGCCACCACCATGCTTCATGGTAGGGATGGTGTTACAAGGGTGATGAGCTGTGTTTGGTTTGCCCCAGGCATAGTGCTTTGCATTCAGGCCAAAGAGTTCAATTTTTTGTTTCATCTGACCAGAGAATCTTTTGCCACATGGTCTCAGAGTCTGCCACATGCCTTCTTGTAAACTCCAGGCGTGCTATTATGTTGCTTTTTTCTCAGGAGTGTCTTCCGTCTAGCCACTGTCCCATAGAGGCTACATCTGTGAAGTGCTGCAGAGATTGTTGTCCTCTGGATAGGTTCTCCCATTTCAGCCATGGAACTCTAGTTCTGTCAGGGTGGTCATTGGGTTCTTGGTCACTTCCCTGACCAAGGTCCTTCTTGCCCGGTTGCTCAGTTTGGGAGGACAGCCTGCTCTAGGAAAAGTCTGGGTGGTTCCATAATCTTTCCATTTCCTAATGATGGACTTGACTGTGCTCCTGGAACTTTCAACACCCTAGAAATGTTTTTATACCCCTCCCCAGATCTTTGCCTCCTCACAGTTCTATCATGGAGTTCTATGGACAGCTCCTTGGTCTTCATGGTAGAGTTTCTGCTCTGACATGCACTGTCAACAGTGGGACCTTATATAGACAGGTGTATTTCCTCTGAAATCATGTCAACCATTTGAACTGGCCACAGATGGACTCCATTTAAGTTTCAGAGTGATCTCACAAGGAAATTGGATGCACCTGAGCTCAATTTGGAGTGTCATAGCAAAAGGGGTGAATACTTATCAAATCAAGACATTTCAGGTTTTTATTTTAAATTACATGTACAAAAAATTCCAGAAGTTTCATTCCACTTTGACATTGTAGAGTAATTTGTGTAGCTACATGACAAAAAAAAATCCCATATAAATGTATTTTAATTTGAGTTTGCAACATCACAAAATGTGACAAAATCCAAGGGGGGGTGAATACTTTCTGAAGGCACTGTAACATTTATGCAGACAAAAATAAATCTTAAGTTGTAAAATGAAAAACAGACCTGTACCTGTTGAGTCAGTAATATCAACAGTCATGTAAAGGGTCACGGCCAGTCATAGCTTCCTTATCAGCAGTATGTTCGATGTACACCTTACTGATCCCCCGTACTCTGCTGCCACTATTTCTGCTGTGCTATACACCGTTTTATATTGATGCTTACATTCCCTCCTTGACACAGAGCTTTAGCTAAGTTAATACAGTGGATTCCGCTTAAGTGTACACCTGTTCTGTAAGGACAAAATGTGCTCTTAAGCGGAATGTGCATTAACCCAAAACTCACATGAGGATCACAGTACTATGCACTGTATATGGTATCTAACGTAATCAGCTGCAAATCTAATCTGACACAAACAGCAGTAGAGTACTTATCAAATTATTTTACAGTAAAAGCATAATTCAGTGTCCAACTGTGAGATAAAAAGTTTTATTTAATCAAAGCTGGAAATAGTTTATTTTGCTCTGTTTGGTGTGTTCCACTGCAAGCTTGTTAAGGTAGTGCTCCAACTCAGATAGTGCACTCAGATCATGCTTCTCACGGGCACGGACAAAGCAGTTAATTTTGGTCATGGCAGTAAGTGCCTCCGACATGCTGACATGTTGGGGGACAGGGTCGTCTTCCTTTTCCCCCTCAATGTTTGCCCCCATCACTTCATTGCAGATTGCCACATCATCAGTGGAACCATCATTGGGTATGGAATTGTTCATGTCCTGGGACTGTTCAAAGTCAGCAGGGGTAATGTTGGGTGGCAGCCATGGGTTAACCAGGAGTGGGTCATGTATCTCTCTGACACCCTCCATACCAGTTACAGCAGCTTCATTTGCAGGTATGAATCCTGCCTTTCGGTAGCAGTTGACAATGGTGTCCTGCCTCACATTTCTCCAGGTGTGGTCGAGTATCTGGATGGCGTCGAGCACAGTGCTTTTTTTCACTAGAGTGGCGGCACTCCTAAGGAGTCCCTCAGCAAGACATAGCAGAATCTTTTCAGTTATCTAGAAAAGAAAAAAAAAAGTGAGTTTAAGATAGAGCAATCGATAAGGAGAAGGCCAGGGGTAAATGGAGAAAAAGGCAATAAGGATGGGGATGGGGCAAAAAGAAATAAAGCCATAAAAAAATGGAGGGTAATGAGTACTAATGCCCGTAGGCTTGGTAAAAAGCTCCCCGAAATGGTGGCCTTGAAGGAAGAGGGATGCCTGGATATTGTGGCAGTCACAGAAACATGGTGCACAGAGAACCAGGACTGGGATGTCAGCATACCAGGGTACACAATCTACAGGAGGGACAGGGAGGGAGGGAAGAAGAGGAGGAAGAACTCTCTATGTAAGGGAAGGGATAAAAGCTACAGAACTAAAGGGGTAAACAGGGAGGAGAGGAGGCACTGTGGATCACCCTGGAGACTGGAATTGGTACCACAGTCCGCACAGGGGTTGTATACAGACCCCCGTCTCTGGGAGGAAATGGACAAGGAAATGATAGTAGGCATCCTTAGAATGGCAGAGAGGTAGGTAGGTAAAATTTTTATTCGTACTAAAATGAATATGGATAACATCACTGAGCCGAGGCTCATTTACAGGGAGGTCCAAAGGTGAGAAAGGGGAGATATTGCTGATGGGGGACCTGAATGTGCCAAGTGATAACTGGTGCACCTTTGCTGTAGCCACATCCAAGAGCAGCGCCATTCCCGATGCCCTACAGGGGGCATGCCTCAGACAGCTAGTTTTGGAACCCACTCGGGAGGGAGCAATCTTAGACCTGGTAATCTCAAATGGGGACGGAGAGAGGATCTCCACTCTTGAAGTGGGTAGCCATCTGGGAACAAGCGACCACCAAACAGTGTGGTTCACGATAAACTTAGCTGTAGAACGAAGCCATACAAATGTGAAGGTACTGGAGTTCAGGAGGGCTGATTTTGTCAAAATGGGAGAGTGCCTCAGAAAAGCACTAGCAAACAGGCAAGAAGGTGGGTTGGAGCAACAGTGGGGAAACATCAAAACCGCCGTCACAGAGGCAACAAGTCTTTGTGTGAAGCAAATAAAACGAAGGAAAAAAAACACTATGGTTCTCAAAAGAAGTGGTAGGGAAGGTTAGGGAGAAAAAGACAGCATTCAGGAAGTATAAGGAAACTCGGACGGAGCAGGACAGAGAACTGTACCAGTTAAAGCAGAAGGAAGCGGGGGAGGCAGAATAGCAAAGGCCTAAAGTGAGGAAAAGATAGCCAACTCGGTTAAGAAGGGGGATAAAACCTTTTATAGGTACATTAGGGAACAAAAAAAGACTAAAGCAAGGATACTGAGGCTGAACAAAGAGGAAGGTGGTTGGGCACAGAGTGACAGTGAAAAAGCAGGGATACTGAACGAATACTTCTGCTCAGTATTCACAATAGAAGAGCAGGGAAAGATACCTAATCCAGTCAATAGAAGTACTCTGGATGGGGGGGGGTGATATTAGTCCTTTCACAGAAGAAAGGGTTCTGTACTATAACTGTTCTGTCTATAGCCCATAGGGTGCTCAACTTCATGTATAGCTTGTCAAATCTGTTGTTGATTGTGTGCTTACAACATTTTTATTGACATGTACTCTGCCTAAAGACATCCCTGTAACATGAGAACTGTATTCTTATACCTTTGTAGTTGACTCTCAACCCCGGGTAGACCCTGAGGAAGGGACTGTAATTGTCTCAGTGGACTTATCTGGTTACCAAAACTCAAATAAATAAATAAATTAATTAAATAAAACTGAAGGTGGATAAAGCAATGGGGCTTGGTGGGATTTGCCCCAGAATTCTAAAGGAACTAGGGGAAGAACTAGTAACACCACTGACAACCCTTTTTAATAAATCATGGGAGGATGGTGTGGTACCGGAGGGCGGATGTGACTCCCCTTCACAAAAGTGGGAGCAAGACAGAGGCAGGAAACTACAGAGCTATCAGTTTGACCTCAGTGGTAGAGAAGATGATGGAATCACTTCTGAAGGAAATAATTGTTGAGTACCTAGAGGCCAGTGGGGCACAGGACCCAAGGCAGCATGGATTCACAGCAGGAAGGTCATGTCAGACAAATCTAATTGATTTCTTTGACTGGGTGACCAAAGTAGTAGACTAGGGAGGGACTGTGGACATGGTCTACCTAGTGTTTAGCAAGGCATTTGACACAGTCCTGCACAAAAGATTAATAAACAAATTAGCCTGGGAGTGGGTCCCAGGGTGGTAGCCTGGGTAAAACACTGGACAACAGGACACAGAGGGTAATAGTAAATGGAGTCCACAGTGAAGAAAGGGGGGTTACTAGTGGGGTACCGTATGGTTCAGTACTGGGGCCGGTCCTTTTTAATGTCTTTATAAGTGACATTGCAGAGGCACTGGAAGGAAAAGTATGTTTCTCTGCAAATGACTCAAAGATCTGCAACAGGGTTGATACGCAAGGTGGGGTGGAAAGGATGAAAAGGGACTTGGCAAGGTTGGAGGAATGGTGAAATCTATGGCAGCTTAGATTCAACGCAAAGAAGTGCAAAGTAATGCACCTGGGAAACAAAAACCCAGGGGAGGAGTACACAATGGGGGGGTGAGATACTGACAACAGAAATGGAAAGGGACCTGGGGATAGTCATATCAGATGAACTAAAGGTGGGCCAGCAATGTGAGAAGGCAGTAAGGAGGGCTGGGGATACTGGCATGCATAGGGAGAGGCATCACCAGTAGAAAACAGGAAGTTGTTGGCCCTCTGTACAGACAGTTGGTAAGACCACATCTGGAGTACTGTGTACAGTTCTGGAGACCCCATCTCCGCAAAGACATAGACAGGGTGGAGGCTGTCCAGAGGAGGGCAACCAAAATGGTGCAGGGTCTGCATCAGAATGCATATGAGGAAAGCCTAAAGGAGCTTAAGATGTATAGCCTCGAGGAAAGAAGGGAGGGGGGACATGATAGAAACTTTCAAATACCTCAAGGGAATCAACAGAGTCCAAGAGGGTAGCATCTTTCACAAAAAGAGATGTACAAGAACAGGGGGGCACACTTTGAAGATAGAGGGGGGACGGCTTAGAGGTAATGTGAGGAAGTATTTCTTCACAGAGAGGGTTGTAGATGCATGGAACAGCCTTCCTGAGGAGGTTGTGGAGTCAAAAACTTGGGGGGGAGATTCAAGAATGAATGGGACAGACAGGCAATTCAAGTCGGCGGTAGGAGGTAGTAGGCTGTTGGTTAACTAGGATCTGCAGCTTATCCGTTGGGTAGGGAAATGGGCAGACTACGTGGGCCAAGCGGTCCTTATCTGACATTAGATTCTATGTTACCAGAACTGTGCTATGAGTTGGCATAGCAGGGTTAACATATCATACAGTACTTGACCATGATAAACGTGCCCGACACTGCAAATTATGTCCATATCCATTGACTGTATCAAAGCAGTCATACTGGGTGGGATAAAAACAAGTCTGATGTTGGAGAGGGGAACATTAGGATGAGCACTGCAATTGTCCAAAATGAGGGCCATTCTAAGCCATTTATGGCGCATCAGAGCATTGACCATTTTTAGCCAGGTGGTAAAAATGTCAGCTGTCATCCAAGTATTTGCATTTCCTTTCCAGTCAGCAGGCAGGGCATCCATAGACAGTCCGGAAAAACAACGTGTTTTTTCTGATTTGCCCACAATTGGTGGCCTTAGCTCGTCTGTCCCATCCATATTACAGCATATCGGTACGGAGATTCTCTCCCTGGCTCCCCCCCCCCCGAGGCAGTATCCGATTTGAATGCCAGTGTTCCTTCAGAAACTGCTCTCAACCATAGCCCACTCTCATCACAGTTATAGACAAGGTGAGGGAGGTAATTTTTAAAAAGTTCTGGGAGGTTGCTATTTAATCATGTGTCTGCTAACTGAGGGTCGGCAAGGCATCAACTTTTCACCGTGACACCCTTTGAAAACCATGCCATCGCTCTCCTTCCATCTACTTAACGAGCCGCTAGTGGGTGTGAAGTCGGTTCCCATATCTTCTGCAAGCTGTTTTGCCTTTGTTAAAAGAATAGGACCATAAATGGGGGCCTCTGCTGTTCTGGTATCTGAGAACCACCCCAGTAAAGCAGCTTCAACTTCATCACTCTTGCTTCCCCTCCTGCGTTTCTGGTCCTTGTTCTCCTTTTTTTTATTTTGTGTTTTTTTTTTTTTTTGGATTGATTTTATGAGTATAACAGCCAAGACTGTAAGACATAAAAAATACAGGCGTTGAGACTCGCAGGTCTCCGCAATGTAGGTACGGGATAGTTCTGCTATCAAAGTACCCCCTTGGGTATAAGTCCATACTATGCAGGTACTGCCATTAATTAGTTCTGATAAGGAGTAAAGTCCAGTTTGATTATGATGTAGATCGTTGATGCTCTCACCACCTAAGAGAAAAAAAGATCAAAGACACCAACATAACAAACCCCACACAGGACTTCAAGGTTGTGGAGGGGCTTATTAGCCGTTACTTTATGGAAAAACAATCATACGATGCCCTGGTCTCGGTTATGATGTATAGTCAGTCCCACATTCCCGGGTAAGGCAAGGCAGTCAACCTTTTGGGAGTTAAGCATAGTTTAGTAGGATAGAATACAAGTTCATGAACCGAGCGGCATACATAAACGCCCTCTATTATTAACTTCCATAAAGATGACTATATTAAAGAAAAACATCTGTATATCTATACTTGGAGCAACATTAAACATATAAAGTAACGCTGTAGGCAGCTAGTTAAGATTTAAGTCAACAAGAACTGGAGTACTTAGCCCATAGGTATTAAATACCCCGAGCAGCTACAAAATATTGCCCACCCTTCCTACTACGGGAATAAACAACCCCACAAAGTGACATGGTTAGATTTACTTAAAGAGGGATGGAATTCACAGTTTATCACCCTTCATCATCTGAGGAATGTTCAGAGGGATTCAGCTTGGCGAGCAGCTTCTCTGCAAAGGCCACCGCTGTGGTCGGGTCAGTAAATAGGTGGGTTTTGGATTCGTGGCGCACCTGGAGCCTCGCCAGGTAGTTCAGCTGTGCTTGAATACTGTTTTTCAGCATGTCTTTTTTACTGCTTGGATTTCCTTTTTCTGGTTCTGAGTGCTGGCTGCTAGGTCGGGGGGGGAGGCGATGTGGCTGCCTTCCCAGATGAGTTCTCCCTTAGCTTGTGTGGCCTGTAAAAGAGTGATTCGTGCCTCCGGAGGTGACAGGGTGGCGATTGCCATTAGAGGCCTTTGTGATAGGTTTCCTCTGGAACGTGGCCGCTGGCGGGATCGCAGAGGTTTTCAGGATTTTAATTCTGGAGTCTTGAGGCAGGGGGTGCATATCATTAAATATCATTTTCATAATGGTATCCAGAATTGTAGACTTTCCAGCGAATCGTGGGGGAAAACCCACGATCCTAATGTTGGCCTGCCACTGTGCATTCTCCAGGGATCCGATTTTGGCTCTCAGGAGACATCACGCACTATGGTGGCAGTACACTCATTTTGTTGATGTGTTTGCGCATCAGATAAATCCTTAATAGCCAACGAGTTCTTTTATTTGTTGTTCCTTTGTCAGCAGCTTTGTTTCCACTGCAGCAAGCCGCTTGTTAGTGTCCGCCCAGTGGCTTGTATCTTGGCCGACATTGCCATGATTTGTGCTGACGGCAGGTCCGGTACCACCAGACTAGCAGGTGCCGTAGGCCTAGACCCTTTTGCGGAGCCCACAGGAGAAAGGTAAAGATCTAGGTTCTGTCCATGTTGCTTGTCCTTTTTTTGGCCCCATCAGAGTTTCCGATGGGTAATAGTTATTTTTGCACTTCTCTAGTTGCACAAAAAAGTTACTTTAATTACTTTAACAAAAATTGAGAATCTGAGTTAACTCAAATTGCTACCACAATGATGCTGCTCCACTGCGCCCCTCTCTGTCCTTGTTTTCTGATTTTTCCCACTCGGTATACAACTTAACCTCTTGCTTTAATCATACCGTTACGGCATACTGTGGATAAATCTATGCCAACATCGGCAGCAACATCTGACCTTTTTACTTCGGGAGTTTCAGTACACTGCAACAGCTCGATCTGCTGCTACAATGTTAGTGTGACTTTCGGTCCATCATAGCCTTCTGTCTGTTCCTAATATGCTGGATAATGCCTCTTAAGTACAGGTAAAGAGCACCTATTAACACCACGTGCACTTCTCTGGAATGTAATCAACACCTTGAACAGCAGACAGCCTCTTTGAAGGATTGCATTTAGCCGAAATTTGCACTTAAACAGATTGCATTAAAACAGAATTTTTAACATGAAACTGTAACATAAAAAAAATCAGGAGAGTAAAAAAGTGTGTTTGTAACCGAAAATTGCATTTAACCGAATTGCACTTAAGTGGAGTCCACTGTAAATGCCATTCCTCCCAGTGCAGTCTAGCATTTTCTGTTCTTGTCATCACCTTACTTACTCTAATGGAGAATCTACAGGTATCTCACAGGGGTGAACACAGGTACAGGAGGGAAGTTTTTTTTTTTCAAATCACAAAGAGCACCAAGAGCAGAGGCATGTAATGAAGCTGGAGGAGGGGAAGTTTAAGAGAGACGTGAGGAAGTATTTTCTTCACTAATAGGGTGGTGGGCACCTGGAACAGACTGCCAGCAGAAGTGGGGACTGCAAGTATGCATGGAATAGACATAGGGGTGTATTATAAAACTGGCAGGTAGGAGGGAGGGTCGCTGGACACCAGGCAGGGTCTGTGGAGACAGATTAGGCAAGGAACACCTGGGCAGACTTGGTGAGCCAAACAATTCTTCTTTTTATTTTGTGAATGCATTGTCCTGAAACAATTATCCTTTTCTACTGACAGATTTCTGTTTTTTTCTGCTGTATTTTCCAAGTGTTTCATGGTTGCGCTCCTGCATTTCTTGTGCTAGGCCCTTTATCGATTTCTTCCTCTTTCGGCACACTGGCCTACAGTCCAAATTTTCTTCTTTCCTTCCCAAACCATCTTTACGTACAGCATGGCTGCTTGATGGACAGAATTCTCTCTTAGTGGCCGTGAGAGGGCTTGTACTGAACACTGTATTTGGATGTTAACTTTTGCTGTTGCATGTTTAAATTGTTGTTATATTCGGTGCCATTAATGTTTTTTTACTGATTTTGTTGTGTTATGATTTGTACAGGGAGCACGTGGTTTGGAATTTTATTTTTAGTGGGTTGCTGTTTATTTATATTGTGGGATTGTTTAGGGAGAGGGTGGTTGATTTTAGTTCTTAGGAGTACTACTGGGGTACAAATGTTTTATTTATTTTTATTTTCTTTGTTAACTGGGTAAGGCGCACTAGGCACAACTGCTTTTTTTTCAGGGGTGACCTGGGAGCTTTGGGTTAAGTGACTTGCTCAGAGTCACCCAGTATATGCAAGTGGAGGTTGTGAGAATCAAATGTAGGTCTGTCTGCTGAATGTACCAAGCTCATTCACAGCTCGTTACTCTAACCTCTAAACTATACTGACAGCTGTTTAGAAGCTTTATTGCTGAGAGGCTCATTTACTACTACTACTACTACCACCTGTGGCAATTGGTACTTTTGCGGGAATCCAGTTAGCCCTCTCTGCCGAGGTTCTTAGCCACTGTAGGGGAGTGGTGATCCTCCGGAGGTGGGCAGTAACCACAGGTGTGGTTCTGGGCACAGTGATGGATGGGAAGGGAGTTGGTGAAAACCAGGAGACTCCTGGGGAGGGTTTGGAATCAAGAACTGGTTCCTCCCTGTCTTGTTCACCTCCCCAGGGCTCCGCCTCATGTTATCAGACAGACAGTAGTCATATCAGTCAGCTCTGCTCCTCCCTTTTGGGCCATTCTTGGCATTGCAAGACCACTGACAAAGCAGTGGTGATGGAGGACTTTGTCACATATTCCTCAGCTGACCTTGTTTGCATCATGGAGACCTTGATGGGCGATGATTCTGGCTCCATACTGGAGATATCTAAGCCATCTGGATACTTGGTGGTGAATTGCTCAAGATGAGAATTGCGAGGGGGTGGTATTTGTTTTAAATCCACTTTGGGACTTACCACATACCACACCACATGACACCATTGCATTTAAAAAGCTAGTGGATCATGATGATTTTTTCATTGCCTGTTTTACCAGATCACTCTCATGTACAGTTTTGTTTTAGGGGTTTTTCCTTCTGCTACAGCAGAATTTTGGTTCACACATACATTACTGTGGTATCAAATTTTGTTCTGTAGCCATAGATAAAAGTCCTGACTTAGTCCAGTGGACCGCGGTTGAAGGTACTCCTGCCAGCCAGAAGTGAGGAACCACAAAGAAAGTGCCGCCAGTTTAAAGTCCTCTCTGCTCATACTGCTCATCTCACTTCAGAGAATGCTACTTGGTAAGCTTTTTGATAATCTGTCATCTCTGTGTGTGGGCCAAAAGTAACTTGTTAGCCCAATGAATAAACAATTTATAGAATTGTCTGTCATTCTGCTTGTTGTTTTTTTATATTCCCAAGTCATTGCACTACTGAGACTGTAGCTGTTCTGATGAAAAACTGCATCTGAATGTCCAGTTTTAGTGACAGACTGTAATATTTTTTATGGTGTTCACTGCTGACTTTCCTGAATTGTGCCTTTATACCACAACACTGTTTTCTATCAGTGACAGAGTGGACAGTGCAGCAGTAAAATACAAATTAAGTCTTCCCTTGGTTATCGGGTACTGAATACTATGCTGTCAAGAATAACACTATTCTCTGGCTTGTCAGTGTAACAGATACACATTTCATGTTTTATTTGCATTCCTGTGGTATGTCATTTTATTGTTTACAAATATGAAAATGATTCAAATTTTATCTTGAGATTTGTAAATTAAATACACACATAATTACTAGGCTGAAATGCACAGCAGGTAACATGTTTAATGTCCAATTCATGCAAGAGCTCATACCCTTAAGCATCTACATATGTTCTAATACCTTACACAGTGTTGCTTTTTTTTTTTTTAGACAGTTACTGTATATTTGTAAATTGAAACATACAAATTCTAGTTGCAGACTTATCCCCCTAGACACACATCAGTTGTGAGCAATAAGGACACATTTTCTGCATTCGAAAACGAGATGCAGAAAAGGCTGTCCTGCACCATTTCCCTGAGACGGTCAGTCTGGTTTACGTTAAAGGTCATCTTTATTCATTTCTGGATCTGATGGACTCCCAGCGGCCTCCATGAGTATCTTCCACCTGGGGAATAGATTCCTGTTCCACACCTTCACAGTCATCTGTCATTCTGCCTGGAGTGTCCCTAGAGACTGCCAGCAGTCAGTGAAGCTGTTGTAACATATAGCATTGGGTATTATTCTTCAATACAGTTAGTCATCTGTTCTTAGTCACTTCCGGAAGATCTCGCCGAGTTTCATCTTCTAGCTTCTTCACTTCCTCCACTATACAGCCTGACTGTTTGCAGGTAGGCTGCTGCTCTTTGACTAGTGCGGTCTCTGCAGTATCCATGGTTAAGTAGGATGAGACAAACCTCTCTTTTCTATTGCAAGAACAGTACCATTTTTTCCCTCCTAATACAGACCGACAATGATTCTGATGGCATGCAGTTTCTTACCAAATACAAATTTGGACTTCATTAGAAAAGACGGTTTCTAATAGCTATGAAAATGATTTGGTGTGTATTTGTTCGCAAATGTGATGTATAATAAATGCCCACCAAGCTATTTTCATAATTGATAGAATTTGTCTTTTTTAATGAAGTCCAGCTGTATATATTTATTTAATAAGAATCATTGTCAAGGTTTGTCTACAACAAAAAGATGAACAGCATGACAGCAAATAAAGATATGCTGTATCTGTTGTCACTGAGTCTGAGAACATCGTTATTCATTGCAGCATAATGTCCAGTACCCGAGCGATAACTTCATTTGTATTTTATTGCTGCACTGTCCTCTCTGTCACATGCAGTGACACCATGATACATAGGTAGAATGTGGCATGCACAAACAGAGAACATGAGCACTGACCGACTCTTTTAATCCCCACCACCACCACCAATTTACAACCAACTCTTCCTGAAAATCAAAGACATGCTTTTGCTGGAGTCAGGTAACACTTCAGCAGTTTGTTTATTTATTTATTGATAACTAGGATTAAGACCTTTGAGCTGGGAGCTCGTTTGCAAAGGTTCCACATCAGTGGTAGGGAAGACAGTATTACAAAGGATTAGACAACAGAGAGTACAAAACATGTACAATAATTACAGCAGTTTATACAAGCAGGTTTGTACATACAAGACATAACAATAGAGGGTAAGATATCCTCAGTTTGCGTATATAGTAGCTAGCGGAGAGAATAGTTGGAGGTAGGGACCAAGGAGGTTAGAGAGGGGGTAAGGTGGTAGATGGGGGAGGGTGGTGAGGTGAGAAAGATAGTTGCAGCAGTCATGGACTTCGCAAGGGAGTGGGTGTGGGGGGAGGTTGGAAGGCGGCGAGTGGCCAAGCCAGAGCAGCGAGCCACTAGGTGGAAGGGTAGTAGGGTGAGGGAGTGTAGGGGTAGGGTAGAGTTGGCAAGGGACCATGCCAATGCAGGGAGCCACTAAGAGGCAGGGTAGAGACAACTGGCAAGGGGGACTAGTGGTAGCAGTCACAGGTGCTGGATGCGAAAAGATGTTGGCGTAGCAGTCTCTTGAAAGGGCCCAGAGTAGGTTGGTTGGAGATGTCCTGGCTGAGGGCATTAAATCAGAGGGGTGCTCTGTAGGCAAAGAAGCATTGACCCTGCATCGTTCGAAGACGAGGAACATGGAAGAGGTGAGTGCCGGCACTTCTTGTCCATTGCGAGTTACTGCTGTGTGGTTGAAGTAGGTTTGCTGTACCATGGGGAAGAATACCAAGTCAAGTCTTTCTGGCCAGCAGTCAGGTTTGGTAGTGTAACCTCCCACTGAGTTGGAGCCAGCCCGTTTGAGCATAGAGGTCACAGGTATGGGTGAGACATTCGACTCCTGAGAGCAGTCTGCAGGCTTTGTTCAGTGCAACCGATATTCTGCAGAGGGCAGTGTGGCAAGCAGTGCCATAGATAACCAAGCCATAGTCTATGACAGAGAATAAGGAGCCATTGATGGCTAGTCTAAGGACATCTGAAGTGAGACAGTGCTTGTGCTGTGGAGGAGACTGATTTTGTGGTTGACAGTCCTAGAAACATTGCTGAAGTGCTGGTCATAGGCCAGACTGCTGTCAAGTGTGACCCCAAGATATTTTAAGTGCTGGGTGTGTTCAAGTAGAGCTCCAGATCGGGTACTGATGTTGAGAGCGTGGGACTTGTACTTGTTCCAAGTGCTGCAGAACATCATGGTTTTGTTTTTTTAGCTGTTTTGGATTAGTTTATGCTTTTGGAACCATTCCTCAACAATTCGGAAGCTATGTTGCAGATTGCCTTCAAGTTGCTCGGGTCTGGGCAGCTTGTGAAGATTACTGCATCATCTGCATAGAGTAGCATCTGCTGTGGGCAATGGCATGGTAGATTGTTGAGAAAGATGCTGAAAAGGAGCGATCCCAATATGGAGCCTTGGGGGACACCAGATCTTACAGGCAGATGGTCAGAGAGGACATTGTGATTTTCACTCTTTGTGTACGTTGTCCTGGTAGTTTTTGAACCAGAGAGTTGAATTTGCAGAGAGGCCTATGGAGGTTAGTTGGTTTAGGAGGTGGGAGTGCTGGACAGAATCAAAGGCCTTTGAGAGGTCAATGAATACTACCCCTGCTAGGGTTCCTTGGTCCACAGATCGGTGAATAAAACCAGTGAGTTCCAGTAGTGCTATGGAGGTACTATGTCCTTTACAGAAGCCATGCTGCTCTGGGCATTGGATTGAGTATTTTACAAGGTATTCGACCAGCTGGTCAGCCACTATGCATTCTAGTGCTTTGGAAAGCAGTGGCAAAATTGTGATGGGCCGGTAGTGTGACAGCGATGCCCTGTCACCATTCTTGTGCAAAGGAGTCACGATGGCTGATTTCCACAGCTGTGGGAATTGTGATTGGCAGAGTGACAGGTTCAGGATCTTAGTTATGGGGAGGAGAACTTCAATAATGAGTGCATCAAGTTTGAGGTCCAATGTGTCTGCACTTTATCGTGATATCCCAAGCACTTTGTGAAGGTATTTTCTGACTAGTGAAGGGGTAAGCTTCTTGAAGTAAAAGGGGGGGCAGACTGATGGCAAACATCAGTAGTAGAGATGTGGGAGCTTGGTGGGTCCTCAAAGTAGTCTGGGGGAACTGTCCCAGAGAGGTCCGGGAACACTTCATTGAAGGTATTGGCTAAAGTAAGGGGGTCCTGGGTAGGGGGTACCCTGTATGTTGATTAGGTTTGGTGCCGACTTTACATCCTTCCCGAAGACTTCCTTCATGTTAGTTCAGAAGTTTTTCCCGTCGCCCCAGAAGGTAGTAAGCGACTCCTTGTGGTGATTTGATTTAGCCTGGTATATTTCCCAAGTGCAGGCATTTCTGGCTTGCTTGTAGGCTGGTATTGCTGAGGGTTTACCCGATTCTCTGGCTAGGTGCCATAGGTGATCACGCTTCTTCAATTTGCCTATGAGGTCAGGTGATAACTATGGGTTAAGAGTCCCCCATGCTTTGACCTTTTTGTGGGGTGCATGCAAGTCACAGACTTTCATGAACTATTTGATAAAGTAATCCAAGGCAGTATTGACATCAGTAGCGTGGTCGATTTGTGACCAGTTGGTGTTGGCAAGATCGTGTTTCAGGGACTCAAGATGCCCACGCTTTAGTACCCTACTAAAGGTGAAGTGGGGAGGTGGCTTGAGGAATTTGTCCCGCAACAGGAGACTGGGAAGTGGTCACTAATAGCGTCCGGGTGCACTGTCACATTGGTGAGTCGTTCTGGGTTGCTTGAAAGTATCCAGTCTAGGAGGATGCTGGTGCCCATTTTGTAATTAACCCTGGTGAGGGAGGAGACAAGCTGGGTGAGGTGGACTGCAGAGATATCGTCCCTGTATGTGTCTGCATCAGGTGAAAGCCAGTTGACGTTGAAGTCACCTAGTAAGATGGTCTCAGAGTTAGAGGGCAGGCCACGGAAGTAGTCCACGATACCCTTGAAGCCCCTTTTGTGTTCATTAGGGGGAACATAGACAGAGACGATAGTTCGGGCTTTGTTGTGTGCCCCAAGTAAGGCTTTTGATTGCTAGCGCCTGGGCATTAGGTCTGAGATCCGCCTGGGGGAGGACGTGCCCTTTGATGGTGTCCTTGATGTAGATTGCACAACCACCTCCTATCTTAGTAGCCCTGTTAAGCCTGAAAACATTGAAGCCAGGGAGAGCAACCTCATTGTCAGTGATCTTCGGTGAAAGCCAGGTTTCCATTACTGACAGAATGTCAGGGTTGTGCTGTGCGGTCCAGGCTTGAAGTTGATCCAGCTTGCTTGGAAGGCTCCGGATATTTATTGATGCTATCTTGATTGTTCCACGGTTTAGGTGTTTTAGGGGGTGAAGTGAACTAGATGGGCCAGGGTTTGGGTGCACATCCCCAGCCCTAAGCAGTAGGAGTTGGTGGGCAAATAGCCGGTAGCCACACAACTTATTATAGAGGCAGCTGTTTTTCTTCCTACACGTAGACTGTGTGCAGGACGTTGAGAGCCCAGATGGTTTGGTGCATAGAATTTGGTTATGGTGTAGATTGCAGGTCCTCAGTGGCGGCCACAATTGCGGCGGTAGCAGGAGCCAGTGAGCGGACCAGGCTCCCTTAGCAATCAGGAAGTAGGGCCCAGTGACACAGTAAGGTACATAGTGGATATTTTTGCCTGCATACGTCGATAGGGGAGCAGTATGACAACTAGAAATATGGCCATGGCATAGGACTGCTAAGAGGATGAGCTGCTGCAGCAGGGTGCAGAAACTGGTCATGTTTTATAGGCTGGGTAACCAGTTAAAGTGACCACTTGGGAGTGTGTTTGTGTTCGACTAGGAGACCAGGCAGCAGGAGTAGAACAGTTGCAGAGCCCCTAGTGGTGATACGGTATAGGCTGCAGATGAGAAAGTCGATACTTAGTAATTTACAAGACCTCGAGATCACTCTACCCTATAAAGCAAACTGTTGAAATAGGGTGGGTGGGGAGCCGGTGCACAGCGCCAGTGGGGTTGCACTAGGCGGCAGGAGCCGTACCTTACTGGCCTTGACTCCGGGCTGGAAGTCTCATGCGGCAGCCTGAGAGGTGCTGGCCATCCAGGGAGCCGCAGCAGAGCTGGGGGAGCCCTGTGGAGGGGGTCCTGGCTGCTGGAAAACAGAGAGAGGCAAGGATTAAATGCTGGCTGAGGGACAAAGGGACAGATAGCACAGCTGGGGAAAGATTTAAAGGACAAAGGGAGCAGTTAGTTTGGTCGCCAAGCCTGATTCCAAAGGAAGAAAAAATTCAGGAAAGGCTGTAATCAATTTAAACAATGCAGGTATCATGGTATCAACAAGGATTACACTCTTTTAGGAACGTTTGTGCAAAATAACATTAAATTAGGAACCTAGAAAACAGGTTTTTGTGCAGAAAGCAGTGGAAAGCTTGAGGAGAAGGTTTTGACCGGAAAACAACATCCGCGTTCCGATTGGCTGGCGGCAGGAGTCATACCTTGCTGGCCTTGAATCTAGGCAGGAGGTCTCGGGGGCGGCGGCCTGAGAGGTGCCGGCTGTCGGGGGAGCCACAGCAGAGCTGGGAGAGCCCTGTGGAGGGGGTCCCGGCTGCTGGAAAACAGAGAGAGGTGAGGATTAAATGCTGGCTGTTCAGGTGTGCAACAAAATAAACAACCTGATTCACAGCATGAACATTTTTAAATAATTGCCACCAGTTTGAAAATAGTTCCTGGTTTAAACAAAACCAAAAAAAAACCTCATTCACCTCTGAAGCAGTGCATGACCCAGACCCTTGCATCAATTCTCAAAGACACAGCTGTGAGTAAATGCGATCTTCAGTAGGACAGCCATAAAAACAGTTACTGGATAACGGGAAATAAATGATTATTTAACTCTAGATAAACATACAGATACTCTGTAACTGCTGCTGTGACAAACCATCTCACAGTTACTGCAACTCCTGACTATCTGAGTCTGTTCTTCACCTGCAGACAGAAAAAGTAGGCTACTCAAGTTTTACAGAGGCAATAAAAAGGCTTTATTAAATTATGATTTCCAGCAGGTTAAACTGCTTTGGTAAACACAAACCTATATGAATCCTGTAAGATTTGACACTGATAGCCCCCATGAGCATAATTTAAAGCAGTTGATCTCCCCCCACCCCCCGTGCCACTTCCGGTTTGGTGGCAAGGGATGGGGCCGTGTATTCCTTGAGAGAACAAGAATGTTTAAAAAGCTTCCAATTGAATCTGAATAAACTGATGTGATCTGCCATGAAAAGGATGCTATATGTGAGTTTTTACATATAATCACAAAAATCGTGTTAATCTACTGATTTAGTCTTTTGTATACTTCTTTCCAGTAGCATTGTTTTGTATGCTTCTAATGCCTACCGCCACATGAAATGTGCACTGTATGACTTCATACAAAGCAGTATGCAACACAAAAAAAAATGCCACAAAAATATGTGCAAAAGAACAATAGGAAAATTAAACAAAGTAGAGTACATGCAGCAGATATAGTATATTGCACCTGTACGAAAATAGATATAAAATAGGACTGGCACAAAAATGATTTAGAACGGTACTAGCAGAAATAATCTTTGAAACCACACAGGCACAGATCAGATCACTAAATGGTGATATCACAAAACCTAAAGCAAAGCAGCACAACCACAAAAGGTTTGGGAGATTATGGGCACTGACTGCATAAAACATTTCTCAAAATGGGGCAACATTTAGTTCCCTAAAACAGTGGCTTTAAGCCAGCCCAGTGACACTGAGGGTTGAGGCACTGGACACCACACCTCGCGCCACTTCTGTGACCCAGGTATGGGAATGGACTTAGGTCGTTCGGGGGGTTGGCATGGGGAGGTAAGGATTGAGTGTCCGGAGGACTGCTCTCCTTCCTGAGGGAGGAGGGTTCATGCGTGTGTCAGCACAACAAGAGGGGTTTGGCCTGCACCCAGGGTGCTTGGCTGCCATGGAGACAGCTACTGTGCCCATTGCACAGGCGTGGGGGAGAAAAAACAGGAAAATACCAGGACCTGACAGGACCTATGATGGCTCCGATGTGTGCCGGAGGACGTACCCCTCTGAGGTGGGTGTCATAGCCCCTGCCAGGATGGGGAGGTGGTGACAAAATAATGTGATGGAAATAAACCAGTGGTTTTATCAATTTTCAAGACTGCAGGCGTACTGTTGCCAGAAAATGCCACCAGCTCAAGGTAACTAAAAGTGACACTCGGAGCTGTTGGGAATCAGGAAATCTTTACTGGGAATTACTGGCAGCACTGTATTTTACCCCATGTCCCCATTTTGTATGTAATTTCCTATTTTAGAAACATTTTTTTTGGTGGATAAGGACTGCTTGGCCCACCTACTCTGCACGTTTGTCCCTGCTTATACTGTCACTGCAGAACCTACCTGATCTCTGGCTACTCCCCCTCCTCCCCCAAGCTTTGTTACTAAGACTCCTTTGTGCCTTTCTCATGCATGCTTGAAGCCCACCACTGTTTTTGCTCCCAGTATCACTGTTGGTAGACTGTTCTAGGCATCCACCACTCTTTCAGTGAAGTACTACTTCCTCACATCCCTCCTAAACCCCCAACCCCCGCTCATTGCATGCCATCATGTCCTAGAGCAAATTCTCTGAAAATTACTCTCTCCTATATCATCTTCACCTCGTGAGGTACTTACAGGTCTGTCATGTCTCCCCCACCCCTTCACTTCCAGGGTGTACAAACAGAGATTTCTCAGTCTCTTCATAGGGCTTTTGATGCAACCCCCGCATCATTTTAGTTGTCCTGCAGTGAACAGCCTCTATCCTGTCTGGGTCCTTTCTGGGATAGGGTCTCACCAGTGGTCGGTACAATGGAAACACCACCTCTCTTCTTTCTGCTGGTGGTTCTCCTCACTATACACACCAGCATCCCACCAGCCCTGCCTGTTGCCTTGTCACACTGCTTCGACACCTTAAGGTTGTCAAACACGATAACCCCTATGTCTCTTTCCTGTTTTGTGACTGTCAATACCTACCCCAGCCCCCACCCCATGTTACATACTGCACCAGGGTTTCTAGGTGCATGGTTTAGCAGCTTTTTTTGCATTGAAACCTAACCTTGAGTTTTCTCAGGTCTCTACTCATTTTCTCCACCCCCTCCAGAGTATCTACCCTAGTGTAGATTTTGGTGTCATCTGCAAAGATCCTTCCAGCACTTCTGCAATGTTGCGTATGAATACATTGAAGAGGACTGGTCCCAGCACTGAGCTGTGAGGTACCCAACTGGTCACTCTGCCCCCCATTAGAGGGAGCGCCATTTACCACCACCTTTTGTCACCTATCAGCCAGTTACCCAGTTTACCACCTTGAGTCCCACACCTAAGCAGCCCAGTTTCCTTATAAGACTCCTATGTGGCACAGTGTTGAAGGCCTTGCTGAAGATTAGGTAGGCCACATCCACTGTCCCACCCCTGGTCTATTTCCCTGGTCACCCAATCGAAGAAATAAATCAGGTACCTCTGACATGACCTCCCTTCTATGAATCCATGCTGCCTTGGGTCCTGTAACCTGCTGGATTCAAAATACTCCAGTAGTCTTTCTTTCAATAGTGTTTCTGTATCGCTCCACATTGTCAGTGCGGGGTTAATACATATGGACAAGAAACATCCCTACTGGGGTGGGGCAAAGCCCAAAGTGATGTCAATTGGCATAGAACCTTGGACTCGAGCGTTCTGAGATCACTGGTCCGTCAGTCTTTGCTGTACCACTATTGGGGTAGGCAGTATAGAGAGCTGTCTGAAGGAAGCATCCATGTGCAATCAGTTGAGTTTTGGACAAGGATTGTGCAGCTGGGAGGCAGGTTGGGGCTACCTGGTGACAGGGAACACCTTCAGATTTAGAAATTATGCCTGTTAAGCTGCAGCTTTCAGACTGACTGATCTGCCAAATTCTGTCTTCATTTCAGTGCCTTCTGTACATGAATTGGGGGTCACTTGCCAGTGAGCTTTATTTGAGGTGTGCTACATAGGTCTCTGCCTACTACAGCCAGGTGCCTCAGGTAAGTGCTTGTTTGTTTTTCTTTATGGGGGGGGTACAGTCAGCTAGCTTGGGATCCTCTCTAATCTATTTTCTTTCCCCGTGTGACACTGGCAATGGACCCTGCTCTCCCCTTTCCTTCTTCTGCAGCTAGAATAGTTGTTTAAATTAGACTGATTGGAACCTAACCTGAGCAGTATTGAGTCCTTGGCTGGTCAGTGTACCGTTTTTTACAGGGTGAAGCCTGCCGAGAACTATCTGGGTTTAATAGCC
This sequence comes from Neoceratodus forsteri, assembly GCA_016271365.2. NCBI lineage: Eukaryota > Metazoa > Chordata > Ceratodontiformes > Ceratodontidae > Neoceratodus > Neoceratodus forsteri. Next base: position 134,229,414 of record JADMNL010000034.1, read on the forward strand.
TCCCTGTCTTGTTTCAGTAGCTTCTGTACCTTTTTTTTTTTTTTTTTTGTGATTTGGGATTCCTAAGGGGTGAGCACTCTCATCTCCAGAAGCATCGGCCAGTGCAACACCACCGTTTTCAGGTGGCTGTGTTGTTTCCTCCATGCCATTGCTGGCAGTTTGCCAGTGGGAGGTTGGGCGTGCCTTCCTCTGAGGCATGCTTGCTTGGATTTCTGTTCTGTTGCCCATAGATTGGACAGTTTAATGTATTTTGAGCTACTGGTTCTTTCAGTTTGCCCTGCATTGATGGCATGCAAGACCCTCATGGTATCCACCCATTTGGCATCTTGCCTTCTCCTCTCAATGTCTCTATATTTTTCCATCTGCACCTGTTTTATGCAGAGCCATTTCAACAGCTCCCCTATGTCCTTGGGTGGAGCGTTTTCAAGAGGAGGCAGTTCCCTTGATTCTTCCTCGTCCTCTTGCATCTCTTCATTGTCTTCAGGCTTGGCCTATTTCCTCTGAGCTCCCAGGTCCATTCCAGGCAGCAGCTTCTCTCCCTGTCTGTCGGCCGTGGTTCTGGTCAGAACTCCATGGACTTCCTTCTCCAGGTTCTCCACTGGCGACTCCTGGTGCATCAGTCCACCAGAGATATCTGGGCGATATCCACCAGAAAACATCCCCCAGGCCAGTCCAGACATTTCCAGCAAGTTATCCCGCTGCTGACACCATGTCTGTGGAGAAGTAGTGGGATAACAGATGGACCACACACAAAACTTAAGGTTCAACACACAATCTCTGTGTGATGTTTATTTAAAACATGGGATAACCTTAAGCAATGGCATATCCCTTCTTCAATACATCAGTTTGCAGCAACAGACTATGCATGTCCTTCCTCTGCACTTGGTCAGTACCTACTAACCCACTGATCTATCTCTTTGGTGAAAATTATTTTATTTCCCGTGTTTGTTGTGTGTATTTGGGTGATGGGGAGCTCAATAAAAGAAAAACCCCAAAAACAAGCTAAAGACAAAGAACCTCAGTGCAGAAACACTGAAGCAAGGGTTACCCCAAAGGGCATTGGCAATAAAGCCAAGTTTCAAAGAAACACAACATCACACATATCCCCATAATGAAAGTATCATGGGATATGTGTGCAAATCACCATGAAATTTTAGTCTGATTCATCTTAAAGCAGCAATGCATGGTGCCAAAGGGCCTCAACAATGAGGAACGCAGCCTGTTGTTTTACCTCAGCTCGGAGGTCACCACAGTAACCTTCCTGTATGAGGACCTGAGAGGGAAAAGGAAAAATTAAAGAGGACACTACAGCATAGTCAAGAAAGGAGAGGGGGTGCCCATAGGTGGCCAACCTTATGGACTAGAAATTGTAAAGGATAGATTAGGCTAAGAACTAGAACTGTTGCAACAGATTTAAGAAACGGTCAGTCCTCAAGAGTGGCACGATCTCACTGTTACAGTTCTGTTGTTTGACACCAACACCATTGAAGGAGAAGGGAGACACATGGTTGCCAGAAGCCAACAGGGCTCCTGTACTTCTTATTTAATACAATTCCTAGAGACCCCAAAGTATGAGTGCCACGAAGCAGGAGTGTGGCGTCTGTGACTAAGTGCTATCTGGGGACATTGGGAGGGCATCCACAGGCCGCAGCAGAGGGTGTGTTTCCATAGGTGAGGAATATGTACATTATAAAAAGGGTCTGAGAAATGGAGCTTTCTGATTGGCTGTAAACATTCTAACAGCCTGATGTTAATCTTTTATTAACATACATGTAGAGCTTAACCATATGCTGAACAAGGTTTAACACTGTTTAAAAGCATGTTTTATTATAATAGCAATAAGGCACTCCAAGGGATTATGTTAATGGTCAGTTAGTCACCCTCTAGGGGAATGTGGCACTCGGCTACACCTCATGCCACAGTTCACCCCTAGAAGATGATTAACAGACCACTAACATAACCCTTAGTCATGCCTTATTGCTTAATTAGTACTACTATCAGGGAGGGAGAACAAATAAGAGTAGGAGTACAGCGAAAAGATAATACAAAAAGAACGAAACAAGTATAATGGGAAGGGAGCTTTCAATAACCAGCTGGAAAAGGGGAGTGCAGCAAAACCCTGTCTAGGGTCAACCTATTTGGGAAATATGAATAGGCAACAACAGAAGCATAGCTGGGCTGGTTTAGGCTAACTGACGAGGATGTGGGAGCCTAGGAGCTGGCACAGAGAGCAGGACAGCTGGGAGGAGGGAGCAGGAGGGAAGCAGGGAGATACAGAGGACAGGATGGGGAAGGTAGGGTGGTCAGCTACAATAAATGTGGGGCCGCAGTCTTTCTGGGAACAGTGTAGAGAACAGGGGGCTGTCCAGTGTGCAGCACCCTTGAACAGCTCAGGACAGAGATAAGGTGGCTAAGATGGGAGTTGGGAAGAGGGGGGAGAAGCCGCAGGGGAAGAACAGTGGCTGAAAGGGCAGGTAAGGGCTGCCCTGTGGCATTTGGACAGCAGGAACAGGACGGAAGCAGCGGGGTTGCCAAGGTGTCCAGGGACATCTCCTGAAACAGAATGTAGAACTGGAGTAGGGGATTGGCAGGTTGTGAGGGGAAAAGGTAGGCAGGTAAGAGGACCAGTGCAAGGAGAAACGGGAGAGAAATGGGTTGGGAGAACAGAGGAATGTTCTGAATTGGGGGGGCATCATCAAACAGGTATGCAGTAGTGGCCAGTTTAGATGAATGGGAGGCAGCTGGGGGGTAGAGAAAGCACAGAGTAAAAGGATGGTGGCAAGGGAGTGAGAGAGAGGTGAGTAGCTTGGGGAGTCAAGGAGGGAAACGTAGTCAGGGTGAAGCAAAAGATGGGGCGGAGGCGGGGTGAGGAGAGTGAATAGGAAGGGTAGTGTGGAGGCAAGCAAAGGTAGTCAGGGAGGGATTGGAACAAGGGGGAGTGGTGAAGAAGTAGGAGGAAACAATGTTAGTACAGACAGAAACACATCGAAAACAGAGAACAGATGAAGAGGCTGTTTCACCAGAAGTACACAGGAAGTAGAATAAAAAGCCTTCCGGGGATGAAAGGGTGATTATCATTGGGGATTCCATAATTAAAGGTATCCACTGGGGTAGGAAGGGGGACCCAAGGAATAGAAGAGTGGTTGTTTGTAAACCAGGGATGGAGGCGGGGAGAGCAGAACCTGGGATCGGGGAGGTTGCAAGGGAGATAGGTGCAAAGCCTCACTTGGTCATTCACTTGGGAATCAGTGACTTAGCAGGGGAAGAGGTAAAGGTGGCACAAAACAGGTTCATAAAGCTAGTAAAGAACTGCAAGGATTCAGTGAGCTCTGGCCTTTTCAGAGGTAATTCCCATCCCCAGGGCTAGCAGTCAGAAAAAGGAGGATTGAAGAGTTTAATGATTGGCTAAGGAGCTAGTGCAAAGCGGAAGAGTTTGGTTGTATTGCAGGTTGGAGTGACAGGTGGTTAGACAAGGGGCTGTGTTCAATGGATAGGCTGCACCTTAATTGGGAGGGATCGAAAGTACTCCGGGACAAGTTGAGGAAAGACATGGAAACAAATTTAAGTTTAAACTGCTGGGGGGGGGTGATGGGCCACTGGACACAGAAACTTTGAGTCAGGTACAGTAGGTCGGTGGACGTCCCCCACACACAAACACAAGAAGTAGCATTCAGGAGGGAGGGCATGGGGGCACCCAAGGACAGGGGATGTATAGGGGACCAGCAGATCAAGAAGGATACAGGAACTAGGCAGGGAGGAGCAGAGTCAAGGTGGAAAGTGGTGTCACTCAGTGCTCGCAGTCTTGGTAACAAGGTGAAAGACATGCAGGCCCTCTTAATGGATGGGAAGGTAGACATAGCAGCAGTTACCAAGACCCGACCTACAATACACCACAACAGGGACCTCTCAATCCCAGTGGTACAAGCTGTACAGAAGGGACAGAGTGTTAGGCAAGGGGGGTGGCTGCAAACATCAGGGAGGGGATAATATGCACTAGGGAGGAGAATGAACAAGGGAAAGTGGAGTCACTATGGATTTAGCTCCAGATCAACAGGGGGAGGAAAGTCAGGTTGGGGGTGGTCTACAGATGGCCCAACCAAGAGGGAGAAAGGCACAAGGAATTGCTGGAAGCAGCAGGAAAAGGAGAGGTGGTAGTGGTGGGGGACTTTAATCTGCCTAAGGTGGACTGGGGTACACCAGCCATTGACTGTGCTAGGAGTCAAATGATCTTGGATGCGATACAGGGAGGGTTCATGACCCAGGGAGTTACAGAGCCCACCAGAGAGTGGGCAGTCCTTGATCTGGTGCTCACAAATGGGGAGCACGTAAATGAGATCACAGTCAAGGAACCACTGAGAGGTAGCAACCACAGCACAGTGTGGTTCAGTTTGGATATAGGAAGAGAAAGGTTCCCCACCAAGACTAAAACCCTGGACTTCAGAAGAGCAGATTTCCCAAAAATGGAAGTACTAAGGAAGCAACTAGAGGGCATCAAAGCACATGTGTGGGTGGACAGACAAAGGGCCATCATCAAGGATGTCATACTAGCAACCACAGTGGATTGTGTCAAGCTTAGGGTGAAAAATCGGGACAAATCACCTGTTTCAACTCTGAGGCTGCCAGGGTGGTAAGGGACAAGAGAGTGGCCTACAAGAGATAAGAGAGGACTGAGAGCAAAGTAGATAAGGAGGAATACCTGAGTCTAGCCAAAGTGGCAGGCAGGGTGGTGCAGCAAGCAAAGGCACAGAAAGAACTGCAAACAGCAGAAGGTATTAAGTCCAGGGAAGAGGACTTCTTTCACTACATAAGCCAGAAGAGGGACAGGAAGGTTGGAATAGCTAAGCTGAAGAAGGGGGATGGATGGATTGATGAAGGCAGAAGTAAGCAAGGCGGAGGTACTGAACAAGTTTTTCTGCTCTGTCTTCACTAGAGAGAAAGATAGGATGGTACTACCGGGGGGGGGAGGGCCACAGGCATGGTAATAGAGGTAGATAGAGTGAGGTAAGGGCTACTAGCACTGAAGGCTGACAAGTCCCCAGGACTGGCGAGAAGACACCCAAGGGTACTGAAGGAGATAGCAGAAGAGCTTGCTGGACCACTGGTGGATCTCAATGAATCCTTGGAGTTGGAAGTGGTGCTGCAGGACTGGAGGACAGCACATGTACCTGTCCACAAGCGTTGAGGGGACTATAGGTCAGTCAGTCTGACATCGATCATGTGCAAACTTATGGAGACTATACTCAAGGAGAGGTTGGTAAAGTACATAGAGGAGAATGGTCTCCAGGATGAGAGGCAACATGGGTTTGTAGGGGGAAGTTCCTGTCAGACAAACCTGCTTGACTTTTTTGACTGGGTCATCAGGGTGGTGGATGGAGGCAAAGCGGTAGATGTCATTTACCTGGACTTAAGCAAGGCCTTCAATTCAGTGCCGCATAAGAGGTTAATCAGCAAACTTAAGGATCTTGGGCTTAGGGAGAAAATGACATGGTGGGTAGCCAGCTGGCTAAGCGACAGAATCCAGAGGGTGGTGGGGGGGGGAGAGTTACCCCCTACTGAGGAGGTAACCAGTGGGGTCGCACAGGGATCAGTGCTGGAGACAGTGTTCAATGTCTTCATAAATGACATTGGGGAAGGCATAAAGGGCAAGATGTGCCTGTTTGCAGATGACACCAAACTCTTCGGAAGGGTAGACACAGTTGTAGGGATTCAGGACCCATGGGAAGACCTCAGGAAACTTGAGAGATGGTCAGGGATCTGGCAACTTGATGTCAATGCCAAGAAATGCAAAGTGATGCACATTGGTGCCAGAAATCCTAGGACTGAGTATTACCTGGGGGGGTCCAGGCAGCTGCATTGGAAGAAGAAAAAGATTTGCGGGTGGTGATCACCAGTGACCTGAAACTCTCCTTGCAATGCAAGAAGACAGCAGTGAAGGCAACCAGTATGTTGGGGTGTACAGCCAGAGGATTCAGCAGTAGGCAGAGTGAGGTCATAATGCCCCTGTACAGATCACTAGTGGGACCACATGTAGAATATGGGGTAAGGTACTAGAATACATATCATAAGAAGGATATCCACTTGTTATAGAGGGTTCAAAGGAGGGCAACCAGGATGATCACGGGACAGCAGAGGAGGTCTTATGAAGAGAGGCTGGGAGCCCTGAGAATGTACTCTCTGAAAGAGAGGAGGGGGGATATGACAGAGACCTTTAAGTACCTGAAAGGAATAAATAGCTTAGACAGAAAAGGCCTCTTCAGTCTGAGTGACAACAGATCCACGAGGAGGCACAGTTTGAAGGTGGGAAGGAAGTTTAGGAGGCATTTTTTTTCATGGAGAGAGTGGTGGGCACACATGGAATGCGTTGCTAGGAGAGGTGGTCTCAGCGATGACAGTGGGCAACTTTAAGAGGTCCTGGGATAGGCATAAAGGGAAACCATGGAGGGGTTATGAAGGAAGGGTTGACGTGGGGGGCCACACGTAAGCCTGGGACACTGCATTACTAATGAGCAGACTCGATAGACCAGTTTGGCCTTCTTCTGCTGGCTCTTTCATATGTTTGTGTATCGTGACAGCTATGTGAGGTGTCTGGCTTAGCACTGAGTCACAGACCAGGTGTCAAAATCAAAGCTGTTTAACATGTCCTTTGAAGGAGGGCTATTATTTGGCTCTAGCCAGGATGAAATCCTGAAGGACATCCAGGATAAGAAGGGACATCTGGTGTGCAAACAGCAACAGAAGACAAACTCAATGTCAAGAGGATGAGGGGATGCATGGCAGTGGCAGCCCAGAGGCAGTTTTCATCCCTTTCGGAAATTTCAGAAACCAGCAGAATAGGGGAGCCTATTATGGATTTAGGGGCAACAGTAACCAAGGATCCTTTACCAGCAGACGTAATGGAGGTGCAGGATGAAGAGGAGGTGACTCACCATGATGGTACATAGCCTGTCTCTGCCCCGTTCCTTAGTAGAAGATTGCAGAATTTTTACCAGCGATTAGCCCTACTAATGTCAGATGCGTTGGCACTGGAAATTCTGGCTATGGGCTGTGCCATGGAATTCAAAACAGTAGCTACAAGAGGTTGTTTCCTGCAATTCTCTGTGCCCCAAACCCCAGTGAAAAGGAAGGCAGTGGCTTTGACCTTAGATCACTCGATACGTATTGGGGCAATTGTCCCAGTTCCCCCAGCGAGAATGGTCTGAGATTCTATTCAATTTATTTTGTAGTTCCCAAGAAGCTGAAGGGGTGGTTCAGACCAATCCCGTACCTGAAACACTTAAAACAAGTTGGTCCACCACACAACCTTCAAGATGGAGTCCTTATAATCAATCATTTGACCTGTCCATCCAGGGGATTATTTAACATCCCAGAAGTCTGAGGTTTGCGATGAGGGACAGCACTTCCAGTATGAGGCACTTCCCTTTGGTTTGGCAACCACACCCATGGTATTTTAGATGATCCTGATCATGCTAATGGCACAGCTGAGACAGGAGGTACCTCATGTATATCCCTACCTGAATGACTTGCTCATCTGAGTGCTGTCTGCTTGGATGGCAAAAAGTTTGGTGTTGAGGACCCTGGAGGTGCTGGAGACACATGGTTGGGCCATCACTCAGAAGAAGAGCTCCCTGATTCTATCTCAGAGGTTGGAACACTTGGGGGCATTGTTCCAGACAGACAAGGGGAATGTCCTCTCTTTATCCAAGCAGGAGACTGAGGCATGAGGTTCAGTGACTAAGAAACCAGTCATCGGTCTCTGCTCACAGGCTTCTTCAGATTCTAAGTCTGACAACTGCAGTGATGGAGCTAGTACAGCTGGACTGATTATTTATGCAGCCTCTGCAGAACAGGATGCTGGTGACTTTGAACCCAGCCTCAGAAGACTACCAAGCTATGATCTTGCTACAGCATTCAGTTCTGTAGTCTCTAGCTTGGTGGGAGAACCTGAGAACCTCAGCAAGCGGTCTCTTTTGGAAGTCCCAACAAAACTGATTTTGATGACAGATGCCAGTCCATCAGGCTATGGTGCTGTTCTGGACCTCCCAGGAGCAGCAGCTACAGATAAACATATTGGAGATGAGGACAGTGTTCCTTGTCCTTCATCATTTTCACAATTGGGTGCAGTCCAAGGCAGTGAAGGTAAGGTCAGACAACACTGTCACTGTGACATACATAAACAATCAAGGAGGCACAAGAAGCAAGGAGATGCTAGCAGAAGCAACTGCGGTGCTACTGTGGGCAGAGAAAAGCCTACTGACACTCGACAGTTCATCTAGCAGGGGAACTGAATATCCAGGCCAACTGCCTGAGTCAAGAGACTGTCCATACAGGGTAATGGATGTTGAGTCCAAAGGTTTTTTAGTTTCTGTGCAGAAGGTTCAGTTGAACTCAGATTGACCTCTTCACATCAAAGGAAAATGATCAGATGCCGAGGTTCTTCAGCCTGTACCGGTGTCCTTAGGTGGAGGCAGTGCATGCTGTGTCCCAGACATAGGATTTTTTTTCAGAGTTTGTTTGTTTCTGCTGCTACTACTATGTTCCAAGCTAATTCTCAGGATAAAGTAGTCCAGATGAAGCTTCCTTCTGATAGCCCCAGAGTGGCCCGGAAGGCTGTGGTTCTCGGGCCCCATGAATCTAGCTCAGCAGACTTCATTTTGACTCCTGCTTTGGGGAGACTTGCAGGGTTTCTTCAAGAGACACTGGAAGGTTTGATACCTTTTATTGAACCAACAATTGTCTTGTACAAAGATGGTATAGAAAGTGGTGAATACCTTAATGGCCTCAAGGAAGGTTTCTGTGTCTGCAGCTTACGACCATGTGTGGAATACCTTCTCTGCTTGGGCCAGAGAGAGATGTATCATTATCAGACCTTCTAAAGCTGCAGTCCCACAGATATTGGATTTCTTGCAGGCAGGGGTAGACAAAGGTCTAACTTTGAGCACCCTGCGAGGCTAGGTCTCTGCACTCAGGGCAGCCCAAGGAACTTCCATGACTCTTCCCTGGGAACCACCTTGGAAGCTGACCATTTCCTCAGAGCAGTCAGCAGAATTTGATTATCGTTTTGATCTCCAGAACTCCCTATGGGACCTGAACTTGGTATTCAATGCTCTGTGTAAGGCCCATTTCAAACCTAAACAGTCAGTGCCTTTGGACAACCTGTCCTACAAGGTGTGTTTTCTAATTGCAATCTGCTTAGCCAGGCAGTCTGGTGAACTTCAGGCTCTGTCCCATAAAGAGCTTTACCTTGTCATACATGAGGAAAAGGTGGCATTGAGGACAGCCCTGTCCTTTTTACCCAAGGTACCCACAGCCTTTCATGTAAATCGGGAAATGTGCACCTGTCATTCTGTCCTAAGTCAACAAACCTGAAAGAGAATGAGCTGCACAAGTTGGATTTGCACAGGGCAGTCAGAACTTACCTAAAAAAGATAGCAGAGTTTAGAAAGTCCAAGTCTGCTTTCTTCTTTTTGGAGCAGCTAACATTGGTCAGAAAGCTTCCAATCCCACCTTGGCCAGGTGGGTAAGAGCTTGCATAGCCAAGGCTTATGTGCCTAAGAAGAAGAAAGCTCTGGCTCTTATCAGGGCTCACTCCACCAGGGCACTTGCTACTTCCTTGGTGGAGAGAGGGGAGGTATCTATGTTGAAGTTGTGTTCAGAGCTCCATCAGTGCAGCCTTTGGTCACAGTCTTACAGTTGATGGTTAGCAGATCATTATTACACGTCACCTGTATTGGTTATATATAAGACAGTATTGTCCCCCGCACAGTTTTGGGGATGGGTACTGCTTTTTAGACCCCATATGTATTAACTCCCCATTGACAATGTGAAGTGATACAGAAAGGAGAAATGTCTTCATATGTGTCATAATTTCCATTTCTCTCAGCTCCAACGTTATCGGTGGGGCCCCCCTCAGAGCCCCCTGGCTCCTTTTGGAGAATGCTGTCCGACGTATCTAAGGAGTCTGGATTTCAGCAAAGTTGTTTTTGTATGTGATTATAGCTGGTTGTCTGGAATTGTCTGCCAGCAATGGAAATATTTGCATTTTATTGGGTTAAAGGTACGCAGGTTAACAGGTTGCGATTTTGAGCATTGTGCAGTGCTTCACCATTACAGGTTATTGCTTAACTTGTTTTCTTCAGTTACATTCAGTGTGTTAATGCCTGTTTAAACATCTTTATGTTACAAGTGTTATCAGCAGCATATCAACCCTGTCAGAGGATCAGTGTTTGGATGATTAAGAGGCAGAAGAGCAGAGTTGGTCAGCAAGGCTTCATCAGCCAGCTCCCTAGAATGGAGTAGGTCATCCACTTTATAATGTCATAATTATTTACATGGATAAGTTGTTGATGTTAGGATAAAGAGAGAGGTCATTGACCTTGGCTACATGGAGATTGCTGTGTACATGGATGTATACAGGTACAAATATGACTGGAGAATCAGTGATCTCGGAATGCTCATGTGCCCAAGGTTCTATGTTGATTGACAGCTTTGGGCTGTGCCACTACCCCAGTAGGGGTATTCATTACCCATATGTATTAACTCCCCATTGACAACGTTGGAGCTAACAGAAATGAAAATGATGACTAACTATGAAAAAATTTCTCCTTTCCGTTAACTTCTACCACTGACATTAGACTGATTGGCCTATAGTTGCCAGGCTCCTCCCTGCTGTCGCTGTTATAGAAGGGGATATCTGACTCCAGTCCTCTGAAACTACTGCTGTTTCCAGTGAGTTGCTGAATAGCTCTATCAGAGGTGCAGTTAGTACCTTCCTGAGCTCCCTTGGCACCCTTGGGTGGATCCCATCCAGCCACACAGCCTTGTCTACTTTCAGATTTGCAAGTCCTCTGGGGACTCTTTCCTCTGTGAATGGACTTGTCTCCTTCCCCCACTCCCGCTGTGTTCCTGCTGATTCTATGTGGTCTGTCCCCGTCTCCCTCCACTGTGCAGATGGAGCAGAAGTACCTGTTCAGGATATATTCTTTTTCCTGATCCTGCTCTGTGCAGTCTCCCCCCTGCCGTTATTCTCACAATCCTTCCCCTTGCCTTCCTCTTTTCGTTGGTGTATCTGAAGAAAGCTACCCCTTTGGCTATCCTTTCCTCTGTTTAGTGATTTAGAATATGGATACCTGCAGCTGTAAAGATAAGAGGAACTAAATGCGTGTCTTTCTGACCCAAGAAGAGGTAAAGGTTTGGTCGGTAACTTCGATTTCCTTCAGCAACAATATTGGATAATTTTCTTTGTATGTGAATGCTCCCCTTGAAGAACAAAAATATCAGACAGAAGTTGGCAAGTGTGCTCACTGAGTCTGTCCCCTACTCGGTAGTAATATCTCTTTAGATCAACCTCCATCATGTGCCTGTCTAGGCGAGCTTTAAACTCCTGCAAGATTCTTGTATGTACCATGACTTCTTGTAATTATTGTATACCCACCGCCACCCCACTTCCTGCCCAATTTGATTTCTGCATGCTGTACCAGGATCTGCTGTTAATTTCACACACAAGCTTAAGTACACTTAATAGCATCCATTTATTTTATAATATGTAACTGTATGCATTAACTATACACAGCAGTATGAGATAACATGGTTATACCTAGTCCCCCAGCACGAAAGGCAATGGTATTATGCTCAGAACATATTACACCATTGATGATCTCTCATCCCAGCACGACTTTACATATTGCACAGATCATCTGGCAAATATACCTCTCAGAAACTCCAGAAAATGAAAGGAAAGAGGCAGAATAAATGTATATAGTTACTGTGCATTTTATATTGTATATACTTTCTGTGCCATGTATGTATTTGTACTCTACATACTTATGTTATAATGTTTAACTTTGTCAAATAAGGTTATGTTTATCATGTGCTGTAATGATGTAACTATGTGAACCTACCCAGGTCCACCTTGCAACTGAGTTCTTCTCCATGGTGTTTCGCCTGGTAAAATAAAGATTGATTGAGTGATCAACTGTAGTGATCTTGCATCATTAAAGACTGTACTTGGAAACACCACTGTTGGAGAAGGATTACCTTTTGGAGGGAAGCCGAGGTTGTGTTTAACATGTCCAGCATTCTTACTCTTGGCAGTGGAGTTACAGTTGCTATGCCTTCACACTGGCAGTGTTGTGTGTTTCAATAAATTTAAGATCCAAGCATTATAAAGTAAATGTACAGGAAGCGCTCAACTGCAGGTGAGCCAGACACATAGATATTTGAGTGCTGTAATGGTTCTTGTATCAGACGTTAAAGCTACAGCGGCAATTTTAAGACGTGTAGTTAGTCATTGAGATGCCTAGTTTAGCCCTGAGTCATAGTCTCCCCCCCACCCTGCCATGTTAAAGCAGTTGTCTAGTAAAATGCTAAACTTAAACCTGATAGGGATCCATTTTATATCTTTACACCCATAAATACCCTCCTGTTTCTTAGTTTCAACGATATCCATTCTTCTGATTTTCTTTTGGTGTTTTGAATATTTTTTATTCATTTTGTTACTGTTCCCAGGTCTGCTTTGCATTTCTTCCTTCCCACTGTTTACTGCTGTCCATTTCTGTTTCCAGGCAATTGCTAATATCAGGGCTATGGACTGTGGACCTAAGTTGCAGGATCTTTTCAAATGAGGCTTGGATCACAGATAAAAATACAGATTGTCCGCTGACTGAGCCGACACCAGAAGTGATACCACTTCCTGTGTCAGCTGCCAACCAGTGCTTTTGTTTGTGTCCTGAGCCTCATTTTAAAAGGACCTGTGACCAAGGTTTGTTTACTCGCCAGTACACAGTGGAGAACCTGACATCACAGAATGGTCAGGAACCACAGAAAATGTCAGCAGTGAAGGAGCGAGATTCTGAGACTGACCGTGCAGTAGTCAAAAAATTACATTAATCATTTATGCCAAAAAGCCAAGCCATGTCAGATTCCAAACTAGAGGGGAAGGAACAAGAGGGCATTTTTAAAGGATTTAAAATTGTTTCCTGACATCTCTAAAACTGATGTTTTTACAACACTTAGACGTGCATTAATTATTTCTTGGTTTTTGGTTTTTGTATTACAGAATGGGCCAGGAAAATCCTATAATCACATTGGTTGAAACATTTCACTTGACTATTACTTATTTTCTGATAACTGCATGCCTTACTTCAGCTACACATTTGTTGAACAAATTAAAGCCCATTCTATAAGTGGGATAACATATTCCAGGGTGTAGGATCATAAGGAAAAATGCACAGATTGGGTGGTAGTGGCACTCAGCTGTACTCAGTGTCTAATAACCACCCATGGTGTGCATTATTCTCTTATCTATAAAATGAGTCAGAAGTTTTCTGCCTCCTGTTTTGCTGAGCAGTACCATTGGCGGTGTCCTTATCAATGCATATTGTGCCAACCGGTACCTCTTCAGCCAGTCAGGACTGACAACAGCAGAGGTCACAGTGCCAGCCTCTGTGCTGTAGTGGCCAAGCTGGAACCCCCAGCCATGCTCTGTAACAGTACCGAAGTGCACTGCATTATCCGATCCAGTGAAGTAAAGTAAACAATGTATACTATAAAACTCTGGGATAACTGCCCAGCCCCAGCTGAAAGTACCTCTCAGCCAATTAGGAGTCAGCATTCTTTCAACCCATTTCATAATTTATAATATTTAACTGTAAACATTCTACCTACACACAGCAGCATGAGATAACATGGTTACACTTAGTCTCCAGGCACCAAAGACAACGGTATTATGCTCAGAACATATTACACCATTGATGAGTCACGTCTCTGATCGTAACATGACTTTATGTATTGCACAGTTCATCTGGCAAATATACCTCTCAGAAACTCCAAAAAATGAAAGGAAATCGGCAGAATAAATGTTGGCAGTCTTTCAGAATCTGTTCACAGTCATAGAAGTCAAATAAGAGGCAGTGGTACCTTGAACAGTTTGTAAGCAGAACTGTGCTGTAAAGTGTGCTTGTCTCTCCCCATGAGGTCTTAATAGCTTACATTCCTTTTGTTGAAATATTGTCGACATGTCCCATATTATTTAATGGTAAACTAAGAGACACCAGTGTAATCTATTGTCAACAGGACTACAAAAATTGTGAACGTTACATAAAAAGAACTAAATACAGTACTTAAGGAAACGGTTGTCATGGATTTTTACAGAATGCAGTGATATTATGCACACACACTGACCCACAGCATTATCTATTCTTGATTCATTTATTAATGATGGTACTAGATAAAAATGAAAAGTAAACATTTAGGCAAAAATTCCTTTGTCAGTCCTAGGATTTGACAAAGTCATTTGGCCAAAACATTAACAATAGAGTCGGGAATAATTTTTAAATCATGCTTCTGCTGCAATTCCATGTAATTTCAGAAATTCTGCCCAGTGCCTTGCAATTCCATTGGCAGCTGAAATCCATCGATGGATTTTTTTTTAACTGCGGATTAGTGGTCTGTAGTTTGCATGAACCATGGGTTAGCATTCTGCCGTTTATGCAAACTGCAACCAGTGGAATAATATTCCACAGATTATTTACAATGTACATAGAAATGATTTTTGGGATTCCGAAAAGAATATCAGAAGTGGAATTGCCATTCTGCACGAATTGCGCCGGCAAAATTCTGCATTCTGTACAGCTCTAATTTACAGTCCTTGATTCTAGTTTTACTAATTGATGGAGCTGTGATCGATAATACTAGAGTCGGGTGTGCCTGGCTAATATGATTACATGGTAGTCATCTTGCATCATTAAATACAATACTTGGAAACACCAGCGTCGGAGAAGGATTACCTTTGAAAGGGAAGTCAAGATTGTGTTGAACATGTCCAGCATTCTTACTCTTGGCAGTGGGGTTGCAGTTACTATGCCTTCACAATGCCAGTGGTGTGTGTTCCAGTGAATTCAAGCTCCAAGCATTATAAAGTAACCAGAACAACAGATATTCGAGTGCTGTAATGGTTCTTGTATCAGAAGTTAAAGCTACTGTAGCAATTTTAAGACTTGTAGTCATTCACTGAGATGCCTAGTTTACTCTGAGTCAGTCTTCCTCCATCCGTCATGTTAAAGCATATATCTAGTAAAATACTAAACTTAAACCTGTTAGGGAACCATTTTCTATCTTTGCACCCATAAATACTCTACAGTTTATTACTTTCAGCGCTATCCATTCTTCTGATTTGCTTTGGGTGTCTTGAATATTTTTTTTTATTCATTTTGTTACTGTTGCCAGGTCTGCTTTGTATTTCTTCCTTCCCACTATTTACTGCTGTCCATTTCTGTTTCCAGGCGATTAGTCTTGTCAGAACTATGGACTGTGGACCTGTAAGTTGCAGGTTCTTTTCAAACAAAGTTTGGATCACAGACGGAAACAGTGATTGTCAGCTGACTGAGCCAACACCAGAAGTGATACCACTTCCTGTGTCGGCTGCCAGTAATGCTTTTGTTTGTGTCCTGAGCCTCATTTTAAAGTGATCTGCCACTAAGGTCTGTTTCCTCACCAGCGCAAAGTGGAGAAACTGACATCAGAGAATGCTCAGGAACCACACAGAACAGCAGCAGTGAAGGAGAGAGACACTGAGACAGACCATGTGGCCGTCAAAAAGTTACACATTAATGATTTATGGCAAAAAGCCAATCCATGTCAGATTCCAGACTGTAGGAAGGGAACAAGAAGGCATTTTAAAGGATTTAAAGTTGTTTCCTATCACATCTAAAACTGGTGTTTTACAGCACTTAGATGTGTGTTAATTCTTGGTTTTTGATGTTTGTATTACAAAATGGATCATGAAAAAATCCTACAGCCACATCAGTTGAAACATTTCACTCGATTGTTAATTATTTTCTGAAAACTGCATACCTCACTTTAACTAAATATTTGTTGAACAGATTAAAGTCCATTGTATAAGTGGGATTACACACTCCAGGGTGTAGTGTCATAAGGGAAATGCACAGCTCTGGTGGCTGAAGCTCTCAGTTACAACTCATGCCTAACAACCACTCGTGATGTGTATTATTCTCTTACAATTACCGGTGAGCATTGTTTCCCATAGGGAAACCCAGTTGCAATTCGCCATTATAACCAGCTGGTTATAACAGTGAACATGTGCTGGGTTTCCCTCAATCCATGCATGCACCAGCCACTGCTGTTCTCTTCCTTAGTGCCAGACTCAGACACTTCACCGCAACTCGCACTCAGGGTTAAGTTTATTTTAAAAAAAAATCAGCTTGGCTCTTTATGCTATTATGATTAAGCTTTATTTATTTATTTATTTAAAAGGGAAATGTTTTGTTTTACCAGCCACTTTAACCTGACCGTGGACCACACTGAAACCCGACGAGAAGGCGGCTGCACAGGGATGTGTTTTAATTTTTTATAATTGCTGTGGCAAACAAATGCTCCCCAACAATTATATAAAAGAAAACATGGGGTGGTGTGTTTAACTTGAATTTTACACACATCCTCAGTGTTGGATGCTTAAATAAACCCCTCTAGCTTCGCTCTTCAGGTTTATGTAGCATCAAACACCTTGGGTGTGTAAAAGTCGTACACACACCACCCCATGCGTGATACGAACATTAAGAAAATTGCCAGCAGAAAAAGGCCTCAGTGGCCCTGTGCGTCTGCTCGATTGTGCAGCTCAGTCTGTTTTACTGGAGCTGCCCCCCTCCTCTTGCCTCCAAGAGCGATCTCCCCTTTCCCATCCCTCCCCTGTTGTCACCTCACTCTTCCCTCCCCTTTAAAACATCCCACTGTTTTCAATGGTATCACCTCCTCAGGCAGTTCATTCCACTTTGACACCACCCTTTCCATGAAAAGTGCCTCCTCATTCCTTTTAAATCTACTCCCCCACACACACAAGTTTCAGACTGTGGCCCCTAGTGATCCCCTCCCTTTTTAAATTAAAGCTTCCATCAACTCTAACCATAGGTACTTGAAGGTTTCTATCATATCCCCCCGTTTCCCTTCTGTCTTCCAAGGAATAAATAAGGGCATCAGAACTGCACACAGTACTCTAAGTGTGGTCTCACCCCACAACCTGGCATGTGTTATTCCTTAGTTGAAATACCTGCACTGTTTTGGTTGGTTAATACCTTTGATGAAAGTTTATTAAACAGTTAACACTCTCAGTGAAGCGCTAGATTGTTTTTCCTAACGTTTTCCTGCAAATCGCCCCCCCCCCAATCCTCCCTACACCCTCTAGATTTCTAATCTATTGAAATGTTAGTGATTTGCTGGTTTACTGCAAAGAAATTACCATTGCCATCAGCAGGTTTCAAATCTCATAACAGTTCCAAACCTGCGAATTTCAGTTTTTACGAAAGACATTTGCAGGACACCAGGCTTTTTGCCCCAAGGATGTTATCTGTTCTTGATACTTTTCCTGCCCCAAAATCACAGTCCTCTGCTTGTGACATCAGAATCTGTTCTGTGGTAACAGATTGTGATGTCATAAACAGAAGATTATGACTTCACAGCAGGAATAAGCAACATAAAGGAGATGAAGTCTAAGGGAAAACGTTCCTGTTGTAAAAATGTGTTCAGTAATAAAATCTGGAAACTCCCGGCCATTAAGATTTTTGAGGTATTTTGTGTATCTGAGTTCTGATGGTGTTAGCTAAATATTTTGCTTTAAACCAGAAAATCTGTCTACATATTTTTAATTCATGAGTTGGAATTATCCTCTGCTATCCATCCGCTGCCTAGACGATAGCAAATGTTATGAACACTCAGTCACTTCTATGATGTTCTGAGCCTCTGTATCCATAATGTGGTTAAATATTTCACATGTCTCTATTTCTCTCACATATTGTGAGATACTGCACTGCAGTTTGGTGAGAAAAGGCTGAGAGATGTGAACAGGAAACTGCATTTTTGTATCACAGAAGATGGAAGGTTATGTCATGGACTACATGTGTTACTTCCTTACATACACCAATCAAAAGGGTTTACCTAAACATCAAGCATTAGTCTTACCCATCATGCACTCTGATTTTAAGCAAGGCAGAAACTAAGCTCTAAGCAATGTAAAAGAAAAGCTTGTGTGAAAGTCATGTCCATCTGAGTTCACACTCCTGAACCTTTCATTGCACTCACTGACTAACCTGATACCTCTTCATTTTCACATTTCACTCTGTTGTAATATGCCTTAAAAATTGTTAGACCATCAGTATTTTGCCACTTATTGTATCTCAACTGTAATTTCCCATGAATCACTTCAAGGTAAAGTGGTGGAAGTGGCATGTCACAGGTTGACCAATGTGGCCAAAGGGCTTTACTTGTGCGTCTTTTCCCTTTTCTTGCAGATGTGCTTGCCCATGAATGGACAGATGACTTTGCTGCATTTCCAGCACCTCCCAGTGGGGTGTGAAGTATTCTTCTCCTTCCCGCAGACCTGACAGTTCCCTGCTGTACCCTTGCGATGCTTCTGCTCTCCTTTTTTCTTTTGTTTGATCGATTGTTTCAAGGATGCCTTGGTCTGATCATCCATGCAGAAGGCAATGTCAACAATGATGATTCGCTTGGGATCCCACACGCAGTCCTCTTCTCGTCCACTCTTGATGGTGGAAATGTTGCTGTTGGGAGGCACCCAGGCAGTGTGGTAACCATTCTGATGCCAGGTTTTCTGGAGGGGGTGGTTATCGCAGTCAATTTTCTTGACCTTTCCAATTCGTACTTTCAGCTTAAAAACCACTCTGTTCTTGTTGTCTGTTTGTAAAGGATAGCACATTGCTTTATTTAAGTCCCTGCTGACATAGACACCCGCTCCTAAAAGGCCATCCTGTGATCTTTTGAAGCCTTGAGAAATTATCACTTTGGCATATTGTAAGTGAGTGCCATGGTACATCGTATAGGTGTGCCCTCTTTTAGGTTCCTGACCATGTTTTAATTGTTTCTTATTATCCAGAAATGTTTCCCATCCAGCAAATGTGAAAGACATTTCTAGCTGCTATTAGATCTGTAATAAAGCAGATAAAAAGATAAGTTACTTCTCAGATCTGTAATAAAGCAAATAAAAAAACATGAGTTACTTTTTGTAATATTTTCATTTTTAAAAGGTTCTTCTATGGTGTGCTGGCATGACTGCCTACTGTTTTAAGGGGGCTGTCCAGCTGCTCTTGATTTCCACTTTTTGTACCCAGCCCCCTCAATGCCCATCTCCAGGCCCTTCAGTCATACCCAACTACTGGCTGACTCTTTGTTTGCTACTAGACTCATATTTGTAGGTTTCCAGGCCATCTGTCCATTGGTTTCCCAGCTTATCCCTGCCCCACCCCCTTCACACTTGGCCTCTGCACCAAGGGGAGAGATGATTGCTGGGTGGGGTCAGGGTATTGAGGGGCCTAATGGCAAGAGCAGGAACTAACTGAGGCCATAATCAAGTGTACTGAGCAAGCATGTTTTCCACTTTGTTCTGCTCCTAGCTGCACACAACCTGTATGCACCATGTCGGCATGCTTAGGGGTGGAACCGGATCCTTGTGTGGTCACCCACCTCAGACAGGGCTGTGATCCCCTGTAGGTGTCATTCTCTGAGTGGTGCCCTGTCCCCAGGTGGAGTGTGGCAGTGGGAATGCTGCATTGCCCCCTGTGCTGCCTTCTGATCTTGTAATGCTTGGCTTGGGTCATGAACCCAGGCCGCCTACCCTAGGACTTGGTCCTATGAAGCTGCTATCGATTTGTACTCTTTGGCATATGGGGCTGATGGGTGGGGGAAAGAACAAGATCAGCAAGGTATTAGAAAGCAAGAATGTAAACATGTTTAGTTTGCTCAAAAAGTGCAAATTAGGGGCATTTTTTTTATCAAGCTGTTTGTGGCCTACAGCACCATCTTCCTCTGTGGAGGATAACAATTAGCCGTTTTTTTATCACTGTTTGTGGCTTCTGGTGCCATCTTCCTCTGCGAGGGGGGATACCAGTTAGTCCTATCACCACTCACTGGTCCTCTTTTTCCTATATGATTTGCCCCTCATGGTGGAGCTTACTGGATAAGGGGTCATTGAAACATAAAACATAGAATTTGACGGCAGATAAGGACCACTTGTTCCACGCAGTCTGCCCATTTCCCCATCTATTGGATAAGTTGCAGATCCTAGTTAACCAACAGCCTACTTCCTCCTACCCACCACAAGAATTGCCTTATGTCTGTCCCATGCATTCTTGAATTCCCCCACTGTTTTTGACCTCATGACCTCCTCAGGAAGGCCATTCCATGCGTCCACCACCCTCTCTGTGAAAATATACTTCCTCACATATACTTCTTCATGTTGCACCTGAGTTGCTCCCCCATCTTCAGATTGTGCCCCCTTGTTCTTGCACATCTCTTTTTCTGAAAGATGCAACCCTCTTGGACTTTGTTGATTCCTTTGAGGTACATGAAGCCCACTACCCACCCCAGTTAAGTTGCATCTGGTTGTAGGACAGCTATCGTGGCCTGGGGCATTAGTGTACCACCTTGTCATACTGACAGTGATGTGGGTGTTTCTCTCTTTTGGAGACAGAGCACTGAATCAATGTTGCATGTGTGTCCATCTTAATCTCAGCCACCACCGTTGGTGCCCTGCACAGCTTTCTGGCAAGCATTGCATGCCACAGTGGGTGCATCATGTGTCAGTCTCATCTTGTCTCCCCAGCCCAATGCAAGGGGCCCCTACGGTACTGGGCTGCTGTGCCAAATACTCCAAACTGGGACAAGCTGCCTCAGGCAGCATTATCCGTAGACCTGGTCGACAGAGGTGGAATCCCAGGTTAACTCCACAAACCGTGTTGTCTGCATGGGGTGTGTAATGTGACATGGGGAATAAATGGTGAGGGGAGGGATAACGATAAAAAAAGATACAGAGGCAAAACATAGAGAGGTATTCTAAAGTTTAATTATAATATTATCTGGCATCTATACAGCTTACATGGTTCTACAGTTATTGTGTGAAAACAAAGAAAACTGATGCACTCAAAGAAAATAAATTTCAAATGTATTTATTGTGCAGGGGAACTAAGGACTGACATCCAGCTCTTTCAGATGTTCTTCCTCTTCCTCTTCCTCTTCAGGGCTGACATTTGAAATGTATTTTCTTTGAGTGCACTATATTTTCAAGTATCTTAGCCTGGGGGCACTGTTCGTTATCTATCTGTTTGCGAACAGTTCCTGATACCTACTGTTACTGTGCAATGTATGTACAGCCCTGTATTGCCCCCATTGTATTTGTCCCAATACTTTGTATTTTCGTTGCATAATTTATTTTTGAACCATGTAAAATGCACCATACAGAGCTGCATTTGGTGGTAGTACAATTTCAGAGTACAAACCGGTTCCCTGATGCACCGTCATCAAAACCTGCCATACAGAAAGGCCTGCCGTAGTTGATAAAGGTGCATTGCAACCCTGTGGGCCTGATTTTAGTGGGCACAAAAGGCGTTTTCCCCTCCTAATATACTTGCACGTGACACCCTTGACTGTCTGCATATGGCACAGAGACCTTACAAAATGCACAGTTGGAATATTTTCCCTCCTTCCAGCTGATCTGTATAATAAGGTGTACTCCATCCAGAGTTGTGCAGTATTTGATAATGGCTCAGCAGCAAAGCACTGCAACAGCAAGCTGGTACAGTTAAAAAAAATTAGGGCAACTGAACTAGCACCACCTACAACATAGAGAATAGTGGATGGGCAAGTATGCCCAACCAGTGTGTTGTGCCACTGAGGGGTTCTAATTCCCTATGACCTTGAGAGCGAAGCTCGAGAGGTCCGTGGGAATCAGAACTCAAGTGGTATAGGCGCACTGGATGGGCAGGTACAATACTGCCCATCCATTATTTTTTATAGTGTATGTACCCCTACAATAATTTAAGTGAGCATTTTAATTTTTTTTAAGCCGTAAAAGGAATTCTTTCTACTGCATTTTAATCGTATTCATCAGGTTGCTAAGGTTCATGCTGTAGTTGTTAGGGACCAAGCGTCCCTACGTCTGTTGCGTGGTCTGTCATTGGCTGTCAGTTGCCTTTGGGCACAGGTTCCAGAAAAAAAACATGGCGGATGTATCTCTCGCTAAGCGAGAGGACCGTGAGTGAAAGGATTCACCTGTTAATGTGAGTAGTTTTAAATATCTGGTTGATCCTGCAGTTTTTTAATAGTTTAAAGTATCTGGTCAAGCCTGCCTTTTTTCGTGGTGCCCAGTTCGTCATCAGTTCGGGGGATGATCGTGCCGCTGCCACTGCTCCAAGTTTTTCTGTGTCTGGTCCACTTTTAAAACGAGCTGAGCGCGTGCAGCCTCTAGAGGCTTTCGAAATGTTGTTGTAGTACAGTGTGGTACAATCACATTCCATGACCTTTTGAACTGTGGTACAACATTTTGAAAGCCACTGAGTTCCATACACAACAAGCCTTCACCATACACTATATATTCTGTTGACGTCATGCAGACCATTTATTTTATTTGAAATTTGTTGACTGGGTAGGACCCAAGAGCATTAGAGAACCATTTTCAGTGGTGACCCAGAGATGAACACAAAAGCAACAGTACAGGATAAATATGCAACACATCAGAGTGCACAGTAATCAGCAAGCAATATATCTGCACATTGACAGTGCACAATTTCACTGTAAATAGTAACCAGGTAGCATGACACTTGTACATTGACAATGCAGTACACCACTGTACATAGTAACCAGGTAGCATTAAATGTGTACATTGACAATACAATACAATACACCACTGTACATAGTAACCAGGTAGCATGACACTTGTACACTGACAATGCAATACACCACTGTACATAGTAACCAGGTAGCGTTACACTTGTACACTGACAATACATACACCACTGTACATAGTAACCAGGTAGCGTTACATTTGTACATTGACAATACATACACCACTGTACATAGTAACCAGGTAGCATGACACTTGCACATTGACAATGCAGTACACCACTGTACATAGTAACCAGGTAGCATGACACTTGTACACTGACAATACAATACACCACTGTACATAGTAACCAGGTAGCGTGACACTTGTACATTGACAATACAATACACCACTGTACATAGTAACCAGGTAGTGTTACACTTATACATTGACAGTACATACACCACTGTACATAATAACCAGGTAGCATGACACTTGTACATTGACAATACATACACCACTGTACATAGTAACCAGGTAGTGTTACACTTGTACATTGACAATACATACATCACTGTACATAGTAACCAGGTAGCATGACACTTGTACATTGACAATGCAGTACACCACTGTACATAGTAACCAGGTAGCATTAAATGTGTACACTGACAATACAATACACCACTGTACATAGTAACCAGGTAGCGTTACACTTGCACAATGACAATACAATACACCACTGTACTTAATAACCAGGTAGCATTACACTTGTACATTGACAATACAATACACCACTGTACATAGTAACCAGGTAGCACGACACTTGTACACTGACAATACAATACACCACTGTACATAGTAACCAGGTAGCATTACACTTGCACAATGACAATACAATGCACCACTGTACATAGTAACCAGGTAGCGTTACACTTGTACATTGACAATACAATACACCACTGTACATAGTAACCAGGTAGCATGACACTTGTACATTGACAATGCAATACACCACTGTACATAGTAATGAGATAGTATGACACTTGTACACTGACAATACAATACACCACTGTACATAGTAACCAGGAAGCATTACACTTGCACAATGACAATACAATACACCACTGTACTTAATAACCAGGTAGCATTACACTTGTACATTGACAATACAATACACACTGTACATAGTAACCAGGTAGCATGACACTTGTACACTGACAATACAATACACCACTGTACATAGTAACCAGATAGCATGACACTTGTACACTGACAATACAATACACCACTGTACATAGTAACCAGGTAGCATGACACTTGTACACTGACAATACAATACACCACTGTACATAGTAACCAGGTAGCATTACACTTGTACATTGACAATACATACACCACTGTACACAGTAACCAGGTAGCATGACACTTGTACACTGACAATACAATACACCACTGTACATAGTAACCAGGTAGCGTTACACTTGCACAATGACAATACAATGCACCACTGTACATAGTAACCAGGTAGCATGACACTTGCACAATGACAATACAATGCACCACTGTACATAGTAACCAGATAGCATGACACTTGTACGCTGACAATACAATACACCACTGTACATAGTAACCAGGTAGCATGACACTTGTACAATGACAATACATACACCACTGTACATAGTAACCAGGTAGCATGACACTTGTACACTGACAATACAATACACCACTGTACATAGTAACCAGGTAGCATGACACTTGTACACTGACAATACAATACACCACTGTACATAGTAACCAGGTAGCATGACACTTGCACAATGACAATACATAAACCACTGTACATAGTAACCAGGTAGCATGACACTTGTACACTGACAATACAATACACCACTGTACATAGTAACCAGGTAGCATGACACTTGCACAATGACAATACATACACCACTGTACATAGTAACCAGGTAGCATTACACTTGCACAGTGACAATACATGCACCACTGTACATAGTAACCAGGTAGCATGACACCTGTACTTTGATAATACAATACACCACTGTGCATAGTAATGGTAGTGTTATACTTGTACATTGACAATACATACACCACTGTAAATAGTAACTGAGTAGCATGATACTTGTATATTGACAATACATACATACATACATACACCACTGTACATAGTAACCAGTCAGCATTAAACGTGTACATTGATAATACAATACATTGGGGTACACAGTAATCAGGTAACATTACACTTGCACATTGACAATACAGTATATCAGGGTACACAGTATTCATATAACATTACAGTTGCACATTAACAGTACAATATATTGGTACACAGTAATCAGGTAACATTACACTGGCACACTGACAATACATCAGCATATATAGTAATCAGGTAGCATTACACTTGCACACTGACAAATGCTTGCAGTATTTTTAACACCTTTTTAAAAGTATTCTGCCATTTAATAGTGTGTAATGAAGCAGGTAAATTATTCCAGCATGTAGTTGTTCTATATATAAAAGAGTGTTGGCCCAGGGAGTAATGGTGGGGGGTGGGGGGTCTTATGAACTGAGTGTGATCTGGGGCTGGCAGTGTTGCCTAGAGGTTAGAGTAATGATCTGTGAATG
The DNA here is from genome assembly GCA_016271365.2 of Neoceratodus forsteri. Taxonomy (NCBI): domain Eukaryota; kingdom Metazoa; phylum Chordata; order Ceratodontiformes; family Ceratodontidae; genus Neoceratodus; species Neoceratodus forsteri. Next base: position 134,254,669 of record JADMNL010000034.1, read on the forward strand.
AGCTTGGTACATCCAGCAGACCCGGGACTGAGTCCCACAATCTCATATTGCATACTGTGAGACTCTGAGCAAGTCACTTAATCACCCCGGTCCAGGGTCACCCCTGAAAACAGGCGCTTGTGCCTAATGGGCCTTACCTGGTTACCAAACAAAATAAAAATAAAAGATCTAATACATTGGGAACCAGTACCGCTGCAAGCATCAGCCATAAATAAGAAACTAAAAGGACCTTTTAGGAAACATCTGAAACTTGAGGGTGAAATAAATTGTGTAATTTAGAAGAAGGCCAACCAAGGTGTTTGCAAAGAGTGCAGTGTTGTGAATATCAGGATCTGGAGAGAGCAAATCTGCATATGGAATGGCATAGAGTGGAAAGCCATTGTCCAGTCCACTAATAACAGGAGAATGGACTGAGCTAGGACTTTCTTAGAGTGAGTGGACAAACAAGTTTTAGCCTGTAAAGGAGACCAAGGCACGTGTGAAATGAATTAACCATCGTGGGGAAATGTTCTTTGACCGGGAGAATCTGGTCTATAACAAACCGAGGTTCTTGAAATGTTCCACTCTCCACATGTGTCACTTCAATCTTTAATTAAGTTAGAGAGGGGTAACGTTATTTTTTTTGTCTAGTTCCAAAGTGTGTGCATTTGGTTTTACCAACATGCAGTAGAAGGCTTATTCTTTAACAACCATTTTTGTACCAAATCACAGTCAGGCTGCAAGTACCTGGTCACGTCATTGACATTAAATGCCCTTCTATATAAACCAATATCATTCACATACGTGATAACATAGGATTCAGAGCTATGCAATACATCAGATAGATTGTTCAAAAAGACACTAAACAGTGCAGGTTCAGGACTGATCCCTGGGGTACTCCAGTAGTCATTTTGATGAATGGGCAGAAAATGGAATTGAGACTGATTGTGATATGCCAGCCCAGTACTTCTGCATGTATTTAATTGCTTTAGAACAGATACTTATGTCATCGGTCCCAGTCCCCACACCATAAGCTGTTCAATAGCTGCATTTCTGGACCAACCTGATGAGGCATCCACCCAGTAGCTACAGTATTCCAGGACATGTTCCTTAAAGGAAAACTGCATGTTAAAAACAGGAAAATATATGAATTACTACCAGTTTTGAGTGTTTACTTCATCCCAGTGTTTTGTTTCAGCCTAGGCTGTGAGATGAGTTTTTTCTAACTTTCCCTGCTTTCCCTGGGTGTTTTAATGACCTCTGGGGGCTGCCATTTTTGTTTTGTTTTATTGCATCTTGTCCAGGATAGTCTTCCCAGAGTGCCCTTTGGTTTGATGTCTAATAGCCCCTATAGCAGGCCAGTATCTTGTTACAGTGTCTTGTAGCCACAGCAGAGAAGAATACTGCAGCTAGGATTCACATTGCTAGACTCTGGGTAAGTATGGCAAGTTTCGTAGATGATTGGTACCTTATCTAGCTGTGTTCTGCTTGGGGAGGGGCGGTGTTTAAACGTAACTTTCTATAGTATGTTGTATAGCAGTGTGAATCCTGGCTGCAGTGTTCTTTCTCTGCCGTGGCTAAGCAAGACACTGTATTAAGACACTGGCCTGCTGTAAGTGCTATTAGACATCAAACCAAAGGGCACTCTGGGAAGACTAATTTGGAGAAGATGCAATAAAACAAACCTGAATGGCAGCCCCCAGACATCATAAAACACCCAGGGAAAATTAGAAAAAACTCCTCTCAAGCCTAGGTAGAAACAAAACACTGGGATGAAGTGAGAACTCAGAACTGGTAGTAATACATATATTTTCCTGATTTTAACATGCAGTTTTCCTTTCATGAATACCAAGGCCATCCTCTCTGTCAGGGTATCTGTGGTGCAGATTTCTTCAAAAGGATGTGGCAGTACTGTACCTAGTAAACAACCAAGGCGTAAATTGCCCTGCAGGGCACAGAGAAAGGAACAGTGAAACAAATGCCCACCTGACACAGGGGATTTGGCTGTGTTATAATTAATCGGTAAGCTCTATTGCAGCAGGTAATTTAAAAAGGTCTAAAGAGATAAATTCCTTAAGGGAAGCAGAGCATTTAACAAACCCCATGGGTTGTATCATAATGGGAATCCCAGCTAGCAAGGAAGATTGTCGCATTAGAGATCATTAGAGCTGACTGGCTTGCACGGGCTCGTTTGGCAGTATTGTGGCATGCTTGGATAAAATGGTGCTGTCTCAATGAGCGAAGACAGAGGGTGCCCAAAGGCTGCTCTAGCTTCACAGAAACAGGAGGCAATTTACAATTTTGTTTCTTGCAGAGACAAGGGATTTTATTGCTAAAAATAGAAAAATAAACAATTTATGAATAGTTTTTTCTTTCACATTTCTCTCTTCTGCTCTGTTCACCTTTGCCCATTGCCCACGGTACCACTCCAGGACTATATAAACTGGACGTTGCTCCCCCCGCCCACCATGGCAGGGCTTACCTGCTGCCATGCGGCTGCCTGAACACTCAAAGGTGATGCAGGGTCTAAGGAGTGTCTGTAGGAGCCACGTGGGAGCCCAGGCAGCCAGCAGAGCTACAGTATAATGAGGCAGTGTGGTCTAGTGGTTAGAACACTGGCTTAGGAACCAGGAACTCTTGGCCCAGATTCATATCTTACCAGAGCCAATTGCTCATTGTGTGATGCTGAACAAGTCACTCTACCTCTCAGTTCTAGAGCTCATTCAGCTGTTGAGATTGGTAGAAACAGGACCCCACTGGAGATTAGATGTTGCATTTCAGCATGGCTGCCCTGGGTTAATAAGTTAAACATTTTAAAAAGTTTTTAAATTGTTCCATGTGGACAATTCCTGTCCCCAAGGGTGACATGCTTCAACCCAATCACTGACAAGCATGTGTCTGCATCCCCTCCCAGCTCCCAACAGGCCACCTAACCACTAGCAGCCCTTCCCCCCACCCCCGCAGCTTGAGGCGCCAACATGTAATGCATGAGGGGACCTCCTTGTTCTGCCACTGAGATCACTGGTGGAGCAAGACATTATGTGTCCCATACTGGGATGGAGAGTACAGCTCCAGGCAGTTTTCTCCACCCATGACAGACGGAGTGCAGAGATCCAGTTTGCACTGTGATGTTTGGTTATCTACATGACAGTGTGTTCCATCACCGCTGGACTATCCTACAGTCCATAAAAAACATGTGGCAGAGTCTGGGTTTTCCATGCAATGCAGGCAGACACTGGCTTGTAACACCCAGTGTAGCACGCATTAAATCTCTGTAGGCTGTACTATGGCTGCCTTCATGGTTCCCAGACTTCCTTCCACCAGAACAAAGAACTCTGTCACACCAGTACCATGGTACATGCAGGACACCACTGCAAGGGGTTGTGAGGGGGCTCTTCAGCCTGCACAGTCCCCCATTGATCACCTGTGGATGCCTACAGACTCATCCTTTCATGCCCTCCCCTAGCAAGCCTCTCAGCCAGCTGGAGAGCCAAGGAGGCAGGACTTCACTGCCCTCACTGTTCCTGGGCTCCCTACTGCCAGAACAAAGAATTTGATCATACCAGGACCGTGGCACATGCTGGATGCCAATGCAAGGGGTCGTGAGGGGGCTCCACAGACAGCCCAACTACCCTCTCCCACCGATCACCGGATGCCTACGGACTCCTCCTTTCAATCCCTCTCCCAGAAAGCCTCTTGCTCAACTGGAGGGCTGAGAAGGTGGGCCTTGACTGCCCTCACTGTTCCCAGGTTCCCTACTGCCAGAACAAAGAACCACCAGGGCTACAACACACCCCAGATGCCACTGCAAAGGGTCACAAGGGGGCTCCTCAGCCTGCACATTCCTCCACTGATTACCTCTGGATGCCTACAGACTCCTCCTTTCAATCCCTCCCCAAGCAGGTCTTTCAGCCAATCAGAGGGCTGAGCAGGCGGGACTTGGCTGCCCTTACTGTTCCCTGGCTCCCTACTGCAAGAACAAAGAACTCTGCTGCACCAGTACTGCGGTACATGCTGGACGCCACATCAAGGGGTCATGAGGTGGTTCTCAGCCTGCACAACCCCCCCTCCCCCCACGATTGCCTCTGGACACCTATGGATTTCTCCTTCCAATCATTCCCCCAGCAAGTTTCTCAGCCAATTGGAGGGCTGAGGAGGTGAGGCATGGTTGCTTTCTTTGTTCCTAGGCTCCCTACCACCAGAACAAAGAACTCCATCACACCAGGACTGCGGTACACACTGGATGCCACTGCAAGGGGTCATGAGGGGGTTCTCAGCCTGCACAACCCCCCTCCCCACCACCATTCACCTCTGGACATCTACTGACTCCTCCTTTCCATCCCTCCCCCAGCAAGCCTCTCAGCCAATTAGAGGGCTGAGGAGGTGGGACTTGGCTGTCCTCACCAATCCCAAACTCCCTACTACTAGAAGAAAGAACTCTGCCACATGAGGACCATGGCACACGCCGGACACCACTGCAAGGGGTCGCAAGTGGGGTCCGCAGCCTGCACAACCTCACTCCCCCCACCAGTCACCTCTTGGACGCCCACAGACTCCTGTTTTCAGTCCTCCCCCAGCAAGTCTCTCAGCCAATCAGAGGGTTGCTTACTGTATTTCATTGCCATCTACCAAAGTCACCCATCCATGCAAAGGACCATGTACTAAGGACACTGAGGAGTGTGCCTGCCGTTAGCCATGAGTCAATTGGTCGGCTGGTCACACTGTCCAAACCTGACTTCCTTCAATAGGTGTTTTGTGCGAGCTGCTATTACTGCCTACTCCTCTGTTACCTACTTGATTCATGCATTGCCTGCCAGTTATGTGTTAGGTCCTACCAATTGTTTTTGCTGTTTGGATACACTCTGTGCTCCACTGTCACTGCATTTGCTGATACTCAAATATTTGCTGTTCTTCACCTAGGCTCATTTGTGCATGCCCTCCTTTTGCAGCTCCAGGGGCAACCTATATTTTACCAGCTCCAGCCATACATGTTATCACTCGACTCAATTATCATCTTTGCTGCAACCTACATCAGCTCTTTATCAAATACGCTTGCTTGTCTGTTTCGAATTCAGTTAATTATTTTATGTTTATAGTATTTTACTATGACTGCCATGTAAGCTATATGTCCAATTTACTTCCTGTATTCTTAATCTGCCTTATTGCTATTTGCATCTCCTGTATCTGAATTGCTCCCTCCCACCCATCTTCTTCTGCTTTCCCTCCATCCCTTTCCCTCTGGGTGCCCTGCCTGCTCCCCAGTCTCTCCTACTCTGTCTAACCTTTCCTCTTCTTTTCTCTCCCCCCCAGTCCCTTCCATACCTATGCTCCTCTGGTTACATATTTTCCTTATCTACCTCCCCTACTCTCCCCACCCCCCTCCTCTCTACTTCCACTTGCATCCCCTCTCCCTTCTCCTTATCCCTCCCTCCCCCTCTCCTTCTCACCCTTCTTTCTTAACCCTCACCCTACCTGCCACACTATCTCCATACCCCCTTACCCCATCACCCGGCCTCCTTTCTACCTCCCTACACCTCGATTTCCTCGATGCTCTCTTCTCACATGATCACCTCTCTCCTGCCTCTTCTCCCCCTGGCCCTAATAAACACAAGACGCCATACTTCCTAGCCCTCCTCCTTTTCCAACTGCCTCTGGCTGCTGATGTGGAACAGAATCCTGGACCACCCCTCCCCCACCCTTCTCTGTACCCAAAGGCCTTAGTTTTTTCCACTTCAACTCATGTAACAAAGCTAGACTCCCTCAAGGTATGGACCTCAACACCTCCATGACATCTTTTGTATATCTGAAACCTGTCTCTCCTCTAGAGTCCCAAATTTCCTTTTTCCCCGGAATATCTCCTCTTCCACCAAGACAGAGGTAAACATGGTAGCGGTGGTGCTATATATACCTGCCACAACATTTCTTGCTCTATCACTCTCAAAGAGGCTTCCCCTCCTCCCGTGAGCTCATGCTGCTCAAGCTGTCCCTCCCTTCCACTCTCACTATTTTTGTCGGTGTCGATGCCTCCCCAAAGATCTCTCCCTCCTTTCTCCTTAATTCTATCTCCTCACTTTCTCCCTCTGTACCTCTGGAGATCGTATCCTACTCAGCAATTTTAACCTTAATTGGCTCTCCTCAGACCCTAAGCCTATGCAGCACTCCACTGAATCCCTGAACCTCTCCCAACTAATCCCCAAACCCACCTGGCTAAACCCCTACTTCTCAAACCACTCCCTCTTGGACCGTGTGCTGTGCTCTTAACCCCCCCCCCCGCCAAATGTCATCTGCTGGAGTGGTTCCTAATGCTTTCAGTGATCACTGCCTCACCTATTCTATTGGGAAATCCCACCTTCTGAAAGCCACCCCAAAATTCATCTGGCACAGATCCCTTAGGTCGCTCAACACTGATGCTTTCCTGAGCAAACTAGTCTCTGCTGACTGGCTCCTGGCCTGCCCTGCCTAAGACATAGACTCAGCCCTGTTTCACTTTACCGCCATCATCACTCACTACTGGACCCCAAAGTCCCCCTCAAAAAGACCAGAGTAAAGCACTCCCTCCACTCTTGGATTACATTTGACCTTATTTGAGCAATACAAATCAAGGGACCTTGCACAGGCCTGTTTCAAGGCCTCCCACTCAGACTCTGACCAACAGCATTACAAATCCCTCAGAAACTCCTGCTGCAAGGCTATCCATGTTGCCAAGGCCCACTATTTCAACTCAAACTTACAGTCCAACCTAAACTCCCCCTCCAGTTTCTGGAAAGTAATCCACTCCCTTTTCGACCCCCACCCCCAGCCCCAGTAGATGGCTCATTGGTTTCAGACCACCTTGCTGTTGCCTTCCTCTTCAACAAATTCTTCACAACCTGTGCTGCTCCCTGTCTCACCCAGAGTGCTCTCTCTCTTGCCCTGAGCACTCCCCCCCACCCCAAACTATCTCCTCTGCTGTATTTCAGTTCCCTCCTGTCACCCCTCAGGATGTTTTTCACACCCTCAAATCTCTGAACCCCTCTAAATACAGCCCAGTTGGCTTAGATCCCAAACTTCTTCACTTATCAGTCCCTACTATTCTCCTCCTCCTCCTCCTCCTCACCCACCTTTTGAACCTCTCCTTTTCTCTCTGTGCTGCCCCCCTCACCTGGAAAACTGCTAAAGTACTCCCCCTCCACAAAGGGGCAATCCTTCATCTCCTGGAAACTATAGACCTATCTTCCTTCCTCCTTCCCTTGCTAAACTACAGGACTCACTAGTCCACTCTAGATTATTCAATTTCCTTGGCCCTCTTCCCTCCTGTCTCCTTTCATAGGTTTCAAAGGTTCTTTTCAAGCTAATTAGGCCATAGGCCCATTAGAAAGCTTGCCCTTTACACAAGGGATAGCCTGATATTCTTTCCCTCATGAAGTAATTATCCATCCTGGTTTTAAACTCAGTCATTGAGTCACTTCCTATAACATCCATAGGCAGCCCATTCCAGACACTGACTACCCTCTGACTATACCAGCCAGCTTTTTTCTTGCTCAGACTTGTTTCCCCTTTAAAGGAAAACTACACCCAAAACTTGAAAAAATATATGTTGTGCAGAGTGTTTTAATTTGTATGTGAAGTTCTAGTGTTTCCTTCCCTCTGACTGGTATTAGGAGTTTTTCCTAAATTAGCCTGCTAGCTTTAGGGTAGTTTTACGACCCCTGAAGATCTCCATATCAAATAGGTTTATTGCATTTCTTTGTCCTACAATGCACCTTGTTTCATGTAATGGTGATGTAGCAGAGCCCATAAATCCAGCAGAAAGCATTGCATTACAATCAGTTCACAACAGAGATGGCTATATTTTAAAATCTGTAGAATTCAGCTTGGTGACCACCCTCACCCTAAAGGTTTTACTGTCCTGAAAAACTTTGCTGCTGGTAATTTTCTGTGCAGCTTGTAAAGCTTCCAAGATATTTAGTTTGTTTGGCATGTGTGTTCTGAATGTTGGGTCTCTCTTACATCACAGTCACATGAGACAAGATGCACTGTGGGAACAAGAAATACAATTAAGCTGTCAGGCATGAAGATCCCCAGGGGTCGTAAAACTAGCACAAAGCTAGCAAGCTAATTTGGGAAAAACTCCTAATACCAGTCAGAGGGAGGGAAACACTAGAATTTCACATACAAATTAAAACACTCTGTACAACATATATATTTTCAAGTTTTGGGTGTAGTTTTCCTTTAAGCTGCAGGGCATGGGCTCAGGCATTACAAATTTGCTCTCGAAGTTCTAACCTCAGGCACTCCCAAAGGTCATTACTGGATAGTAATCTAAACAGAAAGCACAAATCCCCTCGCAGCCTTCAATATTACGAGTATAGATCCAATGCAGACAATTTGTCCTCATAGCTAAAATTCTGCCTGAGACCATCTTGGTAGCCTTTTTCTGTACCCTGTCTAGAGTCTTGATCTCCTTTTGATTTCCACTCCGGTTTCAGGAAAAAACACTCCACTATCACCTTCTCTGTGTCACTGACTCAGTCCTTAAAGGGACTGACCAGGGTCTCATCACAGCTGCTATTTTTATAGATCTTGCAAAGGCATTTGACTTGGTATCACACTCACTCCATTTAAAAAAAATGGCCACAGCTTGTCTCTCTTCACTCCCGCAGTCCAGTGGTTCCACTCTTACCTGTCTAACCTCCAGCAGTCTGTGCAAGTGGGTGATGCACTATCCCCCCCCCCCCCATTCTCACAGGAGTGCCCCAAGGCTCTATTCTGTGCCCCATTCTCTTCTCTATCTTTCTAAATGACCTCCCTTCCATCTGTGTTTCCTCCCATATTCATATGTAGGCCAACAACACAGTTATCTGTGCATCTCCCCCTTCCACATCAGTGGTAGTATCCTCACTCCAGTGCAACTTTCATAATGTTCTATACTGGTTTCAAGCCAACCAGCTTAAAGTAAATACCAAGAAAACGGTGTCCATGACCTTTGGCTCTAGCCGAAAGCTAGCTAGGCTCTTGCCCCTCCTTGTTTTCTCCACACTTGATGGCACCCAGCTGGAGGTAATCTGCACTTACGAATACCTCGGTGTGTGTCTCAGTAGTAAGCTGCACTTCTCAGCACACATCAATGCTATTCACTCAACACTTCATCCCAAATTAGGCATCTTTTACCGCAACAAGGACTGCGGATGTGATCTGCAGTGCAGCCTCTACTTCCGCCCTCGCAAGACTGGACACCCTCTGTAACGCCTTCTGTCACCTTGCTACTAACTCTCCCCCGTCATCTTGCTACTAACTCTCCCCACACACACACACACGCACACACATATCACTGCTCCCTCTACTTTACTCTTTCTATTGCCCTGCTACCCTCGCATTGCCTTTCCCACTGCTCCTCCCTTATTGGTAAATACTGGTCCACCTCCCTCCTATCTATCATCTCCCCCTCTGCTCCCTCTTCTTACCCCCTTTGTTCTAGAGACTTCCATTCCTTCTCAATCTCATGCCCTCACTCTAGCGCTAGTATGACTGCCTTCTCCTACCGTCTTCCCTCTCTATGGAACCAACTCTCTCTTCTTCTTTGTCATGCCACATCCTTACTGTCCCTAAAGCAGCTGCTAACTCCACCCCCACTTGCTCCTGTGCCTCTCCTCACTAATGCCATCCCCCCTGTCCCCCACCTCCCTTCCCTCTACTGCTCTTCTCCTCTCCTGATGTTCTCTCACTCTCCCCTCGCCCTCCCTCCTTCCCCTGAGGGCCTTGCCCTACTCAAATTCAAACCAGTCTGGCCCCCTCTCCCTTTATACATTTGTAAATCAGTTAATGACACCAATGTACTGTACTGCTGTCTCATTACCTTCACTGTATTGATATCGCTGTTGTTGCTCACTCTGTTGCACTTTATACTGCTGTTCTTGCACTTCAGTTGTTTGTAACTGCTGTTTGCTTTGTTCCCCTTTGCACCTTCCCCTTGGTCACAAAACAAGCCCCTGCTCAATGTGCCTTTCCTGGTTACCAACTATTTTTTTTTGGAACTCACCTTCCTCCCGTTTACCTCTCCCCATCCCCTGGGACCATCATCACTCCCTGCTGGTGTTCACCCTGGACTCCCCCCCCCCCGGGCAGAGCTGCTGGGTGGGGCACCCCAAGTACCCCTCTGAACTGTGCCACATTGTCTAGTCCAGCGATTTGTGGATCTCTGGGCTTGGCTTCATGGGGCCAGGGCTACTGGATTCCAATGCATCCATTTTGTCCCCTTAGGTGGGAGGCGTAGCGTGCAGTGATGTACTGGCACTCATGCCCACATTCGGCATACCTCCCGGCACTGTTAAGCCTCATCTATGCTGGTTCCTAGCCTCTGCTAGGGGTCAGGCACAGAGCAAGTACTTGCCCACCCTCCCCTTTGGAGGAGGAGAGCAGTCAGTTGGACACTCAATCCTCCTCGCCTCGGCCAACCCTCCAGCGCCCGAGTCCATTCCCAAATCTGGGTCACCGTCGTCACAAGCAGAAATCCATCCACTGTGCTGATGGGCCGGCACACCAACTTTTAAATAAGCAAATAACTAAATAAGTAAAATGTATTTTATATTTTTACCATAGTATTTACAAAATGAGTTTGAAACATACAGGGACATTACTGAAAATGAACCTCAGTTCAATAGTTACTTCCTGAATAAACTTTTTTTTTTACTACTACTAGCTGATCTCATAAGCCCTGCATTTTTACAGATGCCCCCCCCATTAAAAATCTCAAAAGTTGAATCATCATCATCATCATCATCAAATCTTTATTTATTCAGGCGAACATCATTGAGCAAGGCTTATTTACAAGATGGACCTGATAAGGTCAAGGTTCAATAGTTGATACACAACAGATACATCATACACTTATATAAGACAGTTATACATACAGGGGAAAATAACGTTTATAAACACAGTGATGTACAGTAAATTCACATGATAAAAAACGGTTACAGGAAAGTTAAACTAATATTTACAGTATGTACAGTATATACATATCCCAGTGGGGGCATGGCAGACACTCAACATAATGTAATACTAGGATGGTGAAGGTATTACTGGGTGCCATAAGATGGGGTGTCTGTCTGGAAGGAATATGCCATATATGGTTTGGAAGGGAGATTTGTGAGATGACAATGCTAGCTCTAGTGAATCTAGCCCATATGTTTAATTGTTTACTCATAAGATATGATAAATGTTCCTTGCTTGAAATCTTTTACATTCTTTCATTCTCAGATATCAGTTCCAATCTATTTTCTATACAGGACAGCACCACACATTTTCTTGGGGGGCCTAGAAATAAATTGCCTTTATGAAATAGTTTCATATGGAATCTATTTTAACCCACCATCCTATTAAAGACGTACTCCAACAACAGAAGCCTGCCCAAATTGTCAATAAATTGTGCCTATAAAAATATTTTTTTATTTGTCAATTTGTTAACTGGGGATCAGGCAATAGCATTAGATACCCATTTTCCGGGGGGGCATGGAGATGTAAACAAGAGCAACTATACAGAATGAATATGCTATACATCCGTGTACATAGTAATCTAGTGACATTACCCTTGCACGTCGCCCAAACAGTATTTTTGGACATTGTCTTCCTCTTTCAACGAGGCCAAAAACATACTTGTCAGCAGCAAGCAGTATTTGGAAAAGTAAAGGTCTGAGAAGTCCCATACCTGAGCTGCGTCTGAAATCAAATATCCTTTTCTTTCTTCTTCAAACTCTTATTTTTCACAAACAGACAAAGGTATTGAGGAGACGGAGACTTTGAAATGAAAGTTGCTTTTAGTTTCACTTCTGTGAGACATATCAGTTTCCGTCATAAGCTACTCCCTGCCTGTTAACTGTTTCAGTGCCATATACTGTATAATGTTTACCCATGATTCGCATATCTCTGTCACTCTAGGTGGCACTACCTCCACAGTAGCCTGAAGGGAAGGCAAACAACTACCTCCAGCACAGCTAATGACATTTCCAAAGCATGTGGTGGGGTACTGCAGGGTTCAGTACTGGGTCCAGTCCTTTTTAATGTCTTTATAAGTGACATTGCAGAGGGACTGGAAGGAAAAGTATGCCTCTTTGCAGATGACACAAAGATCTGCAACAGGGTTGATACACAAGGTAGGGTGGAATGGATGAAAAGGGACTTGGCAAGGTTGGAGGAATGGTCAGAAGTATGGCAGCTTAGATTCAATGCAAGAAGTGCAAGTAGTGCACCTGGGAAACAAAAACCCAGGGAAGATTACACAATGGGGGGGTAGTAACAACAAGAAATGGAAAGGGACCTGGGGTAATCATATCAGATGACCTTAAGGTTAGCAAGTAATGTGAGAAGGCAGTAGAGAGGGCTGGGGATACTGGAATGTATAGGGAGAGGCATCACCAGCAGAAAACAGGAAGTTGTTATCCCACTGTACAGACAGTTGGTGAGACCCCATCTGGAGTACTGAGTCCAGTTCTGGAGACCCTATCTCCACAAGGACATAGACAGGATAGAGGCAGTCCAGAGGAGGGCAACTAAAATGGTGCAGGGTCTTCAAGAGAAGCCATATGAGGAGAGACTAAAGGAGCTTAATATGTATACCCTTGAGGAAAGGAGGGAGAGCGGGGACATGATAGAAAGTTTTAAGTACCTCAGTGGAATCAACAAAGTCCAATAGGGTAGCATCTTTCAGAAAAAGAGATGTGCAAAAACAAGGGGACACAATTTAAAGATAGGGAGGGCGGCTCTGGGGCAATGTGAGGAAGTATTTTTTCACAGAGAGGGTGGTGGACGCATGGAACAGCCTTCCTGAGGAGGTTGTGGGGTCTAAAACTGTGGGAGAATTCAAGAATACATGGGACAGACATAAGGCAATTCTTGTGGGGGGTAAGAAGAAATAGGCTGTTGGTTAACTAGGATCTGCAGCTTATCCTGTAGGTAGGGAAATGGGCAGACTAGGTAGGTCAAGCGGCCCTTATCTGCCGTCAAAGTCTATGTTTCTATGGCCCAGTTGTTCCCAAGGGAGAGAGTGGAAGCGGAGAGTTCTGAATCTTTGAAACTAAAACTGGACCAGGTTCATTTGGAAAATAATGTCACTTGGTACAATACCTAGTTGTCAGGTGTCAGCCTGGGTCAGTTGGTATGGTAGCATGTATGCCTCTGATCAGAAGGTCATGGGTTCTTGTCCTGTACCAGGACTGGGCTTATACCATAAAAGCTGGCAGTTGAGTGCAGCACTAGAGGGATGCTGTGCTGTCAAGATGTGCCGTCCTTCAGATGAGATGTTGAACCAAAGGTCCCTTCTGCCCATCCCTGGTGTTGTCCGGGTGGGTGACCAGGCAGAGTGCAATAGACCTTTAGTCTTTCATTGTCTAGCATTTCTTATGTTCCTGTTAGAGCAAAGAGCTGCCAGTTGAGAGGGTGCTCGGCACTGTGTGCCACGCTATCATATGGAACACCCAGGATCATGCCATGGATCCAGTTACCTGACTCGGGCAAGGGGAGTCTCAGGGGCACTCAGCATAGAGCATGGTCAGGCTCCAGAGGGGTAGGGCATTCCCCACCCAGCTGCTATGGCCCCTACTTGGGTAGGTGAGAGAACCAATCTGACGTTGTCAGCTGGCAGTGACATCAGCCTTCCCCATGCAAAGATGACGCTGGCTGGCCAAAAATGGGGACAGGACCAAAACTAGGAAAGGGAGCCTGCCATACAATAATGGTCACTGGAGCTTTTGGGCGCCATGCTTTTTGAGTTGCATAGTGGCTACGATTATTCCTTGTTGGGGCTTGGAGTCATGAGAGAAACAGAAGACAAAAAGCAATATGAAAAAAAATGGGTCAACGATTTCAGGTTCATGTGCAACCATGATCACTGACTATATATCGCTATATATCGATATGGCATTGAGCAAGTCACATGATTTCCCTCTGCTTTAGTGCTCCAAACTGTTAAATTGGGCAGAAACAGGCCCTCACTCTAATATAGATTTTGTCATTGTACAATTAGAGAAGTAGAGTAGTACCTAGCCTGTTGACCTAGCAACAGCTTTGCCTGTCTTGCAGCCCAGGTCTGCAAAGGGGCAGAGGACGGTGGAGGGCCAGCGAGGGGGGAGTTTGTGTTCTCTGGGAAGGAAAATTGTCTGTTCCTGCAATGCCAGAACAACCTGGGGTACCAGAGGGTGAGTGCCATACAGTACAACTGTGAGAGGGTCCAGGTGCATGGCCTCCCTCACTGTGGATGTATGTCATATCCAACTGAAGCAGCACATTGTGCCCGGCATATCAGGGTGGGCCAAGAGCAGAAACAAACTTCCGGCCTGACAGGATGATACACTCCGAGGCTCTTTCAGGCCCCGCAGCCTCAGACCATTCTGCAGGACAGACTCCATCTTAAATCTGGACTCTGAAGGGGCTGCTGTGCCAAAAGACCCACCATGGAGGGGTAATTCCAGAGGGCAAGTGGAACCTCTGGGGTTCGGGGCCATTGACAGGAGTTGGAGGTTGCCCACAGGGGCTAGCAGATGAGGGTCATGTCTGTAGTAGGTGGAGGAAAAAATAAATAAAAAATAACAAAAACAGAGGCAGGGTGGCATAACTGCTAGTGCATTGGCTTGGAAAACAGGTGACCCAGGTTCAAATCCAACCAGAGTCACTTACAATATAAGCCTGGGCAGAAGGAGGACCCCATGGAAAATGAGGTGCTGCATCTCAGCTAAGTTATGCTGGGTAAACAAATTGTAACAAAAAAATTAGTTATCCAGGATAGCCCAGCTGAGATGCAACATCTCCTTTTCAGGTCCTGGGATATTCAGGCTAAAGGTTCTGCTTCTGCCCAGTTTCTCTCCTTGGCAGACAGCAGTGCAGGGAGGTTGTGACTTGCTCAAGGTCATGCAGTGAGTCAGTTGTTACAGTAGAATTTGAACCCAGATCTCTTGTTTCACAGTGCTGTGCTTTGGAAACTACACTGCACTAGTGCTGCCTTCCCATTTCAGCTGGACTTTCTAAGGCAAAAAAAAAAGATTCATTTGTACGAAATGCCACTCCCCAATCAGTCAGTAGAGGTGATCGTGTGTTTGTGTTGGGAATTAGGAGTCTTTCTACTGAAACTGTAGGGGCCATGCTTGAAACTGGAGGGGGGGGGTAGACTCAGGGGAGATGTAAGAAAGTATTTAAAGAAAGAGTGGTGAATACCTGGAACTGCCTTCCAGAGCAGGTGGTGGGGGCAAAAACTGTAATGGGATTCAAGAAGGCATGGGATAGGCATAAGGGAACCTTGCTGCAGGGGAAGGAGGGGGTAAAGCCAGAGATAAGTAGGGTCTGCGGTATTACAGTAGGTAGGGGAAAAGGGCAGATTAGGTGGGCTAACTGGCCTTATATGCCATCAGATTCTATGTTTCTATGTAACCGCTCACCTCTAACTTTCACTGTTACTCCCACGTCAGTAGGCTACCCCTGTTATATGTCCACAGGGAACATGGATTTTTTTTAAATCAGGCTGTCCATCATGTCTGCTATTACATGGCTACAGGGGAGAGGGGGGGATGCTACACTGATCACAGACTGGGACACTTTATGGTGGTGACTCAGAATCAGGGGTGCAGTGGGAAGGGAGTTGGCTTTGCTCTCCCCTCATTTTGTACACCAGTTTCCCCCTTTTGTCCCAGGGCTAATCTCCATGCGAGTATCACTAAGGCTGTGCCTCTTCCCACAGGGCAGGAAATGAGTACCTAAACAGCCTTCCTGAGTCAGTCAGCAGGAGGTGTTCAGTTTTTCAGTCTGCCAGCACCCCACTTCCTGAGTCCGAGACTGTACCCCCAGAATGCATCATCAGGGCCACCAGCTCAAGATGAGAATCCCAAGGTCTGAAACTGGGTTCAGCAGATTGCATTTGAGAGCCTGCTTCCATACAGTCAGGTCGGCAAACAGAAATTTACAGCAGGTAGGAGTCTTGGCATACTCTTCCTCATCCTTGCCAAGCTGTTATGTGGTAGTGATTCTCAGGGTGAAAAAGGACACTGGCCTTCTAAATCCAGCTGAACTGGTTTTCCTGTCATCTGATTGGTATGCTAAAAGGTCAAGGAGCTCAGTGCAACACACTCCTATGAAAAACTCCAACTCACATAAGCTGTGTAAGACGTAATTTTATTGATGCAAATAGACCAGCAGCAAAATTTCAGAGGAACCTCTTAGCGCTGTCAGACGTTTTCAACCTGCTCTAGGGCTTTGTCGCGGTTAATTGGGTATCAGTTGGAGCTCCTTTATAAAGGCACTCATTTAAAGAAACATACTCAGGTTAAAAACAGTCACATAACACCATACCTACATAGTGAAAAAACAGCGAACCTAAGTCCCGTATAATGCATAGTATGTAACATGGCGACATGTGTTTTGCAGCTGCCATATACATTCTCTATTATCATTGAGTCTTCTGGACACTCTCACACAGCAGCTGCTTACCGCTCTGGATTCATGTGATGCCCCCAGTAACTTTCTCTTAGGTTAGCTTGCACCTGGGAAACAAAAACCCAGAGGAAGAGTACACAATGGGGGGGATACTAACAACAACAAAAATGGAAAGGGACCTGGGGGTAGTCATATCAGATGACCTAAAGGTAAGCAAGCAATGTGAGAAGGCAATAAGGAGGTCTGGGGGATACTGGGATGTACAGGAAGAGGCATCACCAGTAGAAAACAGGAAGTTGTTATCCCTCTGTACAGACACTTGGTGAGACCCCATCTGGAGTGCTTTGTGCAGTTCTGAAGACCCCATCTCCACAAGGACATAGGATGGAGGCTGTCCAGAGGAGGGCAACTAAAATGGTGCAAGGTCTGTACCAGAAGCTGTACGAAGACAGGCTAAAGGAGCTTAATATGTATACCCTCAAGGAAAGGAGGGCTGGGAGGACATGATAGAAACTTGCAAGTACCTCAAGGTAATCAACAAAGTCCAGGAGGGTAGCATCTTTCAGAAAAATAGATGTGCAAGAACAAGGGGGCACAATTTGAAGATAGAGGGGGGATGTCTCAAGGGCAATGTGAGGAAGTATTTTTTTCACAGAGAGGGTGGTGGACACGTGGAACGGCCTTCCTCAGGAGGCCATGGGGTCAAAAACAGTGGGGGAATTCAAGAATGCATGGGACAGACATGGCAGTTCTGGTGGGGGTAGGAAGAAGTAGGCTGTTGGTTATCTAGGATCTGCAGCTTATCCAGTAGGTAAGGAAATGGGCAGACTGGGTGGGCCAATGGTCCTTATCCACCATCAAAGTCTATGTTTCTATGTATGTAGCTCTCAGTGGGCAGGCAATACCACATGAGCCCCTGTTTGAGGCAAAGGTTACACAGTGTTGCCATTAGGGAGAAAGGAGGCATCTGTCAACCACCATGCAAGTCCACCATTATATGTTCATGTATAGGGCCAGTGTCTCGGGGAAGGGGGGTTAAAGAAAGTTCATTAACAGGAAATGGTAATTACTTACCTGGTAAAGCTGTTTATACCTGAAACCTTTATAGTATTCAGATGTTGCTCACAAATGGAGTTATCCTCCATCCATCCTATAGGTCAATGCATAATCCAATTAAATTCAAGCAGGGCCCAGAGGCCATCCCCCAGCCCAGCCTGGAAGCCCCAGTGAGATACTTTCCTAGCAGAAAAAAAAAAAAGAAAAAAAAAATTCCCCGAAGGGGAACAACAAGATAGCCCGGAAATGTGGAAATAATGTACCACAGAATCAATAGGTTTGGAGAACAAAGGGAGTTACAGAAATATTTCTTTCTGACTAGTACATTACTTTTACTACATAGCTTCCAAAAAAATGTTACCACAACAAACATGTTAAAAGAAAAAAATATGCATTGTATATAAAAGAGATTCGGCTGTTCTGGCTGCTTTGGACTGTGGAAACTCAGATCAATGAGAGGGGATCTGACAGCTATAAAGGTCGCAGGTATAATCACCTTTATTAGGTAAGTAAATACCATTATCCCCTGCAATCCTTATAGTACTCAGACATTGCTCACCAATGGGACCTTAGTACCAGTACATCGAAGCCAGGGTGGGAAATGCAATCAAACAGAGTCCAAAGCTGCCTGAAATACTGCTCGACCAAAAGAGGCTCTGTCTGCGAGGTTACGTCCAACTGATAATGTTTTACAAAGGTGTGGGTGGAAGATCAGGTGATAGTTGAACAAATGTCCTGAACTGAGGCTGCACCCTTCTCCACACGTGGGGCGGCCATCACCTTGGTGCAGTGAGCTTTTATACCTAGTGGTGGCTGAAGAACTACTGCCCAGTAAGTGGTTATGATGGTGGTTCTTAGCCATCTGGCTATCGTGTCTTTAGATGCAGCCTGGCTGGTCTTCATCACAGTCATGACTACAAACAGTTTTTCAGATTTGTTCCGTGGATTGTAAATAGTTCCTTAACAGTGTAGCCATGTTGTGCAGGTGTGAGCCCTTGTCTGGAGTTTGTTGCTCAGGAAGCATAATGGGTAAATATATTTCCTGTTCCATGTGGAAAGAGGACAGGACTTTTGGTATAAATGAAGGGACTGGCTGCAAGGATACTCTGTCATTCTGAAATACGAGGAAAAGCTCTGTGCACGAGAGTGCCTGTAGGTTGCTAACCCTCCTAGCTGAGCACGTGGCCATCAGAAAGACTGCTCTGAGGGTTGCCCAGTATAGGGTATCCAGTTGAAAAGGTGAGTTATAATTTGTTTTTTTGCCCATTGACTGGCCACCATCTGTCCGTCCCTGCCACCCGGACTGCATCTCCCGGGACTTACCTACCCCACTGAAATGCATCCTGGCTTACCCCCCAGGACAGGGCTGTCGGGGAGGGCCCTCTCTGAATGGAGACTGATTTATGATCCATGGTGAGGGTCTAGTAGAGGGAGGACATCCTCCTGCTCAGTCAATGATTTTTTCTAGATGCTGTCCCCCCAGGAGGCGTGACATGCAATGACCTAGTGGTGCACTAAGCACTGGACATTTGGCATGCATTTCGATGTGCACAAGCACCAGCTGTCAAATACCTGGTTTTCACCAGGGGTCAATCCACCAGGGGTGCTTCTCCACCCTCCCCCACCGGAGGAGAAGGAGAGCAGTCCATGGGACTTTCAGTCCTCCTCCCCCTGGCCAGCCTGCTGACATCCTGAGTTCGCTTCCAAACCCAGGACATTGGCGTCACAATCAGAAGGTCAACCACTGTGTCAGTGGGCCAGCGAAAAGGTGGTTTATGTAAGGCATCCAAGAGAAGGCTTAGTTGCCAGAGAGAGCAAGTGGGTCTTATGCGGGGAGACAGTATTTGTACTGATCATAGTCGCCAGATTATGTCCAATGACTGGTACAGTGGCAACACCACCTCTCCCTTCTGCTGGTGATTCTCCTCGTTATACACACCAGCATCCCACTGGCTTACTGCCTACTACCTTATCACACTACCCCGCCACCTTACAGTCATCAGATATGATAATCCCAAAGTTTCTTTTCTACTTTGTGACTGTCAATACCTATCCCCCCCCCCCCCCACTACCATGTTACAGTATATACTGCCCTGGGTTTCTGTTCTCTAGGTGCATGATTTAGTTTGTTTTTTTTTGCATTGAATCCCAGTTGCCATACCTTCAACCACTCCTTGGGTTTCTTGGGTCTCTACTCATGTTCTCCACCCCCCTCCAGAGTATCTACCCTGTTGCTGAGTTTGGTGTCATCTGCAAAGATCCTTCCAGCTCTTCTGCACTGTCACATATGAATACATTGAAGAGGACTGGTCCCAGCACTGAGCTATGAGGTACCCCGCTGGTCACTCTCCCCCATTAGAGGGACTGCCATTTACCACCACCTTTTGTCATCTGTCCATCAGCCAGTTCCTTACCCAATTTACCACCTTGGGTCTCACCCCTAAGCAACCCAGCCTCTTTATAAGCCTCCTATGTGGTATAGTGTCAAATGCCTTGCTGAAGTTTAACTAGGCCACCTCCACTCCCCCACCCTGGTCTATTTCCCCTGGTAATCCAATAACATAAATATATCAGGTTCCTCTGACATGACCTCCCTCCAATAAATCTTTGCTGCCTCAGGTCCTGTAACCCACTGGATTCAAAATACTCTACCAGTCTTTCTTTTAATAGTGCTTCTGCACTGCTCCACATTGTCAGTATGGATTTAATACATATGGGTAATGAACATCCCTACTGGGGTGGAGCAAAGCCCAAAGCGATGTCAATCCGCATAGAACCTTGGGCTCATGAGCGTTCTGAGATCACTGGTTCTTCAGACTTTGCTGTATCACTATTGGGGTAGGCAGCATGGGAGAGCTCTCTGTGGTTAGTCCCTGTCTACAATTATTTTTTTTAATTTTTGGATGAGGATTTTGCAACTTGGAGGCAGGTTGTAGCTACCTGGTGACAGGGTGCACCCTCAAATTTAGAAATCATGCCTATTAAGCTGCAGCTTTCAAATTGACTGATCTGCCAATTGTTTTCCTCATTTCAGTGCCTTCTGTGCGTGAATTGGGGGCCACTTGCCACTGAGCTTCATTTGAGGTGTGCTACACAGGTCTTCGCTTACTGCAGCCTGATGCTTGAGTGGAACGTAGCCAGAGCAGTATTGTGTCCTTTGCTGGTCAGTTTGCCATTTTTTACAGTTGAAGCCTGCAGAAAACTATCTGGGTTTAATAGACTCCGTGTCTTCTTTCAGTGGGCTGCTTGTTTTTTTTTTTTTTGTCTTTGTGTGTGTGTGATTTGGAATTCCTAAGGGGTGAGCACATCCATCTCCAGAAGTGCCCACCAGTGCAACAGTTTGCACCCTTTTCAGCTGGCCGTGAGGGGTTCCCATGCCATTGCTGGCAGTTTGCATGAGGGAGGTTGTTCACACCTTCTTCTGAGGCATGCCTGCTCAGATTTGCTGTCTGTTACCACTTGACGCAGCGCTCCTGTGAAATAACATGGCATCACTCTCATCGCTATCACATGCCCACTCGCTCACTGCCGTTTTCGGCCAGAGGCAGAGCGTTTTATTCTGCAAGGCATGATTTTTACTTTTCTCTTGTTTCTCGGTCGGAGCAGCACCATGAATACTAGGAGTGCAGTGACAAGTTTCCTGCTCCGGGGAAGCACAAAGGCTCCACAGTCAGTAAGTTGGATTTGTGTAGGGCAGTCAGTTCTTTTTGGAACAGCTAAAACAGATCAGAAAGCTTCCAGTACCACCTTGGCTAAGTGGGTAAGGGCTTGCATTGCCAAGGCTTGTGCGCCTGAAAAAAAGAAAGTGCTGGCTCTTATTAAGGCTCACTCCACCAGGGTACTTGCTCCTTCCTGGGTGGAGGCAGAGGAGGGGAGGCATCTGTGCTGGAGCTGTGCAAAGCAGCAGTGTGGCTCTCCATTCATACATTTACTAAGCAGTACAGATTGGATGTTCAAAGCTCCACCAATGCTGCCTTTGGTGGCAGACCCTTACAGGTGGTGGTTAGCAGATAATTATTATACATCCCCCATATGGGTTATATAAGGGACAATATTGTCCTTCACCCAGTTTGAGGATAGGTACTTTTTTAGAACCCATATGTATTAACTCCCCATTGACAATGTGGAGTGACACAGAAAGGAGAAATTCTTTCATACATATCGTAATTTTCATTTTCTGTCAGCTCCAGCGTTATCGGCGGGGCCTCTCTGGAGAGCCCTCTGGCTCCTACTGGAGAATATTGTCCAACATGTCTAAGGACTCTGGATTTCAGCAAAGTTGTTTTTATATGTGATTATAGCTGGTTATCTGGAATTGTCTGCTAACAATGCAAATATCTGCATTTTATGTTACAAGTGTTATCAGCAGCATACCAATCCTGTCAAAAGGTCAGTGGTTGGACGCCTAAAAGGCATAACAGCAGAACTGGTCAGAAAGGCCCTGTCAGCCAGCTCTCCAGAATAGGTAGGTCATCCCTTTATCTTTTTAAAACATCATAATCATTTACATGTATAAGTTGTTAGTGTTAGGTTAAGGAGAGAGGTCATTGACCTTGGCTACATCGAGACTGCTGCGTACATGGATGTATACAGGTACAAATGTGACTGGAGAATCAGTGACCTTGGAATGCTCATGTGCCTAAAGTTCTATGCTGATTGACAGCTTTGGGCTATGCCATTGTCCAGTACCCAGTAGGGGTGTTCATTACCCATATACAGTATATGAACTCCTCATTGACAACATTGGAGCTAACAGAAATGGAAATTACATGAAGTATGAAGGAATTTTTCCTTTCCATTAACTTCCGCCACTGATGTTAGACTGACTGGCCTATAGTTACTAGGTTCTTCCCTGCTGCCGCTCTTATGGAAAGGGACTTCATTTGCCCTCCTTCAGTCCTCTGGAACCATTCTTGTTTCCAGTGAATTGTTGAATGGGGCTGTCAGAGGTGCAGTCAGTACCTCCCTGAGCTCCCTCGGCACCCTTGGGTGTTTCCGATCTGGCCTCACAGCCTTATTCACTTTCAGATTTGTAAGTCCTTTCAGGACTTCTTCCTCTGTGACCAGATCTGTCTACTTCCCCCCAGTTCCTACAGCTTCTATGTAGCCTGTTCCCCTCTCCCTCCACTGTGAAGACAGAACAGAAGTACCTGTTCCAGATATAGTCTTTTTCCTGATCCTGCTCTTTCCCTCACAAACCTTCCTCTTGTCATTTGTGTATCTGAAGAAAGCTATCCCGTTGGCTATTGTTTCCTCTTTTTTGTTTAACCTTTGTTTAACCAGGAGAGACACACTCAGATGAAAGCTTGTTTACAGGTGCAACCTGGAAGCCCAAGGAAGGTAAGTGACTTGCTCAGGGTCACACAGTATGCAAGTGGGGGCTGTGGGATTCAAACCCAGGTCTCCAGGTTTGCAGCTCAGAGCCTTAAACCACTGCTCAACACTGCCTCCTTCCATCTGTTTAGTGATCTAGAATATGGATACCTGCAGCTGTAAAGGTAAGGGGAACTAAATGCGTGTCTTTCTGACCCAAGAAGAGGTAAAGGTTTGGCCGGTAACTTAGATTTCCTTCGGCAACAATATTGGATAACTTTCTTTGTACAGTATGTGATTGCTTCCCTTGAAGAACATAAAAATATCAGACAGAAGTTGGCAAGTGTGCTCACTGAGTCTGTCCCCTACTCGGTAGTAATACCTCTTTAGATCAACCTCCATCATGTGCCTGTCTAGGCGAGCTTTAAACTCCTGCAAGATCCTTGTATGTACCGTGCCTTCTTGTAATTATTGTATACCCACCACCACCCCACTTCCTGCCCAATTTGATTTCTGCATGCTGTACCAGGATTGGCTGTTAATTTCACACACAAGCATAAGTGCACTTAATAGCATCCGTTTATTTTACAATATGTAACTGTATGCATTAACTACACACAGCAGTATGAGATAACATAGTTATACCTAGTCTCCCAGCACCAAAGGCAACGATATTATACTCGGAACATATTACACCATTGATGAGTCACATGATAGCTCTGATCCCCACACATAACTTTACGTATTACACACGTCATCTGGCAAATATACCTCTCAGAAAGTCCAAAAAATGAAAGGGTCAGAATAAATGTTGGCAGTATTTCAGAATCTGTTCACAGTCATAGAAGTCAAATAAGAGGCAGTAGTACCTTGAACTGTTTGTAAGCAGAACAGTGCTGTAGATTGTGCTTGTCTCTCCCCATGAGGTTTTACTAGCTTATAGTCCTTTTGTTGAAATATTGTCGACATGTCCTATATTATTTAATGGTAAACTAAGAGGCATCAGTGTGATCTTTTGCCAACAGGACTACAAAAAACTTGAACGTTACTTAAAAAGAATTA
Source organism: Neoceratodus forsteri (assembly GCA_016271365.2). Lineage (NCBI taxonomy): Eukaryota > Metazoa > Chordata > Ceratodontiformes > Ceratodontidae > Neoceratodus > Neoceratodus forsteri. The sequence goes on from JADMNL010000034.1 coordinate 134,278,471, forward strand.
AATACGGTTCTTAAGGAAGTGGTTGTCATGGATTTTTACAGAATGCAGTGAAATTATACAGGCTCCACTGACTTCAGTATTATCTATTGTTGACTCATTTATTAGTGACGGCACTTGATAAGAACTAAAAGTAAATGCTTTGGTGAAAATGCCTTTGCCAGTCCAAAGATTTGACAAAGACATTTGGCCAAAACATTTATGGTAGAGCCAGGCAGAATTTTTAAATCATGCTTCTGCTGCAGTCCCATGGAATTTCAGAAATTCTGCTTAATGCCTTGGAATGCTGTTGGGGCAGAACTCCACACATGGATTTTTTTTTAATTTTTTCGCTTGTTCCTATGTATCAGTGATCTGCAGTTTGCATGAACCATGGGTTAGCATTCTGCGGTTTATGCAGACTGCAGACAGTGGCATAATATTCCATAAATTATTTACACTGTATGTAGAAATGATTTGTGGGATTCCAAAAAGCATGTCAGAAGTGGAATTGCCATTCTGCATGAATTACACTGGCATAATTCCACATTCTGTACAGCTCTAATTTACAGTCCTTGTTTCTGGTTTTACTAAGTAATGGAGCTGTGATCGATAATACTAGAGTCGGTGTGCCTAGCTAATGTAATTACATTGTAGTGATCTTGCACCATTAAAACTGTACTTGGAAACACCACAGTCAGAGAAGGTTGCATTTTGAAGGGAAGCCGAGGTTGAGTTGAACATGTCCAGCATTCTTACTCTTGGCAGTGGAGTTACAGTTACTATGCCTTCACACTGGCAGTGTTGTGCGTTCCAATGATTTCAAGCTCCAAGCATTATAAAGAAAATATACAGGAAGCGCCCCTCTGCAGGTGAGCCAGACAGACAGATATTCGAGTGCTGTAATGGTTCTTGTATCAGAAGTTAAAGCTACAGTGGCAATTTTAAGACTTGTAGTCATTCACTGAGATGCCTAGTTTAGCCCCGAGTCATACTCTTCCCCCCCTCCCCCACGTTAAAGCAGTTATCTAGTAAAATGCTAAACTGCTAAACTTGAGCCAGTCCGGTGATTCTGAGGGTTGAGGCGCTGGACTCCACACCTCGCACCACACCGGTGACCCAGGTTCGGGAATGAGCCCAGGCCATCGGGGATCGGCAGGGGAGGGTAGGGATAGAGCGTCCGTAGGACAGCTCTCCCTCCCTGGAGAGAAGGATTCCTGCTCCCACAGCCTGTCAGCCTCTGGTGATTCTGGGGGCTCATACCAGTCGGGAGCCAGAAAAATTGGGGATTGGCTGGGAGGCACTCCTGTGGGCGAGCTGGAGTGCATTGCACTTACCAGCCAATAGGGGCGAAAACCAAGTAAAATCTCCTACCACCGGGTGAGGCGATGGCGACCATCAGGAGCCCCAGCCACATGTCCAATGTCAGCTGCAACTCTCAACTCTCCCCCTGGGGACTCTGGGGCCTCTCCATGGGGCTGTGGGAGCCCGGAGTCCTGATCCCGATGTAGCGTATGAGAGGAGCGGTTCAGGCAGGCAGTGGAGCAGCAGAGCTGAGCATGGGGACCTGAGAGATGCCCTGGTCAGGTAGGAGCATAAAGAAAGTTACAAAAAAAAATGCTAAACTTAAACCTGATAGGGAACCATTTTATATCTTTGCACCTATAGATACCCTCCTGTTTCTTACTTTCAGTGATATCCATTCTTCTGATTTGCTTTGATTGTTTTGACATTTTTTTTATTCATTTTATTACTGTTACCAGCTCTGCTTTGTACTTCTTCCTTCCCACTATTTACTGTTGTCCATTTCTGTTTCCAGGCAAATCGCTAATGTCAATGCAATGGGCTACAGACCTAAGTTGCAGGTTTTTTTCAAATGAGGCTTGGATTGCAGACAGAAGCAGTGATTGTCAACTGACTAAGCCAAAGCCAACACCAGAAGTGATATCACGTCCTGTGTCGGCTGCCAACTAATGTTTTTGTTTGCATCCTGAGCCTCATTTTAAAATGATTTGCCGCTAAGGTCAGTTCCCTTTTTATTTATTTATTAATGGTATCAGAATTGCAAACCTTTGAGTCAGAGATTCATTTACAATGGCTCCACGTCATGTTACACAAAATAATGCACAGACATATAACAAGCTATAACAGGGTAAATATACACAGATATAAAATTCCTATACAGGGAAATAGCTAACTTTACAAGTTACACAGTGCCAACAAGTACAATCAGCGCATAGTAATAAAACTGGTAGAATTAAGGCTCTGAGACATTGATTGAGAGGGGGCTCCAAGGAGGTGGTATTGGGTAGGAGAAGCATCACAGCTATGGACACTTACAGCAGCAGGAGGCGAAGATATGGCACCTGTGAGTTGCTTTGAAAGGCCCAACCTGTTGTTCAGAGGTGACGGAAGCGGGGAGGGAGTTAAACCTGGATGGGGCTCTGTATAGAAAGGACCTCTGGGCCAGGGAAGTCCTTACTCTGGGAACATGGAGAGAAGGATTAGAAGAGCTATGGGTGGAGAAAGTTGGGGGAGATGGGTGGAGGACTGCAGACATACCCAGGGGAGCTAAGCCTGTTAATATTTTTTTGATGAAGAGACATGATTGGTAATCCAGCCTCTCATCAAAGTTCAGCACATTTGTCAACGAATACAGTATGCAGGTGTGGGTGAGCCTACTGGAACCAGTGAGTAGCTTACAGGCCTTGTTAAGTGACAGTTTGATTTTGCTGAGGGCAGTGTTGTCTGCTGCCCCATAGATCAGGAGGCCGTTGTCTACGAGCGATAGGACTGAGGAAGTTATGGCCAGCCTTAGGGCTTCGGGGGGGATGCAGTCTCTCTGGCGGTACAGCAGACCAATACATGAGTTGGCAGCTGAGGAGAGCATGAGAATGTGGTTATGGAAATAGAATGCAGGGTAAAAAGTTATGACAAGGTATTTATATGTGTAGACTTGTTCAAGGGGGAGGAGTTTACTGGACAGAACCTGAAGGTGGGACGTCTTTGTGTTGGTTTTGCTTATGGGAAAAGAGCATGATTTTAGTTTTTCTCGGGTTAATCACAAGTCTGCGGCCCGTGAACCAGCTTTCAGCCTCGCTAAAGGAGTTTTGGAGGACATTTTGGAGGTGGACAGGGTCCAGGTGGGATGAGAACAGGACAGCATCACCCACGTAGAGGAGTACTTTTCCCAAGCAGGTATTGGTGAGTGCATTATGATACAGACTAAAAAGCAGTGGTCACAGGATAGAGCCCCGCAGGACCCCTGAGCGAACCTGGCGGCTACTAGTGAGTGTACTGTTAATTTTCATACATTGTGACCAGGAAGAGAGGTAGTTGGTGAACCAGGCAAGGGCACCCTGGGAGAGGCCTAGTTGCAGGAGAGTGGATAGGAGGAGGGGATGGCTGATGGTATCAAAGGCTTTCGACAGGTCAATGAAAACAGCACCAGCAAAGTGCCCTTTGTCGAGAGCAGAGTGCTTATAATTGGCAACTTCAAGAAGGGCAGTGGTGGTGCTGTGCCCTCTGTGGAAGCCATGCTGCTCCATGCAGAGGAGATTATGAGAGGTGAGGTAATCAGAGAGTTGATCAGCTACTATCTTTTCTAAGGCTTTAGATTGTGGGAGGGGTGGAGAGAATCAGTATTTGTCTGTAATTCCCGGGGGAGGTGCAGTCACCACTTTTATATATAGGAGTGATAACTGCAGTTTTCCAGGTGTGGGGGAACGGCCAAGGCAGAGGGATTGATTAAGTAGGTTGGTAAGCGGGGAGTGTACCACCTCCAGGACTAAGCATATAAGCTTGAGGTCCAGCGAATCATTACTGTGGCTGGTACCATTTAGGGCTTTGAGTATGTAGGGTTTGGCTTCATGTGGAGAGAGGGCACGAAGGTAAAAGGGGGGTAGGGAAGGGGGAGGGTGGTCAGTGACTGGGTCGAAGAAATTAGTGTGGAGTACTGCACTGAGGTCTGAAAAGGCAGTATTAAGACTGTCGGCAATGCACTGCGGATCAGTGGCGATTGAGCCATTGATGTTGAGTTGTGATGGGGGTGGGGATATTGTTTTTCCATTAAGTTCCTTTAAATTGTCCCAGAACTTATGGGCAGAGCCCCAGGAGGAGGCAAGTGTGTTTTGTGCTGCACTGTAGGCCTGCCTGTCCACTGGTTTGCCCAACTCAATGACTGTATGCCACAGGTTGTCCCTGTGTCACATTTGGCTGATTAGAGAAGCGGTGATCCAGGGGGAGTCTTGATTTTTAATATGCAATTTAGAGAGAGGAGCAAAGATGTCACAAGCCAAGCTGAATGACTGGATACAGTAATTTAGGGCAAAGTCAATGTCAGGGGCAAGATTAATGGATGACCAGTCCCAGATGGCAAGATGCTGTCTAAGTTGATCAAGCTTGCCAGGTCGAATGTGTCACCGGAAGATGACTTTGGGAGTAGATTTCTGCGTCTTACATGACCAGGAAAAGATTATTGGGAAATGGTCACTTGGGGCACTGTGTAATATAGAGATGTCAGTGATTTTATGGGGTCTGTTTGAGAAGACTATATCCAGCAGGGTGGCGGTTCCATTAGCTAGGTTGGTCCTGGTGGGGTGTGTGACCAGTTGGGTGAGATCAAGGGCTGCAATGGCATCTTTGGCCTGGGAGACAGAGCTGGCGAGCCACTTAATATTAAGGTCACCCAGCATAATTTGTTCAACCTTACAGGGAAGGCTGAAGAGATGTTCTAATAATGATTGATGGGCAGGATTCTTGTGGTGTGGGGGATATAGGTGGCAGTGATTATAAGTGGGGCTCTGGAGGTGTCAGGGGTGATTTTGAGGGAGATGGCCTGGCCACCATTTTCCAGCTGTGGGGAGGGAGGGCGTGCCTTTGTAGAGAATCACGGAGGTAAATGGCACAGTCCCTCCCCATATGCCTTCCTACTCTGTCCTCCCTGAAGAGAGTGTACCCAGGTAGGGCAACAAAGGAGTCTGGGATGGACTTGGAGAGCCTTGTTTCGACGAGTGCTAGTATATCTGGTTGGTGCTTGGCAATCCAGCCATGGAGATCAGCAGACTTCTTAACAAGGCTGCAGATGTTTATGGAGGTGATACGGAGCCCCACTGCTGGAAACAGGTGGATGGGGCCAGCAGTGGTGTGACCTGGGTGAGGGTGGACATTTCCTGACAACAGAAGGAGGAGGAGAGAGGTTACTCTGAAAAGCTCCAGTTGTTGCCTGTGGTGGATGGGAGGTGAGCCATGTGTGGACTTCACTTGGAGGGAGACCGGGATTGGGAGGGAGCAGAGAGAGGGGGGATGGCCAGAAAGAGGGGGGCCAGGAAGAGTCAGGGAGACTCAGGGGATTGGGATGACAAGGGAAGGTGCACCAGGGGAGGGTGCCATGGTCATGTAGTAGTAACAGTGGGGGTGCAGTAGTGATAAGAAGTGGGGCAGGAGTGGAGGTATATGGTGGGGAATAGTGGCTGAGAAGTGGCACCAGTAGGGGCAGGTGGGGTGTACATGAGTAAGAGTAATAGAGTGAGTGGCACCAGGGAGGCAAAGCAATGAGAGTCAATAGGGATGACCATGGCGGGAGCACTGGAGCAGGGTCATGGCAATACAAGAGGGAAGAAGTTATTTCCAGTAGCGTGGTAGCCCCAGTGAAGCAGTGGTAGGGCCACGGACTATGGCACTGAGGGTACCGGGTTCGATACCCAGGTGGGGAGGCTTGGGCTGGGCAGTCAAAAGAGGGGGGGCAGTGGTTGTGAGGCCCCAAAAAGAGTGGAGAAAAGAGATGGGGAGGAGGGGGATACAGCAGTGGCTTCTAGTGGCCTAAGGGTGTAAGGAGCACAGAGTGTAGGAATAGGGAAGCAGGTACACCTGATTCCAAGAGGGTGGCTGAAGGAATAGAAAATGTGCTATTCCAAGATAACCCCCCGGAGGACAATGGTCTAAATACAGTTAGACCAGCCAGTAGCTGGTCTAAGTGTACTCTACATCCACCGGGGGTGCACCTCCATGCCAGGTGCCCCAACAGCCACCCCACACACGGTACCACGGAAGCCCCCACCCATCCCCCAATGCCAGGATAGCCCTCTGCGGGCTGCTGTCACCCCCAGGCCTCGCAGGGCACTGCATGCCCACCCCCAACACCATGCCAATGCCCCACAGAGCTCATCAAGCACCCATCCCCCTGCCCCGATGGCAGCTGCCAGGATTCCAGACTGTATCTCAAATTCCTAGTAGGCTATAGTCCCCCCTCTTCCAAGCCCTGACCCCCATTGGCCTGGCCGCCGTTAATCAGATGCCAGCAGGTCCTCCAAGTCACACAGGAATGTACTAATGCACAAGAAAGAGACACCCGCGGTGCTGGTAATCCCTGGTTGTCTAGTGTCCCCCCTGTGCTGGTCCACCCCCACCACCCCACCACATACACCCATGCCCTGTCAGGACTAGCATGACCCACCTCATGCATCCCACAGCCAGCCACCAACTGGACTTTCCTTAGCACATACTACTGTATACAGTACGCGCTCAATGAATGGGCTGTCATTCATTGAGTGTGTACTGCATACAGTGGTATACACTCAGGAAAAAGCCCAGTTGGTGGCTGATTGTGGAGGCATGAGGTGGGTTGTGCCAGTCCCGACAGGGCACGTGTGTGTGTATGTGTGTGTGTGTGGGGGGTGGGTGGACCAGCACTGGGGGGAGGGGACACTAGACCACTAGAGATTATGGGCACCACGGGTGTCTCTTTCTTGTGCATTAGTACATTCCTGTGTGACTTGGAGGACCTTCTGGCATCTGATTAACAGCGGCCAGGCCAACTGGGGTCGGGACTGGGGATGGGGGGGCCTGCACCGTGTCAGCGGGCATTCCCTGTGGCTTGCAGCACCCTGTTCAGGTGCACCTCCCTTTGGCACAGCACTTGAGGTGCTGCAAGTCGCAGACGTAGCCTCCAGAGACCCTGCCTGTCCTGAAATTGGGTGCAGGGACCCTGGCGCATTGGCAGTTGGCGCAAGTTGCAGTCATCGGCGACTTGCACCCATACCTTCTGGAATCATGCCCTCAGTCATTTCTATGATGTTCTGAGCCTCTGTATCCATGATTTGGTTAAATGTTTCACATGTTGTCCCTGTTTCTCTCACACATTGCAAGATAGTGCAGTGCATTTTGGTGAGAAAAGTTGAAAGATGTGAACAGGAAACTATTTTTGTTTTATGGAAGATAAAAGGTTGTCATGGACTACATGTGTTACATCCTTGCATACGCCAATCAAAAGGGTTTACCTACACATTGACCATTAGTCTTTCCCATTATGCACTCTGATTTTAAACAAGGCATAAACTAAAATCTAAGCAACATAAAAGAAAAGCTTGTATGAAAATGAGTCATGTCCACCTGAGTTCGCACTCCTGAACCTTCCATTGCACTCACTGACTAATCTGATACCTCTTCATTTTCACATTTCATTCTGCTGTAATATGCCTTCAAAACTGTTAGCACATCAGTATTTTGCCACTTACTGTATCTCAACTGTAATTTCCCATGAATTACATCAAGGTAAACCACTGGAATTGGCACGCCATGGGGCAACCAATGTGGCCAAAGGGCTTTACTTGTACATCTTTTCCCTCTTCTTGCAGACATGCTTGCCCATGAATGGACAGATGACTCCGTGGCATTCCCAGCACCTCCCAATGGGATGGAATGCCTTCCACTCCTTCCCACAGACCTGGCAGTTCCCTGCCATACCCTTGCGAGACTTCAGTTCTTCTTCTTCCTGTTTTTTGATCGATTGTTTCAAGGATGCCTTGGTCTGATCGTCCATGCAGTAGGCAATGTCAACAATGGTGATTCTCTTGGGATCCCACACACAGTCCTCTTCTCTTCCACTCTTGATGACAGAGATATTGCTGTTGGGAGGCACCCAGGCAGTGTCATAACCATTCTGATACCAGGTTTTCTGGAGGGGGTGGTTATCACAGTCAATTTTCTTGACCTTTCCAACTTGTACTTTCAGCTTAAAAACCACTTTGTCCTTGTTGTTCGTTTTGAGAGGGTAACACATTGCTTTATTTAAGTCCCTGCTGACATAGACACCTGCTCCTAAAAGCCCACCCTGTGATGGTTTGAAGCCATCAGACATTATTGCTCTGGCATATTGTAAGTGAGTGCCATGGTACATAGCATAGGTGTGCCCTCTTTTGGGTTCCTGACCATGTTTTAATTGTTTCTTATTATCCAGAAATGTTTCCCATCCAGAAAATGTGAAAGACATTTCTAGCTGTTATTAGATCTGTAATAAAGCAGATAAAAAGATAAGTTACTCCTCAGATCTGTAATAAAGCAAATACAAACATGAGTTACTTTTTATATTTTCATTGTTAAAAGGTTCTTCTATGGTGAGCTGGCATGACTGCCTATTGTTTAAAGGAAGCTGTCCAGCTGCTCTTGATTTCCACTTTTTTTGCGCCCAGACCCCTCAGTGCCCCTTTCCATCATACCCGTCTACCTGCTGATTCCTCTCTTGCCACTGGACTTGTACCTCTATGTTCCCAGCCCATCTGTCCTTGGGTTTCCAGTTTATCCCTGCCCCCACCTTGACGCTTGTCCTTTGCACAATGGGGACAGATGACTGCTGGGTGGGGCCAGGGTATTGAGGGGCCTAGTGGCAACAGAAGGAACTATCTAAGGCTGTAATCCAGTATACTGAGCGAGCATGTTTTCCACTCTGCTCTGCTGCTAGCTACACACGAGTTGCGTGCGCTATGTTAGCATACTTAGGGGGCAGAATCAGCCCTTGCGTGGTCACCCACCCCAGCCAAAGCTCTGATCCCCTGTGGATATCACTCTCTGAGTGGTGCCCTGCACCTCCATCCCCAGGTGGAGTGTATCAGTGTGGAGACTCCCTTTCCCTGTGTGCTGCCCTCTGCTCCTGTAATGCTTAGCGTTGGTCAAGAACCCAGTCCTCTGTTTATGTTCGGAGTCAGCAAATCTGCCTCTTTGAATTAGAGTTGAGAAACAGCTATTATTGCCTTTCAAAATGTCTGTCTCATTGTCAAACTACCTTAGGCACTGCGGGATAATGTGTGTTTAAGCACCTCAGTTTGGGTTATTAAAAGAGTACAACAGCTTTTACTGGTTGCGGACTTACCTTGGAACTTGACAACACTGTGGAATAACTCTAAACTGTTATATAATCATATTCCTTTGGCAGACTTTGGATGGAGTAAGTCAGGGATCATAAACTTGCAAGATCTCTTAGGGGCTCAGGGGGAGCTCCTGTCTTTTGAGCTTCTTAGATCTCACTACAAAATACCTACATTTCACTTTGCAAACTATCTTCAAGTAAAAAATACTCTCCAGGACTAAATTCTGGGCCCAAATTGACAATTAAAAGAGGAGTCTGAAATGGACTTCGGTTCTAAAAGTGGCCAGTCTAAGGAAAGTGGTGAGTCTAACTTATAGATTTCTAATAAAAACTCAGAACCACCTTATGTTGACAGCTGCAGCCAAATTAAAGTGGGAGGGTGAGATTAGAGAAGATATCTCACATTTAGAATGGGCCTCTACATGGGATAATAAGGGGTTACGTGATGGGCAGCTATGTGATAGCTGAAATATCAGCATGAGTGGCAAGTGAGCTTGGGGTTATCATGAGTGGCTCCGCATAGCGGAGCCGTGAGTGATTTAACCCTGAGCTCAGTTGCCATGAGTGCCGATATTTCAGCTATCACATAGCTGCCCAGCACGTATCCGTTTTATACAATAGAAGTGTGTTTTATGCTGGTTTTTTTTGTTTGATGAAGTTATCACACTGTGATGATGTAATCACAGTGTAATAACCTGGAGTTATCACACTGTGATGATGTAATCACAGTGTGATAATTGGAGTTGTCACTCTGCAGTGAGAACACCTGTTTTTATCTAATGAGTTATCTGCTCACTTCTATTGTATAATGCTTATTACAGTAGTAGGGCGGTTCAGAGGGTAGAGGAATTCAATATACAATTCTACGCTCTTATTATTATCCCCCGGAAAGATTGGCTATAAGGGGCCTATATCCAGATGGAAAATGCTGGAGGAGGAGAATGCAGGTCTACTTCATATGCTTTGGATATGCCTCAGTATTAGAGGTATTTGGAATAGGGTCCATAAGGTATGTGAAGCAGTTCTGGGATTGGCAGTCCCCTTTACTCCTAAATTTCTCATTCTGGGGATTAAGGCAGATTCTGTAAAGCTGTCCAGATATCAGAATTCTGTGTATGGTTAGCTGCTTTAACGCTTAAAAGGATCTTGCTTTCTCATTTGAAATCTCGTTCTTCCCTTGATTATAAAGAATGGAGCAATAAACTGAGCCACGTGGTTAATAATGAAAGACTGGCACTCCAAGTCATGGGTAAGAGTGAACTGTTTGAAAAACTATGGGCCCCTTTCTTATGTTATTTGAATGTGTCATTACTGTTCTGTGTATTATGGCATGTATTTCAACAGTTATGGGGGACCTTGTCCCAGTCATAAGCCAGTACCTAATAACTATTATTCTTGTGGTATTTTATTGTTTAGGCAAACTTGGCAAATGCCTACAAGTATATGTTACAGTGAATATATGAACTATCGATTTCCACTTTTTGGGTGGAGGGCAGGGGAGGAGAAAAAGATAAGCCAGATAATAGAAAACATAAAGCAAGAATGTAAACATGTTTATTTTGCACAAAAAGTGCAAACTGGGGGCATTTTTCTTTTTTGAAATTTATTTTTCTCCCCTCCTACTTCCCTACCAGAGCAGCCCCTTCAGGAGTCACCAATGAAACCCATCCCTGCCACCGACTTACCTGCTGCTTAGGGTCCCTCATCATACTGTGGATTACACCCCCGGGCAGGGTTTGGGGTGGGGCGATCCCCTGTACCTTAATTTCTTCTCCAGTCCCCGAGACAGCGTCAGTCAGTGGCACATTGAGATTGGGTTCGGCGCTCCGTCTACCCAGCTCTGGAGGGTGATTTTCCCTGTTCTTTGAGGACGTTGCTAGCCCTTGATGTCAAGGCGGGAGAGCCAATGTCCGCAATGTCCTCCCCCTTGATGATGCAGCCCCTTGAGGTGATTGGTCCACAGGCCTTCACCCGTGACCAATCAAACCCCGAGGTGCTGACAAGCTGTCATTCCCCCAGCCTCCGCCAGAGGTCACCACTCACCGGGATGGATCCCCACCCTCCCATCGGAGAAGGCGAGCTGTCATCGGACGCTCAGCATTTCTCCCCCCAGCCAACCCCCAGCAACCCGAGTCCACTCCCGAACCCGGGTCGCCAGCATGGGGGGTCATTTTTCTTATCAAGATGTTTATGGCCTATGGCATCATCTTCCTCTGTTGAGGATAGCAGTCAGCCCTGGGTTTTTTTTTTGTTTTTATCAAGCTGTTTGTGGTTTATGGTGCTATCTTCCTCTTTGAGGGGAGGATACCAGTCAGCCCCATCACCAGTCACTGGTCTTCGTACATGTTTTGCCTCTCATGCTGGAGCTTTCTGGGTAAGGGGTCCACAACCCACCCCACTCAAGCTGCATCTGGTTCTCGGACAAGTATCCTGGCTTACGGCATTAATGTGCCACATTGTCATACTGACAATGGTGTGGGTGTTTCTCTCTTATGGAGACCCTGAGCACTGGATCATTGTTACGTGTGGGTCCATCTTAGTCTTACCCACCACCTTTGGCACCCTGCATAACTCCCTGGCAAGCCTTGCATGCCACAACTGGTACATCATGTGTCACTCCCATCATCATATCCACGCAGCCCAATGTAAGTGGCCCCTGTGGTACTGGGCTGTTGGGCAAAATACTCTAAACTGGGTCAAGCTGCCCCAGGCAGCATTATTCCTAAGCCTGGTCAACAGATGTGAAATCCCAGGTCATTCCCCAAACTGGGTTGTCTGCATGGGGCGTGCGGTGTGACATGGGGCATAAACATAAAACAAAGTGATACAGAAGCATAACATAGAGAGATATTCTAAAGGTTAATTATAGTATTATCTGGCATTTATACAGCTTACATGGTTCTACAGGTATTGTGTGAAAACAAAGAAAGCCAACAACCTCAAAGAAAATACATTTCAAATGTATTTATTATGCAGGGGGAACTAAGGACTGACACCTAGCTCTTTTAGATGCTCTTTCTCTTCGGGGCTGACATTTGAAATTTCTTTTCTTTGCACCAGCTTTCTTTATTTTCATGTATCTTAGCCTGGTGGCACTGTTCGTTATCTATCTGTATGCAAACAGTTCCTGGTACCTACAGTTGCTGTGCACTGTGTTTTAATGTACAGCCCTGTATTGCCCCCATTTTATTTGTCCCAATACTTTGTATTTTCGTTGCATAATTTATTTCTGAACCATGTAAAATGCACCATACAGAGCTGCATTTGGTGGCAGTACAACTTCAGAGTACAAACCAGTTCCCTGATGCACTGTCATCAAAACCTGCCATACAGAAAGGCCTGGCGTAGTTGACAAAGGTGCATTGCAACCCTGTGGGCCTGATTTTAATGGGCACAAAAGGCGTTTTCCCCTCCTAACATACTTACATGTGACACCCATGACTGTCTGCGTATGGCACAGGGCCACTACAAAATACACAGTTGGAATATTATCCCTCCTTCCAGCTGGTCTGCATAATAAAGTGTTCTCCATCCAGAGTTAATATAATAATAATAATAATAATAATAATCTTCATTTTTAAAGTGCCTTTCCAAAACCAAGGTGCTGTACAATAATACAGCATTTAAAATCCAATAGAAACACAGAGAATCCATACAACTGATAACAAATAAATACATTTCTAAAATATTCAATCTGGGTAGGTGCTAAGCCACAGATGGATCTTCAAGTCCTTTCTTAAAACTCTCCACAGTCGTGCACTCACATATCTTATTTTTCCTTTTTTTTTTCCTTATTTTTTTATCCCAAGGGGCCACCAGTCTGCCTTACCTTTTCCGCATCTGGCATCTCCCCAGGTCTATCCGGCCGCCATCTCCTCCTCGGGCTATCTCCTCTGACGTCCACATTCGGGCTACGCGGCTACCCCCACGGCTTACCCCCCGTGGCGGAGTGATGGGGAGCACTCCCTCCGGAGCTCAACCCACCCCAATCAGGATCCGGTACTGCCGCGCACCCTCGGCGCCGAGAGAGCCCCCGCTACGGGAGACGGCCATCATGCCACCACGACTAGTGCCCCAGTTTTTCCACTTTTCCCCCCTGAGATGGCAGGCATGCACTGACGCCAATGGCCATAAGCGTGCGCGCGTCCACCCACGTTCTGGCCAGGCATCAGCCCCCGACCCTACACATGTGCTTCCAGCAGCAGTAGTACCTCCGTTCTCCATCGGGAATCCCCCCTGCACCAGGATGCCCCTGGTCCCCCCCCCAGGGAGAGGAGAGCTGTCCTACGGACGCTCGATCCTACTCCCTCCCTGCCAACCCCAGCATCCGGCTCGCCTCAACCCGGTCGCTGGGCGTGACATGAGGTGTGGCGCCCATCGCCTCAACCCTCAGCGCCACCGGGCCGGTGCACTCACATATCTGATGAGGTAGAGAATTCCACAGGGATGGGACCTCATACATAACAGCTCGGGCCCCAGGTGTTTTAAGGCATACACTGGGAATCTCTAACAACCCCTCATCAGCTGAGCAGAGTGGTCACCCGGGGCAGTAGGGACACAGGAGCTCTTGCGGATAGTCCAGGCCCTGTCCGTGTAGAAGCCCAACCTTGAAGGTAATCTGCCACTGAATCGGCAGCCAGTGCAGCTTGTGCAGCACCGGTGTGATGTGACACAAACGAGGAGTCCCCATCAACAACCGCACTGCAGCCTTCTGCACTAGCTGCAAGCAGCAGATATCAACCCCTGGAAGCCCTAGATAAAGGGAGTTGCAGTAGTCAAGGTGAGAGGTCACAAAGGTGTGGACCAACACTGGAAGCTCACCCGATGGAACCAGGTGCTTAATCCTGGTGATGTTCCTGAGATGATAAAATGAGGACTTGACAACTACCGACACTTGTGAATGCAGTGTCAGCCTGTCGTCAAAAATCACCCCCAGGTTTCGCAGCCGTTCAGATGAAGGAAGCTGGATGCCCCCCCGGGACAAAGTCCAGAGAGTTGTCCATCCCCCGACCCCTCTGTCTGGTAACCCGGATCCACTACCAACACCTCAGTCTTTCCAGAGTTTAACTTCAACAAGCTGGAACTCATCCAGTCCTGGATTTCTGTGAGACAGTTATTAAAGACTGAGCATGCACTATCCTGGTTGGGTGCAAAAGACAGGTAGAGCTGGGTCTCATCAGCATAGCAGTGAAACCTCAGCCCATACCGTATTACAATGTCTCCGAAAGGCAGCATATACACTGGGGACAACACTGACCCCTGAGGGACCCCACATGGCAGAGAGAATGGGTCAGAGGGAAAAATCCCCGACACCACCCTCTGAGATCTGCCAGTGAGGAAAGATTTAAACCATCTGAGAACTGTATCAGACAGGCCACAGATGAACCTCAGGTGCCGTAGAAGCACCCCATGGTCCACGGTGTCAAAGGCTGATGAGAGATCAAGAAGTACCAGGACTGAATGGCACTTCTGATCCCTCGCCATCAGGAGATCATTGAGCACTCGAACCAGAGTGGTGTCAGTACTATGCCTCTTACGAAAACTGGACTGGAGAGGTCTGTAGATGTCATGGATGGTCAGGTGGTTCTCCAGTTGTAGAGCCACAACTTTCTCAATTACCTTCTCTACAAAGGGGAAGTTTGAGATCTGTCAGTAGTGTGCAAAGCAGCCTGGCTCCAGAGCAGCTTTTTTCAGGAGAGATGTCACCACCGCCTCATTCAGGGAACTAGGGAACTAACCAGACTCTAAGGAGCACCAAACTATCGCCACAAGGACAGGGCCAATGATGTCAGAAAAACCCATTATCAGGGAAGTAGGGCCAGGGTCCAAACAACAGTGTATTGGGTGCATACCATGGGCAATCTGCAGAACATCCACAATTTCCAGCTGGTCAAAGGAGCTCCAGGCGAACTGAGGAGAGGTGACCAAATGACTGCAGGTATATTAATGGAATCTCTTTCTCTCCCTGTCCCCTTAGACTTCAGCGCCTGAGCGGTGCTCCTCGCTTCAGGTGGCCACCTTGCAAAGCCTCCTCGATAGCCGCCCGACCCCCGACGCCTGCAACTGCAGAAAATCGTTCCAGGGACTCGGACCCAGCACAAAGGTACTGCCGCCGATCCAAGCTGGAGCCTACCTAGTTGGCTGACACCCGATTGGTGCAGCGCACTCGAAGGTGGACACTGATTGGGCTGCTTGCCAACCCTCTGTGCTCTGATTGGAGCGCTTTTCGCCATAGGCAGAAACAGTGCTTGTGTTGGACTTTGGGGCTACCGCTCTCCTCTCTAACTGCGGCTAGACTTTTTCCCGCTAGCACTTGTTTGAATTTTCTATAGCTGTGCAATGTTTAGCTATCAGCTCCCCTAGAGTGAGCCAGACGGATCTCGGCCCTGATGCTGGCCACCTTATCTGCAAAGAAGCGAGCAAGCTCATCACACTCAATTTGTGAAAAGGC
The DNA here is from genome assembly GCA_016271365.2 of Neoceratodus forsteri. Lineage (NCBI taxonomy): Eukaryota > Metazoa > Chordata > Ceratodontiformes > Ceratodontidae > Neoceratodus > Neoceratodus forsteri. Next base: position 134,294,040 of record JADMNL010000034.1, read on the forward strand.
TCTTCGAACCTGAAGACAGGTTGGGTTGCACAGCCTGTCCACGGTTCGAAAGAGCTGAGCCAGTCAATTCTGAGTGGCAGCAATCTTCTCTCTGCCTTCTTATGGGTGATTGTTGATTGACAGATTTGCTAATGTTCCATCAATCTAATGTGGTCAGCTACCAGGGCGGATTTCCACCAGCAATGTTCTAACCTTCATCCTACTCAGCAACTCCCTCAAGGTCCCATCAAACCATGGAGACTAAGGGTGAAGAGAGAGAGGACAAACATGGACCAGAGCAATAGAGTCCAGGGCCATGGTAACAGCCTTGTTATAGGCCTGAACCAGGCTCTCAGGACTCCCACTTGCCCCCAGAATGCCCGATAGATCTAATACCACAGATAGGCTGTCAGGGCTTACATCCCACAAAGGGCAGTATCTGACCATCTCCACAGGGACAGGCCTATACGGGGGGGGGGCATGAAAACTGAACTTTACAGTGTGATCATCCGACCATCTGACTGGTTCCACCACCAAATCGGAGGTTTCAATCCCCAGGAGGAAAACCAGGTCAAGAGAGTGACCAAACTTATGAGTTGCAGACACAACAACCTGTGTAAAGCCCAGTAATATCATCAACAGGAGGAAGTCCTTACCAAATTGTGAGAGTTCTTCATTGACCCAGGAGTTAAAGTCGCCTAGGACCATCAACCTGAATGACCCGAATACCATGTTGACCATGAAGTCTGTTACTTCCTGGAGGAACCGTTTCTCACCCCTGGGTGGACGGTAGATAAGAATGATCCTACAGCCTACACCTGCAACCACAGTGCACTCAAATGAGCTTGCCTCCTCAACTGGCACACCTGTAAGGTCCAGTTACATCTTAAAACAAATAGCTACCCCCCCCTGCGGTCCAATCTCCAGCAGTGTTATCACCGAGTACCCAGCCGGAGCAGCAGCCTCCAATATGGGGCCAGCATTATTATCCAGCCAGGTCTCGGTGATGCATGCCAGATCTGCTGTCCCAACAAGATCTGCAATTACTGCAGTCTTATTCTTAATTATTCTGGCATTGCATAACACCGCTCGAGTTGGACGGGATTCCGGTGCCAGCTATCGGTCCAGCAGTAGTGGAGCCCTTGGGTATGGAGACCAGACATGAAGGATCACGTTCCAGATTCCATTTTGCCCCAGGGCATCTCCTGGGCCTCACTACCCCGATGTGAGCACCCCGCTCACTCTCCCTCCAACGTTCAGAACCCCCGGCCCAGCCCCGCCCCCTGCGAGCAATTCCCAATAACCATGAAATCCCATATCAACCAGTATTCCAGTTGATATGCTGCAAAACAGTATCAGCCAGAAAACTGGTTGATATCACTTTTCATATCAACCTGAAATCCGGTTGATATTGCTCTCCATAGAAAACAACTCAATGTGAACCTCATCGCATGGTACCCACAGTTTGCCGCATGCACTGACAACTCAAGCCCCAAAAAGCTTTCTCTCTTAGGTGCTTGTCTCTTCTGTCACCTCAGGTCCTGTAACTTCTCTAGTCCTGCTCGAACGTCAGCTGCAGCACTCAAACGCGTTCTCTTCTCAGCTGCAACACCAACAGAAAGACATACTCAGCAAAAGCACTTCCAGAGCAAAGGACCTAATTTCACTCAAAGAAAGACACGGAATAAAAAAAGATTTCAATGTTCAAGTTAACAAGTTATAATGTATTTGTTGCATGCATTTATAACTAGCTCTGATTCATTTTCAAACATTTTAACTGGAACAATGAACCAAACCACCAGATGGAACACAACATCGAACTCTGGCATTCCTTCAAAACGGTACAGACTGTAAAAATGTTTCTTGTTCACCAGTTTAGAAAAAACTACTTCAAGTTAAATGTTTTTAACTCTCTTTCTGATTAAGTAACTTAAAAATAAAACTCCAAAAACAAAGGCTTTTTATTTCAGACTACACTAAAACTAATTGATATTCATGGTCACACCAGCAATTATAAAAAAATAAAGGATAACTGAGTGCAGTGTTATGGATTTTTTCTACACACCCTCAGTGTGTGAAGACTGCCTCTTGAGGTTTATGGGTCATCACACACCTCGGGTGTGTGAAAAAAATCCATAACACCCATTTACCTATCCATTATTCTCTATATCAATACAAGTACAGCAGCTATTTTAAACAACTGCAAGCAATGACCAACACATATCTCATTTTCCCTTCCATTAGGAAACTATACATAACTTCACATTTTAAGTGCATTTCCATTTTATGTTATATCGCTTCATTTAAATACAGTAGGTCCCTTCAGACATTTGATTCTTGTGTTATTAACTGAACTACATTTTTGCAGTCATTCTCGTTTTCTCTTTGCTAACAGTTAAAAAGAAGTTTGCCATTCTACTTACGGTTAGTTCATCTTCTGTTATTAAAAAAATAGTAGCGATCACAAGCCTGTCTGTATCTTTCTAGGGTTCTATGTAAGGCCCCAGCCAGTGTTTCCTTGCTTTGTTATATCATGTGCAGTACTATATGACATGAATTAAATCCTCTTTACCCTTTTGTAAGCAGCAACAATTTGTATCAATGCTAGCAGTTTTATTACACCTGGCATCCCAAACATTACTGTCAAATCATTCAAATTTATACTTCACAAAAGCCCTTCTCCATTGGAGGTCAGGACATCTAAATAATGCTTATAGCCAAAAATACTCTTGTTAACTGCAAACCATTCTGAGTATGTAGATCTAAACCTTGGTGGACTCTCAGAATTTCAGGCTGGGTTCCGCCCTGGTTACTGTACGATAGACAATTGCTTCATAATCAGACATCTTTTCGAAAAATATGTGACAATCAGAAAACAAAAAGTGTATGCAGCTTTTATTGACTACAGTTCAGCTTTTGAGACTGTTTCCTGGAATATGCTGTGGTGTCTTATGAAGGAAAAAGGATTCGCGCATGAACTTGTAGCTATCATTAGCGAACTTTATAATAACACGTGGGCACGAGTGAGACTGGGTAAAACGGGAACGCTGTCTTCTACTTTTTCAACTAACACTGGAGTCGGGCAAGGTTGTGTCCTGGCCCCTTTATTATTCTACATTTATATTGATAACCTGCTGAAACAACTAGAACATTCACAAACTGATTATCCGAAAAGTGTGGGCAGATATTGTGCTGTGTTAGCATATGCTGACAATCTTGTTTTACGCTCTTTAACCCAATCCAGCTTACAGGCTAAATTAAATACCCTGAAGTAATATTCTGATGAACACAATCTGATGGTTAATGAGCAAAAGAGTCAAATATTGACCTTCGGCTCAAATGTTATCAAAAATGTATGGAATATTGATGAATGCAGGCTTAGGTCTGTAAATAGCTATACATATCTAGGTCTCACTCTAACAAACGATGGTAGATGGTCCAAGCAGATACAGTCTCTTATGGTAAAGCTTAAACAGACCGCAATTTCATTATTTCTCTTTAACAAGAAATCTGGGGGAAACTCCATTAGGCCTCTTATAACTGCAGTTAATGCTAAATGCAATGCCCAGGCACTTTTTAGTGGGGAAATCGGGGATATAAACAATTTCAATAAGATTCAGTTACCTAGCAATAAACTCCTAAGATCTAGCCTGGGAGTAAGCAACACCATGCCATCTTCCCTGATTAGAGCAGAACTTGGGCTCCCGAGTCTTAAAGCTCACTTTGCTGCCAGAAAAATAAACTACTGGATAAAAATCTTGCAGCACAAATCCAACAGGTCGACTCATTTGTGCCTTAAAGAAAAACTCACTTGGTTCAATTTAGGACATTTTCTATCTGAATGGCTGACTACCGTTTATAAGTTGCTCTAGGACATATGGCTAGACTAATTAAATACACATCTTTGGGTATTTTTATCAGTTTGAAATATAAAGCATTAGTCTCGATTAAATCAATTGAATACTATAGGGGAAAAGATTTGGAGCTTAATTTAGGTTTACAAATTGCGCCATGGTTGAGATAAAATGACAATTTACATTATTGTAGGACATATCTTGATATTCTTACCGATCCTGAATTTAGGGTTCAATATACCAAATATAGGTTTGAAGTGTTTCCTAATAACAATAACCTTGCTAGATATAATAGAGAGACATCACTACAGGACACATGTTGTTCTTGTTCCTCTCAGTTCCCTGAAGATCTATTTCATGTGTTCTTTATCTACCCCTGGTACAATTCACTAATTATGTCATTCCATTCATACCGATGACTTGACTTTACTGCTTAATATTTTCTTACATCTAATAATGAATTAATAATTAAGTGTGTTGCCTGATACTTAGTGAATATTGCTAGAATACGCAGAAGGTTTAAAAATACTACTTGATTACAGCAAATAGAACATTAGGTCCTATATGAGCATGTGACTTGCCTTGTATTTAAAAACATGTCAATGAATTGTTCCATGTACAAATCTTGATAGGATCTATCTATTTATTTTAGCTATACATTTGACTCCTCTGTTAGTTATTGAAGTATTTTAAATTTGTATTACTTGTATATTTATATGTCTGTAACCTTTTGTACTTTTAAGCTGTGTAATATTTTTGTACTGAGATACTTTTTTGATACTGAAAAGGTCAAATGACCGATCAATAAAGCTAATTCATTCAAATGGATATCCAGTAAGTAACGTATGATCATATTTATTCACTTTGGCATTCAAGTCTCCATACCAGATAGCCCCTCTGCATTCTAGACTATGCCAACTCTTTTTTTTTCCTCCAGGCACATGTACGGCAATCTATATTTTGCTATTCTGGTTGTTTGAAGCCAGTAGTTTTTTTTTAGTATCCATGATTGCATTAATATTTATTGTGCCAAGTTCTGAACTTATGTAAAAGGCTGGCATAGAATGCCCAGGGCCCAAAGCCGATCTCAGTGGTTTATTTATTTATTTAGTTTTTGTTGACCGTGAAAGGAGGACTAGGCAATTTTGCCTATTTTCAGCCTTGTCCCAGGAGTGGAGGGAAGATAAAGATGTAAAATGACATACAGAACCAGATTAAGCTGTTGGTGGTATTTTTAGTGAATTGGGAAATTTGGCCAGGACACCAAGGAAATTGCCCTACTCTTTTCTTTTTTGTTCCTTCCCTCATTAACTGTATTTACCCTTTTGCACTTTACACTTTCCCCACAGCCCTGCTCTGCCTGTTCAGTTTCATATCCTGTATAACAGCTTTTTGATTTAGTGGGTCCCCCCTTTTCATTTCCCTATTACCTATATGAACTTCGGATATTTGTTATTCTTTAGCTGTTGTTTTTTTGCTTCATTTCTTTGTCTTTTGATTTAGCAATATGATGCTATTTTGTTTTTGTATCCCTTTTGTCTTGCAGTAATTTGTTAAAATGTTTTTTTCTCTTTTTTGCTTTGTATTTCTCCAGGGCACAGATCTAGAAGCAAATGATTTGATACCTTTTATTGGACCAACATAGATGTAACAAAAAGAACAAAGTGCTTTAGCTTTCATTCTGACCAGTCCTTCCTCAGAAAGTTAATGACAGTTATCTAGAAAATCCCATACTTTTAACACTCAGATCATGCAGAAAAAAAAACCCAGAAAAAATTCCCACTGGTTTAAAATACTCATTTAAAAAATAACACAAGACACATTTTTAAATGAGTATTTTAAAACAATGGGAATTTTATCAGGGTTTTTTTCTGCATAATCCAACAAAAGGTATCAAACCATTTGCTTCTGGATCTGTTCTTACAAGGACCTATACAGCAAAGACTAAATCTATATGTCCAGGGCACAGAGAAAAAAAAAGTGAAATATAAATGCCCACATGTTACAGGGGATTTGACTGTGTCGTAATTAATTGGTAAACTCTATTGCAGTACGGTCTGCATTCAGGTAATTTAAAAAAGTTTAAAGAGGTCATTTCCATTAGGGAAGCAGAGCATTTAACAAACCCCATGGGCCATATTGTAATGTGAATCCCAGCTAGCAAGGGAGATTGTTGCATTAGAGATAATTAGAGCTGACTGGCTTGCACAGGCTCATTTGGTAGTATTGTGGCATATTTGGATAAAATGGTGCTGTCAAAATGAGCGAAGACAGAGGGCGTCCAAAGGCTGCTATAGCTTCAGTGAAACAGGAGGCAATTTGGGATTACACTTTATGTAGATTTTAAATAAGGTTCTTGTTTTTTTCACATTTCTCTCTTCTGCTCTGCTCACCCTTGCCTATTACCCATGGTACCACTCCAGGACTATACAGACTTGGACACTGCACACACACACACACACCCCCGCCATGCAGCAGCGTGAACACTCAAAGGTGATGCAGGGTCTAAGTATCTGTAGGAGTCACATGGGAGCCCAGGCAGCCAGCAGAGCTACAGTATAATGAGGCAGTGCAGTCTAGTGATAAGAACGCTGGCCTGGGAACCAGGAACTCTTGACCCAGATTCATATCTTGCCAGAGCCAATTGCTCATTGTGTGATGCTGAACAAGTCACTCTACCTCTCAGTTCTAGAGTTCATTCAAATGTGGAGACTGGTAGAAGTAGGACCCCACTGGAAGTCAGATGTTGCATTTCAGCTGGGCTATCCTGGATCAATAAATTAAACATTTTAAAAAGTTTTAAAATTGTTCCATTTGGACAATTCCTGTCCCCAGGGGTGACATGCTCCAACCCAGTCACTGACAAGCATGTGTCTGCATCCCCTCCCAGCTCCCAACAGGCCACTTACCCACTAGCAGCCCCTCCCCCAACCCCCGCAGCTTGAGGCACCAACATGTAATGCATGTAGGGACCTCCTTGTTCTGCATTGGGATCACTGGTGGAGCCAGACATTATGTGTCCCATACTGGGATGGAGAGTACAGCTTCAGGTAGTTTTCCCCACCCCTATGACTGCCGGAGTATAGAGATCCAGTTTGCATTGTAATGTTAGTTTATCTACATGTCCCATCACCTCTAGACTATCCGGCAGTCCCTAAAAACATGTGACAGAGTCTGGGTTTTCCATGTGGTGCAGGCAGATGCTGGTTTGTGGCACCCAGTGTAGTGTGCATTAAATCTCTGCAGTCTGTACTTAGGCTAGGTCATATTTTTATTTGTATTTATTTATTGAAATGTTTCACCAGGAAGGCACATGGAACAACAAGTTGCCCATCTCACTGTGTGACCTGGGGGAAGGGGGATTACATGGGGATAAACACAGAGATTATACAATTAATAGATGGAAGAACAGTTACAAATCATGTAGGAGCAGATAGACAAACTAATGCAACTGTAAGGGCGCTGTACAGATGGTTACAGATTGTGAAATAATACAACAATAGGAGTATGAGGAGTACAATACAATAAAACAGACAAAACAATAATGTGACAGTACAAACTTTAGTACAATGATGTACCATGAGCAGGCTCAAGATAGTACTCAAGTGCTATATGAGGAGAAGAAGTAGTTAATAAGCACTGAGGAGGCAAAGAGGAAGGGCAGGAGGGAGGGAGGGAGGGGAGGAGAGGGGAGGGAGGGAAGGGGTGATATGGGACAATTTGAAAAAGAGCAACAACATTTTATCAATATAAACACCATCTGGATGCCTCTGGATGCCTGTGGACTCCTCCTTTCAATCCTACCACCAGAACAAAGAACTTCACTGCACTTGGACGGTGGCACATGCCAGATGCCACTGCAAGGGGTCACAAGGGAGCTCCTCAGCCTGCACAACCCCCCACCACCACCACCAATAACCTCTGTGCATCTACGGACTTCTCCTTTCAGTACCTCCCCCATCAAGTCTCTCAGCCAGTCGGAGGGCTGAGATGGGACTTGGCTGCCCTCATAGTTCCTGGGCTCCCTACTACCAGAACAAAGAACTCCACTACATTAGGACCATGGCACACACTGGACACCATTGCAAGGGGTCACGAGGGGGCTCCTAACATAGAAACAGAGAATCTGTCGGCAGATAAGGACCATACTGGCCACCTAGTGTGCCCATTTCCCTACTTACTGCTGCAGCCCCAGATCCTATTTGATCTGCGGCTCTCCTGCTCTGCACATCTCCAAGGTACCATTATGTCTGTCTCATGCACTCCTGAACCCCGTATTGTTTTCACCCCCACCACTTCTGCTGGAAGGCTGTTCCATGGCTTCACCACCCTTTCAGTGAAACGGTACTTCCTAACATTACCCCTGAGCCTTCCACCCTTCAGCCTCATATCATGCCCCTTGTTCTTGTGCAGAGTTTTCTCTGAAATATGCTTTCCACTTGTGCCATGTTTATTTCCCAAAGGTACTTGAAAGTCTCTGTCATATCTCCCCTCTCCCGTCTTTCCTCCAGTAGATATTAAGGTCCTTAAGTCTTTCCTTGTAGGGCTTCTGGTGCGGTCCATGTACTATCTTCATTGCCCTTCTCTGGACTGCCTTTATTTTGTCAATGTCCTTCTGGAGATGTGGTCTCCAGAACTAGACACAGCCCGCACAACCCCCCTACCCCACTGATCGCCTCTGGACATCTATGGACTCCTCCTCCTCCTCCTTTCAATCCTTCAGCAAGCCTCTCAGCCAATCGTAGGGCTAAGGAGGTGACACTTGGCTGCACTCACTGTTCCCAGGCCCCCTACCACCAGAACAAAGAACTCTGCTGCACTAGAACCACGGTACATGCCAGACACCACTGCAAGGGTTGGCAAGGGACTCCTCAGCCTGTACAACCCCTCTCTCCCCATCAGTCTCCTCTGAATTCCTATGGCCTCCTGTATAACGACTTATATACACTATATAAAACGCACACACACACATCTCCTATTTACACAGACATTACATCTAAAAAAAATCTTTTAACTAGTTAGTGTGACTACTAACTAATTCTCCCTGTCTGTGTTCTCTTTTAGCTCTCATTTATAAGCATTTGAATTGATGGAAATCACGTAGATACAGCCTCTGGACATTCATTTGATTTTTCTGTTTTTTTAAAATAAGATCTTTTTTAGATGTAATGTCTGTGTAAATAGAAGATGTATGTGTTTTTATATAGTGTATATATGTTGTTATACAAAAAAGATAACGTTTGTGTTCTAAAACACTGTTTTTGCACAGTTATGCACATTTCATGTTAACTGATGCTGAATGATGTCATGAGCCTGTATGTATAAACTGAATGCCTCTATGTGTGTAAGTTAGATCCTTTGAGAAGGGAGGAGACATTATTCCGAAATGCATCAGGAGATTTGCACATCTGCACGTTTGCACAAAATAAAATGACGCACCTTTGGACATAGCTCTGAGCAGTCTCTTCATTTGGGGTGGTGAATGCAAGATTTTTCGATTTCGTTGTTGCTGCCATTTATCCCAGCATCCCTTCCATGTGCGGCCTCTCCACTGCTTTTTCTACAACACAGCAGTCTCCAGAAAGTCTCCCTGTAGACTGCTACCCCACAACCACTGCACTGTGCCACTCCCCACATTCCTATTTCTGCTCTCCCTGCACTTCCTCCCCTCCTTTCCCAGAACCCAGTAAGGCTAAGCTGTATGCAATACCAGTTACCAATGTACAATACCCAACCCTGTAATTACACTACCCCAGGTATGCTGTAAACAGCAATCACTACACGGATCAGATATGCTATAAACAGCAATCACTGCACAGATCAGGTATGTTATAAACAGCAATCACTACACGGATGAGGTATGCTATAAACAACATTCACTACATTTAAAGTTTTTTTTTGTATGCAGATAAGGTAATACCCCGCCCACCTAGATATCAACCTAGCAGCAAACCCAAACCTCAAAATTTACAGTTCAACTACAACACAACCCCCCCCCCCCAAAAAAAGCACAGCTATAACACAAACCACAGACCTGGAAATGTACAGTTCAGCTACAATACAACCCTCAACCACAATCCTACCGTACCAACAAACCCCCAAACAATACAGGTGTACCTGGGTTGTGACGGACAGGGTTCCTGGCTGTTGGCTGTCTCATTGGCTGACTCCAGTCGATGTCTCCAATCAATTTCCTTTGTGCTCATCCTCAGCTTGTCAGTGAGGTCCTTAAGAGGAAGTAGGCCATGCAGATGATTGGAGGGGTGCTGTGGAGGGGGGCAGAGTTTCCCATCCGCTGGATCAGTTGGAAGGGGAGAGTCCCAGTGCCTTTCCGGGTGTACCTTCTCTCTCTGTCTGTCTCTCTCTCTGTCTCTCTCTTTCTCTCTCTCCCCTTGCCACCTGCTGCCCCTTTAGTCTTACATAGATACATAGATACATAGATACATAGACAGTGTCGGCAGATAAGGGCCTATGGCCCACCCAGTCTGCCCATTTGAGCTTGTAAGTTCAGTTTGTTTTCCTAGAAGTCTGTTGCCCCTTACCCCTGACCTCCAGAATTCCTTTATGTCTATCCCATGCATTCTTAAATCCTGTGATTGTTTCAGCCCCACCACTTCTCTGGCGGGTGTTCCACTTGTCCACCACCCGCTCTTGTGAAGAAATTCTTTCTCATGTTTCCTCTGAATCGCCCTCCCCAACTTCATCCGATGCCCTCTAGTCCTGGAACATCTTTTCACTTAAAAATACTGTTTTCCTGCACCCTGTTCCTCCCTGTAAGATACTTGTATGTCTCTATCATATCCCTCTCCCTCCTCTCCTCCAGGGAGTACATGTTCAGTTCCTTCAACCTGTCTTCATAGGACTTGTGATGCAATCCATGCACCATCTTTGTTGCCCTCCTCTGAACCTTCTCTACCCTGTCTATGTCCTTGAAGGTATGGTCTCCAGAACTGTACACTGTACTCCAGGTGGGGCCTCACTAGTGTCTTGTATAGCGAATTATGACCTCCCTTTCCTGCTGGTGATGCCCCTGCCATACATCCCAGCATCCTATTTGCTTTACCTGCTGCCTTGTCACACTGTTTCCCTACCTTGAGGTCATCAGAGATGACAACCCCAAGATCCTTTCCTGCTTGGTGCATGCTATATCCTCACCCCCAACTGATATTGTGCCAGGGTTTTGTGCCCCATATGCATTATCTTGCACTTCTTTGCATTATATTTCAACTGCCAAACCCCTGCCCATTCTTCAAGTTTCTGCAGGTCCTTCTCATTCTGTCTACACCCTCTGGTGTGTCTACTCTGTTACAGAGCTTTGTGTCATCAGCGAACAGTGAAATTCTGCCTTCTAGGTCCATGCAATGTCACTGATGAAGATGTTGAATAGGACCGGTCCCAGCACTGAATCCCTGTGGTACCCCACTGGTCACTCTTCCCTCTGTGGAGTGACAGCCATTTACCACCACCCTCTGTGTCCTGCCACCCAGCCAGTTACCTACCCACCACACTACTGTCCTTCCCACACCCATATTCCTCAGTTTGTGTAATAGTCTTCTATGTGGCACAGTGTCAAAGGTCTTGCTGAAGTCCAGATAGGCCATGTCCACTGCCCTCCCTGATCCACCTCCCTAGTCACCCAGTCAAAAAATTCAAGAGGTTGGTCTGACATGACCTCCCCTGGTGAAACCATGCTGCCTTGGGTCCTGTAGTCCACTGACAACCAGATGTTCCACCAATCTCTCCTTCAGTAGTGCTTCCATGATCTTCCCTACTACCGAGGTGAGGCTGACTGGTCTGTAGTTCCTGCTTCCTCTTTGTTCCCACTTTTGTATAAGGGGACTACATCTGCTGTCCTCAGTCTTTGGGTACCTCCTGTTTCAGTGATTGGCTAAACAGGATAGCCAGAGTTCAGCCACCACCTCTCTTAGTTCTTTAAGGACCCTGGGGTGAACCCCATCTGGCCCCATTGCTTTATCAACTCTTATTACTTCCAGTTTCTTCAGGACCCTTTCTCATGTAAAGGGACTTGTGTCCATTTCTGCACCATTCTCACCCTTGTACTCCCTTCAGACCCATTACCTCCTCTTCCTCAGTAAAGAATGAGCAAATACCTGTTCAATATGTCAGCTTTACTGTTGTCATCCTCCATGACCCCATCCTCCCCTTCAGTCTCACTATCCCTCCTTTATCTTTCTTTTTCACTTATGTACCTGTAAAGGTTTTGTCCCTCTACCCACTGATTTTGCAATGTGTTCTTCTGTCTGAGCTTTGGCTTCCCTTACTGACCTCCTGCCTCCTTTGCTTCTCCTGGTACTTCTCCCTCATCCCCCTTCTGCCTGTGTCTTTTTGTATTGCCTGAATGCAATCTTTTTGGCTTTCACTTTCTTTGCTACCTCTTTGGAAAACCATAATGGTCTCCTCTTCCTTTTCCTCTTGCTAACCTGCTTAATGCATAATTCTGTTGTTCTTATAATCCCCATTTTAAATACTGCCCACTGTTCCTCAACCCCTGATTCCTGTCCCATTCCATAATGCCTCTTTCAAGTATCTCCCCATTTTCCCAAAGTCTGCCCCTAAAATCCAGGATCGTGTTTTTTGTGGTTTGGTTCTGCTCTTTCTGTGATTTCAAACCACAATGACTGGTGGTCACTGTTTCCCAGGTGCTCCCCCACTGTTACCCCCATCACACTGTCCCTGTTTGTGAGCACAAGGTCCAGTATTGCCTTCTGCCGAGTTGGTTCCATGACCAGTTGCTTGAGGAAGGCACCCTGAAGGGAGTCCAGGTTAAATCTGCTCCTAGTCTTGTGGTGAGGCAGGACCGAGGTCCACCTTGCAATCTATGGCTCTTTGTTGGTAAAGTCCCCCAGGTTCCATTCTTAGGTAAGGTACCCCTGTGCTGCTCTCCAGCAGAGAAATGTGGTATGTTATTGTACTATAAAAAATGGGATTTCAGGATGCCTCCACACCTATCAGTGTATATTTATTGTACTCCCATGTGATGGAGTTCTGACCAGTGGGGAGCCAGTCTTGAGCAACATGCATTTTGTAGAAATAAATCATCCTCTTTCATACACTGCTTCTTTAAGTTTTGTCAGAAATATTCTTTATTGTCATGTTTCATCAGACACAGTTTTTATCTGCACTGGTTTTAATGCACTTCACCTTTCTTACATGCCCATTTCAGAAATAAAGAATGCATCCACCACACCTAGTTAATTTGGTTATATTTTCATTCTTTGTCTATAGCCTTCACAAAATAAGTTGAAAAATAAAAATGCCCATCTCTTACAAATTTACCGCTTGTCCTTCGCTTCCTTATCCCCTGCCTCCCTGCCCCCCTGCTAACCTGTCCCCTCACCTTCTGCAAAAAAAAAAAGTTTGTTGGCTTTCTGGTATTTCGATCCTTTGCTTTGGCTCCTAACTTGCATAAGTTGCATCATCAAGCTTGAATTATCCTGTACAGAAACATCACTTTTACCATGGCATCCTCATGTTTTCACACCACTTTCATTTTACTTATGTTCTGTTTGTTCTATTTTTTATTACTGTTGTCTCCCAGTTGTAACACCCACCCCCACCCCTGGTCACACTTGGAAAGTCTGGGTACACTCTGAAACTTACAGAGACACTACTGAAAATGAGCCTCAGTTCAATGGTTACTTCCCGAATAAACATTTTTTTTACAGCTACTACCTGATCTCATAAGCATTGCATTTTTACAAAAAAAAAAAACATTAAAAAATCGCAAAAGTTGAATCTAGCCCATACGTTTAATTGTTTATTCATAAGTTATGATAAATGTTCCTTGCTTGAAATCTTTTACATTTTTTCATTCTCAGATATCATTTCCAATCTATTTTCTATATAGGACAGCAACACACATTTGCTTGGGGGCCTAGAAATAAATTGCATTTATGAAACAGTTTTGTAGGGAAGCTATTTTAACCCACCATCCTATTAAATACATACTCCAGCAACAGAAGCATGCCCAAATTGTCAGTAAATTGTGCCTATAAAAAATAGATTTTTATTTATTTTTTATTTGTAAATTGGGTATCATCCAATAGCATTAGATGCCCATTTTCAAGGGGGACCTGGAGATAAAACCAAGAGTAACTATACAAAATTATTATGCGATACAGAATAAATATGCAATACATCCGTGTACACAGTAATCGGGTGACATTAGCCTTGCACATAGATAAATCCAAACAGTATTGTTGGACATTGTCTTTCTCTTTCAACATGGCCAAAAACAAACTTGTCAGCAGCATGCAGTATTTGGAATAGTAAAGATCTGAGCAGTCCCATACCTGAGCTTCATCGGAAATCAAATATTCCTTTCTTCCTTCTTCAAACTCTTATTTTCACAAACAAACTGAACGTTATTGAGAAGACGGAGACTATGAAATGAAAGTTGCTGTTAGTTTCATTTCTTCAAGACATATCAATTACAGTCATAAGCTGCTCCCTGCCTGTTAACTGTTTCAGTGCCATATACTGTATAATGTTTTCCATGATTCGCATACGCCTGTCACTCTAGGCGGCCCTACCTCCACAGTAGCCTGAAGGGCAGGCAAACAACTGCCTCCAGCACAGCTAATGACATTTCCAAAGCATGGCCCAGTTGTTCCCAAAGGGGAGAGTACTGGCGGAGCCAGGTTTGGGAAGAGTTGGGAGCCGGGGGGGGGCCATTCAGTCAATCACGGGCTCCACAATGGGCACTAAATAGTGAATAAAGATGGTGGCGGGGTGCTACTACTCACACTGGGGCAGCCAGGAGGGGCAACCGCCCCCCCCAGACCCCCCTCTAGTTCCGCCACTGGGGGAGAGTGGAAGTTAAGAGTGCTGAATCTTTGAAACTAAAACTGCATCAGCTTCATCTGGAAAATAACATCACTGGGTACAATACCTAATTGTCAGGTGTCAGCCTGGGTCAGTTGGTATGGTAGCATATATGCCTCTACTCAGAAGGTCATGGGTTCTTGTCCCGCACCAGGACTGGGCTTATACCATAAAAGCTGGCACCCAAGTGGAGTAGTGGGGGATGCTGTACTGTCAAGGTGTGACATCTTTCTGATGAGATGTTGAATGAAGGTTCCTTCTGCCCATCTCTTGTGCTGTCCAGCTGGTTGTCCAGGCTGAGCTCAATAGACCTTTAGTCTTTCACTGTCTAGCATTTCTTACATTCACGTTAGAACAAAGAACTGCCAGTTGAGAGGACGCTGGGCACTGTGTGCCACGCTATCATATGGAACACCCAGGATCATGCTGGGGCTCCAGCTACCCGACTTGGGCCAGGGGAGTCTCGGGGTACTAAGTGGAGAGTGCTGCCAAGCTCCGGAGTAGGGCAGTCCCCACCCAGCTGCTATGGCCCCTACTTGGCAGGTGAAAGGAGCAATCTGATGTTGCCAGCTCACAGTGACATCAGCCTTCCCCCTGCAGAGATGACACTGGCGGACCAAAATTAGGAAATTGAGCCAGGGACCACCGGATAATGGTCAGTGGGGCTCTCAGGTGCCATGCTTTTCAGGTCACAAAGTGCCTGCAATTGTCCTGTGTTGGGGCTTGGGGTCATGAGAGAAACAGTGGGATGGGGGTTGAATGGACAGAGGATAAAATCCATGTAAAAAAAATGGCTAAAGATTTAAGATTCAAATGCAACCATAGCCACTGAGAGTATATATATATATATATATATATATATATATGGCATTGAGTAAGTCACATGATCTCCCTCTGCTTTAGTCCTCTGACCAGGAAAGTTGGAGAGAAACAGGACCTCACTGTAAACAGAAATGTTGCCATCATACAGTTAGAAAGGTAGGGTAGTAAGAGGTAGAGTGCCGTACAGTACAGCTGTGCGAGGTTTGAGGTGCATGGCTTCGCTCACTGTGAACACATGTCATATGCAACTGAAGCAGCACATTGTAGCGGGCATCTCAGGGTGGGCCAAGAGCAGAAACAAATTTCTGGCCTGACAGGATGATACTCTCCGAGGCTTTCTCAGGCCCCTCAGTCCCAGATCATTCAGCAGGACATGCTCCATCTTATATCCGGACTATGGAGGGGCTGCTGTACCAAAAGACCCACCGTGGAGGGGTAATTCCACAGAGGGCAAGTGGAGCCTCTGGGGTGTGGGATGATTGGCAGGGTCTGGAGGTTGCTCACAGGGACCAGCAGATAAGGGTCATGTCTCTAGTAGGGGGAGGAAATAATAAATAAAAAATAACAAAAATAGAGGTAGGGTGGTGTAATGGCTAGTGCACAGGCTTCGGAACCAGGTGGCCCAGGTTCAGATCCCACCACAGTCCCATACAGTGTAAACCTGGGCAGAAGCAGGACCCCTCGGAAAATGAGGTACTGCATCTCAGCTAAGTTATGCTGGGTAAATAACTTGCAACAGCAACAGAAAATGAGTTGCCCAGGATACCCACTGAGATGCCAGATATTCTTTTCTAGTCCTGGGTTATTCAAGATTAAGGTCCTGCTTCAACCCAGTTTCTCTCCTTGGCAGATGTCAGTGCAGGAAGGTTGTGATTTACTCAAGGTCATGCTGTGAGTCAATTGTAGCAGTAGAATTTGAAACTGGATCTCCTGTTTCACAGCACTGTGCTTTAACAACTACACAGGACCAGCACTGCCATCCCATCTCAGATGGACGTTCCTAATCAAAAAAATTAATGATTAATTTATATGAAATGCTACTCCTCGATCAGCCAGTAGAGGTCATCATGTGTTTGTCGTGGGAATAAGGAGTCTTTCTACTGAAACTGCTCTCCTCTGACTTTCACTGCTACTCCCATGTCAGTAGGCAACCTCTGTTATATATCTAAGGGGAACATGGATTATTGGTTTTTTTAATCAGGATATCCAGACTATCATGTCTGCTATTACCTTAACTACAGAGGGAAGGGGGAGGGCACTTCACTGTTCATAGAGAGGGGCTAGCCATGGTGGTGGCTCAGAATTAGGGGTTCAATAGGGAGGGAGACGGCTCCCCTATTCCTTCATCTTGCAGACCAGTTTCCCCCCTTTGTCCCTGGGCTAATCTCAGCATGAGTATTATTAAGGCTGCACCTCTCCCCACAGGGCAGGGAATGTGTACCTAAACAGCCTTTCTGAGTGAGCCAACAGGAGGTGTTCAGTTTTCAAGCTGCCATCACCTTACTTCCTGAGTCTGTACCCCCAGAATGCACCATTAGGACTACCAGCTCTAGGCGAGAGTCCCAAGTCTTGAAATGGGGTTCAACAGATAGTATTTGAGAGCCTGCTTCCGTACAGTCAGGTCGGCTAACAAAAATATACAGCGGGTGGGAGACTCAGCATACTCTTCCTCATCAGCGCCAAACTTCTACGTGGTAGTGATTCTCGGGGTGAGAGAGGACACTGGCCCTCTAAATCCGGCTGAACTGATTTTCTTGTCATCTGATTGGTATGCTGAAAGGTAGTATCTAACCTTAAAATCTGATTCCTTAATGAAAATGTTTTGCGGACACAGTAGGTGTGGCATCTATGTACTGTAAGATCCATTTTTAGGGAAGGGTATAGAAAAGGTGGTGGCCATCTAGCTCGAGGAGTGAGGGTGACTCACCTCCTCCTCCACTTATGGGGTTTTCCAGTCTGGATTTAGAGTCAGGTATAGTATGGAGACTGCCTTGGTGAAGGTGCTGAATGATCTCCTGATAGCAAGAGACAGGAGAGAGCATACTATCTTGGTCCTCCTGTATCTCTCAGTGGTGTTTCACACCATGGATCACAAGGTGCTGTTTGACTGGCTGCGGTACTGATGTGGCCTGTCAGGAAATGTCCTCAAATGGTTCAGGTCTTACTTGACAGGCAGAGTGCAGAGGGCGACGATGGGGTTAGCCTCATCTAACCTGAAGCCTCTGACTTGTGGAGTTCCGCAGGGTTCGATCTTGTCACCCTTGTTGTTTACAGTGTACATGCTGCCATTGGGAGACATTATCAGGTGGTATGGGCTGGGTTTTTATTGTTACGCTGATGATACCCAGTTATACCTGTCCTGTGCACCTGGCAAACCGATGGCGGCCTCCGTATTTAATAACTGCCTAGATGAGATCCAGACTTGGATGACTCACAACTGGCTACGACTCAACCCCAACAAGACTGATGCTGAAGGCCAGCCCAGTGGCGCAGAGGGCTGAGGCACTGGAAGCCTTGCCTCACATCACACTGGTGACCTGGGTTCAGGAACAACCTCAGGTCATCAGGGAGCTGGCACAAGGGAGGAGGCAGCGGGATCAAGCAGCCGAAAGGCAGCTCTCCCTTCCTGAGGAGGTTGTTCACCTTTCCCGTGGTTCTGCTCCCATCGGGTGGAGGTCCGATGGGATGCGTAGATGTGAAGGAGTGGCGGTGATTGCCAGGGGTGGGGTGGAAGGGGCAGAGCCGGTACCCAGCATGCATGCATGTGTATCTCCATGTGCACACACATGCGCGTGTCTGCCAGGGTTGACTCAGTGCAAAAATTGGGGAAAAACACATAAAAATCTATATTAAAAAAAGACTGTGGTGCTGATGATGGAACTAGGTCATCGTGGTGGTGGGGGGAAGTCCAGGGGATCTCCCTGGTCTTGTAATGGGGGGGGTCCCACTGGTCCCCTCCACATAGGTGAAGGATCTGGGTGTGATCATTGACAATGGCCTGACATTAGATGCTCAGGTGTCGGCCATCATTAAAAGCAGATTTTACCATCCAAGGAACATTGCCCTGATCCTGAACCTGATACCATTTGAAGACCTGACCACTCTGGTAGATGCTTTTGTCACATCCAGGCTGGATTATTGCAATGCTCTGTACCTAGGGCTATCTGGAGACAATCTCCACTGGCTGCAGCTGGTGCAGAATGCGACGGCGAGACTATTGATGGGCATTCAAAGATCGAGCATATTATGCCTGTCCTCCACAAACTGCACTGGCTGCCAATTGGATGGGGAATTGTCTTCAAGGTCAGATTACTGACCTATAAGGCCCTACACGAAGGCGTACCAGTCTACCTTCAAGATCTCCTTGTGCCCCATCACCAGTCCCAGGCACTCCGTTCCACTGAGGGTTTGCCTTCTTAGGGTTCCCAGGGTTAGGCTGCGGCATTCTGGTGATCGAGCATTTTCAGTTGCCAAGCCTACCCTGTGGAACTCACTGCCTAATTATCTTCAGGAGGCAGCCTACATGGAAACCTTTAAAAAAGGTGTAAAGACTTGACTATTTAACCAGGCTTTTAATTTATAAAGATTCAACGTATAATTTTAAAGTATAATGATAGATAGTTTTATGTCTATTGCTGTTAGCGCCACCTAAATTTATATGTGAATTGCTTATTACTGTTATACTTTATATGATGTTTTTAAACTATGTGCAGCACTCTGAGTCTCCGGAATGGGGTGCTATAAAAAATATCTATCTATCTGGGATGCATAGGGAGAGGCATCACCAGTAGAAAACAGGAAGTTGTTATCCCTCTGTACAAACAGCTGGTGGGACCCCATCTGGAGTACTGTGTGCAGTTCTGGAGACCCAATCTCTGCAAGGACATAGACAAGATGGAAGCTGTCCAGAGGAGGGCAACTAAAATGGTGCAGGGTCTGCACTGGAAGACATATGAAGAGAGACTAAAGGAGCTTAATATGTATAGCCTCGAGGAAAGGAGGGAAGAGGGGGACATGATAGAAACTTTCAAGTACCTCAAGGGAATCAACAAAGTCCAAGAGAGTAGCATCTTTCAAAAAAAGAGGTGTGCAAGAACAAGGGGGCATAATTTGAAGATGGGGGGGTGGCTCAGAGGTAATGTAAGGAAGTATTTTTTCACAGAGCGGGTTGTGGATGCATGGATCGGCCTTCCGGAGGAGGTTGTGGAGTCAAAAACAGTGGTGGAATTCAAGCATGCATGGGACAGTCATAAGGCAGTTCTATGGGGTGGGGTAGAAAGAAGTAGGTTGCTGGTTAACTAGGATCTGCAGCTTATCCATTAGGTAGGGAAATGGGCAGACTGGGTGGGCCAAGCGGTCCTTATCTGCCTTCAAATTCTATGTTTCTATGTTTCTATCTATCTACCATACATCATAGGACTTTTGGGGCCTTCCTGATCATGATGTGACTGCGAGTTCCTCCTTCTTTGTTTAGGTAAGCCATGGTGACCTTGTTGTCCATTCTTAGCAGGACTGCTTGACCCATGATGGATGGGGCAAAAAACAACAGTGTCTGCAGATGAAAATGAAACAACCTGGAACCTGTATTTCCCTTCGGTAGGGTGAGTACCTTTGAGATTGTTTTTGCTGCAAGACAGAGAACTATGTTTGCCAGGGCTAGCGACTGAGCCAAATCCCAATTTCTTGAGTGCATAAGAGAAAAGTGTGCAGCAAGCGACCAGTCTGGGGCACAACTAGCCTGTTCTGTCCCCAGACCGAAGAGGAGACCACTGGAGAGGAAGACTTTGAAAGACCTGCCAGGTGAACACTGTATACAAAGGCCCCAGGGGTCAGGATTGGAAAGGCGTGGCAGGTGAACACCGTACACAAAGGCCCCAGGGGTCAGGATTGGAAAGGCCTGGAAGGTTAAGACCAGCATTCTTCATTCCATCACCTAGCTACTGTGGTGGAGCATCAACAACCCAGGATACCAGCACGGTACCATGGACTCGAGTGTCTGCAACTCCTTTTGAATCTACACACTATGAGTACCCCTGGGCTGCGATTCAGGGGAGTCTTTATTCAGCTAGCTAGCTGGCCAGAGGAAAAAAGAGGGGGTGAAGTCCTGGGCAGCAATGCACCAATTTTAAAGCTTTGCCCAGGCAGAAAAGTTAAAGTTTTGTAACTGTTTGTACTGTTTAAAGTTATTTGGGCCCCAACAAAAGATCCCCAGCATCTTCTACATGGCGGTGTGGTATCCACCCAAGGGACTTTAGAGACATTTTGGGCAGCTGCCATTGGGAAGCCAGGTGCACCCATAGGTGGGAAGTGGGGATTGTGAGGTGTGAAAGTGTTTCACCAGTTGTTAACGATGTTGTGCTGTGTGTCTCCTGTTACCTCCCTTTCCCCAAAATGAAATAAAACAAATGTTACTTGTTGATGTTATAGTCCGGCGCCGTAACTCACTGCAAGAAGGGGGAATTGTTATTGTGTGGCAAAGGTACTGAGGGGGCAGTTACTGTAGTTTCCTGGGGATGGTAACCTGCAGTTTATTTATTTATTTATTAGAAATTTGGAAAGTACCTTTGTGCACAGGCTATTTTACAAAGGTACCACATCAGGTTAACAGACATTAGACACAATTAACATCATATGGTCAGAGTAGGTACAAAGCTTACAATAGGTTACAGTGATATCGTTATATAGCTTACAATAGGTTACAGTGATACAGTTATATAGCTTACAATAGGTTACAGTGATACAGTTATATAGCTTACAATAGGTTACAGTGATATCGTTATATAGCTTACAATAGGTTACAGTGATACAGTTATATAGCTACAATAGGTTACAGTGATACAGTTATATAGCTTACAATAGGTTACAGTGATACAGTTATATAGCTTACAATAGGTTACAGTGATACAGTTATATAGTACAATAGGTTACAGTGATACAGTTATATAGCTTACAATGAGTCACAGTGATACAGTTATATAGCTTACAATAGGTTACAGTGATACAGTATATAGCTACAATAGGTTACAGTGATACAGTTATATAGCTTACAATAGATTACAGTGATACAGTTATATAGCTACAATAGGTTACAGTGATACAGTTATCAAAGCACACAATAGGTTACAGTGATACAGTTATATAACACAATAGGTTACAGTGATACAGTTATATAGCTACAATAGGTTACAGTGATCAGTTATATAGCTACAATAGGTTACAGTGATACAGTTATATAGCTACAATAGGTTACAGTGATACGGTTATATAGCTTACAATGAGTTTACAGTGATACAGTTATATAGCTACAATAGGTTACAGTGATACAGTTATATAGCTACAATAGGTTACAGTGATACAGTTATATAGCTACAATAGGTTACAGTGATACAGTTATATAGCTTACAATAGGTTACAGTGATACAGTTATATAGCTACAATAGGTTACAGTGATACAGTTATATAGCTACAATAGGTTACAGTGATACAGTTATATAGCTACAATAGGTTACAGTGATACAGTTATATAGCTTACAATAGGTTACAGTGATACAGTTATATAGCTACAATAGGTTACAGTGATACAGTTATATAGCTACAATAGGTTACAGTGATACAGTTATATAGCTACAATAGGTTACAGTGATACAGTTATATAGCTACAATAGGTTACAGTGATACAGTTATATAGCTTACAATAGGTTACAGTGATACAGTTATATAGCTACAATAGGTTACAGTGATACAGTTATATAGCTACAATAGGTTACAGTGATACAGTTATATAGCTTACAATAGGTTACAGTGATACAGTTATATAGCTTACAATAGGTTACAGTGATACAGTTATATAGCTACAATAGGTTACAGTGATACAGTTATATAGCTACAATAGGTTACAGTGATACAGTTATATAGCTACAATAGGTTACAGTGATACAGTTATATAGCTACAATAGGTTACAGTGATACAGTTATATAGCTACAATAGGTTACAGTGTTACAGAGTCATAACTTGTACTAAGGCTTAGTACAGTGTCAGCACAGATGGGGATTTAAGAGGTGTGGAAATACTTCACGGGGAGGGAGTAGAGGGGATGGGGAGGGTACACTCACAGGGGAAATAAAGGAGAGGGCTGAGCAGTCTCCTGAGAGGCTTTGTTAGAGGGGGAGCAGGAGTGGAAGGGGTGGGATGGGAGATAGGGAGGGCAAGGGCAGGAGGGCTAAGTGGAGGGAGGGAGGGGGAGGGAGTTTATCCACAGGTATCCCTTATCACTACCCCAGGTGGAGGCACCATGTGCCCATGTTCCCGTACCAGTTGTCCACCAGAGAACCTAGGCCAGCCCCCTTGAGGTGTGTCCAGGGAAGACCCCAGGGTCCCAGAAACAACTGAGGTGAGTCAGAGGGGCTGTTATAAAATCCCCTACAAAACTATGAACCGCTACCCCCCCGAAGTTGACACCATTAACCCCACAAAACTATGAACAGTAGATGCCGCTCAAAATGTAACATCTATGGACTACAACCTTCCCCCAAAAAACAAATGCTAAATGCAGCTTTGAAGCAGCACATTTGGAAGGGGCAGGGCTGATGTAAAGAATGATGCCTGCAGCGTAAATGATTCCTCTCTGCTTACTTAAAGCAGCAGTCCAGCAACAAATATTTTTCTAAAAAGCTAGTTTCTGGCCTAAGTTAATAAAAATGTTAGTATATATGTAAAATCTGCTTCCCTAGGTGATTCCTAGTACATTCACTATATATATATATATATATATATATATATCCTTTTTTTTTTAATCCTAACCCCCTGTCAGTTTTACAGTACTACCTCTAAGCCAAATGAAGTGGCCAGCATTTTTTTCATGAGAAAAAAAGTAATGTAAAACATTGATAAAATACCTGCATTCAGGTAGAACTAAACAAATTTACCAGCAAATGGAAGTGGAAGATCTCTGGAATATCTTACAAGTAAACAAATGCAGGGTCGAATTTGCCTGACTTTGGTGTACTGCTGCTTTAAGGCTTATCCAGAAACGGAAACTGAAAGCATTAAGTTACACTGCCCAGTATTGGTAGAAAGAGAAGAGCTCTTCAGAAACGTCGTGTTTAAAAGAGGTAAGTTCTGAGCCATATATTTCTTTTCTATGACTTAAGAGAAGCGAGGATATAACTTCACTTTTGAACAAATCAAACTACACATCCCTGCAAAGTACTGCTGTCTTTTTAAAGCTTCTAAAAGTATTCAGAGATCATGTGCTTAGCAATCAGCCTCCCTCCTTGCCATACCTGTCTGCTGTCCCTGGTTTTCGGGGACGTCCTAGAGTTTGCCTCAAAATGTACCTCTGCCCCTACTCAAATGTGTGTTTCCATCACTGAACAATGGGCATTGCAAGCTCACAATAATGTCAGACATTTAGAGTTACAGGACTGTTCTTCTGAAAATGTATTTTAGACTGAGCTTCTCATTCTACTAGTTTCCTGTGTAGATGCAATCTGTAAGCTCTGTCCCTGATTTCAGTCCTTTATCCATGATTTTATTAAGCCTCTTTACTGAGTTATGAGGCAGGAGGTTGAGCGGTGTGCTCCATTTTGAGACCTGTGCATTTTAAAAAATACAACTTGTTTTAAAGACCGCAAAAATTTAAAGTCATTGCAATAAACCCAGCGAGTCTGAAAGTTTTTCGAGGTGATAATAACAGTGATAGTTGTAGATCTGACTGGAAAGCAAAACAGTGAGGTCACATTATAGACTGGGATAATAAGTATAATGGTGTTATTTATTTATTTATTTTTATTTATTTATGAAAATTTCAGAGAGTACCTTTGAGCAAACAGTGCTCTTTTACAAAGGTTCCACATCTTGGACAATGGACAAGAATAGACAAGAACAGGCAGGTAGATAACAGTTAATACAATTACAGTACATGAGCTGCCAGTGGCTTTGTCCAGATAAGACAAGACAATAGAATTAACAACAGGTAAAACATTACAGAATGCATGAGCTTCCAAAGGCTTTGTCAGGATCAACGTGGACGGAAGCAATAGTGCAATATCACCAGACGTTATACAAAGAGAGCCTAGGGAGGTTATTTATTTTCTTGTTTTGATTTTTTCATTTATTGTAAAATCGGAATTACAACCTTTAAGCTAAAAGTTCATTTACAAAGGATCCTCATCGAACAGAGGTGGGGGAGCATCAAGTACATGGACAGTGGAGAAAAACAGAAGCAGCTAGACGGCATTGCCAGTTACACATCATTAAAAAGGCTATACAGCATCACAGATAGAAGGATGGGGAGAGACAGAATACATCGCAAAAAACACCACTTAATTACATAATACAGAGGAAAATAGTCCCGTAACAGATTAGGTGAATAAAGTGCAGATTCCAACTATGTACAAAGTATGAGAATTCCCAGAATGCAGCTATGGAGCTTAGATAGGTCCCCAGAGGGAACAATTAATGTGACCACCAACAAATACAGCCATTAAGGGGGAGTAAACTACAGGCTAGACGGGTGAGAAAGAGAGCACAACAGTGGGTGATAGCTTAAGGGTCGGGGGGCTAGCGGATGAGGAGGTGGGGGTATGGAGGGTCAGGAGGGCTGAGGTGGGGGTATGGAGGGTCAGGAGGGCTAAGTGGGTGAGGGGCTGGGGGGAATGGGGGACCAAGGTGTGGGTAGCTGGGGATTAGCGGAGATTCTTAGGAGTCATGGGTCACTGCAGCCAAGCCACATTATGTCAGGGGGCACTGGGAGGGCTAGAAATGGCTGGGGCATTCTTTATGGCAATGTTGTACTGGCAGCGAGATGGACTTCTGAATTTCAGATTTGAACTGGCCAAGGCGAGTAAGGCTAGTAGTGGCCTGGGGGAGCTCATTTAGCCAGGTGGGGGCTCTTACTGCAAAGGCTCGCCTCCCCAAGGCAGTTCTTCTGAAAGGTACTGCTATGGCGTGTCTTCTAGCACTTCTCGTGGAGTGCTCAGCCGGGACTGGATGGAATAAGGCTTGTAGGAAGGGGTTGCAAGACCTAGAAGGCAGCAGTGGAGCTTGATTCAGTCCATGAGAGGAAGCCATCGTGTCCCAGTGGCTTTGTATTCAGAAACAGGGATCTCTCAAGTGCATGAGGGGGCAGGAGGTAGTTGGTGAGAGGACAAGGTTGTAGTGGACAAGCAAGAACCGAGGGGTGGGGGATTGGAGGGATAAAGTAGGTGGTGAAGGAGAGGAGTAGGTGGTGATGGAGGAGAGGGGAGAAGGGATGGGAGATGTAAGGGGGGTTAACAGGATGGGTTGGAGGAAGGAGAGAAGAGTTAGGACAGGCAAGGAGGAGAAAGGAGAGAGAAATGAGAACTAGAAGGGAGTTAAGGAGGGCTAGGGGAGAAAGGAGAGAGAGAGAATATGACAGCTAGGTGGTGCAGGGGGTAATAGGTGAAGGGAGGGACAACGATGTGAGAGGGAATAAAAACAGGGAGGAGTGAAATCTGGGGTGGCAAGGGAGGAGGCTGAGGTAGCTGATGTGAGATTTTGGGAAGAGTTAATAGGGAGGGATTAGGGTGTGGGGAGAGTGCATAAGTAATGGAGAGGCCAGGAGGGCGAGCAGGGAATTTAAGTGTAGCAGTCACAGTAGGCACTGGCCACCAAGTGCTGTCGTAGTTTGTGCTTAAAGGAGCTGAGATTTGGTGCATTGGTGATATCCACTGGGAGTGTGTTGAACCAGTTAGAGGCCCTAACTTTGTAGGAGTGCTGTCCTTGAATGGTCCAGCAGTGGGAAACTGTGAAGAATAGTGTTCCAGAACTCCTGGTAAGGTGGGTAGTACAGTGAGGGGAAAATATAGACTGAACCCCTGGTGCAAGAAGGCATAGCACTGTCTTCTTTGCAAGTAAGCAGGTCCGATACTTAATTCTGCATTCAAACTGTAGCCAGTTAACCTGTTTGTAGAGATCACATGTTTGTGTGAGTCTAGAGGCTGTGGTGAGGAGCTGGCAGGCCTTGTTTAGGGCTATGGCTATATGCCAGAAGGTGTAAGGTTTACTTAGCAGGAAAGATTGAGGAAGCATAATAAAGCAAACTAGAACTGATGTGAAAAAATACCAATAGAATGTCCACATGGCATGGTAGCAGGGCCTTGGGTTGCCATGAGGGAGATCCGGGTTCAAATCTGATTGCAGGGACCCCATCCTTAGGCTGGTGACATGCAGATACCATTGCACTTGAACTTCCAGTTAGCAGGCTGAGATGAGACTACACTCCTTAGCCTTGTTTTTTGTTGTTTTTTTTTTTTTAACTTCCTCCACTGGTGCATCCAGATACTCCTTTGTCCAGTCCTAACTCCACTGCTGCCCAAGGGAACCCCCGTCTTCATTCAGGGGAACTGACACTCACTTTTCTGTAATTCTCTGTGGGATCCCCTCCCCCCACATGGTCTGATCGATCTACCTACTAAAACATCCAGGTGTGTATATCCTGTGTGTGAGGGAATGAAGGACTGCTACTGGAGGTGGAGAGGCCCTGTAGTGGCCATTAGGGACAGACAGTTCCCCCCACCCATGAAATCCACATTTTCCACCAATTTCTTCCATCACTCACCTTCTACCTCTCCCTCCACCCCGATTGTGAAGTCACAAATCCTGCCCACTTTAGTGTCAGGCCCAGGATTTTAAAAAGGAACATATGGGAATAATGAATGGCGACAGACTAAAAGGGGATGGGGTGTCAGCAAGCAGACAGAAATATTTATCTTGTACTGAACATGATAACTATTGGTAGTGGGCCATGATACAATTAATTGTTGTTGTGTTAGAAATATATTCTGTTATGTTGAGTTGGTTCTATTCCATACACACTGCCCACTTCTTATTCCATGGTGACAGCAGCACTTGAGCAGCCCAAGCTCACTGCACAACGTGAAACAACAGGGAGCAGTGCAATGGTAAAGACACCCCCCACCTGCCTTCCCCAGAGGAGAAGAGCATCCTGCTGGGGATTTAGTTTTCCTTCCCCCAGTCTGTTACCTGACTAACAAAGCCAGATGTGAAACTGCCACCCCAGCCAGTCTGCTGCCTCACTAATGAATCCAGATGTGAAACTACAACCCCAGCTGGTCTGCTGTCTCACTAACAAACCCAGATGTGAAAGCACAACCCAGCTAGTCTGCTGCCTCTTTAACCCCAAATGTGAACCCACAACCCCAGCCAGTCTGCTGCCTCACTAATGAATCCAGGCGTGAAACCGTAAACCCCAGCTAGTCTGCTACCTCACTAATGAACCCAGACATGAAACCTCAACCCCAGCTAGTCTGCTACCTTGCTAACAAACCCAAATTTGAAAATGCAACCCCAACCAGTCTGCTGCCTCACTAACTAACCCAGATGTGAAACCGCAACCCCAGCATGGCAAGGCCTCCCCAGAGCAGATGGGGCTTGCCCCTAGCTGCTTTACTTTTTAAAAATGTCATTACTCCAAACTTTTTCAGAAATCATGTTAGGCAAAACAACTAAAATAGCATTTAGTATTTTCTGTGCAGCTAAACAGAAGGAAATCCTGTTAGTTTTTCTGGATCTGTTCTGGCATTTTCTTGCTGTCGTCCTCCTCATGTAGCAGAGAAATGTTCATAGACAACTTACCAACTATCAAGGTTAGAAAGGGTGCTCAGATTTCTGTTTCTTTAATTGTTTTATCATTAACTGTGCAGTCTACTGTAGCAGTGAATTGTATGGCATACTTGATACTCCCAAACACTATCCTAAGGGTACATCTGGTAGACAAACTATGTGAGTGGCATCTACTGTAACTACAAGCCAGTCACATGACTACCTCCAAGTGAATTTTAAAGTAAACCATTCACAATTAATCAAAAAATATAAATTGAAAAAATCCAAACATCCCTTAAAAATCTTCACAGATGATAAATAGTTAATGGATTTGGTCATCTGTTTATTTGTTTACAATTTGTTGATTGGAAAAGGCAGCATGAGCCAAGGATCTGTGGTGCCAGTCAGGACTGGGGAGTTACAAGAGAAAGGGATGGTAAAGCAAGGGTAAGGTGAAATGCAAACATTATGACACAATAAATACAAAATAAAACCTAAGTGAGCAGTAATAAAAGAAAATATGCAAGATGGTCAGGTCAACAAAGGTGCAATTGTACTAAAATAAATGCAACCAATGACATAAAACTGAGAATATAATAATAAAAATACATACAGGTGGTTTAGTCAGGAAATGTGCAATTGCAGTAAAAATAATCACAACCAATAATATAAAACAAAGTATACGATAATAACAATAAATACAAGTTGTCAGGTCAGGAAATGTGCAATTTCAGGAAAAATAAACAACCAATAATATAAAAAGTATACAACAATAAACATATACAGTATACAAGCTGTTGGGTCATGCAAGGTGCAATTACAGTAAAAGCAAACACATCCTATAATCAAAAAGGTATCCAATAAAACACGTGCAAGCTGTCATTTCAGGAAAGGTGTAATTGCAGTAAAAATAAACACAACCAATAATATAAAGAATTGTATAATAAGTCTTTGCAAAACATTGTGTTAATAATACACCAGTTAGGGTTCAACTTAACACCACAAAAGTAAGGAAATGTGGTGTTAGGGTTTCCAACCTTAACTCCCCACCACCACCACCACCCAAGCAGCAAAAGGAAAAAAAACATTAGGGTTTTGGGTCTCTGGAGTCTTGGTAAATTAGTGGTGTGGCTTTCCTTGGGGTTGTCTACCCCAATGCTTACCATTCCTCCAGCCCTTAGACTCCTGTCCGAAGCAAAAAGTACAGCTACAAGCCAGTGCTTCATGGGGATATGTTTTTCAAAGGCAGAGAACTTGTGTCTCTACATGTTTCCAGCACAATCTGTTGTAGTTTCTTCATTCAAGGCCTGGCAGGGTCAGTGGGACACCCCCCCCCACCCAACTCCTGTGCTGTAAGATCAGATCCAGAAAAGGGAAAGTTGAACCCAGTTACTCGGGTGCAGGGCCTGCAAGGGTTTGAGTGCCATCCTGCCACCAAGAGTTTCCTTGTTTTCTCCCATGAGGGGTGTGGCATGCAGTGATGCCATAATGGGCGGCCCACACTGCATGCCATGCGTCGCCATCTGCCCACCCCTCCTGTCTGTGTCAAGGCAGACCCAGATGCCTTTCCCCAGCATACTGCTAGGGGCCAGGCTTGCAACAGACAATTGCAGTCCTCTGAACATGCAATCCTCCCCCCTTCAGTTGGCCCTGATGTATTTATTCTTAATTTGAAGATGTAGTTAGTCTTGTTTTTTTTATTATTTTGGTGCCATTCTATAAATGTAATATTGCATACAAATACAGTATACAGATGAGCAAGCAGAAAAAGGTCTTACAGTCTAGCAAGTGTGCTCGCATTTGCAAACCCCTCAGTATTTACTGAGTAATTTGTTCCCCTTCCCTGTTATCCACTCCTCCCCCATTGATTTTCTCCTTCCCTCTGGCCCCCACATGCAACTTTCCCTTTTACCCTGTCCCATCCTGTCTTGAAGCTGTCCACTGTCTTTAAGTAGACAACTTCCTCCAGCAACTCATTCCATTTCACCTCCACAACCCTCTCAGTAAAAAAAAAGTGTCTCCTCATTTCCCTTTTCAATCCCCCCACACCACCACCACCAGCTCAAGGCAGTGCCCCCTAGTGGTCCTATTCCCAATAAGATGGTAGAAACCCTCAGAGCTTACTTTGTTGATGCCTTTATGGTATTTCAAGGTTTTGATTATGTCTCCTCTCTCCCTTCTATCCTCTAGGGAGTACATTTTAAGATCTCTGTGTCTCTCCTTGTATGGTCTGCCCTGCTGATCTTGGCTGATCTTGGTTGCCCTTCTTTAGACCGTCTCTAGTAGGTTGATATCTTTCTTTAGGTAAGGGCACCAATACTGCATGCTGTATTCCAGATGTAGCTGAACCAGAGATCTGTACAGGACAGAACAGAATGACATCACTTTTCTGCTGGTAATACCCCTAGCTATACAGCCCAGCAGCTGATTTGCCTTGGCTGCTGCTCTTCAGCAGTGTGCTGAGAACTTTGTGTCATTCGTAATGATCATACCCAAGTCTTTCTCCTCCTCTGACTTGGTAACTTGCACACCCCTCAGCCAGTATTTAGTCTCTAAGTTCTGTGCCTCCACGTGCATTACCTAACACTTTTTGGCAACAAATCCCAGTTGCCAAATACCAGACCACCTCTCCAATTTGGCTAGGTATTCTCTAATGTCTTGTCTTCCCTCTTTCTAGTCCACTATCCCACAGAGCTTTGTGTCACCCACAAACAGGCATATCTTAGCTGTGTAACTAATGAAGATGATAACACCAAACTGAGCATCAAGACCTGTGGGACCCTGCTGGTGACTGGTCTAGCCTCTAAGAACTCTGCCCAGACCATTACCTTCTAACTTCTATCTTGCAGCCAGCTTCTAACCCACTTAGCCAGTTTGCCCTAGCTTCTTCATTAATCTCCTGTGGGGAACAGAGTCAAGGGCCTTACCAAAATACAGATACAGGATGTCCACTGCTTGGCCCTAGTCCACTGTCCTGGTTACCCAGTCAAAGAAATCAATCAGGTTGGTCTGGCAGGACTGTCCTAACACAAATCCATGTTGCCTCTCATCTTGGGGCCCATTTTCTTCCAGAAAGCTAAGCAGTCTTTCCTGTAGTATGGTTTCCATGAGTTTCTCCACTATCGAGAGAAGACTGACCAGCCGATAGCTACCCGGGTCATCCCTCGACCCATTCATGTAGCAACACTGCATACACTATTCTCCAGTCCAGGGATACCTCCCCATCTCCACAGAGGTGTTAAACAGGTCTGTCAGGAGACCTGCCAGCACATCCACCAATCCCAACACTTTTATTGGCTCCTTCTCCCCCAGGATGCATCTGGAAATGAGCTCTTGTAAGCTCAGTATGTCTTTCCTGGTGAAACTTTGAAATAAATAAATTATTACCGCACTCTTCCAACCCATTGTCACCTGATGTGGGTGACTTCGTGGACCGAACAAATTGCACAGTAGTGTGACACAATGGCAGATAAAAAAAAATTCAACAACTTTGTTTTACTTCAGCATCTTTCTTCTTTTAGCAAAACATATTTAAACACCGAACTGGTACAACATAAATAAAAACATAAATGGCAACCAAATATCACTTGGACTACATGGCCAGAAAGGGCTAGCCATCCTAGGTGTTCTGTTTTAATACCTGGGAGCAATACTCAGAGCTCCCTGCTGGAGTCTGCCTCTAGATCCAACACCTATCTGAAGTAGCTTGCAACAACAGCCCTTATATACTTGCTTACAAAGCCCATGTAACCCTGAGCCCACCCCATCTAGTATTTCAAACTTTTATTTACACAATACAAACTGTTTTTTACTTCTATCTTCATTTAACAGTATTATTCTAATGTATCACTGAAAATAAATACTATTTAATTCATATTTCATAAGAAAACCTAAAAGGCACCATAAATAATTAATGAGCTCTGCCTCCATTCAAACGGTCCTGCCTAGAACTGTATAAAAATAGTGGCTGCAGGCCAGCAGGCTCCTAAAGGAGTCCTGAATTTACACAGGGAAGGACAGACCAGTGAGAGGGTTAAGTGGAGTTCCTTTCCCTTAGGACCATTGTTTCACCTAACTGTAAACATTTAAACAAACAGTAACTAACCCCACTTGCTTTAATTTCTTTGGCCAGTTTCTTTGTCAGCATTTTAAAGCCCTTTAAATAAAATACAAAAAAAGTGGAGTAGAAACACAAACACAAGAGCTGAGATGCCGAGGGGAGGAAGCAGATAACTATCTTGCTCACCTCCCTCGGTGTTCTGTGTCTTATTTGGCTAATTCGTACTTTTATTGTCATATCTCTTTTATTGCTCCTTAAAGGTTGCAAAAACATTACCTTTGTTGCCTGAACAAGCAGGCAAGCTGCAAGGCAGAAAGACAGCTTCAGAAATGGCCCACAAAAGCGGTTGACACCCTAAACAAAACAGCCAGGATGAGGAAAGGTCCCGAGACCCTACAATCCACCTCACAAAGGTGCTTACCTGGCTTCCAAACCATCCCCAAAACAGTACCATCAGCAGCATCACAAATGTGCATAAATACATGGCAAACTGCCACACCCAGTACCGAAACAAAGGGAACAGGACAGGGAACAGACCACACTACCCACTAAGCCGCAGTGCCATGGAACAACTGCACCATGTCCTTGCAGTTATCCAGGCGGCGGCTTTACTGCTCCCGACCCTGCACTCCCTCACCAAAGTCACGGCAACTAAGGCAAATGCTCAAGAAGCTAAAGAAATACAGCCTCCCCAAAAAGATAGGTGGCTCAAACCCCTTGCACCAACTTTCCCCAAAGGCTATCCACCACTTTTGTTCTAAAGGAGGGGGAACAGCTTAAAACTCAAGCTCCTATTTGAACAATTACCCCTTATGATGCATAGCCGTGTGCTTTATACAACAATTATTTCTTTTAAAACCCTTAATGATCATTCTCCCTGAACAGCAACTAAACCCATAATTCATAAAGAACTATCAGACTCACAGCACTGTGCTTAAACCCTTTTATCTCCCAAAACGCAGCCTGCATAAACATGAATTTAGAGAAGCCCCACCACCACGAGGAACAGCCTTTTATGTACCACCTGCAAGTCTCTAAGTGGCGGTTTCCAGTAATTAACCACTATTTACCTTTACTATTCTAGCATTCATGCTTCCCGCTATAAATATAGGGACAGATAGCAGAGCACTGCACAATTCAAACCACCAGTTTGTGCACTATTGCTTATTATGAAATGGGTAGAAAGAATGCTGAATTCTGATTGGCCGAGAGCTGCTTTCAGCTGGGCCGTTATCCCAGCACAATGGCCTAGCTGAAAGTATTATGTTTAAAAAGGCATGCAATTTACTAAAAATTACCCATTTCATAATTGCAATAAGACACTCCAGGGGGTGTGTTATGGTGGGCTAATGGCCCTTCTTGGGTGTGGAAGCCTTCAGCTATGCCTCGTGCTTCAACCCACCCCAAGGTGGGTCATCATCCCACCATAACACACCCCCTGTCATGCCTTATTGCTTAACTAGCATCTACTATTAATCTAGCATTATACTATTAAAGACGGCTTTAAAAACACACTTATTTAGCTGTGCTTATGGGGATTGTTGAAGTTATATTATGATATTTTACTGGTTTTAGCATTTCATGTTTGTGTTTTAATTGTTTGTACAGTGCTTTGATATATGTTTGAATTGCGCTATATAAATAAACTTTATTATTATTATTTGTTATTCGAATACATTCCGAAAGCAGCAGGGAATTCTAACTCGGGCATTCACTACTTCTTAGCATCCTCAGGACACCTATGATTCCTATTTGGAAAACGAATCTCCAAAAGAACCTCAACCAAATATTTTCCAGCCCCATTTCATTATAAAGCTGTAACCATACCTGTACTATAAATAACGAAATCACCTAAGCACTTTATATCCTGTACGGAGGGGGGAGAGGGGGATTTTTTTTCTAAAACCCTCACTTATCACAGGTCACCCTGTGACACCTGTGGCTGAAGGGCACTCGGCTAATGCCTTGTGCTAACAACTCATGGAGGTGGGTGGGGGCATGTGGTAATTACCCAATAACCACATGCTCTGTCATGTAGTATTGCATACTTTTCTGGTTTGTAAAATTTTTAAATAACTGGAGCACAGAGTGCAGCTGTGGGTCATTGGCATGAACAGTTCACACTCCTTTTCACAGTTAATGCTATCACTCACAGTTGGAACACCACCTCTCACAATGACAAAGTGAGAAGCCTGGATAACCTGGGTTGGATTTTCAGCCTGTCTTGGAACTAAGTCCCATGTTGCAGACACCACTGCAGGACAAAATCTCTGCACCTGCAGAGCTTTGCATTGTTAGCCCACACAATTGCAGGGGATGTTACAATCAGTCAATCAAAATCTTTATTTATCCAGGTGAACATTGTTGAGCAAAGCTCATTTACAAAGATGGACCTGGCTAAGGCCAATCAAAATAGAGTTGCATACAACAGTGACAATATATCATTAAGGCAACAAATAAATACAGAACTCATTTACAGGATGGGCCTGATTAATACTAGTACACAATAGATTTATATACAACAGTGACAGTACATCATAGGACACAAATAATACAAGGTAGGTGCTCAGTGCAGCGGCAGAATAAAACAGAGGGTAATAGTGAGGGTGGGGAGCTGGGAGGGCATGGTGGGTACGGGAAAGCATAAGGGAGGGAGGGATGTAGAGGACCTAAGCCAGAAAACAGGTAGCTAGCATGCAGTTGCAACATAATTGAGCAGAGAGAAATTAAAGGGTTTGCTCACCACATGAGATGGATCCATGGGGCAAGCAGTACTCTAGTCTGCACTGAAGGCAGCTGACAGCTGGGTGCCTAGGACTCAGGATAGGTTATGGAGCGAGGGAAACAGTTACAGTGTTCCCTCAAAGTTCAGGCAAATAAGGCCTTGAAGGAATCCAAGCTGATGGGTACGCTCAGTTTCAGACATTTTTGCAATTTATTCCATAAGGTGGGCAGTACAAAGCTAAATGCTGCTCTACCAAAGTGTGAAGAGACCTTGGGAATACAAAGTGTGAAAAATGAGGCACTTCTTAAGGCATAAGTTCCTGGCATGCTTAGCGGGAGACAGTTAAAGATATATTGGGGAAGCTTTTTTGTGACAGCTCTAAGAGTCCAAAACACCGCATTTCTATTTCTTCGAAACATAAGGGAGACCACCCTATGGCAGCATACAGCAAGCAGTGGTGGGTAGAAAGAGGAAGGCCTGTTATAAACCAGGTTGCACCAGATGTAACATTTTCCTGCAGCTGTGCCAAAAAAATTACCGCAAGCTACCGTAAATCATGCAGATGGTTGTAAAGTGGCTTCACATTTTAAAAAATACTATGGCTTCAGGAAAAACTGCTGTTCCACAAGAGGCGACCCGCCACATTTTTCCCACAGTTGTGGGACTGGCAGGGGTTCCAAAAATCTAGCCCAAGGTTTCACAGTTAACCGAAATCAGCAGATAATATGGGTCAACCATGGGATATATTGTGTCTAAAGAGCATTTATTTTAATGTTGTCCAAAGAAGGGGCCAAATCCTCAAATTCTTTTAGATTGATTAATTTCTAGTTCAAAGGGTTTTTGAATGAAGGCCAGTAGCTATTTTATTGCAAACTTTCTAAACATCATTTGTGTTTTTCTTCACCGCAGACTAATCAATTCTACATATCAACAATGTCTGTGGATTTCTACGGTTGGGAGGTCGTGTACGATGGTGATCAGCAACTCCAAGCTGAACAAGCACCCCAAACTGGCAAAATCTATACCATGTATCATGGCACTAAAGTTGACATGGCCAAGCAAATAATTCAAAATGGATTTGTGCAATCCAGAGATGGGATGTTAGGTCCAGGGGTTTATGTCAGCAGAGATCAAAAAAAGGCTAACAGATACCCAATTGGTGTCCCACGGACTGACAAACTAGTCTTAAAACTTAAGGTAGATGTTGGAAGGGTGAAAAAGATTGACAGAGACAACCACGAAATGCAGAAGAGTTGGCATTCCCATGGCTATGACACCGCTTGGGTCCCTCCAAACTGCGGCATGCAGGCTGTCCCTAGTGGCCTGGAGGAGGATTGCATCTGGGATCCCAAGAGAATTGAGGTGACAGACGTTCTCAATGCACCAGATAATACCATCTTGACAGAGTTAAAAAGCCTGTTACAAACGGCTAGAAACAACATTCGTTCCAGGGTACAGTCCAACCACTCAAAGTGTAATCTCTGTAAGATGGAAATGGAGTTTCCACATCAGCCGGAAGTCTGCTGGGGATGCAGGAGGCAAATCTGCCCTTTCATGTCCAAACATTATTGCCAGTAGCACATGCATGGAAGGCTGTGATGCTAAGTAGCCTACATTCTTTTGCAGATGGGCCACTCACTGCCTTGACTTCATCATCTAGAAAAGTGTCTGGTTTGAATTTTCATAAAGATCAAAGTGACACAGAGCAAAGTGTTTTCAGATCTATGAATCACGACGTATTCTGCAGCATCCCACATCACTACCATAGCCATATTGGTTTTATCCCCTCCTCTGGAGACTGTGATTGGTTTGGGTACATCACGAAATTATTGAGAATTTTACAAATCAGCAGAACACAACTTATTCACTAAGCACACTGACATATGCAGCATGGTAGCCAAATCAAAATATGAAATTATTGTCTTGTGATTTAGAAAGACCAGACCACTTCTTTAACTGATGGTAGCAGATTTTTTTGACAATCACTAACTCACCTTGATGACAATTGTACTTCCAAGTGATGTTCAATTTGTATGGTATATGTGAGGGATTTCTTCATTCACTGTAATTGGGATATATTTACGCAATAAAACATTCTAGGTTTCATCTTTGCTTTGTCAATTGTACATAAAAAAAGAAATCAACAGAATTCTCGCATTGTGATGTGAAACATTTCTAAATTGGGAAGACCCTAATATGTTGTACTGGGGAACTGTAGATCTTTTTCTAGCCAAGAAAACACATTTTATGAAATAACAAAGCAGTGATTTTAAATCTGTACAATAGTTCTTGTACATCTGAGCAATTTTGCTATTGCTAAAATATCATCTGGTTTGACTTTCTCCTTCACAGATTTAAAGTTAAAGAACAACATAAACAGAATTTCACAGATTAACTCAGAAGACACAGAAAACCTATCTAAATATATACCTTTGAGTAGAAGACACAATTATTTATTTTCAAAAGGAAAAATGATATACAGTTTCCCACTGTAACATATAAAATATTCCTACCAGTTGGGATTTTCTGACATCACAGTATAAGGATTATTACTGCATTGTATTTACTAGTAGTTGATAAAGCCAAAATGCTAATATGAAAATGTAAGGAAGGAAAGAAAAGAAAAGCTTCAAAGTTATTACTAAACCCAAGACATGGGAATGCATCCAGAATTATCAGTATTGTAAATTCCGGTGATGCCCCTGAAAGTTTTAGGAGGAGCACATTCTGCCCCAAAAAATGTGTACTAAAATGGGCACATGCAACCAAATTGTGAGTGGAAAAGCTTTGAAGAGCTACCCAATGTTGTTGAATTATCACTGATGCCATTTAACTGCTATGTGCTACTTATGTTGTTACAAGAAGTTTGCAAAGTCCAGCTGACTACTGCCAAGATACAGCAAAGCTTTTGAGAAGTATCTTGTTAGTTTTGCTAACTTTTCCTGTCCTTGACTGCACATGTCACTCCAGTGATAATGTAATCTTCTGGCACTGGAGTCCTCCGACAAAACAATGTGCACTACAGTAAGTCTTGGGGGACTTTCCTAGGCTGAAAGAGAACTTATTTAATTGGAGTCCAAAAAAAGTTTCTCAATTTCTTTCTTAAACCCAGCCAGTTGCATACATTTACATATAGTTACATAGCTGCAGTATAAGGGTTGCTAGATGCACACTTGAGCAGACTCGATAGACCATAAGGCCTTTATCTGCTGGCAAATTTGTATGTTCATATGTTCATATAGAAACATAACATAGAAACATAGAATTTGATGGCAGATAAGGATCGCTTGGCCCACCCAGTCTGCCCATTTCCCTACCTGCTGGATAAGCAGCAGATCCTAGTTAACCAGCAGCCTACTTCTTCCTACCCCCACCCCCTAGAATGGCCTTATGACTGTCCCATGCATGCTTGAATTCCACCACTGTTTTTGACTCCACAAACTCCTCCAGAAGGCCGTTCCATGCATTCACAACCTCTCTGTGAAAAATACTTCCTTAAATTACCTCTGAGCCACCCCCATCTTTAAATTGTGCCCCTTGTTCTTGCACACCTCTTTTTTGAAAGATGCTACCTCTTGACTTTGTTGATTCCCTTGAGGTACTTGAAAGTTTCTATCATGTCCCCTCTCCCTCCTTTCCTCGAGGCTATACATATTAAGCTCCTTTAGTCTCTCTTCATATGTCTTCCAGTGCAGACCCTGTAAAATTTTAGTTGCCCTCCTCTAGACAGCTTCCATCCTGTCTATGTCTTTGCGGAGATTGGGTCTCCGGAATTGCACGCAGTACTCCAGATGGGGTCTGACCAGCTGTCTGTACAGAGGGATAATAACTTCCTGTTTTCTACTGGTGATGCCTCTCCCTATGCATCCCAGTATCCCACCAGCCCTCCTCGCTGCCCTCTCACATTGCTTGCCCACCTTTAGGTCATCTGATATGACTACCCCCAGGTCCCTTTCCATTTTTGTTGTTGTTAGTATCTCACCCCCCATTGTGTACTCTTCCCCTGGGTTTTTGTTTCCCAGGTGCATTACCTTGCATTTCTTAGCATTGAATCTAAGCTGCCATACATTTGACCATTCCTCTAACCTTGCTAAGTCCCTTCTCATCCTTTCCACCCACGTTGTGCATCAACTCTGTTGCAGATCTTTGTGTCATCTGCAATATATATATATATATATATATATATATATATATATATTAAATGTGAACTCCACTGCACCAGTAGGTCATTTTTCAGGTAGATGGTGTATTTGTTTTTATATATGGGTTTCCAATGGAGGGCCCCTTCCTGTGGCCCCATCCTGGGGGCAATCAGGACATAACTCCAGTGGGGTGAGTCCTGGTTCACGGGATGTTGGGGCTGGGAGCAGGGATAGGGCCAATGGGGGCCAGTTCCTTGGGGGGGGGGATATAGCAAATAAAAAAAGACATGTATTGCTCCATCTTTACTGCTGTTTTTGTAAACCTCAGTGGGTGTTTCTGAGTTACACACTGATAGCAAGTACCATTTTAGAATTATCTGATGTCATTTATGTCCTTCACAGTCATAGAATTCCTTACTGGAACACAGGTGCATCGTGGCAACATTCGAACAGCTTAATAAGGGACATAAACTACATCACCCAATTCTAAAATGGCCCTTACTACCATTGACTAAGTCAGAAACACCTATAGAGTTTACTAGAAGACCAGTATAGATGGAATAAGAATAGAATGTGACCCAGTATTTGAAAAATTGCTTCTATAAAAAAATGCAGGTTTACAGGTTCAGTGCAGTTCTCCTTTAAGGATATTATTTTCATTGCATTTAAATTACTTGTGTCTTTTAATTTTCTGTGCATTGTGATGTTACTGTTACGGTTTGTTATGCCATCTTTATGGCCCAGGTTGTGCCTGAAAATTGTTCCTGGGACCAGTGCGACTACTCAGTGAACACATAAATAAAGAATGAATTGGATACTAACTGGTCTGCATGTTGAACCAATCAATATTTTTTTTAGATTGATCCCCTTGCTTCTAAATGTTAGAACAAGCCCAAGTTTTAGAGCGGTTCTGTTTGTTCAGAACCAGTTGTGTGTATCCCTTATCAGTAGATCTACAAGTGGTGTGTCAGAATTTCCCATCACGTTGGCAAAATACTTGCAGGAAAATAATGTTTAAATGTGCTTTATGTTCTAATTTTCTGGAGTCTCACTGTTCATAACAAATGTCATGCAACCCCCTTCCCTGACTTGGTTTACCAACTGGAGTGACTGTGTCTGATAGGGGTGGGCATGGCCCTAGGAATTCCTTTGTGCAGGGGTATCTTGGTGGTATGTCAGTTCACCAGTAGCCCCTTACAAAACAGTCACATGCATTGACCAATTCACCCTTTCCTGCACAAACTGCTGAGACAAGCTTTAGTCCTTGATGGAAAATAAATACTTTGAACTAAGCATTTGTCCTTGCCTCTCATTTGCTAGAGGCATGGTGTACTTGGGCCACACCAGTTAATCCATCTGTTCACACAGACCTAATCAAATTGAACTCCCTACAATTAATTATGGGACTCTGATGAGTATTCCTTGAACCCAGCACTACAGCAGTGGCCTGAACTTCAGTTCCAGTTCCTTGACTCTCCAGGTCCCTGTCATTCCCTGGTATAGCAAACAAGATGAATACTTCCCTGGTCCCACCTTTGTCCCTGCATTGCAATCTTTGTTTTCCACTTTGAACTATTTCATGCTAATACTATGCTCACTAACATGGCATGCTGAAATAAGGCACCCAAAAAGATTTTGGGTAACTACTGTAGACCTATTCCACATTTAGTAGTCTTGTTACTGCAAAATGGCTATACCAGAAGCTTCCATTACCTCCTACCCACATGGCAGCGTTGACACCAGCATTATGGAACCTCGTAGCCCGCCCTCCCACTCACATGGCCATAAGAGCCGAATCTGTACCTCTTTGGGATGCTGCCCAGATTGTCAGAGATGATGATCTACCTGATTCTCAGAGACTGTCTCCACACTGAGCCAGCTTTCTTTTTTGGCCTTTGCTTCCTCCTCCTGCACCTCCCAGCTACTCAGGCTTACATGACATTCACCCCTCAGCCATGCTACTTGAACCCACACTACAGGCCATCAGGTGGTACATCATGAGGGCATACTACCCAGGACTTCTGCCCTTTCATGGGAACCCTCTTAACTGCCTCACTAGAGCTGCTGGTTCTGCTCCCTCCCATAGTATTCTCAGGGCCAAGAACATTTGAAACTTGGGTCCTTCCCTGACCATCTCAGGTGCAAAATGCATAATGCGAGCCTTGCAGTTGCTGCGGAGTTTGCACCTAATGCCATCCCATGCTTGAGGGTGGCCAAACCTCTGGTCTCAGGTGAGAGCTTGTGTTTAGGAACCATACGCGCCTAGGGTGTTTGGCGTGGAGTTTGCTAGATTATCTCCTCTCCTCTCCTTCTCCCTTCTCCATGAAAGCCCTCATCCATGACCACTCCAACCACACCTGCTCTTGCTCCCAGCCTTTACGCTCCCCTTCTCTAGTCCCTTCTGTAAGCCCCAGCCATTCAGGTGCTGCATCGTACCAGCACATTACCTGCCTACATGTGTGCCCTACTTCCTAAATGCACACTGCATATTTGTAAATTCATCAACTGTACATATTACTTAGCACACTGCTTCGTTCATTTATGCATACCCAGTTTTTAGTTGTGCTGGATTTGTGTGCTGTTTCTGCTGTATATTATGTCTTTGAATATCTCTGTCTCTGCTTATCTCCCCCTCCCCCCAACCTTCATCTGGCTGGCTTCCTTCTGTTCTACAGCCCCCCCCCCCCACAACCCCCTCAGCCACCATCTCTGGACTTGCCTGTGGGACCCAACTGTTCCTCCACAGCTTACCCCGTATGACAGGGCCATTAGGGGTACCCCAATCCCCCTCTGGATGCCTCACTTGGTGTGGTGGGTTTTGCATCTAGTAGGCAGCGTGGGATCTCCAGGGAAACACAAGTGCCACCCTGCCACAGGCTGTGCTCTATTTTTGCCCTGACCCTCAGACGCTGCACAGAGCTGATGATATAGAAACATAGAAACATAGACTTTGATGGCAGATAAGGATTGCTTGGCCCACCTAGTCTGCCCATTTCCCTACCTACAGGATAAGCTGTAGATCCTATTTAACCAACAGCCTATTTCTTCTTACCCCCCACAAGAATTGCCTTACGTCTGTCCCATGTATTCTTGAATTCTCCCACAGTTTTAGACCCCACAACCTTCTCAGAAAGGCTATTCCATGCATTCACCACCCTCTCTGTGAAACAATACTTCCTCACATTGCCCCTGAGCCATACCCCCTCTATCTTCAAATTGTGTCCCCTTGTTCTTGCACATCTCTTTTTCTGAAAGATGCTACCCTCTTGGACTTTGTTGATTCCACTGAGGTACTTAAACGTTTCTATCATGTCCCCCCCCCTTTCCTCAAGGGTATACATATTAAGCTCCTTTAGTCTCTCCTCATATGTCTTCTCTTGCAGACCCTGCACCATTTTAGTTGCTCTCCTCTGGACTGCCTCCATCCTGTCTTTGTCCTTGCAGAGATGGGGTCTCCAGAAATGGACATAGTACACCAGATGGGGTCTCACAAACTGTCTGTACAGAGGGATAACAACTTCCTGTTTTCTGCTGGTGATGCCTCTCCCTATACATCCCAGTGTCCCTGCAGCCCTCCCTACTGCCCTTTCACATTGCTTGCTAACCTTAAGGTCATCTGATATGATTACCCCCAGGTCCCTTTCCATTTTTGTTGTTGTTACTACCCCATTGTGTAATCTTCCCTGAGTTTTTGTTTCCCAAGTGCATCATTTTGCACTTCTTTGCATTGAATCCAAGCTGCCATACTTCTGACCATTCCTCCAACCTTGCCAAGTCCCTTCTTATCCTTTCCACGCCTTGTGTATCAACCCTGTTGCAGATCATTGTGTCATCTGCAAAGAGGCATATTTTTCCTTCCAGTCCCTCTGCAATGTCACTTATAAAGGCATTAAAAAGGAGTGGACTCAGTACTGAACCCTGTGGTACCTTACTAGAAACCCCCCTTTCTTCAGAGTGGGCTCCGTTTACAATTACCTTCTGTGTCATGTTGTCCAGCCAGTAGTTTACCCAGGCTACCACCCTGGGACCCACTCTCAGGCTGGTTAATTTGATTATTAATCTTTTGTGTGGGACTGTGTCAAATGCCTTGCTAAAGTCTAGGTAGGCCATGTTCACAGCCCCTCCTTTGTCTACTACTTTGGTCACCCAGTCAAAGAAATCAATTAAATTCTTCTGACATGACCTTCCCGCTGTGAACCCATGCTGCCTTGGGTCCTGTGCCCCACTGGCCTCGAGGTACTCAGCAGTTCTTCCTTCAGAAGTGATTCCATCACTTTCCCTATCACAGAGGTCAAACTGACAGGTCTGTAGTTTCCTGCCTCTGTCTTGCTCCCACTTTTGTAAAGGGGAATCACATCTGCCTTCCTCCAGTCCTCAGGTACCACACCATCCTCCCATGATTTGTTAAAAAGGGTAGTCAGTGGTGTCACTAGTTCTTCCCTTAATTCTTTTAGAATTCTGGGGTGAATCCCATCAGGCCCATTGCTTTGTCCACCTTCAGTTTTAGGAGTTCTTTCAGAACCCTTTCTTCTGTGAAAGGACTGGGATTGACCCCCCTATCCAGAGTGCTTCTGTTAACTGGATTAGGTACCTCCCCCTCCTCCTCTTTTGTGCATACTGAGCAGAAATATTTGTTCAGTATCCCTGCTTTTTCACTGTCCCTCTCTGCCCACACACTGTCTATTCTATTCAGCCCACTATCCCTCCCTTTGTCTTGCTACACTCCCTGATGTACCTATAAAAGGTTTGATCCCATTTCTTAACTGATTTGGCTATCCTTCCTCAGTTTGGGCCTTTGCTATTCTGACTTCCCTCCCTGCTTCCCGCTGCCTTAACTGGTACAGTTCTCCGTCCTGCTCCTTCTGTGTTTTCTCATACTTCCTAAATGCTATCTTTTTCTCCCTAACATTCCCTGCCACCTCTTCTGAGAACCACAGTGACTTTTTTCCTTTCATTTTGATTTGTTTATTTGCTTCACACAAAGGCATGTTGCCTCTGAGAAGGCAGTTTTGATGTTTCCCCATTGTTGCTCTACCCCTCCTTCTAGCAAGTTTGCTAGTGCTTTTCTAAGGCACTCTCCCATCTTCCCAAAGTCAGCCCTCCTGAAGTCCAGTACATTCACTTTTGTATGGCTTGACTCTGTAGCTGAGTTTATCGTGAACCACACTGTTTGGTAGTCACTTGTTCCCAGATGGCTACCCACTTCTAGATCCGAGTTCCTCTCACTGTCCCCATTTGAGAGCATGAGGTCTAAGATTGCTCCCTTATGAGTGGGTTCCAAAACTAGTTCTCTGAGGCATTCCCCTGTAGGGCATCGAGAATGGCCCTGCTCTTGCATGTGGCTACAGCAAAGGTGCTCCAGTTAACATCTGGCATATTCAGGTCCCCCATCAACAGTATCTCCCCTTTCTCTGCCATCCTAAGGATGCCTTCTATCATATCCTTGTCCATTCCCTTCCCCTGAGGTGGGGTCTGTATACAACCCCTGTGCAGACTGTGGTGCCATTTCCAATCTCTAAGGTGACTCACAGTGCCTCCTCTCCTCCCCGTTTACTTTTTTGTTCCGTTGCTTTTATCCCTTCCTTTACATAGAGAGCTACTCCTCTGCCTCTTCTCCCCTCTCTGTCTCTCCTGTAGGTTGTGTACCCTGGTATGTTAACATCCCAGTCATGGTTCTCTGTGTACCATGTTTC
Organism: Neoceratodus forsteri; assembly: GCA_016271365.2. Taxonomy (NCBI): domain Eukaryota; kingdom Metazoa; phylum Chordata; order Ceratodontiformes; family Ceratodontidae; genus Neoceratodus; species Neoceratodus forsteri. The sequence continues at coordinate 134,338,746 of JADMNL010000034.1, forward strand.
TGTGACTGTTACGATATCCAGGCATCCCTCTTCCATCAAGACCATCAGTTCAGGGAACTTGTTGCCCAGACTACAGGCATTAGTACTCATTACCCTCCATTTTTTTAATGGTCTTACCCCTTTTTGCCCCATCCCTGTCCTTATTGCCTTTGCCATTTTCTCCATTTACCCCTGCCCTTCTCCCTATCAACATCTCGATCTTGGTGTTTACCTCACTTAATACACTGATTTTTTTTGGGGGGGGGGCTAGGATTTCTTGCTCCTTTCCAGTGCCCTGGTTGAGTTCAAATGCTTGCCAATGAAGCATTTAAACCTATCACCTAGGATCCTGGTTCCCCTCCTGGACAGATGCAGACCATCACGCCAGTATAGGCCTGCATCACTCCAGGTGGACACCCAGTCCCCAATGAAGCCAAACTCCTGAGCTCTGCACAAGTTTTTCAACCACTAATTGAATCCCATGGTGTGGAGCACCCTAGCCTCACCCATGGCATAGACAGGCAGCACCTCTGAGAAGGTTACCATGCATGCTGTTTGTTTAAGGCCCCTCCCCAACTCCCCAACCCTTCCTGCGCTGCTCTGATCCCCTTCTCAGCCAGGTCATTTTTCCCTAGGTGGACAATGACATTCAGCTCCCTCCCCCATGCAGCTGCTCCAGCGATCCTGAGGATTCACTCTCTGTCCCTCCAAGCCATGGCACCAGGCAGGCACCCTACCTCCCTCTCCCCTTCCTCACCCAGTTCTACCTTCATAACAATGGCGTCCCCCACCAGGAGTTGTTTCTTTCCCTTGTGGGGTCCCATGCCTTTGTGGAGGTTCCCAGCATCCTCCTTGGTCTCCACTGCAGGTGTCTCCATAGAGGAACCACACTCTTCCAGAATGGCATATGAATTGTGGAGAGGTACAGCTGGAGGGATGCACCTCCATTCCACCAGCCTCACTCTCCCTGAGCACACTGTGGTCCAACCACTCCTCTTTCTTAGCAACTTCTGAGGCAATGGCAGTGGCCCTGGTTGTCCCTGGGTGGGAGAGTAGGTCCCCCAAATCCTGGCCAGCTCAGCCTGGAGATGAGCAACCTCTCCCACAAAGTTTCTTCCGTCTTGCAAGGGCCCCTAGAGTTTCTTCACATGTGCTTGCCTCCATGCAGTGATAGTGTACTAGCCTGGGATTTCTCTGGTTCTGTCTCCATATCTCAGAACCATAACTTTCTCAAATGGGGAAGGAAACAACTCCTGGTGGGGGACTCCATTGTTAGGAACTTTCTCAATGTTTGCATGCCCAGCATGCTTACATCTGCCAGCAAGGGGCATCCCCCTCCCCATCCACTGCTCCAGTTGCATCACCATCCATGGTCACTTAGGTGGTGATGTTGTGGTGGAGCTCCCTGCCGTCCCTCTCCAGAGGCAGACAGCATCCTCTGGGACACTGTCCTCCTCTTCCTCCTGCTGGCCCTTGACAACCTAGGTTTGCTTCCGAACCTGGGTCACCAGCATCATGAACAGTGGCACTAGCACTGTGCCAATGGGCAAGCTCTCTGTCTCTGCTTATTTTGTATTTACTTGTGTTATTCTGTACCCATTTTTAATGCATTATTCTCTTGACTTGCACTTTTACCATATCTGTCCATGTTATATTCTCCTCTCTCGGATCATATCAGCAAATGAGCTTCAGCTCAGTGTGCCTATTCTGGTCCTGAAATTACAAATACAGTAATGAGCTTTTGTTTTAAATCTAGTATGGAACAGAACCTTCTCACTGTGGGACCAAGGGCTTCGCAGTGGTACAAGAATGATATACAGTGTTGCTGTCTAGTGGTTAGATCAGCAGCTTAGAACTGAAGAAATCACAGGTCAGACTTCTCTAGAGCCAATCACTCACTTTGAGACCTTGGGCAAGGCACTTAACCTGCCAGTGTGCCAGTCCACTCAGCTGTCAAAAATGAGTAGGAGGACCCCACAGGAAACGAGACGCTGCATCTCACAGCTGGGCTATGCTGAAGAAAACAATTGTATAAAAAAAAAAAAGGACAGCTGAGAAAGTTATCGTTCTGAGATACGGGGAAAGAGCCAGAGAAATCCCAGGCTAGTACACTATCACTGCATGGAGGTAAGTGCATGTGAAGGGACTCTAGGGGCCCTTGCAAGAGGGAAGAAACAAAAGAGTCAGTGAGAGGGCACTGTACATAACACATTTTACATACTTCTAGTTTCAGATACTCACTGGCCGCGTACAGTAAGAATAATACTGGAGCCAGGCTTTGCTCACCGCCCCAGCTTTGGCTGCTATTGGAGTACGTTATTATTTAAAGTCAATAACCGCGGAGCCAAAACCCGGCAGACTGGTCCCAGCAATAAATGTTACGTTGTACAGTATGAAAAGTTACCACTGTATGGCTACTTCTGCAAAAGAGCTAGTCAAGGAATTCAAAATCATATGTAACTGGTAGTATTTTAAATGAGAAAACAGTAATACAAGAGGAAACAAGAATCATTTATTAATTTTTAATGAAAGAAAAGAAATGCACAAAAGTGTATTTTAAATGCAGAAGGCTCTTTATTACTGGTCACATTCAATATGTTATCTTGCACAGTTGTCTCACTGTTTGCATTTTGAAACATGTTTCTTTTAAATACAATATTTTTCATTTCTTTTTTATTAAATTTCTGAGTTTTTGTTTATATTCTGGAGATGCGATAGCAACATCAACCACTTTAACCCTTTTGGGATCCCAAATACAATCCTCCTCTAAACCACTTGGTACCATCCCACACAGCGGAGGGACCCAGGCAGTGTCATAGCCGCGGTCATGCCAGGTCTTCTGCATAGGATGTCTCTGTCTATCGATCTTTTTGACTTTACCAACATTGACTCTTAACTTCAGGACTACTCGTTGGCGCTCGGGCAAACATTCATCCAGTGGGTATCTCTTGGCTTTGTTGATGTCCCGACTTACGTAGACACCACAACCCAGCATGCCTTTCTCTGATGATTGCCTGAACCCATTTCGGATGATTGATTCAGCAGATACAACATCGGTTCCATGGAACATCACATAGATCTTCCCATCTTCGGGTTCTTGATAGCTTTCTAGACAAGCCTCAATGAAACAGGGCGAGTCTTCTTCGGCCCATATACTACTACTAGCAGAAGAACAATCCCCAGCCAACCAACCCTGAAAAGCCATTGCTGTGATGTAACACTCCTTGGCAGTTTAACTGCAATGACAAAAAAAAGTATTTTCAACTGTACACAGTTGTAATATGCTACACTGACAACTAAATACTAACAGATAAAAATATTTACAGGGTTAAATTGAATGCATCAGATCAGAGCTCAGTTTTTCTAAGTGGTTCCACAGCACCTGAAAATTAAAACTGAATAATGCTGCATGCATACATATATATATAAACCAGTAACATATCTCATTTCTTACTGGTTGCAAATCTTGCTGTCCTGCAGATAGTCTAAGTGCATAAATAACCTGCAAACCATTAAACTGTGGATTCATTGAAGTTTAATAACAAATAAAAGTTAGGTAAGGCCGGGTCCTTGGGGTGGGGGGAGGGGGGTTCTCTATAGCGCTTCATAAGCCCTTCCTTTATGTTATTTAACATTTCAGTGCCTTCACCTCACTCTGTCCTTCCATCATCTCCTTAATGTATTGAATCCTGCAACTGGTAACTACATTTATGGATTCCTGAATATACATTACCCGGTAGTGTATGTATTTTGTGTAGGTTAATCCTGCTCACATGACTCTTGGCCCATACTCGGCACTGTTATCTTGCATTGTACTCCATTCCTGTACTGTGCCTCTACCTGCCACTATTAACGCTACTGTAATATGTCATACTTCATGCCTTTACATTGTCTGTAACAATGCCCTACCTGATGGCTCAGGTCACACCTTTAAATAGGAAAACTATTCATCCAGTACACCTAGTTAGTTACTAAATAATTATAAAATGGCAAGAAAAATTCTGTGGCTCTGATTGGTCAGTGTTGGCCTTCAACAGTGATGTTATGCCAGTACATCATGCCTATTCAAAAGCAATTAAATATGTATTTCACAATTTTTTTTTACACTTTTCTTTCTTTTTTCTAACTGCAGTAATGCACTCGAGGGTGTGTGCCATGGAGAAAATATTACTTCTCAGGTGTTGGACACACTCGGCCTATGGTCCTTTGACCAGCCACCCAAGACATGACATTATCCCAGCATGACACATGCCCTGTCATGCACTACTGCTTAAATATACTATCCAGGGTTCTTGCTGCAATGTTAAGAGTCATTCTGTTGTAGGCTGCATTGGGAGAGATGCCTTGTTTGAACCATGATTAACTGAACATCAAAACAGTCTTGGTCCTTACTCGTGTTCATAACTGGTCGCCTACACAGTTTACCTTGACTCCTTGGATCAGGCCTCCAGTCCATCTCTCAATTCTAGCTCACTGTTTTGTGAAAACATGAGTCTGCACTAAGGATAACCGTTTAAACTAGGAATGGGTGGGTCACTGGTGACCCAGACCTGATTCGGACTCTGATCTTTTTCCAAAACATTTTGATTTATAGTGATTTACTCTGGTTTGCCAAAACAGGTACATTTTCCAAACAGGTCCAAAACCAGGTCAGAGGTGGTTCGGAACTGGGTTAAATGACAGAATCTTTTTCTTTTCATACTCCTCGTGAGTCCTTTCTTTATGTCGCTTAACATTTAAAATAGTTTATTGGGGGGAGGGGGTCAAGAGATGTCTCATTGTAAATAGGAATGAAGTTCCAAAACCACTTACATTATCAGGACCGGGTCACTTGAAAATCTGAACCTGGTCAATAGACTGAAATGGGTCATATCAGCGTCAAGTAACAAATGACTGATTTCCAGAGTCAAGTTGAGGTGGCCCATTTGGGGGGTGGGGACTGATCTGACACTGAGTATGGCATCTCACCTCTAGTTCAAACAAGTCACAACATTTATTTAATGATGAACAGTAAAGTATTCGATAAAGCCAACAACTTCAGGTATCAGTGTCTCACATCACATGTTTTTTTCAGCTGTATGGGACCTGAAAAGGACATGGCAGTTATTCCTTCCCCAATGGGGCATTATACGCAGGTTTTACAGCCACATCACTATTTATTTGTTCTATTCATTTGTAGTTTCTGTCAAGAAAAGGCACATTAAGCTGTGATAGCTTGTTTCCAGGTGCATCCTGGGGGTGGGTTGCATGTACCTGTTTTATTGACAGGTGAGCAACAGGAATGCAGTCGAAGATACTGGGAAAACACCTCTATGCTCCAGTCCTATGATATTTCCAGAATGCCCCAAGCTCAGAATCATAATGCCCTGCAACTTCTGAGACATGCCAAAGTACCTCCAAATAAATGGGGGCATTACTTGACACTTGACTTTGTGGGCACAGCAAACTGTGTGTTAAAGTGGCCTTGAGACACAAAGCTGTGGAAAGAAAACTGTAAAAAATGAAACAAAAAAAAATGTGAAATACATATTTAATTGCTTTTGAATAGGCATGATGTGCTGACATAACATCACTGTTGAAGGTCAACACTACCCAGTCAGAGCCACAGAAGTTTTCTTGCCATTTTATAATTATTCAGTAACTAACTAGGTGTACTGGACCAATGGTTTTCCTATTTACAGGTATGACCTGAGCCATCAGGTAGGGCATTGTTACAGACAATGTAAAGGCATGAATTATGAAACATTACAATAGCGTCAATGTTTGAGGTCTTCCATTCCTGCAACTCAAGAAATGCAGGATCATTTTATTTGATTGCCCCTTTTCCAGAAACTTTTGGGGTATCCTGGCCAAAAATCTGGAAGAAACCCCTCCTCTTGAGACCTGGGCCAGATGGCATGCACCCCAGGATGCTGAGGGGGCTGTCAGAAATCCTGGCAGAACCCTTGGCAGACCTGCTCAATGGCTCCCTGGACTCGGGGAGTGTACGTCAGGACTGGAGGATGGCGCACGTGGTTCCCCTCCACAAGAGCAGCCCCAAGGATAAGCCAGGGAACTACAGGCCAGTAAGCCTCACATCCATCATGGGAAAGCTGATGGAGACAATCCTGAAGGAGAAGCTGGTTTCCCTCCCAGAGGCTAATGGACTGCAGGACAGCAGACAGCATGGGCTTGTCTCAGGCAGATCCTGTCAGACTAATCTGGTGGAGTACTACGACTGGGTAACCAGGCAATTATACAGGGGCCATGCAGTGGATATCCTGTACCTGGACTTCAGTAAGGCATTTGATTTGGTGCCATATGAGAGGCTAGGAAATAAGGAGAAAGGCACAGGGGGTGGGGGTACAAATGGTGGAATGGGTAGTGAACTGGCTGCAAGGGAGACAACAGAGGAGGGTGGTGGTGGGAGGGAAGCTTTCATCTCCCAGGGTGGTGACAAGTGGGGTGCCACAGGGCTCTGTACTGGGGCTGGTGTTGTTGGGGATCTTCATAGTAGATATCTCAATAGGCATCAGGAGCAGGAACAGTCTGCTTGCAGATGACACCAAGACTGGAACAGTAGTGGATGACTTACAAGGGTGGCAAAGGTTGCAAGATGATCTGGCAAAATTGGAGGCCTAGTCAGACACTTGGTAGCTGATGTTCAATGCCAAGAAATGCAAGGTGCTACATTTTGGTGCAAGAAACCCAAGGAGGAGCTACCAGCTGGGGGGGTTTGAACTAGCCAAGATGGAAGAGGAGAAGTATCTGGGGTGATCATAACAGGAGCAATGAATAACTCTGCACAGTATAGAAAGGCAGCTGTAAAGGCCAACAAGATGCTGGGTTGCATTGCCAAAGACATATCCTCCAGGAGGGGGCGTGATCCTGCTGCTATACAGGTCACTGATTAGACCACCCTTGGAGTACCGTGTGCAGTTTTGGCAACCGTATCTGAAGAAGGACATTAGGTTACTGGAGGGGGTGCAGCACAGGACAACAAAAATGATCCAGGAGCTAGGGGACTTACCCTACGACAGCAGGCTGAGGGAGTTGAACATGTACTCCCTGGAGGAGAGAAGGGATGGGGGGGGGACATGATTGAAACCTTCAAGTACATGAAGGAAATAAATAAGACAGGCATGGAGGAGCTTTTCAAATTAAGAAGGGGGGAGGGACACTCAAGGGCACAATCTCAGATTGGAAGGGAGAAGTTCAGGAGGGAAATAAGAAGACACTTTTTTATGGAGAGGGTGGTGTCTGGGTGGAAGGCTTTGGTAGAGGAAGTGATATCCCATAGAACAGTGTGCTGCTTCAAAAGGGGATGGGACAGGGTAAGGGGAAAGGTCACTGGCGGGAGGGGCAGCTGCGGTATAAGGGCTGCTAGCTGCACGATCAAGCAGACTTAATAGACCATAAGGCCTTTATCTGCTGGCAATTTTGTATGTTTGTATGTCTGACCAAGATGGTATAGCCCTAGGAATCTTCCACTATAGATGGAGGAAGTTCCATACTAGACCTCTGTGAGTCATGTTTGCTGTTTGTAAATATCACCTGTGGCAAGCCCGCTCTGCCCTCTATCTCCAAAAGAAACTTTTCACCCTGTACTGATAGTCAATCAGGTTACTAAAACACTACAGCACTTGGCTGAGTCCCAACTGTCTTCCCCTCAGTTTCAGAGTTACTGAGCGCATCACCCTTGGCTCACTGATGCCAGGCAAAACACTAATGGGGGGAGGGGTGTTGGAAAATAGTTCTCTCACCACCTGGTTCCTTTGTACTAGTCACGTTACTTTATTTTGGTTGCATTAATATTGCCCTGTTTTTCTCTTTTTTGTGATATTTGAATGTGTGTATATCCTGTTTTCCACCAAACATCTTCATTTGCACTTCTGTTGGTAATACATTTTTTTCTATTTGCTGAAATACTTTTTTGTTTGTTTTTTTGTTGTTTGTTTATTCAATAAAATTCCCCTATAGGCAGTAGAACAGAGCTATGTATTTTTTGCAATGGCATTACAGGAAAACAAAAAAGAGGAAATTATTGTGGTTCCTCCAGATTTCTAATTTTCAAACTACTAGAAGTTTTGTAACACACAATTTTAAGTCACTAATACAGTCGTCTAACTGTCCTAATTTAAAACTGATTGGTCTGAAGATGGCCAGTGACTTATCTCAAATGTGGCATTTCACACAGAAAAAAAAATCACCATAATAAATCTGATTTTGAAATGCTCAGTAATTTTGTAGGCAAATATACAAATATAGCCCAGCTACAGACAACAGAAACATTATACAGTGATAAACCTGTACCACTTTTAACTAATTTCAGTAAAATTAGAGTAAAGGGAACATAACACTTATTTACATTTGTTTAATATAACTGGAAGGACAAATGGCAAGTGCTGTTGGTGAAGCTAGTAAAGGACGGCAAGATGGGGGGGGGAGGGTGGAGGAAGGTGTTTACCATTAATGCTAGGAGCCTTGGGAGGAAACCTGCGGAGTTAAAGGTGCTCATTTCAGAGGGAGAGGTGGACATTGCAGCCATCACAGAAACATGGGCCACCCAATAAAATGACTGGGACCTGTCTGTACCAGGGTACAGGTTATTTCATAGGGACAGGGTGATTGGGAAGGAGGGGTGGCACTATATGTGAAGGAAGGACTGAAGTGTGCAAGGAAGGGGAGGAGGGTAGTGCGGAGTCACTTTGAATGCAAATCCAGGATTCCAAGAATAGGATTCTCAGAATGGGAGTGGTGCACAGGCCGCCCTTGCAGATGGAGGAGTTAGAGAGGAAACTAGCTGGACAGATCAGGAGGACCTACAAGAAGGCTAGTGTGATGACTGTGGGGGACTTCAACATGCCAGGAGTGGACTGGAGTACCCCAACAACCAGGAACAGAAGGGAGCAGGTACTGCTGGATGCCTTCCAGGATAGCTTCCTGCTGCAAATGATCAGTGAACCAACCAGGTTAGGAAATACCCTTGACCTTGTACTAGCAAATGGGGAGTTTGTGAGGGAACTTACGGTGGAAGAACCGCTGTCAGGGAGTGACCACCAGTCAGTATGGCTCTCACTGGATATGGGCGAGGAAGGAGAGGATTCTGGCACAAGAGTGCTGGACTTCAGGAGGGCCAACTTTGGGAGGATGGGGGAAGTGGTAAAAGGGTACCTGGCCAGAATTTAACCTAGTATGGGCACTAACCAGAGATGGGAGCTCATAAAGCTGGGGATAGTGGAGGCAACCAAAACCTGCTGCAAGGCCCAGAGCAAGAAGGCTAGGGCTAAGAAACCAAGCTGGGTGAGCAGGGAGGTCATGGAAAAGGTAAGGAGGAAAAGAGCTGCCTTTAGGAGGTACAGGGAGGGGGGGATGACAGGGAGGAGTACCTGAAGGAATCGAAGGGGGTGACATGGGCAGTAAGGGGAGCCAAGGCATCTATGGAGCTCAGGCTGGCACAAGGCATTAAGAAGAGGAGAAGAACTTCTTTAGGTATATCAGGGAGAAAAGGAGCTGTAAGGACCACTTAGTAAGGATTAGGAAGGAGGGGGGCTGGGTGGAAACAGGGTGCAATAAGGCAGAAGTGCTAAATGAGTACTTCTGCTTGGTATTTACTGAGGAGAAAAGGGGGTTGATACCCAAGGGGAGAGGAATGGCAGAAACAGGTGGGGAGGGAGTGACAGATGGGGAACTCATGGAGAACAGAGTTTGGGAGGGTTTGAAGGCACTGAGAGTGGACAAGGCACCAGGCCCAGATGGCATCCACCCCAGGGTACTGAAGGAGCTGACAGAGATCCTTGTGGGACCTTTGGCAGACCTATTTAATGCCTCACTACACTCAGGGTGTGTACCTCAGGATTGGAAGATGGCTAATGTGGTGCTCCTCCACAAGAGTGACCCCAAGGATGAACCAGGGAACTACAGACTGGTGAGCCTCACATCCATCATGGCTAAGCTGATGGAGACTATCCTGAAGGAGAAGCTGGTGGCCCTCCTAGAGGCCAGTGGACTACAGGACAGCAGACAGCATGACTTCATATGTGACAGATCCTACCAAACCAGCCTGGTGGAGTTCTATGACTGGGTAACTAGGCAACTGGACAGAGACCATGCAGTGGATGTCCTGTATCTGGACTTCAGCAAGGCATTCGACTCGGTGCCACATGGGAGGCTGGGAGGTAAGTTAGAAGGCACAGAAGTGGGTGCAAAGCTGGTAAGATGGGTAGGAAACTGGCTTCAGGGGAAGGCAACAGAAGGTGGTGGTGGGTGGGGAGCTCTCACACCCAAGGGTAGTGACAAGCAGTGTTCCACAGGGCTCGGTGTTGGGACCACTGTTGTTTGGGATATTCATTGCAGACATATCATTGGACATCAAGAGCAAGATCAGTCTGTCTGCTGATGATACCAAGATGGGAGTGGTGGTGGATGACCTAGGGGGAATGGCAGGGGTTGCAGGATGATGTGGCAAAGCTTGAAACCTGGTCAGACGCCTGGCAACTGGAGTTTAATGCCAAAAAATGCAAGATGCTGCATTTTGGGATGAAGAACCCAAGGAGGCATTACCAGCTGGGGGTAGTGCAGCTAGCCCAGACAGATGAGGAGAAGGATCTTGGGGTGATCATTACAGGGTCAATAAACAACTCAGCATAATATAAGGAGGCAGCTGCAAAGGCCAACAAAATGCTGGGTTGCACTGCAAGGGGTATATCCTTGAGGAGGTGATTCTGCCACTGTATAGGTCATTAGTTAGACTGCACCTGGAGTACCGCGTGCAGCACTGGCACCCTTTATCTGAAGAGGGACATCAAGTTACTGAGGGTGCAGCAGGGCTATTAAAGATGATCAAGGGTCTGGGGGACTTATCATACGAGAAGAGGCTGAGGGAGTTGAACATGTACTTGCTGGATGAGAGGAGGGACGTTGGGACATGACTGAAACCTTTAAGTACATGAAAGGAATAAACAAGACAGGTACAGAGGAGCTGTTCAACGTAAGGGAGGGGAGGGACACCAGGGGCCATGATGTGAGACTGGAAGGAGAAAGGTTCAGGAGGGAGATGAGGAGACACTTTTTTACAGAAAGGGTGGTAGCTGGGTGGAATGCGTTATCTGCAGAAGTGGTATCAAGCAGAACAGTGGACTGCTTCAAAACGGGATGGGAAAGGACAAGGGGGAGGGTCAATGGAGGAGAAAGGTGGAAGGGAGGGGCAGCTGCAGAATAAGGGGTGCTAGCTGCACATTCGAGCAGACTTGGTAGACCTCTAGGGCTTTATCTGCTGGCAAATTTTGTATGTTTGTATGGAAATGTGAGCATGTTTGAAGTCTGTTTTATACCCCCAGTGTATTTTTTATCGTTTATTGTGAAATAGTGTTATTATTTCCTTATTTTAGTCCCTTGTTAATGCCACTTTTTCCCATCCTGTAGTCATTTTTAATGATATGTCAATGTCAGAACCAAGTGACATCAGTTGAGTGGAAGCCCTACATATAAAACATCACTCTAGGCTTCTGAGCTATTGATGTCACAGGGTTTGAGGAATTCATAAGTAATTAAAAAAATAATATTGGCAGGGAAAATGCATCATTAACAGGGGACCCTACAATAAAGAAAAATGAAAACTATTTCCAAATAAACAGAGAAAGCAATACTATAAACTGGGAGTATTAAATAGACTTTAAATGTGCCCACATTTCCACCTGTATTACAAGGTTCATGTCCCTTTTAAACATGGGTTTCTTTTTTTTATAATTTAAACTTTTACTGAGAGTTCAAGAGTACAAAATCAATAATACAGACAGAGATAACAGTATTTGGAAATACAAGTATTACAATTAATACGTCCTTAAAATATGAGATAGTAATGTAACAGAAATAAATGTGGTTACATAACTAACATTAACAAAACTTAATAAAACTTAATGACTTCATAACTTTAAACCTTACTTTTTGCAAAAGATAGAATGGAGAAAATGATTCCAGATATCTAAACATTTTTCGATACTACCACTACAGACAAAGGCTAACCGTTCTCAGCCTGATCTAACTGTGATGATTTCTAACCAATTAGACAGAGTCGCGGGGGGGGGTTGTCTCCAACGTTTCAGAATTTAATTTTTAGCTGAGATCAGAGTGGCTAGTAGCCAACATGGGTTTCCTCTATATGCATACAGTCATTTCCTCCCAACAACCTAAAATCTGCACAAGTGTGCATTTGAAATCTGAACTCCAGCAACATGCAAAACAAAGGCTGCTATCACTAGGTGTGTCTTTTTATTTGAATAAAAAAAGTCAGTTCTATAAAATGCAAACACCAGCAGTCAGCTTCCTACAGGAGGCTATTTTGAAGGACAATTATTTGACAAACAATGACTGTAAATGGGCATAGGCAATATTGCAATTAATGTGGTCCATATGCAAATATACAGCAATGTACATGCAGTATAACAGTAGCTATATAAAAAAATGTTTATTTCCTTCATTTAATCTTACTACAATTGTTTTTTCCATTAGCCCATTTTCTCCCTCCTGGCTGGCTTCCCTCTTCTCCGACCCCCCCCCCGCCCTGTCACCTGGCATTTCCCAAACTTTCTGGCTCCAGTTTCCCCCACATTTTATCCCCATGTCGGGGTGGCAGAGAGCCAAGCTCATCCTGCCTGACAAGATCCAGCTGGAGTCATGCCTAGGTTGCTGATATAAGGACTGCGAGGGGATGGAGAATCATCCTGTCAGCCAGAGTGATTATTCCCATTTTCTTCCCTTCCCCATGGTGCAGAGGAGCTGGTGTGGAATGATGACAACAGCAGAACCATGCACGCTTCTGTACGCAGCACACCAGACATCTGTCATGCCTCTGCCCTCTGCATGCAGTCCCAGTGGTAAACCCTCAGCCACCGCTAGGGGCCAAGCTAAGGCCGGGCACTGTTTCCCCTCCTACCCTGAAGGAGGGCAGTCCATCAGATGCTTGATTTTCCTCCCAATGACTGACTCCCAGCAACCCATTCCCATTCCTGAAAACAGGTCACTGGTGTGGCAGGACATAAGGCATTTCGATGCCTCAGCCCACCACATCACCAGACCAGCATCTTATTACAAGTAAGGGGTTCCATTTATCACAATGTTAAAAATATTGTAAGTTAAAAACATGAAAAGTTCAGAAATGACTTGGTGGAGTCCTGTGACTTCCAGTCCAGCTTCAAAGTTTTTGACCTAAAAATGCTGTAATTTCTTCTAAATCTGTTGCCTAATAAATTGTTGCACTAACACCGTAAAAATAAAAATAAAATGTTGGAAGCTGTAGTTAAGTTCACAGAGGAGTTGACAGCAAGGCAGAAATTGTACTTTAGCAACGCTGCATGTAATGTAACATTGATTTAAAAGTAGCACAAACAAGAGGGCTTACCTTGGGAAAGAATGCAGTCAAAAAAGAGTCACTTCAGGAACACGCCGGATTTTATAGCTGTACAGCACAGTCCATCAGATGCTTGATTTTCCTCCCAATGGCTGACTCCCAGCAACCCATTCCCATTCCTGAAAACAGGTCACTGGGGTGGCAGGACTTAAGGTATTTTGATGCCTCAGCCCACCACATCACCAGACCAGCATCTTATTACAAGTAAGGGGTTCCATTTATCACAATGTTAAAAATATTGTAAGTTAAAAACATGAAAAGTTCAGAAATGACTTGGTGGAGTCCTGTGACTTCCAGTCCAGCTTCAAAGTTTTTAACCTAAAAATGCTGTAATTTCTTCTAAATCTGTTGCCTAATAAATTGTTGCACTAACACCATAAAAATAAAAAAAAAATGTTGGAAGCTCCAGTTAAGTTCACAGAGGAGCTGACAGCAAGGCAGAAATTGTACTTTAACAACGTTGCATGCAATGTAACATTGATTTAAAAGTAGCACAAACAAGAGGGCTTACCTTGGGAAAGAATGCAGTCAAAAAATAGTCACTTCAGAAATATGCCGGATTTTATAGCTGTACAGCATAAAGTTTCAGTTTCATTTATTCATAAAGTCAGCCCCTTTTTATATTTATCTTCTGTAATGTCATTCAGGATGTGCTTACGTACTGTATGCAGTGGTCCTGGTTAAGCAGTGACCGTAACCAGAGAACAAGGTTACCTAAAATACGTCAACATTTCTGCCAAATATACCATATGATAATTAGACTGCTTTTCTTTTACAAACAGAAAATGTTGTTCAAACTAAATAATTTGTATTTAGAAAAATGATGGTAAACGGAACCAAAGATACAGATATTCTCACTAGTTATAGGTTTTTGTTCTGTTTTTTGACCACTGTCATGTGCAATATTGGTTAACACCTCTGAAGATCTCCTATAGAGATTTATCATTGCCATGGCACTTATAACAGCTTGAAATGCTGGAAATACTATGAAAACTAAATCCAAGTTAATTTACAGATATCATACAAAGTTGGTACAGTCTGTCCGAAGGTCATCAAACACAGACAACTCAATACTTTGCTATTACAGATTTGATTATCAACTCTCCAGTCTCTCTTTCTCTCAGCACAAATATATAATAACACACAACAGGGTGTGTGGTAATGCAAAGTTACCGCATGCCTGAGATGGGTATTGAGGCATGAGGTGCAGCTGAGTGCCTTCAACCAGCTAGGAAGTGCAGTTAATCAAAGCACTAAAAAACACCCTGGAGCATGTTGTTACACTTACTAAACGGTTTTAAAAGTTATAAAATCAAGATAAAAGACAGTAAAATTGGAACTGTTGAGTAACATGAAATTAATATACAGTTCTTTGAACAGTTTTGACATATTAAATTACTTGTTTGATCCAAGTCATTTTATAATTACTGTTAATTCCTTACACCCTTGCAATGCCATACAAGGCAATTTATTATCTTCCAATGCTTTAGCAAGAATAGCTTGTGAAAGCATATTGTATGTACATGTTGGGGTTACCCAAGGGGAATGAAAGATTGTATGTGTTGCAATTAGACCACTTTAGAAACACATTTTCATATAAAAAAAAAAATCATACCATTCTTATTTGTATTGCATCTATATGAATCAAAAATACAATGTTTAAAAAGTGTTCTGCTTTAGGAAGAGGCACTCAACAGGGATGCCCTTGCTTTTCCTGCCAATGTCTGCCCTTGCCATAGATCTCTTTGCTGTTACAGTCCATAATAATCCCAGAATTACTGTCATAAATAGTGGTCAAACTCTACAAAATATCAGTATTTATGTGGATGATGCCTTGCTTTATCTCGCCACACCCCATAATTTCCTACAAGAATTCCTCTTACATGGTGTGACATCCAGCTAGGAGGTAAATAAGGTTGATAAGGAGAGTCTCTTTAAGCTGAGTGGCAACCATAACACAAGGGGGCACAGTCTTAAGCTGGAGGACGGAAGGTTTAGGAGGGCGGTCAGGAGGCACTTCTTCACAAAGAGGGTAGTGGACACTTGGAATGCGCTGCCAGAAGAGGTCATCTCGTTGAAGACAGTGGACAGCTTCAAGAGAGGTTGGGATAGGCATAGGGGTAACATAAAAATCATGGGTAGGGAGGATGGGAGGAGTGGGGAGGGGTGGCAGGGACATTAGCTCAAGCTGTGGACCCTGCAATAGGAGCAGACTTGATAGACCAAATGGCCTTCTTCCGCTGGCTTCTTCGTATGCTCATATATAAATTGGAATAAAACAGAATTTCTGCAACTGGGTGATTCTATTCAATATACAACACCTCTGTGACACTGTAATTGTTGAATGTTAACATAACATTCCTGGACTATCTAGGTACTATATTTACAATCCCATCTCAGAATATTTTTCATTTTCATTCATTTTTCATTTTCATTTTTTAATTTTATACTGGAAAGGCATGTGAGCAAAAATGTCTGTTTACACAAGCGCCCAGTTGTAACAGAGAAGGATATAAATAATTTGAAACAAAGACATATTGTAATACATATACAATGAAAGATAAAATGTACGATGCAGGAAAATGTAGGCACAACGCTCAGGGTGAATTATTATTGTACAATGAAAGACAACCTCATACACTGTGGGAAAAGGAAAAAGCCACTCCTCTCTCTCTCTCCCCTGAATAAAACTGAGCAAGACCTTATAAAAAGGAAATCTTTACATCTCACATTAATAGGCAAAGTTAATGCAAGTAAATCCAAGATGCACCTGGAAAAATGTGTCACAGCTTAGTGTGCCTTTCCTGGTGAAACACTGCAAATTAATAAATACAAAATTAAAAAACACCCTCCCAAAACCTCTGCAATATTGCTACTGCTGTTTTAAGCACTTCCCATTGGGGTACCACAGAGTTTTGTTTTGTTTTGTTTTCACTTCCCTAAATAAAGCAATCTCCAAATTTCTTTGACTTTAGAAAAAGTTGAGTCTAAACCAAAGTAAACTGACCTTTCCAACAGACAGAGCAAGCGGGCCTTACCAAACCTTTCTTGGTGCTATTCAGCAGCCCAGTTAAATAACATTCAAAGCTGGTTCGATACATGCAATAAACTAAAACCATCTAATGAAATGGAATGGATAATACATCTTTATTCTCACACAACACATATTCTTCAGTCAGACTACTGCAAACAATGCCCACTCCTGCCATCAGTATGCAGTTTCACCACCCAGACGGCTTCATACATCTGGCTCAATTTTCAAGCACTTCTTGAGCAAAGTAGTACAGTTACTAAGAAAACTTATAAAACTTCAGTTCCTTCCCTCTATCACAGATCAAGCTTTCAAAATCTGTCAAAACCATGGTTTGATGACAATCAATAAGTTTTTCCTGTGCAATTTATTTTCCTTATCTGCACATTTATGTGGTTCTCTGTCCCACTTCCAGTATGTAAACAAAAAACTAAAACAAATGGTTCCCTTACATCAATGCTTCCCAGACGTCATAACTGGGACATGGCCATACCAGGTTATACTCTGTTCAGGAAGGACCAGGTGGGAAGGAAAGGAGGAGATGTGGTGCTTTCTGTGAAGGAAAGCATAAAAGCAATGGCGCTACAGAGAATACAGAGCCAGGCAGAAGTACTGTGGTGATGGAGCTACAGAGAAAATAGAGTGAGGCAGGAGTACTGTGGTGATGCAGCTACAGAGAATACAGAGTGAGGCAGAAGTACTGTGGTGATGGAGCTACAGAGAATACAGAGCCAGGCAGAAGTACTGTGGTGATGCAGCTACAGAGAAAATAGAGTGAGGCAGGAGTACTGTGGTGATGCAGCTACAGAGAATACAGAGTGAGGCAGAAGTACTGTGGTAATGGAGCTACAGAGAATAAAGAGTGAGGCAGAAGTACTGTGGTGATGCAGCTACAGAGAATACAGAGTGAGGCAGAAGTACTGTGGTAATGGAGCACAGAGAATAAAGAGTGAGGCAGAAGTACTGTGGTGATGCAGCTACAGAGAATACAGAGTGAGGCAGAAGTACTGTGGTAATGGAGCTACAGAGAATAAAGAGTGAGGCAGAAGTACTGTGGTGATGCAGCTACAGAGAATACAGAGTGAGGCAGAAGTACTGTGGTAATGGAGCTACAGAGAATAAAGAGTGAGGCAGAAGTACTGTGGTGATGCAGCTACAGAGAATACAGAGTGAGGCAGAAGTACTGTGGTAATGGAGCTACAGAGAATAGTGAGGCAGAAGTACTGTGGTGATGCAGCTACAGAGAATACAGAGCCAGGCAGAAGTACTGTGGTGATGGAGCTACAGAGAAAATAGAGTGAGGCAGGAGTACTGTGGTGATGCAGCTACAGAGAATACAGAGTGAGGCAGAAGTACTGTGGTGATGGAGCTACAGAGAATACAGAGCCAGGCAGAAGTACTGTGGTGATGCAACTACAGAGAAAATAGAGTGAGGCAGGAGTACTGTGGTGATGCAGCTACAGAGAATACAGAGTGAGGCAGAAGTACTGTGGTAATGGAGCTACAGAGAATAAAGAGTGAGGCAGAAGTACTGTGGTGATGCAGCTACAGAGAATACAGAGTGAGGCAGAAGTACTGTGGTGATGGAGCTACAGAGAAAATAGAGTGAGGCAGGAGTACTGTGGTGATGCAGCTACAGAGAATACAGAGTGAGGCAGAAGTACTGTGGTGATGGAGCTACAGAGAAAATAGAGTGAGGCAGGAGTACTGTGGTGATGCAGCTACAGAGAATACAGAGTGAGGCAGAAGTACTGTGGTAATGGAGCTACAGAGAATAAAGAGTGAGGCAGAAGTACTGTGGTGATGCAGCTACAGAGAATACAGAGTGAAGCAGAAGTACTGTGGTGATGGAGCTACAGAGAATAAAGAGTGAGGCAGAAGTACTATGGTGATGCAGCTACAGAGAATACAGAGTGAGGTAGAAGTACTGTGGTGATGGAGCTACAGAGAATAAAGAGTGAGGCAGAAGTACTGTGGTGATGGAGCTACAGAGAAAACAGAGTGAGGCAGAAGTACTGTGGTGATGAAGCTAGAGAGACTACAGAGTGAGGCAGAAGTACTGTCGTGATGGAGCTACAGAGAATACAGAGTGAGGCAGAAGTACTGTGGTGATGAAGCTAGAGAGACTACAGAGTGAGGCAGAAGTACTGTCGTGATGGAGCTACAGAGAATACAGAGTGAGGCAGAAGTACTGTGGTGATGAAGCTACAGAGAATACAGAGTGAGGCAAAAGTACTGTGGGTCACCCTGGAGTTGAAGAATGGAACCACTATTCACACTGGAGTGATCTACAGACCTCCAGCACATGGGAAGGAATTAGATATGGTACTGGTGGAAGCCACTGGCAAGATAGCAGGAAAGGGGCCAGTGCTGCTGGTGGGGGATTTCAACCTGCCAGATGTAGACTGGAGTCTTCCAGCAGCAGCTTGCACTAGAAGCAGGGACATTCTAGACTCTCTGCAGGGGCATTCCTCAAACAACTAGTCAGCAAACCCACTCATGGTGGGCCAATACTGAACCTGGCACTCACTAACAGGGACAGTACTGCAGACATCAGGGCTGGAGTTCACCTGGGAACCAGTGATCACCATACGATGTGGTTCAGTATAAATACAGCTATGGAATCAAACCACATCAAGGGTGAGGGTCCTGGACTTCAGATGGGCAGATCTTATAAAGACAGGTGAATGCCTCAAGGGTGACCTGGTAGGGGGGGGAATAGCCTTTGTGGGGTGGAGGAACAGTGGGTGAAGCTAAAAGGGAGCATAGTAAAGGCAACAGACCTCTGTATCAAACAAGTGAGCAAAAGCAAGAGGAAAAAGAGACCGCTATGGTTCTCAAAAGAAGTGGTTGAAAAGGTAAAGACTAAAAGGGTAGCACTCAGAAAGTATAAGGAGACACAGAGAAGGATAGGGAGATGTATCATGGGAAAGAGAGGGAAGCAAGGAAAGCAGGGAAAGAGAGGGAAGCAAGGAAAGCAACAGGGAGTGCAAAGGCACAAACTAAAGAGAGGATAGCCCAGGAGGTCATGTAAGGGGATAAAACAATTTTTAGGTAGGTAAATCAAAAGAGGAAGACCAGGAGTGGGAATGTAAAATTAATAAGGGAAAGCAGGGACTGTGCAGAGGGAGACCAGGAAAAGACAGACATCCTGAGCAAATACTTTTGTTCGGTGTTCACAGAGGATGGAGAAGGGGAGGGGCCATGAAGAAGTAACAGAAGGTTTGGAGGAAGGGAGGTCCTGCTAGTATCTTGGTGAAAAAGTGGTCCTGGGTGAAGGTTGTATAGACTCCTTCACACACCACCACATGGGAGACCCAGGATCCTGACTACCCCTGTCCTGGGCTGGTGGAGCCTTGCTGTGATGGGGAGGCCTCATGCTCAGAGCCCACAGGGAAGGAGCTGACCGGTCTGCTCCTAGTGCACATCCTACAGCAAGAGGAGACAACACTGACACTGTGGGTGACAACACAATGTCAGCTTACCCCCCCCCCCACCAACAAGATCACAAGGTGGGAGACCATTGGCGGATGTCAGGGGAGGAACTTCTGTGGGAAAAATACCATGCCCCTCCTCCATGGAGGTACCAGACCACCCACCTCAGACATCTTTGAACACTGCTGCACAAGGGTGAGAAGGCGCAGATGCACACTTTTAAAAACGATCACCATCAGGCGACCCTTCTTGAGAGTGAGCTGCCAACAGACTCTCACCATCCAAACTTTGGACCCTCACTGGGATTTATATCTGGATACCTGACCCGAAGGGAGTCAGTGCCACACTATACCTGTGGTCCTGTCACCATCCCTAGTCCACAGGACCCCCTCTGGTGAGTCAGGGTATTGTTGGAAGTTACACTGTGCCTGCACATAATTGCTATACACTGCATTTTGACTTGCATCAATAAAGGATTTTCAGAGATTATCTCAGCTGGGTGTCTCTTGTTTGTGTGCCACGTGCCTGGTTTTTCTTGTTTTTTCAGTGCCATTTACTGTAGGTGTCTCATCTAATTTTCAAGAAAGCCTGGGGGCGGAGACTTAGAGGAAATGAGGTTGCCCAAGTTAAAGTAGGTACTATATAAAGTCACAAATATATTGAAAAAAGATTTACAAAGTTAACATGTTCATTATTTACATACATCACGGTTTTATTTAACTCTAAAACTTGATTAGCGTTTTGCTCATAAAAGTGTTAAAACATTATGAAAATGCATAGCACTTGCTTCAATCTGTTTAACAAGCATAACACTTCTAGAAAACCTATATAAATACTTTCTGTACAGTTAGTATTGTCCCGAGAAAGAAACTGCTAATCAATTATTTAAAACCCTGATACATGTTTGCAAACACTGTAGCTGAATATGACATCAGTAGCAAATACAGGAAACTTTGGACTTCATGTGTTCTTTTAGTGTTGGCTTGAATTCCTCAGACCTGCGTGTCCAATTGTAGACAGGAGGTCATTATTCCATAAACAAAATGCATGACACATGAAAGCTTTTTTGACTGAGTTGCAAGTGAAGATAGACAGACAGACAGACAGACAGATAGATCATTTTATTTATATAGCACAATCTATAAAATCAAAGTGCTGTACAATTCATAAAAACAATTAAAAGAACAAAACATGATATCAAAAAAAGATTACGATCAGGCAATAAAATACAAAACAAGCAGGAGCATATGACCAACCTAGTCACCAAATGCCTGGCAGAATAAAAAGGTCTTTAAAGCTCCCCACAGTCTGGCACTGTTGGATCTGACGAGGCAGAGAATTCCACAGGGTCAGGGCTGCAAACATAAAAGCTCACGATCCAGAAGTTTTCAACTGCACCCTGGGAATCTCTAACAACCCCTCATCACCTGAGCGGAGTGAGCAAGCGGGGCAGTAAGGAACAAGAAGCTCTTGCAGGTAGCCCGGGCCCTGTCCATGTAGGGCTTCAAAGGTCAAAAGATTGACCTTGAAGGTGATCCGCCACTGAACAGGCAGCCAGTGCAGTTCACGCAGCACAGCGTGATGTGGCTTAAACGAGGAGCCCCCGTCACAAACGTGCCACAGCGTTCTGCACCAGCTGCTAGCGGTGTATATCAACCCCCAAGACAGACAGATAGATGATAGACAGATGGCTAGCTAGAAGGATAGCCTTGATAGATCAAGACATTCTCCTTCCAAATATATTACAGAACACCAGTAATTAGCACTTCCACGTCAAAGCAGCAGTTTGTATCACTGAAAAGATTTGTACCTACTGAATACTTTTTTATTTCATTTCTTTTTACTTGCAAACTTTATTAAAGGGTAGAAGACAGGGATCTTGGGCCACAACAACATACAAAGTAGGATTCACGTATACATCACCATGATAAAGACCATTTCTACAATTAAGATAACCATATAAAAATATAACAAAAGTAATCGGAAATACTGTACTATCACAATGTTAAACTTGTCTAATTCCTCTTTTTCAGGTGAAAGTCCATTATTCCACAGAAATAAAATAGGTGTTCATCCAGCAATAAACTGATGGTGTCCCTTTCAAGAAGTTCACAATCGCAGATGGAAGTCTTGTGTCACACCAGCACTACCCAGAGTCCAAATATATTGCTGCTGTTTCATAGCAGCGATAATTTGATAACAAGAAAAACAATCTATTAAATAATAAAATCAATATTGGAACAAACAGACAATGTCCAGTGTCCTGTGTTTTTAATTCTGTGTACAGAATAAGACAAAAAAGCGAATCAGTCGGAGGAGGTGAGAAAGATGCTATCCACTCGAGGGAGGACCACTGTGAAACAGTGTGACTATACCATGTCCGTAAGACGTAACCAACAGCTTTAAACTAAAAGTTTATCCAAAATCGGTCACTATTTCTACTTATCTAAAACAATAGTAGAGAAACCACCTTGAGTTAAATGTATCTATTTGCAAGTGCAATTTCACTGTAATGGCTTTCTTATTTATTATAGTTTGTTTATTACAAAGCCATTGATTAATGCTTTGTTTATTAGGTATAAGCTGATTTTGTGCCATCACTTCATTGGCAGCTGCCACTAAAATATAGAATACGTATTCGACATTTGGTGTACGCACCTCACTAGGCGGGGGCCTAACACCATATTTTCAAATGGAATCAGACTCGAGTTCAAGTTTAAGCTTGTTGCAGGAAAAACTCCATTGAGCAAGCTTATTCACAAGGAGGTCCTGAGACATTTACACAGACATCTGGACATTACATAAAAAGGCATCATTGACAATAATTAAATAATTAAACAAAGTGCATACATAGTTTACAAAAGACATTTCATGATAAGATACAACCTAGCAGAGCAAGGTCCAGTTAAGACATTGTTTCTTTATGTCTGATCTAACAGAAGGGAAGAAATATTTTTATACATAACTCAGATAAGAGGCAATAAAGAAAATGGTTAGTGTGCAAAGATAAGAGAGAAAGGATAGTTAGGCAGGCAAGGTAGAAAATTAACAAGCAAGGAAGGCTGGGGGTTAGGGAGAGTGGGGGGGTTAAGATGTAGGTAGGCGGTCTGGAGACAAAGGGCAGAGAGAGTAGGTAAGAAGGAATCATATCATTTAGCAAATATAAGCAGTATGCTGGTTAGGCAGTTTCATTCCTGGCTTGGAGAGAAACAAGGGCAGTCAATACACATGACTGACTTGGAGTAGGGGGTACGCTTAGTAGCAGCTACAAATACCTTTTATTTTAGATACTGCTAATGCTTTGTAGAAATTAATTGAGACAAGGCTAGTTAGTTTCCGTACAGTTTGGAGTTGGTTCCAAAAGGTAGGAAGGGCATATGAAAGAGCTCACTGGCCAAAGGTAGTACGAGTTCTAGGGACAGCAAGCAGGATGTAGTGCAATTTCCTGAGGAAGTATGCACTGTGGGAGATGCTGATAAGAGACGTTATGTAGCTCGGTAGTTTGTGAAGAGTATCTTAAGGGTCCAGATACCAGCATGGAGCAAGCATCCGGTGGCGAGTGAGGTCCAACCAACAGCTGCATACAGGTCACAGTGGTGGGTTCGGTAAGGGGAGCTAGTGATGACCGAAGGGCACGATGGTGGAGAACATCCAGCTTACTTAGGCTTGAGATTGCAGAGGACATATAAATTAAATCTCCGTAATCAAGTAAGGGAAGAAATGTGGCCTGGACAAGCCTGGTTCGGGTCACAAGAGGGAAGAGAGACCTGTTTCTAAAAAAGAATCCGAACCGTGCCTTAAGCCTCCTAGATAAGTTCTCAATATGGTCATTAAAGGAAAGTTTATTGTCTATCCAAATGCCAAGATATTTAAATTTAGGTACGACTTCCAGGGATTCTCCCAGGGAGGTAACAATAAAGTCCTTCGGTAGGACAGGGAGAGTGCCAAAGGAGGTACTACGTGAAAAAATCATTGCCTTAGTTTTCTTGCCGTTTAAAAGGAGCTTTGCTTTTATGAGAATTTTTTTTTCAAGCTGAGCAAAGTCAGCTTGCAAAACGTCACTAACTTCCGATAAGATTGTGCCTACGGTATATAATACTGTATCATCCGCGAAGAAGTGCAGGCTGAATTGGTTATGCATGAATCAAGATCATTGATATACAGAGAGAAGAGAATCGGGCCTAGAATGGAGCCTTGGCGGACTCCCCTGACAATCAGGAGGGAGGCTGAGAGTAGACCATAAGCTTTGACTTTTCTGTATCCTTCCAGAAGGATAACTGGTAAACCACTGAGCGGTAGACAGAGTGGCACCTACATTAGTAAGGCAGGTAATTAGAAGGTGAAGGTCAACAGTGTCAAATGCTTTACCGGGGACTAGAAAGACTGCACCAGTAATCTTCTTGGGAGTCCAGAGCAGAAATCTAGTCATTAGTGACTTTAGCCAATGCTGTGATAGTGCTGTGTTTAGACTTGAAACCAGATTGTGCTGGGTTTAGAAGTAAGTTTCAAGATGATGTTTCAGTTGATTATAGATCAATTTTTCCAAAACGTTAGAGAGAATAGGCAAGATGGAAATGGGCCTGTAGTTGTTTAAATCGCAAGGGTCTCCTGATTTAAAAAGAGGAAGAATGTGGGTGGACTTCCAGCAGGACGGAACTGTGGCAGATGTGATGGAGAGATTGAAAATATGTAGGATGGGGCAGTGAGATGGGCATGGCCTAGTCTCAGGAAGAAGGGTTCAAGTCCATCATCCCCTGCAATTTTCCTTGTATCGAGGTTAAAGAGTGCATCTTCAACTTCTTTGTAGTTAAACGTGTGCAGTTGAAAGGGATGTGATGGGATACTGGTTGTGGTGGTGGAGCTAGTACCGCTATTCATATGGCTATCATAAGGTGAGGAGTCAAAAGCTAGTTCAGCAGTAACAAAATGTGAGTTAAGTTCTTCTAGGATTTGGGAGTTATTTTCCACTCTACCACTGGTGAGAATCTTGGTAGGAACAGAGGGAGCAGAGGAACAGCCTTCAATGCATTTAAGTGTCCTCCAGATTTTGTGGGAGTTCCCATTGGCCTGCTCCAGGGTGGAGATGTAAAAGTTTGCTTTAGCAGCATGAATATTTTTTACACAGGCATTCCTAGCAGTTCTAAAGGCCTGCCAGTTCACAGGGCTCTTTGAATTCCTAGCCTGGGCTCAATGTTTGTCTCTATTGGTAAGCGCTGCCTTGCGATCTGGAGTAAACCAAGGGTGAGAAATGCTATGTACCCTGACTTTAATAAAGGGGGCATGCTTGTTTACCAGAGTAGTAAGGTTGTCATTAAGGACAGAGACAGCTTCATCGGTAGTTTTGGCAAGGTATAGATCTTGCCATCTGACCTTACCCAAATCGTAGAGAAAATTTGCTGTGTTGAACTTATGAAAGAAGCGTTTAGTTCTTAGTTTAGACTGTTGGCGGGGTTTTAGTTTGGGATCTCATGCACACAACAACACCGTGGTCACTCATATCATTATGGAAAACTGTTGAGTGTGAGATTTTATGAGGATGAGTGGCTAGAATAACATCTAAGAGGGAGCTATTGGCAGTGTTAGAGGTATTGTTCCTTGTGTGTTCAGTAACTAGCTCTACAAGGCTAAGCTCATCACAGATAGATTTAAGGCAGTGTGATTTTGGGGTAAGCCAATCCATGCTGAGGTCCCCTAGGCTTATTGTTTCTGTGTTGGCAGCTATGTTTAGGGATTTCAATATGTTAAGGATTTCAGTGCCACCAGCCTGTAGCCACCTATAAAAGTAACGCATTCCATGGAAGGAAGGTGGAACTTCAGCCAAACAATCTCAAATTCTTTAGGTTTAGATATACAAGAGATATCACTAACTGCATACTTGGTTTTGCATAGACCTCCGTTTCCCTATCTGCCCTGAATAGTTTGTAACCTGGGAGAGTAACTTGAAGGTCATAATTGGTCTTTTTTAGCCATGACTCAGTAATAATAATAAGATCTGGGTTTGTATGCACAGCTCATGCATGAAGTTGGTCAAATTTTTTGGTCAGGCTTGGAATGTTTACCAACATCATTTTTAGTCCAGGGGCAACTGCAAAGTCCAAAGGGGATGTAAGTTGAACTGGAAGTCTCGGATTTAACTCCACATTGTCAGAGCAGAAAAGGAGCAGCAGTAGCGTTTTCTTTAGGGAATTTATCAAGAAGGCGAAGGCTTCTTACCTTTGGGTTTGCCTTTGACATGTTGACAGGGATGTGAGTTTGGTGCAGGAGTAATTAAAGCTTATTTGACAGTTTATGGAAATGAGGGAGAGCACTTGGATAAACACAGGTGATGGGAAAAGGAAGGGAAGGGTAGGAGAATAGGGGATATATGCATGTAAAAGGTGGGTCAGCGGGAGGGGGGAGGTACAGTGAGAGGGAGCAACATGGGATGTGATAATGGATTCAAAGACTAAATTAATTCCTGGTGCAGTATAGCATGTGGTACACCGTTGCCCAGAATTAGAAAAAAGATAATGAAGCAAGCCATAATTCCAAAATGTTGAATCCAAGAGTTAGTACGGATCAGGTGATACTACTGAGTATATGCCTGGAGCACAACCAGGCACCCTCCTGCCTCAGGATAATTAAAAATAGTAGTGTAGTATAAAGCAATGCTCAGTTTGTTGAAGGGGTATGAAAAAGGAAGAAAGAAAAGTATATAGGAGATTAGGTGCTGTAATGCTGCTACACATGGTATAGTCTAAGCAGATTCAGCTCTAATAAGTGAAAGGCCAATGAGAACCAATCAAAAAGGCATACAACCCATGGGGGCAGAGTAAAGCTGTATTTAAAGGAGGCCTGGGAGGGGGTGGGGTGCAGGAGAAAATGAAAGCAGGAGTTAGGAAGAGAGAGGCAGTCAAAGGTCCCACAGAATTTGCTCTTTCAGCCTATGGCAGAAGGCGCACCAATCAGTGTACAGTAGGATAGCAGGCGGACCAATCAGAATCCGCCTGGGAGCGCACCACTCCAATCAGGTTCAGCCGACTGGGTTGGCTCTAGCATAGATCAGCGGTTGTACCTGAATGCTGGAGACATGTACAAGGATCCAAAATCCGACCAGCGATGGCACAAAGGGGGTCAGTCGGCAGCTGTGGAGGTGACTGGAGCTGTCCACCCAGAGCAAGGAGCACTGCTCAGGCACGAATGCCTAAGGGGATGGGGAGAGAGAAAGAGACACAATAAATATACTTTTGGATGACTGTGATTTTGGGGGCGGGAAGCTGGCGGCAAACCACCAGCGGGGGGGTGGGGGTGATTGTAACTTAAACAAAGAAGTACTTACAGAGGCAGGGGTAGGGCAGGCCAAATAGAATGAAAAGTTTAGGGAAAGAGACACCAGATGAAATAGGTGTGGGAGAGGGCTAACACAGAGGCGATTATGACAGGGTCTACAGTGCATCTAGGGTAGCAAACATCAAAACATAGAAGTTGATGGCAGATAAGGACCACAAGGCCCATCCACTCTGCCCATTTCCTTTTCTACCTTATGAATGTGTCATTGGCCTTTGCTCTGTCAATGGCCTATCTATTCATACTCATCTGTATTGCTCCCTTATGCCTATCCCATGCCTGTTTGAAGCCCTGCACTGTATTCATATCCACCACTTCCTGAGGTAGGCCATTCCATGCATCCACCACCCTTTCTGTGAAAAAGAACTTCCTCACATTACCTCTTAATCGGCCTCCCTCTAATCTCATGCTGTGTCCTCTTGTCCTGCTATTTTTCTTATATTGAAACATGTTAGACTCTTTCACCTTGTTAATGCCCTTACGGTGTTTGAATGTTTCAATAATATCACATCTTTCCCTCCTTTGCTGTAGGGTACACATACTGAGTTCAGTTAATCTGTCCTCATATGTTTTCTGATGCAGCCCCTGCACCATTTTGGTTGCCCTTCTCTGGACTGCCTTAATTTGGTTAATGTCCTTGTGAAGGTGTGGCCTCCAGTATTGCACGCAGTACTCCAGATGGGGCCTAACCAGTGTCTTGCAGAGAGGGATTATTACCTCCCTCTTCCAACTTGTGATACCCCTACTAATACACCCCAACATCCCTCTAGCCTTACCTACTGCTTTAGCTGTCTGCTTGGATGATTTCAGGTCATTGGTGATGATGACGCCCAAGTCTCTTTCTTCCCTTGTGACTGCCAGCAACTCATCTCCCAGCCTATAGGTGGCTTCAGGGTTTCTCTTCCCTATGTGCATGATCTTGCACTTCTTTGTGTTAAACTCCAGTTGCTACTCTTCCGACCATTTTGCTAGTTTATACAGACCCCCATGTCAGGGGGAGGGAATGGACAAGGATATGATAGAAGGCATAGGATGGCAGAGAAAGGGGAGATACTGTTGATGGGGGACCTTAATATGCCAGATGTTAACTGCAGCACCTTTGCTGCAGCCACATCCAAAAGCAGGGCCATTCTTAATGCCCTTCAGGTGGCATGCCTCAGACAGCTAGTTTTGGAACCTACTCATGAGAGAGCAATCTTAGACCTCGTACTCTCAAATGGGGACAGTGACAGTGTGGTTCATGATAAACTCAGCTACAGAGTCAAGCCATACAAAAGTTAGGGTTCTGGACTTCAGGAGGGCTGACTTTGGCAAGATGGGAGAGTGCCTTAGAAAAGCACTAGCAAACAGGCTAGAAGGAGGGGTGAAGCAACAATGGGGAAATATCAAAATTGCCATCACAGAGGCAACAAGCCTTTGTGTGAAGCAAATAAACAAATCAAAATGAAAGAAAAAGCCACTATGGTTCTCAAAAAAAGTGGCGGAGAAGGTTAGGGAGAAAAAGATAGCATTTAGGAAGTATAAGGAAACACAGAAGGAGCAAGACAGAGAACTGTACCAGTTAAGGCAGAAGGAAGCATCGATGGTAGTCAGAATAGCAAAGGCACAAACTGAGGAAAAGATAGCCAACTGGGTTAAGAAGGGAGATAAAACCTTTTATAGGTATATCAGGGAGCGTAGAAAGACAAAGGGAGGGATAGTGAAGCCGAATAGAATGGATGGTGGGTGGGCAGAGAGTGACAGTGAAAAAGCAGGGATACTGACTGAATACTTCTGTTCAGTATTCACAAAAGAGGAAGTGGGGGAGGTGCCCAATCTAATTAACAGAAGCACTCTGGAGAGTGGACAATCCCAGTCCTTTCACAGAAGAAAGGGTTCTGAAAGAACTCCTAAAACTGAAGGTGGACAAAGCAATGGGGCCAGATGGGATTCACCCCAGAATTCTAAAAGAATTAAGCAGAGAACTAGTGACACCACTGACTACTCTTTTTAACAAATCATGGGAGGATGGTGTGGTACCCGAGGACTGGAAGAAGGTGGATGTGATTCCTCTTCACAAAAGTGGGACCAAGACAGAGGCAGGAAACTACACAACTGTCAGTTTGACTTCTGTGGTAGGGGAAAGTGATGAATCACTTCTGAAGAAAAGAATTGTTGAGTACCTAGAGGCCAGTGGGGCACAGGACCCAAGGCAACATGGGTCCACAGTGGGAAGGTCTTGTCAGACAAATCTAATTGATTTCTTTGACTGGGTGACCAAAGTAGTAGACCAGGGAGGGGCTGTGGACATGGCCTACCTAGACTTTAGCAAGGCATTTGACACAGTCCCACACAAAAGATTAGTAGTCAAATTAACCAGCCTGGGAGTGGGTCCCAGAATGGTAGCCTGGGTAAAACAGTGGCTGAACAACAGGATACAGAAGGTAATTGTAAATGGAGTCCACTCTGAAGAAAGAGGGGTTACTAGTGGGGTACCGCAGGGTTCAGTACTAGGTCCAGTCCTTTTTAATGTCTTTATAAGTGACACTGCAGAGGGACTGGAAGGAAAAGTATGCCTCTTTGCAGATGACACAGAGATCTGCAACAGGGTTGATACACAAGAAGGCATGGAAAGGATGAGAAGGGACTTGGCAAGGTTAGAGGAATGGTCAGAAGTATGGCAGCTTGATTCAATGCAAAGAAGTGTAAGGTAATGCACCTGGGAAACAAAACCCAGGGAAGATTACACAAAGGGGAGGGTAGTAATAACAACAAAAATGGAAAGGGACCTGGGGGTAATCATATCAGATGACCTTAAGGTTGGCAAGCAATGTGAGAAGGCGGTAGGGAGGGCTGGGGGGATACTGGGATGTATAGGGAGAGGCATCACCAGCAGAAAACAGGAAGTTGTTATCCCCCTGTACAGACAGTTGGTGAGACCCCATCTGGAGTACTGCATGCAGTTCTGGAGACCCCATCTCCGCAAGGACATAGCCAGGATGGAGGCAGTTCAGAGGAGGGCAACTAAAATGGTGCAGGGTCTGCAAGAGAAGCCATACAAAGAGAGACTAAAGGAGCTTAATATGTATACCCTTGGGGAAAGGAGGGGGGGGGAGACATGACAGAAACGTTTAAGTATCTCAGTGGAATCAACAAAGTCCAAGAGGGTAGCATCTTTCAGAAAAAGAGATGTGCAAGAACAAGGGACACAATTTGAAGATAATGGGGACGGCTTCAGGGCAATGTGAGAAAGTATTATTTCACAGAGAGGGTGGTGGATGCATGGAACAGCCTTCCTGAGGAGGTTGTGGGGTCTAAAACTGTGGGGAATTCAAGAATGCATGGGACAGACATAAGGCAATTTTGGTGGGGGGTAGGAAGAAATAGGCTGTTGGTTAAATAGGATCTGCAGCTTATCCTCTAGGTAGGGAAATGGGCAGACTAGGTGGGCCAAGCAGCCCTTATCTGCCGTCAAAGTCTATGTTTCTATCTCTTCTCATTCTGCCCACCCCACCTGGATCATCAACTCTGTTGCAGATCTTGGTGTCATCTGCAAACAGACAAACCTTACCCTCCAGTCCATCTGCAACGTCACTGTTGAAGATATTAAAGAGGACTGGCCCAAGGACTCATCCCTGAGGTACCCCACTTGTGACTTGCATCTCTCCTGACTGTATACCATTTATCACTACTCTCTGTTTTCTGCCCATCAACCAGTTTTTCACCCAGCTGACCAACGTCTGACCCACCTGAGCCTACCCAGCTTATTAATCAATCTTCTACATGGAACGGTATCGAAAGCTTTGCTAAAATCAAGGTAGGCAACATCAACTGCTCCCCCTTGGTCCACCACTCTGGTTACCCAGTCAAAGAAATCTGTGAGATTAGTCTGACAGGACCTTCCTTTTGTAAACCCATGCTGTCTTGGATCCTGTGCTCCTATGGATTCCAGGTGTTGTACTATCCTTTCCTTAAGGAGTGCCTCCATAATCTTGCCCACTACTGAGGTAAGACTGACTGGTATGTAGTTCCCTGCCTCCTCCCTGTTACCACTCTTGTGGAGCGGGATCACGAGCCCTTCTCCAGTCTTCTTGAACCTTTCTTGTGCTCAGAGACTCACTAAGCAGTTCTGATAATGGCTCTGCTAGTTCCACCCTTAGCTCCTTTAGTACCCTGGGATGTATGCCATCAGGTCCCATTGCCTTGTCCACCCTAAGTTTATCAAGCTCTTGTAGGACCCTTTCTTTTGTGAAGGGACTAGTGCACACCTCCCTCCCCCCTGTGTCCATGGTGCTGAGCTGTGGGCCCTGCCCTACCTTCTCTTCAGTAAATACTGAGCAGAAGTATATATTTAGGATAGATGCTTTTACATGGTCTTCCTCTTCACACGCCCCCTTATCCCCTTTCATCTTAGCAATACTCCCTCTGGACTTTCTCCTTTCACTAATGTATCTATAAAAAGTCTTGTCTCTTTTTACTGTTTGTGCTAGTGTTTCCTCAGTTTGGGCCTTTGCCTGCCTAATTGCCTTCCCTGCTTCCCTTAGGGAAGTTTAGTATGCCTCCCTATCTTCATCCTGCTGCGTTCCCTTATATTTCCTGAAGGACAGCCTTTTGGCTCTGACCTTTTCTGCTACTGCGTTTGAGAACCAAAGTGGTTTCCTTCTTCTTTTGCACTTCCTTTTCTCACTACACAATGGGATGTTGCTTCAAGTGTTGCATTTTTAAGGCTTGCCCACTTTGCCTGTACCCCCTCATCTGTATTTCTTTTTGCCAGGGCTAGCTTAACTCTGTTGGCCATCTTATCAAAGTCAGCTCCTTTGAAGTCCCATATTTTTGCCTTGGAATGGGATGATTTTGTTCTAGTGGCCAAATTGAACCATACCATGTGATGGTCACTGGCACCCAGGTGACCTTCTACCTGGAGATCTGTGATCCTTTCCCGGTTAGTCAGTACTAGATCTACGACAGCCCTGTCTCTTGTGGGTTGTTGTACCAGCAAGGGGAATACTTTTGAGAAAGATGGAGAGAAAGGTGGAGAAAAATAGGTCAGAAGTTGCAAAGAAACAGTTCAGATATTAGCTGACAGTGCTAGTCAAATTTAACATTTGTGGACTATCAAGATCTTACAATAAAATGGGTAAACAGGCATTAATAATATTTGGCCTTAACAGTACAGGTTATGTCCACTCATAGCACTTCTAATAAATACTTTTGCTTTGCATATCGAAAATAACACAGTTAGATCCAGGTTTTTTTTGAAAATTCAAGCAGGAGTTAGGAAGAGAGAGGCAGTCAAAAGTCCCACAGAATTCACTCTTTGAGCCTATGGCAGAAGGCGCACCAATCAGTGTGCAGTAGGATAGCAGGCGGACCAATCAGAATCCACCTGTGAGCACGCTGCTCCAACTGGGTTCAGCCGACTGGGTTGGCTCTAGTGTAGATCAGCGGTCATACCTGAAGGCTGGATTCATGTTCAAGGATCAAAAATCTGGCCAGCGGTGGCACAGGGGGTCGGTCGGTGGCCGTGGAGGTGGCTGGAGCTGTCCGCCCGGAGCGAGGAGCACCGCCCAGGTGTGAATGCCTGAAGGCTGGATCCATGTTCAAGGATCCAAAATCTGGCCAGCGGTGGCACAGGGGGTCGGTCGGTGGCCATGGAGGTGGCTAGAGCTGTCTGCCCAGAGTGAGGAGCACCGCACAGGCCCAAATGCCTGAATGCTGGATCTATGTTCAAGGATCCAAAATCCAGCCAGCAGTGGCGCAGTGGATCAGTCGGTGCCGTGGAGGCGGCTGGAGCTGTCCGCCCGGAGCAAGGAGTGCCGCTCAGGCACGAGTGCCTGAAGGCTGGATCCGTG
The DNA here is from genome assembly GCA_016271365.2 of Neoceratodus forsteri. Lineage (NCBI taxonomy): Eukaryota > Metazoa > Chordata > Ceratodontiformes > Ceratodontidae > Neoceratodus > Neoceratodus forsteri. The sequence goes on from JADMNL010000034.1 coordinate 134,371,735, forward strand.
TTCAAGGATCCAAAATCCGGGCAGCAGTGGCACAGGGGGTCAGTCGGTGGCTATGGAGGCGGCTGGAGCTGTCCTCCCGGAGCGAGGAGACTCAGTTGCAGCATCTCCATCATCCCCCTCCATGACTGCTGTCCAATACAAATGCAGTTCTGGGCATTTCCAGAACTTATGATAACAGTTCCCTACCTCACCATAGTTTCTTCAACATCTGTCAGAGGAATAGGTAGTAAAATGTTTAGAAATGACATGAGTGATACAAAAAAAACCTGGCACTCACCTTCCAGCAAAATTCACACCAAAATTGGAGAGCTTGTGGTTTTGCGTATTCCTTATAGAAAAACAGCTAAACCACCCCAATGCATAAGGTGTGTATCGAATAACAAGAACTCAGACACAACATTTAACTCCAGCACCACCAACTGCACAAGAAGGGAGTTAAACCCAAATAAAGTAAAAATAATGCAAATTTTATTTCCAATAGCGTGCAAGCAACAGCCTCTCACTGGGAGCCAGAAGAACAGCCAACACCTCCTACCAGTTTCACTGGAAAGGCATCTACAGGGACTACAGGAAATAAAATTTGGGTTGTCTGCACTTTATTTGGGTTTGACTGCATTCTTGTGCAGTTAGCCGTGCTGGAGTTGTATGTTGTGTCTTTATGTATTCCTTGCCAGATTTTCGCCCAACTCTGGTAAGGCATGGTCTGTCCAAGCTCCCCCTCCCAGTTTGCTCAAGTTTTCTCTGTTGCTACTTGACTATCTCCTTCTCACAACATTGCATATATCTGTGAAATAAATTTCCTATTATCAGAAGTATGTTCCTTTATCCAAACCAGCTCCAATCCTGGAGACGTTGGTTGCTTTACCGCCATGATCCCTGGCCCTGTTAAAATATAATTTTTACATTACAAAAATCTATGAAAGTCTGATTTCTGAAGATGCAATTCTCTCTTCAAAGTGAGGAAACTTTTCATCTTAGCATCATCTGTGATCAATTGTCCCAGATTATGCAGGCCATTTCTCGCCCAGAGCTGGAACCGAGGATCCCAATGTGCTGCCACAAAGTTCAGTAGGTATTGCAGGGGTATGTCATTCCAAACTAGGGTGGAGATTTCCCACCTCTTTCTAACCTGAAGCCATATGCACAGAGTGTGCCTGGTCCAAGGATTACTAAGGTTTTTAAGTTCACAGGTGGAAATCACCAAGGGCAGAACATTTAGCAGAATGTGAACATGTGCACTGGCTTCCATTTCTGGTCAACCCCCAGAGTACAGGCACCAGTATTTTTAACAAAGGAAGTAACTGGGCAGCTTTGTAATACTTCTGAAAGTTCAAAAACCCCCATCTGCCTTTGTCTTTTGCTTCTGTTAATAAAAGTCATCTAATTCTTGTTTTTTTTCCCAGCCCACATAAAATGTGACATTTTCAGTTTCTAATCTTTCCAATGTTTGGATGAACTGGGAGTGACAAAGTGGAGTAAAGGAATAAGTACCATGACAGAATGTCGATTTGTATTGCTTCTGTTCTATTAGAGAAAGTTACTGGGAGGGACTGCCATTGGTTAAGGCCAGCATATACTTGTTTCAGAGCATCGTAGTTATATGAACACACTTTGGATATGTTTTTCTGGGATTTGAATTTCAAGACAGCATACCTTATATTTTACCCATTTATATGGCATCTGAGTTTGTATATTTGTAGCAAGTGTCCTGTTAATGTGTAATCTCTCTGATTTAGCAGCATTTACTGTAAAACCAGAAATGTCCCCAAAGGTTTTTAACAAATTTAATAGAGGGGGAGGGTTTTTTTGGGATCACTAAGAAAAATTTACATGTCATCTGCATAAAGTGAGATTTGGTTGGTACTACCCTAAACTGTGAGCCCATTTATCCCTCTGCCTGTTGCATTGTCTCCACTAGAGGTTTCGTGCTGATAGCAAAACGGGGTGAAGGACACCACTGCCGGGTTACCCTTTCTATCTGGAAAACCTCTGATAGGGTGCCATTAACCCTGACCTTTGCTTCCAGGTGAGTATAGAGCATGTCTGTCCCAGCTGGGAAACCCTAACCTATATGCAAGTGTCCCATGACTGTTTTAAGATAAATCCAATTGAGGCAATCAAACGCCTTTTCTATTTTTATTCCATTTTAGATTGCCTTCTTTTTTCTTGTCGTGTAGGATGCCTATCTCCATCATTTTGAGCTTGCGTGAACATTTTATTTAATTTTGAGACAACTGTATTTATTATTTTATTTTAAATTTGGTGGCTACACTGAGCCAAAGTTGAGACTGCCTGAGGCCATGTTTCAGAGCAGAAATCTGCGAGGGGTACAGACAAAAGCTGGACCAGAGCCCCACCAGCACATCAGATGTTGCAAGGCCGGTCACTGTGACAGTTTACTACCATTACGGTATAATCTTCCGTCATTCTTAATGTGCCAGCAGCTGAGATCAAAGTCATACTCAAAGCAAATAAGCAACCCGGTCCCTCCAGGGCAAGGAGTGGGTTGGCTTCCAGTGGATGTTTTGTGCCCACTTGCCCACCCTCCAACAGTTGCTGCTGGCAGCATTATATTGTTTGGTTTTCCAGAAAGGGAGCCCCACTCTGTTTGGCATTCCAGAACTGGACCGCCATTCTGTTTAGCATTCCAGAAGGGAGCACCTCCTTGTTTGGCATTCCAGAAGGGAGCACTACCCTGTTTTGCATCCCAGAAAGGAAGCACCACCCTGTTTGGCATCCCAGAAGGGGAGCTACTCTTGTTTCAGTGTCCTTGAAGAGGAGTACCTGATGATCCCAGGAGTGATGCTTTTAAAAAATATATAAATAAACCCAGAATTATTTAACTTGGTAGTTCAAACCATATACTGTACAAAATAACATAAGGACAACCCATGTAAAACAAGGCTGTGTTTCCATCTCAGGGTTTTGAGCATCATTCTTGAGGTCCTTATGATGTCATCAGAACCCCTCGATGGAAACGGTATGCAGCCACGATGTTGACATTTCGACAGCGGAGTCCCCTACAATGACAACAGTGCCACGTCGCTGTAGGGAATCCGCTGGAACCTAGCATTGTCTGTCGGGGGTCCTGCACCCCCCCAATCAGCTCCGACTTGGAGTTGAGAATCCTAAGTGGGGGGTGCAGCCTCATGGGGGGTTCGCCAAGCCTCTAGCAAAGAAAATACTAGTGTGTTAGGAAACTGGCAGCTGACCGCAAAATACAGTCAACCTGCCGGTTTTGTTGTCGGGTCCGTCGACAACTATTTTGTAGACCCATCATGGATCTGATAGAAACACAGCCTTGTTATGCATAGTTACTCATGCATTATTCTCTAAGTGGTGTTCTCTCACTCTGCCTTTGAGCCTAATTCCTGATTTGCTTCTAATATGGTGAGTCTGCTGTGCACCTGGGGACATTTGTTCTCCAAAGAATTTTAGCATAGGGACAAAATTTGAAAAATCCTTTTGAAAACAGGGCGTGTTGTATTTACTGATCTTGTGTAACTTATTTTTCAGTTGTTCATGCCTCACTTACCCTTAATTTCCTGGAAAGATTCATAGGCCTATATATAGATGACAGCTGCTAGATTTACATGGTCAGCTAAGTAAATTCTTGTGTTCCAGTGTTTCCATCTGAGTCATGAATGGTGTTGTTTCAGTTTCAGTGTGAGAGCACAGTTTAATCACTATATAAGCCTAGTCATAATTCTCAGCTATACTGCATTTTAAAGCATTGGCCCATATTTGGCCCCTAAGAAGCATGGCTCAGTTCAGACAGTAGCGCATCCATCTCTGGGCAAGAAGGTCGTGGGTTCTAGTCCCACAATGGGACTGGGTTCATCGATGCTGGCACCCTAGTACTAGAGGGATGTTGTACTGTTAGGATGTGCTGTCTTTCAGATGAGACATTAAACCAAGATGTCTTCTGTCCATCTCTGATTCTGTCCAGATGGAAGCAAAAGACCCTGAGGTACTTTTTGCAAGACTAGTGGATTCTCTAGGTACACCCTCATTACTCCAAGCAGGGGAGGGAAGTACACTCCTCTGGCCAGGTGGCTCTTTTCCCTCTTTGCCAAAGACATCCATGACAGGACGTGGAGAGCACCCCTCACAGGAAGAGTAATGGATTCCCCTGGTGTTCTGGCCAACATTCCCCTTCCCATAAAACTGGTTCATGCAATTGTCCAAGGCTGTGTGTGGGTGCTGATGTGTGAAATGGCTGCCACTACACATTCAGTTACTTCACTGCCATACTCTAACTGCTTGTAAAGTATTGTGGGATACTGTTTGACATCACTGGCCTTTACACAGGTTGTTGCCTCTGCTACCCATAAGATTGTTCACTCTCTTGACCTGGTTTTCCTCCTGGAGATTGAAACCTCCAACTTGGTGGTGGAACCAGTCAGATGGCCTTATCATCACACTGTGGGGTTCAGTTTCTATGCCATCCCTCTAACAGGATTACTCCTGTGGAGATGGTCAGATACCACCCTTTGTAGGATGTGAGCCCTGATGGTCTATCAGTGGTGTTAGACCTATCGGTGATTCTGGTGGCAAGCAGGAGTCCAGACAGCCTGGTTCAGGCCTGTAATAAGGCCGTTACTATGGCCCTGGACTCTATCGCTCCTGTCCATGTTCATCCTCTCTCCCTTCGTTCTTGGTTCCCATGGTTTGATGGGACCGTGAGGGAGTTACGGCGAATTGGATGAAGGTTAGAGCTTCGCTGGCAGAAATCAGCCCTGGCAGCTGACCACCTTAGATTGATGGAACATTATCAAATCTATCAATCAGCAGTCACCCATAAGAAGGCAGAGTTCCTGTCCAGCCAGATTGCTCAGAATCGACCAGCTCAGCTCTTTCAAACTGTAGACAGGTTGTGCAAACCAACCTGTCTTCAGAGTCGAACAGCCTTTTCACAGATTGAGTGTGATGAGCTCATTTGCTTCTTTGTAGATAAGGTGGCCATCATCATGGCAGAAATCCGTCCGTCTCACTCTATGGGATCCGATAGTGGTCGTTGCATGGTCACCTCTCCTCTGTTTACCTGGAGTTCCTTTGACCAGCTGGAAATAGTGGATGTTGTGTGGATTGCCCAGGGTATGCACCCAACATGCTGTAATTTGGACCCGGATCCAACTTTCCTGATGAGTAGGTCCAGTCCTAGCAAGGATGGTTTGGTACTCAGAGTCCGGTGAGTTTCCTAGCTCCCTGAAGGAGGCGGTGGTGACACCTCTCCTAAAGAAAGCTGCTCTGGACCCAAGCTGCTTTGCAAACTACAGACTGATCTCATACTTCCCCTTTGTTTGGAAGGTAATCGAGAAAGTTGTGGTGCTACAACTGGAGAACCACCTGACCATCCATAACATTTATGAACCTCTCCAGTCCAGTTTTCATAAGAGGCATAGTACCAAAACCTGGTTCGGGTGCTTAATGAGCTCCTGATGGTGAGAGATCAGAAGCGCTATTCTGTCCTGGTACTTCTTGATCTCTCTTCAGTGTTTGACACCATGGACCATGGGGTGCTTCTCGAGTGCTTCAGGTTCATCTGTGGCCTATCTGGTATAGTTCTCAGATGGTTTAAGTCCTTCCTCAATGGCAGAACTCAGAGGGTTGTGTCGGGGATTATTGCCTCTGACCCATTCTCTCTGCTGTTGTCCCCCATGTTGTTTGCGGTGTACATGCTGCCCCTCAGAAACACTTTAAGATGGTATGGGCTGAGGTTTCACTGCTATGCTATGCTGATGATATCAAGCTCCACCTGTCTTTTACACCCAACCAGGATAGTGTGTGCTTGGTACTTAACAACTGCCTCACTGAAATCCAGGACTGGATGAGCTCCAGCTGGTTGAAGGTGAACTCTGGAAAGACTGAGGAGATGGTAGTGGATCTGGGTTGCCGGACAGAGTGGTTGGGAGCTGACCAACTCACCAGACTTTGTCTTGGGGGTATCCAGCTGCCTTATTCTGAACAGGTGCAAGACCTGGGGGTGATTCTTAATGACAGACTGACACTGCATTCGCAGGTGTCGGCAGTCGTCAAGTTCTCTTTCTACCATCTGAGGAACACTGCCAGGGTTAAGCACCTTGTTCCATCCAGTGACCTTCCAAAGTTGATCCATGCATTTGTGGCTTCACTTCCTTGACTACTGCAACTCCCTTTACCTCGGGCTTCCAGGGGTTGATACCCACTGCATACAGCTAGTGCAGAATGCTGCGGTGTGGTTTTTCATGGGGACTCCCCATTCAAGTTGCATCACACCGATGCTGCACAAACTGCACTGGCTGCCTATTCTGTGGCGGATCACCTTCAAGGTCAGGCTTCTGACCTATAAGTCCCTGCACGGACTGGGCCCGGATTATCTGCAAGAGCTCCTGTGCCCCTACTGACCCGGGCGACCACTCTGCTCAGCTGACGAGGGGGTTGCTAGAGATTCTCAGGGAAAGTCTTAAGACATCAGGGGCCCATGCATTTATGCATGCGGCCCCAATCCTGTGGAATTCTCTACCCCGTCAGATACGTGAGTGCACGACTATGGAGCGCTTTAAGAAGGCCTTGAAGACACATTTGTGGCTTAGCGCCTACCCAGGCTGATTATTTTAGCTATTCAATTATTTTATCTGATCATATTGCCATGTATTTTATTGTTATTTTTATGTCTGTTATTGTACAGTGCCTCAGTTCATGAAAGGCACTTTACAAATAAAGTTTATTATTATTAAAAAAGTGCTATATGCTATAAATGCTAATTCTTCTTCCGTTACCTTGGCACCAGTATCCTTGATTGACAAGGGAGACAGGAAGAGCCCAGGAATTAACCTTTAGGGGTCTCTGTAAGCTATTTTACTTACATTAGTGAACTCACAGGTATTGGGGTGGGGGAGGCACATTATGCTGCTTTATATGCCTTACCAGCTGACAGTTATTACTTAAGGTCCTTTGTCTCCGTAGCTCCTAGGCTGTGGAATGACCTCCTGGCCGACATCCAGGCTTGCACCAATCACAAGTCCTTCAAATCCTCCCTTGGGGCCCTACTTCTTGTATGCAACCAGTGCACTTGTCCCAGCTGAGTCTCCACCCCCAATGACCTCTGTGAGGTCATCGGTCAAACCTATGTCTTGCACAGGCTATGGTTCTTGCTGTTACCTTTATGCTATACTTTCATCCCTTCGCAGTGTTAAAGTCTGTATATTTTTTAAGCCTGTTAATATGCCTCAACTATGTAGATTACAGATTGTTTGCTAATACTGAGATGAACACGGATGACTGAGACAGAATCAGTAGAAGTTGCAAGCCACTTCTCCCCTGCCCTCCAGAAGTCACTACAGGTACTGGATCCCAGCTTGAGACCAGATCCCAGTGCTGCATTAGCTAACATATCACGGTAAGTTGAAGCAGGATTTGCCCACTTACACAGACATAGTTCATGCTTCTGTGACATGTAAATTTTGCTTTGCCCACATTTCTGTCCCACTACAACTGCTGCCATTGCTATGCACTACTAAGTCTGGCAGTGCAATCAACACTTAAGTACTCCTGTGCAAAGGACAGTTAGCACCTTGCCCAGTTTAACCAATGAGTGCAAGGGAGTAGAGTGGGGTGTTAGCATTTACAGTCCCATTCACACAGAAAATTCTGTGGCATTACTGGTGGTTCACAGCAGCAAGACTGTTGCCACCATGCATGTCCGAACACCAGAGTTTTGCCATTTTGGGTTGCAGTTCCATTGTGACTGCGATCTCCCTCTTTTCTTGACATTGCTAGTGGTGCGGGCATTTTGCGTCGTTTTGAGTGGCTGCCTGAACAGCCCGCACCACTCACATCACTGTGACAGGCTTTTCCCAGCCTGCACTTGTGGTTCTATTGGCAGCATGAACCAGTAATTTTTAAAACCAGAGTTCAGCTAAAGGTTGTTTCTGATTGTTTAAAGACAGCTAATAGTTTAAAGACAGCTGAACTTGGGGAAGTGGCTTTTTTTTGGAAACTGAGGTCTAAAAATTGAAGAAAACACAGTCTCGGAGTCAAGCCCTGACACTAGGCATGTGCGTATGTATACGCATAAGCCTAGTGTCACGGCTCGATTCTGAGACGGTTTTCACTTCAATTTCTAGCCTTTGGTTTCCAAAAAAAGTCACTTCCCCAAGTTCAGCTGTTTTTAAGCTATCAGAGAAAGCCTTTAGCTGAACTCGGGTGAAAAGATCAATGCCAGATCCTTCTGGCACTACCAGTGCCTCTCAGCCACCCCCCTCCCCACCAGAACCCTCCACAAATACCAGAACCTCTGGAGGAGCACCTACAGTGCTCCAGAGCTGAGCCATCTGAATGCTGCTCCAACAGCATTTCGGGGAGAATGGCCAGAACGAATCAAAGGGCGCTGATGTAAGTGCCGGACACGTGAACAAGGCATACAGATTCTGGAATCAGAGAATCTTGAATTAAGGAGGCAGTTAAATAGGGCATTATTCTATGACAGCACATAAGCATTCAGATAGCAAGAAATGCGGATCAAGTGGACACAGATTAACCAGGTCTGACTATTTATAAATGTTGATCGTACTGTAATTAATTCCAGTTTGCTCCTGAAAAAGAGGTTTTTAATATCAGTGAGCCTACCTGGTTAACAAAATCCAAATAAAGAAAAAGAAATTTCACTAAAGCTCTACAAGCAAAGGACTGTTCCACAACTACACTTAACACAGCACTCTGACTTTTCTTTATCGGTTTCTATTTCTCAGTGCAGTTTAAGTTTCAGTGCACTGTCTAGGTTTTTGGACTGCATCACTTCTTTCTTCTGTCGAGGGTGTGAGTAGGACGTTTGCTCTCTTTAGGGGGATTCCATGCAGTTTCTGGGAGGATCAAACAACAAGGCCAGATGTGGTTACCTCCCTGAGCCCTGTGCATTTCTCCTAGGAGAACTAATGTAACTTTCGTTTTATGTAAGCGATACTTGGTTCAGGAATGAAAGGAAACAGAAAGAAAAATGAGTATCTTGATATTTTTGCTAAGCGGACATTACTGCTGAAAAAGCTATAGAGCTACTAACAAATACTGCTGCTTTAAAGGTTTATGATTTTGGCCTGAAGTACACCTGATAACACGTTTATACCACCTTGATATAAATGATTAATGACATCTGAAATACCCAAACTAATGAATCAACTGTGACATCGTCAATACACAACTTTTATACCTGACTACCTCAGCTACAAAATCATACTTGTATACAAAAAGCTTTCTCAGCTTTTTGTTTCACAGCCCAGCAAAGTTAAAAACACTCACATTGCTACACAAACCCTGTTAGAGCCAAATACTCAATATGTGATCTTTTGCAGCTCAATTGACCTCCCCATTCTACAATCCATCCAGCTGAAGAAATCAGTGACAATTAGGACTCTGGTATAAATAAGATATTGCATCTCAGCTGGGATATCATAGATTAAAAACAAACAACACTGTAAAAAACCAAAACACAACATATTACAAACTGTTCAGTTTCCGCCGCCCCCATAAAGTTATAACAGGGAGCTCTACAGGCGCTTCATTCCCCCTCCCTTTCTGGTGTGGTCTGTGCCATGCCCTTCTATCTGTCTCACCACTGTCTGATTCACCTCCTCCAACAGCTTGGTTTACCTGTCCACCACCCATTGCAATAAAAAGTAGTTTCTGGTATCGGTCTTCAGCTTGTCCCTACCAGCTTCATGGAGCATGGTGTTTGTGTTCCACTTAGTCTGCACTATGCCCTACTATCCACGTTGCCCCTCTGTCCACTTTATTTACCCCCTGGAAGTATTTGTATGTTTATTTTTTTTACTTGCAGTTTATGCCACCTTCCTTTCTCCAGCACCATACTCTTTTCGGAGCTCGTACTATCTGACCGGCCTCTTGGCTCCCCTGGTTTGCCCCACAGAACAAAACGGGGTGAAAGGGACACACCCCTGAACTCTTGTGTTGACAGGAGGAACTCTAATTAGGCAAGGACATTAAGGGGCATGCGCATACATGTGGCAATGCTGCACCGTCAGCATTCCTTCTGCCCACTGGTCCTCAAGTCGCACTATTACCTATGGTCAACCAGGTGGCAGTATTGTACCAGAGGACTGCGGATAGCACCATGCATCCCTGGAGAACCACAGCATCCTCTGGGAGGCGCAGTCCTTTTCCTGATGACTTGAGTTTGTTCCTGAACCCAGATCGCTGACATCACAAGTGGTAATCCTACTGCTGCACTCATGGGTTGGCCCCAAAGATCCTTGTTAATGTTTTGACTTCCAGGTTAGCAGTACCTTCCCACTGCCCTTTACTACCCCTTACCAGACAGCCCGTTTTGGCACCTTTTTATCACCCTTGATGTTTTGGCATTCTACGCCACCTTTGTTCTCCAGCAAAAAAAAAATATATATATATTTTTTTTTTTTTTAATAAAAGCTTTTTTTTTTACCGCCAGAGTCAGGAAAGCTCTCAGCCCCTCCTCCCGACTAACATCCATCTCCCCCAGTGCACCAGGCTAAGTCTCCCATGGATTTCCTGCTGTGGCTGGGCCAGAGGTGGGAGAGTCGTTCCCCTTCAATGCACATATCCAGAGGTGCCTAGGATCAGGGGACAGCGTGGGCCAGGAGGGCGTGGATGGGGCTTCATAAAGCCTGCCTGGCTCCATTTTCTCCTATCCACCTCAATACCACAGCGACACGTAAGTGCATGTGTCTGGAGGCAGGCATGTATGATGTACCAGAGAACTGCAACCCCTCCTTACGAGTTGCTTGCACCTGCACTACCACTGGCCTTCCACCCGGTGGCATTCAGAGGCCAAGATGGCTTGCCTCCCATCTCCAGGAGAGAAGCGATATCCTTGGTATGCTCAACCCTCTCCCCCACCCACCAACCCCCAGTCTGCTCCTGGACATGGGTTGCTGGCGTGGCAAGTGGCAGAACTACCATTGAGCCACTGGGCTGGCAGCAAATAGATACATTTTTTTAAGCACACAGGAATGTACCCACCAAGTTTTCAACTATGGGCCTGCACCTTTTATAAGAGGAGTATGAACAGCAGAGGCATGTACCCTCAAAGTGCTGATGTCCGCTTCCATTTCTATGACTGCCACTGTACTGTACTCAGCCCAAGCTGTCTTAATACAATAAGACCTCATTTTTGATTCGGGGGAGGTGTAGACACCTCCCACTGCTTCAGCATGGATGATTACATGTCATTGGTCTCAGTTCTGCCCAAGGATAATATGTTGGCGGACAAGCTTGTTATGGGGAAGTGTGTGGGGCTTAGGGAAGAAACAGAAGATCCTGCTCTGCTGCGTTAGATGACTTCTGCAAAGGCCTCCCCGTGTACCACTCTCTCACTCCCAGGGGCTCCCCATATCTACAGCTTGGGTCTATCTTTTTTGGGGCTGTTGTTGGGATTGAAAGGTCATGATGTAGGAGGTCATAAAGGTCATGAGCATATCATTGGTCAGATTCATAAAGCACAGCATACCTATGAGGTACTGTCACAGGTTTATGAGCTCAGCACAAGACATCAGTGCTGGGACAGACAGTTTCAGTTAGACTTTATGAGTTCCACGTGTCTTTTCCTACAAACACGTACTGAGACAGTGAGAACTCTTATTTTTATAAACTTTATATGTTTGCATTAATATATATTAGTCTTAGACACTTAGCATTAGTTCATTAGGTACGTATTATTTTAGGATAGGCACATTTATGGGGTTAAATACAGACAGTTAGAATGAGAAAATCATCTCGAATTATAGAGTGATGGTGGAAGAATTATGCGTTTATTTATGCCTCAAATGTCCCATAACACAGATTGTACCACACAGTTCCCTTGAAAGACTGCCTAGTTTAGGAATAGTCCAGAGTTTCCTTTTCTGGTAAATATGTTATTCCTGTACCAGACAGAAGGACACTGCATGAGGTCATTTTTGACCCTCATGGGAAAACATGTATTTTTTTTTTTTAATCATTCAAATCCTGTGGAGTTAGTGGAGACAACCTGTCTATGGAATAACATATAAATATGGGCTAAACTGTTAGCTAAGTTCTCCGCACAGTCTGATAGCCAGCGATGGCGTCACTAAGGCCCTTCCCGCTGTGCGTGACCATGCTAATAAAGTGAAAATCAATTAATTATACTTATTTAGCAGTAGCCAAGATAGTAATCCAGACCACTCCTCAGACGTGTGCACAGGTAACCTAGGCGCAGAGTGTGGGGTTGCTAGCCCCATCCGATAATGAACAAATTCCAAGCAATCTCTGCACTCATGTGCCAATAATGTTGCAAAACAGACACCAAACAGTGTTTGTTGGATGCACTTATAATGCAGTCATTTGGAATTCTTGGAGCAGAAAGATTTACTTGTGAATCCTGACATCATACAATAAAAATTCACAGCTTTGTGGAAAGAAAAATAAGGTTGGTGTCTGTTTTGCACATTATTGGCACGAGTGCAGAGATTGCTTGGATTTAGTAGCCAAGATAGGCAGGATGCTTTAACAATATAATTAGGATATATATTGGGTGTCCTGTGTTTGATGTTTGGGTCAACTGATTGGATGGTTCTTTAGAAGAAAATGTCATCTTGGAAACTGTGTCTTGCTAACTGGAAACCCTGTATAACAAATTAGATTTGTGTTACACTTTCACAAACTTGTGTAAGACTCTCATTAGACTACATCAGAAGTTCTAAAGTAACAGTAGCATCATAAATAATCGTAATTATTTATCAATAGCTGAGCTGGAATGAATCGGAGACTCTGATTGTATTTTGAGGGCATATGCCTTCTTCACCTGAACAAACTGACAACAACGGGCATTGGAGAAATGGCCACAGCCACGTGTTTATTATTAAAACCAATTATCAGTATGTACATTCACTTCAGCATGCTGTGCACAGATAGGTAGCCTTGGAAGGAATCTAGCTCACCATGGAGCCTAGATCGCCGATGGCCGACTCTCCCTCCCAGAAGAGGGCCGCCTTACCATCAACCGGGACCCCACGAGAGACAACAGCCTCCGGGGCATGAGGGATGGCTCTATGACCGGCTGCGGGTAGCTCCTCTCCCTTCAGAGGATCTGCCATACCGTGGGACACTGCTTGAAGAGGATGCCCTCCGGAATCCATCCGTCAGGCCCGCCCTCCTGTCAGCCTCAGGGAGATCTGGCTGGTCAAGACACATGATCCCGTTACCCCCTCCACAGCATTCCAAGACTGCCAAGCCACCACAAGGCAAGTTCTTGCCAACTCATCCCCCAAGGAGGAATGAGGAAGAATTCCTCCTGTGCAGCCCCTCTTAAGGGGCCTGGCTCCTTCATGTCCCTGGCTGCAGGCTCCCTCCCTTCTGGGCAGTCCTACCTGGTCCCTATTGCTGTTCAGGTGTTTCTGGCCATGCCCCCAGACAAAGACCCACCTGCTGCGATACCTTGTAGGCTTCTCCATAAGCAGCAGCATGAGGATGTCAGAAGGGAGCCAGCAGAGAGTCCAGATGGTAAGAGAGGCTCAAGGAGTGACAGTAAGAATGAGTCTTACGGAATGAAGAGGCGGAGATGGAGGAGGAGGAAAAGACATTCTGTTTCAGTTTCCTAAACCTTAGGACTGTCTCATACAGGCCAAGTAAAACAGAACTTGGGCACGTGCCTGAGCAAGATCGCAGCTTAGGCTTTTTTCCCCCACTAAATTGGATTGTCAATCTGTTTATATTAGACGGTTTCATGAAGTCTTGCTAGTACCTTTTGGTCGCTCTTGTTTCAGTATTATACAAGCCTGCTTCTGGTGTTTTTATTTTCCTCAGTACATATTTACTGATTGTCAGAAAACCTCTGCCAGTGATTCCTGTCCAACTCAGTTAGTTAATAATGCGTACCGCTTTCAAATAATGGCATCAGTGATACCTGCTGAAAGAACTGAGTAGATGTTTTCAAAGCTCCTGGCTGGAATGGACGACATAGGGGCTATCACCACTCAAAATAAAAGGGACATTCACGGTTTGGGACAGAGAATTATGGTCACTGAAACCAACTTTAACAGTCTTCAGACCTCTACTCATGACCTCCAAACACAGCTTAGGGAACGGAAACAGACCATTCAATAGCTCCAGGAAAAAGTCGACGACCTGGAGAATAGGAGTCATCAGAATAATCTACGCTTCTTGGGCTTACCAGAGAGGGCTGAGATGGAAGGCACCATTGGATTTCTATGCCATATTCCACCTACTATTTTGAAACTACCTGGCAATCTTAGGTTTGAAATTGAAAGAGCCCACCGGAGCATGGCACCTCCGCCCAAGAAAGGCGAGAAGCCTAAACCAATGATTGCTCATTTTCTACATTACCAGGTTAAGGAAGATATTTTGAAGTGGGCAAGGGAACTAGGTAAATTAGAATGACAAGGCCATCCAGTGTCCATCTTCCAGGATCTCTCTAGGGACCTTGCAAGCTTCTGCAAAGCCTAGACAGTGGTTCCTCGGCAGCTGCAGTTGCACCAGCTGGGCATCCCGTTTGCTCTCAGGTATCCTGCTACATTTTGAATCATTGTCAATGGGGTCCTAATCACCTTTAATTCCCCTGAAGCAGCTACGCAATGCGTGCAGACACACTGGCACTCCAACATGGACACCACAAGACATTTCAAACAACGCAATATTGCTGAAGGCACTTTGAAGTCTGGAAAAGTAACTAAAATGGACACTACTCCTGCCACTCAACATGATCACCCTTAGTCAGGATCCGCAGGAGGAGCAGTGGTCATTGCCCCCTACATTTAAACAACAGAATCGCCTTATAAGATCAAGAAGGGATAGATCTGTACCCCCTATCAGATCCCGCAGCCCCAGTCACATGGACAATGACTCAGGAGAAGAGGTTGATACAGAACTCACCCCCTTTCAAACACCTAATAAATATGTTCCACTGATCTTATGGAAAGTAAGGAAATGGACCCAAAGAAAGAAATACTTGCAGCCAGTACATCCTTAACAAAAGCTGTTTCCCTGTTGAGGGCACAAGGTTCAGGAGGTCACTCCTCAGGCCCCCCCCCCACCCCACCGACAGAGTCTACATCCTCTTGGGCAGAAATTGTAGCTGTGGCAGTCTCCCTTCCCTCCTCAGGCTCCTCCGGACCTGATTAACGTACTCCTGATACCCAGGAACATAACCATGGTAAAGGCGGACAGGGCTGAAGCTGTGCTACGATAAAACTTTATGTATACGTGCTGCTGTGGAAGTTTTTTTTCACTGCCTGTCAGGATACAATCTGCTTAAATAATGTGATATGGGATTCTAAAAACTGCTTATGTACGAGGTGGCAAGACTTTCTTTTCCCTGCTCCCTTTTGTGTTGCCTGTCATCAACTTTAAAATCTCTTAATCAAACATTGCTTCAAAACTGTCTTTCTCTCCCTTGCACCACATCAATGAACTTGCCTCTTTTCCCACCTGTGCTTTCAATCAGGGACACCCTTCTCGAACGAGGGAGTGTGTGAACCCAAGGAGCCACTCGCACAGACGAGGTGCGTAGCTGCAACGATTATTTGCTTGAAACACTATAACAAATAGTGTGAGCAAATACTGTATTACAGGAAATATTCACAGTTTTTGCTGGTTCCATATTACAGTGAAAATAAAAAGAGAGTGTGTATTAGGTACATTAATTTATTTATTTAACCAGGTGAGACACACTAAGCTGAAAGCTTTTTGTTACAGGTGCAACCTGGGAGCACATGGAAGTTAAGTGACTTGCTCAGTATGCAAGTGGAAGCTATGTGATTCAAACCCAGGTCTGGTCTGCTGGATGTCACCAGTGACAATAAGAGGAAGTGAACATGTGGGATTGTGCTTGGAGCACTAAATAGAACGGGCGTGAAATTAAACTGCTATATAGTACATCCCATATTACTTTGTTTTAGTTAAAGCTTTGCTATGTCTCTCAACAGGTTTACTGCAAAGCATGTTCATTTGTTTTTTTAATGTTTTAATTATTTTTTCCAGCTACTGCAATAGTTGATGGCACATTTTTACTCCTGAAGCTGATTTTGTTGAACTTAAACTTATGAATTATTGATTAACTCTCATTAGAAATAGCAGTTTAATGTAGTTTGACACCTACTGCACCTCACTCTATGCTGATGCCTTAATTCAATTATTCTTGTTATGGTATTAGGTTGCTATGTCTTTATTTTCCAGAAAAAGTCAGAATTTTCAATTTTCCTATCCAGCTATACAGTCAAGCTAAAGGCACCTACCTGCAACAAATTTGGCTCCTTGCTTTGAGGTTAGACTCCCACAATATTGCAGAATTTAAATTAAAATTACAGGATAGCTTGCAACTGGTCTCCTGAAGTTACAGAGCAAACTGCTGCTTCCACTTGAACTATACTTAAATTTCAAAGGCAGGGGAGGGATTTAAAACTAGTTGCTATAGTGATCGCTCCCAAATGTTTAACGTAATCAATTGCTGTATGATATACTATCAGGCTGATTCGTAGAGTATAGAATTTCCTAAAGCTAAGAAGAATAACGTTTTATTTTACAGCTTCCTTTATTTATATGCACCAAACCATTAAATGCACTGTGGATAATTGTATGTCTTGTAGGAGGCTGTATTTTTCACCCCCCCCCCATGGTGTATACTGTAGCTCCTGACAATTTTAGCCCACCCCCGTTCCTTTTTTTTTAATTGTTACCTCATTTGTTTTGGGGTTTTCATTCATTACTGATGCCCATTACATGTGTTATAGACTCAACTATTCCTGCCTGAGGCAGTATAGCGTAGTGGTCTAAGGCTCTGAGGTGCAAATCTGGTGACATCCGGCAGACCACACCTGGGTTTGAATCCCACTGCTTCCACTTCCATACTGTGTGACCCTGAGCAAGTCACTTAACCTCCTTGTGCTCCCAGGTCGCTCCTGTAAAAAAGCTTTCAGCTTAGTGTGCTATACCTGGTTACACAAAAACACTTCCCAGTGATGAAAGTGAACAGGAACTCTGTTCCTGTACCTTTTTTGCAGCAGAAACAGAGTTCCTGTACTTCTTCCCACTGACACTGAAATTCTTAAACTAGCAACACAGTGACAGTTTCTGAACCTGTGATCCACAATCAGGGTTTCCACAACAACATTTGACTTGTACAACAATGCTGTTTTCCTAGAAATACTTCAATATCTCTAACTGAATCTACTAGTGTCGAATTAGATAGTTGTGTCTTGACACTGTTATCCTTTAGATTGAGGATCTTCATTCTGCATTTCATAATTGCCAGTGTGCGAGTTCCCGTACTTCTTGTCCACCACTGACAGGGTGGTACAAGATTTTAACTTCCCAGCACAGAATTTATTGAGACTAGTGTGCATTAAGCACTGTGGAAAGCAGAAGCAGGCATCCTCATAGGAATGAGGGGTGCAAAGTGTCTTCCAAGATCTGCATTAGACCAAGCAATAATGGCACCAAATTATGAATAATGCTCTAAAGGACCAGCTGGCACTCACCCCACTATGCCCAGGGGAGCCCGGGCTGGAGTGGGGGGGTTAGTGCCTGCAATGAGCAGCATTGATTGCCATGGTCCTGAAGCATGACCTTAATAAGAATGGCCCCCTGAAAGTAATTAACCTTTGTCACACACATACTCCCCCCCCCCCCCTTTTCATGAGAATAAGTCTCTTGGAATGCATTACCATGTCATACAATGTAAACCATCTCATTACAGGCAGTTTGGTACTCTTACCACTTCTGGGAAATGCAACTGTAATATCTTACCTGAAACTCAAGAATCCTACATGCACATACCCCAGATTTCTTCCCTTTCTTTTATTATGCAGGAAACAGATGCCGAGTCCTCACTTGCAGCCTCTTTACATTTTCTCTCCCTTACAACCCTGGTGACCAATATGACACAAGATCCTATAACATATGGGAAACCCAGTTATCCTGTTACAATGTATCCAGTGAGCGTGGATTACACTGTATTTAACTGCTTGAACATGCCACATGGGTCTTTGCCCATGACAGTAAGTAGGCAACCTTGTAACACTGGTAAGTGTCCAGTAATCTGCTTATTGTTTCAGACCAGAGTCATTTTACATAGTTACTTTGGTTGTGGTTTGTTGTGTTTTATGTACTGCCAGTATTTCTAATTATGTAATTTTTTTTTTTTTTTTTTACTGTACCTCTTACCAACTTAATGTGCAACAATTGACTGCCTATCCTCCTTTAACCTGTGGGCCTACCATGCAAGGGCTAATCTGACCCCTACTGTAATATGCATACTCTCTTCATTATTCTTTCTCCAACTAAATTTTTTTTTTTTTTTTCAAATACTTGCTTATGCTTCACCAGCATCTTCTCCAAACCAATATCCCAGAAGGCTGAAACACAATGACGGCCATAAGATTTGTTAGTTGGAATGTTAGGGGAATGAATTCCCCGGTGAAGCAGAAGCAAATTCTTTCCCATTTGAAACATTCTAAAGCACAGGTCTGTCCTATTGCAGGAAACAAAATTGCTTTCCTTGGATGCTCAGAAATTACGAGAATGGGTAGGGGTGGAATTGCATACTTCGGCTCCAATTAAAAAAAAAAAAAAAAAAGGAAGAGTGTATATAATTTTCCATAGATCCTTGCACTGGAAAGTCCTCAAAATGGAAAAGGATTCACTCAGAGAGTAGATGGGTGTTTAGCTAGGATAGGTAAAGGAGTGCGCCACTTACTTTAAGGTCATTTGTACACTCCAAATGATTCTCCATACTGCTTTCATCATCTGGCTGCCAAACTGCTCGATTTCAATGACAGAGGTATTCCTGTGCTAGTAGGAGTTGATTTCAAGTTCTGGATCACAATGTTAACTGCAACCATAGCATTTGAGAACCCCACTTGTAGTCACAACATGCGGTTAAGCTCTGTCTGACCAGGCCCTCACTGATATTTGGGGACTACATCATCACCCCAGAAAGTACAGTTATGTAAGAAATTACCGTAACAATAGATCTTCGAGAGGAGCTCTTGCAGCAGGTTATTACCATTAGGACTAATGCTGCAGGCCTTAGGATCCACTGGAAAAATCTTAGGTAGCAGGACCCACCCCACGACATTGGTCATGCCATAAAAGGGGGCTTTCCCTAGCTCCACCTCAGTCCACCTGCCAAGGACCCGTGAACCAGGCGAAGCATGCTCCAGGCATGCTGAAACGCTCTAGGGGGAAGGAGGGTGGGAAAGCAGCGCCTGCTGCAAGAGCTCCTCTCGAAGAGCTACTGTTACAGTAAGTTCTTACGTAACTGTACTATCTTACTTCGAGTGGGAGTTCTTGCAGCAGGCTGTTACCATTAGGACTGAATCCCAAGCAGTCCCACACTAAGGAGGTGACAAGCCCCGGGAGGAGGATGATGGAAGCCAATAGGATGGCATTGCCTAAACAGGCAGGAAGACAGTACGTCAGGACAGTAGTCCCTGAAGGACCACCAGGCCGAAACTGGCTCGGCACCTGGAAGCGATGTCCAGGCTATAATGACTGACAAAAGTATGTACTTAACTCCAAGCAGCTGCTGTGTAAATGTCTTGAATAGAGACATTTTTCAAAGAAGTGAAGGAGGTAGATACTCTGACAGAATGACCTCTAACCGCTCCTGGTAGAGGTTTGTTGTACTTGTTGTAGCAGAAGACTATACAGTGGACTAGCCACCGAGATATAGTCCGTTTAGACACCGGATTGCCCAGGTGTTGAGGTGTGCCACTGTACACGAGGTAGTACCTCAGCGCCCTGTGGACATCCAAGGTGTGTAAGAGAGCTTCTCCCTTGTTAGAAGGGGTAGAATAATAGACTGGAAGGTCAAATGACTGGTTGAGGGTTAATTTAGAAACCACTTTGGGCAAAAATGTAGGATTTGTCCTGAGGGAAACCCTTTTCCTATGAAAACTCAAATAAGGCTCCTTGTACATCAGGGCCTGAAGCTCAGAAACCCCTCGAGCTGAAGTAACAGCAAGTAAAAAGGACACCTTCCGGGAGAGACAACGCAGCTCGCACTCTGCTGCAGGTTCAAGGGGAGGGAGAGTAAGCTTCTCTAACACAAAAAGGAGATCCCGGGGGAATAGGATCCCTAATGGGAGGCTTTATATGAAGAATGCCCTAAAGAAAGGTGCGGGCCACATCCAACTGGGCTAGCGTTCTGCCATTTACCAACTCATGGTAGGTAGATATGGCCGACATGTGCACCTTAATGGAAGAGTAGCTCAAGCCTTGATGTAATAAGGGGAGGAGGTACTGTAAAGCTGAGTTCACTGGACAGGTAAGGGGATCCAAATGATGGGATGAAGCCCAACGACAGAAACGCTTCCACTTCACAGCGTAAGTGGACCGAGTAGAGGGCTTTCTCGCTGAAACGAGAATGTCTGCCACCTCTTGGGAAACCCCATATCTCGTCTTGACTACGTCCGCAGGAGCCATGCATGAAGGTGTAGGGACTCGAGATCTGGGTGTACCAGCCTGCCCTGATCCTGGGACAGCAATTGCAAGCATATTGGCAGCGGGATCGGAGGTTCCGCCGACAGCTGCTGAAGTAGTGGGAACCAAATCTGCCATGGCTACAGCAGGGCAATTAGGATCTTCTGAGCTTCCTCGGCCTGTGCCTTCAACAGAACCCTCCAAATTAGAGGGAAGGCGTAAAGGAACCTCCATGTCCAACAAAGGGACAACACGTCTGGCCAAAAAACACCAGGCACGTGCTCTCATGAGCAGAAACTTGCCAGTTTGGCGTTGCGTGGGTATGCAAAGAGGTACAAGCTCTGGAAGACCCCAAGTGTCAAACAGCTGGTCCACTACTGACTGGAGCAGCTTCCACTTGTGCACCTTAGAGCGAGAACGGCTTAGGCCATCTGCCAAGGCATTTAGGATGCCTGAACCGTGCACCACGGTCAGAGAGATGTGATGTTCCAGCGCCCAGTACCAGACTCATCACCTCCCTGCATAAGGGGTAGGAGTGTGTTCCCCCTTGCTTGCTGATGAAGACAACGGCCATGTTATCTTGACTGAACAAGGAGAGAGCCTGGTGCTAGGTCCTCTTGGAAACCTGTACGGTGTTGAGGACTGCTCGCATTTCTAGAATGCTGATGTGGAGGTTGCGCTCCTCTACGGATCAAACACCCTGAGTCTAGCTGTCCCCTAGGTGAGCCCCCCAGCTGAAGTTGGAGGCGTCTGTCATCAAGGTCCGACTCGGAGGCTCCTGTTGAAACAAGACCCCTTTCTCTAAGTTGAGGGGATCTAGCCAGCAAAGAAGGGTCCTTCTGACCGGCTCAGAGATCCTGACCATACGGTCAAGACCACTGAAGCTCTGGTTCCACTGCACCCTGAGCATCCACTGGAGGACCCTCATGTCGAGGCGAGCCACGGGAGTTACAGGGATGGCCGCTGCCATGTGCCCCAGAATCTGAGGAAGGTCCTGGCTTGGACCTGCGGGGATTTTAGGACCATTTGGGCCACTTCTTGTAGGCGATCCCGCCTTTCCTGTGGGAGGAAGGCCATGCCCTGAACCGTGTCCAGAATTGCACCTATAAAGACGAGTCTTTGGCTGGGCTCTGGGGATGACTTGGGAAGATTCAGGGTGATCCCCAACTCTCGGAATAGTGTATAAGAGTGTGAAAGAGGCGCATTCTTGACGAGGCCACTAAAAGCCAGTCATCCAGCTAAAGGAAGACATAATGCCTCTTGCGCCTTAGAGCTGCAGCTACCACTGCTAGGCACTTGGTGAAGACTCGAGGAGAGGCCGCTGAATGGCAGAACCCAAAACTAGTAATGTACCCCTTGAAAAGGAACTGCAGTACTTTCCTGTTGGGGGCTTCTTTATATGTATATATGCATCTTGCATGTCCAGGGAACAGAGCCAGTCCCCCTGGCGCAGCAGAGGAATTAGACCTGGAAGGGTCACCATCCTGAACCTTTGGTATTCTATATAGTTGTTTAAGGAGCTGAGGCCCAGGATGGGCCGAAGATCCTGAGTTTTCTTTGGAACTAGGAAGAAGTAGGAGTAATACCCTTTTCCTGCAGCTCTATTGCCCTTTTTCACAAGAGGGCCTGAATCTCTCCTTCTATGAGAGGTATGTGAGAAGGAGGATACCTTGAGGACCCTGGTGGTAACTCCGTGGGGATCTGAGTGAACTCCAGCATATGTCCCCTACTTATGATGTCTAGGACCCAAAGGTCCAAAGTGATTTTGCTCCATCCCTCCAGGTGGAGGGAGAAGCGACCCCCTACTGCCTCCCCGTGTACCTCCTCTGGAGGGAGGGTCAATACGGAGTCATTGGGAAGAGCCAAGAGTTGGCAGAGGCGCTTGGGAGGACTTTAGGCCTCAAAAGGGAGTGCCCCCAAGGCTGCTGGGTTGTGGCCTTCCTTTTAAAACCTCCTCTCTGGGCCATCTGAGTGCCATGGGCATGTTGGCCTGAGGTCTTCCGAAATGGCTGTTTATGGAATCGTTTCTGGTCCCCCTTATACATCTGTCGGACAGACCAGATTGATTTTCCCAACTCCTGGAGATGAGAGATAAGGTCCTCAGTCTCCGACCTAAACAGTACAGAACCATGGAAGGGTAGGTCCCTGATTCCAGTCTGCAGATCCTGGGAGAGCCCTGCGACTCGCAGCCAGGCATGGCGCCTCAGGCAGACACCTGACGCTGATGCCCTTGACGCTGTATCTGCAGTATCATACAAGACTCACGAAACATGGATGCCTACATCCGAGCCCAATTTTAGAATGTCCAGGAGCTCCATTTTCTGCGCGGAGTCTGGCAAGGCACTGGCTACCTCTTTTCCTTTCTCCCATAAAGTATTCTGGTATTGGACCATATGCGTTAGGAAGTTCAGGGAACGTATGGAGCAGGTGGATGCAGAGTACACCTTCTTGCCTACCTGGTCCAACTAACGGGACTCCTGATTGGGAGGCTGGGAACTATGGTGCTTGGGTTGCTGAGACTTATCATGAGCAGCCGCTATAACCATCAAGTCGGCCTGAGGGTGTTCCGCTAAGTAGGACTCCTCCCTCGGTGCTCTACACTGCCTATCCGACTTTCTGGAACTGCCGGGACTGTGGCGGGATGTTTCCAAGAAATCCTTGTGAGGTCTTGGAATGTATCCACTGAAAGGAGGCACTACCAATGGTTTACGCTCCTTCTGCCTCAGGTATCTTGCCAGTCTCCGGTGTTCCAGATCAAGGTCCTCAGTCTCCCATTCATGGGAGGCCTGGATGTGCTGCATGACGTCCATAAAAGTTGGATCATCAGGAGGCGAGCAGGGTGTCTCTTTATCATCAGGAGAACCCCCAACTCCTGAGAGGGACTGGTCTGAGGAAGATGAAGATGAAGACCAGCTCCTACGGGGACGAGGGGAGGCTGAACCATGCCTATAAGGACTTCCCTCCCTCCCTGGTACGTTGGCCACTATCTGACAGAGGTCGGTTCTGGGACCAGTGATGGAGTGGAGACCAGCAACAACTAGAAGAGCATCCTCACCTGGTAATAGACCCATGGTGGCTGAAGGACTTGCTCTTGGGCCGGGGCCGGCGATGGCTAGAAGACTGAGAGCGGTGCAGCAGACACTCCTTAGACCGAGACCGAATCACTGAGGGTTAGCGGGACTTGGAAGGCTTATGCTGCTCATCTGGGGGTTTGGAAGGCGACTTAACGGGATGATCCCTGGTGTCTTGGATGTCCGGCCGGTCAGGGACCGGTGTCAGGTCTGGCTTAGGGGTAGCCTCATCTTTCTTGATTTGGCTTCACCAGAAAGAAAAGATCTCTTGAAGCTCTTCTTTATTAAACACCGAAGCTACTGTCCCCTTCAGGGGAATCAGTGATGCCGGAAGGGTCTTTGGAGAAGACGCTGAAGAAGTTCCCTCCAGAGTGGAAGATCTTGGCGCTGGCAATGGTACTGTGACCTGTACGGGCTCTTCCCAAGGCAGATCAGCCTTGGACTCTGTGTCTGGCATTGTAGCCAGTGTCTTGGACGAGGTCGGCTCTGGTTTTGCTGACCTGGAAGGGCAGGACCCTGAAGGGGTCTTGGCTGGAGGGTCCTGATCCTTGCTGAGCGACTTACCCGACCCGGATAAAGCCATGACCGAGGCCTTCTTTGGCGGGGCCGAGGAACGTGCCAAAGTAGAGGCCTCGGACAGGTCTGCCGAGGTAGTAGAGGCATGCAGCAGCGTGGCCTTCACATTGGCTAGAGGTTTCTGAGAAGCAGCCCCCGCCGGGGCCAGCGTCTGTGTCTTGGCAGAAGCGGCGAACTTCGCCTTTTCTTCATGCATGGAGTGGCGCATACAGTCTGAACCACCCAAAGACGAAGCCTTCTTATGGGAAGAACGCAACCTGGACTACTGGTGAGACCAACTACGGTCCTTCTCACAGGACTTGTGATGGGATTTGTCCCAATGCTTGGCCTTTTCCCGGGAGAGTTTTGCATGACATTCACCTGCTTCTCCAAAAGGTGGACTTTTAGGACCTTCAAGTGCCAGATCCCAGTTCTGCTGGTAAAGCCCTTGCAGATTCTGCAGGCTTGAAGGTTGTGGTCTGGGCCCAGACAGAAGACACAGGCTTCGTGGCCATCCTTCAATGGGAGCTGATGGCCACAGGCACACTTGGTCTTCTTCGGGCCGGAGGATGAGACCAACAATGGAGAAGACATGCAACAGTGGAATTAGAAGAAACAGGAGAAATCCAAGGAAGAAACTTCGAAAAAACGATAAACTTTCACAAATTTCGCTAGAACAGCTGAAGAACATGCTAAGACTTTCCTGTTGAGAGCAAGTCTGCAGCGGGAAAAGAGCAGAGGTGGAGATGGGGACCGCCCCTTTTTATTGCATGACCGACACCGGGGCAGAGTCAATGTTAGGGGGCGAGCCCTGCTGGGTACTGCTAAGATTTTTCCAGTGGGTCCTAAGGCCTGCAGCATTAGTCCTAATGGTAACAGCCTGCTGCAAGAGCTCCCACTTGAAGTAAGATCCAGGGACTATACTGGCTATTCTGCAGCATATAAATCTTACAGTACATTAGAGTTGCCCTTTGGCTAGCATCCCATGATTTTCTTCCAGCTGTCACTGCAATTAACAGCCAGCCAATGATCCTGTCTGATCATGTACCTCTACAGTTAGAAGTCCTAATGGGCACACCAGAATACAAATCTCCCTCCTGGAGAATGGGCCTATTACTTCTACATGATCAAACATTTACAGCCTGGATTCAGGAGGAGGCTAAGGCCTTCTTTAGGGCTAGTGATACAGGGAACATTACAGCTAGTACTCTCTGAGAAGCCTTCAAAGCCACTATGAGGAGTCCGATTATAGGATACTCTGCTTGTATACATGTGGAAAGGAAAGCTTAGCTCTTAGAACTAGAGAGTAAACTTAAAACTAAAGAACAACAACACAAGCCCCTAAATAATAAAACATTAACATCAGCACTTCATAAGGAAGTTTTTAAGCTCTGTATGGAGACTGATAACCTTCTAGCTTGGAAAGCTGAATTAGCACTATTTCAACTTAAACACAAATAGTAAGAAAGTGGAGAAAAATGTAGTACGGTATTGGCCTATCACTTGAAGAAGCAACAGGCTGACTGCTATGTCGCTGGACGCAAAGATGTGAGTGGATGCACACAAACCAAAGGGGCTGCTATTAATGCAACCATGCCGGTTCTTTACAATAAACTATATGGCTCAACTTCGTCACCATTAAAATCACAAATTGAGGCATTCCTGCGGTTGCTATCACTCCCCAAACTTACCGTAACTCAAATTTAGACCTTGGGAGACCCCTTCATACTCCAGGAGATCAAAACAGCGCTCAAAGTGCTAAACACAAGCAAGGCTCCAGGGGGTGATGGCTTCCCTGCTGAAGCTTTACAACTTCTATCACCCACAATATGCCCTATTTTAGAACGCTTTTACCAAGATGTCATGTCTATGGGCTATTTCCCACCCTCCGTGACCACAGCAACAATTACAGTACTCCCTGAAAATGGGAAAGACCCTACAGACCCAGCCAGCTACAGACCAATCTCTTTTGATTACCACAGATAACAAGGTGTTCTCAAAGGCTCTAACTGCCAGACTAGAAACTATGTTACCCTCCTTAATTCAAAGGTAGCTGTAGCACAGACAACATCTGTACTCTTGTTAATCTGATTCACATTGCAAAAGGTGTTAAGTCACTGGTGGCAGCCCTGGCATTTGACTTCAAGAAGGCATTCAACTCTGTTGAGTGGAATTACCTATATGGAGTTCTAGCATACATGGGGTTCAGCCCTCGATTTCTTGCTGGGATAAGAACTTTACATACCAACCTGATGGCTAGAGTGTTAACTAATTGTCTTCTATTTGAACCCTTTCCCTTAATGAAGGGTACCCGTCAGGGCTGCCCTCTTAACCCCTTGCTACTCGTGTCAGCCACTGAACCCCTGGCAATCCGTACCAATCCACTTATAACAGGTCTCTTGGTGGGGAAGGACGTTTATAAGGTACTCCTGTAGATAGATAACCTGCTTGGTACAAGAAAAAATAAGCAGACAGAGTGATGAATAATTAAGTTTTAGTAAAACGTTAAAATGTTTAATATTCGTAATTTGAACTATAGGTACTGTACACTATTTTTGAAATCACATTTAAACATTAAATCTGGGGTTATTGGGGCTGGCAGCATAGACTAGAGGTTAGAGTAACAAACTGTAAATGAGCTGGGGACATCTAGCACACCTGGGATTGATTATTTTATTTATTTTAGCTTTTGTTGACTGGGTAAGTACACTAGACAAGTATTATGCCTATTTTCAGGAACGACCCGGGAGAGTACAACATAGGGATACAGACATTTTTACAGAAGAATGTAAGTACATCATGACAACATGTAGGAATAGTAATATTTTCTAGGGGTATGGAAGGTCATAATATAACTTATAACTTTAAGGTGAATGTACCCCCGGGGTGAGTAGGTCACCTACAAATTCTAACAAGCCATATACACATTAGAGACAATTTAGAAAGGCATGACCAGGGAACCTTGGCATAGACAGTATGCACTAGGTCAGGTACCCTGGTAATTGGTAGAATCATGGAAAACAGCAGGAGTTTCGGCAGCATCTATGGGAGGCAACTTTGACCGAAATGAAACCATTGATAATTACCTAGGAGGCTTAGGGTAGTCACACACTGAGGCTTGTTTCAGGAAACCCCAGAGGGAATTACGAAAGCACTGATGGGAAGAGGCCAAACGAATATACACAGGAAGGGAGTTCCAGAGTCTGCAAGACATGCGGCAAAGTCCCGTCACCCATGAGGGTGCGGGTGGAGGGACTTTGAGCATCCCAGGCCTGGGACCTAAGGTGGTAGGTAGTAGTGTCAATTTGCGGCAGAAGCAGGGCCAGCTCCGGGAGTGCGGTTCTGATCACTTTGCCCGTGAGACAGCCCACCCGAAGTCCAGGTACCTAGCTGGGAGCCAGCAAAGTTTATCAGAGAGCTCACAGCGATGGGTGAGACGGGGACAGCAAGTGCAATGTTTACAGATGTTGTTATATGTCATGTGCCACCGAGTGAGATGAGTCTTGAGAGAGCGAGCGAATAGGTGCAGCCCATAGCTGATTCCCACACCCTCCACTTGCATACTGTGTGAACAAGTCACTTGACCTCCTCAGTGCTCCTGGGTTGCACCTGAAAACAGGCACTTGTGCCTAGTGGGCCTTACCCGGTTACCAAAAAATATAAAAACAAATACCAATATATTTTTATTGCATCATACAGTAGTCAGGGTACCGTGTAATTTACTTTTGTTTTACTCTGACTGCAATGATTTTGTTTAAAGATAAATGTTCAGATACATTCTAGGTGTTTTATAAGCTTGTTTTTAGACTTTAGTCAGGTTTTTATTGTAGTCTTTGCATGTGATCATCTAGGTGGTAGATTGCGTAGATTGTGAAGAGCGAGATCATTGTTAGCAACTAGCTTATTCAAGTTTAAAATCAGCAGGGCCATCCAAAAATCCTCAGCTGTTTGAATCAAAACTAGTCTGAACAAAAGTATGCTCACAAGGAAAAAACCTGTCCTACTACTTGCAAAAAGGCTTCATACTGTAGCTAGCACCCCATTTAAGTGAATAGAATAATTTGCACCTTTTCTCCCATCTTTTATTTCAGACTCTGTGGCAACAAAACATTTTCTGATAGACTGCTTCAACACAAAACAAATGTTAAGTGTTTAAGTGTACTTTTTTATTTTATTTATTTTAGCTTTTGTTGACCGGGTAGGTACACTAGACAAGTATTATGCCTATTTTCAGGAACGACCCGGGAGAGTACAACATAGGGATACAGACATTTTTACAGAAGAATGTAAGTACATCATGACAACATGTAGGAATAGTAACATTGTCTAGGGGTATGGAAGGTCATAATATAACTTATAACTTTAAGGTGAATGTACCCCCGGGGTGAGTAGGTCACCTACAAATTCTAACAAGCCATATACACATTAGAGACAATTTAGAAGGCATGACCAGGGAACCTTGACAGACAGTATAGCCCTAGGTCAGGTACCCCTGGTAATTGGTAGAATCGTGGAAAACAGCAGGAGTTTCGGCAGCATCTATGGGAGGCAACTTTGGACTGGAAAGACAACCATTGATAATTACTCTAGGGAGGCTTAGGGCAGTCACACGCTGAGGCTTGTTTCAGGAAACCCCAGAGGAATTACAGAAAGCACTGATGGGAAGAGGCCAAACGAATATACACAGGAAGGGAGTTCCAGAGTCTCACAAGAGTGTAAAGTCCTGTCACCCATGAGGGTATGGGTGGAGGGGACTTTGAGCATCCCTGGGGCCTGGGACCTAAGGTGATAGGTAGTAGTGTCAATTTGGCGGCAGAAGTAGGCCAGCTCCTCGGGTGCCAGTTCTGATCACTTGCCCGTGAGACAGCCCACCTCAAGTCCAGGTACCTAGCTGGGGAGAGCCAGCAAAGTTTATCGTATAGCTCAGCGATGGGTGGACGGGGGACAGTAAGGGCAAAGCGACAGATGTTGCTATATGTCATGTGCCGCGGAGTGAGATGAGTCTTGAGAGAGCGGCGAATAGGTGCAGCCCATAGCTGAGAGAGGAAGAAGTACACCTCAGGAGGCGAAGTCTAGCCGCCTGGTGTAAGGTTGTACTTGGCCCTGTAGGCCAGGCCCAGCTTGCAGTTCACTGCCCTGCAGATGATTTGGATGTGACTGCCCATGTCGAGTTGGGGGTCAAGGGTGACCCCTAGGTATTTGGCAGAGTTCACTCGGGAGGGAGATCCGTCCAGGACTGGTAATATTTAACAGTGCCGACGAGGCTTTGATTTTGGCTGTTGAGCCGAAGAGCATGGCCTGTGTTTTTTTCAGGTTCAGGACCAGTTTGTTTTTAGTAACCCAGGTTAAGACATTGTTAAAGTCTTCGGACATGTGCTTGTTAACAGTAGCGACATCTCGGCCGTGTGCCAGGATCACCAGGTCGTCAGCATAAAGGGTGGCACTGCAGGTAGTTGTCACCATAGGTAGCTGGTTGATAAAGAGGGAGAAGAGGAGAGGGCCCAGTACCGAACCCTGAGGGATACCGGAGGTCACTGGAAGGGACTCTGAGAGGACTTTATTGAAGCTGGTCCGCTGCGTTCTACCATGCAGGTAGCCCATAAGCCATTTCATGGCAAGTGGAGAGAGACCAAGTGACCACAGCTGTGAACCGAGCAACGTGTGATCAACTAGATCAAAGGCTTTGGACAGGTCAATAAATATGGCTCCGGAGAGTTTGCCCTGATCCATGGCTGATCTGATGCTAGATGTGACCGAGATCAAGGCTGTAGTGGTGCTGTGACCCTTGCGAAAACCATGCTGGGCCGGGGACAGCAACTCATGTGACTGGATGTGCTCCAAAAGCTGTTCGGCTACTACCTTTTCAAGGAGCTTACTAAGGGATGAGAGAATAGCAATCGGGCGATAGTTATCCGGTAATTTAGGATTGCCCTGCTTCAGTACTGGGACTATCCTTGCCGCTTTCCAGATATCGGGGAAGGTACCACATCTGAGGGATAGGTTAAAGATGTGGGCTACTGGGTAGGCAATGTGAACAGCACCAAGCTTAAGGAGCTTGGAGTCCAGGTTATCTGGGCCAGGACTGGAGTACTGGGAGAGGCCAGCTAAGTGCCTCTGGGTGTCCAATACAGACACACCCCTGAGGTTAAACATTAGCCTCGGGGGGTGAACCTCCCTCCGAGTCGAGGGGGGAAGGGAGGACGAACTCTTACTGGACAAGAAGAGTGAAGTGATGGCTGAGAGATCTGTGAAGTGTGAATTTAGGGAGTTGGTGATGGTGTGGGGGTTCGTGCAGGAGACCCCTTTGATAATCATGTCGGATACCCCTGGTTGGGAGGATCCATTGACAAGAGTTTTAATATTCCTCCAGAATCTCCTGGGGTCGCTGGCAGTGCTAAGTAGGGCAGACTTGCAGAAGTCACTTTTCACAGCCCTAATGGCCTTTTTACAAGTGTTTCTAAGGTGTCTGTATTTTTTGAAAATGGTGGGATCACTGGAACTTTTGAAGTGGGCCCAACACTTGTCTCTCTCCCGCATTTGGGCTAAGAGATTCCCATGCTACCAATGAGTAGCAGACCCCCTCACCCTACGGGTGACCTTGGGGGCATGCTTATCTTGCAGGGTCCCGAAGATGGTGATGAAGTTAGAGGCTGCCACTGAGGGTCAGTGGCCCCAGCACCGGACCAGTCGGTAAGTCAGAGGCCCTCCAGGAACTCCCAGGGTCAAACCTGGAGTAGTTTCTGACATGCAAGATTTTGTGAGGAATTTTGGGGGAGTAAATTTTCCATACACAGTAGACCGGTGAGTGGTCTGAGATAGAGTCTGGCAGTGTACCCGCTGAGGAGATCCTGTCCGGGCGGTTGGACATGATCCAGTCCAGTAGGGTACTGGAGGATCCGTTCGCTAGCCGCCTGGTTGGATCCTGGATAAGCTGAGTCAGGGTAAAGTTAGCAAGTAGGGACTCAAACTGCTTCACACAACCTCCAGCCCAGTTGAGGTTGACGTCCCCTAGGATTATGAGTTCACTGTCCCCAACATTGGGACCAACTGTGTCCAGGAGGTGGGTCAATCCAGAGACCCCACCCTTAGGTGGGTTATAAGTGCACACCAGGTGCAGTTTCTTTGTGTCCCCAAGTAGGAGCAGCACATGGAGTACCTCGCACGGGGACACGTGGGATTGATGGTGGGCAACTTGGGAGACTTTGAGATGGCTCTTGTGGTAGATCAGTATGCCTCCCCCCCCCCCTTGCTCCCCGCTCTGTCCAGGCGTGTGAACTCGTACCCAGGGAGGATACAGGCTGAGTCAGGGATCGAGGGTTTGAGCCAGGTCTCAGTCAATCCGAGGATATCAGGTTTGTAGAGTGCCATCCACGCAACTAGCTCATCACGGTTATGTAGCAGGCTCCTGATGTTGAGATGTGCTACTTTTAGACCCTTGCCCACGCCCCATACAGAAGGGATATTCTGTGGGTTGTACGGACCTGGGTTAGTTTCTATATCTCCTGCCAGTAGTAGTGTTAAGAGGAGGAGCCATGGGAGATGCCACTTCATGGTGGATTGGCCAACTGAGGGATTGAAAGCATGGATACGCTTAGTCTTGGCAGAGAACATTAGGCTCCGAAGGTCTAAGCAGCATGTGAGACTGCATTGAGACTTGGAGGTCACAAGGATATTTGAGAAGGAGAAATCTGGTATCTCACAGGAGGAAGACCTCTCCCAGTTCCCCAGTGATATTGGGGGAAGTGGCCATTTGGAGCAAGGTAAGCCCCAGAACAAGACCAGCTAGGACCAGCGTCCTGTAAGTGGCAGGCAACACACCCTTGTCCTTTGTCAGGGAGGTATTCCCACCCGCCTTGGGCGGGGGGTGAGTGTGCCTGGACCACATCCGGACTGAAGACATTGGACCAAATGGAGAGTTTGTACTAGGTCCTTTCGGCGCCAAGTTCAAAAGTTCAAACAGTCAGCCGGAGGGGCACTGAGGGGAGAGAAAGGGGGCTTGAATCTTGGTATGAAATAGGAACCTGGCACAGTTGGTGCAGGCTAGGTAGATGGCAATATGAGCAGGACTGAAGGCTAGGGGTCAAAGAGAGGCCAGACTATGCTTCAAGAGGGGTGGCACTTACCCTAGGCACTGTGAGAGATCACATGAGACTGTAGAGAGTGCTGTATAATTCACTTAAGGCAATCAGGGCTGGCTTCGCTGGACACTGTAGATAGGGATGAGCTTAGGACCTAGGACAATTAAACAACACTGGCCTCTTAAGTCACAATAGGCAGTCAGAGGCTCTAGAGGGTTACTAAACTACTCAGAATAAGCGAGACATTCCCTAGACAGGGGCTGATCTGCAGGGACCAACAGTGTGATAGCAAGCTAGACACAAAACCTAGTCAAACGCAGGCAATGAAGAACTCACCATAATCGGTGAATTATACCAACCCAGACTGAATGGGAGAAGGCGGGGAGAGCTTCTCTATGGGTACTTGCCAACTAAGCTCCTTAAAAGTTAGCAGTACCCCCCCCAAAGGCTGATCAGTGGGGATCAGCAGGTGAGATGGCAAGCTAAGCACAAAATAAACAGAGCACAGGCAGTAGAGAACTAACCTTTGACAATGACTTATATCAGCACAGCCTGAGAGTTGAACATGGAAAGAGCTTCACAGTGGGTAATGACAAGCTATGCCCCTAGAATGCAAGTTGGACCTCCCCCACTGGCTGATAGGGTGAGACTCCTCACGGGAGGCGGAGCAAACTGGCATTTAATAGGACAAGGGACCTGGGGTGGGCGGGAGCGCCGAAAATTCAAAACTCTCCGGCACCGGGGCAGGGGTCGGGAAACTCTCCTAGGAAGATTCAGCTGCCGAGGAGGCCTGCCGGAGCTGCATAAGCCCACGGCACCTCTCAACTCGGCTTCAGGAGAAGGATTTGGTGCGCGAGGGGACCTTCCAGGAGCAGGTCACCCTCGCCTCCAGCGCCAACGCCTGGCAAGGGCTTAGGAATGGTGAGCAAGCTCGCCCCTTTGTAGGGGCAGTGAGAGCGGCCACTACTGGCTGGGGCCAATGAAGGTGTGCGCCTGCGCCAAGTTCAAAAGGTTCAAACAGATTGGGAGTCCTTGGAGTGCAGGTTTCAGCGATGGGGTCCCGGATTCACCCGACGAGCGAAAACTCACCACAGGCGCGATGAGCGAGCAGATTCACGGCAAAAAGTCTGAATGGAAGGTAGGAGGTGCAGACCTCAGTTTGTGGACCTCTCCTGCACCGGGCAGGGGTCGGGAAACTCTCCTAGGAAGATTCAGCTGCCGAGGAGGCCCACCGGAGCTGCATAAGCCCACGGCACCTCTCAACTCGGCTTCAGGAGAAGGATTTGGTGCGCGAGGGGGGGGACCTTCCAGGAGCAGGTCACCCTCGCCTCCCCTCCAGCACGAACGTCTGGCAAGGCTACTTATGCTTGGCCAGTGGATTTTGACACCAAACAAGACAAGGATGCAAAAGAAAGCAGTGTCACATAAAACCCTTGCACTGCATTGTTTCGGCCAAATCCAAGTCTGCATGAGAGAGCGAGAGAGAGAAGTAGTTATTTAGGTCTTTAAGACTGCTTAGTTGCTCACTATGCAACACTCTTGAAAGGAATCTGTGTGATTCATTGAGAAAATTCAGGAGACTTAATTGTCTGAGACTCTCATAGCTCAGATGGCTAAGAGCTAAAGCACATATTGCTGAGATCCTGGGTTCGAATCCCAGTGACAGTAACACTTTTCCTTTCATTTCCACAATTGGAAGTCTGAATGCAAAATTTTCAATATATTTGAGAATGTTTTATTAAAAATGTTAACACTTTTTACACAGTTCAATGTAAAAACTCAAAAATTACAAGAAATTGTGGAGCATTTCAGTTTTCACAGAGAACAGTGAAAATTGCGCATTCCTCAAAAAAACTGCGGGTGCAGTTTTCCAGTGGCCCTAGCTATCAGTTCGTCAGACCACAGGAAACAGATCATACATCAAGGCTGAACAGGCACTAATCATCTCTGAAACCACAGGGACAACTCTGAAAATTTCACTAGTAGAACTGTGTGAATGTGGAATTCTACCAGCTTCTGAAAAGCATTTCTATGTAGTCAGATCACGTGCAGTCTTTAATCAGCTCACCGTCTGAAATAGGAAAACTACAGTGATCACTTATCAAGATAATAGAACAGTGTGATATTAATAGTTAGCCAGAGGCTAAAAGTATTTTCCACTGTCAGACTGTAAAAGTGTTTTTAGTAAACGAAATAAATGTTTATTAAATTATTGTTTAGTATTCTTTTCTTTTATGTTAAAGTGTGTTTGCCAAAATTTAATAAGATGTGTACACTGTGGCTTCTTGGCCAACGCTGACTGCCCACGTGGCTCCTGAGCCGTCAGTGCGCCGAGTATCACTGTGAAGTACACAGCAGGCATGAGGTCTCCAACTGGGACCAGTACCTGGAGTGACATCTGGAGGGCAGGGAAGAAGTCTCTTGCAGCTTCTTTTGATTCCATCTCAATTACCGATGTCCCTCGTAGCACAATGGCAGTAAAATTCGCTGAGCCTACAGGCCACAGAAATGCACAGCAACGGCGTGGCTGATCACGGTCATTGAACAGGCTCAATATTTTGGGGAGCAAATGGGTGTCTTTGAATTCGGATACCCCTGGGGCTGAATGGCGATGCAGAGAAACTCCACAAAAATGTTTCAGAGGTTTACGCTGTAATAAGCAGTAACACAAGCAGGGACAGCAAGGTGTTGATGCCACTGTATGGAACACATGTGAGGCCACACCCCCAGTACTGTAACCAATTCTAGTCCCCCAAATGAGGAGAGCCATTAAACAGTTGGGGAGTGTGCAGAGAAAGGCTACAAGAATGGTAAGAGGCATGAAGGAACTTTCATACAGAGAACAGAGAGCTTAAACATGTATACCCCAAAATAAAGAAGGTTAAAGGGAGAGTTATGCCTGATATTTAGAGCATTTCAGGAAATATATCCATGGAACTGTTTAGTATTGCAAGTAGAAGTAACACTGTATGATACTAGAACACACAGGTTAGAACTAAAAGGAGAACTACATAAAAACAAATGAGAGCGCTGGCCCAGTGGCGCCGAGGATTGAGGCGCTGGATGCCACACCTCGTGCTACGCCAGCGACCCGGGTTTGGGAACAACCCCGGGACACTGGGGGTCAGCAGGGGAGGGAGAGGACTGAACATCTGGACTGCTTTCCTCTCCCTGGGGAGGGATCCTGGGTTTCTCCGGCACAGTGGGGACCCCCAGTGGAGACCGGGGGTACAGCTAATGCGCGGAGCACACAATGGGAGAAGCGCGGCAGACGTCTACAGGGGCTCCGTGCTGACATCATTGTATGCGCATGCTCCTGTGGGGAAAACAAGAAATACCCCCTGTGCCTGGATAGGTGACTGCTCCTCTCAGTGCTGACCGCCACACGCCAATACAGGGCCTTGCCTCCGCCTCCCCTTCCCTCCATCTCCTCGGCTGGCACTGGATTCTAGATACAGCACCAACAGTGGTGGTGGCCCTACCTCAAGGGGCTCAGAATTGGGGGGGTTTCCGGTCGGAGGTTGATGGAGGGACAGTTAACTCTGAGGGGGCAAGGGATCAGGTGTGCGGTAGAGCGGTTGGTGTGTGGAGGCAGCCTAAGGGAGTTCCAGGGGTTCGCAGGGTGAAGAAATAAAGTTGAAAAAACAAAAAAAAATCAGAGAGGACAATGGATTACACACAGGCTGGCTGCTCTCTGGAAAGAACTTCCAAGGGAAGTAGTACTGAGTGAGAACATGGACACATTTAAAAATAATTTGGATATATATTGCACAAGTAACAACAGATATGGCTATTGCCATTGAGAGATGACACGCCAGTGTGCGTAATCTGCCTTACTGGCTTGAAACTCTCCTATGAAATATTTGGGATGGTGGAAGCAGCATTGTTGGGCTGCCAGGGCTGCACAATGTACGCCATCCTGCCTGTAGAGGGCAGTGAAGGGGCTACATCTGCAACCGCTGCGCGTGGATGCTGCACTGGAGAGGTATATTGCCAGCCTAGAATAGATACATAGACACCAATGGCAGAAAAAGGTTCTTGGCCCATCCAGTCTGCCCACCCTTACTATTCTGCCTTGCCCAAGTGACAATCCTCATTTTCTACTATCTCCCCCTTGTTCTAACTAAATCCACCTGCCTCTCCCATCCCTGCTTAAAGCTGCCAATTGACTTGTCCTGTACCACTTCTTCTGATAGCCCATTCCACATGTCCACCGCTCTTTCCATGAAGAACTGCTTCTGCACATCCTTTCTGAATCCCCCGCCATCTTTAGTGAATGCCCTCTCGTCCCTGTGTTTGAACTCTAAGAGAATGGTTCCCTGGCGTCTACTCTCTTTACCGCTTGCAGGCACTTGTATGCGTCAGTCACGTCACCCCTTTCCCTCCTTTACCCCCGGGTGTACATGTTTAAGTGTTGCAGTCTTTCCTTGTATGTCGAATCCTTAATGCCATACAATACCTTAATTGTTCTGCGCTGTACACCCTCACCCTTGTTGCAGTCCTTTCTCAGGTGTGGGCTCCAGTACCCTGCACAGTATTCCCAGTTGAGCTGCACCAGTGACCCATACAGAGGGAGGATCACTTCCTTCACCTTCCCCACTGCCTTCCCATCAGAATGCCGATACTGCAGGGTGTTCTGTTAATTGTTTCCTTTATTTTTTAATCTAGTATACCTTTTTTGGAATATCTTTTATTAGATGAACTATGTAATTTGTACACAGACTGGTCTCTCTGGTTGCAGTTCCTAGCACTAGCTGACCTAAGAGGTGCTACATCATGAAGAACTTCAACCATACACTACACAGTTTGACACTAGGAATAAGGTTTCTGACATGGTCCAAGCTCTCCCATATGGTAGCTCAGTATTTGACCACCGGTGGCACCAGGTACAGAACCAGACTTGGCCTCCCCCACCAAGATTAGTGGTGTTATGGCTGCACCCTTGCTCCAAATAGGAACTAGGTGAGCAGCCGCCATCACTGACAATGTCAAAAGCACTCCATGGCCAGCCAGCAGGGGGCACAGAGCAGGTGGGAGGCCCACACACATTCTCCCCAAAGGCCACTCCTCCACAATGCATTTGGTCCAGAGTCAATCTCACCTGGGGTTCCAGGGCTCACATGGGGCAGCGAAACTATTGTAAACTCTAGGGATGTACCTGGATATTATGGGCTGGCAGTCTTCTCCAACAAAACTAGTTTGCTAGAGCAACCAAACGGCATGTGCAGATGTTCTGGAAATCTGGCCCAACCTAGTTTCTTAAATGAAAACAGATGGGGCTGCTTCCAAGGTGCACCTGTGCTCTGGCAACCAACAATATCGGGCGGGGGGGGGGCACACAGTGCCTGGCTGTGATACAATGGCAACACATCTACAGAACACCAACTGCATTTCATGCCCCAACCAACACCTTCTGATGGGTCACTCTCGAGAAAGCGTTAGCTAGGATGTGAAAAGGACTGGGCGTTTTGTAATAGTGGCATCATTCATATTACAAATTGAAACTGCAATCTCAAACAATAAAGGAGGACACAGAGCTCAGACCTGGGGA
Organism: Neoceratodus forsteri; assembly: GCA_016271365.2. Taxonomy (NCBI): domain Eukaryota; kingdom Metazoa; phylum Chordata; order Ceratodontiformes; family Ceratodontidae; genus Neoceratodus; species Neoceratodus forsteri. The sequence goes on from JADMNL010000034.1 coordinate 134,409,417, forward strand.
GACATGTAGGCAGATTTAAGAAAATCTGAGGGGCACATTTTGGGAGGGGTTGGGGGGATTTCAGAAGGGCTGAAGGGCAAACTTCTGGGAGGTGAATGGGAGCACAGATTCTAAGAGTGGGTACAGGGGGAACACATTTTGGATGTGGTAAGGGGGAAACATTTTGTGAAGGCTGTGAAGGTACCAATTTGGGAAGGGAAATGAGGACATACATTTTGGGTGGGGTGTGGGTTTGGAAACTGCAGTAAAGGTAGGAGAAGAAACATTTTTAAAAAGATGCAAGAAGCACCATCTTGTCACTGCAGAACACTTGTGGTAACCTGGGTCTGGGAATGAGCCGAGGGTGTCAGAGGACTGTCCAGGAGGATCACGCATCTCAGAGGATGCTCAGTTCCTCCAAGGAAGGAAGTTATCTGGCTTTAGTTGCTTTACTGCTGCCTGGGAGCCAGAGGTGTTAGCCTGTCTAGAGGGCGGAAAGACACCAACTGCGACTAGACGGTGCTCGCTTGTGCGCATATGCCTTAGTGCCCCTTATAGCAGACATCTTAAAGGGAGGGTTGTGAGAACCAACAGAAAACTCCAGGTGCCACAGGTCAATGCCCCCCCCCCGAGAAGGTGAACACTGCAACCCCTTCCCCCACTGTCACATGATTAACATTTTGTATATAGGGTGTGCAGTAAAAATGATGGTTATAAAAAAAAAAAATGGGCAGACTGGATGAGCCAAGCGGCCCTTATTTGCCATCAGATTCTACGTTTCTATGTGTACCTCCACATCATCAGCCCCACCATAGTGGCAGAAACGGAGGGGCAGGGATGGGCTGGCACTGTGAGGATACCAAATTGGAGCTGTCTGGCTGGGTGGTTTTGAGGAAAACTGTGAAAAAAAATAAAATAAATAATGCTGTAAAATTAGGGAGGACAGTGGGGGTGAAAAGTTACAGAGAAGTATTGGGGCGGCAAAAATTAGGGTAGGGTGCATGAGCACAAACCACTAGGAGTGTGATCCTCTCAGGACCCTCCCATTGCAGTGTAAAAACTGATCTTCATTTACAAGATAAAAGGTCACAGTAATTAAGTCTTCATATATACCAAGCTGGCAGAATTAAGTGTTGTAAAATAAAAATCTACTTATGAAGCATACTAGGGGCTGGTATCACCTGTACTTCTCAATGGTCACCGATTTTAGGCCCAGTTCTTGTGTCACTAAAATGCATGTTTTTCCCCCATGAATAGTAGGGAATTAACACCTCAAATCATATCAGGAACCCCTTGATTTTGGTCACTGGCCCCTGGTTTGTGCTTCACGGGGTTGCAAGGCATGGAAAATGAAACTCTGTACTTACTGCAGGCTTCAGCCATGCTGGAACCAAATACATAAGAAAGATGAAACAATTTCAAAGAATCAATATCTTCCTCAGCCTGTGGCTACAGCTTTAATCCATTTTGCACAAAACAATTTATTTGCATAGCGCCTTTGTGTACAACACTCAAAACATTTTTACAGAAAAAAGAAGTAAAATATTGAATTCAAAGCAGTGTTCATTCGTTATAAAATCAGATTACTGGTTACAAGACAGTCTAAAAAGATTGGTCTTAAAATAAGAGTTGTTGAAATATATGCATGAATATCAGATGTAATAATTTATGGACATAACTTGCAAAAGTCCTCTCACATCCACAATGGCATATCTATTTCTCAGTAACAAGTTCAAAATGAAGAGTGAGAGAAAGAAGGAGAGGAGCTTTACCTGAGAAGGAAGTGTTTTATCTGGCAATGCAACACTGAACAGGCAGACGGGCTGGACCACTGGGGTCTTCTGCCAACAAAGTCTATGGTTCTATATAAAGCAATTATAGAAGACATTCTAGTAGACGTTCTATAATTTCTTTTTTTTGTTCGCTCCAATTTTGCCACTGGGAAGTCATGGATTATGTGCAGTCCTAGTAGGGACACAGGCACAGCTCAAAGCTAGGACATCACCATGGAATGCTGGTGACACAAGTATTCCACTGCCTCCAACCAATGCAGTCACGCATCTTACAATGCAGTATAAACATAATAATGACGGGGACCCCACTAATATCCATGCCACCATCAGCACAGCATAGATAATATAAAAAGGAGAGACAAAAAATATTCAGTACATTCAGGATGAATTAACATCACAGAACCTTGTTTGGCTTTTCGAACATGACACTTTGGCTTCACAGCTCAACACCCAGGAGCCACCCATTCAAGATAAGTTTAATAAAGCAAAAACTACCACTTTAACTCTCCAACTGTAAGATTAAACAGTCTGCCTCTACAAACATTAATATAATTACATGCCTGAATAAACAAGTCCATGCATCAGACTAAATTTCAAACACTAATCTAATGAGAAAATACACAGAATGCCAACTTCCTGAATCATATTGACAATATTCTGCAAGAGTTAACAGAAAAGGAAATCACGGTAAGTCTGACTGAATTTCTTCTTTCTGCAGTGCTCCATGCTGTCACTCAGAAGTCACAGTAATTCTGTTGGCAGTCTAAGGGTTAATACAGGTGTTGGCCTTTTCACACATTACCAGAGATAATTAAAAAATGCTTCAAATGTTTCTCCTTTCATCCTTGAGCAATCACATCAGCCCCCACCCTGGACTAAAATGTAACTATAAGCACTTTGATTTTAAGACTGGCTCTTCAGCAGGTCAGTGGGATTCTTCCTGTATGTTTTTTATGAATGTGAACCGACCCTAGTGCTTTGGTGTTTAAACATACTACACCATGGCCCTTTTGGAATCCACATCCAACCTCTACATTTGCCATGTTGTTCGGCTTTGTTCTCACTGGCCTGAAGAAGACAGTACTATCTCTCAAAAGCTAGTTTTAGCCCAATAAAAAGGTGTCCCATGCAACATATTTCTTTTTTACATCATTGACTGGATTAACACGGCTACCACATTTTCTTGTCTCTTTTTTTTGGGGGGGGAGGAGAACTGTTTATTTTGAAAGACTTATGGGAGCAAGGAAAGGACTGCTGATTAGAATGCTACATAGCTGCACCAGGAAGTCATCAAGTCTCGTTTCAGCTGCTCTCTCACTAAGTAGTGCATTATGACACACATTTCATCTTTGCTGCCTGTGTTGGTGACATATCTAAAATCTTGTATCTTGTTATTTTGAAAGAAATCATCAACAAAAATAACAACATGTCTGATTAAATGTATTCTCACTGGTGCGGTATGAATCTGATTTACACACTAGATAAAATATAATTCTGTCCATGAACTAGGCTCAGATAACTGGTATGGTGTCTCATTTTCTCATTTTGTGCACCTGCCTTCAAATAGGAATACCACTTTCAGTAAAGTGGTGTGTGCTTTTGGTTTTTAAACGATTCTGCTGTGTTCCTGTTAACTTAGAGCATCATGCACTACCTTTTCGTAAAGGCTCATGTAAGAATTGCTGGGGAAAGGTTCAACAGCCTTTTAAGAACCCAGACCTGCACCCAGTCAAAAACACAAGGAAAGTGGGACTGAGCCTGGCCGACGCCTACCTGTAGGACAGTAGAGCCAAATGTCCCTCTTCCTTTTTCCTCTCTAAAGCCCACAAAGAAAGGCTGGTGGGGGACATGAATGGCCTGCAGGTCTCTGAGCTGGGCAGTGCCCCTAAAGAAGTACTGGGCTGGCTTTTAGGAGTCTCAGTAAAACTCAAGGTGAGAGAATGTTTTTTTAGTCCAATTTAGAGAAGAAGAAATCCACCTGTGAGCCAACCAAGGTGCTTCCCTCAAAAGGCAAACTGGCTATCTTCGATTAAAAGTCTTGGAAGAATGACGTGCCATGAAGCCAGGTGAGCCTATGGAGGGAGATTCCGTAACAATGCCCTTAGCTGCTGTGTCAGTCATATCCACTACCATCTGAAGCTCCAAGCAGGAAACCTGGCCCTGTACCCCCTATAGGAAGCTTGCTCACAGACAGCTGAGTCAACAAATAGGCCTTTTCCCTAGGGAATCTAATTTCTTTGTGTATCCGGGAAGGGGAGGTGGGCTACTATCAGAGGTTATCAGCTGCCACTGCTGTGACCAGGCCTTCAGCCGGAGGGTGAGAGAACACAAATTAGTGGCAGAGAAGAGGGTCCAGGTACCCCCTGTCTGCCTTTTTTCCATGGCAGGAGAGGAGGCAAGATCTAACCCACGAGTTTTACCAGGGTGCCAAAAACGTGACTTACAGGCAGGGCATACAGACTGCGCTGGCCTTACCAAGGAAGTCAAACTCTTGCTCAAATTCTGAGCAGAAGACGAAAACTTCCAGAGTCCTGGAGGAGTGCTGAGCAAAGGATTTTGTTTTATTCACAAGTTAATGGCTCTGGTTCTAGTACTGCAAGGCAACAGAAAAAAAAAATATTTCAATCAGAACTTTTAATGGGTAGATGACCAAATCCGTGGAAGAACCATAAGAATGTCTTTCTTCTGACAGTTTGTGGCAGTTGAGCGAGAGCTGAGGGAAGAATGGCAGAGAGGACAATCCAAATTCCAAAATGTTCTAGTGGTCAACCCATGCCCCTGCCCCAAAATAAGTGTGTTGCAGTGATTTAATCCATGGCAATAGAAATCTCAGTTCTTCTGTGAGTGTGATTATTCCTCAAGCCATAGCCCCAGGGCTAAACCCCATCTCTCTGTTCCCCTACAGTCATTACCCCATGAGAGCCACACACATCCCCATCCAGACATACTGATTAATTCCTTCATACACTGGCACTGTGCATAGTTGGGTGATCCAAAATCAAGTTAATCAGCTACAAATATATAATTATTTTTATGAACACTCAACAAAATCACTGTTAGTTGTCCGACTAAGCATTCTCCTTCTACAGCTCCAGGTCCAGCTGAAACCTTCTTCTGTGGAATACTTATTTGAAAGACAAAACATTTACTCAACTAATTTATATATCACAGATGTGTAAAAGTAAAGTGATTAAAAGTGTTGAAAAGAATGTTTATAAAGACACAATTGTAAAACAGAGTAAGATATATAGCTAGACTTTTGGCAGTAATGCTATAAAAATACCTTTAAGCAAAAGACCAGTTTCTTAGAGACAACTCTCTTTTTTCTGCCTTTTTTATATATACTGTATAAATCTCTAGTCATCAAAATTAAAGTCCCTCCGAAACTATAAATAAATTAATGTGGTTTTCCAGTTGCAGCAACTAATATTACATCAAGCATGGACTACCACCATCTGGTTGGACACCTGCTTTTCTGAACATTTTGAAGCAGCCGTATTTGTTAGTCACCAAATATTTTTTTTTTTTTGCGATGTTTTTTTTTCTGGCACAAAAACACTCATATACCAATCTTTCTTTTCATTTTCCCATAACTCCTGAAGTAAGATACAGGGTCTTGAATTTTTTAAAAGTTCCCACTCCCCGTGGGCTCTCACATTCACCATGAAAAAACTGAACTGTGTTGGAACATGGCACAGCTCTGTACTGCTTACCATCAGAGACATGTGGTAGCGCCAGTCTAATCCAGCCACAGTATGAATCTAGTATACACATTCGATAGGTAACCTCAATGGTAGAGATTTTTAAAAACTGCAAGTAGCACTGAACATGTACTCCCTGGAAGACAGGAGAGAGAGAGGACATGACTGGGACATTCAAGTACTTGAAAGGGATAAATAATGCTGATAAGTAAAGTCTCTTTAAGCTGAGAGGCAACCATATCACGAGGAGGCACAGTCTTAAGCTGGAGGTTGGGAGGTTTAGCAGGGATGTCAGGAAGCACTTCTTCACAGAAAGGGTGGTGGGCACTTGGAATGCGCTGCCGGAAGAGGTCATCTTGTTGAAGACAGTGAGCAGCTTTAAGACAGGATGGGATAAGCATAGGGGGAAGATAAGAATCATGGGTAGGGAGGATGAGAGGAGTGGAGAGGGAGGGCAGCGACATTAGATCAAGCTGTGGACCCTGCAATACGAGGAGACTTGATAGACCAAATGGCCTTTTTCTGCTGGCTTGTTCGTATGTTCTTTAATGACTTGTGTCATTAATCACAAAAAAAGCTACAAAAGCAGTTTTAAAAAAAAATCTGAGAAAAGTAAATACACACTTAGGATGACTGTAAGGATGTCATAAATTCATTTTGGTGGCAGCCCGGAGGGTTGAGATGCTGGACGCCTTACCTCTGGCTGTGGTGGTAACCTGGGATCGAGAATGACCTTGGTTCATCGGGATGCCAGCATTGGGGGGGGGGAGAGCGGGACTGAGCATGCCGCCAGGCTGCTCTCATCTCCCGGGGGTAGTGGGTTGTCCACCCTCCCGTAGTTCCATCCCAACCGGGTGGAGGTCCAGTGGGGTAACGAAGGCCAGCAGGGTGGCAGTACAGGTATGAGGAAGGGGCTGAGGTGGCTTCTGGTGTGCATGCCCGCCTCCATGTGCACGTATGGTCATGTGCCAGGGGCCCCTGGGGAGGGGCGGATACAGGAGAAAACCCCGAAAACCCATAAAAATCTAAATTAAAAAAAAAATACATTTCAGCTAAAAAACATTTGATAAAAAAATTCTAACAAATACTGCTGTTTAAGTGTGCTATCTCATTTTAAACCAAACCACACTATTGTTATACAGTTCAGTTAATGTACTGATGTATAGTCAGATATATAAAAACACAGACACTGAACTGACAGGACACAGTCATGCTGACCAGCCTCCAGCTGTAATGCTTAAAAAAGTACAATAAAATCCTTTGTTTTATGTTTCCAAAAGTTAATGCTTCTAAAATTAACTATCATTAGATCTATATTTGGAACCATTAAGGTTTGAAAGGGACTTTTTTTTTTTAATGAACACTTGGAATCCAAGTCGCCCTAGTTACATCATATTAAGTATACCATAGCGGTACAACCATTTTCACTTATAGTTTATCGACATACTAGATCTAAAGTCACAGAAATTTTTATTTATTTTTTTTTTTTTAAACATATTTTTTTTAATTTGTGGCTCGAAAAAAGCAAAACAAACAATAATGGTATATGTTTGTTTTTTTCAGAAAATGTGTTACGGTTGTAACTGCGTAACAAAAAAAAAATTTACTCTTTTGTCCTTTGAGTAACCTCCAAATCTTCCCATACAAAAAGCACTGAAAGATAATAGGGTTACACGCAACTGTAAACACTGTTACCAAGTCTCCGAATTTAAACCTGGAATAAAGAGTTAGAGCTGTGTGCATCACGCGGGGAAGGGGTGCAAGAAGTAGGGATAGCTCAGCAGGAATAGATGGTGATGCCTGTTTCTTGTGTTGTATTTGTTATGCTGCGTTGTGTGTTGCTTAATGTTAGCAGCCACCTGGTGCCATTTTATACAGGGAACTTGGAGGCTGTAACAATTAGAAGCAGTACATTAATACACAGCAAATAAACTGCACAAAATGAAACTGTCAGGCATCTTTTCTTAGAGCAGTTTACAAGGCTCTGTTCTGCCACCCACATGACACAAAATGATAAATGATTTATGGAGTATCTGCTGGCACCGCAGGTTTTAGATTCATGCTCAGAGGTCAAGAAATATAATCCTGTCCAGCCCAGTGGCATGGAAGGCTGAGACGCTGCTGTCTTACCTGCTGCCACGCCAGCGACCCAGGTTTGGGAATGGCCCAGAGTCGCTCCGGGGCCAGTCAGGAGAAGGACTGAGTGTCCCACGGACAGCTCTCCTCCTTTGGGGAGGGGGATACTGCATCTCACTGCACTGACGACCCCTAGCAGAGGTTGGGTGGTGCACCAGGTGAATGCTGCAGGAAGGGGACACGATGCAGACGCATGTGCATCACTGCACACGATTCAGCCCCCGGGGAGAAATCTAAGGAAGAAAAGGGAGGGGGGGGGACAATATGTGCACCGGCCACCACGGATGACAGTGCCCCCGGGTCCCACCCCATGTGGATCGGTGTGACGGTGGGGGGGAGGGAGGGAGTGACGAATGGGACTGGTGGTGCTGAGCAACAAGCCTGACACAAGCAAAGACAGCAGCCAGGGGCCAAACAGCTCCATGAAAATAAATTCAATCTGAATTATTGATGGGGGAAGGGTCATGATCAAGCCCCTTGCTCTTGTTTTGCAAATGAAAAGTATTACTCTTGAGAAAGTGAAAGCGTAGTTATATTGGAAAAAAAACAACACAATATTCTGAGAACAAGTACCTTTTCTACAGAGATTCAGCAATGAAGTGTACTTAATTCATAGTGATTTAGAGAAGGACTATTCTTTAAAACCATATCCGACTGCCCTGTTGCAAAAATTAAAAAAATACTCATGATTACAAAATCACCAGTTAAAAGGGTGACAGAATGTTATAACCGTGTCATTGGTAGACCTTATCAAAAGAACTGTGTAAATGCGATACCCATAATGCCCATATCATTGGACCCAATTTTCAAAACCAGCTGCTACACAGCGGCCATGGTGTAGAACAGCCTGAAATACTCAATGGCTGCCCTCCCAATCCAGAACTATTTAAAAAAAAATACCACACACCTGCCTCCAGCATAGCTCCCAAAGACCCGAGAAGCTGAAGGGGTAATTGTGGATAGAAGGCAAGGCTGGACAGCGGACTTCCAATTAGAGACCTTTGTTCCAGACAAAGTGCATCCCTGCTATGCAGAAAAGGGGCAGAATGCTGGTATCTCATAAGACTGTAGAAAGTCGGAGATGGAGGTGCTCACTTTCCCCGCTGCTGTTATATTTTTAAAAAGGCTATTTTATTGCAGCGTTAATATTAGGTAGTTGAATACACACAACAGCACTGGGCCCAGCAGATCGCAATCAAGGCTGAAGGTAGAGGTCATCGCTGGCCCCAGAAATATCATGCCTGAGTACCTACTTCCACCATCTAATATTATCATCACTGCTATCGCAAAGTGACTTACCTTTTATCATTTTCTGTTGTCTTTATTCAAATATTGTTAACCTGTTAGCATCAGGTAAAAAAAATGTTTCGTTGCCAGCCTGGTGGCGCAGTGGACTCAGGTGCCTTGAGCACCTAACCTCTCCCACACCGGCAACCCGGGTTAGGGAACGAGCTTGGCTGCTGGGGTGGGGGAGAAGAGCTGGAAGTGACTTGAGCAGTCGCTTGGCTGTTCTCCTCTCCCAGATTGGGAAGGCAAGCCTTCCCGGCTCTTGGCTGCCACCGAGTGGAGGCTCGGAGACAATGCCAAGCAAATGGGAGGCTGGCACTAGGCCAGGGGGTGGGTGGAACAGGGTCGCCAGTTCCGGTGCGCATACGCACCTCCACATTCATGCAGGACTGTGTTGCCAATGCTCCAGGGAGCTAGGGAGGGAGAAACCCGGGAAAAGCCCTATGTCCCCCCCATCGCCATGTGTGACAGCCTTCGGGGGACTCAAGGGTCCTGCACTGTGCAGATCCCTGCCTGTGCCACTACAAGGAGAGCGGCAGACAGGACTGGGAACCCCCGAGCCAGAGCCCAACAGAAGGCATAGGTGGCAGCAGGTGGGCAAATAGCACTATGAAAAAAATTAAATGTCCGGTAAGGAGATGTTGGGTTATATGCAGATCAGCGCACTGTCAGGGCCAAGGACCTTTATTACTTCATTTGCATATCTACTGTGCCTCTGTGCTCCTACAAAGACAGTGTAGATTACACAGTCTGATTAGCTATGCAGGTCTTACCTCGCTATAATTAAAAATATCACTTGCCTGAGGAGATAAAATATGAAGGCATGCTCTTTTTAATATATTTATATAGCCAGGAATGTAAACGGAGCATCACAATCTATTTCCAGGCACATATAACAAAAGAGCTCTGCTGTATTTTTTCATGGATATGAAACAGCTATTCCTATCCCTAGGCAGAAGTAATGACTGTGTCCCCCTTCCCACCACCCAAAATACAGTAGAAATGTCTGCTTCCCCAATCTTATGTGGTTCTTCAGCGCTTCCAACATTCAGCACACCATGCCAGTGATGTAGAGCATACCCCAGCTAGCCCCTTTTGAAGCATGGGCATATACTCCCTCCCTCCCATGACAGCCATAACCAAGATGCTACAACATGTCGCTTTCAGTGAGGTTCTGCTTTTACCCAATTTTTACTGCTGGGCAGACAGGAGCACAAGGAGGTTAAGTGACATACTCTGTGTCCCACAGTAAGTGCCTCCGCTGGAATCGGAACCTGGGTCTCTTGGTCCCCAAGCCTGTGCCCTAACTAACCACTTCACCTCATGGCCTTCATAATGTACTTCTTTTTTGTATCACACCTTCCACTTACCCAAAATGCCATGCATGCCCAGCCTATGAGACAGAGGTGCATACAGCTGCCTGAAGCAGTTCGGCAGACCAGTGCTGGTACACATTCAAGCAGCAGGGTTTTGAAATTGAGGCCCTTTGTGTGTACCTTTTGGCCAATTCCCCCAGGACCAAGGTTCCATGAATGTCAACAACATATATAAAGTACAACTACCCTGATGGCATAGTTCCTCTTCTGTTACACCTGTTTGTTTGAAACAGCACCTTTCCTGAAAAGTTATTCACCATTCTGAAAGAATGCTGCCATCTCCCAGCTGATTCAGAGTCCTGAAGCGCTTGACATTTCTTGATGGAAAACCTTGGTTAGTCCTCCTCAGAACTCTCAGATCGGTCATCATTTGCCACTTTCCAGTTTTTCCTTTTACTTTTCCTCTCAACTATTTCCGTCTCATTTAACGTTCTAGAATGGCGGAATTTTTTCTTCCTTTTTCTGCTCCATTTTTCCCTTCTCACCTCTGCTTCACTCTCGTCAGAACTGCTCACCTCAGAATCACTAACACCTGTCCAGTCACTCCCCTCTACAGAAGATGATGAAGGTGTCTTTCTCATCTTTTTTGCACTCTTTTTCTTACGTTTTCTTTTCATTTTTTTTCTTTCATGTGTCTTTTCATCGGAACTTGTTCCATCACTTGAAGAATCTGTACTCTGTTCCCGTTTCTTTCTTTTGACTTTTTTATGTGATCGTTTTTTCTTCTTCTTTTTGTGAGATTGCTTTGACCTCTTCCGCTTTCGTGACCCCTGATCCAGCTTTTTATGCCGCGAACCTTTCTTCCCATTAACAGTGGTGTCTTTATCGCTGCCCTGCTCCTCACTAAAAAGACAGACAGACAACACACAGTTAAAGGAGAAAACTTAGAGTGTAATGTGCATTCAAATCAATCAATGTTCGTTCTGAAATCCAGAATTTTAGTTGGCTCCAAGGGGCATATACTATTTCTGGCCTGTCTCTAAAGAAGTCCCTTTCTCTAGACTTCATGATAGCTGTGAAAATAAACGTGTTGGGCATCACATGGTCCAACACTCATTATGTAAATTACTAAGCTGTTTCTTTTTATATTTTATGTGATGCTGAGAGAAAGTGTATGCTTAAAACTATTAGGAGTTTTTTAGGCATCCTAGGGTGTCTGCACCCCTTGTTACAAGGGGCGCATTTTTTTTTTAAACAGCTTTCTGTTTCTGAGCCGTAACTATTGGCCGACTTCAGGTTGTAGACTGCTGACTTCCATGCGCAATTAACTGCTCACCCCACCATCTGAGCCAGTGGGGCCTGACAGTACTGGTGACCGCCATGCCGGCAGCTCCAGGAATATGGATTTTTCTGGTATTTCCTCCCCAGTTCTGCAGTCCACTCACCACCTGCTAGGTACCGACCCATGCCCAGACAGATCTTGATAGCACACAGACAGCGTTCTGTGGAAGGGACCAGCTTTTCAGTCCCACCATGAGTCTTTCCACCTTTGGTGGAAGCACAGCTATGCTAACTCAGCCCCCCATGGCCATCCAATCTAGCACCCAACTCTGTTCCTAAAGCCGGGTCACTGGTGTGAAAGCGCGATGCACTACCCTCTGGGATATTGGCTGGATCCTATGGGGCATATCTGATCCTGCTGCATTCAGGTCTGTTAACAGTGCACTCAATCAGGACTGGAGAAAAAAACAGCAAACTGCTGTAGCTGCTGCTATCGCTCACACACTCACACTGACGAAGTCCTAGCTGGTCGAAGCGCTGGGGTGTCCAAGCGGTGGTGTTTGCCCTCATTAGCTTAAACTAAATCTGCATTTCCAGCAGCTTATTTCATGGTTTGTTTTCATTTTTGCATACTGTTAAGTAGTTCTGTGAACTGCAGCAGCTACAGCAATTTGCGGTTCCTCTCCAGCCCTGACTGAGTGCGCTGTTCCCAGACCTGCACTGCACAAACTGGGGTTGCTCACACTCTCAGTGGCACCTGAACTTGCACCATGGCTTTGTTTCCAGCCCTCCAGTGCATTTCTGCACATGTTCTTGAGCTGTGAGAACAAATTTCCTTTTCTGCAACTAGTCATGTGCTAGTACTGATATTTTTGTTTAAATCAACTTCATTTTTTTTTTTATCAAGTTCTGGAACAAACTTTCTGGTTACTGTACTGTTAACTGTGGCCATTTTAAACTGATGTGTGTATATGGGAGGGGCAGTTAACAGCATAATGCACAGAACAGAGGTCTATGTTTAACACCTCTGAACAAGGCCTAGTTTGGAAAACAAAATCAAAGAACACCATACTGGAGTGTTTAACACGAAAACATTGGCACACTATTCAGTAATAAGTGTATTTCTGGCACGGGAAGGGGGTGCTAAGTGACAACTCAAACCTTCCAGGAGTAAAAAAAAGCATGTATTCCCTTAATTTATTTAAAAGAAAGCGGTCATAATGTTAGATACCCCACACCCCGAAGGCTTACCCCAGATTAGCAGTTTCACAAACAAAACACCTTTTTTCAAGTGTTTGAAGTTACTTGTTTTTTATTTTTCGGACGTCCGGGGCTCTGTAAAATGGTGCTTCTATGGGAGCAAGTGGTCTGGTGCCGCACTTAGCTTTGAAATGGAGTAGTGCATGGCGTCGCCTTATTTACAGCGCTCGACTTCTTCAAAATAAAAACAAGTTAGTTCAAACACCGGGAAAAAAAGGTGTTTTATTTGCTAAACTGCTAATCGGAGGGTGAGCCTTTTGGGGGTGGGGTATCTAACATTATGACCGCTTTCCTTTAACAAATAAACAAAAAAAATCTGTTTTAATGTTAGACCTTGTCCAGAAGTCTCACAGAGCTTTCTGACTTTAAAAACATATTCAGACAGAATTCAGTGTATAACTGTTAGGTGCTGTATGTTGCCTCTCTCCTGTTATTTATTACTAGGGCATATACATGAAAACAGGTTTCTCTGTCACTTGGTCTTTATCTGCTCTTGCTGTTGGTCTACAAGTGACATCACAACCTGCTGCTGAGATGACTGTGCCACAAGTGGAGGAGTCTGACATCCCATACTGCCTTTTTTTATACATTACAATTAATTTACCCTGGTTATTCCATCAGTCTAGCTGTGAGGCAACATCTCATTTTCAGTGGGGCCCCCACTTCTACAGCTGGGTGGACTCAGCTCAAAGCCACACAGTGAGTATTTAGTGGGGTTTGAACCTGTGATGTTCTTGTGTCAATCTGATGCTCTAACCACTATAACCATTAGACTACCCTGTCCCCTCTAATTAAGGAGCACTCTCCTTCGGATCTCAGACTACCTGTACCACACCTTTTTTGCTTTTTCATAACATTTACACCAATTAGAAATGGACTTACCACTAAAGCTTGTAAAAAATAACAAAAATTACCCCAGACTAACGTAGAGTTATTAGAAACTATTGAACTAATACATAAAACCATAAATTTATGTGAATTAAGTAGAATTTTGGACTGAAGTAGGACTTCATGGCAACTGCTCTCTTCAGTAGAGAAACAAATCCAACCTTAGTCCAGTAGGAGAAGAATGATCACAGTACAGCATTTGAACAGAATTCTAAATTCCACAATTAGCATTCAGGTGCATCTTCATGGCAAACACCTCTGGATGGAGATGATGTGGATTTGTAGGATAGTATTGTTGGATTCATGTTAGAAAAAATTGACATACCCTGGTAGCTAGTGGTTTTGCAGGGACGTAAATGTTGCCTGTGCTTCCTCCGTTTCCTCCATGTGTACTTAGAAGGGCAACTGAACTCAGTCTGCTCTGGCAGACCAAGTTTTTTTTTTTTTTTTAATATATTTATTTCTTCCCTGCCTACTGCCCCAATAGAGCCGCACCATCGGGAGTTGCCCATTTAGCCTGCCCCTACCAGTGCCCACATTACAGTCTCCAGTCCCTCCACATGGCCTCAGAAACCCCCCGGGCGGGGATGGGGTGAGGACAGCCCCTGAATCTTGCAAGTCTCATCAGGGTTCCAAGGCTGCAGGCAGGTACCGGCACATCGGGACCTGGCTCCGTCTTCCCGGGCTCCAATGGGGTGTTTTTCTGATGTTCCTTGTTGGATGTTGTGGGCCCACACATCATGGCGTGCGCTGATGTCCGCAACGCCCCCCCCCCTTCCTCGAAGAAACAGCCCCCAAGGTAGATTGGTCGCCGGCCTGCACCTGCGACCAATCACTCCCAAGACTCCAGCTTGCCATGGCGCCCAGCGTCTGCCAGGGGTCGTCACTTGCCGGGTTAGAAGAGGCCCCGGAGAAGGCAAGCTGTCGTCGGACACTCCAGCCTGTCTCCAACCCCCACCAATCCCCAGTGGCCCGAGCTCATTATACGGGTCACCGGTGTGGTGTGAGGTGTGGCGCCCAGCACCTCAACCCTCAGCACCACCAGGCCAGCTCTGGCAGACCAATTTCCTCGCAATTTTTACGGCATCTTAAGGCATGAGTTAGCTGCTGCAGATCGCGAGTTGGAAACTTGTACACCCTACCCAATGAATGTATTTTTTATTTAAAATTTGGCGACCAGTATAGGCATACTGACCCGGAGCCAGTTTCTTGCTGCAACTCTGGGGGAGGGAATACAACAGCACTAACAACTATAGTGACAACACTGGGTTCTTGTACATAACCAAAAAAGCAAGCTACAAATATAAAAATGTCTCTCGAACAATCCTGCTGCTGCAGGCTGGACAGCCATACCCTCCGCCACCTATACCGACATGGACCTCTCTCAGTTCCACTTCAAATTCTCCTCAGTTTGGAGTGAGAACACTCCACTCAGAAAAGCCAGGGTCAAAACTCACCACCATCCCTGAATTACCCCTGAAATCACTGACCAATGTAAGCCCCATTATCTTGCTTGGCTATGTTACAAATTATCTCACTCCCTTCCGGACTTCCTCTTATACAGGACTACCAGGAACTTCCGTACAAGGGATGTACGGGCTACTAAATTGCAAATTTTTGAGGTCAACCTTCAGAACAACCTTAATGACCCTTCAAAGTTCTGGAGGATAATTCACTCACTCTCTCTTCGACCCTCCCAACCCAGTGCATCCCTCTGTCCTTCCGGTAAATGGTTCACTGGTGTCTGATTCTTCCTCTGTTGTTGCTCACTTCAATAAGTTATTCACCATTTGTGCTATCCCTTCCACTCATCCTCCAGCCTTCACCGCTCCATCTCACATTTCGTCTCCTCTCCATTGGTCATGTCTCCCCCCCCAGGTACTGCCCCGGAAACCCTGACTGCCCCTTACTCCCTTAACCTGTGCAAATCCAGCCTTGACAGACTGGATCCTGAGTTACTCCATTCCTCTCCTCCTGCTACAGCACCTCTTCTAACTTACCCACTCAACCTCTCTTCCTCCCTCAGTGCTGTCCCTTGGTCCTGGAAGCTGGCCAAAGTCCTTCTACTCCACAAAGGAGGGAGTACCATTCCTCCCTGGGTAACTTCTGGCCAATCTCCCTCCTCCCTTCACTTGCCACTAGCCAAATGTTGGTAGATTTTGTATCAAGCTAGTACGATCTTCCTTTCTCTAGCCCCGTAGGCTTGTGCTGCAGAAGGTAACATTTCAAAAAGTACACCAGCTGGGCCAGTGGAAAAGTCTGTGGGACTAGTGAATGTTTCCAGTCACTAGCCCTGCTGACCAGAGGCTGCAAAAATTTGCAGACTCTCCAATTTTTTATCCTCCACTGATTTCCTCTCTCTGATCCAGTCTGGCTTCCAGAAGCATCACTCCACCATCTCCTTCCTGTTGCGTGTAACCTACTCTGTCTTCTCAGAGAAGGATCACAGCTGCCATTTTCATCAATCTAGCCAAGCCTTTGACTCGGTGTCCCACCTATTCCTCCTGGATATATAAGAGTTCTGGCCTCTCAGCTCCCGCTGTCGACTGGTTCCATTCTTACTACTCTGGCCATCTGCAGTCTGCACAGGTTGGCAGCACACTATTGCCTCTACTTCCCAAGGCGGGGGCTCCACAGGATTCCATCCTCTTCTCCATCCTCCTTAATGACCTCCCCTCAGATTGAGCAAATTCGCATATATATGTGTATGCAGATGATAGCCATCTACACCTCTAGTCCCTCTACCACAGCTGTGGCAAGTTTGCTCCAGTATGACTTCCACAATGTCCTAAACTGGTTTCCATCAGACCAACTCCAAGTAACACAATTAAAACTGTGCCTTTGACTTTTAGCACCAGCAAGAAATTGGCCAGACTCCCAACTCTGCCCATCTTCTCCACCTTGAATGGCAACCCTCTGGAAGTGGTTTAATTATTCAAGTACCTAGGAATGTGGCTAGACGTCACGCTTGACTTCTCTGTCTACATCAACACCATCCATGGCCAGCTCCACCCTAAACTTGGTGTCCTGTACTGCAATAAAGATCATCTGTCTCCATGGGTCCACCGTGAGCTTGTCACCAAAATGGTGCTTCTGGTCTTTGATTATGCAGATGTGGTCTATGGTACCACTCCCTCAACCTCTTTGGCCAGACAGAACACCCTCTGTAACTCCTGCTGCTGCTTTGTGAACAACTCCCCCTCACGTACTCATCATTTCACTTCTACCTCCTGCTCCCTCTGCTCTAGGGATCCTTGTAACTTCGCCACTCCTCATCCCCATTCCTCTGCTGGGCAAGCAGCCCTTTTCTATAGTTTTCCATCACTCTGGAACCCAGTACTCTCTTCCCTCCACTTCACTGCCTCCCCTGACTCCCTGAGGTATCAGAAGAAAATCCCCAACCCGCCCAACTTCCTTCTACTCGACTGTTCTCCTTGCATTTGCCTCCTACCCTGGTATAGGGTGGCTGAAACATCTTATTTTGTTGTTTCTACTGTGACTGCTCATTTTTGCACTTACTCCTGTAATTAATGTGTGTTCTCGGATTGCACTTCATTGCAATTGCAAACTATGTCCGTGCTATGCATTTTGTATTCCCTTCCTGCAGGTCACACCTGGAAATGAGCCTGAACTCAGTGCCTTTCCTGGTCACCAATTTTCAAATAAATAAATTTCACAAAAAGAAAACAATTATGTAAAAAGTGTGCAAAGTACTTAGGTTATGGGTG
This sequence comes from Neoceratodus forsteri, assembly GCA_016271365.2. NCBI lineage: Eukaryota > Metazoa > Chordata > Ceratodontiformes > Ceratodontidae > Neoceratodus > Neoceratodus forsteri. Next base: position 134,426,786 of record JADMNL010000034.1, read on the forward strand.
TAGCAAGGATGAAAGCTAAAGGAGTGGAGTGTGCAGCCAACATATGACAAGATATCTGTGACAGAATTACAATGACAGATGTGTATTGTGTACAGTCATTTAGGAGAGGAAATGGGCTTTAAAAGTTTTAAATATCTATTCCTCTGTTGTGAAAGCATGTCTGGGGCATTTCCTTGTGATGAGGGGACTACGTAAGCAATAAGCCATGGCAGGGTGTGCATTAAAGGATTTTAATGCACACCCCTCAAGGAGTAAGGCATGAGGCCAAAAGCTGAGTTTTGTTATGCCCCAAGTAAGTGTATTCAAATCCTTTAATGCACACCCTGGAGTGTGTTATTGTGCTTACAGGAATAACATTAATTAGTAATGGGGAACTGGACGGGTCAGTGGATTGGTAGTGGGTTAAAGAGCCTTGCACCTCTAGGTCACAGGTTCAAATCCAGCACAGGTCAACAGTGGCTGAAAGCAATTAGCACCCGAGGGCTATTCGGTGGCCTATGTGAAACGAGCAGTGGTTGTCTCAGTTCAGTTCCCAATAGACAGGTGTCCATAGCACAAAAACCACTAACACAAACGGCACTAATTAGGCACGCTTACTGACAGTCCCTCACGAGAGGACAAGGACTGAATTGGCATGAAATCTGAACTACCCTCTCTCCTATGTTGTGGTCCCTTCATGTCAGAGCTGAGGCACATTTGCAGGACATTGTGGGGAAGCTTCTACTGTGATCACCCGTGCCATACCTGTCATGTGGATAAACAGAGGACTTCAGGTTCCAGTGCTGTCAATACAGCTCCTTTTATGAGCACTCAAAAAAAAATTAGCACACACAAAAATAAAATGTTTTAAAAAAATCAATTGGTTGAAATAATGTATTTTTCGTAGTATTAATGCAGAGGTTGTACTGGAAACGTGTAAGTATTGTGTTGTATTGTCTGGTTCTGTACATTGTTGCTAAAAGTAAATGTTTTTGATAAAAAAAAATAAATGTTTTGCTGCTCTTAAGTACCATATGTACTGCAAAACCTTTTTAATATATTTTTTACCTAAACTAATTTGTGAAAGTACATTTAAAATGGTAATATTCATTAAACAGGCCCTCATTTTGTAGGTAATGAAACTATTTTGATCTTGAGAATGAGATTCGGCACCTGGCCATGCATTGCTATCTTTTTAAAAGGAGAACTATGGGGAGAGGTCATGCGCCGACCACTGCACAGATCGGGGCTTCACCTCTCCAATCCCCCCTCCCCTGCGAGCGCCATAAGAATTTAGAGATTAAGCACCTGAGCCCTCGTAAAATTCACTGAAAGCTCCAGTGGTGCTGGCATTTTCACAATGGCACTCCTCTACCCCACCAGGATCGCGCTGGTAATATAGTCAGACAAAGACACTGCCCATACCATTATATTGTCCTTATGCGCGATAAAAACATATATACTGTATATATATATATATAAATATTTCTTGCCCAGTGCCATTTTACTGAATTTGCCTAAATCATGGGGTTTAGGCAAATTCAATAATGACTTATAGTTTATCAATGTTTATTTTCCATGCACAAAATGCAATATAATGTTAGAGATAATGCAGCACCATCGTCTTGCGGTACTACCAGCAAGATGCAGGGGTGGAGGTGTGCCATTATGAAAATTCCAGCACCACCGGAGCCTTCAATGACTTTTACGAGTGTTCAGGTACTTAATCTCTAAATTTCTTATGCCACTTGCAGGGGGCGGAATTGGAGATGTGAAGCCCCGATCTGTGCAGCGGAGCGGTCGGGGCTTCACCTCTCCCAACAGAACTCCTTTAATGCAAGGTCAGGTTATGTATTTCGGCCAATAAGGTTTCTGGATTTTTTTCCTTGACATTTTATAGAAGTGAACAAAAGGGCGCTGGTACAAAATGTCAGAATTAATGTAAACTGTTGCTTTATGTTTACCATTACAAAATGGCAAAGAAAAATCAGATAGCATTTTGGCCAATTGTCACCTGAACTTTTTTCACTGAAAGGGTGGTGGAAGAGTGCAATAAGCTGCCGAAAGAGGTGATCTGTGTGAAATCAGTGGGGGAGAGGAACTCAAACATTGGGGGGGCAGATACAAGGACTTGGTAAAGACTATCAGAATAGACGGGGAAGGGGAGTGAAGAGCCAGTATGGCTCTCTCATTCGACAGCTGATCAGTAGGAATTGTCAGACAAGATGGTCAAAGGGGCCTTCTTCTGCCAAGAGATTCTGTTTTTAGGAGTATAATTTAAAAGAGGTTAATATTTATTTTAGCCACTTCTTCTGGACAACTACATTTTTAAATCCCCCTATCCTGGCTTAGAAGCCTTGATAATGAGAAGTGGGTATTAGAAATGAACTTAAAATCTCAAATCCTTGCATAGAAAGAAGTGCAATCTATTAGCTACACCTACTTCAGCTATTAGCAAGTGAAGGAAAAACTTAAGCAATCAAATAATGCATGTGTCTTCAGAGGTTTCCTCAACCTATTATGCAAGTTGTTTCTCAATTTGCTGACAGAAAAACAAAAGCTGTGCAAAAGCATGTACTCAGAAACTGAAATTAATCTGGCTCACCCATCGGTCTCAAACTCTTCCGGATACAACTCCTTGTACCCACTGTGGCCCCACCTATTGAAAAGAGAGGCACATCAGTTCCTGTAAAAAAGAAATACTTAAAACTAGGAAAAATGTGAAACCTCAAAAATAAAAACAAACTGCCAAATGCTCTCACAGAGACAGCCTAGGGAAGACAAGTTTATTTTTAAAGCACCCTATCCTGAAACACTCGGCAGATAAGGCCTGCTAGGCCCACCCCTTGTTTGTTGCCTCTGACCCCAATTAGATCAACGTCTCTCTCTCTGCTTCCTTCCCACTTCTAGAGTTCCCTTATGTCTTTCCCATGCATGTTTAAATCCCTCCACTGTGCTCACTCCCACCACCTCTATTCCATGCATCCACCACCCTTTACATGAAGAAAAACTTCCTCACATTTCCCCTCAACCTGCCACCCTCCAATTTCATATCATGCCCCCTCGTTCCTGCACACCTCCTATATTCGAAGATGTCATCCCCCTGCACCTTGTGTATGCCTTTAGGGTAGATGAACGTTTCTATCACTGCACCCCAATCTTCCTTTCTTTCAGCGAGTACACACTGAGGTCCTTTAATCTCTCCTCATATGCTTTTTGGTGCAAGCCCTGTACAATCTTTGCCCTTCTCTGGACTGCCTCCACCCTGTCAATGTCCTTATGAAGATGTAGCCTCCAGAACTGTATACACAGTACTACTGGTGAGGCCTCACTAGTGTTTTATACAATGGCACTACCACCTCCCTCCTGCTAGTGATGCCTCTGCACCCCAGCATGCCGCTGGCCCTCCCCGCAGCCTTTGTACTCGGCTTAGACACCTTTAGGTCATCTGAAATGATAACACCCAGATCTCTTTCTTTCTCGGTGATCATCAGTAACCCCCCCCCCCCGTAGCCGTTCAACATGTTCCCTCATCCTAGGTGCATTATTTTGCACTTCTTTGAACTGAACCTCAGTTGCCACACCTCAGACCACCTTTCAAGCTTCCCCAGGTCCATCCTCATTTTCTCCACCCTGTCTGGAGTATCCACCCAGTTGCAGACCTTGGTGTCATCTGCAAACAGGCAGACTTTTCCTTCCAGTCCTTCCACAAAGTCACTGATGTAGACACTGAACAGGACTGGGCCAAGGACTGATCCCTGAGGTACCCCGCTGGTCAGCCACCTCTCCCTGCACTGGATTCCATTTACCACCACCCTCTGCCTCCTGTCTGTTAACCAGTTCCTAATCCATTTACCACCCTGTGTACCATGCCCAGACTACCCATCTTGTTAACCAGCCTTTTATGTGGGACGGTGTTGAAGGCCTTGCTGAAACAGAGGTAGGCGACGTCCACTGCTCCCCCCGATTTACCTCCTTCATCACCCAGTCAAAAAAAGTCTATTACATTCGTCTGACAAGACCTTCCTGCTGCGAATCCATGTTGCCTCGGATCCTGGGCACTGTTGGATTCCAAGTGTGCCACTATTCTTTCTTTAAGCAGTGCTGCCATGATCGTACCCATTACTGAGGTGAGGCTGTGTCTTAGGGCATCGCACAGATCAGAAAGTACAGACGTAAAATCAAAAACACACAGCCACACAGGCGACCCGTGTTCGGGAGCAAGCACGGACCACCGGGGGTCGGCCGGGGAGGAGAGGGATGGAAAGCCCAACGGCAGCTCTCCTTCTCCGGGGGGGGGGGGTCACCTGCAAACTCCCGCTGCGATACCGCCACCTGGGGGTGCTCGGTTCAGATTGCCTTTAATAAAATGACAACAAAGCAATTTCTGGAGCCACAGTCCTTAATCTGGATGTGATGAGTGCCTGACTTTTGGTGTTTGACCATTTCAAGTTCTGTCACAGCGCACCACCAGCCCGCCCAGTGTGACTTTTTAAGGTGGAGCCTTCTGCTGGTCTAGCTTGCGTCAATCCCAAGTAACCTTTTCATGGGGCTTGCACCAAATATTTGGCGCAAGCTGCCATCAAGTGGGAAAACTGTTGTAACTGCGCCCGAGGTACTGAAATCAGGCACTGCTGCACTAAAGGGGATTTGACGTAGCTGCGCCATAAAATGGGCTGATGTGGGCTAGACAGAAGCACTGCATCAACATTTGAAAATCCGGCCCTAGATGTCAGTCTCCAGGTACAGCAGTGCTAGCACACCTACTCTAGTACTATCAGGCGCAAAATCTTTTAATGAGCAAAAAAAAAAAAAAGTACTCCAGATTCTGTTACTTGTGAGAGTGTCTCAAGTGGATTACAAGACTATCCCTCCTCCCCCCAACATGGTCTTAGGGCACTAGAACCACTAAATGTTTGCTACAAACATGCAGAATGACACTCATACTTGACACATGAAAGACAGACAGTACAGCCAGCTGAAGATGATATACTCCCCATAACAACAAAAAAAAAACCTCCTACCGATCGGGATCATTGGCTTCAAACTTGTAAAGTTTTTTAGTGCAGTATCGGGCCTCTCGAATGTCTTGTTCCGATGTCAGCCTTGCCTGAGAATGCGACCTCTCAACCCTTCTATCGGCCTCATCAAACCCATCACAGCGCATTCGACTCCTAGGAGCAGCCAATATTTATTAGTCTACACAGCAGCATAAACGTGTGGAACAACAGCACTGTATTTAATAATGCAGTAATCCCAAAACACTTTACTGAAGGTACAAGAAAGGGAAAGATTCGAGAACAGCAGGAAGAAAATATATAATCAGTTGGTACACTGCAAGAATAATTAGTACAAAGGAGAGGAGAGGGAGTGGAACTGGGATAAGTCAACAGTATTTTTTGTCTGTTTTTGCTTTAATGTTTAATGTGCATGCTTCTCTGCCCCAGCAGGTGTACTGCCCATTTCTGGCTGAATATACCTAGCAGTGCTGAAGATACTGGCCGCTATGAAGCTAGGAGACAGAGGGGATTTACCTTTTTGTTGCGTTTCCCCCAATCTTTCCGGTGAGTTCCCTGACCCCTTAGGGACGCCAGTGCTCGGGACTGAAGCCCCTCACATGAGTATCCCTATGCATGCTCCCTTGATACGCAGCGTTCCTCCCTCCCTCCCTGTATCCCAAGTGCTCTGCCACCTGTACGTCAACAGGTGGCAGTAGTTCTATGGGACGCGACTCCTCCCCTCACCCCCGAGAGCGTCCTCTGGGACCCTCCATCTTTCTCCCCACCAGGCCAGCCCGTGATAACCCAGGTCACCGGCATGATGAGCAGTACCCCTACCACTGCACCGACGGGCCAGCAAGCAATACATTTGTGCTATAAATGATACCATTCCCACTGTAGAAGCAGTGACGTACAGTAGTGTGGGTCCTTGTAAATCTCTTAGCTTGTTGGCACAGTGCATTCCTCTGTGGTTGAAAGGGACCTCAACTACATCACAAAGTTGTGACATGACACTTCCCACTCAGTGTGCAAGTGGGAAACACCCTGTGAGTATACTACAAGCACATAAAGATGAAACAATAACAAATGGGAATGAGTATTTGAGGAAAAAAAGAAAGAAGTTTCTACAGGAAACAAAATGCGGACTGGTGCACAACCCTGCCTAGTACCTGCTACTGCCTTTTCTATGACAATAAGCAGAAGCAGGAGTAGGGGAATTGCTCCAGCTGTTAGGCTTGGATGCGTGTCAATGTGTGTTAAACTGCTGTCTAGTCACTACCCTGCTGTAGGGAAAGAGTGGACAACATGGACCACAGAGTCATTACCACCATCTCAAAACAATGTTGCAATTTTTTATTATTATTTTTTTTTTAAATATAAAGCTGTTTGCCCTTGTACCGCCGCCTCAGTCTTCCTTCTGGCCATTTTGTGGACAACGCCCCCAGCCCCATCTGCCGCCCCCCCCCCCCCATTGTCGAATCCCGTGGGGATCCACATGGTGTGGGGCCAGAGAGTACCAGCAGTCATCATATAGGCAGCCAGGAGGCATAGGTTTTTCTGCATTTTCTCTCCATTCCCTTGACCTTCCCACTGGGAAGGGGGTGGTCCCCATCAGGACTCCCCCACAGAGGACGCAAGCTCCCCAGTCCATTGCAGGGCTTGCCGTAGTGGAAGCACAGTGCTATCCATCGCCAGCTTGGAGCACTGCCATGTAACAGTGCTGACCCAGTCACTGCAGACCCCCAAGTTCACTCCCGAACCCAGGTCGCCAGCACAGGAGCACAGCACGTTACCCACAGGGCCATCGGGCAAACATTTTTTTTCTATTCTTTTTATTGCCGTGCTGCAGGCAGTGATATTCCCCGACTTGGTGCATCTGCGCTTGACACTGGCAGCTCCCAAACAGCGGCCTGGAACCAGGGCGGGGCCCTCAAAGGAGAGCCAGAGATCAACCATATTAAGTTCCAGGGCTGGCTGCGGCGTCATTCGACACGGGGTCGGAGGCAGTCATGCTGCACTGCTGCACATGTTTTTTTCCCTTGTGTCAGTTCCCCAAGGTGTGGACGTGCAGGGACGTCAGCACTCGGGCATGCAAGCACCCATGCATACTCCACAGACGGCCGCCAATGCCTTCCCCTCTGCTATGTGGTCCCCAACATATTCATTTATTTATTGAAATGTTTCACCAGGAAGACATACTGAGCAGTATTGCTTGTTTCCAGATGTGTCCTGGGGGGAGGGGGGAAATGAGATGATACGGGGAATAGAACAATTTGGTACAATCGGCAAAGCATTACAAGTACTAAAATACAAAATGCAGAGTTAATACACATCATAAGTGCAAAAACATAGGTATTATAATCACTTAAAGAGTTCACTTGGTACAAATAGGCATGGGAAGAGTGAACAAGGGATACAAAATGAGAAGGGAAGAAAGTAATTTAGGTGCAGGGATAGGGGAGCACGCGCAAGAGATTAGGTGCAGTTGCATGTGGGGGTAATGTGCGAGCGCAGGAGCGAGGAGAGAACGCGGGTCGAAGCAGCATTATGAATGATGGTGGGAAGGGAGTTCCAAAGCTTGGGCAAGTGGTAGGAGCAGGATGCATGCCCAGCAGCGGTAGTCCTGGGGGGATGGCGAGGGTGCGGGAAGAGCTACTCCTTAGAGAATAAGCGGCAGGCAGGACTTGATGTACTCTCGGTCTCCACTGGGTGTCACCCAAGTGCCGGGTATCACCAACCGCCCCCCTCCCCCCCCAAAAAAGGTGGAGAGCTGTCCCTGGGACGCTCATCCAACCTCCCCCGAAAGGCCCTCTGATGCTCCAGGCTAGTTCATGAACCCAGTGCATCCAGCATCGTGAGCAGTGACACTACTGTTGTACCGGCAGGCAGGTATTCGGGCAGCCATCTTATGCAGCAAGGTTGACTTCTGGTTCAACACAGCTGTACTTTCAAGAGCCCATGGCATTATAGTAAATAAACAGTACAAAAAAGAATATCATATTTAAGCACAATTTATCTTCTATTTCATATTTTCAGTAATTCTTTCCATCTTTCTCTTTATTTCCAAGAACATTTGCATGAAATCAGAATCTTTTTCTCTTATACTTCCGTCTGCTTTTCTAGCTTGTCTACACCTAACATCACAATCTCCTGATGTCATCAGAACCAACTCCTCAGCAACAGCGACTGTGATGTCATAAAATGGGGATTATGACTTACATGTACACACGCAGCAGGAGAAGACAAAGCAGGCAAAGCAGAGTTCCTGTTTTCTAGCAATTGTCCTTAGTAATAAAGACAAAAGGTAAAAAATACAGGGAAAGATTTAATGTAATTTAAATGTTTTGTCCAAGCATTAAATTTTATAAAGTTTTCACAATGGCATCATGGTTCTGTAAGAAACCACTGAACAGAAAAAAAAAATGTGAGAAATTGATGCTAGCAGGTACTGCAGTAGGTAGGGGTGTGCACTAGTCCTAACACTACACTCAAAACTGCACAAAAAATATATCACCAACAGCTTCATCTGGTTCAATGTCAGTTGGTTTCCATCTGTTGCCCTCCCTTCCTGGGACAAGGCTGAAAATAGGCAGAACTGCCTTGTCCTCCTTTCCCAGTCAACAAAAACTAAAACTAAACAAATAAAACACACACTTGGATTTGGGCACACACCTGGTCCTAGATATATCATCATTTTTCACTTCTCTCTTCAGTACCCTGGTTAAGACAGAAAGATTATCAGAGCCGTGTATCAGGAGCTCATCAAGTCACATACAAACAGTTCTGACACTCTCTAAGCCTATTTGGGTGTGCTCATTACAGGGTCAATGAACAACTCTGCACAGTGTAGGAAGGCAGCTGCAAAGGCCAACAAAATGCTGGGTTGTATTGCAAGGGGTATATCCTCGAGGAGGGAGGAGGTGATTCTGCCACTGTATAGGTCATTAGTTAGACCACACCTGGAGTACTGCGTGCAGTACTGGCGTCCGTATCTGAAGAGGGACATTAAGTTACTGGAGGGGGTGCAGCGCAGGGCGACAAAGATGATCAAGGGTCTGGGGGACTTATACGAGAGGAGGTTGAAGGAATTGAACATGTACTCACTGGAGGAGAGGAGAGACAGGGATGACATGACTGAAACCTTTAAATACATGAAAGGAATAAACAAGATGGGTACAGAGGGGCTGTTCAAAGTAAGGAAGGGGAGGGCCACCAGGGGCCATGATATGAGACTGGAGCGAGGAAGGTTCAGGAGGGAGATGAGGACACTTTTTACAGAGAGGGTGGTGGCTGGGTGGAATGCGTTACCAGCAGAAGTGGTATGCAGTAGAACAGTGGACTGCTTCAAACGAGGATGGGACAGGACAAGGGGGAGGGTTAATGAAGGGGAAGGGTGGAAGGGAGGGGCAGCTGCAGAATAAGGGGTGCTAGCTGCACATTCGATCAGACTTGATAGACCTCTGGGCCTTTATCTGCTGGCAAATTTCGTATGTTCGTATTCAGCCTACCATCCCACCAGAGAAAGGGATACATGGTTTGAATAAACTGTAGTTTCACTGACTACTCCAAATGACAAACCAGATCCCCACTGCAGGATCATTTTGTACTTTACTATCTTCATGGCAATAATCAGCCCCCCCTCCATTTCACCTCTGTACTCCACTTTGACAAGATAGATCAATCACAGCTGCCCCCTTTCTCCGGCAGGGCAGACAGCTGCCTTTACAGCTGAAATGAATGTCTCTTTCTGGTTAGTCAACTGCTCAAATGCCCCGGGGAGTGGAGTACCTTGCCTCCCATATCCCAGCCATCCTCTGTGTGGGATTCTAAGGTGGCGTTCACTGCCACCTCGTCACTGGGTCTGTCCTTTATAGAACAAAAAAATATTTTTAAAAATGTAACGATTTATAATTTATGTATAAAATGCACCACGTAAATGTATGTGACTCACCTGTCAGTCTCAAATTCTTCTGGATACAACTCCATGTAACCGCTGTGGCCCCACCTATTGAAAAGAAAAGCACACCAGATTCCGTTATGTGGGAGGAGGTCTATTATGAGTTATAAACAGCATCTACACCCCCCAATGTTCTTAGGGTACCAGAATGTCTCAAGTTTAGGATCTCCGCACCCTTAAAATATGCAAGGAGACACTCATCAATAAATGACTACACTGATGCATATGGAAAACTGAAACCTCTAGCTGCTTTTTTGAGTATTATAAAGTCAATTGGCTTTTTATTACAGAGGCACAGTAGCACCCCTATAATCTGGGTTCAGTAGGGTGTTTAATATTAAACCCCTAAGTTTGCACCTTAATAGCTTTGCCCCCGTTCAACGGATTTGCATGAAATTTTGCATGTGCAGTCTGAGGAGCAAGGTCTCTTAATTTGGCAAGTTTTGTGACAGTCACATGTCCAGATTCCAACATCTGGACAAGACAAAAAGTGGAAACATTTTTTTGGTGTTTTTTTCTCTCTCACCTGCAGCCCAGAATGTTTGGAATTTTGTTTTTGAAATTTTCAGGGTAGAAGGGGGTTCCCCTAGAATGGTGCCTTTTTTTGGTTTGGTGAAAAAATATTAAATTAATTCCTGGTTCATGATTTGAAATTTCAGTTCTGAGCATGTGCAGTAGAGTGTTTCATTTATACGTTTGGTATGAAAGAAGAATTTCCAGCTAGCCGGCCCGGTGGTGCTGAGGGTTCAGGTGCTAGACGACACACCTTGTGCCATGCTGGTAACCCTAGTCTGGAAGTGAGCTCAGGGCGGGGGAGGCTGAGAGATGACTGTAGTGGCTGCTGGGCTGCTCACGTCTCCCGAATTGGGGAGGTACAGTTCCTCGCTCTCGGCTGACAGCCGGTGGAGGCCACGTGTTAGAGCAGGGTCGGGGACTGACATAACGTAGGGGAGGGTGGAAGGAGCACTCGGTTTCTGGGAGCGTGCATGTGCCTCCTGGTGCGTGCACTTGCTGTGTTCGCCACTGCTCGGGAGGGGGGACTAGAAAGCCCGTGTCTCCCCGTGGCCGTACGTGTCGGCTCCCCAATGTTCTCAGGCCCTGCTCCTTGTAAAACCCCACTGGTAAGACTGGGGGTGGAGAGGTAGATGGGGTTGGGGGCCCGATGGCAGGCATAGGTGGCCACGGCAGAGCAAACAGCTCTATAGCGAAAAAGATTTTCAGCTCACACCAGAAGAATCTTCTTTTGTGAGTCGAGATTCTTCCTTCGTATGGCCAATAAAAAAAAAAAGTTAAAAACCTAAATAAAATTATGTATTTTTCTAAAAACACCTGAACCTAGGTAAACGGACCTGTTTAGCTTGATTCCAATGTTAGTTTTTTGAAAATATGCCTGGAAACATTGTGGGTGCCTAGCTTAGTGAGAAGAGCCATTCACTCACATTCTCTGTACGAGAACAGCGAGACTTTCTTGAATTCTGAAGCAGCAGCTGGAGTCGTGCTGCCAACTTCAGCTAAAGCAGTGAATCGGCGATCCCCTGCTCTCTCCATCTCTGTCATGGTCACACACGCACACACACTCATGCACGCATGCGCACTCTCTCTCCCCCCCATCTCTTTTTCCATCTATTGTTACAATATTAGTGGACCGGGGTGTGCACTCTAGTAGCTCTTTTTTCTTCCCCTTCCCCTCCAGGTCATCTGCCCCCACTTTCCCACATTTACTGTTACATTGTATAAGTCCACTGGGGTACGCACTTCTGCTACTACTTCTCTTCACCCCCCTCCTCTACAAGTCACCTGTCCTCATTCCCATTATACACATAGCACCACCAGGGTGCCCACCCCAGGTGCCAAACAGTAACCATTTACTGGGGTGCCCAATTCCCAATGTCAAGTCCCCCGAAATAAAGAAATCCATCCCTCACTGATATTTTTTTCGACAAAAAAAAAAAAATGGTCCCATGCCAATCCAACCCTCCACACATCCTCACCCACCCCACCCCAACCTCCTACTCAGCACCCCCACACACACACACTCTGAACATGTCCCGCAACGTAGATCCACTCTCCCACTGAAAATACATACTGCTGCTGGAACCGGCAACTGCGATACGAGAAAATGTCAGTCCAGTTTAATGTATTTCAATGGAGTTTGACCTTTTCTGCACAACTTTGTCATTTTCTAAAATTTCTAGAACCAAATTTTCAACATGCCCTTTTTGAGACCCCACCTTGTGACCAAGGGAAGCAGAATTATGCAAATCTGGCCCAAAAGGAAATTTTGCAGTCGCTTTGCGAAATCACCTTTCAGGCAGGATTTGAACATTTTTACCACCCTTGTTAATGAGTGGGGTCATAAGGAGGCCATGTTGAAAATTTGGGGTCAAAATATTAAAAAAAAAAAAAAAACTACAAAGTTATGAGCATACATTGACATTTTCCATATGCTTGCTGATAACTTTGGTCATTTTCAATATTGTGACCTCAAATTTTCGACATAGCCATTTTTTCACCCCACCTCATGAACAAGACCACTGTCGTTTTTCAAACCCTGGCAAAATGTGTTTTCGCACCTCTGGTGTAGAATGACATTTCGTCAGGGAGCTGAAAATTTTTACCTACCGGGTTGAAAAGGCTTATTACCCATAAGAAAGCTATGGGTGGCTGACGCATGGAACGGCCATCTGGAGGAGACCATGGGGTCAAAAACAGTGTGGGAATTCAAGAGTGCATGGGACAGACATAAGGCAATTATAGTGGGGTGTAGGAGGAAGTAGGCTGTTGGTTAACTTGGATCTGCAGCTTTTCCAATAGGTAGGGAAATGGGCAGACTGGGTGGGCCAAGCGGTCTTTATCCGCTGTCAAAGTCTATGTTTCTGTATTTCTATGCTGAAAATTTGGTGCACAAATATAGTAAAATGACCAAGTCATGTGGAAACGTTGCAATATTTCAACATTCACTCATAACTTTGCTAATTTTCTACATTTTCACTCCAAACATTCAACATAGCCATTTTTTTCCCCACACCACCTCATAAGTGTGACAAGTGCAAATTTTCAAATCCTAGACGAGCAGTGTTTTCGCACTTCTGGTACAAAATGAGGTTGAGGCCAACATACCATAAATGCCACATATCATGTTTATAAGGAAAGTCATAAAATGACTAGGTTGGAAATTTGGCTGACAAACAGACTCTGCCATGTGCATCTGTATCTGCAGCCACATGGAAACGCAAGGACCAGAGGACCCAGAAAGATCCACGAACTCTTGTCATCCGTCACTGCATGGAAGTCTTCCTTGGCACAGGGCCTAGAGGGCCGTGTGTGAATAAGAATACGATTTCGCTATCTCAAAAAGAAAATAAATTCAGTAGTGCTACCACCTGGGATGCAGACGACCCGGGTTCAGGAACGAGCCACGGCTTCAGAGGGCCTGCCAGCAGTAGGAGGAGGATCGAGCATCCCACTGGATGATCTCCTCCTCCAGGAATGGGGGGGTTCACTGCTCCATTGTGCAGCTGCCTGTGTGACCACGGGTGGCAGTGCAGGAGAAAAGTGTGAGACAGAGGAACTTGGAGTGAGTGTCCGGCTGCTGGTTGTGTTGGCTCGTTGACCACCAATGCTATGGCATGCTCCTGGGGGGGTGGGACAGGTCATGGAAAAATCAGGACTGGAAGGGCAGATGAAACCCGTGCCTGCCACCCACCACATTCAAAACCGGACCCACACCACCACAGGCCGGAGGTTCTCCAAGTCTTCAACTCCACTGCGGGTGACCAGACAGACAGACAGCAGAGAAAGTAGCTGAAGTGGCAGATGAGACAACGGCCCAAGGGGACAAGCCAGGTGTCAGCACAGCAGTGTATAGCAAGTGGGCAATGGTTGGGTCTCAGTAAACGGGAACTGGGACTGGCACAGGGTGGAAGGAGGACTCGACTGGTGCCCTGGGGGGAAAATCAAGTCAAAAAAAGAAAGAAAAATTATTTCTAAAAAATTTGCGTTAATGCACCAGTTAGGGTTCAGGTTAATGGCACAAAAGAAGTTAAATGAGGCATTAGGGTTTCCAAACCTAACTCCCCACGCCCACCTCCCTAAGCAGCAAAAAGGAGAAAAACATTAGGGTTTTGGGACTCTGGAGTCTTGGTGAATCAGTGGTGGGGTCTTCCTTGGGGTTACCAACCCTAATGTGCACCCCTCTCCCATAGGTGCTGGAACCAGGGGGGCAGAAGGGGCGGTAGCCACTCCACTTTTTATTTCTGTATGGCAAAAACTAGTATAGAAAAAGTGCCCTTTGTACCCTCATAAGTGCCCATTTGATTCTCAGCCCTCTCAGCTTTTACCATCTTCCGGCACCCTTGCCCTCTCCACCCAGCCTCCTGTCCAAAGCACAAAGCACAGCTCTAAGCCAGTGCCTCACACTGACACGTTCTTCACAAAAAGGGATGCACATCTCGCCACATGTTGCCAATACACTCTGTTGTAGCTTTCTTCACGCAGGGCCCAAAAAGATCACATCTGACCTTGTTTGCTTAGGGAACAGGGTCCACATTAGGGTTGGCAACCCAATGGAAGACCCCACCACTGATTCTCCAAGGCTCCAGAGTCCCAAAATCCTAATGTTCTTCCCTTTTTGCTGCTGGGGTGGGGGCATTAACTTGAACCCTTACTGGTGCATTAACATAGTTTTTTTGCAAAGAAAGTCAATTCCTCTTGTGTGCGTTGTAGATGACTGCACATTTCAGATGTGTGTACACTACGTGCCGATCCAGATTCTCTCCCTATCGTGCCAATAATAAACCATTCGGTTATGTGCATAGCATTTTCTGCTTGTGTGCCTTTATTTCGGTCTCTCAGCTGCAACTAATCCCCTCGAGCAGGCGTGATTAGCAGCCGTTTCAAGCTAGCTTGCCAGTGCTGTTTGGCAAACGATGCGGAAGGCGAGACGTTACACAGAGACGAGCCAGCAGAGAGACTACAGCTGGTTCTATGTGTCTGAAAGCCAGCTCGTGAGATTCGCATCTAGCAGCATTCGCCAAACTCAGATCACGGACTTTCTGAAAGCTGATTAAACAGAATCAGTCTTTATTACTGAGTATTGTTTTTCTAAATGTTTCTTAGCTTACAATGCAACCTGTAAGTTAACATTGCAGCGTCAGTAAACTGTACAGTGTAATACAAACGCAGGTGTTTTTACTACACTGGCTTTCCTCCCAGTCCCTGTTAACTTTGTTCAGTTTTGATGAATGCACTTTCAGATGTGTGCACACATTCTGAGTCCCCCCTGCATGTGCATGCAACCAGAATGGACTGCATAAATAAAGCAAATATCTCTAGAATTAAAGAATGAAATGGCCAGAAACTCCCATTACTTTTAATGTTATCAGTCCTGCTAATGCTAGCTATCACTACAGTTTTCCCCTTCTTGAAGAGATGTACCTGAATCATTTTAGAATACCTGTACAATGATTTATGTACATCTCTGCTATGGGAGGGGTGCAGTAAATGCATGTCAGTCCCTCCCTTGCCTAGACAGCTGTATTAATGTAATGTCTTGCGTTTACAATTACAAAGCAGGCTAACATTCTTGGCCAATCAATCAGAGGAAAGACTAGGAGTACCTCTTATTCAGCATACAGAAAGTGTCGCTCATACTGCTCAGCTGACTTCCCAACCCTCCATCTCCCTCGGTCATCTCTCACAGATGGTCATTCGTGTCTGCGAGAAATTACCACTCTTATGCTCTGCTGATCACCTCTGTCATAACAAAATCACCTCTCAGTTCACCAGATCAATACTTATAACTAGTTTAAAACAGTATCCTAAAACAGTCAGTTTAAAAAATACTGAGGATTTTAAACTCCATGCCTGCTTACCCTAACATAGCATGTATCGTTTTAGGTAATAAACTGCAATTTTAATTTTAGTCCCTTTCGGGAAGGAAGGGATTGTAAATCGGCCGGAGCCAAGTGGCCAGACGATCTCTTCCACTTCCCAGTCTGCCAGAACCGCCCCCCAGACGTTTTGTGATGGCCAACCATGGAGAGCATGGGGCATGCCCCACATAAATCTATGGGGCTATTTTACAATGCCTGTATCTATATGTTACCGCAAATTTACATATATAATAAAATCCCCACTGATTGGTAATAAGGACCTTGTTAGTCAAGTGGTGGTGTTACTACTATACATGTTCAGTTGCAGTAACATAGAAATAAGTCTTTTAACATAGCTCCATAAACTTATATAGGGTGTGCCGGCAGATCAGAAAGTGGAGGGGATCGGTTGGCCACTTGCTAGGGCTAAAATAAATAAATAAATAAATAAATAATTTACGATCTCTTGCCTCCTGAAGGGAACTAAAAATAAAATTACCATCTATGCTAGGTTAGGATAAGTGGGCATGTGTTTCAAAATCTCCATAGGAACATATGCTGAAACCAGCCGAATAAGGCCATTAGGGCTCTGCAGTCGGCTCATAATGCAGGGATCTCAGCATCAGCTAATGACCCTACCCCCCCATCCACCCTCCCCCCTCTGTTGACCCTTATTGTCCCCTTAATTCTATCCCAGCCTCTCTTGAAGCTGCCTATCGTTTCCAAAGTAATCACTTCTTCCGGAAGTACATTCCAACTAGCCACCACCCTCTCGGTGAAGAAGTGCCTCATAGCCTCAGTCCCAAACCTCCCCTCCTCCAGCTTGAGACTGTGTCCCTCATGTTTCAGTTCCCACTCAACTTGAAGAGACCCTCTTTGTCCACCCTATTTATTTCTTTCAAATACTTGAAGTCTCAATTATGTCCCCCTCTCCCTCCTCTCCTCTAGGGAGTACATGCTCAGTGTCCTCAACCTCTCCGACTACGTCCTACCCTGCTGGCCCATTATCTTTGTTGCCCTCCTTTGGACTGTCTCCAGCCGCTTTTATGTCTTTTTTTTTTTTAATGCTCCAGCCCCCGAGGCATCTCTCGAGGTACCCACCGGGCGCTGCCCTTCTACTCCCCACAGTGGCAGGCTTCCCGGGTCTCCCCTCACCGAGAATCTTCCCAGTGCCCCAGGATCACGCCCTCCCGCAGCAGCGGCGTCTGTCTGAGATTAGAGGGTCCAATCCTCTAGTGAAGTCGGGCCAGGATCTCCGGGTAAGCCTGCCTGGTGCTGGGGATGTGAGGGGAGGTCCCTGTGGTCCTCGTCGCCTCCCTGGAAGAACAGGGATTTTTACTTAGTGGTTTTCTCCCTCCCCAACACCTGCCCCCCCCCCGAGGTGGAGCGTTGGACGTGCAATGACGACCAGCATCCCCAATGCTCCACCCTTGCCTTGCGGCTCAGACGCTGGTAGCAGCCTCCGACCATCACCAGAGGATGTGTGAGAACGACGCTAAGCCCTACTACCCCCCCCCAGGAAGGGAGAGCTGTCCACCAGATGCTCAATCCCTTCCCATCCCTGCTGACCCCCGGCGTATCGGGCTCGTTCCTGAACCTGGGTCACTGGTGTAGCGCAAGGTGAGGCTACTAGTGCCTTAACCCTCAGCGACACCGGGCTGGTCAGTTTTATGTCCTTTTTAAGGTATGGGCACCAGTACTGTACTCTAGATGCGGTCTCACTAATGACTTATACAAGGGCAGTATTAACTCCTGCCGCCTGCTGCTTATCCCTCTGACAATGCAGCTCAACATTTTATTTGCCTTTGCTGCTACTTTCCTACATTGCTTGGAGTGTTTCAGGCCAATCGTAATCATCTCTCCCAGGTCATTCTGTTCCTCTGATGCAGATATCCGAACGCCTCCCAGGCTGTACTCAGTCCTTGGGTTTTTGGCTCCAGTGTGCATTACTCTACACTGAAGCCAAGCTGTCAAATCCCAGACCACCCCTCTAGCTTTTTCAGATCTTCCTTTAGTACTCGTATCCCTTCTGCTGTGTCCACCCTCCCACAGAGCTTGGCGTCATCTGTGAATAGACCAATTTTGCCCTTAATGCCATCCTTAATATCACTGATAAAGATACAGAACAGCACCAGTCCAAGCACCAAGCCCTGTGCAAACCCACTGTCTTATCTTCCTGTTGCTGGGCAGCTCACTTCACACCACCACGCTCTGGGTCCTGCCTCTCAACCAGTCTTCCACCCACCTGTTCAACTTCTCACCAAGCCCTAAATCCACCAGCTTCCTACTCAACCTCTTAATGAGGTACAGAGTCAAAGGCCTTGCTGAAGTCCAGGTAAAGGATATCCACCACTTAGCCACTGTCCACTGTTTTAGTAACCCAGTCAAAGAAGTCACTCAGATTTGTTCGACACGACCTCCCTCCCATAAACTCGTGTTGCCTCTCATCCTGGAGACCATTCTCATCCAGATACTCTAACAACCCTTCTTCAAGTATGGTCTCCATGAGTTTGCACACGATGGAAGTCAGAATGACCAGTCTGTAGTTCCTTGGGTCATCCCTAGGACTGCTCTTATGAAGGGGTGCTACATGTGCCGTTCTCCAGTCCTGTGGTGCTGTGACTGACTCCAGCAAACTACTAAACAGGCCTGCCAATGGATCGATAAGCTCCTCCGCCAGCTCCCTCAGCACCCTCGGGTGTGTGCCATCCATGCCAGGGGATTTCTCTACCCTCAATGGTATCAACCCTGCCTTCACTCTGTCCACCTCAATCAAAACATCCACTGCCCCTGCTCCCCCTTCACCTCTTCTACCACATAGCGACACTGGTCTGTCTCTGTCTGTCTCTCTCTAGTAAAGATAGAACAGAAGTACTCAGTACCTCTGCTTTGCCCCGATTCTCCTCTACCCCTCCATCCCCTTTCCTGAGCTTGGTTAGTTTTTTTTGTTGTTTTGTTTGTTTTACGCTGAATATCTTAAAACATTCTTTTAAACCAAAAAAAGCCTTCCTGAAAGATGCTACCTCCTGCAACTGCCACATTACGTGCCTTCAGAGCACATCAACAGCATCTTCACATCTCTGAAACTAACCCAGGGGTGGGGGGACAGAAAAATATTTAAAAAATCATGATAGCAGTCTGTAACCCTTTTGCAGAAAACTGTTCGACTGCTTCATAATATATTTGTATGTACAGTTTGCTGTGTTTCATGTTAAATTATAACATTATCCTGTGCTGTTGGCCTGACAGGACTGTTCAGCTTTGTGTCGTGGTCCTCTTGCCCAAACAGCACGAGATAAAGTTAGTATTCAATAAGAGGCATAGCAAAATATACAATATTAGAGCTTTCTTGTAGCCAGGGCTCAAGATAAGATTTTTTTGGGATGAGTACTGTACTCTTAATTTTGAAAGGGAGGCGAGTAAAACCAAATTCAGATGCGTAGAAATGTCTGGAAAGATTGGAGTGAGGAGTACATTTTTTTAAAACAATGTCTTTTTTTCTAGATAAGAACTGATGCCAACGCTCCAGATAATGTTGGCAGGTAGGAGTCATTTGCTCACCAGTTTTCAAATATAGTGAGTAAAACAAAATTGGGATGTGTATGAGTGCTGTAAAGCTGAAAAAAAAACGGTTCCGTTTGAATCACCAGTTATGTTTTGAAGTACTATCCTATGGAATCTGGAGCATTTACAAATATTGGGTGAATATTGGTTCTCATTAAAAAAAAATTCTGAAGAGCATTTCCTCGGCACTTACCTTACCTGGAGCCCTGCTTGTAGCTCTTCTGTGCTACCTGCAACTGTTTTTAGGCACTACAGCATTCTGAAAGTGCTTCTACTTGCCACTGCGTCTTGTGCAACAGAATCACTTTCAGAATGCGAAAACAGCTGCAGGCAGCACAGACAGATTGTAAGAAAACCCTATGATTTTTGAACCAAAGGCATTACACGAATATAGATACCTCAAAACTGGGGAGCCTGGAAGAAGGGAGGGGGGACTGAGAAACCCAGCATCCTTCAAAATTATTTTGTACCTCCCCTATAATTTCTGGTGTGGGTACAGTGAACGCTTACAGCTGGGTACTCGATGAAAATGCAGAATTATTCTGCAGGAATCAGTAAAATGTGTTTTAAGTACAGTAAAGCCATCAGAATGTTACATAATCTAAAGCAAACACACCTGGATAAATCAGGAGACTGCTCCCTACGCTTCCTTTTGAAAGAGTCGGCCGTAGATTGCTTCTCCATTTCTCTCAACTTCCACATTTCGGTTTCTTCTTGAATCTGAAAATCATTTGCATGATAAGAACCAACAGCAGAAATGTTTTGTTTTCCCAAAGGTTAAAAATCATTTATGGACACACTACATACAAATCACACATTTTAAACCTTTTCAAGGGGTTGAAATTAAGTTCTGCAGCCACTAGCCAGCAGGGCTACTGACTGGGAAAATCCACTGGCCCCAATGACATTTCCACTGGCCCAGTTGGTGTACATACTGAAGTGTTGACTTCTCCAGTACATCCAGTTAAATGTAAATCTTACTAGCCCAATACAAAATCTACCGGCATTTGGCTAGTGGTCCGGTGCCAATTTCGACCTCCACTTCTCAAGACTGCCAAACATTAAAGGAATAAGCAAATGCTACCATCATTGGCTTTGTCAGGTGCCTTTTTATTTGAAAGAGTCTCCGCAGTTCTGCAAAGAGATATGATGGCTCAGTAACATCCAGGTAGCACAAGATCAGATCATCAAATATCTTGGCTTTTATTTAATGCATGGATTTGAGTGGAGATGGTGAAATTACTTCCACGCTACCATGTCAGAAGGATTTTCACTGTAAATCCATGAAGCAAGGCTATTATACAGTGAGTAGATGTGACTGGCATTGCCAATATCCTATATCTTAAAGAGCAGCTTCTTACTTTTTTACGCTCCCCCCCCCCCGAAAAACAAACAAACAAAAAAAAACACATATAATAAAGCTTACACGGCACCATGTGGACTGCAATACAAATTTTCATTTATTTCTGGCAGTATTAAAAAAATATATGACATCATATTTTCCTCCATAGAGCCGAAAGCCAAAACGCTGCCGCTTGCTTACTATGAGACACGCAGTCTGTGCAGTCTACTTGGGGCCATGTAAGCTTTATCATACGTTAGAGAGGGGGCAGCAGTAAGAGGCTGCTCCTAACAGCTCCACTTCAGTTGTGATCATAGGAAATCGTACAGCTTAAAGAGCGCTTTTCCTGCAATACTGAAAGTGCTGGTGTGATTTAAAAGGCTAAGTTCCTTACCTTCCTGGGAGCTGTTCTAGCCAACTTTCAGAATTTTTAGCTGTAATCCCCTCAGAAGGGAAGGGATCATAATTCCCCCACCCCCAAGGGACCAACCAAACAATCTCTTCCACTTCCTACATAGCTGGCCACGCCCCTGCGCTCTGACATTTTGTGATGTGTGTATATGAGGAGTGTAGGGGTGCACACCGTACAAGTCTATGGAGGCAGATTTTTTTTTTTTTTAAAGAAATTTACAAACACTTGTTCTACAAATTAAGACCAGTGTTCAACTAACAAGAAACTTGATCTCTGTTTTTTTGTTTTTCTTTTTACATCAAAGTGCAACTCGTTTAGGTTAAAATCCTACAATATGTACTATATTCCGTAAGGCTACATAGGCTAGGACTAGGGTTACCCGGATTCGATTTTATTTTTCCCCAATTTCGATGGCTAAAATCAAGTTTTATTTTTGGAACTTGTTTCCGATTCTTAGGTTTTTACGCTTTTACTGCAAGTAGTATTGACTAGCGACTGGCAAATATTTACAACATATATTTGCTAGTGGGAGTCTAACTGCCTGAGTTGTGGCTGGCAGAAGGGTACAACTCAAAGCTGATGAGATGCCAGATTGGGGGTGAAGCTCTGATTGCCTGAGCTGTGTTGGGAGGAGCTTAAATTGCCCAAGTCAAAGCAAGTAAGAAGGGAAAACAATAATTCACAGCTGACTGAGTCGGGAGCCCCAGTGAGATGCCAGAGATGAGGTTGCAGTTTTAACTGCCCTCTTTGTGGTGGGAAGAAGGGACAGGAAAGTTGCAACATCCAATACTGCTGCCATTTCAGTGCAATTTAAAAAAAAACACAAACAAAAAAAAAAAACACCTGACCGGAAGCCCCGATAGGATGGCAGAGTTGGGGTGAAAGGCTTTAATTGTCTGAGTTGTGGAGGACAGAAGGGGCCGAGAGCTTGCAGCTTCCATACTGCTGCTGGTTTATTGCAATCTATTTTTTTAAATTACCTGACTAGGAAACTCAATGAGATGCCAGAGTCAGAGGTGGAGTGGGGAAAAAAAAAAAAAAAAAAAAAATCGATCGATGGAATTTCTTTTTCCACTGGTTTCACAAATTCTTACAAAATCGATGTCTAACGATTTTTACCGATTTCAATCAAATCCTGGCAAGCCTAGATATGACTCCAGTTGGATCACTGCACAAAGTGCGGATCAGCTGCAGCCACTGTACTGCATATTCTATGGCAATGCCTTCTTGTGCAACTGTTCTGGGCAGCTAGTAAACTGGACCCTCTTCTTGGTCTAGAGGCATCATAAGAAAAAATTACTCACCGCAGTAATCTTCTTTCTTCCAAGGGGTCATTTAGTATCAATAACGTTTTTGCACTTAGCTGGCTAGGTGCAACTGCCCCGGAGGTGTGCCTTTAAGAGATATTTAAATGAGCTTAGGGCCAAGCCAATCAAAAGACAGGAGGGGTGTGAGCTGAGTGAGAGCTGCTGAAGGCTTCAGAATGTTTTCGAGGAAAACAGAGGGCAAATGCCCTGAAAAAGAATCAACAAGATTCAAAAAACATGCAAATGTCCACATAAGTGGAGAAACACAAGCTAAAAACTCATCAATAAGAAACTCCAAATTTGGTAAAAGGTGACATAAAGCACCCTTCTCCCACAGGTGACCTGGGAAGGAAGGATGGGAGCTTACTGATGCTAAAGGACTCCTTAGAAGAAACAAGATTACTGCAGTGAGTAACTGTTTCTTCTTACCCCAGGAGTCTTTTAGCATCAGTTATTTTTTTTGCACACTACTGAGCAGTACCAAGTGGGAGATGGGCAGAGAACCTACTTAGAAAAGAGGCTCTGCAGAACCACCCTGCCAAATTTGGCATTAGATCTGGTCTGCACATCCAAACTGTAATGTTTCACAAAGGTGTGCACAGATTTCCAGGTAGCTGCTTTGCAGACATCCAGGAGGGGAATGTCCCTTGTTGCTGCAAGCGAGGCTGCAGTGCCACCGGTGGAGTGAGCCCTGAGCCCCACTGGAGGTTGTTGACCAGCTTTCTCATAGCAGAATCTAATACAAGAGACCAACCAACAAGAAATAGTTCTCTTGGTGGCTGGTCTTCCTCTCTCTACATCCCCGTAGGTGAGGAACAACTGAGTGGAAGAGCCTCTGGACTGTCTAATATGCTCTAGGTAGTGAAAGATTGCTCTTTTGACATCCAAGCTGTGGAGCTTTTGCTGGCCAGAAGTGAATGGCTCAGTAAAGAAGGCAGGCAGAGTAACGGACTGGTTCAAGTGAAACTCTGAAACCACCTTTGGCAGAAATTTCCTATTCGTCCCGAGCTCAACTTTATTGTTGTGAGGGATGATGTAATTTGGGTCAGTGCACAGGGCCTGTAGCTCTAAAATCCGCCTGGCAGACGTAATGGCTACTAGGAAGATGGTCTTCCAAGTTACAAACTTGATGTGCGCCGTGGACACAGACTCAAAAGATGGATTCATAAGCACATCTATGCAAAGGTTCGGGCTCCAAGGGGGAAAAGGCTCCCTGGTTGGAGGCTGGAGATCCAAGAGGCCTTTGAAAAACTGTTTAAAAATGTTGTAGGAAAAAAATTATTTTTTCTTTCCCACGGAAAGGTAGGCCAAAATTGCCACCATGTGTAGCCTGAGTGAAGATGGTTTCATGCCTGAAGCCTGTAGGTGTACCAGGTAGTCTAGAAGCAGAGGGTCTGAAGCTGATAGGGGTTTGACCTTTTCGCTCTTGCACCAGAGGGAAAACCTTTTCCATTTGGCTGCATAAGTCTTCTTAGTGTTCAGTTTTTTAGCCATCCTCAGTATCTTAAGAACCTGTTCACAGTACTGTGAGGATGGAAACTCTAACTCCTCAAGAACCAGGCCTTGAGGTGAAGAGAGTGTATGTCCGGGTACTGCACTCCTGTCTGAGGAAGGGTCAGCAGGGAGTGAGTTAGAGGGAGGTGAATGGGTCTGTTGCAGGACACTGAGAGAAGGAGAGGGTACCAGACATGCCTGGGCCACTACAGAGCCACTAGGATCATCGATGTAGGATGCTGTGTGAGTTTCAGTAAAACCCTGAATATCAGGGGAAAGGGAGGAAATGCATATAGGAATCTCCCTGACCAATCCACGATCAGGGCATCCAGAGGAAGTGTTCCCGGAACTAGGGACTGCAATGGTACTGAGGAAGCTAAAATTCAGAGTAGAGGCAAACAGATCCACATCTGGTGTGCCCCACTGCCTGAATACTGTGGCTAGTACTTGCTTGTTCAGTGTCCATTCACTCTGGCCTTGACTGATGCAGCTTAGAACATCCACCAGAGTTCTAAGTTTGCCTGGGAGGTGAATAGCCAAGAGGCTGACTCTCAGGGAAAATGCTAGAGACCAGAGCTTCAGAGCTTCCAAACAGAGTATTCCTGATCTGGTACCACCCTGCTTGTTTATGTAGAACATTGCAATGGTGTTGTCCTTTCGAATTTGAACCGCCTGCCCTTCTATGCTGGGAGCGAAAGCTTTGAGAGCTAGAAAAACTGCTCTGAGTTCCAAAAGATTTATGTGCAACTGTGACTCTTCAGGAGTCCAGTTGCCACATACTGAGGCACTGTCCAAATGAGCTCCCCAGCCCAAAATGGAGGCATCTGTGGTGATCACTTTTGTGGGAAGAGGAACTTGAAAGGAAACCCCTGCCTGCAAATTTGTAGGGTTCTTCCACCACAGCAAGTTTTGGAGGAACTGCTCCGACACAGGTATCAACTTTGAAAATGTGCTGCTTCTCTGAGACAAGCAAGCTCTGAGGTAGGCTTGCAGGAGTCTCATCCTGTACCTGACCCCTGGGACTACTGCTGTCATAGAGGCCATATGTCCCAGAAGTTTGAGGAACTGTCTGGCTGGTCTTGGCTGTCCCCGAGCGAAAGAATCTGCCACTGAAAGGAAACCGAATTATTTCCTGTGGGAGAAAACCATATCCCTTCTGAGTGTCCGGCTGGGCCCCTATGAAGGTGAGCAGCTGGGTGGGTTCCGGGTGAGATGTCTTTAGATTTACCAGAAAACCCAGAGACTCCAGAGTGCATTCTGTGAGGGAAAGACATTCCTTGACCTAGCAAGGAGACTTTGCTACTAAGAGCCAGTTGTCCAGATAGGGGTAGAGAGCGACACACAGTCTCCTAAGATGTGCTACCACTGCGAGACACTTGGTAAAGACTCTTGGGGCTGAGGACAGACCAAAGGGCATTGAGGTGAACTGATAGTGACCCAAAGGAAGTCTGAACCTGAGAAACTTCCTGTGAGATCTCCTTATGGGTATGTGGAAGTAGGCGTCCTTTAAGTCTAGGGAGGCTAGCCAGTCTCCCTGCTATAAGGATTGTATGACTAGTGACAGAGTGATCATTTTGAATTTGGTTTTCTTCAGATGTTTGTTTAAATATCTGAGATCTAAGATAGGTCGCCACTCCACAGTTTTTTTTTGTGTCAGGAAATACTTGGAGTAGAGCTCCTTGCCCACTGTTCGTAAAGCCAGAAGGTTTTGTACCTCCATTTCCAACAGCAGTATCTGTGTTGGGGACAGAGGTCTTAACACCTGGGTATGCTTGAGGTCTGGCAGCTGCTTGAACTGTAATGACAGACCCTTCTCACCATCTCCAGCACCCAGTTGTCCGACGTGATGAGGGACCAGTGCTGAAGATAGTGGGAGAGTCTGCCTCCAACTGGAAGTGCCGCGGCGACCTGAACACTCACATCAGGACTTAAGACTGAGAGGCAGATGGCTGGGTAGAGGTGGCTCTTCTTTGGCCCCTTCTGCCCCTGCCTCTGAAAGACCCCCTGTACTGGCCGAAGTCAGACTGGGGATAGGGGCTGTTAGGCCTGGGAACACAGACTTCTGCCCCTGGGATGGGATCTCTGGGGGGTGGCAGGCTTAGGCTTGGATGAGTGGCTCTGCCAGGAGGCCTTGTATTCATCGACTTTTTCATGTAGTCAATGGTTCTGTAATCAAACAACATATTTTGATCACAGGGAAAATCCATGGCCTTGTTCAGAGTGTCTGTGGTCAGACTGGTTGTTCTAAGCCAGGCGAAGCATCTCAGAAAGATGGCATGGGCCATTGCCCTTGAGGCTGCACCACTGTTGTCATCTGCCATGTGAAACTGGTACGCAGTAGCTTCCAGAGCAGTTTTTGACGTATCCACCAGCTCCTGCACCATAGAATCTGATCTGTTGTGGGCAATAGCCTGGACAGATTTCTAAAGGGCTTACTGATATTTGGCTGTGAATGCCATGTAAGAAGAAAGTCTGAGAAGCAGGGAAGCTATGGCATACATTTTCTCTGCTATGAAGTCAATTTTCTTGGAATCCTTGTCAGGGAGAGAGGGAGACAAGGAAATTCCAGCTTTCTCACAAGCTGCCTGCTGCACTATACTCTTGTGGCTAGGGTGTGCAGACAGGAACTCTGTACCATTTTTAGACAATTTATATTTTCTCTCAAGCCGCTTATTAACCCTCGATACTGAAGTGGGTGTTGAGGCACCTTCATGGTATTTTTTTCTAAATGCATTACAGATAGAGATGACCAGGGTCTTTGAGAATGAAAACCCTTTATCTCCCTTTAATCTTCATCGACATTCTGGTTGGGCTCCTGCAAAGAGAGGTCCAGGGTGTCCAGCATATTTTGTATAAATGTAAACATAGAGGAAGGATCCTTGTGGTCACCCGGAGGATCCCCAAGATGATGGTACAGGAACTCCAGGGGCTCAAGGCCCTCAAAATCCATGTCAGAAGCATCATAAAACTGATCATCATCTGCGTCACTTTCACAGTCTACAGAAGAGAGAACTGTGGAAGACTGCTTGCCAGACCCAGTAAAATTGAGGACCCATCTCTTGAAGGGTCCGAAACAGTTCCCATGCTTTTTGCATATATTGTACTGATGGAAGAACCTGCGCAGTCTGTAAGTGTTTTTGTTTTTTCTGTATGCATTAAGCTGCCTGTTGTCTCGCTATTCACTTTCCCAGGAGCAACGGGAGCATATGTCTTGACAAAGTTTCTTTTTAGCCACTTTCATCAGAGGCTTGATCAAGCTTCCTTTTTTCGTCACTCTTGTTATTTTTCAATTTGTAGGAACTTCATCTTTGGAAGCTTTATTTTTTGGCTGGGATCTGGAGGGTTCCTCAGCACCTCTGCTTCTGGCATTAGTACTTTTGAATGGCCCCTCATCAGAAGCCTTTGATTTATCCTCAGCCATAATAATTAAAGGGTTGTCTGCTATGTTTGCCAATTTAAGCAAAGCAAACCAGTCCTGGACCTACAAACTGAGTGCAGGTTTCTGCGGAAATGCCAGCAGCCAGTCCTGCCCCAGTTAATAAACTCTGTTTATTACTAGTGCCCTTTTTTTTTTGGTGGTGGTAGAACTGGGATCTATACCAGTGCCAATCTTAACAGAAACCAGTAATACTCAACTGCGCATAGGTGGCTGCTGGACCCTTACAGACAGTCCTGACACAGATGATACCAAAGGCCAGTAATACAACAAAAAAGGTTTCCTCGTAATTGCCAATCTAGAGAGAAAACCCCCCAGGCACTGTTTAAATTTGAAATCCACTGCAGGTGCCTCACGATAAACCCCGCGAGGTCAGAGGTAAAATACAAGGCAACTGTCCCTAATTCGACTGTTCCCACAAGAATTTGCCCAAAAACGAAGGAAACCATTGAAAATAAGCACCCGTGATAAAATTAGGCCTTAAACTAAATAGTCGCGGTAAAAAATAAAGTCAAAATAACACGGTCGCGCTAAAAATAAAAAATTTGCGCAGCACTAATGAAAAAGTGAAACTTTCACTCAACACACTGAAGGAAATAATTTATGAGGAAAACTTTATCCAGACAAGCACTAGGAGGCTGTCAACAAGGAAAGTTGGGGGAGGCAATACTGCTCAGTCCAGCAGAGAAAAAATTCTGAAGCCTTCAACAGCTCTCTCAGCTTACACCCCCTCCTGTCTTTTGATTGACTTGGCCCTAAGCTCATTTAAATATCTCTTAAAGGCACATCTCCGGGGCAGCTGCACCTAGCCAGCTAACGGCAAAAAGGTTACTGATGCTAAAAGACTCCTGGGGTAAGAAGTGATTACTCTCACCATTTAATTGATCCAAAAAAATATTATATAGCTTTATTTGTGACCTGCACAAAAAAGGTTATTATGTGACATTGGCTGGATCATCTCCAACCCACCTACTGGGAATGGTATACAGAGCTTATGTTTGCGTTCCGTGTGGAGAAATCAACTGCTAGTCCGAACAGGTTAGCTGGCTATCATGTGTGATGGGATTGTCTTTGTACCCTCATGCAGCTTGCCTCACCACTCCCCTGAGCCCCTCTGCCCGCTGATGCTGCAGTACTGAATTGGCTACATCAGGGGACCTTGCTCTTAAGAGTCTGGGATTATGGCTCGCGATAATACCCTTTCCTGAACGCTTCATTTGACTGTTCTGCCTTATTTGTTGTGTACTCTACATTTCCTTTGCTTGGCTTATACTGCTTCATCTTACTGTGCTCGTGTAGGGGGGGGGGGTCTTTTTTTCTTTATAGCTGAATGTTTATTGGTTGACTTGGTCTGTTTGTATCCTTTCTGCAAAGCATTTACTAAAGTACATTCCCATATCGTGGTAGCTGCCCTCAGTGACAGTTATTGTAGCCAGGTTTTAATTATTAATTTTAGCCCCTACCTTTGCAATATTGCTTGTAACTTTATTTTGGGGGGGGGGGGATTTCTATTCTTCTCCTACTGCCCCAGCGGAGTCGCCGCATCTGGAGTCGCCCATGAACCTCATCACTGCCATCGGCTCATCTGCTGCCTGGATCCCTCCATCCTGCCTCGGTTTACCCCACGGGAGGGGGCGGAAGAGAGCCAAACCCCCGAATCTTAGAATCGCATCACATCCCCAAGGCAGTGGTGGCTTGGCAGCATATCAGGACTTGGTAGCCGGGTGAGTTTTTCCTCCCCTTTTTTGTGTGAGGAAGCTGCGTGCCCTGACATCAAGCGCGAACGCTGACGTCCTCAGCTTCCGCCCCTCAATGGTGCCACTCCAGAGTTTGATTGGTCCACAGACCTCCGCCTGTGGCCAATCCGACCTCAGAGGCACCGACGTGCCGGCAAGCCCCCAGCCTCCGCCAGGGGTCAGCACACGCTAGGATGAACAGCATCCCTCCCATCGGAGAAGGCGAGCTGTTGGACGCTCCAGCCCGTCTCCCCCCATCCAACCTCTGGCGTCCTGAGTCCGCTACTGAACCCAGGTCGCCGGCGTGGAGTGAGGTGTGGTGTCCAGTGCCTCAACCCTCAAGCGCCACCAGGCATGCTGCTCGTAATTTTTTCTTGCTGAGTTAAGGTAATGATGAGTGCTGCAGTCCCACCGCCATACTCAAGTCAGTGGGCTTTTTTCCTGTCGTTTTATGCCTCAGGATGGCCAGTTGGACAGTAAAGGAGGACACCTCTTGACTCTCTTGACAAAGGAGAACACAGCTTGACTAACGAGGATCTTGTTAGTCAAGCGGTATCCTCCTTTACTGGCCATCCTGCGGTATAAAAACGACAGGAAGAAGAAGCCCCATTCAGTTGAATGGGGCGTGCCCCTTGCTCTCCCTGGTCACACGTCATTACGTGCTTGAGTGCAGGGGGCATGGTGTCGGGACTGCAGCACTTAGAACTCATTAGACAGCCCAGCTCAAAATAAAAGTTACGAGCAATATTGCAAAGGTATGGGATAAACCTAATAATTAAAACCTGGCTAAAATAACTGTCGCTGGCGGCAGCTACCACAATATGTGAGTAGCTCCCTCATATCGGACATTTCCTTTAAGAAAAAAGCCATGATCTTCAGCAGAATCATGTGTGAGGAAAAAGGATGTGCTGTCTCGACGCAATACAAGAGGCAGTATAAGGCACACGATGCCTGCTATGACCAACAGTTTATAATAGAAAATTATATACATTTTTAATTTTCCCCATGGGGAAATAATAAATTGTCCAGTAATTATATTGCTGGGTTTACGACGAAATACTCTAAAGAAACTCAAACTACCCAAAATAAAATGAAAAGTAACCAAAAAAAAAAAAAAATCAACGTTTCAAAAATGTAAATGAATGGATGACAAAAACAGTACTGTAAAACTCAAGACACCGCCACCTATGATAACCATTAGGGTCTGTAACCTTGCAGCTCAGGTATTTTCCAATTGTTTAACCAGGTGAGACACACTAAGCAGGTGCAACCAGGGAGCACAGGGAAGTTAAGTGACTTGCTCAGGGTCACACAGTATACAAGTGGGGGCTGTGGGATTCAAACCCAGGTCTCCAGATTTGCAGCTCAGAACCTTAAACCACTGCGTTATACTGCCTCCATACCTCCAGATATATTTAGATATGTGTGTGCACATATGTGTATAGATATACATTGGTTTTAATCTTGTTGATATAAATATAATTTACTTTTAGTTTTCTGCCTGTAATAAGGGAGGGGAACACAGGCTTTTAAAACAACACCACGGCTGAACAACTGTTTGCATATATACATATATGAAAGTTTCTATATGCATACACGTATATATGCAAAGTGGCCTTGTATGTGAACTGCACTGAGCTACTAGACCTGCATGCATCTTGCTGCAATTATGGGAGTTACATTAAAAATAAATTACCTTGTTGTGAGCATCCGTGTGCCGAATGACATTTCGGAGAAGAACCTTTCCCAGAGGAACTCGGGACATTTTTTTCAAGTCTTTTGTAAGGAGTAAAAAATAAAAATTTGTAATCAGGTCAAAACAAAATTCTTTGGATAAACATCATTTCATCAAAGAAATACAGACTCACACATACCCCAATAATGCAACGCATCACGGGACGTATATGCATATTACCATGAAAGAATTTAGACTGGTTCTGCTTTAAGTAAGAGTGCATAGTGCCAAACGGCCTCTCACACGCTCGGCAAAGGATGACAACAGAAGACCAAAAAGCAACGCCGCATATCAGGTCAGGTTGGGACAAATCAGTGTGGGAGCTGGTAATCAGACAGTCAGTGGTTTTCAAAATCTGGTAGGCAAATAATTTTTTAGTGGCCTTTATGTATTTAAGTGTTCTTTTCAGTATCATTTCTTTAAACAATTATTCTACAGAAAAAAAAAAAAACATTTTCGAGGATTGAGGTAAGTGCCTATGGGCACTGCGACGATCCCTCCCAGTCCCTGCCATGGGTAGGCCCCAGCCGAAGGATACGTCGGGTTGGTCGAGATGGCACCCGAGGGAGTAGCAGACGGTGATCGGGAGGAGCGGGGTAGTGTGGCTTGGCCGCCTGAAGGAGAGGGCGGCTGGGCTGGTAAGGGGGGAGGCGGGGGGATAAATAGGTAATAAAAAAAAGTATGGCAAACAGTGATGCCTAAAACACTACTAAATGGAGTATGATGATGAATAAAATGTTGCCCTTCCCCTCCCACCAGCCAGTAATTAACCACAGCAGGCACCAAGCATTCGCCAGCCATGTGTGATGCCTGACAGGCTTCAAGAGTAGTGAGGTGAGTTCTACCAGTATGACTCATACTGTTGGAGGAGGGACACTTTGTGAACAGGCAACCAGATGGCCACTAACTTTTAAAATCTGGTAGCCAAACCAATTTTCTGTGGCCACTGGCTATCTTATTTGTTCCACCCTGCATCAGGTAATGAGATCAAGATTTATTTGTGCTTTAGAAATACAGGCTAGACTGCTGCGTCACATTTTATTTGACATTAAGCCATTTTTTTTTTTTTTTTTTTTTAAACTTCTGTTTTGGGGGAGGAAGTGGGGATTGAAGTTCAATGCAGGGAAATGTAGAGTGTTGGATCTGGGGGTCAGAAACCCGGGCCATGCATACACCCAGAGGGGGTCACACTGCAAGCCACATCGGGCGAGAGGGACCTAGGGGTAGTGGTAGACAGCAAAATGAATAACACTGAGAATTGTTGAAGAGGCGCAACAAAAGCAAACAGGATACTGGGCTGCATAACCAGGGGGATTACCACCAGGAGGAAGGAGGTGATCCTCCCTCTGTATAATGCCCTGGTTAGGCCGCATCTTGAGTACTGTGTGCAGTTCTGGTGACTCCACCTTAAGAAAGACATAGCGCTGCTGGAGAGGGTCCTGAGGAGGGTGACCAGGATGATTCAGGGCATGGAGGGTAGGCCCTATGAGGAGAGACTGGAAGAACTCAAGCTGTACACATTGGAAGAGAGGAGGGACGGGGGGGACATGATACAGGTCTTCAAGTATGTAAAGGGGATAAATAAGGGCGGAGCAAAGGAGGCGTTCAGGCTTAAGAAGGGGGGAACTGCAGGGGGCACGAGTGGAAGCTTGGGGGAGAATGGGGGAGCATAGGAGAAACTACTTCACTGAGAGGGTGGTGGAACCATGGAACGCAGTGCCCAGGAGTCTGGTGGAAGAGAACACAGTGGAAGGATTCAAGAAGGGTTGGGACAGGTACAGGGTGATACTGAAGCCGGAGAAGACACCTCTGGGTTTTGGGGGTGGGGGGGTGGAGGAGCGAACTCCCTGAAGGGGGTTGGCTTCCGAGCGGACACGATAGACCATGAGGCCTATTCTGCTGGCTTTTACTATGTTACTATGTTCTCTCTCCCTCACCCATTTTATCTCTTGGGCCAAAGCTGATACTTCCCTTCATCTTCCTCATGCCACTCATTCCCGAGAAGCCCACAAACCTACTCATCTTTTCCGTCTTTGCTTTACCCTGCAACCCAGGCATCTCCGGTTATCCACAACTTACTCCCTGTGGTGGGGCCCGGTGGAAGGATACATATTCAAAGGCTGCGTTTCACACTGTGCAAAATGCCTGCTATGTGAGCAAAGTAGCGCAAGGCCTGAAGACTGGTATATTCACACAAGTGCAGAACACAGTGTGAGTGCACAAAGCTTGTTCCAATGCACCCCATTAGAACGCAGTACAAAGTAAGGCACTAATAGGTGTATTCAGCACAAAGTGTGACATAACCCCCCACCCGCCTCCATAGTGGTGGGTCAAAACCGGAACCTACTAGGTCAAAAAAATACTAAAATACAGGTTTTTACATGGTTCACTTTCCCTTGTTTCAAATATTGTTAGAGTAGTGGATCCACTTGTACAGGAAAGAAGGGTCATATCTGGAGAGGTTGCAACGTTTGCCCTCTTTGTGTATGGTTGCACTGTCCCTGGATATATGCCAAGCCCCAAGAAGTTATCAGTATCTCATTATAAGGCCATTTCCATACTATAAGCAAGACTTTGGATCAGGGATGGCATTAAGGTTTTGGCAAGGTGTGCTCCTTCAAAAATTAGGAGCACACGTTGACAAAATGTAGACCCAAAATGTGTGCTCCTGCCTATTGAATACGTGCTCCTATGCACATAATGATATTTTTAAAGGGTATGTGAATTAAAAGAATTTTAACACGTGTAGGAGTGCTAATATATCACTAAAATGTTATATGCAAGCCGGCCCAGTGGCGTAGAGGGCTGAGGTGCTGGCACCTTACTTCGACCCATGCCGGCGACCTGGGTCCGGGAATGAGTCTGGGCGGAGGTCGCATGGGGGGTGGGGGCAGAGCTGGATAGAGTTGCCGGCAGGCAAGCTCGCCTCTCCAGAGGAGGAGGAGGAGGTGCGGCTTCCCTCAACCCCCAGTGGAGGCTGGGGGAAGCACGGGCCTTAGGGTGCCTAAGGCAGGGGTTGGGGGGAAGGAGGCAGTTACCGGGCTTGTTTGCCGCATGCACGCTTACTTCTGGGGCCTCCGGAGAAAAATAGGAGAAGGAAAAAGATGCCGGTCAGCAGGATGATGAGACTCCCTGCAGGCGCCGTGGCTGGGCAAGGACGGTAAGAGCTGGTTATTCCGGGAGACGGGGCTGGGGGGGGAGTCAGTCAGATGGGGGCTGACCGGCAGGGGATAAAAAGCAGCTGTGATTTTAGAAAAAAAAAAATTTGTTGTATGCAACTGTGTATTATAATATGTACATTAGCAGCCAGCAATCATATTCAGCTAGACTACACTAAAAACTGTAAATGGGTCTTAATTCATGCCATCAGGTAAAACAAATCCTAATGACAGTCAGTTACTTGTCTTACACTCTCAATCCAATGACCATGGCCACTATCCAAGTTCTAACGAAACACCTTGGCAGACTCCCCCCAGTCTACCCCGCCCCAAAACAGCTGCAACAAAGGCAACAAACACCACAAACCCCCATGCAGATGGAGCCCCCCCCCCCAATCTCTCTACCTACCTAGTCAGAGGACGCCTTCAGGGTATAAGGCAGTAGCAAGAGGCAGGCAATGGCAAAAGGAAAGGACACATCCAAATTTAACAGTACTGTCCTATGGACAACACATGACAGCCCTGTCTGCCTGCCAGGCCCCACCCCACTCGAGTCATATACACCACTGCCATTACCATGCTACATGACAACCAAAACTACCCCTTCACACAAAAAAAAAATGATGTGAAGAAATACACTCGAGGGAAGGGATGGATACATCTTGATCGTCATGGTCAGGTCACAGCAGACTACTGGGATACACTACTTTATGAGCGGACACCGCAGCACAGGCAGTCAAGCTGGCAAAAGGTTCAAATACAAAGAAGCAGCATACCAGAACATGTGATTCCCCCCCCCACACACACTTCCAAATTCAAACCAAACTAAGCATTACATTAACCCCTTCCCCCCATTTCACCCTTCCACCAAACCAAGCAAATTCAGCATTAGAATGCAGCAGTCGTCGAGATGGTGGGGTGGAGTCAGACATGAGCACCTGTACATGAGGTGACCAAACACAAGCAGGCAAATTAAAACTGAAAGAATACTCAGTCCCCCCACTGTCAACCTCAATACATCAGACATGGATCAGCAGCACTGAGCAGTCCATTCGTAAAGATTACAACTAGTCTATCACCATTAATGCTTGCTTCCACCAAACCAAGCAATTCAGCGTTGGAATACAGCAGTCAGCAGCAGTATACTCTAGATGGTGAGTTGGAGTCGAACAATGGCCCTGTACATGAGGTGACTTGAACACACAACACAAGCAAACAAAGCAAAATAGAAGTACTAGTATGTGGACAGCAACCACCTTACACCCCTTCCCCCCATCAGTAGTCCATTCGCTAAGACTAGAGCAAACATCCTACCACCATTAAAGCATACTTTTGGTCCAGTCAATCCAGAACATGTTAAATAACATAAAAAAAGTAACAAACTGTACCAGAGCCTACAGCAAACATCTACCCCACTGAAGCTTTTGATCCAATCCCTTCTGAGCCTGTGACACCCTCATTAAAGGAGAAAGTACTGGTGTTTATAGCTGTTGAATAAAATAAACCACAAACAGTGGCCTCTGTGCGTGCTTGTCATTACTGGACGATGTTTAAAAGGCATATTAACAAACATGCTGTTCTGTAATGTTCAAGCCTCTGTCTGTTTGAACAGCCTCTTTCTCTTAAAAATGGGTGTCGGCACGTGCCAAGCAGGGAAAGATTTTAGTCACTGACTCCTATTTTAAACGGTTGAAACTTGTGGCATGAATGCAGAATGCTGTCGGCAGCAGAGTAGCTTTGCAGTAGGATGATGCCACACTCCTGGATTGTGCAGTTAATGCCAGGCTGAAAATTATCATTTTTGTCGACCAGCTCACTCTTTGGTGCTGCTATCCCCCCCCCCCAAAAAAAAAAGGCAACATACACACACTTGGTCAGTCAGTGTACTAATAATCAGAAAAGTCACCCATTTATGGTGACAGCCTCAGTCTCTCCCTTCCCCCCCGAACACTTGGCTAGTGAGATTATTTATACTGACAGAGTCAAAATGGCTACTGGTTCCCTCGCCCTTCCCAGAATGAGAGCTTAGCCTACCCTATCATACCTGTCTGATCCACCTTTGGCTGCTTCTTCCACTGGAATACTGTAGCTCTTTCTACAGCTGACGACTGCCTGTGCCTTCGCTGCCACAGCCCTCTAATGAACCGCATCTAAGCTGCGGTACAAGAATAGAGCTAATGCTCCTTCTTCACCCAAATCGGGCCATCGTACTGCTCAAGGAGACTGCCTCTTCTTTTGCCAAGAAAAAATGCATGTTTTCTCACTCCCTTCGAGTCAGTTAATGACAAACTCTCCTGGTGACATCAGGGCTGTTCTTGTGTTCCCTAGCTTAGATGCGGCTCTTCAGAGGGCCAAGGGAGTGAAGACAAAGGCAGAAACGGCTCAAGGTAGGTCAAGCTCCCATTCCGGTAAGGGCGAGTGCACCGATGGTGGCTCTGACAAGAATTACAGCTATCTGCTTTGACTATGGCGGTACAAATAATCTGACTTTTCTGATATTTCATTTCCTATCTCTTTTAAACCTAAATGCAGTGAATTGCACTGTGCACGTCAATGTTCAGTTCTGTGGCAGTTGGCATGTATTTGCTGTTATCGACATACCTTTTTCCTTAAGCTTGCTGCTGGATGAAATAATGCAGTCTGGATCCACTCCTCAAATTCTTGGTTCTACTTCTCACTTCTCTCCCTCTCCTCATGCTTGCCGCTCTTGCTGTTTTAATACATGGAGCTGCCAGCCAATCGGTGAGCGATCAGAGGTAGCCCGCCCCTACACTACGCTGAGTGAAAGAAAGAAACACCAATTGTTTCACTGAAAACTCCCGATGGAAGTAAATGCAAAATAACCCCACACGGCCTCCTACTCTTTGCACTCCACTCTAACCATAGTAATACACACGGCCCCTTTTTTGCACTCGTTAAAAAAAAAAAAAACAACATTTATGCACTCGGTTCAAGAACAAGAAACCGCGCCGTGGACAAGTTTCAATACCCTTCCCCCTCCGTGCTCCTAGTATACAGCAGGAGCACAGATAGAAGTGGAAAGGACTTTAAAAACATGCTCCTGTGGAAGCAAACTGTGCTCAGAGCACGGAGCACACCCTTAACGCGACCCCTGCTTTGGATTGCAAGGAGGCTGTGCCCCCGTAGGGTATACCCAGTGTTGAGAACCTGCCCTTAGCCTGGTCAGTCACCCCTGGTATCCAGTGGCATCCCCTCCATCTCCCAGTGCCTGTAGCACATATGCAGTCCTGTCACAGCTCGCCATCTTGGTATCAAACTCCAGATGATGGCCCCCGGCCCACCCCACCTGGTCTTCTGCCAATCTCGCTTGTTCCTCAAATTCCATCATGTCACACCCCTGCCCCCTTTTTCTGGTGCCAATCCCTCACTCTGACCAACTCCTAGTTCCTTGGAACCTGGTCCCAGTGTTACAATTCCCTGGTGTCTGTTGGCAATCCCGGAAGCCAAACAACCCAATCCAGAAACGACTGCCAGCACATACTTTCTGCTCATCCCCACAGCCAGGCGCAGTTTGCTGCTCACTTAGGTGAGGCAGACAGCGGCCAGCCATGGAGGTGAGCTGAAAGTATGTGCCAGCGACTGTCATGGAACCAGGGTGGTGGTGGTGGTGGTGCCATGATACATAAGACGCTGCGCTGGGGGGGGGGGGAGTGTTACAAACTGAAGCCCTTAAAACAGGAAGGAATGACATGGGGGGGGGGAGACAACGGGGTTTAAGAAATGGAAGGGGTTGGAATGGGGATCAGTAGGCAGGGAGCAAGGACTACCCAAGTGCTACAGATACCTGGAGAGGAAAGGGGTGCACTGGATGCCAGGAACGGATGTCGCCGACGGTGGAGGAAGGGGTGGACTGTATGAGATGTTAAAAGTAATACCCATAACTGACACTGTAGTGCAGCATTGGGGGTACTGCAGTGTGAGGCGCCATCCTTTCGGATGAGATGTTAATCGAGGTCCCTCCTGCCCATCTCTGGTGGCAGTTCAAGTGGAAGTTATAGATCCCATTGCACTCATTAAAGAACAGCAGGGAAATATTATTGAAAAATAAAAAAACATCAACAAACAGTCAATATACATCATTTCACCCCGCCACCTTGAGCACAGTACATACCTAAAACATAAATTAATCAGAAGAATCATAAAACAGAAACACACTAAACTGTACAGATAAAACAAAAATACTCTTCCCCATACTTAGAAACCCTAAGTTAAACTATGTTCCAGTATATGCACGAAAATACGGTTCTTCCCTATCACAGAACTATACCATAGTGTCAAAACTTGTTCCATACTTTACCTAGGAAAATGTAATGAATGAAATCCAATCCATAAAGCACATA
This sequence comes from Neoceratodus forsteri, assembly GCA_016271365.2. Taxonomy (NCBI): domain Eukaryota; kingdom Metazoa; phylum Chordata; order Ceratodontiformes; family Ceratodontidae; genus Neoceratodus; species Neoceratodus forsteri. Next base: position 134,465,140 of record JADMNL010000034.1, read on the forward strand.
ACTGGTGTAATGGTACCCTATCAAAATCATGTTTATAGACTTCCAATAAAGCAGACTCGCACATTTTTGCTAGAGCTACAGAAGACATTCTCAGCTACTGTAGCACTAAACGGCATCTCCCTTGCCAAAGATAACATTTGAAACATGCAGATAATACTGTTAAGGTGCTGGTATTACACTTCCACAACTGGGCTGGAAAGTCCCCTAAAACAAAACATTCACTGGTTAGCCTTTCCAAGCACAGAAGATTCCACATCTTCGCTAAAGATACAAGGGAAACATCTTGGACTGGGGACAGAGAAACCGGGGACACAGCAAAATCAGAGCCCAGTATGGTTGTGGACTACCGAGCAGAAACAAAAGACCAATAGGCCTCCTCTGCTGGCATTTTAGTAAATAAGACCAAAACCTAACAAACTGACATTGAAAAATGAAATGTTCCCGTGTTTTATTCATCACTGCACAGCCCTGATAAGGGCGTGACCTTTCCTTCAAGGATTCATGCTTATTGCTCCCACAGACGTTTAGCCCACCATGAGCACAGAGCTACATTATATCCTGCATTTTCCGAGAAACTCTAAACTCAGTCAATTGTGTTTTTTTTTTTGTTTGTTTGTTTGATAACCAGGTAGGTACACTGGTCCAAGGGACAGTTTCAGGAATGACCCAGCCCATCAAGATGACAATACAAAACATGAGAATCTGCGTACAGTACATTTTATGTATTTATTGAAAAGTTTCACAAGGAAAGGACCACTGAACAATTACAACTGCTCGTCTTCACGGAGTGTCCTGGGGGAAGGGGATACAGAGGAGTACGAATCCAACAATATAATGGCAGGACATGAATCAAAAACCTACACATCACGGATATTCATGGGACAGACAAAGATATTAATCGAAAACTACGCAAGGTCAAATACAGAAATACGTGCATACAGTCAATTTACCCAGCACAGGGGTAAAATACATACAGTACAACAACTTACGCAAAAATTGTTGTACAAAAGTTGGTTTACTAAGTGGATGTGTGCAGTACAACATTAGAGAATAACCTAAATAGAATAAGACCGCAATAGGAAAGGGAAGGAAGGGTTTTTAGGAGCAATTGCAGGTAGGAGAAAGGAAGCTGAAGGAGACTGAGATGGACCAGGGGGAGGAGGAGTGTCTGATTTGACTAGGCAGGACATTCCATTGCTTTGGGAGCCTGTGTGAGAAGGCAGTTTGGCCAATTGCAATGGAGTGTCTAGGAATGACCAAGGTGCGGGAATCGTTTGATCTGAGAGAGAGTTGGGATGGACCTACCAGGTATCACTTCCACTGGTCTATTTACTTTAAAATTTACTTTTGTATTGAAGCGAGCGGTGCGTCGCTGCACTTTTTCAGCAAATGGAGCATCCCCTGCCTCTTCCATACTTCCGGGTTCTGGAGTTTTTAAAGTTAAAATACAGCAAGTTGTGGCATGAGAAAAATGCCGCTCTTGCTGTTAAAATCTAAACCGGAGGGTAAGCTGTCCAGGGGGCGGGAGCCCACGTTTTGGACAGCTTTCCTTTAAGGGTCAGCTCGAATTTAAAGATAGGTGGGAGGGCAGGAACAAGTGTGTGGTCGAGAAGTGAAATCACTCGACTATGCATAACTTAGAAGTTCGGTTGCTAGAACTGGGGGTAGTGTTATTAATGTTTAAAGTGCTGAAATTTTTTAAGGAAGTTTACTGGGGGAAGGGGGTGTTGTTCTTGATTTCTGGAAAGAACAATCGGGAATTATGGCTTGGAAGTTTGAGGGGAGGGTGGGGGTTCTGTGACCATATGATACCATATTATATTTTCCTGAGCATATGTTGCATAAATATCAACTAATCACATCTCACTCGCTAACTGGCATCAACCACAAAGTAGCCAAGTATAATGAATGGACCCCATAACTTTAGCAGCCGGAATGTTAAGCGTGCTCAAGACAGACGCAAGTGGAGCATGCCCTTCACCACCTCCAACATCTCTGGGTAGGGACAGCCTATTTACAAGAAACCCACCTTCACAGGGAAGAGATCTCTCTCTTTTGGCGAGGTTGGGTAGGCCAAGTCTATGGATCTGGCGTCTCTTTCAAACGAGGTGGAGTCATCATCCTAATTGCCAGATCTGCTCCTTTTAGTTTAATGCAGGAAACATGGGACCCTTCAGGTCGCTACGTCATTGTCCGGGGGTACACTAGGTACCTATCCAGTTGTGCTTGGTTTAGTATATGGCCCAAATACAGATTCCCCCCCCCCCGCTACCAATTTATTCTCCTCTTGACCTCTGACCCACCAATACCTACCATAGTGGGTGAAGATTGGAACTTAGTCCCTCAGTCAGATCTTGATCTATCGGACACCAGAAGGGTTGGCTTATCACCAGCACAGAGGGCTCTCCAGGACTTAATGAGCGGGATGGGTTTGGTGGCTGTACGGCATATCCTTAATCCCACGGCAAGGCAGTACACCTACTATTCCCCCCCCCCCAATAACACCTACCCTAGGATTGATTATTTTCTTGTGAGTTCATTCTGTTCACCACGCATACTAGTGACAGACATTACCCTAGAGTGCTCTGTGACCACTCACCTATTGGGGTTGCTCTTTTACTGGGACCGGAAGTGCGCTGACACACTATGTGGTGCCTTAATGCGCAACTGTTACAGGCCCCAGACTCCTCCTCCTCCCACATTCAACAGTTCATTATGACATCAATAAGGGTTCAGCAGACAGAGTGGACACAGTATGGGCAGCACTCAAATGTGCACTAAGGAACGAGTTTATTTGTCTTTCCACCGTTCGAGCTAGAAAGGGCAGAGAGCGAATGGAGGTGCTTCCGAGAGACATTCGCCACTTGTAACACTCCTTGACATGCTCCTCCCAGAGCTCTGAGTGGGCCAGATTACACTTTTTACAAACCCAATATGCTGATACACTGGCACAGAAGACGGAACTTGCACTGCATCGCACTAAACTGAAAACTGAAATACTTAGAAACTGGGGGAAAAAGCAGGGAAATTATTGGCTCTCCATCTACGCCAAGCTGAAACAGCCAAGTTTATCCAGGGACTATGACCTGACTCCAATGCCAAGGCCATAACTGATCCTAGAAAGAAGGTTAAAACCTTTAGAGCTTATTTTCAAAATCTTTAGGAGATAGACCTGTCCACAGATCCCTCAGTAGACTTAGTATCAGCCTATCTTGACTCAGTGGATCTCCCAACATTACCCCCCCTTCTGTGGTTCACCTTGGGGCCCCAGTCACACTAATCGAAGCTGAGAGGGCGATAGGACAACTGTCCCCTGCTAAAGCACCAGGCCCCGATGACTTACCCAACAACTTTTACAAAGCATACATTCCTCAGGTGGCCCCACTGTTAGTGGAAGTTTTTAACTCCCAATTTGCTGAGGGGATCGGGGATCCTCATTTTCTGGACACACTCATTGCCCTCATTCCAAAGCCTGGTAAAGATCCTTTCCAAGCTGAAAACTATTGCCCGATATCCCTGTTCAACTCGGATGTGAAAATACTCTCTAAAATCCTGGCCACTTGATTGGCCTCAGTAATGGGGCCTGTCATTGGCAAGGAACAAGTTGGTTTTATGACTGGACAATTCTCAAGAGACCATCTTAGGAAACTTCTCCATTTGCTTTTGTTGTCTGGGGAGTCCAGATCCCCAATGGCTCTGGTCTTCCTGGACGCCGAAAAAGCTTTTGATCGGGTATCCTGGTGCTTCCTGTTTGAAACAATGCATTGGTTCAGCATCCCTGCAGATTTCATCAAATGGGTCAGTTTTTTATACTCAAAGCCTTTGGCAAGGGTTTGCTGTAATGGATGTCTATCAGCCCCCTTCCCCTTGAAGCATGGCACCCGGCAAGGATGCCTGCTTTCCCCTCTCCTTTTTAACTTTTACTTAGAGCCACTAATATGGAGGTAAATTGCCTACCCGCCCTACATGGCATTCCAATAGGGGATAGGAAGTACACTCTCTCTGCCTGTGCAGATGACCTTCTCCTACATTTGGAAAACCCGCAAGCGTCTCTCTCTATTCTACCGCAAGAGATAGCCAACTTTTCCAAAGTTTCTTTTTACAAACTAAACCCTTCTAAGACTAAAGTGTTCCCACTAAACTGTAGAGTGTCTAAGACTGACATCCTTGATTTGGGCCTTGGGTGGGAACCTACGGTACTAATGTATCTGGGCATTAAAATCTCGCGCTCAGTCCCAACCATGATCAAAGAAAACCTTTCTAGCTTGTTAACCACCCTTGAACTAGATTCAGATAGATGGTCAGCACTTCCCATATCCCTATCGGGTAGGATCAGCATCCTCAAAATGATTGTTTTGCCTCGCCTGTTACACCCACTAGACATGCTGGGTTTATATCTCCCTAAGAGCTGGTTCAGTGGTCTCCAAAGGACATTTAATGGGTTCCTCTGGAAGAACACAGTTGTTCGTAGAGCCTATAGTAAATTAACCGCTCCCAAAATGCAAGGGGGTCTATCCCTACCCTCAGTACTCTTGTATTATGAGGCCCAACATGCTAGCAAACTACTCCAGTGGGGCTGGAAGCTCACTCAGTCGGACTCTGATACCTACACCCCTCTATGGATGGACACTGAGAGGATACTTGCTGCTAGGGCAGACTGCTCTTTTACGAGCCTATTCTACCTGAGACCCTCTCAGCTTCCACAATCTTTATGGCATATAGCTATAGAATGGTCTCTGTTCTGGAACAGATCCACTACCCAGCCGATAAAAATTCCTACAACTTAAAAATGCAGCCGTTTCCTTTTTGGGAAACCAACCTTGAAACATTACTCCATCAGGAGGGGCAGCCTCTCTAATGTCTATAGCATCGCAACCACACGCGGTTTCTATACGTTATAAACATCGCCAGTCCATAGACCCACACCTCCCTTCGGGTATTTGCTATTACTGGGTCCAAGAACTTCAAATACCAGAAAATAGTGACTTCTGGAAAGCCTCCTGGCGTAATGTGTATAAATTTATTAAGCAGCATCGGCTCCGACTTGTACAATTCAACATAATGCATAACTTATATTTCACCCCAGCAAAGTTATATAAAATGGGCAAATTTGCATCTCCGTTATGTACAAGATGCAATGAGGCCATTGGCTCTCTTTATCACCTGCTATAAAAATGCCCTAAAACTCAGGCTTACTGGAACTCTATCAAACAAGCATTGGACCCACTCTTGGGCCTAGAGACTTTATTTACCCCTGAATGTTGTTTAGTGTGCAGTTCCCCACCGGTACTCCACGAATTAGAAACGCCCATTTGACCTTAATTGCAGCCACTGCGAAACTGGTCATGCTGCAACACTTGAAAGAAGACGCTCTCCCCACAATGGTAGAGTGGCACCGTGGGACCCTTCTGGCCATCCAATTAGAAAAACATATTGCAACAATGCAAAACAGGTCACAATCCTTTGGTAATACTTGGGAATCATTCTATACCCCACTCTCCCTGTGGGGTAATTAAACCTATCTTGCAGCACCTAAAAAATCCCAGTCTCTCCCTTATTTGAGGTCGCAGACACAGGGTGGGGAGAAGGGGGGTTAGGTTTATAAGTAATGATCTTGGGTGGGGGGTTAAACAATGATAGCAGATGTATTTACCCTGTAGACTTTGGGACTGACGGTTAACCTGTATTGTTTTAAAACATGCAATAAAGTATATTAAATAAAAAAAAAATGCAATGAGGTGAAAGTGCTAACTTGAGAGAGAGAAAAAAAGGCAAGTGACAAGCTAGCCTCCTTGTGTTTGTTTCATTTATCATAAATAGGAATAGCTCGAGGTGGGGGGTAGTAAACATGCTGCATGCAGCCATTTCAAATAATTCCTTTCAAGGTACATTCTTGAATAAAAGCAGTTGTTTTGTTCCTTACTGTAACAAAAAGCAGGCACCTACAATGCAGAAGTGTTTATGCATCACAGGTGAAATTTGGGAGGGTTACTTTGTTTGAGATCCCCCAACCTTAATTAGCTATATCCAGACATAATATTAGGAGGCGATTTTAACAGTTTCCTAGATTTTCAGGTTAGACATAGGTATGGTTAGAAAAATATATATATTGTGATTTTTTAGCTTTAAGAAAAGTGTGTCAGTGGCGGGGTTAGTGGACTGTTACAGGAATTCACACCCTAAAGGCAGAAAGACAGAGATATACCCCCTGGAAGACAGGAGAGAGAAAGGGTACATGATTGGGACCTTCAAGTACTTGAAAGGGATAAATAAGGTTGATAAGGAGAGTCTCTTTAAGCTGAGTGGCAACCATAACATGAGGGGGCACAGTCTTAATTAAGCTGGAGGGTGGGAGGTTTAGGAGGGAGGTCAGGAAGCACTTCTTCACAGAGAGGGTGGATGACACTTGGAATGCGCTGCCAGAAGAGGTAATCTCATTGAAGACAGTGGACAGCTTTAACAGAGACTGGGACAGGCATGGGGAAGGTAGGGAGGATGGTAGGAGGGAGGGAGGGCAGGGACATTAGCTCAAGCTGTGTACCCTGTAATATGAGCAGACTTGATAGACCAAATGGCCTTCTTCTGCTGGCTTCTCTGTATGTTCGTATGTTTAGAGGGAATTTAGCATCCAGAATTGACTGTTTGTCTCTTCCCGGTTAATAACTGAAAACGTCACGTTAATCTCAATAGAAATCTCTATGACCATGTACTGTTACAGGCCATAATCCACAGCAATAACAAATCCCCTAGTATTTTGAATAGATGGAGGTGGAATATTTCTGTATTACAGTTACCAGGGGTTCAAAAGGAAATTTGTTCCCTGATAGCAGCACATCTTTCAGTCTCGCACCTTTACGATGATATAACAATTTGGTGGAATGACACTAAACCTAACATTAAATCATGATTTCAGAATTATGCTAAGAACAACCAACAGACAGATTACTTTAGGTATCTGAAATTAAGGAATCAGTTACAACTGCTTATCTCAAAAGCTAGCAATGGTTCTGATTGGTATGCAGACCAGATACAAATACTAAAAATGGAAATGCAGAAATATCAATATGATTGATCAGCTACGGTAGCAGCTAAATTCAAATATGGCACACAAAAGACACATTACGATGGGCCTTGTGAAGCATGTAAGGAAAGGTAAGATATGTCTTGTATAGAGTCCCAGACTGAGCAGAGCAGGAACTTGGTATCTGACTCTTTGGAGCTTTCAAATTTAGTGGAGGGACATAATTGTTGAGACTTTCAGACAGGCTGCACGGACACCAGGAGGGCTGGAATCTTTATGCTCAGAGCCTCCGGTGGGCTTACCCAAACTGATGAAGCAGCAGTTAATTACACCTATTCAGTGACAGGAGATATTAGACATTGTTTTGGGTCTAAAATCTGGTGCCTCCCCTGGATGGGATGTGCTCTCTAATTGAATTTTATATAATCTTTGCTACAGACATTGTGAAATGGGCTGGTTACAGTATTTCCTCATTTACTTTTGGTTAGAGTAATGCCCACACATGTAAAATGAGACCCATAAAAAAAAAAAAAAGAGCACTTATCCCATCCGCCCTATCTTCCCCAATGGACCAAAATGAAGGGCCCCACCACCAATCTTTCCTGGCTTGCAAAGAGGTCAGAAACTGAGGCCATGCAGGTTTCCTGAACAAAACTTAGGTCTAATCAAGCCTCTTGCAACAAAGAAAACATATCCTTGCATCTCTGGGGATTCTTGATACCACTAGTATTTAGGAAGAAAACCTTTAATTGTTCCATGATGTCAGAATAACAAAAGTAACAGATTCAGAATTCTAAACTCAGGTACCAAGTAGCACCTCTTCCTCCCGTAAAGGTTCTTTTTTTTTCCTCTGACGTCTATGTCTTCCTAGTGGTTGTGCAGATGGCGGTGGGGAGGGTGGAAGATGTGTCGGAGTCCACCTCATCAATGGCTGAATCTCCCCAATTCCTCTTTTCCTGCAATACCGTAAACTTGTTAGACAAGGGGATCTCTGATGGTTCCTCAGAGAGATGTGTTAGGCAAGATCATCTTCTAGGTGCTTTTGGCGCTGACTTGGGGAAGAAGAGCAGGGGAGTTCCTCCGGTATCATGGCCAACACTCCCCCTGTTAATAAAAACAGGTCCATACAACCCACCCCAGCACACAGCTGGAAACATGCTCTCACAGCTAAATAACTAAATAGTTTCTGGAAATAAAATAAAAATATATAAATAAATGATACTAAAAAAGTTAAATCATAAAACATCAAGGCTACACATTTATTAAAATACAATAAATGGTGTGGACAGACTAACTTCAAGTAATACTACTGGCAGCTAAAACAGAGAGACTTATTAGGAAGAAGGACATGAGAGAGAGAAAAGGAATGACATTTCAAAAGTTTAAATAGAGTCAATCTGACAAAGATGAAGAAAACGTTTTATTCGACTGCAGAGTGGAAGCAGTATGGCAGACAAGAACACAATGACGAGTGGTAATCCCATCACTGCTGTCTGTTAACAGGCAAGTCAGTCAGCGTCAGCATGGAAACTATAAGACTGACAGCCAGAGGGTGGCAGAACAGACCTGCTGCAATAGCCTAGTATTTAGAGCAACAAGCTATCTGTGCGTGCGGTGCATCCTGCTGCCTGGGTTTGTTTAATTTATTTATTTATTGAATTCTCGGATTACAACCTTTGAGCTACAAGCTCATTTACAAAGGTTCCATGTTGGGACACAGAAAACAGAGAGCAAATACATTTACATAGAACCACAGGCATATATAGGTTTGATTCCCGCAGCCTCTGCTTTACATATTGTGTGATATATGCAAGGCCTGCAGTTGATTTATTTTTTTTGGGGGGGGGGGGATGCGGGGGCCTTTGCTCCCACAGAAACCAATTATCCGAGTAGTGTGCAGGGTATTTCGCCCTTCAGCTGAGCACTGATGGTGTTTCCAGGCGCCATGATATTCCTGTCTGCCATACTGTCTTACCCAAGAACTGCAGTCCTTCCGTTTTTTTTTCTAGACATAAGGAACATAGAAGCAGAAAGAGACACCCAAACAGAGGGAGACACCCAAAAGAGTAAGACAGAATGGGAATGAGAACAGAAAAAAAAAGGAAAAATGAGGGACAAAGAGTGAGCAGGACAGTAAAGAGAAATTAAAGGGCTAGACCATGGAAATTTAAAGAGTCAGGGATCCTGTGTATGTTTGGAGACCAAGGGCCCTATTTTCAAAGGTTGATACAGAGCTTGCTGAGTCAACCCCAATGTTTGTCAAACTTCTTTGACACAACTGCGCCCAATTTTAGTACACTGGGCGCAGCTGCGACAGTTTCCACACTTTACAGCAGCCTGCGCCAAACATTTGGCGCAAGCCCCGTAAAAAGGGTCCCGCAAATGGCACAAGTTAGACAATAGGGATGAAAATCCTGATCGGCACCGAGAGAATGCCGCAAGCCGCTCCCCGTGCTGTACGTTTGGCGCACCAGGGGCTTGCGACATATGCAGGGCTTTTGAAAATCGGGCCCTAGGTGTGATGTTCTCACGTGGTATATGTTAGCAACAGTACTTTGCATATATGAAAGTCTGGGGTTTGGGAAGATCAAAGAGAACAGAAAGCAACTGTCAAGGTGAGGAAGGAAAAAAAAAACAAGTGTGGGCGAGAGTTTCGGTAGCAGTAGAATCTAGGCAGTAATAGTTATGTGCACTATTAAAGAGGTGGTGACAGGCAGCTTTACAGATAATTTCATAAGTATTACGGGCCAGTTTAGTATCAATGATAGCACATATGTTTCTGACCAAGGACAGGAAAGTAGTAGAGATATGTTTGAGAGCACAGCTGAAGTAAAGGAACTAGGTGGTGATAGTATCGGAAAGCCTGAAAACTACAGCACAGTGCAACAGGGCAGCAGGCAGAGCAAACAGGATGTTGGGGTGCACAGGAAGAGGGATCAGTAGTAAAACAGGGAGGTGATCCTTGTCTGTATAGGTCCCTGGTTTGCCACACCTTAAGTACTATGTGAGGTTCTAGACCACCACCTGTGTAAGGACTATGATAAGGTAGAGGCAGCACATAACAGAGTGACCAAAATGGTCCTAGAGCTACAGGAGAAAAACTTCTCTTCATAAGTTAAGGATCTTAACATGCACACCCTAGTGACGAGGACGGGAGATAATAGAACTGTACAAATCTCTCTACAGGATTAGCAAGGTGAACTGGTCACCTGGTCCCTAAGTACAAGCACAAGGGGAATCCACTGAAGCTGGCTAGGGGTAGATTCTGACAGGAAGTCCACAAGTACTTTTTCACAGAAAGAGTTGCGGACAGGTGGAACAGCCTATTGGAAGACGTGGACTGTGCCAAAACAGTTGAGTGGATTCAAACGGGGGTGGAACAGGCACAGCAACCTGTCAAGAAAAGCAGGAGATGGTAAAATAATTAGCTTATATTTTTAACAAACCTGATAGAAACAGTCCTTAACAAAGGATTTGGTAAAAATCGGACTGCCAGACCTGGACTCATGACTATTGCTGGTTGTAACATGGCATTAATGAGAGAGGTGAAATGGGCAGCAGCGACTGGCGCAATAGCATCATGGGACCCAAATTGTAGCAGGTATTAATCCACGATATATGCCGTGCCCGATAAGGTAGTACTAAAAGCAGCCAGACCCCCAGCCTAGCAGCACTGGGCACAGATGGCGAGCGAGAGCAAGAGAGGTGAGACAGGCACACTGAGAGGCAGACTAGAGAGCAGAAGTAGCTGGGCGCAGGAAGGGACACCACTGGACAGCCAGCAGCAGCACACCCAGCCAAGGTGGGAGACGCCAGCATTGGACCAGTCAGCAGGAGGAAGTGTGCAGCGGACGTATGCAAATCCCAACCGGAGCCCTGATCACGGCAATTGAATAGTGCACCGCAGACCTCCAGCGGCGGGTATGACAGTAATACCCACACAGAAGTGAACATTTTTGGGACACTTATCTCGGCCGCACTGAGCTCTGCAGTTGGAGGTAGTGCAATAGTTGAGCGCATAAGTATGTAAATGTTTTTCTGTACCGTGATTTGAAAGTGCAGGAAAACTTCGTTACCATAGCAGCGACTCAGAGTGTTATGTTCCGTTACACACAGTGGGCACCCTCCTGGCGCCGCCACCGACCTGCAGCCCCTGTTACAAGTGCATTAAGCCACTCCTGCGGTGGCACCTAATGCGACTGATGCATGGTGGGGCGGCTGTTCGCCCTTGGCCTCCGACCTCGGGCCACAAACCCCCAACCATGCATCAATCAGGCTTTAGATGCCACCTGCATCGTGGCTTAATGCTTACTTCACTGATTCTGGCTGGATGGACCAGTCCAGCTAACACCTATCTGGTGTGGTTTGGTCCCTGCGGTGCGGTTTTCACCCTGTCTTGGGTAGGCATGAAAACCGGACTGCTAGAACTGGACCACACTGGTAAAAGCTGGGCAGGACATCCGGAGTTTACCCATCTGCTCTGGTCTTCATCCATACCCCTTAGCATGTAAACACACTGTGCGCACACCGCCTATAACGCGCTTTGTGCACTCTGACCATCTGCTCTGCACTTTAAAGGCCACTGCTGAGAGGGTAAGAGGTACCATAAGGCGCGCATACGGTAGCAAGTCAAACAGGCAGCACAGAATAAAAAGAACAAAACATCCATGAATCAAACAACCTCCATGATGGGGGCCACCATGGCTCAGAATTACTGATTGATCAAAGCACACAATCAGTTGCATCTTGTGTACTAGGTATCGATGCATACTTTTCAAGCATACATTTTATAGCCGAAATAATTCAAATACCTTATCGCGATTAAAGTTTCCAGGAAGCCACCTGCGTCTCCTTGCCCTGTACACTGAGCACTAATAGCATGCCAACGGAAGGCACCTCACCACCGCACCCATCGGTCAGCGGGCACTAGCTCTGCCTGCCCCACCGGCAGCTGCCAACATTCAGAACGTGGGCCCCAAGTTTGCTGCCGAGAATCAACTTACGAAAACAGCCAACGACTACCTGTGCCCGCGAACCCTCTCTCTCGGTACCCCCAGTAAACAGCGGACTTCCGGTCCAAAGTCAGACTACTTCCGCATGTGACGTTGCCCCAGGCAGCTGCCACGCGGAAATCTCGATCCCAGTGCCAACCTTTTCATCTAATCGAATATCGACTAAAGAGGCCGGTTAAGAAGATGGAAGGCAGCGCACACTAAATGGGATAATGTGGGCGTGGTGTTCCGAAACTATGCTGTTCATAAAAGTTTCAAGTAGGAACTGTATGTGATGGGAACGATTTACAGGCCGAACAGATTTCCTAGTCGCACCGTTTTTGTTTCCATGGTAATACCGTCCGTGAGTTTCTGCGTCCTGCAGAAGGGTGACGAAACCCCCAGCAGAACACCCTAATCAAACCGCTCGCAAACTCTGCGGGTAGTAGGCTATTATTCGGAGAATCTGCACATTTGGAAATATTTCAAAGGTAAAAGAATAGCAGTTTTTGGTAGTTCTGATTTTTCTCCTTAAGTTTTCCACCAACACAGAAAATACTGCAATTGATCTACCGGCAATAGTGGAGAACACTGGACCTATAACGTAACTGTGGTTCAAGAATAACAGATTGCAACGAAAAATTCTTAACTAGGTAAGCATTAATCGCAGATGAAGGTGGCATCTAAGTAAGCATTAATCACCGACAGAGGAGGGCTTTACCGATGGATTAATGCCCGGCTGGGAGGGGGGGGGGTTGGTGCACGAGGCTGAAGGCCGAGGGCTTCCAACCACCCAGTGGGCATTAGTCACCCGGTACAGCCAGACGCTGGAGGTGATTAATGCACTTGTAACATGGCAAGTGTGACGGGGATATTGTGCAGCCAGGATTTGAGATCGGAGTACACAAACATTAGACGACACTACTATTGCGCATCATGCAGCACACTGACATGATGTGAGAGCGTGCGCATTCCCGCTTGCCGATAGACATTTATTTTGATAGTGTCCGGTATTTTACAGTTTGGAGTGCGAGAGTACTACTACTACGTCTCTGAGACAAACCGCGGTACAACTGAGTAATTCGGGGAGACCGTTTTAATGCTTACGGCTTCCCCGTGAGATCCCGATGGTGCAGAGCGGCAGTGCACTGTGGGTGATTTGTTTGCCTGCATACAGTCGCCGTTTACAATATTCATATAGTCAGCTGTAATTGTCTCGCGCCGCTATCTCTCTTAATTTTGGCAGATTTCTACATCGGGTAGAGAAAGAGACATGGGGACAAAAGTGATAGTTTCACTGATTTTGCGCAAGCCTGATGCCGAGCGGGCTCTACGTGACATTTCTACATCGGGTACAGAAATAGACGTGGGCACAAAAGCGAGGGTTTGACTGCTTCCGCACGATCCTGATGCTGATCGGGCTGTGCATGAGCACTGCGTCTCTAACGTGCTGCTTGCCGTCCCAGTGCTGCACCGTGTGGCAACTTGTGGTAGGGCGCTAACGGGCTCTACCAGTGGATTAATCACTGCTTGTTTTCGGTCAGGTGATGCCTTTAGACCAATGTCGTCTCTCCATTTCAGTCGTATCTTTAGTGCCATGTTACAATGGGGAGTTAATGCATGGTTGGGACCATTGTGGCACAAGGCCAGAGGTCGAGTGCTTACAATGGTCCAACCATGCATTAACTTCCCATTAGATGCGACCTTCGGAGGGGATTAATGCGCTTGTAACATGGTGTGCACATGATTTTGGATATCAGGCATGTGTTTGTACTGCTCTGATACATTACACAATGATACCATTTCAGTTATTCTATACAGTATAGTGTTACTTTGACAACTTTACGTCAACCTCTCTTACATGCATATATGTCTTTTGAAAAGTTTTGCACATAACTACATAGATGTATTACTTAAGCATTGGTATACGATTTTTCCCATTTCTGCTGACTGTTCGTTTTCTATGCTTCTTAGGAGGACCCGACTTCCTAGTATTACTTGTTCCCCATGAACCTGTGTGTCTCATTTGCATACAGTGTTCGCGGTGATCACGATAATATTATTTTTTTTCCCCTAACACGGTGCTCTTCACTCTACTCGCTCAATTATGCTACTCACATTTCCCCAATCTCTTTTTCATGTTCCATCTCTATCGATACTACATGACTATTCAACTTGACTTGTGCCATATATCGTGACTGTCTGCAAGTTCAATGCGCTTCGCTATACTACCTCACTCTCTGTTCCCTTGATTCTATGCCGTAATACGCTCTGTGTCCTTACGCTACTCCTGCTACTCCTTCTCGCTACCTACTTGCTGCATACAAAACTTGAACGCCCCATTTTTACCTTTTTCTTTCTGGCATAATGCTCGCTTTTCCGCTGTGGCTACGTTTTGTATTACACATGCATCACGGCATTATTGTGCCATAATGCCGTGTTGCTCTTCTACCAGCTGATGCTATTCCACCAATTGTTTTCCTTGTTTGACGACCTGCTTTTTTGGCCATGTTACAAACGTGCTTATGTCACATAAGATGTCATACCACAGCGTGCGCATTGGTCTAGCAGGAATAAATCTGATCAGCGTTGGTGAAGTTTAGTAACAGGAATAAATACAGCGGGCTTGTGCCTGTTGTAAAGTATATTAGTTTATTTGAGTTGGGGCCGCCCCGACCCCCTTTCTTTTTTTTTAAAGGGGGTGTCAGCTAACTCAAATAAACTAATACAAAAAATAACCGAAATGTAGTTCTGAGACAGTAGCGTAACTTGAACTCTGTAAGCAATAATACCTGACAGCAGGGTTTTAAGTAATTGATTAGCAGTTTTTTTCCTGGGACAATACTAACTGTACAGAAAGTATTTCTATAGGTTTTCTAGAAGTGTTACATTTTTTAAATACAATGAGGCAAGTGCTATGCATTTTTACAATGTTTTAGCACTTTTATGAGCAAAACGCTAATCAATTTTTAGAGTTAAATAAAACCCTGGACAGGGTAGGTGGTATTGGTAAATACCAGACCGCCCAGGGGCGTAATGAGGCCAGACACCGCAGGCAGAGGGCCTTATAGCCTCTGGAAGGTCCGGTATTTCTCAATACCGCCCACCCTGGAGGGTATTATTGCACTTAGGAAATGGGCTCTGTAAAGAAAAGTAGGTTTGTTAAAAAAAATTTGTTAATGAAATAAACATTTAGATTAAGTTTTGTAATTAAATAGTTCCTCCACCTGTATTGTACTGAAGGACTTTTGTCCTAATGAGTCGCCATCGGGAGCAGCAAAGTAGACAGAAACTGGGGGGTTTTAATCGCAACAACAGTCTCCAAGATATTTAAAAAATTGTTAATGTCAGAGAGTAGCTGTTATTTTGGCTTTTGTTTTTTTATACTGGAGCCAGGTGCTGTTATCGGGTTGGATGGCATGCTGCAGTGCTTGTGATAAGGTGGGTCGACATCGGGAGCAGTGAAGTAGATCCAAGCTGAACGTTTTAATGGCACCAACAGCCTCCAAGAAACTCGTAAGATATTTAAAAAATACAAAAGAACAGTTTGAACTGGTGGAGTTGCCTTTGTTTATGAATGAGTTGGGGGGGGGGAGGGGGGCAGAGCGGTGTGCCGTGGTTCTGCAGCCCGCATCTGTGACACTTTTAAACTAGATTTTCAAATATAAGTCCTTGAGGGGAAAATTCTTTTACTTTAAATGCCTACATTTGTTTTACTGGAGTTTTTGATTCATTTTAATAAATATGCCTTATCTACATTTACTGAGTTTCGAACGGCATAGGAGAGTGTGACAGGCTGACAGCTGACTGGGCCGAGCGGCGGCATCCGAACCACCGTCAGTGCCCAGTGTGTGGTGTGGTGTAAAATATACACCACAGCTGATTTTTTTTTTTTTAGAAATATTTTCATGTTCTTCCTTTACTTGTATTAGGTAACTGCCGAGTGCAGTAACTGGTATTTCGTGGTGGTGGGACATACTCGCTCGCTAACTGATATAAAAAAAAAAATGGTGGCAGTTTGAAATTTTGTGCCCAGTGGTCCAGCCAGTGAAGAAGCAGGCTGGACACAAGGATACTTGGCTAGACATGAGGCAGATTTGGGCTGGCACTTTTTATTTGCTGGGCATCTATTGAAAGTTAATGTACCCCTGTAGAATGGGTACCGGCCAATCAGATGCCAGCAAATAAAAAGCCCATTTTCTAAACGCTAATAGCGTAGGTCCGGTATTCTCCACTATCGCCGATCTACTTATGTATATGTACTTGTTTGACTTCATTTCACTGGAACTCGATTACAGTATTTGTTATGTTGCCTAGTAATCTCTGTTATTAACGTGGAATCTTTATAGAAAAAGCATTTGTGCTCAAAGCCACTGTCTGAAATTTTCAATAAAAATAAATGTTTCATATGACAAGAGCCCCTGTATTGAAACAGTGAGCACAGCACTAACCAGGTTTGTGTCATGCAAACAGTGAATAGCACAAGTGGACAGGATGGGGACCATATATTCAAAGGCACCCTGTGTGTAGTACTGACCCGACAGCACGACCACTCAGAAAATACTGCAGCGCCCCAGCACCCCTGTAAATTAAGGACTTCTCTATGCATATATGTATACACACTAGTGTCAGTGGCTCAGCAGGTAGCACACTTGCCTCTGAGGCCGGGAGATCAGAAGGCTGTGGGTTCTATCCCCACACCAAGCACTTGGGTCAAATCCCAATACTGACACTGTAGTGCAGTATGAGTGGAGTGCTGCACTCCTGAGGTGCCGTCATCTTGGATAAGATGTTAAACCAAGGTCCCATCTGCCTGTTCAGGTGGATGTTAAAGATCCCATGGCACTTCTTGACAAAGAGTAGGGGAATTTTTATTTAAGAGGACTACAGACAAACCAATAGTCATATCATACAGGCTCAGGCAAATAGCTGGACAAATGGGCAGACTCAGTGGGCCTTGTCGGTCCTTTTCTGCCGTCACACTTCTATGAATCTATGAAAAATACATAGCACAAATTCGTACACACTTTTCTTGTTCATTTATACGTGCAAAGAAAGAAAATAACCATAACTCAAAAAAAGGGAAAACAAAAACAACCCATAATATTACATTATCTTATGGGGGTTTAGACCATTTTTCACAATTTATCCATAATAACTTGAGTTTCTCATCATTGTATCTCTTAGCATCCATTGTCCATATTTTCTGAAAAGAGAGACTAATCTTCCTAAACAGTTCTGTATAAGACACTAGCCTTTGTTGTGTAACCTACACACAATGCACTTGCCATATGTAATATCTCACTATCACCAATACTGTGTATATTGTTTCAGGACAATATTTACCCCACCCCCCATTAGTCCCAATCAGCACTGAGTATGACAAATTGCAAAATAAAGGTTCTCCCCATTCTTTTGCTAAGTTTAACCAGAATTGTCTTGCATACTCACACCCTAAAAATAAATGATCTTGCGTTTCTAATGTTTGTATACACGAATGTATCAAACAATACCTATTCTGGATCTGTTTATGCTTATTATTGTTTCTAACACTCAGTTTACCATGTAGACTACGCCAAGCTGAGTCCCATGCAAATTCTGGTAACCTTTTGGATTTTAACATGTTTAAGTTAAATTGTAATTTTTCTTGAGGACAGTCCCCTAGGGCAGTATCTTCCCTACTTTCTTTCTGGACAGTGTGCCTGTATATTTCTTTTCTGGTTTTATTTGTATGCAGTCACTAGCAGTGTCTCGTTTAACCAGGTTTTTCACCTGTTCCAAACCACACTTTGGGAGTCCTGGGATTCTATGCAGGGACCCTATTTTCTTCTGTGCCCAGACTGCTAGACAGGGGTTAATCCAGTTTAATACCTGATCCTTCCATATTTTATCCCCTGGTTTCAGAGCATTCCCAAAATTATATGTCAAGATTATGCTGCAATGGAATGCCACCAGATTTATCGTGTTCCGTTCCCCTTCCGCTATTTTTTTTTTCTGTGCCGGCTCCCCTAGCCCAGATGGGCTCACCAGGCTCCAGCAGCTGCCCCCTCATACTCTGGCTAGCCCCTTCCCCCCCCGGGGTGGGGCCACCGATAGGCGAACTCTGATGGCCAGAGGGGACGGCAATGGAACCAGCTCATTAGCAGGGGCCGGCATATTTTGAAGCTGTGAATGCCACAGGGATGTGCAGTGACGCCCCACCCCGGAATGTACAAGCGCCGACTGCAGTGGAATTCCCAGCCTCTGCCAGGGGTCCGTCATGCGTCAGACACTTGGCCCCACCTCCCTCAGCACCACAGACAGCGATAGAGACTTTGTGCCAGCATGCCGGCCTCCTCCTTCCTCCACTGTCCTATAAGTGATTTCCCTTTTGACTGGGTTTAATCGGCTACCCCACAGGGCTTGGAAACTGTATAAGGCTACAACCAAGGATTGTGTTGGGGGTATAGCTTATGCACAAAAATACAGGTCATAGGAGAGTTTTGTTTAAAAGAACTCTTTTTCTTTTTGAAATCTGCTGTCCCTTCCAGGAGTTTACCATCATGTTTGCCATCTGCATTCCTGCCTCCCAGTTCTGCTTTGCCATATCTTCTCCTCCATAGGTGGTTCCTAATATCGTGATTGTCCCTTGGGTTATTTTAATGCCTGCAAGTGTGGCCTTTTCTGGTACTGGAGTGCCACCTAATACAACACCTGTGCTTTTAGTGTAATTAATTTTGGATCCTGACCATTCAGTGAAGGCCTGACAAATATTTGTCAGGGATTCTTCTTGTGTTATAGGGTCTGTGCATAACACCAGATCATCTGTATGTGTTAGTATTTTTGTGGAGGGGGATGCTGGATTCAAATCTAGTCCTTGAATCTGGTTATTTTGTTCTATTTTCCTAAAAAAAAATCTATACAAAATACATAAAGCACAGGACTGAAATGACATCCTTGCCGTACCCCTCTGTTAACCCTTATTTCTTTCCCTATCCAGCCATTTATGTTGGGAATGAGGGAAACATTATTATACAAAGCAGACAAGGCATACTGATGAGTCCTGGTAGGAAGAAACACATGTCTATGTCTTCTGTTGGCACCCTTTACAAACTGTGGGAGAGGCCTTTCGGCACCATGCATTTCTGCTTAAAGTTGAGCCAGCATAATATTCTGTGGTGATTTGCATATGCATCCCATGATGCTTTGCATTGTGGGGTCATGTGTGATTTTGTATTTCTTTGAAACTTGGCTTCCCAGCCAAATGCCCTTTGGGATAACCATTACCTCAGTGCTTGCGCACAGAGGTTCTTTGTCTTTTAAACTGTTTTTTGTTTTAATTGGGTTCACCACAACATAACCCAGATAGACTATCTTAGGGTAGCTGGTTCATTCCACTGGGGTGTCAGACAGATGAAACATGTGTCTATGTCTTCTGTTGGTACCCTTTGCTAACTGTGTGAGAGACCTTTCGGCACCATGCTTTTCTGCTTAAAGTTGAACCAGTATAATATTCTGTGGTGATTTGCATATGCAGCCCATGATGCTTTGCATTGTGGGGTCATGTGTGATTTTGTATTATTATACATGACTTGTATCCATTCCACAGATTCGTTAGGGATCCCATAAGCCTTGAGAACTTTGTATAGATACTGACGTGAAATTCTATCAAAAGCTTTTTCTTGATCTATTCCAAATATGTATCCCTGTAAATAATTTTTCTCTGCTTTATGGAATATTTCTCTAATCATGATTAGGTTGTCATATTGACTTCTACTAGGAATGGCACATGTCTGACACAGGGGCTGATAACCTTGTCTGCTGTTGTCACTAGTCTGTTTAAAAAGATTTTGCCCAGTATTTTTAAGTCTGTGTTTAACAGACTCGGGGGAGGGGGGTTGTCTCCAGTTCTTTAGGTCTTCTTGTTCTCCTTTTTTGTACAACATAACTAAGGAAGCTAGATCCATAGATTTTTGCCAATTTCCCTTCCTGTGGCACACAGGTAAGTACACTCTCAAAGGCCAGGGCTATTTCCTCAATAAAAGTTTTGTAAAATCCTGCCCCAGTACCATCAGTTCCGGGGGCTGAATAATTTTTAAGTAGGTCTTCCAACATACAGTTACCTTCCGAAATATCTGGAGTAAGTCGAAATGTCTCATTAAGATATACATCTCCTAGTTCTAATATTATTTCAAAGGAGAAGATGATTTGACCGGACTGTTCTTATTTTAGTTTTAACTGTGATCTGTTCTATGTTTACACAGTTTAAAGGGGTCCAAGGAGCCTTTCTTCATATTTGTTCCAAATCTTAATACTTGCTCCATTGATTTTGCTCTATTGTATTGGATCTTAAACATCTGTTTTTTTATTTCTGAAATTTGGGGTCCATGGTTTAACCTAGAGGTTTCAGTAAGTAAAATGAGTTTCTGCAACTGGGCTCTCGGTTGCAAATATGAGAGGTAATTAATTACCAGTCGCTGAGTCTCTAGCTTTTTTTTTTTGAAGGAAGTCTTTCCATGATAGTTTTGTCTCTTCCCACCAGGTGGCAGCATTATCATATAATTCGGCTACAGATAATCTTGCTTGCCATTCTTTATTCAAGGCTGTTCTGATGTAATCATTGCATAGTAGTCCTACATCTTGGGGCTTGACCCTAGTTAATGCTGAGTGTGACAGATCTATGGTCTGTAAATTCCCAAGCTTGAAGCTTTACTTCGGAAATTAGAAAAAACTGTAGCAGAACAGCTGACAAACTACCTTGGAACTCATAACCTACTCTGCAAAGAACGACATGGGTTCCGTGCTGGGCAGACAAATCCTGCCTATTTTCAGGCACGACCCGAGGGAGGGGGATACAGATGAATGCCAACTGACCTTGAACCAGATTAAGCTGCTGGTGGTATTTTTAGTGAATGAGGGAAATTTGGCCAGGACACCGGGGAAATTCCCCTACTCTTTTCGATAAGTGCCATGGGATCTTTAACATCCACCTGAACTACCACCAATCCAGGCAGATGGGACCTCGGTTTAACATCTCATCCGAAAGACGGCACCTCAGAAGTGCAGCACCTCTCTCTTGCTGCAGTACAGTGTCAGTACTGGGATATTAACCCAAGTGCCATATGTGGGAACTGAACCCACAGCCCTCTGATCTCCTGGCCTCAGAGGCGAGTGTGCTACCTACTGAGCCACTGACACTGAATATCCTCATTGTAGGTGCCCATTGGTTGGAGTAGGCAGCGGCACAGTTATAGTGTATGAGGAGATCTTACTGTATATGAGATCCTTACACTCGACAATGTCATTCTCCTGCTGTGGTGACGACTCTTTGTGCTGCAGTAGGTACACCATGCAGGAACCTGCTGTAGTTCTTTGATCTACACTTGTATTGAGGTGAGCGGGGCGGTGCTGCAGTTTCTTAGGAAATGGACCCGTGCAGTATCCGCCATGACAGGAGAGCGTGGAGTTTTTCAAAATAAAATAAAGTAAGTTGCTGTCGGGGGGATGTCTCTTGTGTCTGAAAAGCCTAATCGGGCAGTACAGCTTTGGTAGGTGGGGGTTTCTTGCTAAAGGACAGCTTTCCTTTAAATTGCCTTACTTTTAGCGTGGGCTGTAGCAGTTGTTTCCAGCACTGCTCACTTCCTGGATCAGCTCTCACCACTGCGGCCGCTTCATCATGCCTATGCAATGGCATTCAGTGTTGCTGTGCTGCAGTAGTGACATCATGAAGTCGCTGCTCCAGCACAGCAGCACTGTTCCAGACACTGATTTCCATGCAGAACAGTGTTCCACCCAACACTATATAACATTGCAAATTTGGAGGCCAGGGTGGAACCCAACATAATGCAAGACAGTTACTGCATCTCCAGTAATGAAGACAGCGCTGAGAGGGGAGCAGACTTACACAAGAACCAAAGACAGTGAGTTGAATTTACACTCAAAATGCTGCCTGATTCTTTTTTTTTGTTTGGTTTTTTTATTTGTTGAGAGCCATGGTAATTGAATCCCATACGCTATACAGAAAAGTGTAGGGGAACAGTGCACAACAAGGCTGAGTTTCCACCTGTGGGGTCGTCATGATGACAGGGACTGCTTGAGCTTTCTGGTCATGGTAACCCCCTTCCTGGAATATATGCATATATTATAGTGGCACAGTAGCCCAGGGGTGTGCAAAGTAGTGCCACTATAGTTAGGGTTGTGTAGGCTGTTTAATGTTAAACCCCTAACTTTGCACTTTAATGGCTTTGCCACCATTCAACAGAATTGCACACAATTTTTGCAAGTGCAGTCTTTGGGCCAAGGTCTCTTGACTGGCTAAGTTTCATACCAGTTGGATGTGCGGTTCCAAGATATGGCTAGTGAAAGAAGTTGGAAAAAGGTTTTTTTTTTTTTTTGGTGCTGTTTTTATGTCATTGCCTAGCATCCAGATGGTTTGGAATTTTGCTCTAAAAGTTCTCAGGGTAGAAAAGGCCTGTGCCACAGCGGTGCCTTTCGTTGGTTTGGTGAAAAAATATTAATCTGTTCCAGAGTTATAAGGATTTGAAATTTCAATTCTGAGCACACTCAGTTGTCTTTTGGCTGTTCCATATGAAGAAAGAATCTGGCCTATACTAAAAGATTCTGTTTTGTAGGGGGGGTAATCTTTTTTCATGAAAAAAATAATTTCTTTGTATGGCCGCCATCTTGTTTCGGGACCCCCCAATTTTTTTTTTCAAAGGAAAAAAAAAGCCACAAAAATTAAATCCCGATGGCAGGAGAGGGAGAAGATTGAGTGTACGAGGGACAGCTCTCTTCTCCCGGGAGGGAGGGGGGCATAGACTTGCTACTTGCCTGGCCTCTGGCGGAAGCCGGGGGCACAGCAAGTGCAGTCTATACAGAGAGGGTCGGGGAGTGGTTGACATCGGCAGTCGCCTCGACGTCAGGGCGTAAGCCACTCCCCAGGACAGGGGAAAACAAAGCTGGAGCAGCAAGGGGAAGGAGCGCCACAGCACAGACCCTAGTGGCTCCTGCCTACCTGACCACCGGAGGGACCCGACGAGATGTAGATTACCTCAGCGGTGTCTGTGCCCTGCCCTGTACCCACCTGGGGGATACAGCCATGGCTCCATGGAGGGCCACTGGGGATTCAGGTAGATACAGGAAGCAGGGCTGGTGCATGAGTGTCTCCCGACTGAGTGGGGCTTTGGCATGGGGAAGAGAATAAAGAAAGATTTAAAAAAAAAAATGATATCCTGCAGAGACACCAACAAGTGTATCCTGTTAATCAGGCCCCCCTTAGGTGGAGTCTACGGTTAGTTTTGGGGGAAAACATCACCAAGAAATGTGTTTTTAACACATTTTAAAATCTTTTTTCATGAACCTGGATTTATTCTTTCATAGGGCCATACGAAAAAAGATTCCCTTCATACGAAAAAAGAATTTGGACTAATTTTTTTTTTCACATTCTTTTTTTCATATGAAGCAATCTTTTTCATATGAACAAAACAACCTCACGAAAAAAGATCCTGTCATATGAAAAAAAAATTTTGACTTACGTTTTTTTTCCCACATTTCAACTTCAACAAGCCATAACTCTGTCATTATATACAGTTATGGGGCAATCTATATATCAAAATAAAGGCCATAATGAGTACTACAACACTAATACACCCAAAAAAACCCCATTAAGGGCCATATAAAAAACTATAACAATTAAAGTAAATTACAGTTCCCATAGGACAACATTGCAAATTTAACAAGCTGTAACTCTGTCAATCATCAGAGTTAACAGACAATGTATATACAGTATAAATAGAAAGGTCTTAACGACTAGTACAACACTAAGCCCCTAAGAAATAAGAACTGAAAATGATCCATCCCTACCAAAAATAAATTACAAGGAAGCACATAAATTGCTTTTCTGGAGGTATAGGGGCACAAGGCTCGGACGGCCCTGTGCTTCCACATCCACATACATGTGTAGATAAATGGAGGTACAGAAGTGCAAGACCTAGAGGCCCTGCACTTCTGTAATCACATAGGTATGTCCAGGACCTGCATGAATGATGATATGATTGTACTATCTCAAACATTAAATAAATTAATTGCAAAAAACTCTGTTAATGCACCAGTTAGGGTTAAAACAAAAGTAGGAAATGATTAGGTTCAACCCTAACACCCCACCCCCATCCTGCAAGAAGCAAAAAGAAAAAAAAAAGTTACGGTTTTGGCTGTCCTGAGTCTTGGCAAATCAGGCCTGGGGTCTTCCTTGGTTGGGGCTGTCAACCCTAACGCTCACCCCGTTCTCATATAGTCTGCACATCTTAGCTTATTTGCTGATGGAATTGGGGGTGTTAGAGTCGATAACCCCAAAGAAGTCCCAAGGCGTGAGTTGCCAAGACTCAGAATAGCCAAAATCGTGACTTTTTTTCTTTTTGCTCTTTGCAGGGTGGGGGTGGGGTGTTAGAGTTGGAATACCTAACACCATTTCCCTACTTTTGTCAGTTTAGCACTAACTGATGCATTAACAAAGTTTTTTTGCAGTGAATACATATTATATGGATGGGGAATTTTCTCCATGCAAATGGACATCATGTATTTCCCTGTACAACTGTTATTTGAGTAAATCATCAAATAAAAGTATATACCCACGCTAATTTAAAAGTAGATACCTACACTAATTAAAATCTTCTTGCAGGATGGGGGTGGGGTGTTAGGGTTGGAAACTAATTAAAATCATATATCTACAGTACACGCAACCCTATGGGTCCACACAACTACCGAATCAATTAAACAAATTAACATACCTACAAATCAAAGCATCAATTCCCACACAACTTAACATACTACCCACTGCACAAACTACAATGACTCCCAAACCTACAAAACCCTATCCAAAAGAAAGACATTCTAACAACATAAAAGCTTCCCCGTTTCTCAACAAATCAGTCAGTCATGTCCCTCGAAGCTGCAGCTGTCTCTCTTTCTCCAGACACCAAGCCCTTCGTACTGCTGCCAACAGTGTCAACCTCCTTCTGAAGCTGCTCTTACTTGCAGTGTATACATATCGTGCTACCAGTCTGGACAGCAGATAACTGCCGTTCCCAAACACAGACTCTCACAACCTCATATGAATGCCACTCCTGACCGCAAAACTACACTACTTCCCTCCAGCTGACATTAGGGACAGAATGACCCAGCCAAACCTCCTGATATAGGAGGACCCTGCACTTCAAAAAACAAGGAGGGTTAAAAAAACAAACAGTTGCAAAAATGCCACTACACTACAGAAAACCAGAACAGCCACAAAATGAAAAGACAAACCCAGAAATAATCGCATATGCGATCTTAACAGAATGTTAAGCACCATCCTAATATATTATATAAAATAAAGATAGGTAAGTCCTGTGTGGGGAAAACTACCATCTCAGGGGGCTAATTTACTCATAATCTCACTTGCCTTTTGGGTCCTCGGTTATTGAGCTAATTAGCACTCCTCGATAATACATTTCTCCATACATCACACTAATGTATCATTTATGATATATATATATTTATAAAATGGGTAGAAACAATTCTCTGTTCTGGTTGGTTGAAACACATCACATGACCGTGCACACAGTATATCAGAGTGCAACCGCACACTTCAGCCCCCTCCAAAACAATTTTGCCATTTTATAAGCTAGATAACCCACTCTAGGGTGTGCAGTCGCACTCCAATATATGCATGCCTTGTGTGGTTGACGACTTCACACACCAAGGTGTGCGTGATATCATAGCATGACTGCACACCTTAGAGTGGGTTGTATATAGAGTATGTGTGTATATATATATATATATATACACACACACACACACATATATATATATATATATATATATATATATATATATATATATACACACAAACCCTGGTGATCGTGGATCTACCCCCAAAAGTGCAATCAACACCCCTCCCAACCCTGCCCAGTACCCTCCTCTCTGCCCATGTCACTGTTGCAGAAATATGGCTTTTGAAACAGCAATCAGCACAGCCCTCCACTCAGCAGTGGTGCAAAACATGCCTCTCCGGAAATGGCAGGCAAACTTTCATCTTGAAATCTTGTTCAGTGAACAAAGAAAGTAAAGAATTGGAGGGCAACACTAATTTAATGTTAGTGGTGTCTTCTCTGCATAGTGTAGGGTCTCTAAATTGCAACTTGTTCTGACTCTACAAACTTGTTATTCATCCCTGAGAGAAAAGACTGTACTACAAGGTCATGCTCTTGGGTGCAAATACTAACAATAACTGTGTGTATTCTCTGTATGACCAGGTTTCAGCACAGTTCTGTCAGCTCTACTCGCATTCCTTCTTGGACAACAGTAGTGGGAATGATGGACGCCAGCTTATCGCAGAAGGACCTTCTGGCACATGTGAACCAGCTGTGGAGTATGTTAGATGATATGGCTGAAAATAACCATGACGGATATCAGAGCTTCATAGAGCGCCACCTTAAGGAGGGCATGGAGCAGTTTGCACCTCCAGAACCTCACACCTGCATACAGACTAGAATACTGGTATACTGCTTTCTTCTCTTGTTTTTTTTTTTTGGTTTTTTTTTTTTTATTTTAATGGCAGGGTGACTAGCTACTAAACAGGGTAACAAGCCCATGCAGAATCCAGAGTACACACTAGTTCATCAGTATTGCAGCCCTTTTAAAATACTTTTACTTAGATTAAATCTGAAACCATTAGAGCAGCCTTTAGCTGGTCTTTATCCAAAGGCATTGCTAATCTCAGTTATAAACTGACTTTTGTTCTCATAATGCCAACAGGGCCTAGCGGAAAGACTGTTTGGATTACCCATATTAACATTTTGGTAGCTTAAAGAGCCTTGACTCTGTTGGGGAAACGTTTGTTAAAAAGTGAGATTTAGACACAATTCAGTTTATATTTCAAATATTTTCTGTAATTATTTCCCAATTTTTCTTTACAGTTACATAAAAACAAGATCACTGTCGTCACTCCCCAACACTATATCTGCTCTGGCTGCTTCTCTACAGCTGGCATCATAATTACCTGTTTATGGCACCATAATTATCTCCCCAGCAAGAGCTTGTGGTGTCATACACATAACTGTGATGCCAGATGTTATTTTATTATTGAATTTTGTTGACCGGGTAAACCCACTGGGCCTCCGAGAGTCCCTTTTTCAGGGGCGACCCAGAAGTAATTACAGAAATGATACATCAGGAATAACAATAACAGAGAAGACTTGGACAATAACAGATACAATGGTAACAAATTCGGTTATAGAGACACATTTGTATGAAACAGTAACAGTACAAGAAGACTCTATATGAGAGTTACATCAGTTGTAGACAAGCAGCAGGTTGAACAGAGGTCCTGGTTTCATATAGTGTACTCGGAAATAAAGAAATAAGAGGGACAGTTACAGAAGAAATAAGAAATATAAGCTGAATCATGTCTAAATATTATAAGTTTCTTAGTTGTCCCAACCGCATCAGGGCTTAAGTGATACTTTCACGGCTTTGGACTACAATATTACAACTAATGTTATCTTATGATTTATAGGTTGTACATGTGGTGGAGGAGCTGCACCCTCCACCAGGGGTTTAAGCAGCGTACCCTAGACTCCTCTGGGCTGGTGTGAGAGAGAGAGAGAGAGAGTCACGGGTACACAGAGTGAACTTATCTATATGTTGTTGTCTTTTCACTGTTAAAGTTGTATAGCTGTATATCTTGTAACCTCCCAGGCTGTACCTGAAAATAGGTATTTATTTGCCTAGTGTGTTTACCTGGTCAGTAAAAACTAACTAAATACATAAAAACCCTGGTCTTTTGCCGAGTTGTGCAGTGTGCTACTGCCAGCATTACTGTGGTGGATAATTAAATATAATGCACATCAACATTTTAACAGTTGCAAAAATGCCACTACACTACGGAAAACAAGAACAGCCACAAAACGAAAAGACAGACCCGGAAATAATCGCATATGCGATCTTAACAGAATGTTGAGCACCATCCTAATTTGTAAATCAGCACCTTCCTTGGTTGGCCAGTATGGGGTAACAAGATTTACAACATCCCCACGCTTCCCGCCCCCTGGCCAGTGTATCCCTACATCCAGTGTGATGTGCCCTAGGAGACAAATGAAGTGCCCTCCCCTTTTACAGGGCACAGGTGAGGGGTCTTGTACAGGCTGTACTCAATAGGGTAACTGTGCATACTCCCCATTTGTGTTGTAAAACATCTGGTTTTGAGTAGAGGACAAAAGACTGGAACGTTGGGCTATAGTTGTTTCTTTTCCCAAGATAATACAGTAACCTTTACTTTATTAGCACTTTGATTTTAAAATTTGTGTCAACGCAGGGATGCTATGCTTATATAACAGTAGTATCCTTTTTATTATGATTTATTATTGTCATTATTATTTTTTGTTGACAGTAAAAGCAGAGCTAGGAAATATTTCCTGTTTTCAGCCCTCTCCCAGGGGAGGAAGATATAGATGCAAACCGATGGACACAGAACCCGGTTAATCTGTAGGTGGATTAGTAAAAGGTGGGGTCGGGAAGTGGGCCAGAACGCTGGAGAAATTCCTCTACTGTTTTTAAGAAATGCAGTGGGATTTTTTAACGTCTGCCTGAACAACCAGCAGAACAGGCAGATGGGATATCGGTTTAATGTTCCCATCCAAAAGACTTTAAACTAAGGTTTCCAGTGCAAGCTTTTACATAACCTTGCCTTGCATCCCCTAATATGGGACATGGCTAGACTATAAACTCCATAAGGAAACAGAAACAACAATGAGACTGGGGTCGAAATTAACATACAAAACATGTTCCCTGTGCAAGTGGGAACAGGCTAGTGCATGTAGTTTTGTCCCTTTCATGTAACACTGTACCTGGTGCCCAAGACTTTGTGGCGCACCACTGGCAGTCACTTCACTGCCTGGGAGAATGCTGAACTAAGTGGGAGAAAGCACTTTTTTTTTTATTGCATAGTCTTGCAGAATGCCACCACACTAAGTTGCAGTCGATGGCTGGGGAAGGTGGTGGTGTGGCCAAGCCAGAAGTGAGCATGGGCTGTGATTTTTATTTATTTATTTTTTTAAAAGACTTCTTGAACTGCTTGTGTGAGTCACTCGATGCAACTAGCAGGGGAGAGCACAGAGAGAGAGAGAGAGAGAGAAGGAATTGTAGCCCGCCAGG
Source organism: Neoceratodus forsteri (assembly GCA_016271365.2). NCBI lineage: Eukaryota > Metazoa > Chordata > Ceratodontiformes > Ceratodontidae > Neoceratodus > Neoceratodus forsteri. The sequence continues at coordinate 134,494,321 of JADMNL010000034.1, forward strand.
TGCAATCATGGCAGTGATATGGGGGGAACATTCAGACTAGGAGTACCTGCCATTAATCACTCACCTCACACTGACTGACAAAGGCAAGTCTCTTGGTCATCACTGTGACTGGTCTTGCTGGGCAATGTGTGTGTGTGTGTGTGTGTGTGTGTGTGTGTGTGTGTGTGTGTGTGTGTGGGAAGGGAAGATTTCTAGCAACCAATTATGAGAGTACCATCACTGTCACTGAAAATAAGTAAACTCAGACAGCATGCAGTAGGAGGTCATGTGATTGCTGAAAAATCAATCTTGGATAGTTAATTGGGAGAGCAGTTTTTTTTTGTTTTGTTTTTTTATCGGAGTGAAGAATGTTTATTGACTGGGTAACACCATGTGATAAATGCAGTTCCGCAGCAGTTACAGCCCAGAATTGAGGGCTGGGGTGGAGTCTTGGTAAGAGACATGCGAGGCAGCACAGAGCACAGATCACTGGTGCAGTTCATATAAAGCTGTTGTGGAGAAGAAAAGTGTGTAAAGGAGGATGGGTAATCTGTCTGGTGCGAATGTCCTTAATCAATGTTCTTAGTGGTTAATTAGGCAGGGAAAATCAAGTATGCAAAGCAGAGTACTATAATTTTTAGTATTTTTCTGTCGCCTTAGTTTAGTTGCAATGATATTATTTTTTGACCAGTGACTTGTCTATGGTGTATGTAATTTTTTGGCTACATGCACTGCAGTGCAAGTACTAAAAAAAAGTTAATTTCTATCCCTGCAATGAGAACTGTGTCTTACAGAATGTGCAGATATATTACAATCCTAGAGACCAAAAGTTAGTAAACTGTGAAAATGAATGTTTGAGCTGTGCATAATCTATTGATGAAATTGTAGTGATGCCAGTTTCTGGTAGAGCGAGGCACTTAAGAAATTTCTATGACAAAGCAGTACCTTGTACAGATTCAACACACTTTTTTACTACTATGTTTTTTTATGTATAATGAAGCATAAAACAATTATGCACATAACAACATGCAATATAATACTGAGCACACCATCTGTCATACCCCTTTGATGAGACTTCTTCATTCCCCTGGCACTTATCTTTTTTATTATTATTATATAGCGCTTTTCTAACCCCAGGAATCCCTCACTAATCCTAATGCATCACAAATAGCATCAAGTCCACTGAACTGAGTGCCACAAGAATTAAAACTTTATATAAAGTAATTAAACACCCTTCATCGAGAATGAGCCAATTCTCAATACTGAGATAGATCGTTGACAGCAGGGGCATGAGAGCGAAGCTCGAGTGCCTTCCTGATGGCAACTCTCTAACGAGGTGGAGAGAATCCGAGTTCATAACTAAAGGAGGGTTATTTTATTTTTTAAAATGCACTGTGAGCATATTGTCCTAACACATGCTTCATACATATTGTGCCCAGTATCTAAACGTGTGTGCTACTGATTTTTCTGAGGACTTTACAACTGTGATGGGGGCTTGCGACTTAAACGGACGATTTTAAATCGGAGCACGATGCTATCAGCTGTCTGTGGCCACTGTGCTCACACTTATGAGAATCTGAATGGAGGATCGCTGTCTTTATTGGAAGATGGATGAAACCTTGTTCTTCACTTTCCAAAATGTTAATAATAATAGGGTCTACATTCCGAAATGGGAAGAACAAGGTTTCAAAAAAATGAGGAAAACAGGCTCACAGTGTTTAGCCAATGGGCATGTACTGTATACTGTACATGCTCTTGTTCAGTTCATTCGGCAGCTGGCCATGGTGATGTGGGTGGGCTGTGCCAGTCACCAGCTCTGGTCAGGTTGAGGGGGGTGGGGGCACTTGACTACCAGGGACTGGGAACATATCTGTTATTGTACGGCTCGGGCTTGGGAGGGGAAAACCATCTACCAGGGAAACGGAAATTGGGGGATTTCTTCTTCTTAGTGCCGACGGTGATTGGGGCTGGGGGTACACTAGACTACCAATGAAACAGGGCACGGGAGGGGTCTTTTCTAATGATACCTACGACTGTGGCTGGGGTGCGGGGACCACTACATTACCAGGGAGATGGGGATCGGGTGTTTAGGATATTTGAACTGTGATCAGGGCTGAGGAGAAGGGACCACTACAACATCAGGGAGATGGGGATCGGGGGTTTTATGATATTTGAGCTGTGATCAGGGCTGGGGAGGGGGGGACCACAAGACTACCAGGGATACGGGGAGCAGGAGGGGGTGTTGTTATTATCACAGTGCTCAGAGTTATGGAGGGACCACTGTACTGCCAGGGTTCCCTGCCCTTAACATTGGGCAGCCGGGTCTGTGCACTAGTTAGGGCAGGGTTTCAGAAACGGAAATCTGTGCCGCTGCTGAGGGCCAATTTGCACTTCTGAAACATTTTAATATTGCGCTGTGCCACATATGCATGGGGGACACATCATTTGCATAGGTGAAGCAAAATATTGTGTGTGTCGGGGGTGCATCACGCATTTGTGCCCTTTGAATATGGACATGCCACCTACAGATGGTGCATTTCCATGTATGCACCCACGCATCCCCTCTGAATTTGGGGCTCAAAATCTAGAAGGGATGACAGGTTTGGCCCTGCTGTTTTTCAGAAGCTTTTTTTTTTTTTTCACAGATAGGTTCTTTACAGAGCCTCTGATGTACTGCTGTGGAGTCTGCTGTTTGTGATACATTAGTGAGGGATTCCTGGAGTTGGAAAAAAAAGTACTCACCGTAGTATGTTGTTTCTTCTAAGGGACCAGTCACTAAGCATCACAATCCATAATTCCTGCCTCCACTTCCAGTTTAGAAGAATAAGTTGTCTTAATAAGACTTGAGCATTAATTGTTACAATTCTTCCAAAATTAATGAGTTTTGTTTTAGTTTATATACTATTTTATTAAGAAATTTGGTTTATCTGTTCTATTTGTTTTCAAAATTTTTCATTTTAGAAATGTTCTATTTTGGTAGCCATTTACCTAGATTCAGTGGCCATAGCTCCTCCTTATAAACAAATCTGTTGGGTTTTAAGGGGAGTTGTAACCGCCCAACAGAGTTTGAACTTCATTCTGACTGGGCTGGCAGTATAGCCTAGAGTTAAGAGTAACAAGCTGCAAATGAGCTTGGTACATCCAGCAGACATAGGTTTGAGTCCCAGAACTTCCACTTGCACGCTGTGTGACTCTGAGCAAGTTATTAACCATTACCACCCCTCCCAGTGCTCCCGAGTCACCCCTGAAAACAGGTACTTGATGAAGCCTCATTTCATTTGTAGAGGCGAAGCACCAGGTTATCTCAGTTTGCTACCACATAAGTGTTTTTTCTAGTCGTCATGTATCATTTTCTACTGCACATTTTGTAACTTATTACGGTAGTTGTGGAATAAAAGGTGTTGTTTCTTATGCAGTAGTTTTTGACCCAATTTTTTCTGCTAAGTATTTCTCAGGATGCCCTGAGTTTTGGTTTGAGAACTTGTGCCTAGTGGGCCTTACCCCATTAACAAAAGAATGAAAAAATTCTAATTGCAATAAACATTTCTTAATTACCACGAAGTTCTAATTCTCTGTGGCACTCAATTCCATGGACGTGATGCTTTTTGTGATACTTAGTGAAGGATCCCTTAGAAAAGAACGACGTTACTATGGTGAGTCATATATATATTTTTTTTTTGTTCTTGCCCCAGTCTTGTCCTGCAGAACTCCCCCCAGTCCCACCACTGAACTGAACTTCTCACAGGCTTACAGGTTTTACACCGCTAACCCAGGAACATCACGTGGTCTCCAGTGTCCTGGTTTTCTCCCTGGGATGCTGGCATTCGGTGATGCAGCCACACATATGTGACAGGCATCCAGTGGTGAATCCTCCCCATTCTGGTGCTTCTGTCTGTGACTGCTGACCGATCTGCACCAGCCACTGACCATTTCAGAACAGGGGTCACCTTCATTGCAAGGGGTAGCACTATTACTGTGCAACCAGGCCAGCTGACACTCATCTTTTTAAAGTTCTTATTGCACTGTGAAACTTTTCACGCTTCGTGGTAGACCTTTTTCCTCTGCTGCAACTGCAGTCTGGAATGGTTTTGGTATCTATATCTGTGTGCTTGCTGTCTCCCTGTCTTAAAAACAAAGTTTTTTTTTTTCTCCATTGCCTTTTGAGGTATAACCACCTATTTCCAATTCCTTCTAACTGATTTTCTGTGTATTATTTTTTTTTTGTCTTTACTCTTCTCAGGGGTCAAAATTAAGTTTTGCAGTCACTAGCTAACAGGGCTAATGACTAGGAAAATCCACTTGTCCCACAGACTTTTCCACTAGCCCAGCTGGTGTACATATTGAAAGGTTACCTTTTCCAGTACAAGCCCACAGGGCTAGTTAAGGGAAAATCTTACTAGCCGAATATAAAATGTACCAGCATTTGGCTAGTGGGCCGGTGCCAGTTCTGACCCCTGTCTTCTGTTTATTTAGTATTCTTGTTTGTTTGTTTAAAACTTTATTTTTATACAGGAACATTTGATTAGTGCCAAAAACACTGTTTACAATCGGGTCCTGTGAAACAGTTTCACATTTCAAGTTTATATGCTTCTAAGAATTTGATTGGGATGGATGTCATACTAAAACATCTGCCCAGGTAACAGAGTCTCAATAAGTGAATAAAAAGAATGCCATTCGTGACTAGAAGGAGAAAGTTCTTCTATACGCAGAGAGTGGAGGTCTCTGGAATGATTTGTCAGAAGAAATCATACCCAGTACTACCACATCTGATTCTAAGGTGATACTGCAGTAATTACATGATGAAAGGGAGCATTCATGGATACTAGCACCAAGTTGTTGTTGGGGGGGGGGGGTCCAGATGGGCTCCATAGCCTTTTTCTGCCAAACAGACCTTGGTATAGACCTGTGATAGCCAACTTTTGCTTACTGATAATTTTGTAAAGCATTTGGGATGAGTCTTGGTCTTTTTGCATGGAAGATGCTATATAATTTAAAATGTATTGTATATGAGCTTCTATGCTAGGAAGTGCAGTGTACTGCATTTCAGGGCCAGGAACCCAGGCATAGTTACCACTTGGGGGGGGGCAGTTATCCATCTCTGAGGAGGTAAATGATCTGGGAGTGGTGATGACGAGGAATATGAATCACTCAGTACAATGTAGAAAAGCAACGGCAAAGGCAAACAGAATGCTGGGGTGCATTGCTGGGGGATCACTTCTAAGAGGGAGGAGGTTATTATGACACTGTACAAATCCTTGGTGAGGCTGCACTTGGCGTACTGTGTGCAGTTCTGGTGCCCATACTTAAAGAGGGACAACAGGCTCCTGGAGGGAGTCCAGAGGAGGGTGTCCAAGATGATCCAGGGAATAGGGGAGAAACTCTATGGGGAGAGACTAAGAGAGCTCAACATGTACTCCCTGGAGGATAAAGGGGACAGAGGGGATATGATCGAGACCTTTGAGTACTTGAAAGGCATAAACAAAGTTAGTACTGAAGGTATGTTTAGATTGAAGGAGAAGGGACCACGAGGGGACATAGCCTAAAACTGATGGTGGGGAGGTACAGGAGGGAGCTGAGGAAGCATTACTTAATGAAAAGGGTGGTAGTGGCTTGGAACATGCTGCCTGAGGGGGTGATCTCGCTGGAGTCAGTGGGGAGTTTTAAGAAGGGGTGGGGTAGGTTCATGGGCAAGGTACAAGTAGGGAGAGAATTGACCAGGGTGGTGAACTCAAGAATGGATAGGGGAGTGGGGCAGCAGCAGCAGTTGTCTGCACTGTGAGCTGCGCTTTCAAGCAGACGCGATAGACCTTAAGGCCTAAATCTGCTGGCATTGTGGTATGTTTGTAAATCATAGTTAATACATATGGTATGCTGAAAGGTGTATGTCTACAAATTATTAAGGAAAATGACGTACCCAAAATATTTACAGGTATTATACCACTTTCACATCAGGATTTTTTGGGGGAGAAAACCAACACATTTGTGGAGGTTTAACAGTCAGCTAACAGGGTATCGGGGAAGGGGGCAAAATCAGTAGTGCTACTACATATACTGATTAAGATAGACATTTAGGGGCACCTGCATCTGTCCACACACTGCCACAACAAAACACTTTCTTTGTTTTGCATAAGGACAATATCTCCCTAGAATTACTAGACCCCGCATCAAAATTTATAACTTGTAAAGTCAGGTGATGTCATAGAACATTCTGGGCAGGCATTTTTCTGTCATAACAGTGTTGGAAAATGTTCATGAGTGACAGGTCATGGCTTTCATGCTTGCACAGCATCACATAAAACTGCCTGGCGAAAAAACAAACAAAATGGTACCAAGTTGCCGATTGTGGCACCAGTTAGATTTATTTGCCAACCAGTGGGCATGGCCACTCACCCAGTGTGCTGCCCTGACGTGCCCGGGAAAGCCCTTATTGCACGTAAATATTGTTTTGATATGTGGCCTCTCCTCTACAGCATGCACTGGTGTTGCACCTGGGTTATGCCCTTATTAGCCCATATATGTCTTATTACCCCATATATGTCTTACACTATATCTCTGGTCTATTATACTGTGATACTGCTATTTTGCACTAACATTATTGATTTAGCACACATCGTATAAGCATGAGTGCTAGGAATGTGCTTTACTGCTAATATATGCTAATGTACTATGCATGGTTCATTTATACTTCATTATATTACATTTATCTAGATTATGTTTGTTTTTCATATATAGTTGATCTAATCACTGCTTATACGTCTTTGAAGGATCATCAGTGATTATTATGTACTTATACTTTCATATAATTATACATATGTACACTCAGGCACATATGCCATGTGTAATATAGCTTTGTAAGCAATTCTCTATTTCTACTAACAAGAGACAGATCCCTTGTTTAGTCTATCATCTAAGCACATGTAGATTGGAAGTGTCAGCATTTCTCTTTGTCTAAGGTTTATGCTTTAGAAGCATTATTTCTTATACTCATTAGTATTCTGTCTCCTAAGTAATTATCCAATAGAGAACATATTGTGTAATACTGTTTATAGTTCAGAACCAATGTATATGGTTTTGGGTATCAGTAAGCTAGTTCTTATCTTAGTATATAAAACACTGTCTTGCCAGTTTCTCGTTCTCTAGAAGCTTAGTACGTACCAAATAGACTGGCAATTTATCCTGCTTGGCTGTGAGTATAATAAAAATATTTACGACTACTTGTGAGTGTTATCTCTGGCTAACATAGTAGACATAGAATGAATCTGATTTATTACTTTAGCAGTTAGTCTTCCAACTTGACACTGGCACCCTTTCCCATCTAAGGAACTGTTATGGGTAAAGAGGTGTCCCACCTAAAGAGATGCATCGGTAGCTTTTCCTGCATATGAAGGGACAGAAAACAAAACCTTATTTTTTGTTGTTGTTGTTACAGAAACCTAAAGAAGACTTTTTATTCATCAATCTATGCAGCTGGAAGAGAATACCAGCTCCTCAGTCAGACTCTGACCCAGTGCCTCTTGGTGCTGGAAAACTAGAAGCAGCAGCAGATGGGACAGGTACTAAGAACTGTTTGCTTACTATTAGTAACAATACTCGGGTCACAGTTTTACTATATCTCCTTGTAACTGTCTTTCCCTTTACTGTGTGTGTGTGTATCCCTTCAACTAACTGGCAGTGGCTTCTGCTTGGGGGAAAAAGTCAGGCTGAACTTTGATCTGGTATAGGTAGTACAGTGTTTACATTATATATGAAGGTACAAAGGTGGATGCTACTGAAACATAGAACATAGAAACATAGACTTTGACGGCAGATAAGGACCGCTTGGCCCATCTAGTCTGCCCATTTCCCTACCTACAGGATAGGCCGTAGATCCTAGTTAACCAACAGCCTATTTCTTCCTACCCCCCATAAGAATTGCCTTATGTCTGTCCCATGCATTCTTGAATTCTCCCACAGTTTTAGACCCCACAACCTCCTCAGGAAGGCTGTTCCATGCATCCACTACCCTCTCTGTGAAATAATACTTCCTCACATTGCCCCTGAACCGCCCTCCTATCTTTAAATTGTGTCCCCTTGTTCTTGCAAGTCTCTTTTTCTGAAAGATGCTACCCTCTTGGACTTTGTTGATTCCACTGAGGTACTTAAAAGTTTCTATCATGTCCCCCCTCTCCCTTCTTTCCTCAAGGGTATACATATTAAGCTCCTTTAGTCTCTCCTCACACGGCTTCTCTTGCAGACCCTGCACCATTTTAGTTGCCCTCCTCTGGACTACTTCTATCCTGTCTATGTCCTTGCGGAGATGGGGTCTCCAGAACTGGACACAGTACTCCAGATGGGGTCTCACCAACTGTCTGTACAGAGGGATAACAACTTCCTGTTTTCTGCTGCTGATGCCTCTCCCTATACATCCCAGTATACCCCCAGCCCTCCCTACTGCCTTCTCACATTGCTTGCTAACCTTAAGGTCATCTGATATGATTACCCCCAGGTCCCTTTCCTTTTTTGTTGTTGTTACTACCTCCCCACCCATTGTGTATTCTTCCCCTGGGTTCTTGTTTCCCAGGTGCATCATTTTGCACTTCTTTGCATTGAATCCTAGCTGCCATACTTCTGACCATTCCTCCAACCTTGCCAAGTCCCTTTTCATCCTTTCCATGCCTCCTTGTGTATCAACCCTGTTGCAGATCTTTGTATCATCTGCAAAAAGGCATACTTTTCCTTCCAGTCCCTCTGCAATGTCACTGATGAAGACATTAAAAAGGACTGGACCCAATACTGAACCCTGCGGTACCCCACTAGTAACCTCTCTTTCTTCAGAGTGGACTCCATTTACAGTTACCTTCTGTGTCCTGTTGTGCAGCCAGTGTTTTACCCAGGCTACTACCCTGGGACCCACTCCCAGGCTGGTTAATTTGACTATTAATCTTTGTGTGGGACTGTGTCAAATGCCTTGCTAAAGTCTAGGTAGGCCATGTCCACAGCCCCTCCCTGGTCTACTACTTTGGTCACCCAGTCAAAGAAATCTATTAGATTCGTCTGACATGACCTTCCCGCTGTGAATCCATGCTGCCTTGGGTCCTGTGCTCCACTGGCCTCTAGGTACTCAACTATTCTTTCCTTCAGAAGTGACTCCATCACTTTCCCTACCACAGAGGTCAGACTGACAGGTCTGTAGTTCCTTGCCTCTGTCTTGGTCCCACTTTTGTGAAGAGGAATCACATCCGCCTTCCTCCAGTCCTCGGGTACCACACCATCCTCCCATGATTTATTAAAAAGAGTAGCCAGTGGTTTCACTATTTCCTCCCTTAATTCTTTTAGAATTCTGGGGTGAATTCCATCAGGACCCATTGCTTTGTCCACCTTCAGTTTTAGGAGTTCTTGCAGAACCCTTTCTTCTGTGAAAGGACTGGGATCGACCCCCCTATCAAGAGTGCTTCTGTTAATTGGATTAGGCACTTCCCCCTCCTCTTTTGTGAATACTGAGCAGAAATATTCGTTCAGTATCCCTGCTTTTTCACTGTCCCCTCTGCCCACCCACCGTTCATTCTATTCAGCCTCACTATCCCTCCTTTGTCTTTCTCGCTCGCTGATGTACCTATAAAAGGTTTTATCCCCTTCTTAACTGAGTTGGCTATCTTTTCCTCAGTTTGGGCCTTTGCTATTCTGACTTCCCTCCTGCTTCCTTCTGCCTTAACTGGTATAGCTCTCTGTCCTGCTCCTTCTGTGTTTCCTTATACTCCGAATGCTATCTTTTCTTCCTGACTTTCACAGCCACTCTTTTGAGAACCATAGGGCTTTTCTTTCGTTTTGATTTGTTTATTTGCTTCACACACAAAGGCTTGTTGCCTCTGTGATGGCAGTTTTGATGATTCCCCATTGTTTCTCCACACCTCCTTTAGCCTGTTTGCTAGTGCTTTTCTGAGGCACTCTCCCATCTTGCCAAAGTCAGCTCTCCTAAAGTCCAGTACCCTCACTTTTGTATGGCTTGACTCTGTAGCTGAGTTTAACGTGAACCACACTGTTTGATGGTCACTTGTCCCCAGATGGCAACCCACTTCTAGATCTGAGATCCTCTCACTGCCCCCGTTTGAGAGTACGAGGTCTAAGATTGCTCCCTCACGAGTGGGTTCCGAAACTAGCTGTCTAATGCCTGCCACCTGAAGGGCATCAAGAATGGCCCTGCTCTTGGATGTGGCTGCAGCAAATGTGCTCCAGTTAACATCTGGCATATTCAGGTCTCCCATCAATAGTATCTCCCCTTTCTCTGCCATTCTAAGAATGCCTTCTATCATATCCTTGTCCATTCCCTCCCCCTGACATGGGGGTCTGTACACAACCCCTGTGCGGATTGTGGTGCCCTTTCCAGTCTCCAAGGTGACCCACAGTGCCTCTCTCTCCCTGTTTACTCTTTTGTTCAGTTGCTTTTATCCCTTCCTTTACATGAGAGCTACTCCTCCCTCTTCTCCCTGCCTGTCTCTCCTGTAGGTTATGTACCCTGGTATGTTAACATCCCAGTCATGGTTATCTGTGTACCATGTTTCTGTGACTGCTCTGATATCCAGGCAACCCTCTTCCATCAAGGCCACCAGCTCAGGGAGCTTGTTGCCCAGACTACGAGCATTGGTACTCATTACCCTCCATTTCCTGATGGCCTTACTCCCTTTGCCCCATCCCTGTCCTTCTTGCCTTTGTCACTTTCTCCATTTACCCTGCCCTTCTCCTACTCGACACCTCCTATATTTGGTGTTTGCCGCTTACTACCATGATTATTTGGGGGGCTAGGATTTCCCTGCTCCTTTCCAGTGCCTCCCCCCTTGGCTAGTTTAAAAGCTTGCCAATGAAGCATTTAAACCTATCACCTAGGATCCTGGTTCCCCTCCCGGACAGATGCAGCCCATCATGCCAGTATAGGCTTGCATCACTCCAGGTGGACCCCCAGTCCCCAATGAAGCCAAATCCCTGAGCTTCACACCAGTTTTTCAACCACTGATTGAATCCCATGGTGCGGAACACCCTAGCCTCTCCTATGCCATAGATGGGCAGCACCTCCGAGAAGGTTACCGTGCATGCTACTTGACTAAGGCCCTTCCCCAATTCCACAAACTCTTCCTGCACTTCTCTAATCCCTTTCTTAGCCAGGTCATTTGTCCCTAGGTGGACAATGACATCCAGCTCCCTCCCCTGTGCAGCTGCTCCGGCAATCCTGAGGATTCGCTCCCTGTCCCTACAAGCCATGGCGCCAGGCAGGCACCTTACCTCCCTCTCCCCTTCCTCCCCCAGTTCTACCTTCCTAACAATGAAGTCCCCCGCCAGGAGTTGTTTCTTCCTCTGCAGGGTCCCCTGCCACCCTCCTGTGGGTCTCCTTTGTGGATGTTCCCAGCATCCTCCTTGGTCTCCACTGCGGGTGCCTCCATAGAGGAACCACACTTTGCCAGAATGGCATAGGAATTGTGGAGAGGTACAACTGGAGGGATGCGCCTCTCTTCCACCACCCTCACGCTCCCTGAGCCCACTGTGGTCCAACCACTCCTCTTCTTGGCAACCTCTGAGGCAACGGCAGTGGCACTGGTGGTCCCTGGATGGAAGAGGAGGTCCCACAAATCCTGGTCAACTCAGCCTGGAGATGAGCAACCTCCTCCCTCAGTCAGAGAGGTGCCTGCAGATGGGACAACACTGCATCCTCCAAAACGTCTCCCGGAAGACTGCTGCTCCACAGCCACTGCACTGCACCACTCCAATCGTGTCTTATTTCTGGCCCCTTAACTGTTTTCAATCCTTACTCTTTCCTCTGTTTTTTTTTTCTCTCTCTCTCCTTACTTTCTGCCTGTGTGCCCTTTAAGCTCCTGATTGTCCTGTTCTGTGACAAGAATATCCTATATTTCTCAGTAGACAACTTACTTGCACAGAGGCAGACCTCCAGCAGCTAGAGGGGGCCGGAGAGCTACTCTTGCCCTTCTAGGATGGTGGGTCTTTGGTGGTTCTGTGATCACTCACTTCCTGCTCCCAAACAGGAAGTTCCTGTTGTCAGTACAAATCCTGTGCCTATAAAAATAGAACTAGCTTTGGGGGGGGGGGTACAGGGGAGGGAAAGAGGGCAATATAGTCCCAGCAGAGAGGTCCAGTCACACAGCAGTCCTTTCTCCTGGTGTCTTCTGACAAGATATTAGCAGAATCTTTCTAAGGCAGTCTTTAAATGTAGCTTCCTTCTAGCTAAGCCACTCCCCCTACTTACTAGATCTTTATACCAGTAAATTTAAACCTCACAGCAGTTAAGTCCTTTCAATCACCTGTTATTTACACCTATAACTGTTCAGATACCCATTCAGTTCAGTTAACCCAGACAGACACACACACACTTTTTTTTTTGTTTGTTAGTTTTTTTTACCCTAAATTAAAGGTCCAAGTACAAAAGTTCTTCTACTTTAGTCCCAGCAGAGAAGTCCAGTCACACAGCAGTCCTTTCTCCTGGTGTCTTCTGACTGTGTAACTCTGTTCAGTCATTATTATCCCCTATGGGGCAACAGCCCAAGAAGAAGAGATCACAAAGGCCTCCATATATATGTAAATAGTTACATGTGGCACACTTACAGTTTTGGCTATGTATTGTGACAACAAATCATTGTCGAATCATCACCAGACTTGGTACAACACTGACATTCAGTGCTAGGGGTTCTTTTATTTCTCCATACATATTTTTATCCCCAGTCAGCTGCACATTGTCCCTACTCCAGCCAAATGGTGAGCACCAAGCCCTATCCTCCACTGACCCTTCTGCTTCCACTGCTCTTAAAGCTTTATTTCCATGGCAAGGGAGAGCCATCTTCCAACCCTCACACCCCCACCCCGCCAAGGCTGCTTCAGATCCAATTGCACGCAGATGACCTCATGGTGAGGGGCCTGAGTGTAACGGGCATCCATGCAGATGTCAGTTGGGGTTTTCTTCCCGTTGTAAGTCCCAGTCACTTAATTAGCCTTCCATGTGCAGAGCATACCCTGTGTGGAGAGCAAGCTCACTACCCCTCTGCAGGATTTGCTCTGGCAGTTGAGCCCATGCCTCCCCCCCCAAGATGACAGCCACTGCCATTAGCAATGCAACCATAGCCCTGGCCACCCAACGCTAGTCCGCTTCTAAATCCAGATCACCAGTGCATTATGCTACCACATGGCCATTGGACAGCCAAGGTGCTCTCTGTTTTTCAAGGTTTCAGGATTATGGCCACAGTAATATAATCTGCTAGAGTTTTGGCCTCTGATTGGTTTCTATAACGTGCATACTGTATGCATATGTCACATATACATACTTTGATATTTCTTGAAAACTGTTAATCAGCACATTACCAGACTTGACCTAGACATTCTGTACTATGAGTTCCTGATAGTATTTGAATGTAAACAATTCAGAATACAGTGGGCCTGCTACTCGAAGGTCGAGGTTTGCAGCATGCAAAATCTCTTCTATTAGAGCTATTACGCACAATGCACAAAAGGTGGTATATGTGTACAAGTGCTGAGCACACTGAGCAAGTAAAGCACGTGTGAGTATAACCTCCCGGAGCAGAGTGTATTACAAGGCATAGACAGGTTTGCATCGCCCTATTGGCCACGATACTGAATACAGAACAAGGAGCAAAGTATTGAGTAGTACATCACAAACTTATCAGCACTCTTGGAGCAAATGTACTATATTCAAATCTTCCTAGACAAATGAGTCCATTCAACATTGCCAGTTTATGCGGCACTTCAGCCTCATTAACAGGACTTTGCTCCTTGGATTGCAGAAAGGCTGGGCCAGGGCCCAGTGTTAACAGATGAGCATTGGAGCTGCAATACAAGTGTTACACCATAGAACTGTTTCACAGTTACTAATGTGCTGTGTTTGAAGTGAATTTCATGCTTGTGAGTACATCTGTGTTATGTTAGTGTGGCATGCACAATTAATTGTCATATCACTGTTCACACAAATATCCTCCTTGCAGGTAGGAATGGCACAGACCAATAGATGCCTGAGCTTTACATGCATGCTGAGCCTCACATGGTATTTCTGAGCAATTTGACAGTGTCCCCTGTGCTTTGGCTTAGTTAAAAACATGGATTAGAAAAGCAGTAATTGTTCTGTGTAACTCTCCCCTTAGTGCCATCCAATCGCTTTGAATATTTCTTTACTTAGTCCCTGCAGGCCAAGCCCCGACTGTGTGCGGACACACATACAGTATCACTCTGATGTGCGAAGTGAGACTTTGAATATAAGGAGTTCCACGCTAAGTCCACATTCACAGCGCTACCCTATGTTTGTGTGGTGGATAGTAACTTTACACGACACTAAGGCTCCGAATATTGGGCCCATCACCTTCAAACCCAGGCTCACTGTCTGAATTTTAATCTGTTGTCATTTCAGTTCTTACATATTTTGGGAAGGGTGCAACTCATAAAGCAGCCAATTAATAATATGCAAAGTGCAGCACACTCCCTCAAATCACTGCCCATGAAGGACATGTAACTTCTGTGCATTTTAAATGGACAGAGTAAGACTTGACTCATTAGGAGTTACGGTGAAGTGGAAGCCAAGCGTGCCCATACTTTAGTCTAAAATCTGGAAACTAAAGACCACTATTTATACTGGGGGAAAATAAGTTTGAACTGTACACCCTCTTCTAACCCCAGGAATACCCCCATTTAACTTTTAACAACTGCAGTCATTCCCCAGGAAAGAGCAGCCCCCGAGATTTGGAACTTAATGCTAATGGTGGAACTTTAGAATGAGGTTCAAACTCCACTGTGTGGGCATGCTCACCTCTGACTTCTAATGTCAGATTTATTCCTCTGCTGAAAACAGCAGTCACCCTGAGTTATTGTCTCACTTCTGTCCAGTTTATGGTTTATTTTAAACAAGTGTTTTAGTTAGTATAGTGCAGTGGTTTAAGGCTCTGAGCTGCAAACCTGGAGACCTAGGTTTGAATCTCACAGCCCCCACTTGCATACTGTGTGACCCTGAGCAAGTCACTTAACTTCCATGTTCTTCCAGGTCGCACCTGTAAACAAGCCTTCAGCTTAGTGTGTCTCCCATTTAAAAAAAAAAAAAAAATTTATTTCTCAAATAATCTGCATTAATTAGGTTGTTATTTATTATAAATTCTGTGTTTTCGGCTAATTCTCCTAACTGGAGGAGGCTATTTATGTACGTGGTTCCAGCTTTAAGGGAAACACAATTATTGTCTTTTAAATTTTATAAAAAGCTTGTTTTGGGTAACTGCTTTTGCAGTTGTAATATTATTTACACTTGGTTCTATTTTCTGGGAACCAATACTTTTTTTGTTGAAAATGTGCATCTCAGAACTTTTTTAAGGTGATATATTTGCAGTTCTTGACTGAGGAACTGAACTGCATTTTTGAAACAAAAGCCCTTTTATTAATACTGTCTGGGCTGGCTGTCAAATTGTTTTTCTTTAATTGGGAACTGGAAGCATTTGTCTTAGGTCTCCAGTGTTTGACATGACTGATAGGCCTAAAAAGTAAACAGAACCTACAGGCTTCAAAAATAGTACTATTTGTTTTTATCTCCTGGCAAAGGCAGACTGCCATGAGCTATGATACCTGGATACAATCCCCGATTTTTTTTAATTGTGAACTGTAAACCATTTTGTCCTAAAACACACCAGAAAAAGGCTAAAAAATGACTTTATGGCTTCTCATCTGCTTCTGCATCACAAGAACACTCAGATCAGGATCCAGCTCTTCTAAGTAAGCAGCAGACCCTGTCAAAGCAGACAGAAAAGAAAGATAAAGTTGCCAAAGATGGTACAGAAACCAGGGTGTTCGAAAGGGGTAACTGAGAGGTCCAAGCCATCCAAGGGAGTCTGGAGAGCCTTTAATGTTGTGGTGCCAAAAAGTTTTAACAAATGGCTGGGGTCTGGGGACCAACTTGGCCCAGAAAATGTTTTTTTTTTTTTGGTTTGTTTGTTTTTCTATGTGCTTTGGTACACTTTTAGTGATCTTCTGGAGTACTTTCTCAGTAAATTATAAGCCAAGTATCGAGTATCATCTGTATGACATTTTACTGAAACTCTGGGGCCAGATGGTCAGAAGGTTGTTTGTTTTAGCTCTACATAAAGTAGTTGGGATTAATACTCATAACTGACACTGTATTGGGGGGGGGGCACTGTTCTTTGGATCATAAATTAAATTAAGGTCCCTTCTGCCCATCTCTGGTCACTGTTCAGGTGGAAGTTAAAGATCCTAAGGCACTTATCAAGAAGAGTAGTGGAGGTACCCAGGTGTCATGGCTACCATTCTCCCCATCAATAAAACAGTTCCATGTAACTCATCCTCCTGGACGTACCTGGAAACAAGAAAATGTTTAGTCCAAAGTACATATTTAAAAGTATGTACAGAGTAAGTAAGCAATCCACAGATCTCCTTCTTAAAGCTGCCTTTTAAATCAACAGGTATTTTAGCTGTAAATACTGCAGTCTACAATACAGAGGACAATGTATCAGCAATAGTTAACAAGAATGTTGTGTCCACTTCAAAAGGTCTATATTGTCATGACAAACTCAAGAAGTGAACACAGCGTTCTTAACTGTTGCTCATCCATTGTCTTTTATAGTGTATGGGCAACAGTTCAACTACATCAAAGCATTTCTTAAGCATTTTGTGGCTGTTTCATAGATACGTAGACAGTGTCGGCAGATAGGGGCCTACGGCCCACCCAGTCTGCCCATTTGAGCTTGTAAGTTCACTTTATGTTTTCCTAGATGTCTGTTGCCCCTTACCCCTGACCTCCAGAATTCTTTTATGTTTCAAACTTTAACCACTCCCACTAATGAAGCCCCACTCTGTTCCCCGATCACACATACTCAGCTTTTATTATTTTTATAAAGAAATGAGAATGAGACTGCTTATGATGATCGTTCTTCGCAGAAGTCCACAGTGTCTGAGTCCTGCCTGGGACAGCCGTTCCGGCACTGCGCCAACAAAGTCAGGTTCGGCGGTAACTGGACACCATTCAGTGTATTGTAAAGGCTGTTTGAACATGGTGCTGTGATCATTGGTGGCACACCGCAGAGTTCAATATTGTTGTACCAGTGTAGTGGCTTGTTCAAGAGGGTGCAGCAACCTCTTGGCATCACAACGATGGCACAACAACAATTCTGTCGACTTCTGTACAAAACAATGGTCTCCCATACACTATGCAGTAGGCGAGTCTGCAGTTTGTACAAGGCAGTCTTCAAGTTGCATGTATTGAAAGAGTGGATTAAATCCTTCACCGTTTTCCATTTGTGCTCCTTTAGATCTTTACACCATCGCAGATATTGCCTATAACCCTGAGGTTCTTGAAAGGGGGGAAGGTGACCGGGTAGAAATGGATCAGCTGATTCGACTGGCCATGAAGTACACGGAAGAGCAGCATGGGCTTATCTTGTCTCATTCGTATGTCATTCCAAAATACAAACTAAAAGGAAGTGCTGAAAGAATGCAACGGAGTCTGATGAGGAGACACCAGGAACCTTCTCCTGCCAATAGAGGGGAAGGCGTTGGAAGGATGGGTGAGTGAAAAGGTCTGAATTTGATGCTCACAACTCGAAACATCACAGGCGAGTGACCCATGGCCATGTTGTTTGTAGACTGAAAAATAGTAGAAAATGAGGCACTGGTGGAGCACTAAGGGCCCTCACATAGTAATTATTGCTACAGAAATTATGCGATTGTAATTTGCATTATGCTGAGTTCCCGCTCCCCTGTTGCACCACTCACTTCCCTTTACTTTCTGGTGGGGGTTGGGGGGGTGGAGAGCAGAGATCTTTATTTAAAACATTTCAGTATTTATCAAAAACCTAAAAATCTACTGTTTCTTTTGAGAATTGGGGGGCTTCCCCCACCCCATTATTTCTTTTTTATTTAAAAAAAAAACATTTTGTTCATTTAAGATTCGAACAGCTGGTTCTTTTAGGATGGGGAGCTCTGCTCCTCACATCCCCTCCTCCCAGGAATGTGTTTTATTTTGTTTCTGCAGCTAGTATAAGTAAGCATGCCATGCGAGTTTAATGTAGCACAGCGTGATCGGCTTAGCACGAGCACTAACTTAGTTCTCCATTTATGATGAAAAAGGAGGAGGAGCTGGGCAACACCAGCTGCCCAGCTGTGGTACTGCCAAGCTGACGACCTGAGTTGCTGAATGAGCCTTGGTCTGTGTATTAGACGGCCCCGAACCAACAGTGCTGCCAGAGCAGTGTTTTTTGTTCCAGGAAGGGGAGTAGCTCTGTGACCTCCTTCCCCCGGGTCGTGCCTGAAAATAGGCAGGATTTGTCTAGTGCACTTACCCGGTCAACAAAAGCTAAATAAATAAAATAAATAAAAATGCTGCCCCCAGAATGACCATTACTACTGGGTCAAGGAAAACTGCTGTCATATAGATCAGGCTACCTTCTGCACATATTGTGATGTGAACGTATGGCAGTGGTGAGGGGGCAGTGCACCAGACACCAAAGATTGCTTTACAGTAATAATAACAATATAATAAACTTTATTTTTAATGCACCTTTCAAATATTAAGGCGCAGTACACAGTTAAAACAATTTAAAACCAATGCTGCAATCACAGTAAAACATACAATACAGTTAGTCTGTCATCCTCAACACCATAAGCCCTGTTCCATAAATACGTCTTTAATGCTTGTTTAAAACCCCCCAGTAGGCCACCATCCAGTAGCACACCTCTAGAAAATGCAGGAATTTATAAGAAATGTGATTCAGTTTGGTAAATGAGCACAAGTAGAGCTTGCTGACCCTGTGAGATGGGGAAAATGCCACATCTAAGCTACGAGGGGCCATGCAGCTCCTTTGGCTCTTGGAAGTGCAGAGCAGAGAAAGAACATGGAGGGCAGTGAGATGAAAGCCACATCTCACTGCACTGGCCCTCCTGTACACTGGATTCCTTTCCCTCTGGTACCCTCCCAGAGGGCACTACCATAAGGAGCTGCTGTAGAATAGAAAGTTACTATCTTTTATTTGAACATGAAAAGATGTCACTGAGATTGAAAGTCTATTTCACTGAGTCTACTGCAACACATGTTACAGCAACCTAGTTACAATTCTACATACCTGAGTGAACCTTTGGCTTCAAATATAATGATGTGTGTTTCAACTAGTTTGCTGTCTTACTCTTATAAATCACTTACATGTAGGGATAGGTGAAGTCCACCTGCTAAGCTCGGGAGGCAGTATAGCGCAGTGGTTTAAGGCTCTGAGCTGCAAATCTGGATACCTGGGTTTGAATCCCACAGCCCCCACTTGCATATACTTTGTGACCCTGAGCAAGTCACTTAACTTCCCTGTGCTCCCAGGTTGCACCTGTAAACAAGCTTTCAGCTTAGTGTGTCTCCACCTGGTTAAACAATGGGTGGGTGGGTGTGGGTGGGGTGGGAGGGAGGGGGCTTTCACACAGGCTTCATGGCTAAGTAAAAAATATGCTTTTTCTTCATAGTCGTGGGTTGGGACTTCCCATAGTCTCATGATGGCAAACCTTCAGAAGTGGAGTGTAAGCTAGAGAGCAGATCACATAACCAATTTTCTGTCCAAACAGATGATCACATGGTACACAATGTAGTAGAAAGTTCCTCACCATGCGGTCCTCATGCTTAGTATACAGTCAGAGAGGAAGGAGTGGGATGTTTTTTTCTAAATGCTAAACAAAATCTTTTAGGTTGACACTATAGTTAAAGCAGAAATCTGTGCTCCGTTTGACTGCTGAGACTTTGTAGAAGGGACTTGAAAAGCTTTTTATTTAGAGAGGAAATGTTAGCATATGTTTTATTGTGTTTATTCTGAGAGTGCATCTGAGCTGAATCCTTTGGGTGGGGAACAGCTCCCAGTTTTAGTGGTGTTGTACTAAATGGTGTGTACCTGTGCAGTTTTTTTATTTTAATGGACTGTGCTGACCACTGATTGTTAGTGGCTATTGGCCACCATATCTGTAATTCTGCAATGAGATTTGTTTTTTTTTAATAGAATATAAAAAAAAATGTTTCACTGTTCAAGAGAACAGTCAGAGATCTTTGTGTAGGGCTACGAGAAAAAAGTTCTACTGTGCATCTCAGTGCTTAGGCAGTGCATGCACCTTTTTTTTTTTAAGGGACACTGCATGGAAAAGCAGTATTTTTATAAAAAAAATGAATACTGAGTGTTCTGGCCATAAGTCACATGGTCTGCTCCTCCTGTATGTCCCCAAGCCAGAACTCGTTCATGAGTGAGTTTAACTTCTTTCAAGGCCAACCATTTTAATGCAAAAAACAAAACAGGGGTGCTGTGCCTGCTGTTCTGATAGCAACACTAAACATATCAGGCAGCCTACCATGTGAACTGCTGTTCCTTCTAGTCTGTCAGCCACAATAAACATGTCAAACGGGCATCATTTTTGTTTATAACAATGGCAGCCTACCAAGAGGGCTGCTGTAGCTGCTATTCTACCAGCAGCAACAAACTTTTCATACTGGCATAACTTTTTGAAACAGTGGTGGCCTTAAAAAAAGAAAAAAAGAGAGAGCAATTCACCCAACCTCTGCTCATTTTTTTTACTTCACTTTTAATCACTGCTTTCAGCACTGAGTACATTGGGAAACATATTTGTGTGGGAAAACAAATATGTTTTTGAAACCCAGCTCACTTCCAAGCACAGCTCAGTGCACTGAGAGTAAGGACAGCATAACTGCATAAATATATGTGCTGTAGAATACTTTTTTAAAACCCACTGCCCTTCCATCTCACTCCCAGTCACACCTAGCACACTAAACACAAATTATAATGAAATAGCTGCTCTAAATCGAGTAATGTTTTCCTTTTTGTGTGATCTTCTTCACAGCATAATGGAGACTCATCCTGGTCCTTCCCCTAACAGGCTAGGGCTGCACCTCATCATATGGTTACATCCCTGTACTTCCTGCAGCAATCGAACCATATAACGTTTGGCACACCAAGTGACCAGCCCAGCTATTAACCCTTTGTAAAGTAGCCATGACTTTGCCAGGGTAGCACCTTGCATCATTTCGCAAAGTGCACTACGTTCCAGATTGGTTAAGTGAGGTCAGGTCTTCAGAAAGGGTGAAGTTCGAAGTTGCTGACCTTGCTACATCTTCCCTGGCAAAGGAAAGCTTTGCAGCATCTCTGCTTCTGTGATTTCAGTCAGCGCTTATAAATACTTGACCTCCTGTGTATGTTAATACTGACATAGATACCACTGTTACTGTCGTAAAAGTGGTCTCATATGCATTCTTAGGGTAGGAGAACTGCAAACCAAAGGTGATAAGTTCTGATACCCTAAGAATGTATGTGAGTCCACTCTTACAACAGTAAGCATGGACAGTGCATCGTTATTAATATATTGTGGAGGTCAATCGATGATATATTAAAAGTTTAAAAAATGTACCCTAAATGTGCCCGTTTCCCCGGCACCTGTGTCAAAGAAGCTATTACAAAATAAGTGTCTCACACCTAGCAAATGGCACTGCTCCGAGTCAAGAGTGCTTCTTTATCAATAATCTTGCATGCAGTTATTTTGTGTAACACTGTCAAAATAAAGCATCCCACTTCAGAGACTGGGGAAGAATGTTTCATTCATTCATTCATTTTTTGTAAATAAGTCATGATAAATTAATTTATAATGATTTTCTGTGTGCCGCGAAAGATGACACTTATGGTATATGTCATCCCACACTGTTTAGGCATATAGAACTGCAAAACCAACCTGTATGATATGACACTCTTTACCATTAGTGACACCTCTCTGAGCATACAATAAACTTAAATCACAGAATTTCAGATGTTCTAGATCTGTTTTTTCACGCTTTATCTGTGGAATCAGTTATCCTGATTTTTGCTAAATACGACTGAATTCTGTCCCTACCTAAAAAAAAGGTATACTGTTTATTTTTCATTTGTCTCCTTGATACTCGGTGAAGATTTATTACTTCAGCAGCTGAAAAATATGCGTGCTGAAGACCAAGATGAGAAAGAAACCAGCTCACCCGTTCACTTGATCAATGAAGCCAGTTCGGTACCAAAGAACAACTGTCTCATTGAAGAGATTTCCAGTACAGAGCTGCACTGTGAGAACGATGTAAAAACCCCAAAGCACAAACTATCAGTTGTCAAGGATGAAAGTGGAAGAGCCCATAAAATAGAACTGAGGGTGGAGCTGCCAAACGTTTGCCGTGTTTCCGAATGTAATCTCAGTGTTTCAAGGGTAAGAAGGTCAATGGATAATATGAACAGTAGTATCCCAGTGTTAGACATGCCTGTCTGGTCTGGTACTAGAACATAATCAGTTCAGTGCTAGTGTACCATAATAGGCGCTGATAGCAGAACAGCTTAATCTAAAAAAAAAAAAAAAGTGAGGTTTCATACCTGCTCTACCAGGATCAGAGTTCAGAAACTGTTGTGTGTTGTTTAAGTTTACATTTATAACCAGTATCATTCATTTTTTTTTTTTTTTAAATATCATGTTTATTGTACAACATAGGTACAGGGAAACCACAGTAAGAACGATTACAGAGATTCCATTGTTACATTTTACATGAGTCACAGTAATATGATTAGTAAGGCGGTGTTACTTTTAAAGTACAGTTTACTCTTACAGTAGGGTTCATAGTTGCTGGCATGTAGAGTACTTTCTCCAGGATTGTCTTCTACAACACATCTCCAGGAGCGCAGTTTTGAGCTTACTGTCCCCCTAAGCTGTTTATTGGGTAAAATCTGGACTGCTTTTGCTTAGGTACAGCACCCAGTTTTAACCATCTGCCTGTAAAGCATGAATCTCGCTGGTTGACCTGGTATGTAACCTGTTCCATGCTATGTATCTTGGTAACTGTATCTATCAAGTTTTGGTACGTGGGGGTTCCGGTTGCAACCAGTGCCTCATTACGGCTTTCTGTGCTGCTACCAAAAGCACATGTCACAGGTTGATGACATCTTTCCCTCTCATCCTTACTGGGTGAAGACCAAGAATAGTATGTGTGATTGTGAGTGGTGCATCTAGCATGAATAATTCTGTGAGGGGCCCCTTTTGGCCCCAGAATTCAGCCAGCTTTGGGCATGACTGAAAAAATATGTCTGTGGTGTGCTTTGGTTTTGGCACAAAGCCTCCAGCAGGCCTTGGAGGAGTTCAGTGCCTATCTTCCCTGTATCACAGGGTATAGTATCATTCAGTTTAAGACCATAAATGGTGGTCAGTTGTCTACTGTGGCAACTATTTTATTTTTGGCTCAGCCCCCAATCCCCCCCCATGGGAACTCTGCCCCTGCCCTGTGCACCATCTCCACTAAGCCCAGGCTTGCCCCCCTGGGTGGGGCCGCTACTGTGGCAACTATAAAAATTGGACTAGGAAATGGTAGGGTCTTTTTTTTTTTTTTTTTTTTTTTCCAATTACTATTTTTCCTCCTTTATGCTCACCTGCCCCCATCCACCAGCCCCATCATCCACCTCCTCCAGGACTTACCCTATGCCTCCTAGCCCCCCATGGTTTGGATTCCCCCCACCCATGACAGGCCCCTCAGGAGAATCCACAGTCAACAGAGGCTGGAGATGTGGTCAAAGGTGCAGGGCCTAAGCATCACCCTGCAGCGATTGGCAACATTTTTTTCCCCCTCCATGTTTTCTTCCCTCACCCAAGATGTCGACCTATGAACATGCAGGCACAGTGCATTCAGCCTACATGGTTAGCCATCTCCACACCCATAGAAGTCTGCCTGTTGTTCTACCCGAAATCAT
This sequence comes from Neoceratodus forsteri, assembly GCA_016271365.2. NCBI lineage: Eukaryota > Metazoa > Chordata > Ceratodontiformes > Ceratodontidae > Neoceratodus > Neoceratodus forsteri. Next base: position 134,518,053 of record JADMNL010000034.1, read on the forward strand.
CCCAGTGGCACTAGTGCAGCAGAGTCCGACTCCATCCCTCCCCGGAGAAGGGGAGTGCCCCCTGAAACCAACCTCCCCGGGCCAGCCAGCCCCAGCAATCCAGGCCCATTCCTGAACTCGGGTCGCTGGTACTGTGAGCAGTAGCATTGCCGCTGTGCTGATGGGCCATCCTAAAGGCAAGATGTCCAGAGCTGCTGCCAGAGCAGCAGCGGAACTAAACAGACATGGGTGTGAGCTTTCACTGCTGCTGAGAACAGTCAGAGCAAGCCACAAGCTCAAAAAGATGGGTCTGCAGGCAATCCAGAAGCGGCAGGGAAGAGAAAATGTATTTATTTATTTTTTATTTCAGTCTTTGGGAACCGGGTAAGGCCCACTAGGCACAAGTGCCTGTTTTCAGGTGCGACCTGGGAGCACGGGGCGGTTAAGTGACTTGCTCAGAGTCACACAGTATGCAAGTGGAGGTTGTGAGAATCAAACTTGGGTGTGGTCTGCTGGATGTATCAAGCTCGTTCACACCTCATTCCTCTAACCTCTAGGCTATACTGCCAGCCCATGTCCCAGAGTAGCAGATGACTGCAAGCTAAAGATCCTACGACAGGGCACATGCTCAAAAAAGCATGGCAGGGCTCAGGACAGTTCAGAAAAGGCAGGGAAGAGAAAGTGGCTGGGGGAAGAAAAAAGTTGTATACCATGGCAATTGAACTGGCCTCCTCACCAGTCATCCCAAGCTTGGGGTGCCAACCCGGATTGTCAGCGTACCCAGGGGTGCTTCATGCTCGACCCCATGGAGCAGGCTGCACTTTCATTTGTAATTACTGCTCAGTTTCAGAACCCAGAGTCATCAGTCAGGGTGGAGGCCTGCAAAGAAAGTTCCACTCCCGGCTTCATCCCAACTGATCTCAGAGGCTTCCAGAACTGATCAGTTATGTTAAAAATAAAAGTAATATCGAGCAGGAAAAAGCACCAAAAATGGAGCCTAAAGAAAAAAAAAAAAAGACAACCGTAAAATGAGTAGATTAACTAGCAAAGTAGGGAGATTAAACAGACTTCACACATGACTGAATTTACTGTTACAAATGAGGAAAGTAAGGTTCATGTTCCTTGTATAGCTCAGTACGCTGCCAGTACACTATTGCAGTCTGAAAGATAAACAGTGGAATTAAAAACATGCATTTGTCAATGCCAAATGTTGTCACGCTGGCATTGGCTTTTGTAGTGCAGTGCGGGAAAACATTTTGGGCAGGATGTGAAAAATGACAGCTGTACAGTTCATAAGGAGGTGTAAAAAAAATGCCAGTGTTGAAAATGTGGCATGTAAATATTGCTAATTTGCGAAGTTACAAGGGTGCATGGGAAATGCGCAACACACGCTTGTAACACAGTCATTTTATGGACGCTTGGCACCAAATTTTCAACATAGGCATTTTAGCACCTCTGCTAATGTACAGTGTCACTGTTATTTCCTCAAACTGTCCCAAAAAGTACAGCGACCACGCTATTCTGCGCTGGACGTGCGAAAACACATTTTGGGCAAGATATGTGAAATGACAGCTGTAGTGTTCATCAAGAGGTGTGGAAAAATGCCAATGGTGAAAATCCAGAGTGAAAATATTACAAATGCACGTTACAAGCATGCGTGCAATCTGCCAACGCACACTCGTAACACAGTCATTTTATGGAGTATCGTCACCAAATTTTCAACATAGGCATTTGAGGACCTCTGCTCATGAACAGTGTCACTGTCATTTTCGTAATCTGGCCCGAACACTGATTTCCCACAGTGACCATGCTATTGTACACCGGAAGTGCGTAAACACATTTTGGCCAGGGTCTGAAAAATGACAGCTGTACTGTTCACAAGGAGGTATACAAAAATGACAATGTTGAAAATCTGGCATGAAAATATTGTGAATTCGCGAAGTTACGAGCCTGCGTAGCAGCTGCGCAACGTACACTCGTAAAACAGCCATTTTTTGGATTTTTCTACCAAATTTGCAACATAGGCTTTTTGAGAGCCTACCTCATGAACAGTGGCACTGTCATCTCGTTAATCGGTCCCAAAAGGTGATTCCACGCAGTGACTGCGAAATCACCTTTCGGTACTGATTAATGAAATGACAGTGATAGAATTCATGAGGAGGGGTCCCAAAAACCCCATGTTGAAAATTTGGTGTAAAAATTCCAAAATGCCCAAGATATGCATTAAAGTTGAACCCCTATTTATTCCATTATACAGCTTACTGGCATTTCCACAGTTTGTGGCGGCTTTGAAGAGTGCAGATGTGTTCCCGGTCCACCGAAGATCATCAACCGGACTACGGAGGTAAGTATGGGGTGGGGGGTGTGGGGAGGCAGGGTGTGCAGTGGGTGCAGGTTGGCGGGACTGGGCACCCCCATCGGCACACAATAAACGGTGGTGTTGACAGGCAACAGCGGCAGTTACTGCCGCCATGTTGCCTGCACATAGGGGGAGGCGTGTTATGGTCACGCTGCATGAGAGCTTCGCTCTCATTACAGCGGACCTTTTCTCTCATGTCTTCGCCGCATTAGCTAGGCAGGGTGTCAGCCCCTGCTGCTGGCTGATTGGGAAATGCAGGATGCACCTACTGGTGCGTGCCCTGCATTCACCCAACAGTGACCACGCCTCCAAATCTGCACTACCACAAGATGGCTGAGCAAGCGCGCCAACATAAAAAAAAAGGACATCAAATTATACAATAAAAACTTTATCAAATAAAATTATCATTTGGTTAAATACAGTTGTGTTTTTCTGGCCAGCTAGTTGACCACCCAAACAAAACTAACTAGCCTAGAGTACTGCTAACGTAGTGCAGATATTTAATGTGGCAAGCAAAGTAAAAAACAAACACTGAAGTATTGCTATACATCTGCATCTTTTGAATGTAATTTATTAGAGATAATCCACTGTCCTCTGTTTACATTTCTCTAACCTAGGATGATGTCCTTGTTGATGTTCCTGGTAAGTACCGGCTACAGGTGGAGCTGCCTGAGATCGTCAATGAGGATACAGTTGCTGCAAAATTCAACAAAAGGACCCATATCCTTTCAGCCACAATGCTTGTTCTATAATATCCTGCCAAAAAGTTGTGGGCTTAATAGATAGACAGCCTGTTTCAGTGATTCCCGTTTTTTGATTATGCAAGTGACAACACACAACAGGGCCTGTGGTTATGCTGCATTATAAATCACTTGCCTGATTTCAGCCGGTCAGTGCAAACAGCCACTGTACCTCTTATTCAGCATGCAGTGGTCTCTCATACAGGAACATTAGGAGCTGAGCACTGCACTCCACTTCAGAGCGGGAGGAGAATGAGCTGAATTAATTTTTGAAATAAAAAAAAAGTCTTAACTTCTAATTAAATCTCCCTTGCTAACACTACGGATTTATATTAAGTAAACAGGGCCTCTCTTAGGGTATAAGTGACTCCTCTTGTAAGGTCTGGGTGGCCAGAAACACTCAACGTTGCAGCTTGCAGTCCGCTCACCCGTACCTCATGCACGGAGTCTCTTATATCGTAAGTGACACCAGGAAGAGGATCTATCAACTTATAGTAACTGTGTGTACCAGATGAGTGGTAAGGCATGAGGCAAAGCCATGCTTGTTTTTTTACAAATCAGTATGTGCAAGACAAGGCAATTTAACTGTCCAGTATAGTTGAGCTGTTATGATGGAAATGCTGCCCCAATTTTGGAGGCAGCTATTCCTCCCGAGTACTCGGTGATACATCGCCCGAGGTTGGATCACGGGGGGGGGGGGTAGCGGTCTGTTTCAAGACTGAATTGGGCCTCACTGGTGTACCAGTTGAGGACGCCGAATCATTTGAGTGCACTGTGGTAACTGGTGTGGGGTGCAGGATAGCTCTCACTTACCGTCCACCAGGGGATGAAAAGCTGTTCCTGCAGGAAGTAGCGGACTTCACCACCGACATGGCATTGGAGTCGCCCAGACTGATAGTTCTGGGCGACTTCAGTGCCTGGGTCAACGACGAATCCTTGCTTTTTGGACAACACTTCCTCCAGCTGATGACATCACTGGGCTTCACACAGGTTGTCTCCTCAGCTACTCATAATGGTGGTCACTCTCTTAATCTGGTTTTCCTCCTGGGGATTGAGGCCTCCGATTTGGGGGTGGAACCTGTCGGTTGGTCGTTACTACACCGTGAGGTTCAATTTTTCTGCCCCGGTAGGTCTGCCTCTGTGGAGATGGTCCCTGAAGACCTGGCAGCAGCAGTTGACCTCTCGGTGTTCAGTGAGACCAGAACAGGTCCAGAGCAGTTAGTTGTGGCCTATAATAAGGCTATTTCTTCAGCTCTCGACCTGATTGCTCCTGCCCGCGTCCGCCCCCTTCTGCTTCGCCCTTGGTCCCCATGGTTTGATGGGTCTCTGAGGGAACTGCAGAGGTTGGGACATAGGTTAGAACATCGCTGGTGGAAATCTGCCTTGGATGCCGACCATCTTATTTTGTTAGAGCATTATCAACTCTATCAATCAGCGATCTCCTGTAAGAAGGCAGAATTCCTGTCCAGGGAAATCGCTGTTGCTAGGAACCGACCGGCTCAACTCTTCTGAACTGTGGACAGGTTGTGCAACCCAGCCTGTCTGCAGCTCCGTCAAGTTTTTTCACAAATGGAGTGTGATGAGATCACTCAATTCTTTGCGAATAAGGTGGCTGACATCAGGCAGGAGATCCGCTTCGTTCTATGGGGGATGCTGTTGGTCGGTGCTTGGTCACTATGCCCTGTGTTTCCTAGAGTACCTTTGACCTGCCGGAGTTCGTTGACATTATGAGGATTGTCCAGGGGATGCGCCCCACATGCTGTAGTTTAGACCCGGGCCCTACCTCCCTGATTTTGGGTTGTAGTGATATCACTGGCCCGGTCTTAGCTCAGATTGTCCGGTGCGCCTTGGAATCGGGTGAGTTTCCAAGCTCCCTGAAGGAGGTGGTGGTGACACCTCTTCTGAAGAAAGCTTCTTTGGACCCGGAGACTGTAGCGAACTACAGACCCATCTCGAACCTTCCTTTTGTGGGAAAGGTTATCAAGAAAGTTGTGGCAACTCAACTGGAGAACCATTTAACCATCCATAATTTATACAAACCTCTTCAATCGGGTTTTCGTAAGAGGCATAGTACTGAGACTGCTCTGGTTCGGGTGCTCAATGATCTCCTGATGGTGAGAGATCAGATAAACTGCTCCATCTCGGTACTCCTTGATCTATCCTCAGCTTTTGACACTGTGGACCATGGGGTCCTGCTCAAGCGCCTGAGGTGCATATGTGGGCTGACAGGTACAGTGCTCAGATGGTTTTCATCTTTCCTCACCGGTAGAACTCAGAGAGTTGTCTCGGGGATATTTTCTTCAGAGTCTTTCTCTCTGCCTTGTGCTGTCCCCCATGTTGTTTGCAGTGTATATGCTGCCCCTCGGAGACACTGTAAGATGGTATGGGCTGAGGTTTCAGTGCTATGCTGATGATACCCAGCTCTACCTGTCTTTTGCACCCGACCAGGCTAGTGCTCTCTCAGTATTTAACAGCTGCCTCTTTGAAATCCAAAATTGGATGAGTTCCAGCAGGTTAAAGTTGAACGCTAGAAAGACTGAGGTTTTGGTGGTGGACCCAGGTCGTAGGACAGAGGTTGAGGACTGATCTGCCCTCTGGTTTATTTTTGGGGGGCACTCAGATTCTTACCTCTGAACGGGTGCATGACCTGGGAGTGCTACTTGATGGGCTGACCCTTTGTCATCAGGTGTTGGCAGTCGTCAAGTTAATCTTTTACCATCTTAGAAACATTGCCAGGATCAAGCACCTCGTTCCGTCCAGTGATTTGCCTGTTTTGGTCCACGCCTTTGTGACCTCGCGCCTTGACTATTGTAACTCCCTATAATTAGGGCTTCCTGGGGTTGATATCCACCGCTTGCAGTTAGTGCAGAATGCTGCTGCACGTTTATTGACTGACTAGGGTATCAAAGAGATCTCATATTACCCCAGTGCTGCGCGATCTGCACTGGCTGCCGGTTCAGTGGCGGATCACCTAGGTAGGTTTGTTAACCTACAAAGCCCTACACAGACTTGGTCCTGACTGCTTGAAAGAGCTTCTGATTCCTTACACCCCTGTGCGACAGCTCCGCTCGGCTGATGAGGGATTGCTGGAGATTCTGAGGGTTAGCTTAAATTCATCTGGGGCTCACGCTTTTATGTTTGTTGCCCCAACCCTCTGGAATTCTCTGCCCCATCAGCTATGGGAGTGTAGGACAGTGGGGAGCTTTAAGCAGGCACTGAAGACTTTTTTATGGAACAAAACTTTTCCTGATTTTCTATGATTTTATTTATATTTATTGTATTTATCAAATTTTGCATGTATCTGTGAAGCGCCTTGATATTATGAAAGGCGATCTATCAAATAAAGTTATTATTATAATTGTGTGGTTCCACCAATCACAGTACTGGATGTCACTCACCCATTTTTTGTAATGACGCATCCTTTCTGGGTTCGGGTTGTGTGTTTGAGCTTTGGTTTACAGGACTAACGTGACTTGTGCACTTAAGCAAACTGCACACTGTACTTCAGAATGTGTGATGTTACAAGGCGTGGTACCACTAGCCAATGTGGTTTTGCAGAGAATTGTGTGAAAGGAAAAATAAACACTACTAAGGCGGTGTTATAAAAATCCCTGTGCTGAATACAGTGGGCAGGATTTTCAAAGCCTCCATGAATAGCACAAGGGGCTTGCGCCACAAGGAATGGTACAAGGTGCAGCTTGCGCCAAAAGATATGCCAGGAGCAGTTCTCAGAAGCAGCCTGCGTCAGACACAGACTGCATGCACCAAAGGGGGCTTGCACCATCCTTGCAGCACAAAATGGGCTGTGGCATGGGGCTAGGGAGCTTGCAGCAGACGCAAGCTGCCATATCCCCTAATTTGAGATTCTCAAAACCCTCCCAGAGGGCACACATCTAACTGCCCTTAGTAATGGTACTTAGACATGTGTCCTCTGGGAGGTTTTAGAGAACTTGCATCACCTGGCACTTACACATACAGCAGTTGGGTAGCAGTTCCCCCAGCCCTGATCCCTTTTTAATAAAAGTAAGCACGTCCCTGGCAGCCAGGCGGACCCCCCACCCTATCCTCAATCTCCCCCAGAAAAAAATCTATACATCTTTCCCTGGTGGTCTAGCAGACCTCCCTCCCTGCCCCCAATCCCCAACATATATATTTATATATCCTTCCCTGGTGGTCTAGCAGACCCCCCACCCCAGAAGGCAGTGCTCCACCACTCCACTCCCCAATCCCACCACCGAGCCGGCGACCGGCACAGCCCTCCACTGTCCACCACGGCTGGCTGCCAACCGAACCGTCAGTGAAGTATGTGCTTATTGATTGACAGGAGCGCGTACTGTATGCAGTACATGCTCACTGACAGCTCAGTCAGCAACCAGCCATCATGGACAGTGGCGCTGCGCCGGTCACCAGCTAGGATGGGATGGGAGTGGGTGGTGGTTCACAGACCACTAAGGAAAGATCATAAATATATATGAAGGATGGGGGCACTTGACCACCAGAGACGTGCTTACTTTTATTAAAAAGGGGATCAGGGCTGGGGGAGGGCGCTAGTCACCAGCGACTACTTTTAGTTTGCAGCACACTTGCTTGCAGCAAACCTCTCGGGTGCACTGTCTCTTTGGCGCATGGCTGTGGGTGTTTGCTGCCAGGACCCTACCTGATAGAGAATTGGGCGCAGGGTCACTGGCGCTCTGGCAACCAGCACAAGCTGCTGTTGGCGCAGCTTGCGCCGCCCTTTGAAAATCCTGAAGTAACCAACTGCAGTAACATCACAAGATACTTTTTATTCTAACCGAATTGTATGTTACAAAGTTTCAGAATTAGGGGTCTCCCGATAGCCCAGTGGGTAGCACTGTGCACTCCCATGCTGACGACCCAGATTCAGAAGTGAGCCCGGGAATCTGATCAGACAACTCAGGGGCTGACTAGATGCTGCCTTGTGGCAGTGGTCCCAGCTATGAAGAGGGAGGTACTGGGGTCCGCCAATCTAGCAACCTCTGCAGTGGGCCAGGAAGCTTGCCTCTCCTGCAGTGGTACAGTACAGTGAATGTGGTGTAATGGGATAAGGCCCAACATCGAGGAGGTTGGCAGAGTCGGGGAAAGGAGAAAAACAGGCACCCTGCTGGAAGAATAAAGCTGCTACCCACCACAGGCCCAATACCACTGATTGGGCCCTGGCTTTCAAATCTGGATGAGGCCACTGGGGGTGGAAAGGATGGGCCTCCATCCTCTAGCCTCCCCCCAGGAGGGTTATCTCTAGAGGAATGTCAGAGGCCGGGTAAGTCCAAGTGATGGTGGGTAATGGGGCCGGGTGGGCAGGAAGCTGAAGGGGGCTGTCAGAGTCAGGGAGCTTAAAGAGATTGGGGGAGGGGAGTAGAATTCAGTAGTTTGCATTTAGTAGTTCCAAACTGCATTTTTAAACTGAAATAATCTTTCCATAAGGATCGCCACCATCACAGTGGCTGCAATAAATTTGGCTAGCTTTTTTATGTTCCCAGTCACCACTCAGGCTAAGTATTTGGGTGTAAATTAATTTTTACTGTTAAGTGAACCCGATACAGTGACTAATCCAGTTGACATGTGCAAAATATTTGGTGCATTTCCATCACAATGACTAAGAAGTTTTAGACCTCAGTGCTCACACCACTTTCTAAGGTTTATTTGCACATTATGGGACAGTAAGGTTCTGTTGACACCTTGTCACAGGATATATTTACTGAACGGATGTAAGAACTACTTTATTAGCACAGCAGTTCAGAACAGTTTTAATGGATGTCAAAGGCCTGCTCGTTACTGTACAGTCACCATACCCTATTGTAACAAAGATACTGTAATGCTATACAGTAGACACTGTACCGCTGCTTAGCATAGCTGAGATAAAAATTCCAGTTAAACTATTTACGAGTAAAAAAATAAACATAAGTGATGAGTTTGTTTTGTTTTTTAAATGCAGCTGTTTCTGTATTATAAACATGACATTGTTCTTAGCCAATCAGAATTGTTTACGTCTATACATTAAAGGTACTCTTGTAACCACTAGAGGGTGTCTCATTCAAACAGGTCTAAAATTCTGAAGTTCAAAGTTCAGTTGGCGAATTCTATTTCTCACAAAGTGGATTCTTTAATATTCTGCAAAGTAAAACATTTCAAATTCCATTTTTCTAAACATGGGTTTTTAACATGATTTATGTCTATATACACAATTCCAGTACTCTTAAGGTTCCAAGTTTATTCTCAAGACCTTTTATGTACCAAAAGTACTCAGCTTCACAGTTCTCACCCAAAAGAACCAGAGAATGCACTCTTATAACCATGACACATTAATAACAGTACATATAAATGCAGCATTTTAACCTTGCTTCTTGACCAGTTGTAAGGATTCATTTCGGAATCTGCCATCCTGTTTCAGTAGCCTATGCTCTGCTTTATTTACCTTCAGTTCTTGTAACAAATTATTCTAACTCCTTAAATTAGGACAACCTATACAACCCTGTGAAGGACACAGCAGAATTTAGTTTTATGAAGTGCTTTAAATACACAAAATGACATGTTTTTGGTGCAGTATCAGCCTTGAAACACACACTGTATCTTAAATTGCTTTAGAAAGCAATGAGTTAGACGCTGCAGTGATGTTTGTGTTCAGTATACACGCAGTAGCCATCTAACATGCTAATATCCCCCAGCCCCCCGACCCTCCTTGACGACACCCCCCTATACACACCTTCCCTTTACGTATTTCACACTTTTGTTCTAATCTCTTACTGCCACTTCCCACAACTGCCTCCTCCCTCCTCTATTGAGCCTTATATTCCATGGTTTCCCCCACTATCTCCTATTCTTTAACACTGGTCATTGCCTCAGCATAAGGCACTGGCTCTCACTCCTCTATGCTTTTTGCACTAATTCATAATAAAAATTGTAAATTTGCACTATATTTATCTCATTGTATATAAACCTCAGGCACTCTGTCTGTCCCCTGCTTTGGGACCACTTGTGTATGTATTAGTCTCATAATGGTCTGTGGCAATGATATTACTATGCTTTGTATACCCCACTCCCCTTTCCCTTGGGTCACACCTGGAAATGAGCCCTGGCTCAGAGTGCCTTTCCCAGTTACCACAATTTTAAGTAAATATCCCCCACTCTTCCATAATGTATTAGAATCTACATTATTGAGAGTGGGAATGTTGGCCAGGACAGGTGGGATATCTCCTCATCTCTCTTATAAAGTGCCATGGGATCTTTAACATTCACATGGACAGCCACCAGAAATGGGTAGAAGAGAGCTTAACATTTCTTCTGAAGGAGGGCCCCCCCCAGCACAGCAATACTGTCAGTGCTGCATATTCATCCAAGTGCCAGGTACAGAACTTGAATCCAGTCTTTTGACACAGAAGGAACTGTGCTTTAGCATCTCATCTTTCTTGTAAAACTAATCATCAGATGGGTAGGATAATTCATACAGTGTGATTGGCTAATTGTTCCAAGCTATGGCGATGACATTACCACTGCCTGGAGATGTTCCACTAGATAGTAGCAATAATACACTCCAGATGTGAGTTATCATTCAGGATAATGCCACTTTTTGGGTGGTTGAAGGCACTCAAGCTTTCCAGTGGGAGGGAGGATTTCCCACTTTCTCCCCAGTTGGCTCTCCATCACAACACAGGTGGGTCTTGAAGATTGTCAGAGGCGGTTTGTTTGAAATTTATATCCCCACCTCCAACCAGTTGGAAACTAAAGGACAAGATAATGCTCATCCCTTATACAGGACAAACTTACGAGATGTGATGATCCAAAATGTATTGCTTGCAGGAGCAATTGAGGAGGTTCCAAACATTACAGGAGAATGCCCCCTTCCCATATGTCCCGATTCCCTCAAACCAGGAAGATTGCTGCCTATCCTACACCTCAGGGAGCCGGAAAGGTGAACAGACACCTGAAATGCCAAAATTTCAGTATAGTTTCTTTAAGAAATAATCCCTTCCCTCCAGGGAGATGGATTCTTATCTCTGAACTTGAAAGATGCATACCTCCACCTCCCAGTCAGATGCTTCTGTCAGAAATTACTGTATCAGAATGGGAAAACTTTAGAGGTGGTGACAACTCTTCAATGAAGCAGATGCGATAGGCAGGGGTGTTTTATTGTAAACCTATCATGGCGCTCACTAGATTCAGTGTAGACTAAATTAGTTTGCCCCCAGGTAGTACCTTGGATCTGATAACATTCAAAGGATTCTTTCAAGTGGGGCAGACACACACAGCCAGAGAGTTTCCTTGACTCCAAAGTCTGATGGCCTCAACTATATATTCTTGAATGACCTCTCCTCTGTTCCTCTGCGTCCATTCGTATGATTGCTAATGAGTTATTTTTTGCATCTGGCTTATCTTCCCATGATCCTACATCACAGCTTCAGCTGAATTTCAACAATATTCAGTGCTGGTTCCAGTCTAACCAACCATCCCTCAATGCCCCCTGAAAAAAACAGTCTCCATGACTTTTGGCACCCATCAGAGGTGTTCCAGACTCACTCCCTCCATTTATTTTGCACCCTTGATGGTGCGGTTATTGTGGATGCATCCTCTTACATACCTCAGTGTCTGGCTTGACCGTCACCTTGATATCTTGGGTCCTACTGATGTGATACAGCAAAAGCTCCACCTCAAGCTTGGTGCACTGTACAGGAACAAAGCGAGTATCCTGCTTCCTGTCCACTGAGAGATTGTTTAAAAGATGATGATTCTTATTTTTGATCATGGTGACATAGTCTATGGTGGAACTCCCAAACCCTCTCTTGCCAGACTGGACCCTCTCTTCCACTCTTTTTGTCGTTTCACTTTAAATTGTTCTCCTCATACCCACCACTGCTCACTCTACTCTGCCCTTTCAACTTCCCTTTCTTGCTGCCAGGCATCTTTCCCATTGTGCCTCCTTTCTATCAAATTCTGGTTTGGTTGCTGTTCCTCCTACCTTACATCCCTCAGCTTCCTACTACCCTCTCCACAGTAATACTTCCTGTTCCCACTCTATTCCTTCTAGAAAATCTGCTGTCAGTCAATCTGCTTTCATACTGCTTTATTAAACTCTGATCCTTCCTTCCCGTCAATTGACTCTGCCTCTTCTGATTTCTTTTTAAATTCTCTACTTCATGACTGTTCTTCTCCCTCCTGCAACTGTCCATGACTCTCTTACTCCCCCACCCCACTAGTTTTGCCCTGGCACCTGTTCATTATTCTGTAAGAGTACTTCCCTCACCCAAGTACCTCAAAATTGTTTTTTTTTTGGATTGGGGGGGGAAGAGATTATGGTTCTTGATATATTGTATTTGCTGTATACGATTTTCCACATCCCCTTACCACCACGACACATCTAGAAACAAGCTGTTAGCAGCTCAGTTTCCTGGTGAAACTTGAAATAAACAGTCATCATTTTTTGGACATGGTTTCACATGAGGCCTTTTTAAACCTGCAAGTACACTGAGAGAGAGCCTGGATGATCCTCATAGTTATGGATTGGGTCAGGCAGGTCTAGTACTTGGCATTTTCTGACCATCTGCCTGCAATCCCACATGGCCTTGACCCAAGGGATGTCGCCTGGTGTAGGCAGGACTGGTGTCTGTGGAACCGACGTCGGGTCATCGGGCCCAGCGGGAGGGAGACCTGACGGGGGTGCTGAAAAATCCTCAGCATTGCCTGGGGAAGGATGGGAAAAGTCCCCGGGGTCAGGCTGAGGAGACCCAGGGTTCCTGGAGGGCAGCGAAGGCTGCAGAGAGCCGGGAACGGCAAATGAAGTAAGGTCTGGCGTCGGCTCAGCCGCCACACGGCGTCGGGCAGTCTGACTCATCAGCGGAGTCCTGGCGGACGTCAGAAGAGCAGACATCTGACTTATCAGACCCTTCGCCCGAGGCAGGCCATGAAAGGGCAGTCTGGTCGGACGGAACAGGGGCCGTGCGTCACCCCGAAGGGTCAGGTGACTTCGCAGCCGATTCCAGGAGGGCATCAGAGGGGCTGACGTCCGGCTTACCAAAGCCACTCGCACCAGTAGGCCGCACGGCGGTGGCCTTACTGGGAGTGGCGGCCTCCAAAACCCCAGAGGCACCCAAAGGGACTGAGTACGAGCCAGACAGGCAGGCCGATGCGTCTTGACGTTACCTGTAACACGGCAACTCCAGCCAAAGTCACGGTGGAAGAGGAGCCCTGGTCCCGATGCTTCTCCTTGTCAGTCTTCTTACGATGGCCTTCGGGGGGGAAGTAGAAGCCTGACGGAGCTTTTTCAACTCCTTCTCCATGGAGGTCATTTTGTTCTTTAGGATGTGGGCCTCCAGGGGCTGCTGCCTCCGTCTACGGGTGGCGGCGTTGAATTTCAGGCAATGCTGGCACTTCTCCACCTGGTGGTCCGGGCCCAGACAGAAGAGACACTGGGAATGGCCGTCCTTGTGCAGGAGTTGGGCGCCGCACGAGTTGCACTTATTCTTATGCTTGGAGGGTGTAGGGGACGACATACACCACTGAAAAAGTAAGCTATTTATCGAATAAATTGAGAAAAAAATTACGGTATAACTACCGACGACAGGCTGACGAGCGTTGAACTTTACCACGAGGCGCTGGGAAGGTGGGTGTTGGGGACTGCCCCTTTATACTGACATCAGTCATCTGATGTGGAGGCAGTCCCCCCCTCCAGAGACTGGTAGCTAGAAATCTTTCCATGGGGTCCTGACGCCTGCCGGCTCCAGTCCTATATATAATTACCTACTGCAACAGCCCTCTCGAAGTAAGCTCTTGACCTAGTCAAATGATGTATTCAAACACCATGAAGTCTTGCTATATTACATTAGCAGTCAGCCACTGCAGCCGAACTGCCCCGGAGAGGAAGGAATTAACTCCAGAGGATCTGGAGTTCTACAGCGCGAGGGCGCTGTGCCCAAAGCTCTATCTGGCAGTTTCAAATGAAACTGTCAGATTCTTTACTCCGCTTCACTGAACAGTCGCTCCGGAGATCAGCTCCTTCAGCTCGGTTCATTCTCGGTTCAAGCGAGTATTTTTCGGTTCATTTGAACCGGCAAAAGTCATTATTTTTACCGCATTTCAGTTTTAAAGCTCTATCTGGTAACCGTAAGTACTAAATTTTAAGTCTGTGTGGAAAATTAATTATCGGTTTGGTTTTGAACCGATCGCTTTGTTATTTCTACATTTTAAAAGTGTACAGTGGGTTTTAGAGTGCGGTTCCCGGTTCTTATCAGTTCTAAAAAAAACAGAATTATAACGGTTTTTTCAAATACCCGTGACACGGTTAGGAACCGATAAGGGTGTCTTGCCTGGCACTGCCATCAAAAGGCAAGTTTTGGTTAGGCTGGCATTATGTCTGAGAAACCCAAAAGAAAACCGGGCCCACTGGGTTTCAACACTGTGATGTCTGTGGGAGGCCTTTGCCAAGGCTGACCCACACACCACTGTGTTTATGTCTGGGGCTGACCACCTCCTGTCAGACTGCCAGGTGTGTAAAATTTCCTGCAGCCACCCTGGAAAAGAGATTGGGTCGGCTCAGGGAACGAGAGGCCAAAAAGTCCGCTGACCCGGATGGCCAGCCCGGTCCAGTACCCACTGGACCAGAGGGAGTGCCCTCTGACCAGGGCGAGACTTCCTCGGGCAAAAGGAAGTCTGGTTCAGAGGAACCAGTCCCGAGTAAAAAGACAAGGAAATCAGTAGGTTTGGAGTCCAAAATTGTGTCTCCAACTGCTGCAGAGATAGCTAAAGCCATTCAGATTGTCCAGTCACTGTCTCAGGGATCTGTAGAACCACCAACAGTTGGTAAAAGGTTGGTTCGTTCCAGTCCCAGTGGTTCAGGATTTTGAAGTTGAGGATTTTATGAACCACAGGAAGGGAGGGGAATTTGATCAATATATGTGTGGCTGGGGGGTCTGGATGTGCCCATTGAACGGACATTTCTCCAGACAGACCTTTAGAATCTCCTCCTATTCTGTCTGAGTCCCTTCTTTCTTTATTTTTTACAAAAGGTTGCAGAAACCCTCCAGCTTCCTTTAGAGGGCTGTGGATGAGCAAGAGGAGCCTGATTATGTGGAAATGATGGATATTCCAGAGTCTAGGAGGTTGTCTATTCCTTTGCATAAGTCATTTAGGAAGCAAACAACAAAGATTTTAAAAAATCCTCATTCTGTCCCTCCTGTAGATAAAAAAATGGACAGAAGGTATACTTTGTCAGGCTCGGATACTGACCTCCTTACTGAACAGTGTAGTCATGTAGGTGTGGTACAAGCTGCAGCCTGTGACAAGGCTAATATTCCTCTGGCCTCACATCCTCCTGATAAGGATTCCTGGAAGATTGGTGCCATGGCGAAGAAACAGTATATGGCAGCTTCTTTGGGACTCAGGCAGGCAAATTATATGGCTTATGTGGCTAGATATCAGAAATCTAGGTGGGACACAGTATTGCAGTTAGCCAAGCAGGCCCATGGCCAGCTGGCTAGTGAGTTGGAACAGGTGGCTGCTGATGGCATTGAAGTCTCTAAAGTTCAATTTCATACTGCTGTTGATGTTAATGATGTTTCCTCTAGGGTCATGGCCACTTCTGTAGCTTTCCGTAGGTTGGCATGGCTCAGATGCACTAATCTGTCCCAAGATACCCAGTCAAAGGCTATGGATTTTCCTGTAGTGGGAAATTCTCTGTTTGGGGAGCAAACAGAAAACTATATGAAAAAGATGGATGAATACAGAACTACCTACAAAAGTGCCCAGGCTAAGGAGAAGCATGCCATGCCACAAAGGCATGCTCCCAGAGGTAGGGGCAGGCCTTTTCCAGGCCTTTTACTAATTTTCAAGCCTCCTCTGCTGTCTCGAGAGGGGTTTCTTCAGAGGCAGGGTAGACGAGGCACAAGCAGACCATCCCTCCCTCAGCCTAAGGGCTGCTGCTAAGCAGGCACCCTGATGGGGTGCCCAGGGCCGATTCTCCTGTACCAGTAGGCAGGTTGGCCTATTTCAGCCGAACTGGCTGTCCCTAACTATGGACAGATGGGTTCTGGAGGTAATAGGCCAGGGTCTGGTTCTCAGCTTCAAACATTTTCCAAAGATGAGAGTCAGACATTTTCCACCTGCAAATCCTTCAGAAGCCCTTGCTTTGGAAGCAGAGGTTTCTTCTCTTCTGGACTGCAAAGCAGTGGAAAGGGTTCCTCCTTGCCATCAGGGCAAGGGGCTTTATTCAAGATACTTTCTTACCCCAAAAAAGACAGGAGAATGGAGGCCCATTCTAGATTTAAGGTACCTGAACAAGCATCTTTTGAAACCAAAGTTCAAAATGTTGACTCTGGCAATGATATTGCCTTCCCTAAGGCCAGGGGACTGGCTAGCTTCCCTGGACCTCAAGGATGCCTATTTTCATGTTCTGATCAGGCCTTCTCACGAAAGTACCTCAGGTTCGAACTGCCCTCAGGCCACTACCAGTTCAGGGCAATGCCCTTGACCTGACCTCTGCCAAGGGTATTCACAAAATGTCTCGCTGTAGTAGTGGCTCACTTAAGAAGGCAGGTTGCTGTGTTTCCCTACCTGGACGACTGGATCATTGTGGGTCAGTCTCCAGGTCAGGTGAAAACCCATTTGCAAGTCACACGCAGCTTCTCACTTCCCTGGGATTCCTCTAAACTTACCAAAGTCAGTTCTGGAACGGTTCAGGTCCTAACTTCCATAGGCGCAGAATTGAACACAAGGTTAGCCAGGGCTTTTCTTCCCTCGGAAAGGGTGGACAGACTCATCGCCCTGGCATCCTCCTTTACCCCACGGGTCTCCCACCAGCAAGGCATTTTCTGCAACTCCTTGGGCACATGGCTGCTTCCACAGCTGTCGTGCAGGGAGCAAGATTCCAGATGAGGGACATTCAGTTCCATTTGAGGGCCTATTGGTCTCAAAGGAAGGACCCCCTTACCAAGTTGGTTCCAGTTACTCAAACTCTGATCCTAGCCTCCACTGGTGGCAGGTCCAGAGCAATTTAAGACAGGGGTTCCTTCATTCCCATTTCTCACTCCCTCACCTCACCACGGATGCCTCCCTGTTAGGGTGGGGGGCTCACCTGGGCGATCTTGCCACCCAGGGGGTGTGGTCTCCTCAGGAATCTCTGCTCCACATCAATCTGTTGGAACTCAGAGCTGTCTTTTTAGCTCTTAGGGTGTTTTCAGATTCTGTCCAGAACAAAGTGGTTCAAGTCAGGACAGAATACCACCACAATGTGGTACATCAACAAGCAAGGGGGCACTCGGTCTTCAGCCTTGTGCACCGAAGCAATGAAGTTGTGGTCTCTGGCGTACTCCCTGAACACCTCCCTGATAGCGGTTCACCTCCCAGGGAAGGACAATGTCCTGGCGGACGCCCTCAGCAGAATTTCTCAGGGCCATCACGAATGGGCTCTGAATCCACAAGTGCTGGGGTCCGCTTTGCCAGATGGGGCACTCCTCAGATAGATCTTTTCGCAGCCCCAGACAACCATCAACTTCCTCTTTTCTGTTGCAGGCCTCCAGTACTGGGCTCAGTCCCTCTGGGCGCTTTCTGTTGGACTGGAAAGGGAAGTTCCTGTGACCTTCCTCCCTTTCCTCTTCTTTTCAGGGTACTAGTAAAATCAGATCTCAACCTTGCAGAGTGATTCTGATTGCCCCAGATTGGGCCAGACAGCCCTGGTACCCTCTGCTTCTGTCCTTGGCAGTCCACCCTGCCCTGAGCCTACCAGAGTCCACGACTTACTGGCCTGTGCACAGGGAGAGTGTGGTATCCGGACCTCAAATCCCTCCACCTCAAGGCTTGGCTCTTGAGGAGCTAGAATTTGCTGACTTACACCTTTCTCAAGGTGTCATGGATATTTTAAAGGCTTCTAGGAAGCCTTCCACTAGGGCCACTTATAATTCTAAGTGGAAGAGGTTTTCCAGCTGGTGCTCTGAGAGGCAGATTATCCCAGAATCTGCTGATCTTCCCATTCTTCTGGAATATTTGGTCCATCTGAATTCCCTAGGCCTTAGACCAGCTACCCTGAAGGTTCATCTGGCAGCTGTCTCTGCTTTTGTGTCAGCAGGAAGCCTGCCTCCTTTCTTCTCACCCTGTGTTCTCCAAGTTTTTAAAGGGTTACTTCATACTAACCCTCCTTTTGGGAACCAGCTCCGCCTGGGACCTGAATATTTGCATTGCTCAGTTAATGCAACCCTCTTTGAGCCTCTGTCTTCAGCAGAGCTCAAGTATTTAACTTGGAAAACCGTTTTCCTAGTAGCTATCACCTCTGCCAGACGCATAAGTGAGTTACAGGCCCTGTCAGTGGAAGAAGATTTTATCTCTTTCCACAGAGATAAGGTAGTCCTTAGGACTAATAGAAAGTTTTTGCCTAAGGTGGTTTCTGATTTCCACCTGAATCAATCTATCTCTCTCCCAGTATTTTTCACTGAGCATTCTTCCTCAGGTGAGAGGAGACTGCACAGCTTGGATGTCAAAAGAGCCTTAAGCTACTATTTAGAGCGCACCAGAGGTCATAGGTTCGAATCCCTCCAACTGTTTCTTACCTATGGCGAGGTTGGCAAAGGAAAACCTGCCACTAAGAGAACAATTGCAAGGTGGATTGTTTCTTGTATCAATTCTGTTATCAGAAACTAGGTAGAGTACCCCCCTCAGGATTGAGGGCCCACCCACCAGGGTACAGCTGCGTCTCTAGCGGCTGCTAGGGACATTCCATTCTGGACATTTGTCAAGCTGCTACCTGGAACACAGTTCACACCTTTACCAAGCATTATTCCCTGGATGTCAGTCCAGGAGAGATGCTCGGTTTGGCACAGCTGTGCTTCAGAGCCTATTTCCTAAGTAGGTTCTGACCCTCCTCCATGGAGGTACTGCTGTGTAATCTGCTAATGTTATAATATAGCAAGACTTCATGGTGTTTGAAGAAAAAATTACTCACCTTAGTAATTGCTTTTCTTCTCATGGAGTCTTGCTATATTATAACCACCCTCCCTCCTGCCCCTCTCAGAACCTCTACTTGGGTAGGGGTGGCAAATTGGTGCAAGCACTGTGTCATGCCATTGTAGTTATCCGTTTACCCTCTTTCCTTTGGGTTAGGGATCTGGTTGCTTTCATTTAGGTTATTTATATTGCCCCCTTCCTGGACTTGAGTCTTGGGGGGAAGGGGGGGTTCATAATGTGCTTGTCAAGGGTGGTAAAACGAACCATAATACCATCAATTTTTGTTATTATGGTTCTGGGTGTTTCTTTGTTGTTTATATTGTTGTTACTACTACTAGTAGGTAGCCATGGGCTAGTGTAGTTTTCCACACAGACTTTCTGTTCTTTGATGTTAGCTTCGTAAAGATCTGACAGTTTCATTTGAAACTGCCAGATGAAACTTTAGGCACAGCGCCCTCGCTGTAGAACTCAGATCCTCTGGAGTTAACTCCTTCCTCTCGGGGCAGTTCAGCTGCAGTGGCTGACTGCTAATGTTATAATATAGCAAGACTCCATGAGAAGAAAAGCAATTACTAAGGTGAGTAATTTTTTCTTTTTGTCTCTGTGTTAAAATGTTTTTATATATATATATATATATATATGTGTACTGACTTTGTAAGTTGCACTAATAAACTAAACTACTGCACTTGAAGACTTGACTCCTGAAAGGAAAGAGTTTCAAAGTATGGATCTTTAGGACAGCTCTTAGTCCTTGTAGTCTCTAGGGAGCCAGCTACCAGAAAAGCTAATGCTTTCAAATGGAAAATGTTTCCCCAAAGGTGACTTGCCATTTCTGTCTCCGGCTGGGTCGCCATGGCTCTTGATTACATCAGGACTGGAAACATCCTTTCTGATGAATCGCCAGTCAGCATTACAATATGTTTACAGGTCTGCTTGTACTCCTGTATTCTAGAAATTTTAAAAGGGAACAGTCAGCACAAAGGGCCCTACATTCAAGTGTGGGGCTGGTCCCAATGCCCACTTTTTATGCAAAAACATTTTGGTTTACTTACTGTTTACTGTAGTATAATAGATTGCATCAGACTAAAGTTGCTTAGTTCTAGGCGGACATCTTCAAAACCCAGGAAATCTTACTGTATTCTGACAAAATGCAGTATGGTCTTACCATAGGACTGCCCTGGAGCCGAAATGGCTAATAGAACATATGCAAATAGTGAAATGCTAGGCTCGAGCTCCGTTTTCAAACCACTGTCCCTGGTTGTACTTCCTGCAACTGTCAGATTCTTTACTCCGCTTGCCTCAGTAAGACGTCTCCGGAGAGCTCTCCTTCACTTTCTAGAATAAAGTTTGTTTTTAAATCGGTTTTTGAAGTACCATTTATTTCTTTCATTTTTTGAAGCACTGTCCTCAGTTTAAAGGTAGACTAGTTTAGATTTAGTATATTTTTGGTTCCTTGCCAATCTCTTCAACCAGGAATGAACCAGACTTACTTTCTTCATTTTGTTGAAAGGTACTGTTATATTATTTAAATTTAAATTTAAATTTGCTGGTGACCGAGTTTTTCTTGGGCATTGTTTTTACCAAGTTAACCCTCAGTTGTTGTTTGGTTACTGGACCAACCAAATTAAAAAAAAAAAAAGAGAGAGAGAAATCCTATTAGTTTAGAGTTCTTAGTATGTCTCGGACTCCCAAGAACCAGTCCTACAGGTTTCCAGCAATGTACCAAATGTGAGGAACAGTTTGCTAAAGCAGATTCTCATTTGGTTTGTGTTGTCTGTCTAAGGTTTGATCACCTGCAGACAGACTGTAGACCTGCAAGAATTTTCCACCATCCACGCTTGATAGGTGACTTACGAGACTGAGGGGAAAAAATGTCAGAGAAGGCTGCTGACCTGGCTTCGGACAAAATGGCTCCTCCTCACACCACGGAACCGGAGGAACAGCCCTCTAACAAGGGCAAAACTTCCTCAGGAAAGAAACGGGTTGCGGAACCAGCTATCGCAACCAAGAGGAAAAAGCCAAAACATTCAATGCCAGAACCGCAACCAACAAAATTGTCTGTTCCCACTGCTGAGGAAATAACACTATAAAAATAGTTCAGTCGCTGCAACCAGGCACTCCGGTTCTGGTTCAACGAGGAATCTCTCATATACATATCAGTTCAGACCACAGTTCCCTGTTCGTTTGAACAGGTCTGAAGGCTTGATGATGATGATGAGGACGACGAGGGCTATGGTGAGCCTCCTGAACCAGATGTCTCTCCTGACCTTCAACGCCCTGACTCTCCTGATAAGGGAGCTGAGGATTACACCTCCCATTTTGCCTTCATGAAACAGGTGGCGCAAACTTTGGACCTCCCCACTCAGGAGGAGTCGGAGGAGGAACCAGACTACATGGAGATGATGGACGTGCCAGCAACTAAGAAGTTGTTACTGCCCATCCACAAATCCCTGAAAAAAACAAGTAATAAAAATCTTGCAAACCCCCACTTCTGTTTCCCCAGTGGACAAGAAGCTGGATAAGAAGTACTGGGTGGCTAAGGGACGAGTTGAATTTATTTTTGGACATTCCAGCCATGAACTGGTGGTGCAAGCTGCTGCATGCAACAAAGCAGACATACCACTGGCACTCATCCTCCTGAAAAAGGACTCCAGAAAGATGGATTCAATGGCCAACAAGGTTTACCTGGGTTCTTCTTTCACCATTAGGCAGGCTTCACATATGGCCGAAGTCTCTGGAACATTATACTGGAAATTGCCAAGGCTGTTCCTGCCCCATGGCATCTTATCTGACAGAAGCTTCCAAGTATCAGTTTAGGATGGCAGTGAATGCCAACAACACTGCAGCTAGGCAGATGGCCATGTCAGTGTCTCTCATGATGTTTGCCTGGTTCAGGACTACTAACTTGACCCAGGATACATAGATAAAAGCCCTGGATTTTCCATGTGTACCAACATCTCTGGTGAGCAAACAGAGGCTTACATGAAGAAAATGGATGAGTACAAGGCAGCTTACGAAAGCACAGCTGCTAAAGAGAAGGTGTCCTTGCCCCACAAACACCAAAGTAGAGGTGGTAGGGGTAGTAACCAATACAGATGTTTTTTCATGCTGCAGGCCTTCCCAACCTATCAGCAGCACAGGAGGAATTTCAGAGACAGGAGGGGCAGTGGTTGTTCTGGTTCCAGCCCCCAGTCTGCTGCACAGGCAAAACAGAACCCCTGATGTGCCTGTAAGGGCCACCTCCCTAACTCCAGTTGGGGGCAAGCTGGCCCACTACCTCACCACAGACAAGTTGGTCCTGGAAGTAGTGGGCCATGGTCTTGTCCTCGGCTTCAAAGCCATGCCAGGCTGAGAGCAAGAGGGTTCAGACCTGGCACCTTATCAGAAACAGCCCTACTGGAGAAGGAAGTACCCGACCTTCTATCGCAAAGAGCAACAGAACCTGTTCCTCTGCCACAAAGGGGGAAAACGTCTGTACTCAAGGTACTTCTTCACAGTAAAGAAAACTGGGGAGTGGCAACCCATTCTAGATCTCAGACATTTATAAAAGCCAACGTTCAAGATGGTGACACTGACCACCATTCTCCCTACCTTAAGGCAAGGAGATTGGTTGGCATCTCTGGACCTGAGGGATGCTTACTTTCACATTCCCATCAGGCAGTCTCACAGAAAGTACTTCAGGTTGTCATCAGGTCATTATCAGTTCAGGGCTCTGCCCTTCGGCCTGACTTCCACCCCAAGGGTGTTTACAAAGTGCTTGGCAGTGGTTGTGGCACACCTAAGGAGAAAAAGGGTATTAGTTTTTCCCTACCTGGACAACTGGCTGATTGTAGGACAATCACCTCAGCAGGTCAGAGATGCCCTGGTAGTCACACAGGATACTCTTCAGTCACTAACGTTCCTGGTGAATCAAAAAAAAAGTCAGTACTGGAACCAGTCTAGCTCTTGGAGTTCATAGGAGCGGAACTGGATACTCTGCAGGGAAAGGCATTTCTACCTCAGGGAAGGGTGAACAGTTTGGTACAGATGACCAGTTCTTTTCAGCTGCACACCCCCAGGCCAGCAAGGCACTTCTTGCAGCTGCTGGGGCACGTAGCAGCATCAACAGCAACAGTGCTAGGGTCTAGGTTCCAGATGAGAGACATTCAGTTTCATCTCAGATCCCACTGGTCCCAAAAGAGGAACTCCCTATCAAAGCTGGTGCCAGTCACAGGAACTCTCATCCAGGCACTCCAATGGTGACAGTTAAGGGGCAACCTCAGGGAATGTGTGCCATTCCTGCAACAACCCATGACAGTAGTATTAACAACAGATGCCTCACTCCTAGGGTGGGGTGCTCACCTAGGACAGCACACTGCTCAAGGGACATGGCTTCAGCAGGAGTCACTGTTACACATCAACCTGTTAGAGCTCAGGGCAGTTCTTCTGGGCATTCAGTCCTTTGCCACAATGCTCCAAGGCAAGGTGGTGCAGATCAGGACAGACAATACCACCACATGTACTACATAAACAAGCAAGGGGGCACAAGGTCAACCCCACTGTGCACAGAGGCAATGAGAATCTGCAGTTTAGCTTATTCTCTCAGAATCTGTCAGCCGTCCATCTCCCAGGAAAAGAATGTCCTTGCAGACACACTCAGCAGGATCAATCAGAACCACCATGAGTGGTCACTCAACAAGCAGGTCCTGCAAACTGTCTTCAGGAGGTGGGGCACTTCCGAAGTGGACCTTTTTGCAGCCCCAGACAACCATCAGCTGCCGCAGGCCTCCTGTGGTAGGCACAGTGCCAGTAGATGCACTACTGCTTGACTGGACAGGGAAGTTACTGTCTGCCTTCCCTTTGTTGCTGAGAGTACTGTACAGGCTCAGAACCCAGTAGGCAACAATGATCCTCATTGCGCCAGACTGGGCCAGGCAGCCCTGGTATTCGCTACTTCTGTCCCTGCCAATAGCCAGGCCAATCAGCCTCCCCAGGAGACACAACCTACTGACCTCCTCACAGGGCAGGATCCTTTACCCCAACCTCCAGTCCCTCAGGCTCAGGGCTGGCTCTTGAGGACCTTGAGTATGTCCGCTTGCACCTCTCCGAAGAGGTTTTGGAGGTGTTCAGGGTCTCTAGAAAACCCTCTACCAGGAAGACCTACACATCCAAGTGGAAAAGATTTTCCATCTGGTGTCAGAACAAGGATATAGACCACAACCAGGTGGGTTTGCCAGTCATCTTAGACTATCTGGCACACATCTATTCCCTTGGCTTAAGACCATCCACTCTCAAGGTATACTTGGCAGCTGTCTCTGCTTACCTGTCAGCAGGTAAGGGTTCATCCCTGGCTTCAGATCCAGTATTCAGAAAGTTTTTCAAAGGACTGTTGCATCTGCAGCCCCCACATAGGAGCCAACCCATTTGGGACCTCAACATATGCATTGCACAGCTAATGCAGCCGCCTTTTGATCCCACGTCTTCAGCAGAACTCAAGTATGTGACTTGGAAAACAGTGTTCCTGGTAGCAATCACCTCAGACAGGAGGATAAGTGAGGTCCAGGTCCTGTCCATAGAGTCCATCTACGTTGTACTACATAGGGAAAAGGTAGTTCTCAGAACCAATAGGAAGTTTCTTCCCAAGGTGGCATCTGGCTTCCATCTTAACCAGTCCATTACACTGCCTTTTTCACTGACCATTCCACTTCGGGTGAGCATAGACTGCATAGCCTTGATGTTAAGAGGGCTATCAGGTATTATCTGGACCACACAAAGGACCATAGGCAGGGCAATACCCAGCTTTTCCTGACCTACAGAGAAGTGGGAAAAGGAAAACCAGCCACTAAGCGGCTGATTGTGGCTTGTATTCAGTTTTGCTACGGCAAGGTGGGCAAGGAGTCCCCTGCGGGTCTCAGGGCCCACTCTACTAGGGAAATAGCTGCTTCCTTGGCAGCTGCTAGGGATATTCCCCTGTTGGAAATCTGCAAAGCAGCTACCTGGAAGACTGTCCGCACATTTACCAAGCATTACTGCTTGGACCTCCAAGCCAGAAGTGACATCAGGTTTGGCACAGCAGTACTGCAGAGCCAGCTTGCCAAGTAGGTTCTGTGCCCACCTCCAAAGGTACTGCTTGGGCAGTCTGCATTTTTTCAGAATATAGTAAGATTTCCTGGGGTTTGAAGAAAAAAAATACTTACCATAGTAATCTTATTTCTTCCAAGGGAATCTTATTGTATTCTGAACTCCCACTCTACCTCCCCTACTGGAACCCAATGGGCACTGCAATCCAGCTGTCCACAAAGCATGTTAAACCACTGTTGTTATGGTTTCTTTTCTTGGGCATCTGTGACTTGAGTCTTGGAGATGCCTACACTGTGTGAAAAAAGGGGTTGGTTATTGGGTAAGTGAATTAGCTGTTTATTAGAACAGTTGAGTTAGATTAGTTATGCATGCTCTGTAAGAATCTGACGGTTGCAGGAAGTAGAGCCAGAGACAGTGGTTTGAAAACCGATCTCGAGCCTAGCATTCCAATATCTGCATAAGTTCTATTAACCATTACAGCTCCGGGGCAGTCCTATGGTGAGACCATACTGCATTTTGTCAGAATACAGTAAGATTTCCTTGGAAGAAACAAGATTACTATGGTAAGTAATTTTTTCTTCTGTTACTGCAAATCCCAGAATCCCCTGCAGCTGACATCAGAGCACTAGGGCAGCAGTGGGAGATTCAGTAGCCTACAGTGCATGTTAGAGCTTTTATAATCTCTGATCATGTTTTCAAGGTCTGCGTTTCTCCAGGGGCCAAGTACAGTCCTCAGTGACTGCACTTCGCCAAGGGAGGAGTTTATATAAACTCTAACATGTACTGCAGGCTATTGAATCTCTCACTGCTGCCTACTGTTCTGATGGCAACTGTAGGGGATTCTGGGACTGGCAGTAACAGAAGATGTCAGCCTAGAACTAAGCAGAATTAGTCTGACAGAATCTACTAAAGTAAAAAAGTAAGTAAACCAGAATGTTTTTTGCACACAAAATGCACATTGAGGCCAGCCTTACACTTCAGTGTTGGGCCTGTGGTAGCAACTGTTACCCTTTATGGGGGTTAAACTGCCTGGCCCAGTGACACAGCATTGATGTACCACGTATGGCATCCAGGTTTACATCATGGAAGACTGGGTGCGGGGGAAGCAAGTCCTCCAAGGTCATTCTCCTCTGGAGCTTTCCTGGCACATTCTGTACTTGACAGGAGAGGGAGTACAAAAAAAGCTGGAGCCACAAACCAAGGAAGGGAAGAGGGAGTACATTCACCCAGGCAATGTAGACGAGCAAGGATCAGAGCAAAGCTATTACCCAGAGCAAACATGGTTCGCAGTCCACAAAAGGAGGTCCATGACCACAGGAAGAAAAGTATGAATCATTTATACCTTTACAGACAGGACAAATCCCCTCATGGGAGGGATCTCACTCTGGTGCTTTCGAAGCTGCTGGGTTCTCTGAACTTTGTGGACTTAAAATTTCTGTTGAGGATGATGTCCTTTGTGGTAGCTCTGTCCTCAGATAAGTGAGTGCGCTTCAAGCTCTTTGCATTGACCACATTTGGTCTTCTTGTGTGTGCAGTGAGTCTTACCCATCTAATGCGTAATGTAAGTGCCCAAGAGACTCTTCAAACCTCCTCACTCCCTTACGATACCACAGTGTCAGTGGCTCAGCAGGTTGCACACTTGCCACTGAGGCCGGAAGATTTGGAAGGTTGTGGGTTCTAGCCTCATGCCAGGCACTTGGGGTAAAATCCTAATACTGACACTGCAGTGCATCATGAGGGGGATGCTGCACTCCTGAGGTGGTCTTCTGGATGAGACGTTAAACCGAAGTACCATCTGCCTGTTCTGGTGGACGTTAAAGATCCCATGGCACTTCTCGAAAAGAGTAGAGGAATTTCCCCGGTTTCTTGTCCAAATTCCCCCCCTTCACTAAAAATAACCACCAACAGCTTAATCTGGTTCAATTTCAGTTGGTTGCCATCTGTATCTCCCCCTTCCCTGGGATGAGGCTGAAAATAGGCAGAACTGTCTAGTCCTCCTTTGCTGGTCAACAAAAACTAAATAAATATTTACCAGGTGCATAAATCTGTCTAATCCAAGTTTCAATCCCTTCCAGTTTTTGCAAAGACCACCTCTTTCTGCAGCTTACTCCACGACAAAATACTCCATTTCTTGCCTAAAGGTGTTTCAGAGTTCCATGTCAACCAATTTAGCTGCCAGTGGTCCCCCCACCCCCCCCGGACCCAATAGTCAACAGGTGAATCAACCTTTCACCACCTTGACATTAGGAAGCAAATACCATATGCAATAGTTGGACAAAAAAAAAATCCCACACAGCAGTATAGTTGAGGTTTCCTGTTTATTGCCATCCTCTGAATGAGGGGACATTTTCAGTTGTACATGCTGATCAAACACAGCAGCATTTGGAGAACATGGTTTGTTATTACCATACACACAATGCTACACAGACACAGCAACAAAGTATTGATTCTGCCCTTCCATCTGTGAGCCAACCATCCTAATCATTACAGTTACAAAAGGCATAAACATTGAGGTTACATATCCACTGAAAACACAAGAGAAGGCTCTATGTTACACTGTATGTCCAGAAAGTCCCGCATTTCATTCCTGGAAATGCTAAATTCTGCATAAAACGCCCCAAAAAATTTTCTAAAAATGATGACACAGGTCATATATTCCTACAGTAACACTGTTAATGGTATAGTCTTTGTCCATCAACATTTACAAAGCTGGTTGGATAATGCCTGCAGTGTAGGCAAAACTCATGTGAATGACAAAACTGTATCTTTCATGGTAATTAAAAAACGAAGTTTAACAAAAATAATCTTTACACCAGTTTCAGAAGTTACATAATAGCCAAGTAAATGCAACAGAACAAGCTATCAAACGATTAACCCATCCACCCAGGTATGCACAGTATATTTTTAATGCAGGATGCACAAATGGCAGTCCAATGATAGTAAGAACAAGACAGGCGATAAATTACAAATCCCCAGTCAATATTTCTAGGCGATCACTCTTTGAAACTTATTTTGCCTCTGCTGCTACTAAACTTCAGATTTATGTTATTCAGAATGCTTGGAGATGGCTGTGTTATCCAGCAAAGAATTCAAGAATATATGAGGTACAGTGGACACCTTCGTTGGGCTAACGGATAGTTCAAGATCTCTGCTCTTAAGACCTGTAAAGTTTCTTTGTCAGGTATCCTGACAAAATATTAAATGTTATGAAAGCCTGCATAGTTAAATTAAGCCCAGTAAGGGTATAATCTCTACCCAACACACATTTTTTGTTTGTTACGTCATTTTAAAGTAGCAGCACAAGAAAGGGCGGGCGCCTTGACATTTTTATTGGGATGAGAACCAACCCCTTTTCATTTTCCAAGTACAGTACTATGGACATTTTACTTTTTTTATATACATGCAGACAGGCAAGTAAACCCTGCTGTCACTGTACTTTTACCTGGCTACAGCTGCTACCACGTGCCACCATCCATAGTTTCTAATGGCAATGGTCAGGGGAGAAAACAGATATCACTAGGTTCAAGGACAATAGGGGTAAGATTTTCTGCCCTTTATCTTTTTGATATGCTTAACAAAATATAAAGATGTTCATATTTAAAAAGGTATTTTAATCAAACTCTATGTATAAAAAAAATGGAGCAAAACAATCAGAAATGGAAAAGAAGTCTTTTCACACCTGAAAATGGCACGGAACTTCTAGCGTAAAAGTCTCTGCCACAGTATGACAAGAACTGTATATCAAACCTCAGCCATAGTGGGTGAAATGATTAACCATGTGCTACAGGGAGATGTTTCAACCACCACCTACCATAGGTTTATCTGTGTATGAGGCTAAACAATATACCCCTACAGCATCTTCTGACGTGCCTTCTTTCATCACCCAGACTGAAGGGCCCACTGCAAAGAACTATGAAACCATACTAGCCTGTGTACAATTACTGAAGTCAGCAACACTCGCGCAAGTACACCAGTGCATCTATAAATAGTCATTTATAATAAGTTTGAAACATTTAAGGAATCATGTAGAGGCCAAATGCTAACCCTAGTGTTAAGGGGTCTTCCTCAGTGTCCATTTCCTTAAACGGTAGTGTAACATGCGCATTCATCAAAGTTTCTATCCTCATTCGCCAACTCACAGGCATAGCTATGTAAAATAATGCTTTAATAATGCAGGGGGTTAAAAATTAGAACCAACTCCACTGGATTTCATCAAAATACACCCTTCAGGAACCATCCTGCTAGATGTCATGGGTTAAAGAGAGGCCTTACTGAACTCTGCAGAAACAACCATCACCTGATCCCGAAAGAGTCAGGCACTGTTGACTTGTCTAAGGCCCATCCTGGAAAATGCTGCAGGATATCAAGAGAGTTTGTACTTTATAAATTGTTAACCCACACAATACAACAGTGGTATACCAATACATATAGCTGGAAAATGGACACAGACATCTTTACTGGAAGAATCAAATTCTTTTTATTTAACGGTCCAAGAAGAGGTCCCTTTTATGTTTGACTAACATAACTGGTGTAAGCAGTGCTTATAAGAAGGTTGGAGGGAAAAAAAAAACACAAGGGCAAGTATAACCTAAGAAAATAATAAAAATAAAGATGTGGTCTGTAGTATTTAACACTTTCTTTTCCAAGCACTACACATCTTGGTTTTATGATGTCACTACACTGCAGCTAGATGGTCTGTTGACACCCAAGTGGAACAGACACTGAAGACACGCCATACAGTGCGCTAGAAATGGTAAGTCGTGCCTGTTAAAGGTTAATCGGCATGCTGAATTAAACTTGTATTGTTGTGCGGTCTGAACGTTCTGTCCTACTGAGAAATTACTATACACAATGTATGGAAGTTTTTCTGCCTCCTCATTGTGTGACATTAGTCACACTACATCAGTCAAAGGAGGAAACTATGTCAGTCACACAAGGCATTTAAAATCTTATGATATTCACCCCAAGTGGCATCAGAGGGGAGTACTCGCACAAATGTAGACCTCTGATGTCATATGAGACTGTTCTGTACAATATACAGTTTTCGAAACCAGCATGGATAGAAAACTAGAATATTTAAATATTCATAAAATGTATACAAATTCATATAGACTGCTGCTTTGCTCTTTCATAATGTACCTATCTGGATCAATGTAACTTTATATTGACCTCAAACAAAGGACACCTGCCCAATATTCAAATAACGGAGGTCAGACATTCCTAACATCAGCACCTGCAAATTTCAAAGCACTCTGTATTACAGGAAATTGAATTGCTCCAGTGTCTCTAAGGAAAAGCACAAGACAATTGTAAATGTAGAAGACGTCCCTTGAATTTCTGGGCAGGAATTGTTTGTTGACATTTGATTCTTATCTGCATAATTTACCATTACATGTCCTGCCAAAGCTCGTTAAAGTGAAACACTGACTGCTGGCTTGACGGTACTAACTGGGATCCATATTAAAAGCATTATAGATCGAGGAGCACTCCCGACCAATCGGAGTGCTTCTTTCCTCTGCGCATTAGATACTCCTATTCTGTGAAGACTGTCTCACGTGCAGCTGCCCTGGAAATGGGCACATTTGGGTAAGGTCTAAAAAAGAAAACTATTATTGGTCAGGCTCGATCAATAACATATTAATACCCAAGCGAGACCACATGGTCTCACATGATATTCTTAGGGTATCCGAACCACTCAAATTCGGTTTGCGGTTCTCATACTCTATAAAAGCATGCGAGACCACTCTTACAACTATAAGAGTGGTGTTGGTGGCAGTACTAACGTACACGGATATCTGCAGTTTGTGCTGAGCTGCGTTTATTTACCAGGACTTGTGCAAAGAGTTCTGTTAGTCCTGTCTTCGTACAGACGCCTCCCCAGTGTGTTTCATTTTCTAGAAGCTTGATCATCTGCCACTTCATGTGTTGGATCAGGAATTTTTTGTACTCAAAAAAAGTTTCCGGTTTTGTTTACATTTCCAGACCAACTGACTTGCATGCGCAATATGCTGAATAGGCTGCCTTTAGGGCAGTTACTTCAGTACTTATTTTTAGAATTACAGCTCTTGGGAGTGTTTTGAAGCCAATCAAGATGGATTTTGTGGCAACATTTTGAGGATCTCTCACTTTACTAACAGGGCGTCTCATGCTAACTGCATCAAAATGTTTCAAGTTCTGTTGGAAAATCTGGTTCCTTACTGTGGACTGTGTGTCTGTTTACATTAAAACATTTTAAAGAGCAATGGAAATTTAAAATGTGGGTTATTACTGGTAGTATGTAATTGCAACAGAAAGTATGTGTAGGTACAAAAATGTCCTCAGACTTGCTCTGGGGCTGTGCCCATGGCTTTCCTCCATTGCTGCTCCTTTCCTATCTCTCAGGCCCACAATATACTGATGTCATTTTAGTCCACAGTCTATTTCTACTCTAGCCCTACATGACATTTTTCAATAATACAGGATGTACCTCTACAGCAACAAGATTTATTTCTGCAGGAACTGGATGGCTCACTGGACTGGCAGCAGGCTAAAGAGCCTTTCACCTCTTTGTCGCTGGTTCAAATCTAGCACAGGTCGGTAGTGGCCACAAGCCATGATCATCTGAGGACTGTTTGGTGGTCTATGTGAAATGAGTTGGGCAGTGGGCTCAGTCCAGTTCCCAGTGGGCAGGTGTCCACATGACAAAACCACCAACACAACTGGCACCAATTTGGCTCTCTGGTTGGCAGTCTCGCAACCGAGGCCAAGGACTGAATGGGCATGGAGTCTGAAATACCCTCTCACCTACATGGTGGTCCCTCCATGGCAGGGCAGTGTGGGGAAGCTTGTACTGTACCGGTCATGTGGCTCAACAGAGGACTTCAGATTCCAGTACTGTCAATCCTGCACCTTTCATGACCACTTCATTCACACACAGACCAAAAAAACGATTCATTTTTGCATACCAGGTTGTTCAATTTAGCTGTTATTATTAGCAGGAGCAAAACTGTGCTGAGACTAGAATGACATCACGCTGTTTCCCACAGAATGTTGTGAATCTGAGTGTTCAGAGAGAAGACAGCAGTGACAAATCACAATTTAGTGTTACGCTTCAACAATATATTTTTAAATACACCTCAACAGTGAAAATAGTGCAAGGTACATTTTATATTTCTATTAATCTTTAATCTAAACCAAGCCCCATTTCACAAAAATCATTTACCATGATATATAACGTTTATGAGTACACTTTCTGGCTCTGCTATGGAAGGAGTGTCATCTGCTGGTCTTCTGAATGCCAGAACATGATTTATCCAGCTATTATAATTTAATGGAGAATATATGTTTTAATTCAGTGGACTTTCTAAAGGTTTGTAAAATTTTTGCCAACAGATCCGTGAAATGTATATAATAAATCATTGATCGAGGGAGTGCTCCTTTCTTCTGTGTGAGAGATACTCTTACTTTGTAAAGAGGGTCTCACACCCAACTGCCCTGGACAACACATTTTTTTTTTTTTTTAATTGTAATATTATTGATTGATCCTGATCAATAATATATTAATACAGCCACTGAGACCACTCTTACGGTTGTAGGAGTGATATCACATCCCTAGGGTATCAGAACCACTACAGTTCGCATACCCTAAGAATGCATGTGACACCACTCTTACAAGCACACGAGTGATCTCGGCGGCTGTATTAACATATAGCTTTGTTCATAATTTGCATATTCCAAAATGTTTTCCACGCACAGCGACTATGAAGCCAGCTGCTAGCAATATGAGCAAAAGTACTATCCTTTTTAGAGTCTACCCTATAGTTTTAACCTTATTTTGCTAAATGAATTATCTACATTTGAACAGTCTTTATAACTACCTTGGACCCTCTCTGCTCAGTAGCTACCACTGTCTCTTTTTAACCAACAGTATTAGAATGTGTTCTGCACAATTATTTACTCCATTCTGGGCCATTCAGATCAATAACATGGAATGTTGTGACTTGTCAAAGAATGTTTTGTTAAGAAAGCAGTAGCTGCTGATATGAGGGGAACCACAGAGTAGTTTAGCAGGCACTACAAGTTAAATAATTAATTTATCAGAATATGATCAAAGCATAACGACACATGACTAACATGAAAAGGCAAATAGGAGGGCACTTAACAGCGTAACAATTATTTCCTATCACCTTAAACTGTTTTGGTCAATCCACATGCTTTTATTTATTTGGCATTTCTGTAAGAAGTAAAACAAAAATAGGAGGAACGTTCCAATTGAGATGAAATTACCATTTTTGGATAGGTCAAGTTAGCATCAGAGTTTCCAGTGCTGTTTCAGCTGTGGAGCGTAGCAATCATGGGATGTATTCCACGGGGGATTTTCCTATACCTCTTGCAGGCAGAACCCATCGTATGGAAGCAGGAATCCGAACTACACTGGACATCCACCCATCTCCTAGTTTTTGTGAAGTCCAGACAGATTGGATACATACTTAAATGCTGCTAGCATCATGACTTTAAATAATAAACTTGAACAGGAGTCTGTTTATATAGATACTAAAATACATAAATTAAAAAAGAAATCGGATAAGAATGAACGATGACCCACAAGGTTTGGTTTCTGTGTTTAAGTTATAGCAGCATAGTGGTTGGCTTTTCGAGGAACTTCTTAAACTCAGCGAGCCACTGGGCGCCTACTGCGCCGTCCACAACCCGGTGATCGCTGCTCAGTGTGACCTGCATGATGCTGGCAACATCAAATCTGTGGAAAGAGCAGTTTTACACAGTTAAACGTTTGGAGAGACTGGCGGAAAACCATAAGTATAATAAAGATGTAATTTACTGAAACCGTGTGTGTGTTTAAAATTTCTACACAAGTTAACATTCTTTATTGTATGTGCTAATAATCACCCTACAAAATGGGGGAAGCAGTCTGGTTCAAGCACAGAATGATAAAACAACATTCAAATCCCAGCAGAGCCACTGGCTCATGGGGTGCTCAAGTCCAATGACCTGCCTGTACTTTGGGCTTTCCAAATGTATTTGGACAAAAGCAGGGACCACACTGAAAATTAGATACTGCATCTCAGCTGGGCTATCCTAAATAAATATTACAGTACCCATAAAATGCAGTGACCCAGAAATCAAAATGTATAAAGACGACACAGGCTCTACAGTGACAGCAATGACTGGGGAGCCATTCCTGGTACTCCAAAGTGCATGAGACATTCCAATACAGAACCCTCATCTGCTTCCTCTCCCTGCCTGTAAGCCTGCACAGCTTCCTAACTCCACTCCAAGGCACAGGTCAAATCCAAAAGGTGAACAATATGCAGCTGGTTGTCAAGGATGCATGCCTTGAGTGCTGAAGTGATGCTGGATGAGGAACAGAGCCCAGTACACTTACTCGACCCAAACATCTGAAGAGCTTTTTTTTTTTGTTTGTTTTTTTTGGTGGGGGAGGGAGAGAGTTTGCTACGAGTGGCTCCCCTCCTTCTGCCAAATGGGGCAGTCACACACCAAAAGCAACTGCATAAGTCCCAGGAGGCACTCCGCATGCATCTCCTGGGACAAAGTCACAGTTTTGCCAGCCTGGCAGGGAACATGGGAGACTGGCCCCAGTTCTGTTTGTTGATGCTGATGATACAGTTAATCTACCCTCATCATTTTAAGTAAATCTTGCTGGCATGTAATGTATTAAAAGTGTTTTTTTCCAGTTAAACTTCTTATTGGCATATTTCTTCCAAAGCATCATACGTGAACAAGGAGCATATAATAAAGGAATAATACCCAACAGGGTGGATGTTATGCTGGGATAACATCCCGCCTTGGGTGGTTGGGCCCAAGGGCGTCCAACACCCAAGAAGGGATGTTATCCCGGCACAACACCCAACCTGGAGGGCATTATTCCTATTACACAATGGCTTGTTGTTATATACAGAATTAAAAAAAAATAATTTTAAAGAATGTTTTTGTTAGTGTGTAAAAATATTTTTGTTTCTTAAGAGAATATGTTAATAATGCAAATGCAAACAATCAGCTGGGATGTTATGCCAGGATAACATCCCTGCTGTGGTATGCAACTGACCAATCAAACACCCATGCTCGGCCCCCGTGCTCACAGACGTGATGACAAGATGCCAGTGACAGCCTTGGGGTGTGCTCCGTTGTATTCAATGGGCGGCTACTTTTCGATCTTTTTTTGTAATAGAATGGCCACTTGGCAATGAAACGTGGACACCCATACCCATACATAACCATACAGCTCAACTCCCCTCCCCTCCCTTTTTGTTTGTTTTTTGGTGCATCTCTCTAAACCAGACTCCCAAAGAAGCTCAATGTACTTTATTGTGACAGGCTGGCTTAGCTGGCTCCTTGGTGCAACTGTGGCACTACTGCTCATGACGCTGGCAACTTGGGTTTGAGAGCAAGTCTGGGTTGTCGAGGGCTGGCCAGAGAGGACTGAGTGTCCCAGAGAATACCCCACATGCCCCACCAGCTTGTGCTGTTACCCTGGGCTCCTGATTACACTGGACCTCTCAAGCCTTTTGTGCACTTCTGCCTGCAGTGCCCAACCAATATTCTCTATGCCGTATGTGCCTATCCCTTGCTGTGCAAAGGTTTCCAGCCTTACTAAAAAGCTGTTGTACCACAGTTCAAAGATCAAAGAATTATGCTGTATCCATTTGTGGTACAACAGTCTTTAATAAGAATGGAAACTTATGCCAGCTGCTATCTCACTTTCATTTTCCCCTCACACTCAAAACCCAGATCCTCCCCTAATACATCTTCTGTTTCATTATTTAAAAAAAAAAAAAAGAAAAAGAAAACCACCCTAATCTGGGTGTTTTTTTAATAAACAAAAGATTTTTTCAGAAGAAAACAAATGGTATTTTTCACGTTTCAAACCATGTGCTACACAAAACAACACATGGACAACCATGCACAACTTGGCTGTTTTTCCATCTACGGGATCTGATAACATGAAGGATGTCTTGAGCTTCACTTTCTAGGTCCCTATGATGTCATTAGAACCACCTGATGGAAACAGAGCCTCGTTGTGTATGGCTGCTCATGCATTATTCTGTATATTTTTTACTTACTGTACTTACACAGGGCAACTTGGGCTTCACTACCCCACTTCCTGAACCCAAGGAGTTTGCCTTCATTGGCATATGTTTGTCAGGCCGTGGGGGAGAGGGACTTAATGGTGCTTTTTTGGCTCATCTTAAAAAGAATAGAAAGAAAAATGTTATGTACTGGATAGACTGGTGAGAGGAGGAAGGATCTCGGAGCCAGGATTAGTAGAAGTGTCAACAGATGGCACTCAAACAGTTCAGGTTTCCTCAGAAGACAGAAGGTCAGGTGGCCCCCTGAAGGATGTTCCAGACCAGGCCAAGGTGATTTTGGGGTGGGGGGGTAAGAACATACTGCTACAAAGGGAGAGCAAGTACAGACTTTGAACACTGATTACAAGGATAGTCCATGTTACACTCACCCTCTCTCATTATCTGCGGGGAGCAGTTTTTTCTCTGAAGCACCAATAGCCAAGATACAAGCCTGAGGTGGGTTAATGATGGCCGAGAAGTTCTTGATGCCATACATTCCCAGGTTTGAAATTGTGAAGGTGCCACCCTAAGGGGAAAATAAAAGACAACGTTAGAGACATTTGGAAATTTGACAATTGTTAGTTAAACTAAGGACACATCATTCCCTTGCCAATAACATACTGGGATTGCTGTAACAAAAAATGGGTTAAAAAAAAAAAAAAACGCCATCATGAAATGCAGGTGCACTGAAATAACTGCAAACTCCCTCTGAATATACCGAAAACAAAACTTGGAATGAAAGCAAGAGAGAGATACAAACTGGCATATCCAGTCTGGTTGTAGAAAGTACAGTGTAGAATGAAGATTTGAAGTATCTGTTCATTAGACCGGGCACTATCACTGAAAAATATAAATAAAACAGAAAAACAAAGGCTGATGCAATGACACAATGGCTAGGGAGTTCCTTGCCACGCTGGCAACCTGGGGGAGGGTGCAGCAGGCCTGCAAAAGGTTGGGTCAGCAGCCAACAGGATGCTCTCTACCTCGGAGAAGTGAGGATGGCTAGCCCTGTACATCTGCCCTCTGGTGTCCAGGGAGATGCAGCACAGCCTCGGGACAAGTTCTGGCTAAGTGTTGGTAATCTGTTGCATGCATTCATGCATTTGGCAGTACCGGTCATTGGCATCTTTGTGGGGAGGGGGATATAAAAAAGGGAGCAGTAACCACTAGCAACAAGATAAAGGTACAAGCACTACCGTGCATCGCACCTCTACCTTACTTCACTGGATCCTGCCCAAGGAGGTGGATGGTCAAAGCCATGCGGCTGCCGGCAGTTGATATGACTGGGAGCTCGCTGAGGAAGGACCTGATGGGGCAGTCCGTGATGGGCAGAAAAATACAAAACTACAACAAAATAGTAGTATAACCCTTGAGATAATATTTTTTGACAGCAGTCACCTTCCTGGCCCACCGACCTGTAAAAATTAAACGAGAGTAACCAACAAGAAACAATGTTCGAAGATCCCAATCCCGATCCAAAACAAGGCTGACACAATTAGACCCACTCAGCTGATTTTGTTTTAGTCCGTTTTATTGATGAGATCAAAGCTGTATATTACATGCTGAGTGAGGCTGCACTAGGTACTTTGCTAAGAAAAACGTTTTTCATGATTCAAGTTACAAAGTCTATTTTGCATGTGTTTGTAGGGGAGCCAAATATTCTTATCAAAATGTATATCAAGGTAAATGAAGACGAGTGTTTTCCAGACCTGTACTGCCATCAGCATTTCACAACATTGCAAAGTTTCTTCAGGACGGCAGAATCTGCAATTACTGAATACCAAACTTTAACAATAAGTAAGTAATAAGCCACGACAGGGTGTGCATTATAGGATTTTAATGCACACCCCAGGGCTGTGCATTATAGAGATTTAATGCATGGTCAGGTGATGTCTTTTGGCTAACGAAATTTCTGGATTTTTTTCTTGACATTTTATAAATATAAATAACCAATGCATGGTGGTCTGCCGTGTAGAACAAATTCCCTTTAATAACGCTAAACAGGCACACACACAAACACAAAAAAATCACATACCTGGTGCATGTACTCCAAGGTCAGCCCCCTCCCAAAAAAAAAAAAAAATACTTAACTAAATAATAGAAGATTACCACTATATCCCATAGTCAAAGAACTGAAGTATAAATGTTGTAGAAAGCTGGACTCTAATACTGCCCAACACCAGATACAAGGTAATATACTGCCCAACACCAGGTACAAGGCGACATTAAATAATTCCAAATCGTAGGGCGTATGCACCATGTATATAACGTTTTCATGTGTTTACCACCATTTCAGGGGATTTGTTGGCTGACAACCATGCACTGGTTATTTAAAACGTATTTTTAAAGTTTGGTATACATATAGCGCAGATCCTGCCATTCCTGAAGAATCAACGTAATGTGAAACATCGAGTTCTGCAAGTATTTGGGGGGAGGGGGAGAGAGAATGTGACCAACCACAGTATGTTTCTCTGTAGGCTGAGTGAGACGTCTCAATGACATGTCTCAACCTCCTGATATTCTGAGTTGAGGAGTGCACTTTAAACAACTACTGTTAAAGCATGGAGCCAGCCCCCAAAGTACATCTACAGTATGGAAACACCAAGCCAAGCAACTATGCCTGGGCGCACAAGCTGTAAAGAACAAATCAGATGTTACACAGATCAACAACCTGGAACCACAATACAACCAGCTGTCTGTGAAATGGTATCAGTTTCTTACCTGGTACTCGTGTGGCTTCAGCTTGCCCTCTCTTGCTTTTGTAGCCAGTGCAAGTACATCTTTGCTAATAGTAGCTAGTCCCTTAATGTGTGCATTAAATACGATTGGCGTAATTAGACCAGCAGCGGTACTCACTGCAACACTAACATCCACTACATGGTTTCTATTGGAAAACAAAAGAGAATCAGTTGACAAAAAAAAAAAAAAAAAGCTACATGAAAAATGAATTTACATTTTATTTAACAAAAAAAATGTTCAGCCAGCTTGTGGTGCTAAGCGGTAATTAGTCCACTTGGCATGCTAGCAACCCAGATTCTCACCCAAGCCCAGGACACATGGAGCGGAGGTTGGCAGGATGAAGAACCAGCATCTCCCCAGATGCTGCCTAGGAGGGTGGGCCCCACAAGTACTGTGCCTGTGTCCGCAGCTTGATGGAGCTACACTTGGTGCTGTGGGTGACTGTGCTACGCATCTCGCCAGGATGCTGAAACACACTTGTGCAAGTAGTAGGTGGGAGCAATGAAAACTGGAAAATGGGTCACTGGTTGGGCACTTGGCATCTCGCCTGCCCCCAAGTCCAACTCAGGCTTCTGCCTCCCAGATACTTTTGTGCCCCCCAGACGTTGCAGTCCACAAGTAGCTGACTGTTGCTAAGCTTGTCGCACCCTTCTGTGACCCAGGAAGTCCTACATTTCATTACGGTTACCAACTGCCATGCCCTTCTGTGAATTCACCACCACCACAGCCCTCTTCTGTGATTGCCTGCCCACCCTACTGCAACAGTCCTCAAGCCCATTACTGACTGTGGTACCCTCTTCGTCCTCCCCCCCACCTTCTGGCACTCAGCTAGTTTTAGGGACAGTCCTGCAAGTGTTTAAGTCGCACAAATGGAACTATTACAGTGAGGGGTTCAAAGGACAAAAACAGCTGATGCCCGGTTTACACAGTGATGCAACTACTACGGTACGATGAAAAGTGGTTGTACCACAGTAGACATGTCAATACCGTGGCACAACCATATTTCTTGGTACGTGGATTTCCATACACAATCACACCTACCCACACACTACATTAACAGAGAATAGACTCTCGACATTAGAAGAGTGTCATCTCCCAGAACCACAAATGGAGTGCAGATGTTTTGCATTAGGCCATGTGGTTTCATTTTCCTGAACTAAAAACTTACTGCCGGATGACAGTGTCCATCCAAGAGGAGTTGGCTTCCGGCACTTTCAGACAAGCCAGAGCGGAGGCCTTAATGATGAAATCATTTACTGAAAGTTTAATGTTCTCCGATTTGACGACCTATAAAAACAAGGTGCAGAAATGTAAGCCTTTAAACTCACCAAAATCCAAATTTCACGCGTGAAGTCAGTTTTTAATATTTATATGAAGAATACATGTATAACATTTTAAATTTAGATGCACATATGACTACTTTATATGGACAATGTTATGTAATCCCTTTAAATGATAAATAAGTATACCCCCCCCGCATCCACGTCTTGACCGTCCAGTGCATCAAGGTCAGGGGTTGCCTGCATATCTGGGTGAGCATGATCGCTCTTGCTCTGGCACACCTGGACGTGCCTGTAGCGCTCTCCCTTGTCCTGAAGGGCCTGCCTCAGGTTCAGGTGTATTGGTAGGAATGACCTGTGGATCATTCGCACCAAACATCCTTCGCAAAAGAAGCAGAAGAGAGTTTCACAACTCACACTTACCACTGCCAGCTGGTAACTCAGATGCCCCCACCACCACCACCACCCAGATCAGTGGGCCGGGGGGAACGATACAGACATATTAGACTGTGTTACACAGTTGGGAAACCAGGGAGAGCGTCTCATCATCCTCCTGCAGGTCTTGCATCTTCAATAAATTACTGGCCTTGTATAAGCCATCATGCCACTCAGAAGAAACCTAGACCAATTATGAAAATACACTCTATCCAAAGCAGGTCCTGCTGCAAATGCTATGTCTCAGAACAGCAGCTGTTCTTGGTTTTACAGTTTTGGCAAATGTGCAGCACAGTACCAGGGGTACCGCCTCTCAAACACCAGTAACCTGTGCCTGATAGCACAAGAAAGGATCCTGAGCAACCTAGCACCCTGGGGTCTTACCAGTTCTGCCAGTGCAGCTTCTGCAATTCACCGCACAAAAAACCCTTTTATGGTAGCGCAAGCTCCGTTGGCAATAATTCCTAAATTAGAGTAGCTGTTGTGCACTGCTCACTTCCTGTGCCTAGCACAAGCTCCGCTGGCAGTGGTATTTAAATCAAAGATCATCTGGTACTGTCTCTGTGCACTGACCTGCCAAAGGATTTAGAAGCAGCACTATGGGGAAAGATCCCCCCCCCGCCCCCAAACAGCAACGACAGGTACACTACTGATGCGTGCACAGTGGCATCACAATGACGTGGGAGTATCAGCACATTACGCAGTAAAAGCAGGCGCGGAGAAGGGAAATGCACTTCATGAGGAGAATTGCAAAAGGGAGGGTTGGCAGTTTGCCACTGCGTGGCCAATGAAATGATGCGAGCTGTGGGGAAAACAGCCATAGGAAAAGAAGTGCTGATGAGAACTGTGTTTCAAGGCAGTCCTACTCAAACTGCCACCAATGCTGAAAAGACAACTAGACACTGAACACCAGTGAAATAGGAACACCACTGACAGCAAGATAAGGAATCTATTAAATTCCTAACAAACGGAGCAAGCTAGCTGAAGGCTGTCATGCAATCTGTGACAAAAACTTCGCAAACACACCCAGCTAAGCAGGAAGGGACCGCACCAGAGAGACTGCTAGGGAAAAGAAACAATTAAAAAAATTAACCACACAGCACACACCCTGCCTCAGTCCCCAGCCTAATTTGACTAACTGAATCCATCCCCCAGAAACCAAAGTTACTTACCTACGGCACAAGGCTAAGGAAGGGTGGTAGAGAAGTCAGTAAAGACACCCTAGGAAGCAAGGTGAGTGGTCCTCATTTAGGCACTGTAGGCACCAAATTAAAGTTTATCTAGCTGGTTAGTCTATTTGAAAGCCACAGGTTAACAGACATGATTTCTAAATGTGAGGGTGCTCTCTGTCATGAGGTTGCCCCAACCTGCTTTCCAGTTGCTTAATCCAACAAAAAAAAAAAATTAAAACGAACAGCAGCAGATGTAAAAAACAGCTTTTCTTCAGAGAGCTCTATCTATGCAGGCTACCCTTATGTGGTACAGCAAAGACCAAGTACTAACATACTAACTGCCAGCAGATTAGGCCTTAGGGTCTAGCGAGTCTGCTCGAACCTCAGATCCCTAGTTGGGTACTGAGGCCCCCCCTTGTGTTCCAGAAACCCCCATCATCCATCCCCACCCCCCTGGGCCAGGCCATCATCTGATACATCCACTTTCTGTGTCTGTCCCACCCTCTCTTGAAGCCCTCCACTGTGGATCTCTGAACCAGCTCGCCAGGCAGCGCGTTCCAAGAATCCACCACCCTTCTCAGTGAAAAACCTCCTCCTCTTCCCCCCCTCACCCTTCCACCTTCCAACTTCAAACCATGCCCTCTGGTGATACCACCCTGCTTTAGTCTAAAGATCCCCTCCGTGTTTACCCTATTTATTCCCTTGAGGTACTTGAAGACCTCAATCATGCCCCCCCCCGTCTCTCCTCTCCTCCAATGAAAACAGGCAGAGCTCCTCAAGTCTGTCCTCATACGTCAAATCCCCTAGTCATCGTATCATCTTAGTTGCCCTCCTCTGTATCCTCTCCAGGAGCTGTATGTCCCTCTTCAAGTGTGGTCTCCAGTACTGTACACAGTACTCAAGGTGTGGTCTAACCAGTCCATTGTACAGCAGCAGGATCACTTCCCTGCTCCTAGAGGTGTTCCCCCTTACGATGTATCCCAACATCCTGTTTGCTTTGCTAGCCGCTCTCCTGCACTGCTCAGAGTTATTCATACATGCATCCACCACGCCCCCTAGGTCTTTTTTCCCTGTTGAGGCCTCCAGCGCCTCCCCTCCCAGGGTGTACCTGTGTTTAGGGTTTCCCCGCCCAAGATGTAACACCTTGCACTTGGTGATATTAAAATTTAATTTCCATGTGCAAGCCCACCTTTCCAGGGTGTCCAGGTTCCCTTGCAGGGCCAACCTCCCCTCAACTACTGCTCCCACCTTGAAGTTGTCAGCGAAGTGACTCATTTCACACCCTATACCCTCCCAGATGTCCGTAATGTATGCATTAAACAGGATTGGACCTAGGACCAAGCCCTGCAGTACCCCATTACCGACCTCTTTAGGGTTCGAGAGCTCCCCACCGACTACTACTCTCTGAGTGCGTCCAGCTAGCCAGTTTTCAATCCATCTGACCATCAAAGGGCCTACTCCCAACCCCGTCAATTTCTCCACCAGACCACTGTGGGGGACAGAGTCAAACGCCTTGCTCAAGTCCAAGAATAATGGATCCACAGGCTTTCCCCTGTCCAGTTCTGATGTTACCCATTCGTACAACTCCACAAGATTGGTTTGACACGATCTACCTGGCATAAACCCATGTTGCCGACTATCCAGACCTCCCACCTCCTCCAAGTACACCCACAATCGT
Organism: Neoceratodus forsteri; assembly: GCA_016271365.2. Classification (NCBI taxonomy): domain Eukaryota; kingdom Metazoa; phylum Chordata; order Ceratodontiformes; family Ceratodontidae; genus Neoceratodus; species Neoceratodus forsteri. The sequence goes on from JADMNL010000034.1 coordinate 134,561,518, forward strand.
TCCTTTAGTATACTCTCCATTAATTTTCCCACCACCGAGGTCAAACTGATGGGTCTATAGTTACCTGGTACTTACCTCGACCCCCCTTTATGGATTGGCACTAAGTAGCGACTGCCTTCGGAATCCTAATGACTTCAGGGTTCTATGCTTGATTAACAGACTTGGACTGTACCACTACCCCAGAGGGGAGCTTATTACCCAAATGTAATAACTCCCCACTGACAACGTGGAGCGATACAAAAAATGTAATACTATTTTACAATCCTGAAATAGTGTCTGATGATGGAACAGCATCTGCATGTTTTAAAAAGTCGTTTAATTAAGTACCTTTATTATTCACAGCAGAGATGATGGTGCAAGGAAGCAAGTTGGCGGCAGGGGGTGAGGGAGCCCTCCCCCCCAAAGACCGGCATGACAAGCCCAACAAAGACCTGGTGCCAGGGACTGCTGAAATAAGACTCCTCACAGCATTTGAATGCAGCTCTGCTGCGGGCTATTCGCAGTGTAGATAGGTAGAAGAATATGCCATGTAAGCGAAGTCCATGGATGCAAAAGTGGAGGCACTATCCGATGACAAGAACGGTGCAACACGGACTGCTGATAAGGCATCAGCAGTGATGGCAGGCCTTTCTAAGGACATGATGCCGATCAGAAAAAGGTTGGAAAACCTAGAAAATGCTACCCATTCAACACATATTAGTGCACTGGGTCTACCGGAGGGGTCCGAGGGAGATAGGCAGAGAGATTTTCTCATCTGTTGGCGCATGGTCTTACTGGACACGACAACAGATTTTTTAATATTGAAAGCCTTCTGAATTACCCCACATGGGAAGAGTCAAGCCGCCCATCGGAGAACAGAACCCCTGGACACTCCTGGTGGTCCTGAGATCTACACCTGCACAAAAAGACGGCACTGTCCACCAAAACTATCTGTGCTACAAAAAATTTTTAAATAAGCACGGAATACCTCAGACACAAGGGGCACCCAAGGGTCCAAAACAAGAGAAGAACAAAGTGAAATAATGTCAGCAATCTTTCCATATCAGTTGTACCAAGCTCAGGTTGCTGTTATGAAGATGCCTGTGATCTTTTTTCTGGATGAAATGAATGTAGCGTATGATAAGCGTTTTCCTGGCATCAGTAGGTACCAAAACCCGATTTTAAATCGGGAACTCGTATTTGAGAAAAAAAAAAAAAAGCTCCATTCAAGTGAATGGGACATGCTCCTGGGCTCAACCTATTATTACATTACAAAACGTCGGACTGCAGAGTAGGAAGTGGAAAGGGATTGTGCGGCCAGCCCCTCGGGGCAAATTACGATCCCTTTCCTTCCTTTGGGGGATGAACCGTAGAAAGTGAAAACAGCATGGAGGAGCTCCTGATGAATTAAGGGAGCTCCTTGTTTAACATTTTTTTAGACTGGGAAAGGTGCTCTTCAAGACTCTATTGTAACATTACGTGACTTCCCTCTTTCCCAGAGATACGTTAAAAAAGGTGCTCTTTAAGACTCTGTTGTAACATTATGTGATTTCCCTCTTTCACAGAGACATGTTGGAAATGTAGAATGACAATGTCCATAATTTATTTTAGGCACAGTTGCATGCCACGGCTACATCTGGAACAGGCCAGCGAAATGGCACCGTTCAGCACTTCGGGATTTCTGCCTGCACAGCCTCCCCTTTCTCAGTTTGTTAGTGCCTTTCAAGTGATGGCACAAAAACAGTTGCTGAGACGGTGTTTTGGCAGGGACAGTAACCACCTGACCGGAGAACAGAACAAAAACTTTAGACAGTAACTTACTGTGGATATTTTTATTTTCTGAATCAAATTAGGTTAACTTCTTTTTCCTTTTCAGGTCTCTGCAAGAATACTTACATATACAAAAGCTGGTGTCTGATTAAAGACAGGTGCCCGAGAGTATACTAGTTCAGAAGTTAATTGTTAGTTACCTGTAGCCCTGCTTGTTATAACCACTTTGGGTTTTTACTTCTGGTAATGTAACGGTCTAAGAAACAGATATCTGTTTAATGTTTCTTGGCTCTAAAACAAGAAACAGTTGTCAGATACATAAAGCTATGATGTTTAACAAGTTCATCTTTTACACCTTAACAGGATTCTTTGAGGATGACTAGCCCTTTTGATTCGGGGTGCACAGTTTTGCTCCAAATATTTGATATATCCCTGCTCATGACTCTGCTGGTCATTCTGATTCCTAAAATGTAGAAAAGATTTGATCATCTATACTGTTGACTATGTGAGTTAAATTGTAAAGGTAACCCACCCCTCATAGGCTATACCAATATTCTGGGGCATAAAGGACTGTAAGTAGTAGCAGTACAGTAATACATTTTATTCACAGTATGAATGCAGATTACTCATTGAGCAAAACTCACTTTCAGTGGGGTCCTCAGTATAAAAAGTTCAACAGACATTAAATATGTCTTACACACATTCTGCTAATCTGTAACATGTATCAAACAGAGCAAACACAATTAACGCAGTAAATACAAGAGACGATGTAGGTCATAAACATTTCAAGTGTTATAAAACTTACCACTACAAGCAATATCTTTAGATAGATAGTTAAGCGCTACCTGATATTATTTAAAAAACCTGGTAATAATGCACATCAATTATGAGTGTCTGCTTGAAGGTGTCTTTTTGTAATGTTTTACATAAAATTAATAAAATACAAGTTAAAAAAAAAAGTCGGATTGGACACTGGGGAATTGTGAATCATGGATGCATCTTAAAAGGGATATTCTGCCGAAACAACAAGTTAAGATGGTTTACCACAGTATATTGCGGTACATCGTGCTGCATGATAATCACAATAATGTTTTTTTTTTTTTTCCATCAACGATGAATTATCAATGGGAATTATCAAAATATATCATCATACTGTGTTATTGTAACATCCCCAGATGGGCGAATGATAAGTGACTCAGCTTACCATGTCACTGACTCGAGTATGTGTCCTGAACTTAGGTCATCCCACATCGTGCGGCAGAGGCCAGAGGAAAAAAACACCTAGTTCCCCAGCTTCAATGAGAGCGGGTGGCTTCAGCTCCTACGAGACAGGTCCCTGCTGACTCCCGGGACCTGGTCGTGTAGGCAGGGTTATGCTGCTCAGTGTGGGGACATGGCTGGTGCCACTACAATGCACGGTACCTACACCCAATGCAAAGGTGTCTGGATACTCAGTCTCGCGTCAGCAAAAGAACAGCAGGTGTGAGATGGATTTGCTTTGGCCGAGTCCACTCTGGCCAGCCAGTAGAGACCATTCCCCAGTGGTAATGGGATCACAGGCCAAAACTGGAAAACTGGTGGAGTTCAGGCAGCTAATATTGCCACACTCTTCCACTGGATTGTGCTGCTCAGATCACTGGGTCTCCAGCTTGTGACAGGGAGATCCTGCCACTCTTCAGGACCGACTTTTCTTAAATCTGTTGCAACAGTTCTTCTATGTCTTAGCCTAATCTATCCTTTACAATTTCAAGTCCATAAGGTTGGACACCTATGGGCACCCCACTCCCCCTTTCTTGACTATGCTATAGTGTTCTCTAATTTTCCTTTTCCCTCTCAGGTCCTCGTACAGGAAGGTTATTGTGGTGACCTCCGAGGTTGTGTTTATCATTGTTGGATTTAGTATGTAATAGCACTATGTCATAAAATACCATGACGTATATAACATGTTTTTTGAAACCTGCAAATGTTGAAAAATACCATGGCATTAGGTGTTTTTGATAAAGGTAAAAAATACTAGGTGATTATTATAGAAATTAAATTGGTTGTGTTAAATGCACGTAAATTGGTACCATGCATTCCTGCTGTAAACTGAGCCAATCTGAAATTTCATGTTGATTTGCATATATCCCATGATGCTTTGCATTATGGAAGTATGTGTAATGTTGTGCTTCTTTGAAACTTGGCTTATTGTCAATGCCCTTTGGGGTAACCCTCGTTTTAGTGCTTCTGCACTGAGGTTCTTTTCTGTAGCTTGTTTTGTGTTTTTCCTTTTTGAGCTCCCACCACCCGAGCAAACAAGGCAACCATAGGGATGAAAGGGTTTCACTGAAAAGTTTAGATCAGTGAGTCAGTATGTGCTGACAAGTGCAGAGGAAGGACATACATAGTCTGTTGCTGCAAACTGATATACTGAAGAAGGAATATGCCATTGCTGAAGGTTATCCTCTGTATTTTGAATAAACTGAAGTTCGGTGTCTTGTTCATCTGTTATCCCACAACCCCTCCACACAGCTCCCCACTCCATTTAGATGATTATGGCTACCATCCCTGCCTGCCCTCCCCCCCATGGGTAAAGACATGGGCAGGTGGGATCTGTATGTACCTGGGGCTATTAGCGGCCATTCCAGTGGCAAGGAATGGCTTACAGAACAGACTGAAGGACAGCTTGACTCCACTGCAAAAGGCTAGCAAGAAAAACTAGGTACAGCCTTATTGTTAGATTTTAGCCACTGATGTTACTCTTTTCAAGGACTTGCATGTAACATCCTGGTCGTAACAATATTTTTGTCTGGCACAGAGGGTGTTTTTTGATAACATGGGTGTTCTATATTAGTGTACCGTCTCGTGGCTGGCAGCAACTGGGTCATTCTGTGAGAACAGTTTTAAGAAGAATCAGCAATAAGCAGAGATCACAGAGCAGTATACAGACGAGGTTTCTGTTTGCAACACGTCTTGTAGAATTGTGAGCTATCCGTGCCATCCACGACAATACAGCTGCAAAATCCCAGTGAAATATATTCAAGAAACACTCAGTTACACCACATAGATATTCAGTAATACCATCAGTACATACTAACCAGGGTATTAAGAGCCATGAATTAAGAACCATGAAAACTGACACGACCAGTGAGGCAGTGACAGTGCGTCATGCTACCAACTTAGGAGACTGTAGGTCACGTTCAAGCCCTGGAATTTCACATTGGGGTCAGCAGGGGGGGGGGGCTCCATGCTTTACGGAAGTGAGGAGTTTGGCTCCCAGTGAGGTGAGGCCTGGATTGCCCCACATTTACACAACTCCTGCCTTGTGCACTGGCATCTTCTGGGAAGGTAGTCTCTTACCTACCCTTCCAACTGAAGGAAGACTGTAGCAGTAAAAACACCCAAGTTTTGGGATGGGGAGATGTAGAAGATGGGAAACAACAAAAAACACTTGCCATGCCAGTAGCTTGGGTTTCTGATACCCTGGCGGGCTGGTAAGATGGTGGAGATACATCACATAGGGCGCTGTCTCGGGGGGGGGGTGCTTATCACACTGCTGAGCCCCCCCCCCCCCAAGGTTCTCTGGGATGGCAGGCATAAGCGAGGACATACATTTATGGGGAGGCAGTGGAGCCTCAAATGTGTCCTGCAGGGTGGCTTAGGTCTTCCGCTGGCACCTCCAAAGGTGAGGAGAACATGGAAAACACTACCCTGGGTAGGCAACTGAGGTAGCCACCCACCAGGCTCAAAAGAGTCCAGAGTCAAACCTCAAGGGGATGTTGTTCATTCAGTGGAGATATTAAAGGCAACAGGATTTAACTTTTTGTATATAAGGGACAAAGCTAAGCTATTTTTTTTCTGACTCTGTGACTTTGAAATCATTCTGATGAACAGACATTCTGGTACTGTATTGAATTTATTGCTTGTGTATAATGAGCTTCGTTCAATAAAAATAAAAAAATAAATTAAAAAAAAAAAAAGGGTCCAGACTGTGCAGCTCCACTCACCTCCTGCCTACTGTATTTGAAATTCCAGGGTGGTTTCTATCTTGGCCCAGCCACAGGGGGCAAGCCGTGGGCAGGAGGCCACTCAGAGCACACAGGATGGACACCTTGGGCAGAGGCAGGCAGAGGGATTGGACAATGGAAGAAGGTCCAGGTAAGGAGAAAAAAATGGAAACAGCATGAGACAAGTACGCATGTAAAGAACTAGCAAACCCATCATAACTTGCAAAACCCATTTGACTGTATTCATGTAGCGTGTTCAGCCTGCATTGTCTAGCAGGTTTTAAGAGGTCAGGCTGCTGACTGCTAAACCAAGGCCCCATTTTATGTGAATTATTCGGTACAGAACAGACCGATTCTCAGGGATCTGCCAAACAGCAAAACTGTCCTGAACGATTCATGAACATGATCATAACTCAATATTGGATTTGTAATTCACACAAACTAACCAATTTGTATAACTAAAAAGCACAAGTGTACAAAACATCTCACCTCATTTAGTTCTGTCCTGAGTTCCAATACCGCTCCCATGTTGACATCAATAGTAAGATAGTAGTGGGGAATGGTTTGCTTAGATTGCATAAGGCGCTGAGCAATTACCTAGGAGACAGAATACAACATAGAAACATAAAAGTTGACAGCAGATAAGGGCCACTTGGCCTACCCAGTCTGCCCTTTTCAAACAACATGAAGTCTTGCTATATTATGACATATGCAGTATAACCGAAGGTTAGAACTGCTCCGGAGGTGAAAGAGTCAACTTTCCATGCAGGGCATGGAACCTTGAGCGCGAGCTCGGTTGAACACTCTGTCTGTTGTAGCTCAAACTTAAACTGTCAGATTCTTTACTCCGCCTCACTGAACAGTCGCTCCGGAGATTTCTCCTGCTGCTCGGTTCATTTGTCGGTTAAAAAGTGTAATTCTCGGTTTATTTTACCGAAATTAAACCGCAATCGTCAGTTCAAGCTCTGTCTGTAGTATTGTAAGTAATAGATAGGCTTATGTTTATTTCTTCTGTGTGGAACTTGTAAACGTCTTTTCGGTTCGGTTTGAACCGATCAGATTGGGTTTAAATTAACTTTCTAGTCCTTCAGAGTGCGGTTCCGGTTCTTATCGGTTCTAAAAAAAAAAGCAGTTTTATTCGTTTTTTCACGACCAATACGGTTGGGAACGATAAGAGAATCTTAGCAAGCGGATTGCCATTAATGAGCAAGTTTTGGTTAGGCTGGCACTATGTCTGAGAAACCCAAAGAAAAATCGGACCCACTGGGTTTCAGCACTGTGGCCTCTGTGGGGAAGCCTTTGCTAAGGCTGACCCACACACCACCTGTGTATATTGTCTGGGATTTGACCACCTCAATGCAGACTGCCAGATTTGTAAAATTTTCCTGCCACCATGGAAAGAGAGTTGGTAGGCTCAGGAAAGGAGGCCAAAAGTCCGCTGACCTGGATGGCCAGCCGGTTGGTTCAACCGAACCTGAGGATGCCCTCTGACCAGGGCAATACTTCCTCGGGCAAACAAAGAGCCAGCTCTGAGGGCGGTTCCAACTAAAGGGCTAGAAAGTCAGCTAGTATGGAGCCAAAAGTTCTTTCTCAACGCTGAGGAAATAGCTAAACTATTCAAATTGTCCAGTCTCTTTCCCCAGTTCCGTCTGAACCGACACCATCAGGGAAGCGCTGTCTGATTGCTTCCACCGTTCAAGATTATGATTTTGAGGATTTTTATGAACCGGAGGAAGGGGAAGAGGGGTATGAGGAGAGTGAATGTGATTTTGAAAGTCTGGATGTGCCCATTGAACCGGACATCTCTCCAGACAGACCTTCAGGGGTTCCCCCCCAGGCTATCTGAGTCCCCTTCTCATTTTATGTTCTATAAGAAAGTTGCTGAAACTCTCCAACTCCCTGTTGAGGAAGCTGTTGATGATCAAGAAGAGCCTGATTATGTGGAAATGATGGCTATTCCAGAGTCTAGGAGACTGTCTATTCCCTTGCACAAATCCTTTAGGAAACGGACAGTTAAAATTCTAAAAACTCCTCATTCTATCCTCCCTGTGGATAAAAGGATGGACAAGAGGTATGCTTTATCAGGCTCTGATATGGAGTTCCTCTCTCAGCAATGCAGCCATGTGGGGGTAGTGCAGGCTGCAGCCTGTGACAAGGCTAATATTCCTCTAGCCTCTCACCCTCCTGAAAAAGATTCCATGAGGATGGATGCCATGGCAAAGAAACAGTACATGGCAGCATCTTTGGGACTCAGACAGGCAAATTATATGGCTTATGCAGCTAGGTACCAGAAATCCAGATGGGATACTGTGCTGGCCTAGCAAAACAGGCCCCTGACCAGCTTGCCAGGGAGCTGGAGCAGGTGGCTGCGGATAGTATTGAGGCATCAAGGTGCAATTTCATGCTGCAGTAGACTCTAATGATGTTTCATCAAGAGTCATAGCTACATCTGTGTCTCTTAGCAGAAATGGCCTGCTCAGATGTACTGCCCTGTCACAGGATACTCAGTCTAAGGCTATGGATTTTCCTGTGGTGGGCAATTCTCTGTTTGAGGAGCAGACAGCGAATTATATGAAGAAAATGGATGATATAGGACCACCTATAGGGTGCACAGGCCAAAGAAGGCAAGCCACTCTCAAAGGCAGCATGTCAGGGCAGGCCTTTTCGCCGTCTTTACCAAGCCCAGGCCTCCTCTTCTGCTTATGCCCAGAGGGGTTCTTTAGAGGAAGGCAGAAGGGGTTCTAGTAGCTTCTTCCTACCCCCTCAACCAAAGCCCCTGCAAAACAGGCTCCTGATGGGGTGGCCAGGCCGATTCTCCACTACCGGTAGGGGCAGGCTGGCTTACTTTGTCCAGGACTGGAAGTCTTTAACATCAGACAAGTGGGTCCTGGAGTAGTAAGCCAGGGACTGGTTCTCAGCTTCAAAAAATTTCCAAGATGAGAGCCAGGTCCTTTCCACCTGCAAACCCATCAGAGGCACTTGCCCTGAAACAGAAGTTTCTTCCTCCTGGCTCTCAGAGCTGTGGAAGGGTTCCACCCATACACCAGGGCAAGGGTTGTACTCAGGTACTTCCTTACCCCAAAAAGACAGGAGAATGGCCCCATCCTGGATCTCAGGTATCTAAACAAGCACCTTTCAAAACCAAAGTTCAAAATGGTGACTCTGGGAATTATTTTACCCTCTCTAAGGCCAGGGGGACTGGCTAGCCTCCCTGGACCTCAAAGATGCTTACTTCCATGTTCTAATCAGAAGCTCCCATTGAAAGTACCTCAGATTCGAACTGCCCTCAGGCCATTACCAGTTCAAAGCAATGCCCTTCGGCCTCACCTCGGCCCCGAGGGTGTTCACAAAATGCCTGGCAGTAGCAGTTGCTCACTTAAGAAGGCAAAAGATTGCCATCTTTCCTTATGGACAACTGGCTTATTGTAGGCCAGTCTCCAGAACAGGTCAAACTACACTTACAAGTAACTCAGCAACTGCTTACATCTCTAGGTTTCCTTCTCAATCTTCCAAAGTCAGTTCTGGAGCCTGTCCAGCTTCTCACCTTCATAGGCGCAGAACTGAACACAAAAGCCAGAGCCTTCCTCCCTCTGGAAAGAGCAAGGACCTTGGTCTCTCTGGCCTCTTCTTTCACCCTGCAGGTCTCTCGACCAGCAAGGCATTTTCTACAGCTCCTGGGGCACATGGCTGCTTCTACAGCAGTAGTGCAGGGAGCAAGATTTCAGATGAGGGACATCCAGTTCCATATGAGAGCCTTTTGGTCTCAAAGGACAGATCCTCTAACCAAACTGATCCCAGTGACTCGAACCCTGATCCAGGCCCTTCAGTGGTGGCAGGACCAGAGCAATCTGAGACAGGGGGTTCCCTTCACTCCCAGTCTCACTCCTTGACCCTTACTACAGATGCATCCCTCTTGGGGTGGGAGCTCACATGGGCGACCTTACTGCCCAGGGCTGTGGTCCCCTCAGGAATCTCTGATCCACATCAATTTGCTGGAACTCAGAGCAGTTTTCTAGCACTCCAGGTTTTTTCCACATCTGTTCAGAACAAGGTTGTTCAGATCAGAACAGACAATACCACTACAATGTGGTACATCAACAAGCAAGGGGGCACTTGGTCTACGGCCTTGTGCACCGAAGCAATGAAGTTGTGGTCTCTGGCTTATTCTCTGAACGCCTCCCTTACGGCAGTTCACCTCCCAGGCAAGGACAATGTCCTAGCGGATGCTCTCAGCAGGATTTCCCAGGGCCATCACGAATGGGCACTGGACCCCCTAGTACTGGAGGTAGTATGTGCCAGATGGGGCACCCCGCAGACAGATCTCTTTGCAGCCCCAGACAATCACCAACTTCCCCTTTTTTGCTGCAGGCCCCCAGTGTTGGGCTCAGTCCCTCTGGATGCCTTCCTACTCAGTTGGGAAGGGAAGTTTCTCTATGCTTTTCCCCCTTCCCTCTTCTCTTCAAGGTGCTAGTCAAAATCAGATCTCAACCCTGCAAGATGATCCTGATTGCTCCAGATTGGGCCAGACAGCCCTGGTACCCACTCCTCATGTCCTTAGCAGTCCACCTTCCCCTGTGTCTTCCCAGGAATCACAACTTGTTAACCTGTGCCCAGGGGAGAGTTTGGTATCCGAACCTCAAATCTCTCAATCTCAAGGCATGACTCTTAAAGAGTTAGAGTTTGCTCAATACACACACTTCCCAAGGTGTATTGGATATCTTGAAGGCTTCTAGGAAGCCTTCCACCAAAGCTACTTATAATTCAAAATGGAAAAGATTTTCCATATGGTGTGCTGTAAGCATATTTCCCCAGAATCTGCTGGCGTGCCACGATCCTGGATTATTTGGTGCATTTGAATTCTTTGGGGCTGAGACCAGCTACCCTAAAAGTGCACTTGGCAGCCGTGTCTGTCTTCTTATCAGCAGGTAAGCCTTCTTCTTTTCAGCTCACCTGTGTTCTCCAAGTTTTTAAAGGGTTGCTTCACCAACCCTCCGTTTAGGGACCCTGCCCTGCTTGGGATCTTAATATTTGCATTGCTCAGCTTATGCAACCCTCTTTTGAGCCATTGTCTTCAGCAGAGCTTAAGTACTTGACTTGGAAAACTGTGTTTCTGGTAGCCATCACCTCTGCCAGGCGCATAAGTGAGCTACAAGCATTGTCAGTGGAGCCTAATTTTATCTCCTTTCATAGAGATAAGCTGGTCCTCAGGACTAACAGAAAGTTTTTGCCTAAGGTGGTTTCAGACTTCCACCTTAATCAATCCATGTCTCTTCCTGTGTACTTCACTGACCATTCCTCCTCTGGTGAGAGGCGATTGCACAGTTTAGATGTCAAAAGAGCCCTTAGTTACTATATAGAGTGTACCAAGGGTCACAGGTTTGAATCCCTCCAATTGTTCCTCACTTATGGTGAGGTTGGTAAGGAAACCTGCCACTAAAAGATCCATTGCCAGGTGGATTGTCTCTTGTATCCAATTTTGCTATGAAAAACTGGATAAGGTTCCTCCCTCAGGCCTGAGGGCTCACTCTACCAGAGGTACAGCTGCGTCTCTGGCTGCTGCCAGAGACATCCCTATCCTAGAGATATGTCAAGCAGCTACCTGGAAAACAGTTCACACTTTCACTAAGCATTACTCCCTGGATATCCAGGCTAGGAGTGATGCTCGATTTGTCACAGCTGTGCTTCAGAGCCTATTTCCTAAGTAGGTTCTGTCCCTCCTCCATGGAGGTACTGCTGTGTAATCTGCATATATCATAATATAGCAAGACTTCATGTTGTTTGAAGAAAAAATTACTCACCTTAGTAATGTTGTGTCTTCCAATGGAGTCTTGCTATATTATGACCTCCCCCCCAGCCTGCCCCTCTCAGAACCTCTATTTTTGGGATGTGGGTAGGCAGTGCTATGTTGGCACTTCATAGATGCCCACTTTATTTTCACCCTTTCTTAGGGTGCTTAGGTGTTATGCTTATTTTTTCTTTCTTGAATCCCCTGACTTGAGTCTTTGTTTTGGGATCAAGAACAAAAATGTGTTTTTGCAGTTAGTAGCCAGTGGGCTAGTGTAGGTTTTCGGCTTCCACACAGAACCTTAGTGAGTTTTTGCTTGTAAAGATCTGACAGTTTAAGTTTGAGCTACAACAGAGTGTTCAACCGAGCTCGCGCTCAAGGTTCCATGCCCTGCATGGAAAGTTAACTCTTTCACCTCCGGAGCAGTTCTAACCTGGGGTTATACTGCATATGTCATAATATAGCAAGACTCCATTAGAAGAAACAACATTACTAAGGTGAGTAATTTTTTCTTTTCCCCTAACTACATTGTTACAGTAGACCGTACTTGATCTATCGCCCCCCCCCACTATGATTCTCTTGTGCCTAACCCATGCATTCTTGAACCCTGCCACTGTCTTCAGCCCCCACCACCTCCACTGGAAGATTGCTCCAGGAATCCACCACTCTTTCTGTGAAGAAGTACTTCCTAACATCTCTCCTGAACCTATTCCCTCCAGCTTCACAACATGTCCCCTTGTCCTTGAGCACCTTATCTTCTGAAAAATACTCCCCTCCTGTACCTTATTTACCCCCTGTGAAGTATTTAAGGTTCTCTATTATATCCTCCCTCTCCCTCCTCTCTTCAAGGGTGTACATATTGAGGTCCCTTAGTCTCTCCTTGTAGGGCTTTTGATGCAGACCAGGCTTCATAGCATTGTCCATAGTTCTCGAATACCTTTAGCGCCGAAAAAGATTTTCTTCTTGAACTTTATTTCTACCCGTGAGATATTTAAAAGCCTGCCTCTGTCTCTCTCACTCTCCTTTCCTCCAAGGTGTACATACTGAGGTCCTTCAGACTCCAAATAGGATGCAGACCCTTCACCATTTTAGTTGCTCTCCTCTGCACCACCTCTACTCTATGTCCCTTCTGAGTTATGGTCTCCAGAATAGCACACAGTACTCTAAGTGAGGTCTCACCAGTGATTTATACAGCAGTATCACCACCTCCCTCTTTCTGCTGGTGATGCCCCTCCCTATGCACCTCAGCATCCCACTGGTTCTCCAATCTTCCTTGTCACACTGTTTGGCCACCTTTAGGTCATCAGATACGATTATCCCCAAGTCACTTTCCAGTTCGGTGGTTGCCAGTACCACTCCACCCATGTTATACTCTGCCCCTTTGTTTCTGTGCCCTCAGAAATTCAGTTGCCACACTCTGGACCACTCCTCAAGTTTTCCTAGATCCCTCTATACCCCCCCCCCCCCAGAGTGTCTACCCTATTGCGGGTCTTAGTGTCATCTGTAAAAAGACATACCTTTCCTTCTAGTCCATCTGCAATGTCACTAATAAAGACATTAAAGAGGACAGGTCCCAGTACTGATCCTTGTGACACCCAGCTGGTCACCCTCCCTTCCTAGGAGTAAACTCCGTTTACCACTACCCTCTGCATCCTGTCCCCCAACAAATTTTTTACCCAGGTTACCACCTCTGGACTTGCCCCTAGGCTGCTCAGCTTATTCACGAGTCTACTATGAGGAACGGTGTCGAAGGCCTTACTGAAATCTAGGTAGGCTACATCCAGTGCTCCACCCTGATCTACTTCCCTGTCACCCAGTCAAAGAACTATCAAATTTGTTTGACATGACCTCCCCCTTGTGAATCCATGCTGCTTCGAATCTTGTAAGCCACTGGATTTAAGACATTCCACAATCCCTTCCTTCAGTAGTGATTCCATTAATTTCCCCACCACCGAGGTCAGGCCAACTGGTCTGTAATTTCCAGCTTTCTCTTTACTACCACATCTGTGAAGTGGAACTACATCTGCTGGTGCATTTAGCACCTCTCCGAGCTCACTCAATATCCTTGGATATATCCCGTCAGGTCCCACTGCCTTGTCCACTTTCAGATTTGCAAGTTCCTTCTGGATGCTCTCCTTTGTAAATGGACTAGTATCCACCACCCTATCAACTATGCCCCTGGCTCTTATCTGTGGACCCTTGCCTTCCCCTGCCTCTGTGTACACTGAACAAAAGTATCTGTTCAGAATGTCCACTTTTTCCTGGTCCCCTTCTACACCCCCCTCCCCCCTGAACACCACCACCATCATCTTTAGCCTTACAATTCCTCCTCTGGTCTTTCTTGTTTCACTTACATACTTGAAAAATGTCTTGTCCCCTGTTCTTTACTGCCTGGGTTATTTTCTCCTCTGTTTGTGCTTTTGTGCTTCTGACTGCTTTCCCTGCCTCCCTCTGCTTCTCTTGATATACCTTCATATCCTCCTCGCTCTGTGTCTCCTTAAACCTCCTGAATTCTAACTTTTTTGCTTTTACCTTCATAGAAACCTCATTTGAGAACCACAGTGGTCTCTTTTTCTTCTTGCTTTTGTTTACTTGCCTGATGCAGAGGTTTGTTGCCTTCACTAACACAGCATTTAGTTTCGCCCACTGTTCCTCTACTTCACCTAAACTCTCCACATCAAGTGTAAATATATACAAAACAAGTAAATACACCGATGGGCATTTCACTGTAGCATTATGTGACCCCAGCAAAGCAGCCAAGATAAGACTGCGGTCACATTCTGAAAATAAAATCAAACAAACTCTGAAGACAAGAACATTGAAAAAAATATATAGGTATAGATAGATAAACTAAAATAAAAAGGGCAGCAAAAGACAGACTCATAAGCCACCAAAATCTACAGCTTGCCATGTTTTAATCCTTTAAAAATCCAGTTAACCGAGACTGATTTGCCCAACTGCAAAGGGTTCTTGCAGGGCACTGACTGGCAAGGCAGACTGGGAAAGCCTGCTAAGTACTAGCAGTGTGTGTAAATAGTGCTTCGGTGCTGTTAACTGGGCATTCTTCACAAGCCTAACATAAACAAAAAATAAACTAGTTCTCTGAAGTCTAAAACTGAAAGAATTAAATGCACTAAACAGTGAAAATAGACTGGAAGGGGATAGGACTTGTTTACAGATAAGACCCATGTGACCGCACGCGTAGTAAATAAAATTAAAAGGAGATCAGTTCTAGGCACAGTAAGCAATAATTTAACCATTTAAAATGGATGTAAATCAACAACAGTTTAAAGACTAGACAAGCCCCTGCTGTAGAAAACGCGCTTGTAAGCTCTCACCTTGCGGATGTTGCTGATGGGGATATCTGTAAAGGTCCCGACAGGAACTGCTACAGCCGGTGGTGATGGAGCAGCTGCAGGAGCCACGGAAACTGGTGGGGCCTGTTGGGAAAGGAAAAAAAGTGGCGTCAGCTGGACACTACTTAGAGGATATGAATAGCAGTTCTACAGGTGCCATCTGTAGTCATTACTACACTATCATAATTCACTGCACAAAGAAGCAATGTGGGAAAAAAATCCTGCGGCCAATGGCTACCTCAAAACTGCAACAGGAAAAAAAAAAAGACTTTGCAAAGGGCCACTAAGGTCAGCATCTCGCATGCAAGTCCAGCAAATATTCTGGTCAGGTTTGACCACCAGATATTTCTCCTTGCTGCCCAGCTGACTACCAAGTATGAGGCATGGCTAGAGTTTTGAGAGGAAGTGTCCTCCTGACATCCACTGTGTGTTGTCTGCGATCAGGTCACATACCCAAAGTTTTCCAGCAACAGTTCTCTTAAACACTAAAACCCATGATAATTCAGAGTGCTGAAAGCTGTACGAGCTATACGTCTTAAGAGACTGAATGGGCACATCATCAGTAAATGGACTACAATACATGACTGGCATTTTTTTCTAGTAGTTTCTAAAAGTTGTTCTTAATATATGTGAAGAACAACTTTTAGACAACATTAAGAACAACTCTGAATGTTCAGCGCAAGCTCAGCTGTGCTCATCTGCAGCATGCGATCAGAAAACCAGTGATTCAAACAGTGTGGCAAACAGTTTTGGTTTGAACTTTTGCTTCTTCGTGGACAGACCTCACAAGGCTGATCTACAGAGGTTAAAGCAAAGTGTTTAAAAACATCCAGGTAAGAAACAAACACTGTGGCTCAAGACAGCTGAGAAAACTGGAGCTCCTCTACAACAAATCCAGTACAAGCAAAGAAAACGCGGGCTCTATAGTTATCCACGAAGAACAGTCCACAAAATTAGGACACATTAAAACTGCTTTTTATTTAAAAAAAAAATAACAAAACGCAGTAACAACAACTGCTTTGAAGGTACACAAAAGTGGTAGCAAAACCCCAAAATACATCAACGTTTCACGTCGCAATCAGACGCTTTGGTCTTTTTAAAAAAAAAAAAAAGCACTTTTAGTGTGTCCTAATTTTGTGGACTGTTCTTCGTGGATAACTGTAGAGCCCGCGTTTTCTTTATTGCTTGCTTAAAAACATGCTGTCATCATAGTAACAAAACCAAAAACAAATAAAAACCCACCAAAGTGTGAAGACCCCACTGGTTTACACACCTTGTGGGTACTGTGACATCAGCGGGGCTCTCGAGCTCCCCTCTCATGCCCCGTGATATCACAGCACCATCAGCTTGTTCTTTCTCGGTGTCATTTATTCTCTATGTAAAATTCTTCACATCAGCTATAAAGACAGTCCGAAGACAGGTACAGCCACTAGTGGACAGGTCTACCAGCACCCAAAACAGGCGAGTAGTAAGTTAAAGATAAAGGTGGCTCCAATCAAATGGTTAAAATCATGGCCAGTGATCCGGTAAAAGCAAAACGTTCCAACAGGAAGCAACCCTTCACTTTTTAATCTGCTACAACTATTCAGCAACCACCATTTGCTAGCTCATGCCTACTTGAGCATCAAGGCAAGAAGTTGCAAACGCGCAAGATCTAATTCAACACACAAGAAGAGCAAACTGTGGAGTTAGGGTTTAATTCACTCAACGAGCAGTACATATGCTTTTCTCAGCCAGGATGATCAACTGCTGCTTTAAAGGGAAATGTCCACATCCCCATACCCCACATACCAGTGTGTCCCCCCATTACCATTTTCACAATGTGTTTATATATATATTTTTTTAGTTATTTTTGTGGTGTTAATATCTTATCTGGTTGATCCCGCCACCCTTCCAGCCCACATTTTGATTAAAGAGCCTCTAGTGGCACATCCCGCAGCAGTCATCAGAGCTGGGGAGCAGCCACGGGCGCGTGTATAGTGCAGTCCTATGGACAGCTCCAGTTTGTAAGTTAGATGTCGCAGTGCAATACTGAGACCAAGTACAGACTGACAGTCAACTGTCTTGTCTATACTTGGTCTTGGAATAGCACAGGAACCTCTAACTCACAAAGCCGAGCTATTCGCAGCTTTGTCCACAGGACTACACGCTACAAGATCCCGGGGCTGCTCCCTGGCTCCAATGTCAGCCGCGGGAGGTTGCGGGATGCACCGCTAGAGGTGCTTTAATCAATATGCCAGCAAGAGGGATGGCAGGATCAACAATATAAAATATTAACACCACAAAAAACAAGCAAGTTAAAAAATACAAACACAGTGCAAAAATGCTAATCAGGGGGTGCCCTGCACTGAGGTGTGGGGCATAGGGACGTGGAGGCTTCCCTTTAAATTCTTATTCTTGCAAACATTTTTTTTTTTTTTGTAACTGTATAACTTACGGGGGCAACTTTCGGAGGCACAAATGATTCAATGTCTTTCTTTGTGATACGTCCTTCGGGCCCAGTACCTGAAAAAGTTTAAGCCCAATTTGTAACAATTTTGAAAACATATCCTTCTTCACACAGCATTTACAACTTCTTGATAATGAAACCAGCATACTAAATTGTACTAGGACAATTAAACAGCTCTTGTTTAAAATTAGGTGCTAGGTTTATGGGCCTACAAACTAGTTAAAATTCCACCTTTTTAATTATTTTGACAAAAGCTTTCCCTTTATATGGATACTAGGATGCAACTGCACTGCTGGGATCGACTACGAGATCCCGACACTTGTTCGCTCGATGCCACATTCCCGAAACTCAAAATTCCGATAGCCACACACCCTTAAATATGATTTCAAACTCGGGGGTGGGTGTAAATCCACTGTCGGGATTTTGATTTTCGGAATGTACGACATAATGTGTCAGGTGAACGTGTTCAGGATCTTGTAGTGATGCCCACTGATGTCCTCATGGGAGTCAGAAACAAGGATTTGGGGGGTGGGGTGGGGAATGACCACATGTCAAAATCAGATCTCTTTTTACTTAGTACATAGTTATGGTGTGCACCACAGGACGTCACAGCAACTACGGTATAGTGTGTAATTTCTGTCAGTGTATTACGCCAAGCTTGCTGGCTGCAGCTATTGTTCAACGCAGAACAACTGCCAAGCACCAAAGCTTAGGAACACATACATACACACGCACGGACACTTGACACTTTTTTGCAACAGACCAATGATCATCTCTCACCAACTCAGTACACTTCACAAGAGCCCCAATATTTTTATTTATTTATTTCAGTTTAGGATTAATACCTTTGAGTCCAGGACTCGTTTTCAAAGGTTCCAGGTCATTGTTGTACAAACATTACAAATACAACAGTGTTTACAGAAAACAGTTACACAGACATTCAAATACCAAAGAAATCTTGTCTATCCAACTAATAGTTCAAGAGGACAGGGTAAATAGGGTTCAGCCTTGTAGTCCACTATTTAGTTGGTCAGTCTAGCCTAATGGGGGTATAGGGGGTCAGCCAGGGATGGTGTTGTCGTGGTGGAAGTGGTTTGTCGGCTGAGTGGGCCTGTATATACCTGTGATCAGTCAACCCTCACTAACTCAGTCCCCCCAAACCTTCACATAACATTTTGTTGGTGCCCGGCTGTGAGAGAAGAGCCAAGTTCTGGGGAGTGGTGTTTGTATCATGCTTAGATTTTAACATTCCCTCTCCACCCATCCTATTAGCCCCCTTACATCTCCCCATCCCTTCTTCCCATCTCTCCGTCACCACCTACCTTATCCCTCCAATCCCCCACCCTCTCGGTTCTTGCCTGTCCCCTACTACCTTGTCCTCTCACCAACTACCTCTGGCCCTCTCATGCACTTGTCAGATCACTGTTTCATTTGTAACCACCCCAGGCTCTCTTTGTATAATGTCTGGTGATATTGCACCACTGCTTCAGTCCATGTTGATCCTGACAAAGCCTTTGGCAGCTCATGCATTCTGTAATGTTTTACCTGTTGTTAATTCTATTGTCTTGTCTTATCTGGACAAAGCCACTGGCAGCTCATGTACTGTAATTGTATTAACTGTTCTCTACCTGCCTGTTCTTGTCTATACTTGTCCACTGTCCATGATGTGGAACCTTTGTAAAAGAGCACTGTTTGCTCAAAGGTGTTATCCAAAATTTTCATTAAAAAACAAATAAAAAAAAACCACAATGTACTTCATGTCAAACAAGCCAAAGAAATGACCATCTCTGAATACTCTTTTACCCCAATTCAGTGAAGGGTTTGAAAATATCTCGTGCTGCCTTGACAACTAGCCCAAGGCCAGTTATAGTATCTGGAAAGAGTTACTGGTCCTGGAAATGAATTCATTTTTCCTCCTTGATAATTAGAAGTTGAAGATTCTTGGCATTGACAGAATTAAACAAAACTAGCAAGATGCACTGACTAAATGCCACAATATTTTATAAAATCATTTTGCTGGAATGACAAAGCTGTAGTTTACATTAGTTAACGTTAACATCTCACTCAGTACAATAGTAATTTTCCTTTTATCCAAGTTCAGATTCTGGTTCCTAGAATTCCTCAGTCTGCACTAATCCATCATGGCAGTAGCAATTTATTATTAGTGGTCCAGGGTTAACAAAACCCAAATGGTACCCAACCAAGGACCAATGGCATCTTTCAATCTCTGTGGCTTAATTTGTTTTTGTTGTCCAAGACAGGAGAGGTATGAAATACTTAAGTAATAAGGTATGCCAGGGCATGTTTCATGCTGGGAATAACATAACACGTCAGGTGTGTTGTAAGGCAGGAGGCCACTGGCCGAGTGCCTTCAACCGCCCAAGAAGTGGCATATTCCAGCGAGACATGACCTGAAGCACCATACTGTGATTATAAAATGGATCCGTTTATGGTCCAAGTAGGCTGCTTTGAGGGCACTAGTGTCACCTGTGAGGTTGTGTTGGGATAACACCATGGATGAAACTGGCTCTTGGAGCTTTCTGCATTTTTTTCTATCTAAATAATTCCTGTTTTCCTTTACATTTTTAAAACCACAGAAAGGCACATTACACATCAATGTCAAGCAAGTACAATGTCAATTCTGGAAAACACATGCATTATCACAAGGTTATAATAGGTGGTAAAAATCAGACAAGCTAGGCCTCATGGGAACTTGACTCAACAATGAGCTCCCATTGTGCCTCACCAGAAATCAATATCCCTGCGATGTATGGAGTAAAAGAAGTCTGACGGCTGAAGCGGTATAAGGAGGGAGGGGTAGATCATCCCCACCTTGGTCTCCACCGTAGAAGCAGCCCACATCACCGCTCCTGGCAAGTGAACCACCCACCCCCCCCCATCGTCCTGTAAGGCCTCTAACAAACAAAACTGAGCTCATGCTGCATCACAAACATTATCCTAATTCATCATTCGAGATAATGGTAATCCTCTCCATCTGATAAATAGAATTAAATGTTTCCCTCTGTTGGGACAACCCCGGGATCCAGTCTGTTAACCAGTTCCTGGTTAAGCATTTTTTTTTATTTTTTTTTTTAGCAGCTGCCCAAAAATACCCAGAAAGTATTTAGCATGTCTGTCCCTCAAGTATCTGTAATACTGACAAAGCAAATATGTTTCAGGGGTCAATGTAAATCCTGGGGAGAGGGTTTCCTTAATAGCTTGTTCTAGATCCCTTAAGAATTCCATCAGCTTTGGACAGGACCAAAGTATGTGCGTATGCGCTGCACTTCCCTCCCCCAGAGTATCTCCAACACCTTGCTGTGTGGCCCTGGCTATACTTGGCTGCTATCACAGCAGGGCAGAAATAATGAACAAGATGTTTTCAGGCATATTCATGCCAGATGTGCACAAATTGCAATGCGCCCCAACTCATAGCATCCTGATTCCCATCCTTCTCCACCCAGTTCCTCTGCCCACTTTGTTGCAATGTATAGGGTATTATATGGTTGAGAGCCCTACAAGGCTTGGTAAATGAGAAAAATAAGGTGTTTGGTTGTTTGAGCTTGGGTATGAGAAGTAAGGTTGAGATCAGTGGAGGGGATGCTTTATGGTCCAGCTGGCTGGGATGTCTCACTTGGAAATACTGGAAAAAATCCCTGTGATCCAGGTCAGATGTGGTCTGCAATTCTACAAAGGCCGTCATCTCAGGACCTGTACAAAACTGTGAAAGGCAGACCAAACCCTGGTGCCCCTACTTACGAAATGTGGGATCAATATTGCCCAGATAAAAAAAACCATAGCGTTGGGCCAGGGGGCAGATCCAAAAATCAGATGGGGAGTTAGTCCTAGTTCTTCAGTCACTTTACACTAACCAGCTTGAGCCTCAGATGTCCAAAGATTAAGCTTCTACTGCAGTACAGGTTCTCACGTACTGAAGAGCAATCGGATCATATCCTGGAATGGCAACAAGAAGCGTTCTATTTGTAGCTAATATGGGCCACCAGCAAGATGATACCAGAGGAACACGACCCTCAGTTGGGTTGCCTGGAAACAGGTGTGAAGGTCTGGCAGGACTAGGCTACCCTGAGCTTTGGGAAGCATCAGAATGCATAGTCTGACCCAAGGTCGACTGCCATTCCAGTGGAATCTAGATATGGCAGTCTGCCATTTCCGCCAGATTTGTTTGGGGACAGGGACGGGGCCATGTTGGAGACTGTCTAAAAAATATGGGGAAGAGTTACCATGTAAATTGCATCAACTCCACAAATGAGGCTAAGAGGCAATGCCTGCCATTGTATAATTCCTGTTTTCAGCCTCGTCCAGAGGGGAGGGGATACAGATGCAAATCGACTTATTACTCATCTTACAACAGTTACACTTAATGACACTACTTCTAAAGCCTGCATAAAAAAGTTTTTAGGCACGTAGTACCCAATGATTTTACCTTGTACTTCTGGAAAATTATGCAAGGGAAGTGATAATTATTAAAATACTACCCAACTGATTCAACAGACTGAAGCACAGAAACACAGATTTCTGCCCACAGAAGGTGGTCTTGTGGCCTGTCAAGTCTACCTGATGTGTAGGTCCATGCCTTTTACCCCCGTCCCTATACTTGTTCCACCCTCTCCTGAAGCTCTCCACGGCATTAGCATTAACCACCTTCTCTGGCAGCATGTTCTACCCTTCCTCCACCCTTTCTGGAAAGCAGTACTTCCAGGCGTTTCTCCTGAATTTACCCCCCAATGATTTTCAGCCCTATTATATTTTTTGGATGCACTGTGCTCTATATGTTGGCATATTCTTTGTAATTTGTCAGTTTCATTTTGTCTAGCCTTTCTCCTACAATCAGTGCAACGTTTTAATAGTTTCCATGGCTGCCAGCGACAGCACAGTAGAGAAATGTTGCATGCAGCCCCCAGAAATTACACTGTCTGGCTCTGATGCTTAGAACTTGCCCGACTGAACACAAACTTACCCTGGACTTGTTTAAGGTCGATGCCCTTTTCTGCAGCAAGCTTCCTTGCTAGCGGACTAGCAAACACTCTGCCCTTCTGTGCAGCCGGAGCAGCAACTGTAGATACTGGGGCTGTTGGAACAACTGTGGCAGTAGGTTGCTGAGTGGGAGGAACTACTGCAACCTAAAGTGCCAAGGGGCAGAAAAAAATCGTCATTAACTTTTCTTGTAATAAAACAGCCTTTTCTTTAGAAGGTGTTCAAACATGAATTCTGATGGATATTACCCCACCCATCTCCGTAAGTGTATGACCCCTTATGCCTTTACACAGGGGCGTTTAATGCACAGCAGCCATCTTCCCGACAACAATTCCCTCCCCACTGCCTCCATCACTGTGAGCTACTGCTCACCCCTACCTGAGAGGCCAGGACCCCCAGACACGCTGTACTGTTTAAACTTGAAATCAAGGTCCACCAAAACAGCTCAAGGACTTGAACTCACAGTCTCTACAGGAGGCCCCAAGATTATGTTTTGATTATATAGCCACCAGCTCCCAACTGATAACGTGTGGTTGCCAGTCTAGTGCCAAAGCACTACTTTTTACGCTCTTGTTTGTATTACAGGTAGTTTTAAAAGAAATAGCAACACAGAATGAGGGTACAGAACAGAATAGCTCATGGAGGGAGGGAAGGGGATTGAAATCCTAGGCCATGTATGTGGCATGTATACTCAGAAATACCTGACTGGAGACAGAGCTCTTTGGTATTCAGTGATTATGCATTTGGTAGTGTTGTCTGCAGCAAAGGTATTCTGGCTGCATGCACCACAGAAGTAAGGCAGCTGACTCTCCAGGGGAGGGTACGGTCACCTGGTATACAACCCCTGCCAGCTGACCACAGAACAACACTGGCACTGAATGTGGAGGCAGCCTTCAGCTGCACTACCAACTAGAAAAACAGGTGTGGCCACGGCACTCCCACCAATCAGACAAAGGGAAAGGGGCGCCTGGTTTCTTAACTTAGTACTTCAATTTTTTTTTTCTCACCTGTGGTGGAGGAGGGGCTTGCGGTTTGATATTCGCTATACCAGTCTCTTTATAGTCAGCAAAGGCTGCGATATCAGACTCCTTTTCGACAATAATGCAGAGTGGTGTCCCTAGGGGCACATCTCGACTTCCTTCAGCCACAATAATCTTAGCCAGATAACCTTCTTCCTGTACCTCAAAACCTTGTTTCCAAAAGAAATATGTTAAAACGTGTAAAATTAGTTTTTTTTAAACACATTAGAAATGGGAAATTACAGAAGTAGACTCGTACACTATACTGGCTCATCACCAGGCAGTCGAAATAAGAGAGCATCTCTGGTTTTGCAAATAAAAAATAAATAAATGGTCTCACAAAATAAGTGAATGGGCTTGTCTCAAATATTACTAAGACTAAATCCATGCTTGTTGCATAAATTGCAAGAAATTGATGCTTTTGTCTCCACTGGTGATTAGACATACAGTGTCAACATACAGAAAAGATCAACCAATATTTGGGCCTTATCCTACATAGCACCTTATTTATTTATTTTTTTTATTTGCATTTTATTGAAAACATTTTTTGTGGTACATTTTAGTTACAGGAAAGCATCCTTGTATTTGTCACAGTTTGGCAGACAACTAAATATCATAGATACATAATTTGGGCTCGTAAGATCCCTTTACATTTTTCTAGAAGTCTGTAGCCCCTTATCCCTGACCTCCAGAATTCCCTTACGTCTATCCCATGCATTCTTAAGCCCATGATTGTTTCAGCCCCCACCACTTCCTCTGGCAGGGTGTTCCACTTGTCCACCACCCTTTCTGGAAAGAAATTCTTCCACGTTTCCTCTGAATCGCCCTCCCTCCAACCTCATCCCTTGCCCTCTAGTCCTGGAACATCTTTTTAGCTGGAAAGTAGTATATTCCTGCACCCTGTTCCTCCCTGTAAGGTACTTGTATGTCTCTATCATATCCCCTCTCTCCCTCCTCTCCTCCAGGGAGTACATATTCAAATCCTTCAGCCCGTCCTCATAGCACCTGTGATACAATCCCTGCACCATCTTTGTTGCCCTCCTCTGAACCTTCTCTACCCTGTCTATGTCTTTACATAGGTAAGGTCTCCAGAACGGTACACTGTACTCCAGGTGGGGCCTCACTAGTGTCTTGTATAGTTGAATTATGACCTCCCTTTTCCTGCTGGTGACGCCCCTGCCTATGCATCCCAGCATCCTATTTGCATTACCTGCTGCCTTGCTGTATATATTTCCTGTATACATCACACTGGTTTGTAGAGGTTAGACAGTCTAATGTAAAGAGTGAGATTAAATTCTCAGTACCGTATCATTTAATAATACTGACTTTTTGATTACAACTGCTCATTCTCGGCTGGCCCACCTGTGCACTGGTAAAGCGACTGCTTGTGACTCTGGCGACCTAGGCTCAGGGACAAATTCAAGATGAAGGGCCAGCTCAGAGAGGAGGATCGAGACTCCCAGAGGATCCTCTTCTCCTCAGTCTGGGAGGGACCCTGCTGCTGCCATGCGACCGCCACCTGGGTAACCACATGTGGCGATGCAGGCGGGTGTATTAGTCGGGTCAGGACAGATGCTGAATGGCTGGTGTTCATCGTGCACACAACCGGATGGCTTGGAGTACAGCCACATTCAACATGCATGCGCCCTTGCTCAGCCCCCAGTGGGCAAGCGAAGAGGAGGG
This sequence comes from Neoceratodus forsteri, assembly GCA_016271365.2. NCBI lineage: Eukaryota > Metazoa > Chordata > Ceratodontiformes > Ceratodontidae > Neoceratodus > Neoceratodus forsteri. The sequence goes on from JADMNL010000034.1 coordinate 134,586,540, forward strand.
GGAAAAAAGGGGAAAAATGGAGCCCGTAGCGATACGGGATGAAGTGCTACCAGTCTCGCAGGCCCGACTCGCTAACTGCCCACTTGTCTCCAAAAGAACTAGACTGCTGGTGGGAGCCTAGGCAGAGGGGTAGGTGCGGGCAGGAAAAGAAACAGAAGGCAGGTAGGAGGCTGAAAGTCATGTTAGTGCACAGATGGGGGCAGCTTCGGGGGGGGGTGTAAAATGTAATAAAACAAAGATCTGCCCATTCTCACCTTAGCCTACAGCGTAAGGGTTATCTTTCAGAAGTCTAAGAAAACTTTGGTCCAATCGTTAGTGCTCTCTGTTATTCACTATGATGTCCTGATTTACTCTGCGGACAGGGACTCCTCTTTGAAGAGAGTTAAAAATAGCATCTGTCATTTAATTATCTCTAGCTAGCACTTTACTCATCATTATAATTTATATTTTTAATTCAATTGGTTCTCCTTATGTTCCAATTTCAGACTGATTTGTTTGTGGAGGCTTGAGCAGAGTATATGCTGGAAATTTAAAACTTGTATTTTTTTGGCAAATTGATACTGAAATTTTGTAGTGAAATCTTCGCATCTGTAGCCAAACATTTCATTTTGCACTTATCATCCTTAAAATTTGGCGATACAGAGCCCCACCTCTAAAAATACTCAAACCCAGAAATGAATAACTACATGCAACTCCTTCTCCCTTACTGCCCCAATCTTTTCTCCTGTCCTTCCTATCCTCCTCACTCTCCTCTCCCCTTCCCCTCTATTTCCCTCTCCCTCCCTCTCTCCTTCCATCCTCTTTTTCCTCCCTTATCTCCTCTCCTCCCTCAACCATTTCCCCTCCTTACCTGCCCCAATCCTCCACCCTCAGCCCCCTCTCCGCCCCTGACTAAATCCTCTTATCAATTGCCCAGCATTGGGCCTATACTTCAACTACCCATGAGGACTCAGCTGCGCTATTACCTTGCATCTTACCTGTATAGGACTGTAAATAACTGTTTGTTGTAGCAAGCGAAACTACTGTTCACTGTACTGTACATACGCTGTTATTCTTGTGTCAATCCAATTGCCCCCTCCCTCCTGGACGCATCTGGAAACAAGTCAATTCAAAGCTCAGTACGTCTTTCCTGGTGAAATGCTTTATTAAATAAACAGCAACATGTGATTTGGCGTGTGGCAGCTTAAACAATGTTTTAATTTGCTCCAGAACTCGGGTGGTCTACACATCAGCGTGTCGCTGGGATATCTGCCTCTCCAGCCAAAATTCTTTAAAATAGACAAATAAAATAGTCATCAATGGAATGTATGAATAATTGGCAACATGCTCCCAACATATTATACTTTTTATGATTCAGATCTGAGACCAGTGCGCTCATTGTGCTTTCAGTATGTTACAGACTCTGCAGGGATCAAAATTAGGTTTTCACGTACAAGTCAACAGGGTTAGTGACTGGGAAAAACCACTAGTCCTACAGCTATTACAACAGTCCAATTGGTGTATACCGAGATGTTACTTCCTCCAGTAGAAGCCCTCCAAGAAAAAGGAGGACGATCTTGTACACCACTCCCCAAAGGTGCTGCTGGTCAGACAACCGCTGGACAGTGAAGGGCTATGCAAGAATCGAAATGAGTGAAGGATATTATCAAGCTGGCAGAGAAAAAGGATTACGGTGGTTGCTCACGAAAGAGATAAAAATCTGTGGGGGAGATTATGTATCAATTGGCAGATAACTGCTTTCAACAGTGAACATCTGAACCAATTTCTCCATTCAAATTGATTCTTGATTACGTAAAAGATCGGTCACTGGGAATGGACTGGACTGCTATAAATGACAGCAAGTTTTTGAAATGCGATCATCCTATCTGTCCAACTCCCTGCACTCTGCCGAAGGTCCACTAATCTGCGAGGATCCCTCCAGGAAATCCCACAGTGCCTGGTGTAGGGTCCCACTGAGGGTGCCTGCAGATCTCAGAGTCATTTTCTTAGACAACTGGTACCTGAAATTCCAAGTTATTTAAAAGATATCATGCATTTAATTAGTAAAACAGAAGAAACTGGTTGGGCTGAAAATGTGTGCTGGCTCTCTGTTGATACTGTGTTCGTCTACACTTGTAGTGAACATTATAATGGTACCTCAGCTGCCATGAGTCTTTTTTTTCCTTCTAAAAACAGTTCTGTGAGAGTACCTAGAGATTTTATTTCAGAGCTATTAAATGTACTCACAACTAATTCACATTTAATGACAGGTTCTATTTGCAGTTAAGGGGGACTGCCATGGGCGTCTCCCTGGCACCCTCTCATGAAAATATTCCCTTGGGTTGGTGGAAGAGCAGGGTTCTTTGTTTCTGTCCTGAATCTCCATTTCAGACTCAGTTTTCATTGATATTATTTGTGTCTTGGATGGAATCTGGACAGTACATCTGATTTTACTGATTGACTGAATGACAACAATCTTTTTAAATTTTTCCTGTACACAAGACGCTGATCCTTTTTTAATGGAATTCTTTTGAACAGCGACATGCAACTGGTGCAGCTTCCACAGGAGGCAGCAGCCTGCTTCGGTCAGAAAGCTCCGACAGCATTCCATGTGGCCAGATCTTGAGATTCAAAACAAAACTGTACATTAGAATAAACATTTAGGTGGGAATGCCAACTTGCCAGATTCAGAGATGGGGACATTCAGTGGAAATTGTAGGTAAAGTTTTGATGAAAACTGAGAAAAATTGATAGTGGTACACTCTCAGTGCCAAAGCAAATAAAATATAATGGCATGCCACAATTCACATTTGTAACTGATGAGAAATCAATGGGTATAACAAGAATCATAAAGGAGAAGTGGAACATTTTGAGGGCAGATCCTCTAATTGCTCCATTAGTCAGTGATGAACCAAGAGGTAATTACAGCAAGGGGGAAAAGTCTGGCCCACCACTTATAAAGCAATACAGACAGGAGAACCCAATTAAAAGGACACATTCATGCCAAGCGGGCATCATGGTTTGAAAGCCCATGAAACGCTCTTTCAAATGAGGTACTGGGCTCAACCGTAGCTGGAAGCACTCTGGAGATACAGATGACCAGGTTTAATCAATATTATTACTACAGTGCGGCCATTTTTAGAACACTGATGTCACTGAGGAACAAGCTGTGCCCAACTACAATGAATCAAGCACAGTTTGCTCCTCAGTGACATCACAAAATTCTAAAAATCGCTGCACTGTGGTATTAATATTGAACAGACTCAGTCCTCTATATTGCTGGACTGCTTCCAGCTACAAGTACGCCCAATACCTTGATTGAAAGAGCTTTTCGTGGGCTATCAAACTATGTCTGCCACTGTACACGAATGCTTCCCTTTAAGACAGGGTTATACACTTGCAAATGTTGTAATGCTCTCTCAGTTGAGGGCACTTGCCTGAAATTTGTCCACTCACTAACCAAGAAGAAATTCCTGCTTAAATAATATGCTGACTTCAGGACCTCATTTGCGGTTTATGTGGGATGGTGCAATTGTGCACAAAATCTAGGTGGCATACACAGTCCACCTACGGAAGTGTCACATCCTGAAACATGTAACAGCAATTTTGGTTGTGATTTAAGAAAATGCCCTGGCTACACAATTCAGTGGGCATCATCTTTGCAGTCCAACAACCTTTAAATTTAGGGCATTGGATTGTACCCCCCCACCCAAGGCGTGGTGGGATAGAACCAAAATACTTCTTCAGAAGGAGGCCAAATGGACTGTGCAGTTAAATTTGTCGATGCCTGTGGGCTTAAATGACAAAACAGATTTCAAGCCATTTTTCTAAATGAAACATGAATTTTGTTTGCAGTGTAGTTAAATGTCATCACCTGGGAATATGTATTTCTGATAACTTATACTGGTAATCATTTAAATTGCTAATGTATATAAAAAGTTCTCTAAGTTGAAATTTTCCTGGAAAGATCCAGTAGTTTTTTTTTGGGCCACCTTCCCATGGCTTCCCACTGCCCCACTCCTTCAGGCTCTCATGCCGCGATCTTCCATCCAAATGCCCAAACAGCATCAGCTCCGTCACCACATATCACCCATCCGACCCCTGCTCTGGGCTGGCCTGTCAGGCCCGCCGACTGATCCAACTCGTCCCCAGACAGAAGCTAATCCAGGGACATCGGTCGGAGGAGCAGGAATGGACCAGGGCTGCGCAACCTCTGGTGGCATAGGAAGCCTACCTGAGGCCATCACCCTGGGTCGTTGTCAGCCATTTTCTCAGGGTCCCACCCATCACCCTGCATTGCATCCACTGTGACGCCCTGGGGCCAAAAGTGCTCAGTGTGTGGTCACCAACGCCAAGAACACATTTGCCCTGTCACCACAGGGAGCCACTAACGAGGTGGCTATAGCACTCCACCCAGCCCAGGAGGGAGGTGTCAAAAGGACACTCTGAACTTCCTTGCTGCTGGTTTACGAGATCGGGACATGAACCCCATTCACCAGCGTGCCAGAGCGATGCCACAGAGATGGTTATACAGTAGTCTTTAAATGTATTATATGGGATGCATCAGCAGCTGGGCTATCTTCCTGAGCACTCTAGATATACACCGATATGTGATGACATTTGCATAGTCCCACTACTAATTCCAGGCAATTATTAACCATAAAAATGTTAATCTTTAAAGAAAAAAAAAAAAGTTTGTTTAGTGGTCTGGCTTTGCAAAATACTGGTAAGCGCACCACACTTAATGTTTTTATTAGCATTTATGATATCCATTAAACAATTTATTCTGGACACATAAGGCCCAATCTACGAAGCTGTCCAGCACAGACTCGATTCAAGCGCATCTCTACTGCAGCATGCTTCATCCTGATGCCCATCTGCACTGGACAGCATCCACAGCCCCCACACGCTGCACTCTGACAGTGCAGAGCTTTGTTTGGGACAGGGGACACAGAAAAGCTGAGCTGGATGGATGCCTGGGCTGTCTGGGCAGTGGATCCCTAACTGCGTACAAAGCAGAGCTGGTGGGATACAGCAGTTCTCCAAGGACCGCTGTATCTCAGTCAGAACTACAAAACATTTTAATCAGTGGCCAGCTGGTATGGTCCCTAGTCCACCCTGGAGTCTCAGAGGGATGTGGGTGGGGGGCTGATCAGGCCCCAAAGATACAACTGTGGCAGTGCTAAGAGGGAGGTACTTGCTATGGCAACCATTCGGGCCATGTAGCCTCCATGCCCTTCTATAATACAGAGTTTTGTTTCTGCACATGGCACATTCATGCCCCTGCCCCCCTCCCAGTCAGCTGTGTAACCTCACGCAGGGCTTGGGTGCAGAGCCTGTTAATTCCCTTGAGTACCCCACAAGTGTGCATCATGCACGAAGGGGGTACTCAGGCTTTTTGCAGCCCTCTGCACATGTGGAAGGGCTGTGAGCCTTCTGTGGATCAAGCCCTTGTGTTTTTTCTTGCACACTTTTTTTCATGGGATTCATTTTTTTTTCATGGATTTGATTAATGTGGGCTGATTTGCACTGAAGGTACAGTGATTCCTGTGTAACTAACACCACGCCCTGATGAAGCCTCACTCTGGAGGCAATACATAGGAGTGTCCGCCTCTGTTCATGTGGTCATCATTCTGCACGCAAGTTTCAGTAGCTATACAACACAATAATTATACTGGCCCGATATAAAATCTACCAGCATTTGGCTAGTGGTCCGGTGCCAGTTTTTATATCCTATACTGCCTGGAAGCAATGCAACTTACCTACCGAGTTTCTTCCTGCTAACAACTATATCTGCCGACCACCGAAGGGTATTGTTTTCTTAAGTCCAGTTTAACATTAACAGCAGTATTTCATCTCGGATGGTAATAGTAATAGTATAACTAAAAACTGCTCTGCTGGATGGCATCAGCAGTAGCAAGCATGTTAAATTATCATATTGGAGACAATGTTTCATGCCACAATCTCTACTTCTCTGCCCTAAGTCAGAAGAGCAAAGGCCTGCTGCTAAGGCTGTACATTTAGGCTGGGGGAGTATGTCTTCCGGCTGCACAGAAACCTTGGGTGTGGAGGCCTTGATGTCATGGATGTCCTGCACAAGCTGGTGTCTGGGTAGAACTTAGCACGATGCACTAGGGAGATAGGGCATGCTTACTTTCAGTGGGGAGTAACACAGTAATGATCAACACACAGGACAGCTGACCCCGGCTTTTATGTTACAGGACCTGGCACCACTTCCAGTTCCAGCTGAAACCAACATGTATTTTTGCCAGGCTGCTGGAAGCCAACCTGGATCCCACACACCACTGCATGGCAGTGCTTGGCCCCACATGCTCATGTAACCAAGGGGAAGGGCAGCCTTACAAAAGCAGCAAAACGTCTTCTGCCATGGTTAAAGCTTCAGGAGACCAGGCCTCCCCAACCTTCTGTCCCGACTACAGTATCTGAATTGGTCACTCACAGGGGCACTACCTGAGTACTATAGAGCGGGCACAAGTGAGCCACTCCCAGTCTGCAGATTAAGGAGGCTGGAGGAGGAAAAACAGTTGAAGGAAAGGAATCTGGTTTTAAGCAGTGGTTTTCATACCCTCTGTATCTCAAAGTGCCTTGCAAGCCATGAAATCCTTCAGCTATTAGGGAAGAACCAGGAGGGGTTAGATAGATTAAAATAAATAAATAAATAAATAAAGAAAAAAAGACTGTCACACCTACGGTGTAAAGCGAAACTGTGAAAAGTATTGACTAGTGATCCACTGGGGATAAGTCACTGTTAGACTCCTGCTTTACTTCACCTATTCTTTTCATGTCAGAGGCAGAGTGTGATCTAATGGTTAGAGTACCAGCCTGGCAGCTGAGACATCACAGGTTCAAACACCACTATTGTCAAACATACTCACTGTGTGACCTTGGTCGGGTCACTTATCCTCTCAGTGCTCTAGTCCACCAAACAGTGGAAATGGGAAGAAGCACGACTCCACTGGAAACTAAGATCTTGCATCTCTGCTGGCCTATCCTGGGTAAAATAAACTGTAACAAAAAAGCATGCTTACGGGCTGGCCCGTCGGCGCAGCAGTTGGACTTCTGTCTGTGACGCTGGCGACCCGGGTTCGGGAACGGACTCGGGTCACTGGAGGACTTGCCGGGGGAAGAAGGGAGGAGCATCCATAGACAGCTTGCCTTCTCTAGGGGGAGGGTGGGGATGCAGTTCAGTGTCTGCTGACCCCTAGCAGAGGCTGGGGGTACAGTGTCACGTCTGACCCACTATATCTGCGGAGCGAAGGACGTCTGACGCTTGTCGTGACGTCAGTGGCACGTTGTTCCTCGGGAGAAAATGGTGCCAGGGCCGATCGGGTGACGGCCTCCCGGATCTCCAGCTCTGGGCTCCCAGACCTTCATCTGCCACCTCTGCAGCACCCAGGGTCATGAAGTATGGCCAAAAAAAGTCTCATCCCTCAAGTAAGTAAGAGACCCACCCGATGGAGGGATACAGCGGGGATACCTGGGTAGGCTGCAAATGTGGGGCGGTGGGGTCGGGAGACTGTCTGGCTGGGAAGATCCTCTGAGGGGCCCAAAGGAGTGATCGGCTCTGGTATGGAAGGCGGAAAAACAAATAATGCCAAAAAAAAAAAAAGCATGCTTACTGCCTACCAATTGTTGCCTTGTCTGTTTCAATCTCTGCTAGCAAATCTCCTTCACTTAACTTCTCGCCGACCTTCTTCTCCCACCGCTGGACTGTGCCCATTGTCATTGTAGGTGACAGAGCTGGCAGGAGAACCTGTCAGAGAGAAAGCATTACGAGGAGTTTACTTTTTTTAGTACACATTGATGTGAAATTACACAAGAAAGGTAACATGCTCCCCACCACAGAAGAGTGGATAATGTGCTTGTCTCTCTACATTTTAGGTCTAGAAAACTGACTGTCAAAAAGTTGGCATCACTAGAAAATAAGAGAGAGATTTTTATAAGTTTTCAGAAAGAATTTTATATCATCGTCTCTGACATTTTCAACTAGGATAACATCCAGCAACCTTTAAACCTTTGAAACTCTTCGGGTACAATAATTCAACTTGGCACCTCTCACAAAGGACCCATGGTCCTTAAGGCTTGTCTGTCAAAAGTAAAGCCCCAGCACTGTACCTAAAAAACAACTAGCCCAGTGTCGCTCGGCACGTAGACTGTGGCTTATACCTAGAGCCCCACACTGTGCACTGGGAGGCAGTCTAGGGTGCACTGTGTAGCTAGTGCATACAGATGCTGAAGGACTGAGACTTAAGTACATCACACTACATTAGCGCCTCCTTCAGTGGAGCTAGGGTGCGGCACAGTACATCTTGGATGAGAACACACTGTCCCGTCCTCCCCTTAAAGGTTTTCTTGGCCTTATGTAAAGAGATGGGAGGGCACAAGGCGGCGGTGAAGAGAATAAAATGCAGGGTAGGTGCAGTGGCATAAAATCAGTCTGCCCACATCCCAGAGGCCTCCCCAGAAACACCTGTCCTCCTGCTGGGTCCTAGTGGCTGCAAGCAGACCCACTGCATGGAAGAAAAACTGCAGGATCATCAGGAAAATGGCATCTGGTGACACCAATGGAAAGGGATCCACCGGTGCCAAGGTGAGAGCCCATACTGACAGAGATACGGACCCTGCAGCAGAGACTATAGAAAGAATTTTATACTGCATGGTCCATGTCCCAGTGTGTGATGTGTCAAGCTCCAATGTTAGCAACCAAGGTTCGGGACCAGACTCGGGAGGTGGTTTAGGCTGCTGGGGGCGGGGTGTGTGGGGACAACTGGGGTGGTTCTCCTATACAACAGTTCTCCCAGCCAGGGTGGGACTCCTGGCACCAAGTTCTCCCACTACAAGCCCCCCCCCCCCAGTGGGCCAGGGAGCTATGCTCCTCTGCAGGGTGTCTCTCTCCAGCCTGTCAGTGCACTGGCTGGCATTGTGGGAGGGTCTGTTGGACAAAACTTAAAAAATCCCACCCACAAGCTATCTGAATGAGAATAAGGGTTGCTGGCACTCTCAAGCACTGCTCCATGTGGATCCATGCCGATTCAACTGTAGGAGAACAGCAGACAGTGTTGGTAGGTCAATTGCAAGAGACCCGGCCATGGGTAGGATAATGAACCAGGAGGCGAAAAACATGATTAAAAAAAGCCAAATTATTTAAGTATCCCATAGCACAAGTAACAGTGGTTTTTACCTTCAAGTGAGGAGGATAGGAGCTGCCAGGTGCCTGAGTCGAGGTAGCTGCTGCCGCTGCAGGTGGCGGTGCTGCTGCCGCCGTAGGAGCAGAGGGTGCTGCAGAATCCACTGTGTAACTTTTAAAGGCATCAATATACTCAGGCCTACAGAACAGCAGCAAAATAAAAGCATCAGATCTACAGGGATTACCACCCACCTATCCACCGGAGAATATAGGACCCCCATCTAAGTCCTACCACCCTCCCACCAAGTTCACAGACTCCCACTCCTGACAGTCACCTTAAAAACATTATTTCAATGACCAGAACTGCATGGAAATCCTCATCCTCTCACTACAGGGCCCAAATGCCGCTATCTTGTCCCAGTAGTGCTTAGTGTATAATCGTGCAACGCACAACTGGAGCAAGACACTATCATTCAGGCCCCACAGTGAGAGGATGAGGCTCCTTTGCCAGGTGTAGGACTTATTTTGAAGGTAACAGCTTCAGATGGGAGTCTTTTGGTGCACAGTTGGTGAGGCTCAGATGGGAGCGGGTGGAAGAATCTAATGGAGAAGGGGGACAAATACCTCTGAGCCAGCTGTCACTGAAATTTTGGGCACCGACACTTGAATTTTGGAAAATGTACAACACGTTAGACAGGGCAACAAAAGCTTCGAATGCTGTAGAAACTAGAGCATTTATCTTCTGCTTTAGCACCATCATGAATTAAAGTTCTGTTTCAAGTCTGAGTTTACAGCTCCATCTCTATGGGCAGCACCTTCTCCACATGAAATGGTTGTGGGACACAGCAATTCTGAGGGGGTGGGGGGACCTTGAGCAAATCACTTAGCCTCCCACTGCTCCAATCCACCCAGCTGCAGAAATGGGTACAAGCAGGACCCCAGTGGAAAGGATATGCTGAAGTTCATCCGACTATCCAGCGCTTTGGGATACACTGTGTATGAAAAGTGCTACATAAATGTTGCTTCTTTTTCTAAATAACTCAAATGATGACTGAGCTGGCCTACTGATGCAAGCGGTAGTGCTACTGCTTGCAACATCGACAACTCTGGCTCGGGAATGAGCCCAAAGCATCAGAAGGTCAGCTGGGGAAGGACTGAATGTCAGCAGACAGCTCTCATCCTCTGGGGCGGGTGGGTTGTGGCGCTCGGCGATAGTCCGACCACCTAGTGATGGCTGCACTTCAGTGAGTCAGAGACCACAGGAACAAGGAGTCTGAAGGAGAGGCGGATGTTGGTGCGTCAGGGCATGGGAGCACGTCTGACATCACCAGGATGTCGCTGCACATCCCCTCCTCCAGAGTGGAAACAGGTGCTGGATGAGAGGGTGATGCTGCTCCTGCCCACCACATCCTGCGCGGCTCGACCTGCTCTGGGCTGGCAGCCACTGGCCTTCACCTCCACCTGTGGCCAAATCAGTGGGGAGTTCACCAAGTAACAAAGGCAACCCTGCCTCGAGGGGCAAGTCAAGGGGTCTGGCCACAAGGTGCATCACGGGTGGATCAGGGAAGCCCCAGTATCGTGAGCAGAAGGGCCTTGGCCAGGTGGGATATCAGCACTGGAGATGGCCGAAAAAGGTTTTTGTCCACGGCAGGGAAGGGATAAAATGAAGTAAAATAAATAAAACGAGGGCTGTCCCTCCCAATGTGAGGCAGCTGCAGCGTATTGGGGGGGGGGGGGCTACAATACCACCCCTGCACATTTATACAGAATCGGGTGGAATTTCAGATTTCTTAGTGAATAACAACATCAGGATCTTGGTACTCTGCTAAGAATACAACTTTTCCTTAAAGCAGTACTATGTTTTAGTTAATAATGTATTTCTGACAAAAATACATTTTTCTTTTCATTGCACTTCATCACTGAATGGAGGTTTGGGGCTTTGAAGTTTGTACAGGGTTTTTTAAATAAGCTGAAAAAACTGAATGGCAGTTTAATGCATGAAAATGCTCATTAGTTTTGAGAACGCATAGCACTTGGCACAGATTAGCAAAATTTTAAAAAATGATATAGTTTTATTAATGTGGTGTACTGTGCCATGGATTCACTCAAAAAATGGTTAGCAGTCTACTGCTAAGCATTTATAAAAATGGTCAGTATTACCCCCATTTCGCTTAGCGTTTGCTATACTATACTAGCTATTTAAAACCCGGTTTTACAAGTAAGTGCTCTGCGGCTATGCCCACTATGGATTTTGGTGTGGTGTGGTGTTGTGCTGTTTACCCTCAGAAATGTGTGTGCTAGCGCTCCCCTAAAACATAAACAGTATACTGTAAATCCAGCACATGAAGACAAAAAGGAACCTTCAGGGACCGACTTTCACACAGCTGCTAGTTGTGGCCATCTCTACTGACTTGGGTCATTAATCATAAAACTAGTAATAAAAGCTGCTTAAAGGAAAGCTGTCCTTTGCAGGGGCTTCTGCCCTTGCAAACCGTACCCTTCGGTTAAGCTTTATTGAGAAAATCGCCTTTTTCCTCGCGCCGCAAAGTAGTTTATTTTAATTCGGAAAAGTCCGCTACCCGGAAGTATGGCAGATGCTGGGGCGGCTCCATTACCTGTAAAGGTGCGGCGCTGCACCATTTGCTTCAGTAGAAATGCGCGATGCACGGTGCTCGCCACGCACATTTATGGTTACTGGAGCTGCCCAAGCATCCGCCATACTTCTGGGTAGGACTTCTCAGAATTAAAATAAATTACTTGGCGGCGCAAGGAAAAAGGTGACTTTCTTAATAAAGCTAAACCAGAGGGTAAGGTTTGCAAGGGCGGAAGTCCCTGCAAAGGACAGCTTTCCTTTAAAGAGAATTTCTGACCTATTTGAGAGCAACTACCACTCACACATAGTGGCAGCTGTCCTCGTCGGCAGTTATTCTAGCCTGGTTTTACTGAATAACAGCAACCTGTACTTTAATAATACGACTCGTAACTTTACTTTAGATAGTGGAAGCCCCCTGTATTCAGAGTGCGCGGGTTTGACCGCCATGCCCCCCCCCGCGCTGAAGCACGTAATGATGTGTGGCCAGGGAGAGTGTGGGGGCGCACCCCATTGAAATGAATGGGGCTTGATTTCTCATTTGTTTTTAAGCTACAAAATGGTCACTTGGTGATTAATGAAGGACACCGCTCGACTACCAAGGGCTATATTAGTTGGCGGTGTCTTTCATTAATCGCAATGTTTCATTCTATAACAAAACAAAAGAACCCCGATCATTCCATAGAACACTGCTCTCCTGGTTACATGTCATTACATGCCGGAGGAGGCATGGCAGCCAAACCGAACACTCTGAATAGAGAGGGCTTCCACCGTCTAAAGTAAAGTAGTGTCCGCTGAATAGTCATTCCCTTTCCCCAGACCCACTCCATCCCACCCCTACTAGGTCCATATAGAGATGTAACCCACTGTCTTCTCTCAGGACCTACTATATTCATGATTTTAACATACAATTTGCAACATTATGTAACCTAAGTGTATCTATGTTAAATGTTTCTTTTTACTGCACCTGTAATGTTGTCCACTGTTGTAATCTGCACTATGTTTTGTTGTCTGCCCTCCCTGCGATGAGGTGCCTTTGTAAACGAGTTTCTGACTCAAAGGTTGTGATCCAGACTTATAATAAATAAATAAAGGAAAGTTACGAGTCATGTTATTAAGGTACAGGATGCTGTTATTCAGTAAAACCAAGCTAGAAAAGCTGCCAATGAGGGCGGCTACCACTATGTGTGAGTGGCTGCTTACATTGGAAAGTAAAAAAAAAAAAAAAAAAACATTTATAACAAACCTAAGTGTCAAAAATACAGTATTGCAAAAAAAAAAAAAAAAAAACACTATATAATGAAATTTTTGACAACCAACAAATACTGCTGCTTTAAATAGCCCCCCCCCGTGTAACTCATTATTTTCATTTAACTCGTTACATTTTGTACCCAGTGGGTCAGTATCCCACATAGGCACATCTCTGAGATGAACCCTAGTAGTGAGACAAAATAATAAAACCGTGCCTAGTTCAGCTCCCTACATGTGGTAACATCAATACCATGAAATGCCTTTCCCTTCAGGTGTCTAGCAGCCCAATCTTGAAACTCTGAACAGCACAGGTGTATGGGACCTCTCCCTCAAATATCACCTTAAACTTCAATTTGCTCCCACCCTATCTGAACTGTACTGGCTCTCTTCCTTTTGACACATTTACTCTCTCCAAGAGCCCCGTGCTGCATTGTTGCTGCCCTTCCCTATGCATAGTACTTCCATACTGATGTTCTGTTGTGTTCACAATTTTTTCCTTGGTTCCCTGGATGTTATTAACTACAGTATTTCAGTCTAACCATATGTTATTGCAATAATTGCAACACACTTTTTAAAATTTTCTCTGCTTCTTACACCTTTTTATCTATACTTTTGCAAACAAAAAGTGTTTCTTTCCTGGCACTGGCTTGACAGATGCACTGTCCTCGAGCCACACTTTGGCAGTCATTGTGCTGCTTGGCAGAGGGAGATTTACCCCGTTTAGTTTCTCTGTATGGTCCTACTCCCCCGGACATCGGCAGAAGGCTGTACATCCAGGCTGCCAGCATGCTGATGCACATCCCAGACAAACACCTAAAGGAGTTCTCCCCCTCCTCTGCTGGCAATACCAGCCATGTATCCATACGTGGCAGTAACACAGCGTGATGTGTCGGACCTCTCTCCCTAGGAGGAGAACATACCCATGGCGCTCAATCCTCCACCCCCCAACTACACAGGTGCTTGTTCCTGCGCCCAGGTTGTTGGCATCATAAGCGGACTGTAGCAGTATTGTTGTGCCAATGGGCGGGTCTTTATACTTTTGACCTGCGAGTCTGCATTTATCCAGGACTGTATTTATCTGCAACTTTCTTGCTGGTATCATTTTTGTTGTGTGCATGTTTCTTATCTTGTACCTTTCCCTGTCCCCGTCACTCCCAGAAACGAGCCCTGGCCTGACGTGCCTTTCCTGGTTAACAATTTACAATAAATAAAACGGTAACGAAAACACAAAAAAAGCGCCAAAGGGTTCGCTCACTTGTCAACTGTGATGCAGATAATGGAACCGACTTGCACATCTCTGGTTCCCTCTGCAACAAGGATCTTGGCCAAGTAGCACTCTTCAAGGCTCTCAAACCCCACGGTCGCTTTATCCGTCTCCACCTTGACACATAAGACACTACACATTAGTTTGGGCCTGCTCAAACAAAGGCGCACATTGTTTTAAGGGTCACAAGGCTTGGTGGTTGTTGTCAAAGCTGAAAGCATAAATTCCAGCCATGGGACTCCCGTTAATGCACATGCAATAGTGGACCGTTCGTGTAAGGCTCACCTCAGCTATAAGGTCCCCTTCATTGATTTTTTCGCCTTCTTTCTTTTCCCAACGGGCTATCGTTCCCATCTGCATTGTGGGAGACAGGGCTGGCAAATTCACCTGTGAAATACAGAGGTCTTAATCACTAACAACATTTACACCAATATATAACAAGTTTTTTATTTATTTATTTATTTTTTTATAACTAGTTCTTTCTCGTGGCATCCAATGTTCATTTTAGCTTTCTGCTCTTCTATGGCCTCCACCATGAGTCATCCCTAATCCCATGCAAAATACAACCGGCCCACCTTTATATGAGGCGTTTGGGGAGGGCAATTATTGTATTTATGGCTCCTCAACGATGGCTGCTTGATCCCTTCCACTTCCTTTGCTGCCTTGATCCTGCCCCCATGCCAAGTCGTTTCATGACGTCTTACTTCAGAGAGTACTATAGATCTCTTCAGAGACATGCATGGAGGGGGGGCATCTTTCATGCATAGATTTTTTAACAGTTTAGAGGGCTATGTGTTCAAATATCAAAGCCACCATACTCCTTGCAACCTTTACGGACCCTACATACAGATCTTGTTCCACACTGTCTCTCTAGTACCCTACCTCAGAATGTACCAAATACCTAAACCTGAGAAGCTTTCTTAGTTCAAAGGTGGCCTTAACTTTAAACAAACTGCCATTTATTTATTTAAAACATATCCTTACTAGATAAGCAGAGTCCAGGAGGGCTAGTTTCAGTTCACGACTTTTTTTTTGGGGAGGGAAGGCATAAGGTCACAAACATAGGTACAAAGTGCAGACGCACATTTACATTTGCATGTTAATTTAAAAGTAATTTTATACATATTGATACACCATGGACATAAAGTACATATCTGCAAATATAATATTACAGACATACAATATAATGTGTAAAATATACACTTGCATTCAAGTAAAACAGCTGAGGCAAACATATATAAAGGGATGCCATGACATATGGAGTGAATAGACGAGGACAATCACCTGAAGGAATCCACAGATACACAGCTGAGGACTGTACATGCGGTGCCCTATCACAAGCAATGTTAGGACTGTGGAGGTAGAGGAAGGCTACCTAGTAGCCCGACACCAACTCACGAGGCCAAGAAAGTGATCTATTTTGGCAACCCAAATGGGTGTGGCCACTGAGCCTCCTATGGGCAGTTAAAGTACCACAGAAGGGCCTTCTAGTGAGCTTTGATTAGGGACTCTGCAGACTGAAAGTCTGGAGAGGCAGTTAGCCTAGAGGGTAGATTGTTCCAACTTCCAGATATTAGGTCGGCAATATCTGATAGACGTGCCTACAGCCATGAATCATAGGCAAGCAGGGGCAGGGTGCATAATTGGGAAGTGGTAGAGTCTGGACTGCGGGCTCCACAGAGCCAAAGAATGCTGTATGCTCCGTTATCTTCTAAAAATGCTGAGCCTAAAAAAATATCCCGATCAGTTTATCTGCTCATTTTTATTTTTCTGGAACTCTTCTTTTTGTTGAGCACAACAGGTATGTTTCCATAAGCACCACAGTTTAGACTCATTGTTAGTCTCCTCTCTCTCAATCCTCTGCCAGGGCCCATTGTGTGAAGTGTCTCTGGGATGCAGAAGCTTACTGAGCTCAAAGCTTGTTATCAGTTCCGCCGTTAATGATGTCTGTCCACAACAGCCATGTGGGCTGATGTTCTTGTTTCGTGTTCTCGTAGTTTTAATAGATCGTGTGGGGGCTGCAGTGGCACAGTAGGCAGGGAAAATGGGCAGACTGGATGGGCCAAAGGGGTCTTTATCTGTCTACAACGTCTATGTTTCGATGTAACTAGTTTAGCCCCTGTAGCTTTAAAGTCAGCTTTTACTTAGAACAATGTATAAACAGTATAATGATCATCTCCCCCACCTAATCTGCTGTAACTAGTACAGGGGGGGAATTTACAAATTTCTGGCTAGTTTAAGTCTTTTAAAGCTATAACCCTTATGACTTGCATGATGTATCTGGCGTTCTGTCTACAAGTAAAACCCATATAGAAACATAGACAATGACGGCAGAAAAAGACCAAAGATCCATCCAGTCTGCCCAAGTTCCCTATAACCCCTGGAACCTGCTGTTCCTCCAGGGCAGTAGCCCTCCCCGTTCTCTCTCTAGTCTCCTCCCTGATCCTACTGCCGCCAGTAAAGTACAGTTATGCAAGAACTTACTGTAACAGTAGATCTTCGAGAGGCTCTTGCAGTAGGTAATCACTTGTAGGATTGGTGCCCCCTGGCGTCAGGACCGCACGGAAACATTTGCTAGCATCGTTTGATGGGGGACTGCCCACCAGACGTCACATGACTGACGTCAGCATGACCCTATATAGTGGGCGGTCCCCATGTCCACCCTCCAGTTCTCTCGCCGGAGACCAAAATGGTCATGAGAGGAAAGAAGAGGCTCCTGGATCCAAGAAAAAAAATAGCTTTCTGGAAAGAGAGCATGTAACTACCCCAATAAGATAAGGGGAAGGTGGGTGCGGAAAAAGGTTACCTACTGCAACAGCCTCTCTCGAAGATCTATTTGTTAGAGCAAGTGCTTACGTAACTGTACTTTCTTACTTCGAGAGGGCTCTTGCAGTAGGTAATCATTTGTAGGAACAAGTCCCAAGCAGTAAAAGGTCCAAGGGACATAGAAGAATGAGAGGCTGGGACATAGAAGAACTAGAGAGGCTGGAACGTAATCCCAGGATAAGTTAGGACAAGAGTCCCTGGAGGACTGCTAGTCCAAAATTGGCCCTCAGTCTCCAGGCAATGTCCAGACTGTAACGTTTTGTGGAAGCGTAGACAGAACTCCACGTATCTGCCGCGTAGATATCTGCTGCAGATACATTTCTGAAACAGGCTGTGGAAGCAGCCATTCCCCTGGTAGAATGTCCTTTTACCTGACCCGGAAGGACCTTACCATACTTCCGGTAAAAAAAAGTAATGCAGTTTGCAAGCCATTTTGACAAACACTGCTTGGAAACTGCCGCACCCTCCTGTTTGGTGCGAAAGAAATGAAAAGTTGATCCGTCTTGCAGATGACATCTTTAGTCCTGTTCGTGTAATAACATAAAATCTTGTGAACATCCAATGTATGCAGGATGGCTTCCCCTCGATTAGAATGCTTGGGATAATATACCGGCAATTTCAAGGACTGACAGAGAATAGTTTCCGACATGACTGTAGGAAGAAACTTAGGATTTGTACGCAGCGCCACCCTGTCTCTGTGAAAAATCAAATAAGGCACCTTGCATATCAGGGCCCAGAGGCTCAGAAATTCTACGAGCTGAGGTAACTGCAACTAAAAATAATGCTTTCCAGGACAAAAAGCGCAACTCACAGGAACTTGCTGGCTCAAAGGGAGGTAAGGTTAATTCCTCTAACAGAAAATTAAGGTCCCACTGTGGAGCAGGGTTACGCACCGGGCGTTTCAGATGCAGGATACCTTTCAAAAATGTTTTGGAGACCTCTAACTGAACCACTGCCCTGCCACCAACTGGATCATGGTAGGCAGAGATGGCTGCCAAATGCACCTTCAGGGATGAATAACTCAGGCCCAGGTCCGAGAGATGAGGAAAGTATTCAATGACCTGGGGAGCGGGACACATGAAAGGGTCCAGATCTTTTGCAGTGGCCCAAATGGAGAAACACTTCCACTTCATGGCGTAGGTAGTTCTGGTAGACGGTTTTCATGCTTCAACCAGAATTTGTGCTACCCTGGAGAAAACCCCAGGCCATAGCTCAAAGCAGCTATGTCCTGAGGCGCCATGCATGATGATGAAGGGACTTTAACCCTGGGTGTACCAATGTGCCCTGTTCCTGAGTGAGAAGACTGTAGGACAGAGGAAGAGGGACTGGAGGTTCCACTGCCAACCGTTGAAGCAGAGGGAACCAGATTTGCCAAGACCAAAATGCTGGAGGGAGGGAATGCTCCTGTTCCCTGTGTTTCTCCTTGTCCCTTTTCTTTTTCTTGTGAGAATCCCCGGGTGAGGATGACGCGCTCTTAGCCATTTTTTCCTTAAGGATATGGGCCTTGACAGCCTGCTGGCATCGTTTCCGCATGGCCTGGTTAAAGTGGACGCAGGCCTCGCACTCCTTGACCTTGTGGCTAGGCCTGAGAGAGAAGAGACAAAGAGAAGAGACAAAGAGAATGTTGGTCTTTGTGCAGAAGTTAGAATGCACACGAACTGCACTTGTTTTTATGCTGATCTGGAGAGAACAACACACAAACAACTTTTGGAAAAAATAAGAAAATGAATACTCATCGGATGGGCGTTCAAACTGCGGCGACAAGCTTGAGTCGGTCCGATGTGCACTGCAGGTTGACGGCAGATGTGGGGACCGCCCACTATATAGGGTTACAATGACATCGGTCACATGACATCTGGTGGGCGGTCCCCTATCAGACAATGCTAGCAAAAGTTTCCGTGCGGTCCTGATGCCAGGGGGTGCCAGTCCTACAAGTGATTACCAACTGCAAGAGCCCTCTCAAAGTAAGATCCCCCATTCCCTTCATTACGTCCCAGCCCTGCTTAAATCCCTTCGCACCCACCACTTCAGCTGACAGACTGTTCCAACAACAACAACAACAACAACAAAAGGGAGATATAAGAATATCAGCCGGCCTAATGCTAAGCCTGTCAGCTCACAATAAGGGGGATCTGGATTTATGTACGGAGCCAAAGACCTCAGCTGGCACCTGCAGGAGGCTGACCAAAATCTACAGGGACATAGCATGCCTCTAGGAAGCCAAGCTGCACAGAATAACCCCCTTCCCTATGCAGTTTTTTTTTTTTTTTTTTGCAGCTACTGCAGTTTATGCCCCCCTCATCTCCAGTCAGCCCTCATCTGCTTGGCTGCCCCAGCCCTATTATTCCTGGCGTCTCCCAGGACTTACCTTCACCTCTGTAGTTCTCCAGAGTTTAACCCTCTATGATGGGCACAGAGTAGGGTCCCCCAAGCTCCACCACAGAACGGATCTGGTGTGTGGATGTAGTGCCTGAGTAGCCAGCTGCGAAGCCAGCAGGCAGCTGGCACCATCCGGCTAGCTGGGGCATTTTATCTGTCCCTTTCCCAAGTTACGTTGGCAGTAAGGATGCACAAGCACGTGCTCATGCAAGAGTGTGTGGCTCGAGCCGACATCTTCCCTGCAAGCTACTCTGACTGTACTGCCACTTGTGTTCACCCAGGTGACAGTATAGCAGAGGAGCAGGCCATCCTCCCTCCTTGGAGGTGAGCGTTCCCTGGCATGCTCGATCCTCACTTCCCGGATGGCTCCCAGCGACCCAAACTCATTCCTGAACTCTGGTCGCCAGTACCTGAGCGGTAGTGATAGCACTGTGTCGACTGGACAGCACCTCCTTTTTCCTTTTAATTATTCTTCATGCTCCTCCCAGCCAACAGCCACCATCAACCTCAGCCTCCCAGCCCTATCACCTGTCTCCCTTGGGACTTACCTGCAGCCTTGGGACAGCCCTTCTGGCAAACCCTCAAGAGCAAAGGTCACTGCGGGGGGGGGGAGAGAGAGCAGTGACCAAATCCAGCATGGAGTTCCAGGGCCCAGTCGGCAGTGCAGAGCCAGTGGAGAGTGATGGCTTTATCCTGCTGCAGAAGCATTTTCTTCCCACAGTCTGTCCCTCCAAGAGATGCTGAGCCATGAAAGGGCGGCAGCACATGCAACAAGTGTGTGCATCGCAAGGCCCTACCCCTCTCCCCTCCCACTGATTTCCCTCACCGACTCACCCATCCCTAGGTGGCGCTCCTGTAGCAGGGATCAAACTGCTTCCCTTCTCGGCGGTGACCACTGGGATGCTTGTTCCTTCTCCCCCAATCAGCCCACAGCAACCCAGGCTTGTTCCCTAACCCAGTACCCCAGCATCTTGAGCATTATCCCTAAAGCCGCACAGATGGGCCAGCCCCATAAGAACCCCTTTCTTTTTTTTTTTTTTATGTTTATTCACTTTTATACTTGAACGTACCCATTAAAAACCTGGTTCAGAGTACAGTAATACACCTTAAGTAAATCAAAAGTACTAGCAGGGGTCGAAATTAGCACTGGCCCACAAGCCAAATGCTGGTAGCATTTGTACTGGGCTAGAAAAAAACTTCAGACTTACCAAGTTAAACGAAACAGCTCCTGGGCCTGACATATAGGTGCTGTACCTCATGGGGCTGCTTCTAATGTAGAGCTTGATAAAAATAAATCGTTGTAGTAAAAAAAAAAAATCGCAACACCCGTAAAATTAGAAATACCGGGTCCCAAGGACTTCCTGGTTTCTGGTGCCGCTCATGCTCCGCCCTGCGGCTCTGCTAAGTTATGTGCGATGCTAGGGAAGCGCGGGGCAGCTCTATTATACTCCATGGGTGGCACCTTTTGATCTTTTTATATTATAATAGCCATTTGGTGATAAAATGTAAGGCACTGAAGCGTGCTAGAGGCCTGAATTGAGTCGACCAATTGCCCATTATCACCAAATAAGTCATCATAATGTTACAAAAAAAAAAAAGATAAAAAGTGCCGCCCATAGAGTATAATGGAGCACATCCGCTCTCTCAAGCATCACATTATAAGTTTGCAGAGCGCGGAGGAGGAGCGTGGGCGGCACCAGAAACCAGGAGTTCCTTGGGACCCAGTATTTCTAAGTTTACAAGCGTTGCCATTTTTTTTTACTACAGCGATTATTTCATCAAGCTCTACATTAGAAGCAGCCCCATGAGGTACAGCACCTATATATCAGGCGCAGGGGCGGAGGCTGGCAAGTCTCAAGCAGCCCTATAGGCTTGTACTGGAAAAAGTACTGTTTCAATCAGTACACCAGCTGGGCCAGTACAAACGTCTGTGGGATAAGCAGGGTATTAAATAGCTGGTATAGCACAGCAAAACGCTAAGCGAAATAGGGGGTAATACTAACCATTTTCAGAAATACTTAGCAGTAGACTGCTAACCATTTTTTTGAGTGAGTCCATGACAGTACACAACATTAATAAAACTATACAATTTTTTTACAATGTTGCTAATCAATCTATGCCAAGTGCTATGCATTTTTACAACTGACTAGCACGTTCATGCATCAAACTGCTAATCAGTTTTTTCAGCTTATTTAAAACCCTGGATAAGGGTACGGGCCATAGACAAAACATCAGGGAACTAGCATAATCAAGGGTAATAATGGAAGGTATCTTAGCCATGACGGCTACTATATTCAGATTCACTGGGGCCTCGATAAATCTTTTTCTCTCAGGGATGTTTGGGCAGAAGCCTGGGTAGCAGTAGTTTTAAGAATGGGGCCCCCCAGATGTCCCGATAGGTACAGTATGACAAAAAAGTGGTACATTCTCACCCCCCCAAAACACTTTGCTCAGGGTAGGCAAGCACACTCTAGATAAGACGTATGGTATCAGAGATATAATAGAGAAGGTATAATAAAATGATTTATGCAACACTAAAAGGGACAACATATGGTCCATATAATGAGCATAATTAAGTGTTTCCTGGTTACTAATGTTAAATGCTTTAAATGGTTTACCATCTGCTGATTAATTCAAAGCACACTTTAAAAGGCACTACGCTATTTCTACTGTACGTCTCATCAGTCAGGACTGCTGCACCTGTTAACTGTATTACATTTATGTATTAGTGCAGATACTAGCAAACTAACATACTAAAATGCCAGCAGAATAGACCTAATGGTCTTTCGAATCTGCTTGATTTTCAGCACCCGCACTGAGGGCCGATTCTGGTGTCCCCCTTCCCCCTTGGGTTATACTGTCCCCAGTCCCAGATGTTCCACCTGTATTGGGCCTGGTCAGATTTACGCTCCCCCTGTACCTGTCCCATCCCCTCTTAAACCCATCCACAGTCTCCACCTCTACCAGCTCCCTGGGCAGTGCATTCCATGGCTCTACCACCCTTTCAGTGAAATAACACCTCCTCCACTCCCCTCTGAGCCTGCCCCCTTCCAGCTTAGACCCGTGACCTCTGGTTGCCCCACCCTCCTTCCTTTGAGGCACCCTGAGCTGGGCCTCCCTTATTGATCAGCACTGTGCCCAAGACCTCTATCATGTCCCCCTGCCCCTCCTCTCCTCCAGGGTGTGCATGTCGAGCTCCTTGAGCCTCTCCTCATAGCTCCTCTCCCCCAGGCCCCAGATCATTTTGGCTGCCCTCCTTTAGACCGTCTCTAGGAGTGTAAAGTCCCTCTTTAAATGTGGTCTCCAAAACTGCACACAATACTCGAGGCGTGGCCTAACCAAGCAGTTGTTTTATTTATTTATTTAAATTTTGATGACCGGGTAGGCCCACTGGACCCCGAAGGTCCCTTTTTCAGGGGCGACCCGGAGATAACATTACAGGGTGAGAAACACTGATGCAATTGGTTACAGAGTAAGTGCAGATAATTAAACAGGTTACACACCAATAACAATTTTTCAAAGTCATTTAAATAAGCAAGCTGTGAATTGTATGATAAAAACCTAGCCTTGAGGTCTATGAGGGTGACAGAAGGCATGTGGCGAGCAGTGGTGAATAAGTGATAGGGTTGGCGTTGGTTTGTGGGAGGGGAAGGACTATCAGGTGCCGTGACAGTGACAGATGGTGGTCTTGGTCATATGGGCCTTGAGCCGAGTACGAAAGTTCAGAAGAGAAGGGGTTTCCTGTACTGATGGTGGAAGTTTGTTCCACAGGTGGGGGGAAATGTAGAAGGATTTGCCGCTCGTGTTAGTCCTAACCCTAGGAATTTCCAGCAGATTCCGACCTCAGGTCCTAAGCCTCCGAGGGTTGTGTTTGGGAGTGATCGTTCCTTCTAGGCTGGGAGGAGCTGCTGGGCTAAGTAACTTAAACGCCAGACAGAGCAGGGGTACTATGGCCGAGGCGAATAAGCCACTGCAGATGAATAGCGATATCACAGTGGTGGCTTCTAGAGTGACCATGAGTTGTGAACCGAGCTACCTTGTTGTACAGAATCTGTAGCCGGTTGAACTCCTGCTTGGACAGGCCCTGTAATACTGGGGCAGCATATGTAAGTGTAGGAAGCAGGACACTAGAGGCAATTACGAGTCTTGTTTCTGGGATAAGCTGGTCTTTTAACAGGTACAAGGTCCCAAGTTTGCCATGGATAGTCCTGGTTACTTGGTCGACGTGGGTCTTGAAGGCGAGACCGTGGTCAATTGTTAGCCCTAGGTATTTTAGGGAGTCCACCACCTCAATGCTTTTGCCAGCACGCGAGTGAAGCTGTAGGGAGTTGGTCCTGTCTTCTCCAAAAGATCTGGGACTGAACAGCATGGCTTTTGTTTTGCCTGCATTCAGGACCATTATGTTTGATATTAGCCAGGCCTCAAGGGTCGTGAGGTCTGCTTGGAGGAGAGGACCTAGCACAGACAGATTATCAAAGGAGCGGTAGATGACTGTGTCGTCCGCATATTGAACAACCGAGCTACCCCCGCAGTGGAGGTTTAGGTCATTGGTGAACAGAGAGAACAGGAGGGGACCGAGGATTGAGCCCTGCGGTACTTCCTCCTTTATAGGTAGTGGGTCAGACAGCACACCCTTCCAAGTGTGCCTCTGTGTGTAGCCAGATAGATTGCTCTCAAACCACTTGAGGGCAAGAGGGTCTAGACCGATTCTGACAGTGGAAGGATCACTTCCGCCTTTCTGGAGGTAATACCCCTGGCGATCCATCCCAGCATCCTATTTGCCCTTGCTACTGCCTTCCCACAGGTCTCAGAGTTGTTAATTTTGACATTTCCACTACCCCAGGTCCCTCTTACCCTCCGTGACTTGAATCATGTCTCCTCCCGGGGTATACCCCTGGCTTGGATTTCTGACTCCCAGGTGCAGAACCTTGCACTTCCTCGCACTGAATTTTAGTTTCCATTTCCTGACCACCTTTCCAGAGCCTCTAGGTACTCCTGCAAGGCCACCCTCCCCTCCTCCACCACTGCACCCAGTTTTGAGGCATCGGCAAAGAGACTCATCTCACTCCTGATCCCCTTCCTGATGTCTGAGACATAGGCGTTGAACAGGAGTGGCCCAGCACTGACCTCTGGGGAACTCTGCTAGTAACCCGCCTTGGGGATGAGTACGCTCAGAGAGCCAATTTCCTGTACATCTTAACAACTGTATCCCTACTCCCATTTTCTTCAGCTTAGCCAGCAGGCCACTGTGGGGTACCGAATCAAATGCCTTGCTAAAGTCCAGAAAGTGGACGTCCATTGGCCTACCCTGGTCCAGGGCCCTCATCACACAGTCAGAGAGCTCAACAAGGTTTGTCTGGCACGATCTTCCCGTGACAAAGCCATGCTGCCTATTGTCCAAGTACCCAGTTTGCTCCAGTAACCCCCCCAGCCTTTCCTTGACAATACCATCCATCACCTTGTCAACCACCGATGTCAGGCTAACGGGACTGTAATTTCCTGCCTCCTCTTTTGATCCCCCCCTTGTGGATCGGCACGACATGGGCCACCCTCCAGTCTTGGGGCATCCACCCAGTCCTCGGAGAGATGTTGAAAAGCTCCACTAGAGAGACTACCAGGATGGACTACCAGGACATCCGCCAGTTCCCTCAGCACCCTGGGCTGCATCTCATCTGGCCCAGGTGCTTTCTCCATCCGAAGGGACCCAAGGGCTTCCCTTACTCTCTCTCTCTACTGGGATTTCAGCCTCCACGTCCTCCCCCTTTTCACCCTGCACTGCTGGCCCCCCACCTGTCTGTGGTGGCCACTCCCTTTCCCCAGACCCGTCAGGGACCCTGGTCTCTACCGGTCCCACCTCTTCCTCCGGTTTGCCCCGCTCCCTCGCAAGACATAGCCTCTATCCCCCTGGTAAAACTGAGGCAAAGTACTATATTTAGGACTTCTGTCTGTTCCCTCCCTGTGCCCAACCATCCCCTATCCTTATCTTGCTGATCTGCCCCTTAGTTTCCTCCCCCATGTATCTAAAGAACCCTTGTCCCCCTCCGGATCCCACTGGCCAAGAACTGCTCCTTTTTTGCCTTGGCTGCTCTCACCACCCTGGTGACTCTCTTGGCTGTCAGCTCATATTTCTCCTAATCCCTTTCACTCCTTGAGCACTTGAAGCGCCTATAGATTGCCTTCTTTTCCCTCACCACCTCCTGTACCTCCCGGGTCCACCAGCAGGGTTTTCAGGCCTTACCGAACTTACGCCTTTCCCTTGTGCAGGATCTGGTAACCTCCTGTATTCCCCTCCTAATGATCCCCCACCTGCTAGCAGTATCCACATCCAGCCTTATCCTGTCCAGACGATCTTTAACGATCCTTCCCATCTCCATAAAGTCTGCACCCCTAAAGTCGGTTACTACCATCTTTGTCCGACTTTCCTCCCCCCCCAGGTCCAGGAAGAACCAGACTGTGGTGTGATCACTCCCCGCCAATGGGTCCCTCACCTCTAGGCCCCTAATCTGATCACTGTCCGCCAGGACCACGTCCAGTGTCCGAGCCTCCCTAGTTTGCTCCATTTCCATTTTTATGTATACTTTGTGAATTTGAACAATAAATAAAAAATTAAAAAAAATAAATAAAAAAGTCTGTGGGGCTAGTGGATTTTCCTAGTCACTAGTCCTGCTGGTTAGTGGCTGCAAAACTTAATTTTGACCCCCTGATTAGTGGTAGACTCCTCTCCCAATGTTACTCCATGAAAAGACATACCAGAAAATGAATATTATAACATGGCCCTTTTGTGGCAAAAACACATGGACTAATATACTAAATTATACGCCCGATAATGCAGGACTTTAAATAAGCCTTTTTTTTTTTTTATATTATATATATATATATATATATATATATATATATATAAAAGCGTCCCCTGGGTCTCACTAGTAGGGGAGCTTACCAAAATCTAAGGGGAACAATGAAATGGCAGTTCAGTAAATAACACAGTAGTTGGAAGAAAAGTAAAAATCAGCTGCTTCTAAGGGGAGATTCCCCAGGTGTTCCCAAAATTGCGAGACTGGGTTTAAAAATGCAAGAATCCTGCAACACCCCCCCCCTTTGCAAAAAACTGCATTAATGCAACAGTAAGGGTTGTTCCACAGCAACAAAAGTGAGGAAATTCGGTGTTAGGGTAGAAAACCCTAATTCCGCATTCCACCACCACACACACACGTAGGGGAAGGACCAAGGCAACACAACCAATCACACACAACCAGCAACATGTAACAGAAACAACATACAACTATCTAAACCACAAAACCACCTACCCATGCTCACATCGTCCTCACACCAACAGATGTCGGGCTGTGGCATGGCGTCGTGACTGCTAACTCTGATCCCGGACATTCCACGCACCCCAAAACACATATCACTATGGACAACTGGGCATGTTGGGCCACACGCTGCACAGACTATACATATGGTATTTTGGGGTTCTCAAGACCGAAAAAAATTCTGCACATTCCCTGAAATATTTTCGAAAATCACTTTTGCAAATGTGACAGTGTTGTGTTATGCATTTGTGACACTGTCGTGTTTGTGACAGTATTTTGCGACACTATTTCATATACTTTAGCAAAAGCGACACTACTGTGTCTTCGTTTGCAACATTGTCGTGTTTGCGAAAGTATGCTCCTGATGACTGCACATCTTTGCTATCCTCCTGCAAGCAAATGGTTGGGTCCTTTGGGATGAAATGTTCAAGGTGGCAAGCCCTGGACCCACAGATGTCCCTTTTCCTGCTTTGGTGCTAAAATACTTAAGGATGACAAAGTTACATTGTTACACAATTCAGCAATGTCCCATAGACTAACTCTGCGGCACCCATCAAGCCTTTTGCCATCCATATGTTGAAAACGCGAAGTGAGATACACAGTT
This sequence comes from Neoceratodus forsteri, assembly GCA_016271365.2. Classification (NCBI taxonomy): domain Eukaryota; kingdom Metazoa; phylum Chordata; order Ceratodontiformes; family Ceratodontidae; genus Neoceratodus; species Neoceratodus forsteri. The sequence goes on from JADMNL010000034.1 coordinate 134,613,891, forward strand.
TACGCTACTGCAGCTGAGTTCATCTTTACGTGAACTAACTTCATGGAACAACTTTGGAAATAATGTATGATAACTGAAGTTGGATTTCTACACTTCCTACAGTAACACAGGTGTACACCTCATGCTGGTTGTGTGTGATTAGTTGTGCTGCCTTGGTCCTTCTCCTACTTGCATGTATGTGCGTGTGTGTGTGTGGTGGGGATGCGGAGTTAGGGTTTTCAATCCTAACTCTGAATTTCCTCGCTTTTGTCGCAGTGGAACCACCCTAACTGCTGCATTAACGCAGTTTTTTTGCAAAGAATATATGCAAAAAAATGTATTTTAACATTATTGCTGGGGGGGGAAGCCCACTATAATTATTTGTTGTTGTAAATGAAATGGAAGGATCAAAATCAACAGCAAGCACGCATGTAAGACAGTAACTCAAGCATGAGAAAGTAGCGTAGTGCAGCTACAGTATAGCGTTAATTGCACTATCTTTTTAGCTTTGTGCTAGGATACTAGTGGTGGTCTGATCTCCTCCAGTATCGCCCAGCGTCCTGCTGTATCATGTGAGGCATCAGAACGGTGAGTTAAAAAAAAAAAAAAAAAAGTAGTGTTCGCCCCTGCAACTGGGAGAAAAAGACATATTGTGTTGGGAATAAGGAACGTCCCGGGCAGGGCTATGCTAGTGTTAGAAGTCCAGGCAGAAGATCTTTTGTGAATTGTTGGTCTACAAAATCCCATTTGGATTACAGATAGGGGCCCCTTTTCAAGTGTTCACCAGTTTAAAGTCTGTGTTCTACAACTGTGTTTTAAATATAGAATAATGCATGAAGAAGTGCATATAATGAGGATTTTATGCTCATCTGAGGTGTGAGATGCCTCATAAACCCCGAAAGCAAAACTCAAGGGGTTTACCTAGGCATCGCACACTGAGGGTGTGCATAAAATCCGAGTTGACATGCTTCACCATCCTTTTTTTTTTTTTTTTTTTTACTAACTGGTCCCTTTATTTTTTTTACTGAACCATGCATAAAGTGGTAATCGTGCAAAAGTTGACATTAGCGTGGTATAGCGCATTGCGCAAAAGCTGACAGTGTGATATTGCACGGTAGTGCATTACACAGCTAGCGCGCTAATGCACTGTGTGGAATACAGCACTAAAGGTAAACGTCTGCGCGACAACTCCCATTATACACAAGTGATTATACACACGTGTATAATGGAGTATAACAACTTCTGCCCACAGTTGATAATCATCACTAACCAGTTATTACATGTCATTTCTTTTCAACTGTTAAGTGTGCCAGCAAGTTCCATCCTGCTGCAGCAACTGCATCCGCAGTGTGGTACCCCACTACAACATTTGAGAGATATCTCACATGTTTGTTGTTGCGTCTAGAGTATATAGTCTACTCCAATGCTTCCATTTCCCTACCCCCCCATCCTCTCTGTACCCTCCCTTTTAAATAAACTGGTTAAATTTCATTTTATGGCACTGGACTGTCATTGCCTGTTAAGAGTCACTTGCTTTGGGGAAGGGACTGTGTGGGCAGTTTAGTATTATTTTTATTTCCAGGGGAGTGGTAACCTTGTGTTTCAGTCACCAGGTAACCCATATCACTACCCCAGGTGGCAGCACCATGCCACTTTACTCAGCACACCCTTTAGTGAACCTATCCCGCTCCCCTCGGGAGATGTGGATCAGTAAATCCTAAGAGCCATGGTACGGCAGATATGTTGCCGGCTTACATATATGACACAAAAGATGAGAAAGGCTGGCATATTCATAAATATACTCATCTAAGGGATGACAAGATAATAAAGTTATTTGATTAGCTTCCCCTCAATTGGGTACATTTTCTTGTATACTACACTTACCCATCATCTGTTTCATATGAAGTCCAAAAACTATGTTACTGCATCTGTTAGGATTAAAGCAGAAAGCAGGGGAATCAAAAGTTAGGAAAAGTCACTGGAGCCTTGAAGAATCTGTAGTGTGATATTCCTTGGAGTGTGAACGATCTTGCAGGAAAGTGTTACCGTTACCTTAACTTCAGCATCCTTTATGAAGCACTACTGGGTCAGTATTTTACTTTGTGTGACAAGACAGTGTCCAGTCTTGGAATTAGCCCCAGACCCCTAACTCTGAAGTGAGCTCTGGTAGGTCACATATCTCTGCTGTGGACCTATAATGGGAAGGGAACTCAATGTAAGGATAGGGCCCTCAAGGGGCCCCCTCTAGCTTCCAAAGCGTAATTCCAACACTAAGAGTGCCAAAGTTAGGATAACATTAATGCTGTGTCATGTGATTGTTCAGAGGAACAGCACCCCACATATTCTGCAAGGGTCCAGTGATTTCTTCATGGAATTAGTTACTATGGCTTGTGGAGTTACAATACAGAACCAGGCTGGTCTTTCCTACTAAAGCACACAGCAATGGGAAAACCAGAAAGGAACACATGTACAAGACACAGTTATCAAGCAGCACGGAAGGTTATTTTAAAACACACACACACACACACACACACACACACACACACAGGAGTTATGCAAAGGAGGAATATCAAAGTGATTCGATAATTAACATTTCGAAACCTTGCTATTAAGGGATCCAGTTGATACTCAAGATCATGTAGCATGTTGGCTAATTCCCATTAAAATCATTTAGCCAAATGACAATACTCTTAGTTAAATTACACACAGAACAGCTTACCGCCTGTAGTAACTAAGTTGCATTCTGAACAATACAATCTGTCATCTACACATTCAAATGCTTCGCAAAAAGTAATTTGGTGAAGTGTCAGCTTAGCAATGCAATTGTCAGTCTATGTTGTGCAAGCTGGTCTATAGCCAACGATGGTATTGCTACATTTTACAATTTACCCAGGACAACTCAGCTGAGAGATGCAACGTTTGATTTACAGTGGGATCCTGCTACTTCACAAGACAAAAGGGAGGATAACTGACTTGCTCAAGGTCACACAGCAATTACTCTAGTTGGATTTGAATCAGAGTCTTCTAGTTCCCTGGCCAGTGCATAAACCACCTTCAAAGTTGGCTGGGTTCACTTCTGTACTGGTTGTGTGTGTGTGTGTGTGTGTGTATATACATACTGCACTGTCAACTGTAAAGAAAGCAGCACACACACACTGAGATTATCTGCGAGACTGCATGAAGAGCTCCAACCAAACTCCTCATACCTACTGTACTGCCACCTGTTGCCAGGAGACCATTTTAAATGCAGCATAGGCCTCAACTGGTCCTTCCTGGTTAAACATGTTAAACAAGTAATAATAAATGTGGGCCGCATTACACTACACAATGTGAGAACTACAGAGAAGCAGCTTTCAATTGGTCAAGGCCGTCAAGCTCCCTCTTAGCCAATCAGGGTTTCCCATCCAAGGGTAACAGGAATGCAAAGAACACATTGCATGAGTGCCTTAGGCTATATCACAGCTGTTTATGCATGTCACCATCTACGCTGCACTCTATACACCTAAAAGCCACAGCCATTTAAACAAGAAGGCATGGGAGTTGTGCTGAAAACTATAAATTGGACTCCGCAGACATCTGCCCACTAGTTTCAGAATTATTTTATCTTTTTTTTTTTTTTTTTTAATGACTATAACTAGACCACAACAGGTACCTACCTTGCAACACACAGACTCAAAATGTACTCTGTAACCCTTGAATCAACTTCTTATAGGATCACGATTGACAGCTGAAGATAGTAACACAAGTCAATTTAAACATCAGTTTACTTGCCCAAAGCATAGCACAAACTACCCCATCCTACTGCAGTTACTCACATACCCGTCCTTGCTGGCTGATCCATGACATGTCCCAAAAAAAAAAAAAAAAAAAAAAGACAGTGGCTCGATAACATCGTAGGTAAAATGCTGATACAGTAATGATAGTGCGATGGGGGGAGGGCACGATTTGCAATTGCCAACTCTGGGGGTGGGATTTAAGATTGCTAACTCCGGCAGCGCTTTAATTTCCCAACACTATCATTTACAAGTTGCTGTTTTCATCTATTCTATTTCCTCAGTGCCCGATTTTCACTGTGCTGTTATTCTAACAGTCTTGACGGTATACCCTTGCTGGCTAGTGTGAAGCCCATAACATTTTTCCAAGGCTATCAATACCATACTAAAAAGACGCCTACTGGTTACTTCAGTTACCAGTTAGCTAATCTACCCCTTGCCCCATTGCAATTGCCAGAATGGTTAAAGGTATGCCAGGTATCCCTGTCCCATATCTCCAGGGAGTCTTGTATTTTAGTGGACAACTGAACAGTCTAGTGCTTCCTTGCATTGTATTGCTTATACTGGAAGACTGAGCAATTCGGGTTCCGCAGGAAATAACATAATTTACAGAAAAGCTTAGATACGACCACCCTAGAATTACAGGAAAACATCAAATTGATCTGAAAGCACAGGTATGTTCCCCCTAAACCCTACAGTACACTCACATGCTTGCTGAGCAGCAGTATCTGCCCCTGACCCTAGTGGAACATGTCACAGTGTGGAACACCACCCTGCTGTACACTCACACGCTTGCTGAGCAGCAGTATCTGACCCCCGACTGAACTGGGACATGTCACTGTGGAACACTAACCTGCGGTACACAAGCCTACATGCCTGCTGAGCATCAGTGTCCCTGTCCCTAGTAGAACACCACCCTGCGGTACACATGCCTGCTGAGCATCAGTGTCCCTGTCCCTAGTGAAACACCACCCTGCAGTATACATGCCTGCTGAGCATCAGTGTCCCTGTCCCTAGTGGAACACCACCCTGCGGTATACATGCCTGCTGAGCATCAGTGTCACTTTCCCTAGTGGAACACCGCCCTGCGGTACACATGCCTGCTGAGCATCAGTGTCCCTGTCCCTAGTGAAACACCACCCTGCAGTATACATGCCTGCTGAGCATCAGTGTCCCTGTCCCTAGTGGAACACCACCCTGCGGTATACATGCCTGCTGAGCATCAGTGTCCCTGTCCCTAGTGGAACACCGCCCTGCGGTACACATGCCTACTGGGCATCAGTGTCCCTGGTCCTAGTGGAACACCACCCTGCGGTATACATGCCTGCTGAGCATCAGTGTCCCTGTCCCTAGTGGGATTTGTCATGGAATGGAACACCACCTTGCTAGACACTCATATGCCTGCTGAGTAACACTGTCCTGGACCCAACTGGAACACCACCGTGCTATGCACTGATGTGCCTGCTGAGCATCAGTGTCCCTGTCTCTAGTGGAACACCCCCCCACTGTACCCATATACCTGCTGAGCATCAGTGTCCCCGTCTCTAGTGGAACACCCCACTGTACCCATATACCTACTGAGCATCAGTGTCCCCGTCTCTAGTGGAACACCCCCCCACTGTACCCATATACCTGCTGAGCATCAGTGTCCCCATCTCTAGTGGAACACCCCCCACTGTGCCCATATACCTGCTGGCATCAGTGTCCCGTCCTCTAGTGGAACACCCCCTACTGTACCCATATACCTGCTGAGCATCAGTGTCCCGCCTCTAGTGGAACACCCCTACTGTATCCATATACCTGCTGAGCATCAGTGTCCCGTCCCTAGTGGAACACCCCCCTACTGTACCCATATACCTGCTGAGCATCAGTGTCCCCGTCTCTAGTGGAACACCCCCCTACTGTACCCATATACCTGCTGAGCATCAGTGTCCCTGTCTCTAGTGGAACACCCCCTACTGTACCCATATACCTGCTGAGCATCAGTGTCCCCGTCTCTAGTGGAACACCCCCTACTGTACCCATATACCTGCTGAACATCAGTGTCCCGCCTCTAGTGGAACACCCCCCACTGTACCCATATACCTGCTGAGCATCAGTGTCCCGTCTCCTAGTGGAACACCCCACTGTACCCATATACCTGCTGAGCATCAGTGTCCCCGTCCCTAGTGGAACACCCCCCCACTGTACCAATATACCTGCTGAGCATCAGTGTCCCCGTCTCTAGTGGAACACCCCCCCACTGTACCCATATACCTGCTGAGCATCAGTGTCCCCGTCTCTAGTGGAACACCCCACTGTACCCATATACCTACTGAGCATCAGTGTCCCCATCTCTAGTGGAACACCCCCCCTACTGTACCCATATACCTGCTAAGCATCCGTGCCCCTGTCCCTAGTGGAATATCACCTTGCTATACAGGGTTTTATTTAACTCTAGTGTTTTGCTCATAAAAGTGCTAAAACATTGTCAAAATGCACAGCACTTGCCTCACTGTGTTTAACAAACATATCACTTCTAGAAAACCTATATAAATACTTTCTGTACAGTTAGTATTGTCCCAAGGAAAAAACTGCTAATCAATTATTTAAAACCCTGCTATACGCTCATATGCCTGGAAGGAACCCATGTCCCTGTTCCCAGTGGGCATTGTCAGAGTGGAACACCTTGCTGTACACTCACATACCTGCTGAGCATCAGTGTCCCTATCCCTAGTGAAATCTGTCACAGAGTGGAACATACAAGCATCAGTGTCCCTGTCCCTAGTGGGATCCGTCACAGAGCAGACCACCACCACCGTGTTGTACACTCAGGTGCCTGCGGAGCACCTCCCTGATGTACACTCACATGCCTGTACCTAGTGGGATACCCCTCAACCTCTTGCCTTTTAAATCATCAGGGAGGAGGCTTAAAAAATAATCAGGGACAAAGACCCCACATCAGGGACACAGCTTAAAAACTGGTAATAGTCACACAGAAACCTGACAGAATAAAAAGGATTACCGAAAGAGGTATTTTCTTAAGAACAATCTGTAACTTTAATGTTTGACATTATGGTGTGCTTACAATTCCCAATGTTCAGTAACAAAAACACAAATGTCAGGAGACAGAAGAAAATTTTAAGGCAAAATTAGGGACATCCCTGAAAATCAGGGGCACCTGAAAGGGATGCCTAGTAGGAGTTGTCACAGCGTGGAACAAAACCCTACTGTACATTCACATACCTACTGAGAATCAGTGTCACTGACCCAAGTGGGACTCGTCCTGCTGTACCCTTACATGCCAGTGTCCCTGTTCCTACTGAGACTAGTCACAGAGTGGAACATGACAGAACAAAAATGGTGGGGTCCTCACCTTTTCGTGGGGTGGCAGGCTGTACCACCTCCGCCCGCCGGTAGCACTGCTCCAGCACGGCTTCAGCTCCTGCACCAGCCCTTGGGGCAGCACCAGCCTGCTGCAGCCAGGAGTCAAGCCAAGCGCCCGGCCCCATAACCGTGCGCTGCCGTGGTAGCACCGAGCCCTGCCCAACGCTGCAACGGGAGGTGCGGATTCCCCGCGACAGGCGGGACGCACGCAGTGCCGGATCCTCCCGGCCGAACGAAGCATGCTGAGAGACCTAGTGACCCTGCCGCTGCGTGCCGACCCTCACTGGGAAACCGCGCTCTCCTCTTCCACTGACCTCCCCGTCCGCCCGCCCTGACTTACGGCACCGCTGCCGTCGAGCAACACGCCCCCTGGAAACTGCCGTAAACCGGCGCTACCTGTCGCCAAGAAACGTTGCGCGCGAGAGCTCCAGAGGAGAGCTCCATTGACAGGGGGTGGTAGACGTCAGCAGGGTAGGAGGCGGTAAGGTTGCTGTCAAAAACCTGTCCCTAATTGTGAGGGACGGTCGTTATTTTATCTTTCAGAATCCTCTGTCACTGACATTATGGGAGTGGGACAGTGGCTTTCAACTGTATAAATGTTAGCTCACAACACTGAGGATACAAGTACTTTTTTTCAGTTCATAATGTAGTGTTGCTCTAGTATCATAAATGTTTAGAGCAGTAGTGCAGTTAATTTGGGCAACTCACTTTTTCCATTATAAAAGATTCAGGCATCCTGCATTTTTGTTTACTCTTTGTTAACTGGGTAAGGCCCACTAAGCACAACTGCCTGTTTTCAGGGGCAACCCAGGAGCTTTACGCTGGTGACTTGTTTACAGTCATTCACTAAGCAAGTGCAAGTTTTGTTTGGTGGAACATTTCCTACATACAACAAAACTTGAATATTTTATAAATGTTTTTAGTTTTTTTCAAGTGTGAATCCTAGGTCCCTATGTCTGGGTTCACACTTCTACCTGGTGACTGTAGAGGGCCCATCTGGTTGAGGAGATTGGGTTCCTTTTCTTTCTCCTGCAATAACGGGTTCATCCCATGCTTGAACAAATAATAAATAGTGCAGTACCCCATCTAGAGAGAATAAGTGGTCCAGATGTTGCATCATTCATGGAGTACTGCCCCATGGGATGCAGTACCTACCTACCGCCCTACACTGGACTAGACCACCCCCTGGGGACCAATAAGACAGCTGTTACCTTCATCAATAAACTCTTCAGTCAGGTTAAACAAACGGGGCACACACACACAAGTAAAAGTCTAAAAGGACCCTACCGAGCATGCTCAGAAGCAAAATTTCAACTCCTTATAACTCTGCAATGGATTAACATTTCTTCACCAAACCAGCGAAAGGCACATCTGTGGGCCAAGCCCTTTCTAGTCTGAAAATTTCAGACCAAATTCCAAACTGTCTGGACGCTAGATGATGACAAAAAGCAGCAAAAACTGGTGATTTTTTTAAAACTTCTTTTGCTATCCAGATCTTGGAATCTGCACATGCAGCCAGAAAGAAACTTGACAAGTTAAGAGATCTATCCTCTGAGAACACGCATGCAACATTTCATGCAAATTCTTTGAATGGTTGTGAAGATATTAAAGTGCAAAAATGGCATCTCACGAAAAAGGATTGGCCCTTCACAACAAAGAATCCTTTTTCATGAGACCAAGTTCTTTTGCCATTCCATAAAACTATCCAAAAGACGGAAGTAAGCATGCTCAGAACTCGAAACTTTAAAATTATTTAACTGTGGAACGGTTTTTAATATTTCTTCACCAAACCAGTGAAAGGCACTTCTGTGAGGCAAGCCCTTTCTACCCTGAAAATGTCAGACTAAAATTTCAAACCATCTGGGCGCAGCGAGATGACAAAAAAGCACCCAAAACCAGTGATTTTTAATGTTTTAGCACTATGTGCAGCTCGGAATCCGCAAATACGACCTAAACAAATCTTGGCATGTCACGAGATCTACCACACAAGACTGTGCATGCAAAATTTGGTACAAATCCATTGAAAGGCTGCAAACTTATTAAAGTACAAAATTTCAGGTTTGGTACTTGATACGGTTTGATAACTGGAGCCACCCTGTTTGGGCATAGAGGTCACATGTATGGGTGAGATGGTGGGATCCTGTGATGAGTCGGCAGGCTGTTTAGGGCCAATGATAAAACGCTTGAGGGCTGTGTCAGTTGCAGAGCCATAAATAATCAGACCATAGTCAATTAGCGAGACCATCAAGCTCTGAACTGCTTGCTATCCTTAAGGCATCCGAGGTGAGGTGAGGCATTGCCTGTGCCTGTAGAGGAGACCAATATGTGTGTTTGCAGCTTTGGTGATGCTATCTATGTGGATGCTGTAGGATAGGTTGCTGTCTATGGTGATTCCCAGACATTTAAAGGAATGAACCCGTTCGAGGGCAGCACCAAGGCAGTTTGTAATATTAAGGGGGTGAAGCCTGTGTTTGTTGTGGGAGCTACAGAAAAGCATTGACTTGGTTTTCTTATAGTTGAGAACCAGCTTTTGACTACTAAACGATGTTTCAATGGAGGTGAAGCCATTCTGAAGCTTGTTTTGGAGTAGGTGGGGGTCCTGTTGGGTGGTGTGAATGACAGCATCGTCAGCATACAGTTGGATTTCTTCCAGAGAGGATTGTGGAAGATTGTTCAAAAACAGGCTGAAGAGGAGTGGCCCGAGAATGGATCCCTGGGGGACTCCTGGGCATACGGGTCTAGCATCTGAGAGGACATCAGCAATTTTCACTCTTTGGGAGTGGTTTTCCAGGTATCTCTTAAACCAAGTTGTAGACTCAGGAGAGCTCAGCTTTTAGCAGTTCTGTGAGGAGTGTTTGATGATGGACAGTGTCAAAAGCCTTGGTCAGGTCTATGAAGACCAAACCAGTGAGGTAATTATTATCCAGGGAGTTGTGAATTGCTCCTGTGAATTCAAGGAGGGCAGATGTGGTGCTGTGGCCTTTTCTGAAGCCGTGCTGTTGTTTACAAAGGATGTCGTACTTGTCCAGATATTCCGTTAGCTGGTCAGATACCAGACTTTCAATGGCCTTTGGGGGGGGGTAGTATGGATATAGGCCTATAGTTTCCATGAAGGGCCTTGTCCCCAATCTTGTGGACTGCTATCACGGTGGCGGATTTCTATCTGTCGGGGAACTGGCCTAGGTGAGGGAGAGGTTGAAAATCCAAGTTAGAGGAGCTAGCACTTCATCAAGAGTAAGGGACAGCAGTTTGGGGTCGAGTGAGTCGCCACTTATTCTAGATCCAGCAATTGCTTTACTGACTTATCTATGGAATTCATGTGTCCTGACTACTTTTAGCTAAAAAGGGGTTCGATTTTATAAAGGGAGTGGGGGGGTGCAGGCAGGAGGTCTTCATCGAAGAAGTCTGGAGGAAGAACACTACTGAGGTCAGTGAACGCATTATTGAACGTGTTAGCTATAGTGGAAGGGTCAAGAGTTATAGTCTCATCCACATCCAACATTGAAGGTGATGTTTTGGGTAGTTTCCCTGTAACTTCCTTGAGATTATTCCAGAAAGACTTCCCTTTTCCCCAGGTGTTTGTGAGGGCATCTTTGTAATAGTTACTTTTCTTCAGGCGTATTTCTTTGGTTCTGTCATTTCGGGCACGTTTTTAGTTTTGTATATCTTCTTGCCTACCAGTGGCCTGAGCCTGAAACCAGAGGTGGTCCCTAGCTTTCTTCAATGTTAGGAGATCAGCAGTGAGCCATGTATTGCTAAGGCCTTTTACTTTCCTCTTTTTGAAGGGGCATAGATGTCACAGGCAGCATTGAAGGAGCTGATGAAGAAGTCAAGCGCAGAGTTGACATGTGATGCATGGAAGATAGGTGACCAGTCTTGTTGTCTAAGGTGTGATTTGAGGTGCTTTAATTGACCACGCAGAAGGATTCTGCTGTTTATTAGTTTGGGTGGTAACGGGATGAATTTGTTAGACCATTCACAGGTGACCGGGGAGTGGTCACTTAGCGTATCTGGGAGAACGGAGACTTTTGAGATGTGGGATGGGTGGCTGGTCACTATCCAGTCTAGGAGGGTGCTTGTCCCAATCTTATAGTTGAGTCTAGTGGGGGAGATGACAAGCTGGGCGAGGTTGGCGGCTGAGATGGCATCCTTGTAGCCAGCTGTATCTGAGCCAAACCAATTTATGTTAAAATCGCCCATTAGGATTATCTCAGTGCCTGGTGGTTGGGAACGGACAAGGTCAAGGACGGAGTTGAGACCTTTACCTTGATCCTTGGGCGGGACGTAGACAGCAGCAATAGTCAGTGCCTTGTTGTGAGCCCCGAGTAGAATTCTGATGGGTGGTGTCTGGGCGGTAGAGACTGAGGCAGGGGGTTGAACACGGTGTCCCAGGAGAGAGTCTTTGAGGTAAACAGCACATCCACCACCTTTTTAGTGGTCCTGTCAATTCTGAATACGTTATATCCTGGTAGGGTAATTGCACTGTCAGGTATTTTTGGAGTGAGCCAGGTTTCAACAATCACAAGAACATCAGGGTTGTGATGGTGTGCAAATAATTGCAGGGCATCAAGTTTGGGTAGAAGGCTACAGATGTTAAGTGTTGCAGAGGTGAGTCCCCCAGAGTGACTCTGCCGGAGGTCAGAGTTTGGGATTGTAGGGCCAGGGTTAGGGTGAATATTGCCAGACAGAAGTAGTAGTGGAAGCAAGAGTTTCAGGGTGCACCAGCGTAGCTGTTTGAGGGAGATTATATTGGACCGTTTCTTACTGGAGAGAAAGCTATTCTGTAAACTGTGATCCCAGTAAGTGATAACGTAGGCTAGAAGTGATAGTGGGAACAGGTGAACATAAATCACCCCATCTTGATTCCAGGAGTGGTGCAAGCCTGTCCTGGCGGAGGTTAGCTATAGGGGGTGTAGCCCAGTGGGTATGGTCCCCGAGTGCCGGTAGATGTCCAGCTGGAAGCACAGTGGGAGATTGGGATGGCAGGCTCCAGGCAGGAATGCCATGGTAAACAGGGAGGAGACAATAACCAGACAGAGAGACAGAGAGGGAAGGGCCGTAGTGGATAGAGAGGTGAGAGTAGTAGAGGGCGAGAAAGGTCAGAGGAAGGGGGAGATGGCCAGTCAGAAAATGGAGGTGATACAGGGAAGGGGAGAGATGCGATGGGTTCAGTAGGAGATATGAGGAGGGTGTCAGGTACAGAAAGAAGGCAGGGGCAGTGAGGGGACAGAGTTGATTAGTAGAGGGAAGGGAGAGTGGGCGGTAAAGAGAAGAGGTACAGGAGAGAGTATCCAATAGGAAATGAAAGGGCGGGTCCCTAAGCAGAAGTGGGCGGAGCTAAGGCCTATTTAAGTAAGGTTGGAGGTGGGGGAGGGGCAGTGCGCGAACATTTTCTTCCGAAACCCACTGAAGTCTATGGGCACAGAGCCCAGCAGAACAGTTTGAATCAGTCAAGATTGCAGGGCCAATCAGTGGACGCGCGGAGCACAACAGTCCAATAGGAGATGGAAGCAATAGGCGGTGGCCAATGGGAGCCTTTTAGCTCTTCCCAGTGGTACTTATGTGGTCTTATGGGTTTGGGTCATGATGGGCCCAAAATAACGAAGCAGTCTAAAAAGACAAAGAACCTCAGCACAAAAGCACTGAGGCAGGGGTTACCAAAGGTCTGTTAACTTACTCTATGATGTTGGCAGAGGTTAGTCATTGCATCTGACTGGACACCACAAACCAGTCTCCTCTCATCCACTGTCAGGTCTTGCATTCCTTGCATTAGCCACGGGCACAGCAAATGAGGACAGGGCTTGCAATATTAAATCCAGTTAGTCCAACACTAGTTATGAAATGGGCCATGCCAGACAAGGAATCTAACATATTGGAGGTATTAGAAGAGAACCAGCTACAGTAATAAGGGCTTATAACTGGAACTCGGAGGCAGAGACTGCCAGTGCTCAAGATAACATTTGCATTCAAGAGTAATGTACTCACCATTTTTGACATTAGGTGAGTAAAATATAATTCTGATCAGTAAAGGTGTGTTAATTTGGAATAAACTGTTCCTTTTTGAAGTATCTAGGGAACATTTCCAAGGGCTGGGATGAGTATCAGTACTCATCCAAAAACATTTTTTTTAAAGAGTATTTTTTAAGAAATTGGTGGATGACTAACCTCTGTATAACCTCAGTATTCCAAATACCTAGTGGTCTGGATAAGTAGTCTAAATACTGTGTTTAAATGAACAGAAATATATACTCCAGCCAGTGCTTTGCTTTCACATTTAGCTCCGTATTCTGAATAAGCCTGACTGTGGCAGTGCTCAGTAAACTGTTTTGCTAGTAACTGGAAATGGTTTTTGTAGTGCTCATTCCAAAATTCTTTGCACTTGAAATTCCAAGGAGCAACAACACTTACCAGCTAAGGGACACAAGATTTGTAATACTGGAGTTTCTTTGCACACTGTATTAGTACCATCTGCTATTTGGTGGAACTACCTTATGCTTGATTTTTAGACTGTAATCTCAACTAATCATATTTTCTTACATCAATCCTGACTCTTCATTTGCAATCACTTGGATGAGTGTTTTAGCAAGACTACTTCCATCGGTAGAAGAGACACCACCGCAACACTTGCAATCAGAAATGAGCATGCTTCCAGAACTCCCTCAAGAGATTTTCTTTTCTTTACCAAAGGGGGTGGATTCCCCTACCTTGTGAATCCCCCCCCCCCCATTTCTACTATTGCTGAAGAATCCTGAAGTAATAGACAAGCAGGTGAATGACACATTTTATTGGCCCAGACTGTGTTACAATGCACAAGTTTTCAGACCCATGCAAGTCCCACATTTAGGTGATGTTCTAAGGAAAGGGGCATGAAGGACAGACAGCTGGTGTTTCTAATGGAAATAAGATTGACACTGTAAAGCAGAGGTAGTCAAAAAATGGCCCTTTGCTGGCTCCATGGTGCTGAGTGATGTGGGATCACTCTGGCATGTTGGCGACCTTGGGTTGTGCCCCAAGCCCCTGATGTTAGGAGCAGAGGCCAGCAGGGAGGATCCAGAGCATCCGATGGAAGCTCTTTTTCAGGGGGAGTGGAGCTGCATTGCTCTGCAGAGACTCCTGATGGAGGCATGCCATGGTGTCACTGATGGCATGGGTAAATGGCCTCTACAGGTGGGCTACAACATGCACGTCCATGTTGGGGGGGGGCAGGGCAGAAAAGAAGACCTAGTTGGAGGAAGGCGGGAAGCTCCACAGGTGTCTTTTCCCTCCACAGCTGACAGAGGTTGCCCCTGGCAGGGACAAGCTGGCCCAGGGGATGGAAGACTGCAAGAGGACTTTGGTGGTGGGTGAAGATGCAAGGGTGAGTCTAGCGAGTAGAGGAGGTGGCACTGGCAACCTGAAGGACAGAGGTGCCAGTGGGCAAGAAGGTGCAAAAAAAAAAAAAAAACTGCCCTCGGGTCATTTACGCCCCTTTGATGTTTTTTTATTGTCTCTCTATAGGGCCACCAGTTTCCTGCACTTGCAGTAAAAGTTGCCAAATTGCAGTAAACATTTTCCACAACTTCGTACTTTCCTCACAACTGTGATAATCTTCCCATAGTTGTGTGTAAGCCCACCTCCCTGGTCTAGGGGTACCTAGGATGGCAACACATTTTCAGGGAGGGGGCCTACACAAAAACACCAAAGCACACTTACTTGACCTCCCGAGCAAGGCTGACCTCGAGGGCTCCACTGGCACGTAGCAGGGTAAATGGAACTGCAATAAAAGGGCTCTGCAAAACTTGGAAAAGAACAGAAATAAATGCCCAAATAGGTTTTAACAACAAACATGATCCTTTTATTTTCCTCCAAATGTGAGCTGACATACTGATGATAAAGTTCATTTTTGGTAGACATTGTTCTTCAGCCGACACAGTCCTTTCACATCTTCACTTAGGGCCTGATCCACAAAGGAAAAAAATGCCCACTGCAGCCACCAAATGCCTCCTCTGCTCATGGGGGGTACACCACAGTAGTCATAAAGGAGTAAGCATGCCCCTCCACACCCAATCCCTCTCTACCCAAACTTCTATGTGGGTGGCCGGGGGGAGGGCATGGGATGTGCTTCCACACAGTCTCCTAAACAATCTGTGGTATGGAGGGCCAGTGGAAAGGACATACACTAAAGGAGTGAAAACCTACAGTAGCGGTTAAGCACTGTCTCCACACGACCACCCTGAGTTCTCATGGGGCCTGTTTGACCACACACACATACACACACACTCTGTGCCGCCAGTCTTCAAAGCTGGCGTGAAGGGTTGATTGTTTTAATTTTTGTTTACAAAGGGGATACGGTATCCTTTGGAGGACTGCTGCATCCCACAAGTCTCTGCAACACATGGAGCAGGGGATCCACTTTTGAGCCGACCCATGCATCCAACTGGGATGTCCAGTATCCAGCCACAGTCCCTCCAACATGCTTCCGGACCCTGTGTGCTCCTCTACTTATGTGTGTTGGGGCCACTGGGAGTCACGGATGCTGGTATGTGTACCGGCACCTGTAGATGAGGACCACCTCAGATACATGCGATCTGTGCATATCTATGGCTGTTTTGTGGATGGGGCCGCAACCTCTCAGTGTGCTAGTCCCTCCATCTACAAAAATGGGTGAAAAGCAGGACCCTAGTCAAAACAAGGTACTGCATCTCAGCTGTGCTATCCTTGGTAAATAACATGTAAAAAAATATATACATATTATATTTTTTTATATATATACATACACACACACAGTGTGTGTATATATATATATATATATATATATATACACACAAAATGTATTGGGATAGAAAAAAATTGAAAAACAAATTGCTGCAGTTCTAGTCCTCAAAGCACTGACCCATGGACTTTGTCCCCTACCGGAAAGTCTAAAAGCCACCCTGATGGCCCAGTGCAAACAAGTTGGGTTTGGAAGTGAGCCTGGAAAATTGCATCAGGGGGCAGGCCAAGTCCAAGACAGCTGCCGCTCGGTAGTGCGTCATAGTCGGGGAGGGTTGGCAGCAGGTCCCATCACCACAGCAATCCGTGCAGCAGGGCCAGGAGCTTGATCCTGCTGCAGTGCAGCTCGACTGATTATCCCCCAGGAGAGGAGGAAATGAAAGGAGAAAGACTCAGTAGCCATCTGAATGATGGCCATGTTCGGCCTGATCAGGGTATATCTCTGTGACCAGGGCATATCCCTGAGACGAGCTACTGGCCGGGGAAGAAAAAGTTATATTCTGACAAAAGACTACTTTTGTAGTAGGGACAGAGTTTGTGTTATTACCGAGCAAGCTTTGGGTCTTAGTTATACAATAGACCCCATTTCTTTAGAAGTCTCATTTCACTAGAGACCACCTCATCATTGCTTTCATTTGAGCAGTTAAAACTAAAATGTAATTTACCAAAATTTAATTTTGTCAGTTACCTACAGCTAAGGAAAGCTCTTCGAGACTCCATACTAGGCCCCAATCTACAATGGAATGGAGTGAATGAATGGGACTCGGTTTATAAGGTAGCTAATCTTAAAAGAGGGGTAAGTCTAACCTACAAACTTGTAATGAATACTCAGGATCATTCATTACCGACGTCTCCTGCCAAACTAAAATGGGAGAGATAGCTTATGGTGGGAATTTCTAATTCGGAATGGGACTCAGTTTGGAATCATGCTTACAGTAGTTGCAGAGAGGTCCAGGGAAGAACAATCCAATGTAAAATCTTACGTTATTACTACTACTCCCCAAAAAGGTTAGCAGCATTGGGTTTCCAACCTGAGGGCAGATGCTGGAGGTGCCAGATGGAAGATGTGGGCTTATTAAATATGCTCTGGTCCTGCTCTGCCATTAAAGAACTTTGGGCTAAAGTCCACGATATTTGTGAACTTAATTTTGACATAAAAATACCTTTTACCCCAAAATTCTTTATTTTGGGGATATCAGATGACTAATTTTTGCTATCAAAACTCCAAAATTCTGGAGTGTGGGTAACAGCATTGACACTTAAGAGGGTCCTCCTCACTCACTGGGAAATCTCAATCTCCCCCTGAAGTTTAGGAATGGAGTACCAAAATGAGTGAAATGATCAGTAAATGAGAGATTGTCTCTTTAAATCTTGGGGAAGAATGATATATTTGTTAAAATATGGACTCTTTTTTTAACTTCCCTTGGTATGATGTAGCTCATTATTTTGGACCCCTGAACCTTTTACTAATAGTGCTCCCATGAGACTAGCCTTACTGAAAGATGCCCATTTCCAATCCTGTTATTGTTGTTTTATGACTGCATAGTTGAGTTGTCTCTTAAATATTCTTCTAGATGCAATCTAGGATCTTTTTAGTACAGTTTCTTAATTTTTTAAGGTGTTAATGCTTCACGAGACCTGATGTAGTCAGTACTAGATTTCGTCTTACAGCTGTAAAACTCACTGTGTTGATTTTCTATATTTGTACTGTAAACATTTCTAATGTGAACTCAATAAATTCTTTAAAGCAGAAAAAGAAAGACCACCTCATCATCTCAAGAGGCTGGTCATTTTGACAACAGCAATCATCATCGTTCTTCTTCCTAATTACTGTCAATTAAGAATGCAGCTTCCAAGGTCTTAAACATTTTATTTAAATATCTGTCACTCTTTCTATTAGTTCGCCCCATGAGACCTCCTTTATGCTTATGAGTGGTCTGAGGCACATTCATAGAGTGTGACATCTTCAAACCAAAGGAGAGCAGTTTTGGCAACCTAAGAAGGCAAGTGAGACTACTCTTCAAATCATAAGACTGGTATCAGGAATGTTTGAAGTATTATAAAGGGGGACCAACATGTTTTTCAAGTTATAAAAAATTAAAAAGCCCACTGAACATGCCTGTTTCCAGGGCAACAGTGTGTGAAACACTGCAAAATTAGAGTGGCTCACAAGCAGAGGAACAAAGCCCTCCAACTGGTCGGAAGCATTCCCTTGATCTCTAATTAGCTGGAAAATAACTGATTATAAATGCATGAACTTACTGACTCACCAAGAGGAATCTGACAAGAAGGTTCTGATGTAGAGTGACAACAGTATTATATATGACAAGAGCGTTTCTCTGACTCCCTAACAGAAGAGAATTTAAAGGGGAATGTCCGCACCCAACTGACATCAAACAGAAGTGACCAGTACCAAATCTCGGGAGGTCAGTGAAACTGGGAACCAGCAACACAGCACTGTACATAGCGTTGATACAACATCTGATACCACAGAGGGAAGAGTGACCAGTGGGGTACCACAGGGATCAGTGCTGGGACCGGTCCTATTCAATATCTTCATCAGTGACATTGCGCAGGACCTAGAAGGCAGAATTTCACTGTTCGCTGATGACACAAAGCTCTGTAACAGAGTAGACACACCAGAGGGTGTAGACAGAATAAGAAGGGACCTGCAGAAACTTGAAGAATGGTCAGGGTTTGGCAGTTGAAATTCAATGCAAGGAAGTGCAAGATAATGCATATGGGGCACAAAAACCCTGGCACAATATATCAGTTGGGGGGTGAGGATATAGCATGCACCAAGCAGGAAAGGGATCTTGGGGATATCATCTCTGATTACCTCAAGGTAGGAAACAGTGTGACAAGGCAGCAGGTAAAGCAAATAGGATGCTGGGATGCATAGGCAGGGGCATCACCAGCAGGAAAGGGAGGTCATAATTCCACTATACAAGATACTAGTGAGGCCCCACCTGGAGTACACTGTACAGTTCTGGAGACCTTACGTAAGGACATAGACAGGGTAGAGAAGGTTCAGAGGAGGGCAACAAAGATGGTGCATGGATTGCATCACAAGTCCTATGAGGACAGGTTGAAGGAACTGAACATGTACTCCCTGGAAGAGAGGAGGGAGAGAGGGGATATGATAGAGACATACAGGTATCTTACATGGAGGAACAGGGTGCAGGGATACACTATTTTTAAGCAAAAAAGATGTTCCAGGACTAGAGGGCATGGGATGAAGTTGGAGGGAGGACGATTCAGAGGAAACGTGAGGAAGAATTTCTTCACAGAATGGGTGGTGGACAAGTGGAACACCCTGCCAGAGGAAGTGGTGGGGGCTGAAACAATCACGGGATTAAAGAATGCGTGGGATAGACATAAAGGAATTCTGGAGGTCAGGGGTAAGGGGCAACAGACTTCTTGGAAAACATAAACTGAACTTACAAGCTCAAATGGGCAGACTGGGTGGGCCATAGGCCCTTTTTATCTGCCGACACTATGTATCTGTGTTAGCTGAACCTCCCACAGCTGAGCCTGGCAATAACACCAGTGGCAGGGGATTTGAGTATGCCGCCCAGACTAATGGCTACTGAAAATGTTAGGTCAGATGGCAGGATCAACCAGATAAAGATAGGTTACTCACTTATAAGGAAGCAGTATAGTGCAGTGGTTAAAGGCACTGAGCTGCAAACCTGGGTTTGAATCCCATCAGGCCCCACTTGCATACTGTGTGACCCTGAGCAAGTCACTTAACTTCCTTGTCCTCCCAGGTCGCACCTGGAAACAAGCTCTGGCTTGCCTGGTTCCCAAAGACTAAAATACAAATTCATCAATAAATTAGTGTGCCTTTCCTGGTTAAACAATTTCCCCTTCCTTCCCTTCCCTATAACCATTGTTCTAGGAGAGGTATACAGTTCACACCCACACTTTGGCAGTTCCACTGGAACTGCTTATTTGTCAGATGTCTTAAGCTAAGCTCCTCCCACCACCCAGGCAGTATATCCTCCGGCTCCACCCCATGATGTCAGATCATTGCACGCTGGAAGCAAGGAACTGTGTGCCATTTGCACAAGAGGCCAGGTGGATTGTGTGGATGTGAACTGTATACACTCCTACAACAACGGTTACAGGTAAGTAACCTGTCTTTCTAGGGGTGTGGATACAGTTCACTAGCCGTACTTTGGCAGACTCCTAGCAGTTCTGCAGGAGGAGGGGTCAATGCATGCACTCCTACTTGGCAAACAGAGATTGGAGAACCGAGGTCCCAAAAGCAGCATCCCAAATGTGACTTGAGGTTAATGCTGTAGTAAGAAATTAAGGTGTGTGCTGACTTCCAGGTTGCAGCCCTACAGATCTCCTGTATGAAGATGTCTCTGGAAGCAGCTACTGAGGCAGCAGTTTGGTGGAATGAGCCCTGAGCCGTATGGGAGGCTCTCTACCAGCCAGTCTTTAGTAGAGGTCGATGCAGGATGTCATCCACTTGCCAGTGTCCACTTAGTTGCCAGTCTGCCAGGCGTGGCTTCAGCATATGTTACAAACACCTGGTGAGCTGCACCCTGAACTCCAGCCGAGCACTCTCTATAGTAGGAGAGCACCCTCCATAGGCCCAGCATGTGGAGCTTATGGCCAGCCTCTGAAGACAGATTCATAAAGTGTACTGGAAGGTTAATCACCTGGTTTAGATGAAACTCCGACACTACCTTCGGGAGGAACTTTGGGTGGGGTTAAAGGACAACCATGTCCTTGTGGAAGACCAGATACGGAGACGCCACTGAGAGTGCCTGGGGCTCACTGATCATTCTAGCTGATGTAATGGCCACCAAGAAGGCCACCTTCTATGACAGGTGTGACATCTCACATCTGTGCATAGGCTCAAATGTCTTGCCCACGAGCATAGCACCAGCAGTAGGTTGTATAGTGGTGGGGGTTCACGCAGTGGAGGGGACAGGTAATCAAGGCCCTTGAAAAAGCATCTGACCACCTTATCCTGGGCTACCATCGGCTTACCAGCCTATGCCCTGTGTGCAGAAATGGCTGCCAGGAGCACCTGAAGGTTTGTCGCTTGCAGTCCCAACTGGGAGAAGGACCATATATACACTAGGATACTAGCCACTGGGCAGGCAAGGGGATCAAGCTCCTTGCCCTGACACCAAATGGAAGATCTCTTTTATTTAAAGGCGTAACACTGATAAGTTGACTCCTTACGTGAGGTCTCCACAATGTGGAACACAGCTTCCGAAACACCCAAAGCCTGGAACCCTAGCTGTTCAGGAACCAGACTGTGAGGTGCAGGGACTAATGGGCCAGGCGCAGGACAGTCCCCAGTTGTCTTGTCAGCAGGTCTGGTTGAAAAGGCAACCACTATGGTGGCCTACAGCTTAGGATGAGGAGATTCAGGTATCAGAACCACTTTGACCAGTCTCAGCCATCAGGATTATCTGCGCCTTGCCCCCTGTAGGCAATGACCACAACCTTGTGGATCAAGGGAAAGGAAGGAAAGGTGTACTCAAGGCCTGAGGTCTGGGGCCTCATAAAGACATCCCCCATCTGTGTCCTGGACTGTGGGTGGTGGGCACAAAACAGCCTCAGTTTGGCATTCTCCCAGAAGGCAAACAGATCCACTAGAGGGGTTGCCCACTGAGAGAACAGGTAGCGTACCACCTCCTAATGCAGGGTCCACTCATGCAATGTCTCTGTCACATGGCTGAGAGTGTCTGCCAGTTGACTGTCCACTCTTGAGGCATGAATCTCCACGATATTCGCACCCAGGCTGCGCATAAGGGCCCAGGTGCAGCACAAGGGAAGGGAATGTGTTCCACCCTGCCTGTTCAGGTTTAACATGGTCGTGGTGTAGTCCGTTTGGACCTGCACAACCTGACCCCTGATTAGAGGGAAGAATTCTGCCAGAGCAAGCTGCATTGCATAGAGCTTCAGCGGGTTTTTGTTCGTGACAGGTCTGTCGCCCGAAGCACAGGTCAGGAAGCATAGGGAAAACCCAGGAGCAGTTGTAAAAATCACCAAAACTGTATTTATTGTTACAGTAACATAAAATAAACCAGTTCAGAATAACTATGTACATAAGCAAAAAATAAAATCTTTCTTGTAAAAAAAAAAAAAATCTCCCTTGCAGCTCAGCTTAGCTGTTTTAATAAGACTTTTTCAACCCCCATCCTTTGCAAGCATCCTATTCTTTGTAAATTTCAGGAGCTGCTAGAATATTGAGAACTTTCTGAGGTCTCCACAGCAACTGCAAAAAGGCTCAGGCATTTGCAGCAAAGTAACCTCTAGCTTTTTACAGTTAACTCAAATTATAATAAATATATATACATTTCAACAGTAACACCATATTTTCTAAACAAACGTGATCCCATTATCAGTTTCATTTCCATATATTGATTTGCACATATTCTTATATTACCAGATCTAGATATGCAATGGAGGAAAAACAGAAAGTAAGGGAAAACAGAGAGACAATGAGAGGCAGAGGATTGCGAGACAGTTCGAGTTGATTAAGTCTGAAGTCTCGCAGGAAAGTTTGGTTGCACAACCAGACAGAAGAGAAAGAAAAGGAAAGAATACAGATCCTTGCATTTAAACACTTTCTCAAAACAAATGGGACAGGGTTCTGTTCTACCCTGTCACAAGGTCTTCCGGTATGACCAGAATGCATGGGCGCTGTGTGCTTCCCACCCCACAGAGATGTGTCCATCATAAGCATGATGGTTGGGTCTGGGTGGACAAATGGGATTCCTTCCTCCAGATGTGCTGGGATCAGCCACCACTGGATAGCATCTCACATTGGCTGGGTCACAAGAACTTGCTGGTGCAGGTATCCTAGGCACTGGGACCACTGATGGCCCAGCTCCCACTGCAGGTGGTGCATCCTCCAACGTGTCCAACGTAACACAGTGGTGGTGGATGCCAGGTACCCCAGCAGCCATAGAAAATTTTGGGCAGGGTGCAAGAGCCAACCTGAAGTGATTGGGCAAAGGAGGGAAGGTCCTGAGCCCAGTCCACAGGGAGACAGGCCTTGGCCCGCAGGGAGTCTAGCTGTTCCCAATGAACTTGATAACCTGCAAGGGGATTAGTTCAGACTTGTCCGGGTTGACCAAAAGGACCAAGTCTCTGCTGGTTTGGAGTGCCAGAGTCCTGGATGGCTCCACGACCTCCTTGGACAGCCCAGATATTAGCCAGTCATTCAAGTAGGTATACGGCCTGATGCTTTGCACCACAGGAAGGCTGCCACCACTGCAGTGCCCTTGGTGAAGACCCTGAGCTTGGACAAGAGACCGAAGGGCATCACCTTGAACTGATAAAGAACTCCTTCTACGTGGAATTGAATGTACCGCCAGTGGGATGCTCAAACTGGGATGTGGAAGAACACATTCTGGATGTCCATGGAGCAGAACCACATGCCCTGCTCCAGAGATAGTATGATTTGGTTCACAGTCACCATCCTGAACTCCCAATTCCACATGAATTGATTCAGGCTGTGCAGATCCAGTATGAGATGCCAGCCCCACATTCGTTTTGGGACCAGGAAGTACTTGGATACATACCCCTGACTGACTTGCCAGGGTGTCTGGGACACAGGCTATGGCTTTTGTCGCGAAATGCTGAGCGATGTCCTCAGGGAAGACACCGTGTCATGAGACACTGAGGACTCCCTCAGAGCATGGGATTGGTAAGGTGGGAGAGCCTCGAAATCAAGTGTTAACGGTTTGCCTACCACATTTAGTATGCAGTTGTCCAAAGAAATGGTGAACCAATGTGGCCAGAAGTGACACTACTGACTCCCCACAGGGATCTGGGTCAGAGGCTGGACAGGCAGGAGGCTGACACACCATGACCCATCACTGGACAGCTTTGGAGGGGGCACTGGCCACTGAGGCTGAATGGGCACCACTTCCCCTACACCCACTTCTTTTAGGCCCCTGGCCAGAGAACTTGGCCTTAGGATGCTAGTCTTGATATTGCCCCTGCTGGGCCTGCTGCCAAGCCTGTTGTGGCTGAAAGGACTGAAACTGAAAGGCCTTTTCAGGTTTTTGGGCCTTAGGATCCTTTTGGGATGAATCTGTTGTGTCCACGATGGTGCTGGACTTCTCAGTCCTGGGGAGATGCTCATCAACCACTGGGCCAAAAAGGTCAGCTTAGTGTCCACTGTGAAGGTGGAAAACCTCAGCCAGGCCCTGTGATGCATCATGACAGTCACTGTCATGACATGGACGTAGACATTGGCCATGTCCAAGGTCATCTGGAGCTGGTGTTTGACCAGCGCTTGACCCTGGCCCTTAATCAACTTCACCAGCAGCTGCTTGTCAGCAGGAAAGGGAGGGAAGTGAACATTTCATCTAGCACTCCAGCAGGGAATTTGCCATCATCACAGCGTAGGTCACCTGATGGAGACCTAGAGAAGCAGCATAGACCTTCTTGGCTGTGAGAAATAGACAGCAGATAAGGGCCGCTTGGCCCATCCAGTCTGCCCATTTAGGCTGCAGACCCTCCTTGGTCTATGCCACTGTCTCTTTCACCCTCCTCCTTTCCCTTATGATTCCCTTGTGCCTATCCTAAGCTTTTTTGAATCCCACCATTTTCACTCCCACTACTTCCACTGAAAGACTGTTCCAGGCATCCACCACACTTCTGTGAAGAAGTATTTCCTCACATCTCTCCTAAACCTACCACCCTCCAACTTCATATCATGACCCTTTCCTCTGAAAAATACCTCCCACCTGTAGCTTATTTACCCCTGTGAAGCATTTAAAGGTCTTCCACAAACTAGAGAATATCCATGGAGAGACCCAAAGCCTGGAATTCTAGCCACTCAGGAATCAGACTGTCAGGTGCAGGGACTGAAGGTCCAGGTGTAAGACCGTCCCCTTATGACAGGAAAGCAGGTATGGGCATTGAGGCAAGAGCCACGGAGGCCTGCTGCTGCAGAGTCTGAGGAGATCTGGGTACCAGAACTGGCACAGCCAGTCTGGGGCTACCAGGATCACCTGTGCCTTGTCCCTCTGTATCTGGACTAGCATCTGGTGGATCAGGGGAAATGGAGGGAAGGCATAAAAGAGGCCCGGGGTCTAGGGTCTTGTGAAAGTGTCCCCCATCAGTGTTCCGCACTGTTGGGGTCAGGCATAGAACAGCCTCAGCTTTGCATTCTCCCAGGAGCCGAACAGACTAACCATGGGAGTGTTGCGCTAGGAAAACAAACGGTTCACCACCTTCTGATGAAGAGACCACTTATGAGATACGTCACCCACTTGGCTGAGGGCGTCTGCCAGCTGGTTGGAGGCCCCGGCCACGTGGATCGCCAGGAGATCGGCATCTAGACTGCGCTCAGGGTTCAGGTGCAGAGGGCTTCCTGACATAGTCGAAGAGAATGCGTTCCACCCTGCCTGTTGAGGTAGTACATGGTCATGGTGTTGTCTGTCTGGACCTGCACGACCTGACTGAACCGAAGGAGTGAACGCCATCAGGGTAGATACACTGCAAGGAGCTCCAGCAGGTTGATGAGGTATCGGGACTTCTTGGGGTTCCAGAGCCCGTGGACTCTGTGGTTCAAGTGGGCTTCCAATCCCATCAGAGATGCATTGGTCATGAGCAAGACTGTTGACTCTGGGAAGATGACAAGGACTCCTTCCTACAGGTGTTTCAGGACCAACCACCACTGGATGACATCCCACATTGGCTGCGTTACCACGAACAACTGGTCAAGGTGACCGAGGCACTGAAACCACTGGAGGGCCAGCTCCCTCTGCAGGGGGTGCATCCTCCAGCAGGCCCACTAGACCACGCTGATGTAGGATACCACGTATCCCAGCAGCTACAGGAAGTCCTGGGCAGGGTGTGAGTGCCCAACCTGAAATGCTCAGGCAAAGGAGGTAAGGTCCGTTGCCTGGTCCGCTGGGAGTTGGGCCTTGGCCTGGAGGGGAATTGAAATCTGCCCCGATAAATTGAATGGTCTGAGAGGGGTTGATTTCCGACCTGACCAGGTTGATAAGAAGACCCAAGGGTGAGCAAGTCTGGTGGCCAGATCCCTGGACCGCTCCACCACCTCCTGGGATGGACCGGCAATCAGCCATTCCAGACAAAGGTAGAACTGGACTCTGCAACACCTCAGGAATACAGCCACCACTGCGATGCACTTGGTGGAGACCCCGGGGGCCGAGGAGAGGTCGAAAGGCATGATCTGAAACTTATACAACACCCCTTCCACTTGGAACCAAAGGTATCGCCAGTGGGATGGACTGGGATGTGAAAGAAGGCATTCTGGATGTCCAGAGAGCAGAACCACATGCCCTGCCCCAGAGATGGGATTGTCTGGTTCACAGTGACCATCCCACACACTTGCACCTCCTTAAGAAATTATTCAGGTTGTGTAGATCCAGTATGGGGCGCTAACCCCCCCCAATCCATCTGGGGACCAGGAAGTATCTGGACACAAAGCCCTGGCCGGCCGCAGCATCTGGGACATGAACCACAACGCTTTTCTTGAGGAACTGTGCAATGTCATCCCTGAGGGCAGACAGCATGTTCTGGGAAGCCACGGACTCCCATGGGGCATGGACCCGACAGGGCGGGAAAGCCTCGAAGTCGAGATGCAAACCTCAACCCACCATAGCCAGCACCCATTTTTTCATCTTAATAGTGGTACGAGCATGCCAGAAATGGCAAAACTGACCCCCCACAGGAAGCTAAGGCATGGACGTGGCAGATGGGAGGCAGACGCCCCCCAGCCTATCATTGAGAAGCCTTGGAGGAGAAGGAGCCAGCGCTAGCCACCAGCAGAACGCTGGTGTTCCAACCTCCAGACTTCTTGTGGCCTGGAATGGCTGACATGGGCTTGGGCTGCCAGACCTGGGACTGTTCTGACTGGGGCTGTTGTTGCTTAGGCTGCTGTGGCTGAAACAAAAAGAGATTCTTCTTCAATCACTGGCCCTTGGGGTCCTTTTGTGAGAATGTGACAGAGTCCAGGTTGGCACTAGACTTCTCAATCCTCATAAGGTGGCCCTCTACACCCTGTGCAAAGAGGTTGGTGCCCAAGAATGGGACATCCGCCAGCTTATGTTGGGTATTTGCTGTGAAGGTGGAGATCCCAAGTCAGGCTCTGTGGGGCAAGGCCACTGCTGCCACCACAGACCGGGCACAGGAGTCACCTACATCCAAGGCTGTCTAGAGTTGATGCTTAGCAAGAGTACGGCCTTGGTCATGGACCACTTTTACTGCAGACTGCAAGTCCACGGAAAGGTGTGGAATGATGTGGTCCAGTACCTCCCATAAGCATATGGCTGAAGCTGGTCATCATAATGGCGGAGCTTGCCTGCCTGAAGCCCAAGGAGGGCGCAGCATACATCCTTTTTGGAGGTGTGGTCCAGCTTCTTCGATTCCTGGGGGCTTGTCAGCATCCCTGACATTGCCTATCCGACGGAAGACGGAATCTGTCACCACCCCCTCGGCTGACAGGTGATTGGAGAAAGGGGGAGGGACCCAGCCAGGGACCACATAGTTCCGGACCATACCGGCAGAAGGCGCAGTGCAAGTGACTCATCCTTGTCCAGGATCTCAGTCAGGGGGTACTTGGCCCTCTTCTGGATCAGCTCCAGTGGGATCCCCATAGACTGAGAGATAAGCTGGAGCAAGGCCCTGAGAACAGGGTCCTGATCGGAGGCAAGGTCCCTCGTGGACTCCTGATCAAAGCCCGGGATCCTAGAGAAATGCGTGGAGGAGCCGTCTGTGTCAGACAACTCCTCGAACACCACCCTCGATCCTCGGCCCCCATGAGCCACTCTGGATTCACCGAAGTGGGTAATCTGTACCAAAAGTATCCAGGGAGACCGGAGGCCGACTGAGTAGCCTTGGACAGGACACTGTGCAAGGGCTGCTTGGGCAGAGCCTTCACTAAAATAGGTGGAGAAGCCTTGGCCAGACTAGGCTGGGCTGGAACCGGCCTCACTGGGATAGACCATGGAAGCACTGGGGCCTGTTGTAAGGCCTGGCACTACCCAAGGACCTACTGCTGCCACAGGAGCTCCTTGTACTGCCTCCACAGTTTGTGTCGGAGCCTCTCCTCGTCCAAAGATGAGGAGGAGCATTGGCATCGCTTCCGTGGTGGTTGACAATGGGAACGGTCCTAGTCCCGGGACTGGGTCCTTGACCAGTGATGAGAATGCCACCATTGAGAGGATGCGGGAGGAGAGGCCATGCAGACCATGCGGACTGAGTCCTGCTGCGAACCTCCAAAGGGGGGAATTTCCCTGGAAAAAACAGCAGGGTTAGACAACCTCTCCTGCCCGTCCTGGTTATGGGCCGAGAGGACTGGAGTCCGAGAGAGAGAGAGAGAGAGAGAGTCGTCCTTCAACTTGTCTGACAGTGGGTCAACCGGGTTGAGAAAAATCTCAGCCAGTTGGTAAGCCTGCGTCTCAGCCAGCAAGCCCAATGGGGATACCTAGGAGTTAGTCGCCTGTCCTTCTGCCCTGGTGGAATCAGTTGAAGAAATCCCAAGCATGGGAAGAACAAGCCCGCTCTCAGTCCCATGACCTATGACAGGACTTCTTAAGCTGTGCCCTAGGGAAGCAGTCCCCTCAGGAAAGGTCCTCTCTGAGGGTTTGGGCGGACTGACACATGTCCCTAAGGTAAAGGAAGCCCCCACAGAGGCTCCACCGGGAGCAGCACCAGGGTGGAGGAACAGACCGTCATGGCCTGAGCTTACACCTCCTCAAGGACAGCCAGCTGAGAGGCTGAGCCTGCCACTGCTGAAATGGCCGTATGGGCATCCCTGGACCAAACCAGAGGATCCCGGTCATCTGGCCGGCCAAGGAGTAGACAGGCATACCTGTCCCCAAGAGAGGAGGGGAGCAGGATCTTGCACAGACCACAAGCCTGCAGGTCATGCGCTGCCCCCAAACAATATACGCATGAGGCATGGGGATCGGTGCACAACATTCTTTGGTTGCATGTCACACAACATTTGAACCCTGGGCTGGTTTGGGATTCGTCATACTCCCTGGTTAAGGAGAGCTGGATCGAAAGGAACTGTCAAAAAGGAGAAAAACACAATGCCCAAAGACGATTATTCTTTGAAAAAATGCCCGAAGACGGTGAAGGAAACAAGGCCAACAACACATGCAGAGACCTGCAAAGGAGGAGACCTGACTCTTCCAGCGGAAAGGAATATCTGACAACATGGGGCAATGCTGAGGAGGACACCACCCGCGTGGATGGGAGGGGCTTAGCTTGAAGGCGTTCCAGCTGGATTTAAAGGGAAAGGAAGAGCGCCAGTGTGGCTAGTGTACCATATCCAGGTCCCTAGAAATGTTCATTTCTCTAAAGTAAGTAAAAAAATTACTTTTGCACACAAAGTGCAAACTGGGGTTGGGGGGAGTTAGAGAGGCTCTTGTATGTGGACATTCCCCTTTAAAGTTGTTTTCCAGTTTTCTGCATCGTAGTAGCAGTATCAGCAGGACTCAAATGTCATAACATTCCAAATGGGTTAAAGAGCTAGTGTACTGCCTAAAATTAATAGTAGTTTTTAAAACCAGTCAGCTATTACCTTTTATATGAAGTACTTTTTTCTTTTCTCTTTGGGTAATCAGAACATGTTTTACCTGATGATAGTAAGTATGATCTGCGGGACAGCACTCTGCTTGCAGCTGACATATTTAGTTCTCTTCCCCCACTACATCATCAGTATTGTGACCTCACTGTGACATCACAGCTGCTCAGGAAGAGCCATTCGGTAGCATCCAGGTCAGTCACCTGTGAGATCAGAGTGCTGATGATGCAGTGTGTGTGTGTGTGTGTGTGTGTGTGTGTGTGTATGTGGGGAAGGGGGGGCATAGAATGAAATATGTCCGCTGCCAGACAATGCTATTCCACATATCCAGCATAATATTGTCACATAGAATACTTTCTAATGAGCAAATGGAATAAGAAAAATGCATCAAAATAAAAAACTATTTTAAAAATTTGTAACATTTTCCTTTTTTCAGTTCTACTAGCTGTTTAAGACATTTGCATGAAAGCAAGCGCCTTGTCACTTAAGTCTTCCTCTGTTGCTGCTTCTTTTCGTGCACTGAAGTCAGTAACCCTCAGCTTGTGACATCAGAAACAGTTGTGTGGAAACAGACTGTGATCAGCCAAGGTCAGCAAGATCAAAATAGAATTTGACGGTAGATAAGGACCGTTTGGCCCACGTAGTCTGCCCATTTCCCTAATGGATAAGCTGCAGATCCTAGTTAACCAACAGCTTATTTCCTCCTACCCCCCCCACTAGAATTGCCTTATGTCTGTCCCATGCATTCTTGAATTCCCCCAGTGTTTTTGACTCTACAACCTCCTCGGGAAGGCTGTTCCATGTATCCACAACCCTCTCCGTGAAGAAAAACTTCCTCACATTACCTTTGAGCCGTCCCCCCTCTATCTTCAAAATGTGGCCCCTTGTTTTTGCACATCTCCTTTTCTGAAAGATGCTACTCTCTTGGACTTTGTTGATTCCCTTGAGGTATTTGAAAGTTTCTATCATGTGCCTCCTCTCCCTCCTTTCCTCGAGGCTATACATCTTTAGTTCCTTTAGTCTTTCTTCATATGTCTTCTGATGCAGATCCTGCACATCATTTTGGTTGCCTTCCTCTGGACAGCCTCCACCCAGTCTATGTCTTTGCGGAGATGGGGTCTCCAGAACCGTACACAGTATTCCAGATGTGGTCTTACCAACTGTCTGTACAGAGGGCCAACAACTTCCTGTTTTCTACTGGTGATGCCTCTCCCTGTGCATCCCAGTATCCCCCCAGCCCTTCTTACTGCCTTCTCACATTGCTGGCCCACCTTTAGGTCATCTGATATGACTACCCCAAGGTCCCTTTCCATTTTTGTTGTTGTCAATATCTCACCCCATTGTGTACTCTTCCCCTGGGTTTTTGTTTCCCAGGTGCATTACTTTGCACTTCTTTGCACTGAATCTAAGCTGCCATACATTTGACCATTCCTCTAACCTTGCCAAGTCCCTTTTCATCCTTTCCACCCCACCTTGTGTATCAACCCTGTTGCCGATCTTTGTGACATCTGCAAAGAGACACACTTTCCCATCCAGTCCCTCTGCAATGTCACTTACAAAGACATTAAAAAGGACTGGACCCAGTACTGAACCCTGCGGTACCCCACTAGTAACCCTCCTTTCTTCACTGTGGACTCCATTTACTATTACCCACTGTGTCCTGTTGTCCAACCAGTGTTTTACCCAGGCTACCACCCTAGGACCCACTTCCAGGCTGGCTAATTTGTTTATTAATCTTTTGTGCAGAACTGTATCAAATGCCTTGCTAAAGTCTAGGTAGGCCATGTCCACAGCCCCTCCCTCGTCTACTGCTTTGGTCACCCAGTCAAAGAAATCAATTAGATTTGTCTGACATGACCTTTCCGCTGTGAATCCATGCTGCCTTGGGTCCTGTGCCTCACTGGCCTCTAGGTACTCAACAGTTCTTTCCTTCAGTGATTCCATCATTTCCCTATCACTGAGGTCAAACTGACAGGTTTGTAGTTTCCTACCTCTGTCTTGCTCCCACTTTTGTGAAGGGAAATCACATCCGCCCTCCTACAGTCCTCAGGTACCACCCCATCCTCCCATGATTTATTAAAAAGGGTAGTCAGTGGTGTTACTAGTTCTTCCCTTAGTTCTTTTAGAATTCTGGGGTGAATTTCATCAGGCCCCATTGCTTTATTCACCTTCAATTTTAAGAGTTCTTTCAGAACCCTTTCTTCTGTGAAAGAACTAATATCAACCCCCCTATCCAGAGTGCTTCTATTGATTGGATTAGGTATTTCCCCCTGCTTTTCCATTGTGAATACTGAGCAGAAGTATTCATTCAGTATCCCTCCTTTTTCACTGTCGCTCTCTGCCCAACCACCTTCCTTTGTGTTCAGCCTCAGTTTCCCTGCCTTAGTCTTTCTTTACTCACGAACGTACCTATAAAAAGTTTTATCCCCCTTCTTAACCAAGTTGGCTATCTTTTCCTTGATTTGGGCCTTTGCTATTCTGACTGCCTTCCCACTTGCTTCTGCTTTAACTGGTACAGTTCTCTGTCCTGCTCCTTCTGTGTTTCCTCATACTTCCCGAATGCTATCTTTTTTACCCTTACCTTCCCCGCCACTTCTTTTGATAACCATAGTAGTTTTTTTTTTTCGTTTTATTTGCTTCACACAAAGACGTGTTGCCTCTGTGATGGTGGTTTTGACGTTTCCCCATTGTTGGTCCACCCCACCTTCTTGCCTGTTTGCTAGTGCTTTTCTGAGGCACTCTCCAATTTTGACAAAATCAGCCTTCCTGAAGTCCAGTACCTTCACTTTTGTGTGGCTTGACTCTACAGCTAAGTTTATTGTGAACCACACTGTTTGGTGGTGGCTTGTTCCCAGATGGCTACCCACTTCAAGATCAGAGATCCTCTCTCCATCCCCATTTGAGAGTACCAGGTCTAAGATTGCTCTCTCCTGAATGGGTTCCAAAACTAGCTGTCTGAGGCATTCCCCATTAGGGGGAAATAAACACAGGAACACTTGGGAGGCATGTGTACCAAGATACATAGGCAAATCCATAAGACACTATGGGTCTTGGTACGGTAGTGATGTCATACGCAGAGGATTCTAACTTCGCGGTAAGAAAAGGGCAAAGTGAACAGGGTAAGTCTAAGGGAAAACGATCCTAGGAGGAAGTTTAGTGAAGAGGTCTAGGGCTCTGAGCTGCAAACCTGACAACCTGGATTTGAATCCCACAGTCCCCACATTCATACTGTGCGACCCTGAGCAAGTCACTTAACTTCCTTGTGTTCCCAGGTCGCTCCTGGAAACAAGCTTCGGCTTAGTGTGCCTTTCCTGGTTAAACAATTTCCCCTTTCCTTTCCCTTTCTTATATAATACAAAATATCCACTGTAATAAAAAAAATGAAAGTAAGATCCAGAAATATACAAACATATGAATTTGCCAGCAGAAATAGGCCACCTGATCTATCAAGTCTGCTCAAACGCACAGATAGCACCCTCAGCTTGCAGCTGCCCCACCCCCTCCGAATTACCCCCTCACCCTGTCCCATCCCCTTTTGAAACTACCCACTGTCTTACAAGCTATCACCTCCTCTGGTAGAGCATTCCATTCTGCAGCGACCCACTCCATAAAAAAGTGTCTCATTTCCATCCTAAATCTCCCCCCCCCTCCAATCTAAGGCCATGCCCTCTCGTGTCCCTCCCCCACCTCAGCCTGTGTATCCCCTCAGTGCCTGCGTTGTTTATCCCCTTTATGTACTTAAAGGTCTCAGTCATATCCTCCAGTCCCTTCTCTCCCCCAAGAAGTACATGTTCAACTCTCTCAGCCTCTCCTCGTATGGTGTATCCTCCAATCCCTGGATCATCCTTGGTGCCTTGCATTGTACCCCTTCCAGTAATTTCACATCCTTCTTCAGATATGGGCACCAGAATTGCACACAGTACTCCAGGTGCGCCTGACCAGTGCCCTGTAGAGCGGCAAGATCACCTCCCTGCTCCTGGAGGAGATCCCTCTCACGGTATAACCCAGCATCCTATTGGCTTTCGTTGCCACCCTCCTACACTGCTCTGTATTGTTCATCTTCCCTGTTACAACCACCCCTAGATCCTTCTCGTCTGTCTGTAGTAATAAAAAAAAAGGAAGGAAGGTCCTGAAAATCAAATTACTGGGAAACTGAGTTCTGCTGGTGCCGATTGGGATTTTTTTTTTTGCTGGAAACTTTCTTTAAAGACTAATAAAGTCCATCCCATTGAGGATGAAGCAGTTGACTTCAATAGGGAGATAGTGTTTTGCTACATAAAGCAGACTCTGTAATCTTAGAAGTATGAGTAACATTTGAAGGAAACTATAAATATTTTCTGTAAATACAAATTATACTTTCTGAATGTTTATTTCACAGCTATGGAATACACCCCATTTTGCTGGCATGTGATTCACTAGTGTCGTATTGGAAATGTCTGTCAGGAAGCTTCCGACACTCTGACTTTCACATGTTTTCATGTCACTGTATTATTTCTCAGCACTTTCATTTATGCCGTTCAAATATAACATTACATATATCTCCATTTTACTGTACCTCCAACCTCTTAACCACACCCTGGTCTCTGGAGTTACCATAGTTGTATTATGAAACTGTAAGCTGTATTTTCTAATGGTTATAAAACGTGACCCAGGAGATCCTGGTTCAAATCCCAACAGGGCCTGTGATTGACTTTATCCTTGGCTTAACATTGTTTTGCTAGCTGCAGAGGTGGTTAGTGCTAAACTGCAAATTAGATCTGGGGCCACAGTAGGGCTGTCTGGGTAAATCTGTCTAATCAAGTTGACTTTAAATCACCTTCAAGGTTTAATGTTTTGTTTTTTCAAGAATAGGAGGCTTGGTTCCTGAATACACACTCGCTCTTGCAGTGCTGTGATATTTCTTCACATAACTCCCACCCAATCAGTTTCTTTCCTGAGATTAGTTCTGTAATATGCATTATTCTGTACTGATGCCAGTGCTAAGAGTGTAAATCTAAAGAGGTGCATACTGGAAGACTTTAATTTGTGAAGTTCGGATGATTGCCCCTGCATGAATCAGATGCTTGTATGGTGGAAGACAGCTCTTTGGAGATCAGGAATCCTGTGGGTGAGAGGCACTGTGTGACCCCGGTCACTGTCAGAGTCGTTTGCTCGTACTGTGGGGCCTTGACCTGGGAGACCCCCGGATAGGATATGTAAAAATGCCCCTACAACTCTGCTGAGACCAGCTGATCTCCAGATTGAATTCTACTGAGGATAGATGCAAGGGTACTCATCTGGAATGTCCCATGGTGGATGAATTTGATCAGACATTTTAGAACCCATCCGGTTCTGAAAACTCCAGACTGATTTGGTACTATGATGAATCGACTGTAAATGTACTATGATGAATGGGCTGTAAATGCCCAAGTACCTTTTGCACAGGGCACTCACTGCTTGCTGCAGCCTGTAAGTGGCCTCTGAGTGTTTGAAGAGCCAACGGATTCTGTACCGATAAGGGTGAGGGTACCACATGCAGTGGGGTGGGGGACCCTGCTTAAAACTCTCTGGCACCCCCTTGATCATGGCTATGCAAATCCATTCCTTGAGACAACTGGAAAGCTTGCCCCCTACTGAGGATAGGTGTAGGGCCTTTACTGTGAGCTTTCTAGCATCTCGTATGCTTCTTCCTCTGCTGGATGCAAGAGGTGACCCCTGATCGTCTGCCCAAGACCAATTTAATGCGTCCCCTGAGTATATATGGGTTTGAATACTCTGACTGGATCCCTGTGGCAAGGGTCCATACCTGCTCCTGGATTGTGGTGCTGTGGTTTTCGTCATCTCTCTAGATTCTTTAGAGATGATCATTCTGAATGTGAGCTCTCCCTTGTAGGGGGAATTCCCTTAGTGTGCCTTGGCGACCTGTCTGTCTGCCATGCCTGCAGCCTTAGGTATGTCGAGGCGCGGTGGGATAAAGCATGGCCCTTGCTGCGCATCTAGCAGCCTCCTTCCAGACCTCAGCTGAGAATGTGGAGAATAGTCCCAAGCTGTAGTTGCTGCGGGGTGGGCTTGTTTATGTCTGGCTCGGTAGCCCTCTGGAATGGCAGGGCGGTGGCCCATGGGATTCCGACTCATGCTGAAGACAGGGTGGCTGGGCTTGCTTATATCTGGCTCATCAGCACGCTGGAATGCCAGGTCAGTGGCCCATGGAATTGAGGCTCCTGGTGAAAACAGGTTGTGTGCCACTGCTTCAAGGGAGGTTGCGGAGGGCTAAAGCATGTTTTCAAGGGATGCATCCATGTTCGTATGCCTTGGGTCCCTCCGAGAAGCCCAACCCCCGGAGGTATATATACATATATATTATCTCTTTTTGCTTGGCAGCTGCTGCCAGTCTGAGTGCTGGATGGAGGTTTAGGAGTTGACAAGGTCCGCCTCACGGGAGACTCCTCACTCCCCCCATCTAATGACGTGAACTAGGTCAAACAAGGCTAAGTTTCTGGGTGGAGAGCTGTCCAGGACCGAAGCGTCCCCCAGTAGCCCCTCCTTCCTCGGGGGGGGTACTAGCTGACCTTTGGCAGACTTGGTTTGTCCCCCTTGGCCGTTTTCTGCACAGGACATCCTTGGATCTGCTACTAGTATGTGACCTCTTCCTCTCCTATGGTGCAGAGAGGGGGGGGATGTCCCTCCGGTCTGAAGATTAGGCGTAGGTGTAGGGGTGGGCTTCCCATGGGCCCTACGATCCATGAAGGAGATTGAGGCATGATGGCCAGGGCATGACGGGCAGAGGGTGACGGTCCTGTTAGGCTTGCCTATTACGTCAAGGGCTAAGCTGGATGATAATCCGCACTGCCCCCTGGATAGAGGAGGAGGGCTGATGGGCCTGCGCTGCCCTGTATTGACTGGAGGGTGCAAGCGTCCCTACTCTGACTGGATCCATTGTCGTGTATCCAGGGGCTTGATGGGTAGGAGACTCTGTAATGTGCTATAGAGTCGACTGCCTGAGCTCTCCTGGCCGAAGAGGGACTGTAGAGTGGCTCTCCTGAGCCGAATGAAACCCCTGCAACTGTGTAGAGTTATCTCTCCGAAAGAAGCCTCCTGAGCTCCAAGATTGCCCCCAATGAGGCTCTTCCTAAGCCGAAATGAAGCCCCTACTACTGTGAGTGGTCTCGCTAATGAAGCCCCTGCTATGGAGTGCTCCTACTCCAGGCGTGTCATCAAAGCTGCTGCAGCAGAGTGGCTCCTCCTGAGTTGAACTGATGCTCCTGCCCATCATGCTAGAAAACAGCTTCTGGCTGGGCCTTCCCAGGGGCTGACAGTACCCGAGTCCCCGTTGTGGAGGGGCTCTTCCTGCTCAATGATGAGCCCGCAAGAAACTTTGCATCGGCGGCCTGCACAACAGGGCCACTGATGAGGAATGAAGCGCTGCTCTCGGGCCGAGATGAGGAAGTAAAGTGTGGCTCTCCAGAGCCAAAAATAAATGGGCAGCAAGGCTCTCCAAAATAAAGCGCGGCTCTCCAGAGCCGAAAATTAATGTGCCGCGTGGTCATTAAGCGCGGCTCTCGGGCCACTGATGAAATAAAAGCGGCGACTCTAGAGCTGAAAATGAGTGGGCAACAAGGCTCTCAAAATAAAGCAGCTCTCAGAGCCGAAAATGAGAATAGCAGGTGCCCTCAAGCGGCTCTCGGGCCACTGATGAGGAAATAAAGCTGCCTCCAGAGCTGAAAGAGTGGGCAGCAAGGCTCTCCAAATAAAGCACGGCCCTCCAGAGCCGAAAATGAATGCGCAGCATGGCTCTCCAGAGCTAAAGTGAATTTGTAGTATGAGGGGCCCCCCCGAGGCCTGCGATCTGCCAGATTTGGGTGCTGGCGGCAGCAATCTGGGGCAGAAATAAGAAGCCAGACCACCCAGCACATAGGGTTGAAGCTAGGAACCCCTGGGAAGAGAAATTAGGAATCCTTTTCCTCCCTCCCTGCAATAACCTTTGAGGGGGCGCATGCCTCAAAGCACGGGAAAATGTAGGACAGAAGGGGTCCAGTCTGTTCAGCATGCATGGCTGAGACTGGGGACCCTCCATAATCTGTGAGGCAACGTTGTTTAAGTTTCTTCTTTGCAAATCCTCTTCTTAATATAAAATAGACTGCACTCACAGTTTGGTGTCTTCAGGTCTGCCACCACAGTGGCAGAGCCC
Organism: Neoceratodus forsteri; assembly: GCA_016271365.2. Lineage (NCBI taxonomy): Eukaryota > Metazoa > Chordata > Ceratodontiformes > Ceratodontidae > Neoceratodus > Neoceratodus forsteri. Next base: position 134,651,479 of record JADMNL010000034.1, read on the forward strand.
CTGCAGAGAACCTGCCTCATGGCAGGCAGGAAGTAAACGGGGGCTACAGAATGCGGAGGGGAGGATCTGGTCCCCCTGCAGAGATCAGTTTCCTGCCTGTCACGTGGTTCCAGGAAGGACCTCCTACTAGTTATGAGCCCGGAGACCAGCTTAGGAAAGAGAAAGGCAGTAGACAAGGGCAAAGCCTAGGTCGTGTTTAGGAGATATCCCAAGCTAGAAGACCACATGGTCCCTATTTTCAAAGGAGTTTTCCAACAAAGTATGGGAGAAACCCCGTTGAAAATTGTGCCCCAGATGTTTGTCAGTCAATACAGATCGATGGAGTGCTCCTGACCAATCAAAGCGCTACTTTACACTGCGTTTGACACACTCTTACTCAGGTAAGAGTATGTAACACATACCTGCCCTGGAAAGGGACATGTTCTAGAAAGGTTTCTAAAATTGTAATATGTCATAGATCGATCTTGAACAGTAAACTTGCAGTTCTCATACCCCAAGAATGCATGCAAGACCACTCTTACAACTGTAAGAGTGGCCTCAGAGGCAGTATTAGCATACAGCAACCAAGGCCTACTGATTAAAGGCATGTCAAGCAGTAAGCACAGCCAAGTTCTGCAGCATGCTGTGTCCGCCCACCATGCCATCAAAGTTCAGTGACTGCGAAGGAGAATAAAAGGGATATTTTTTGTGGCTTATCAGTCTTTCAAAGACGAGCGCTGTTGCACTACTGCCTCACATTTAACGTACAGACAGGCCATGTCAATGCACCAGTGGACATGAGATTTATTGTAGAACAGAAAAAGAACTACACCAAAAGTGTAAATACAACTGATTTCTTACAGGTGATGAAAAAGCTTTGAACAAGGCAGTCAACTTGAACTGTAAGCAAGATCTTTGGTCGTAAACTGTAAAACTTTTTTTCTAGATGTTGAAAGAAAGAACTATTTACTACATGATCATAATAAAGCTATACATATACAAACTAATGTACAATAAGTTTTATATTACAGTACGTACCTGCTAGTTATAGCTGGGTACTAAACAGTTTATCAAACACTGGCACTACCAACTGGCACAAAAATTCCCTCCATGAATGGGGACGATTTCAAAAACTAAGTACAAAAATTTCAAAAATATTATTGGGGCACATACCTGTTTAAAAAATTTAAATATATATATATAGATATCTTTTTATATATACTAAAAAAAAACACAAACTTTAAGTGGTGTATTTATTCATGGTGGGATTGTACTCTGTGCCTCAGTTCGTACAATGTAATATTAGTCAATGTCCCAATCTGTACACAACAAAAAATACACCACTTAATCTTTAATATATTATTAATGCATATTTGTCACCCTACAAAAAGACTTCAAACATACTCTGCTTGCTTGCCTTTCTTTAAAACAAAGAAGCACCCAATTTTAAAACCCAATAATCTGACACAGTTAAGATAAAAAGTTTTGATAGATAGTGCCAGCTATGACAGAAATTCTACTACTGCGATTCAGAAATGAAATTGTGATTATTCTCAGTGGTGCTAGAATCTGTATAAAAGGGTACTCATAAATATATACATTTACTTAATACACAGATATGAATTTCACTAAAGCAAACACTTTGTACAAGTTGTCTGACAATAAAATAGATTACTCACCTACAACTGTAGTTCTAGGAGTGGTATGTAGGTCACATCCACATGTTGGCAGCAGTTCCAGTGGAAATGCTGATTCATCAAAATGTCTTCAAGTTAAGCTTCTCCCACCACCCGGGTACCATACCCTCTGGCTCCATCCTGTGACGTCAGATCCAGCACACTGGAAGCAGGAATCCCATTTGCCCCTAGCCGGGGAGGCCAATTGGATGGTGTGAATGGAACTATATATCACTCCTAGAATTACGGTTATAGGTGAGTAACCTATTTTTCATGGAGTATGGATATAGTTCACTATCCACACATTGGCAGATTTTCAGCTGTTCTGCAGGAGAAGGGGGCAAGGTGTGCACCCCTATTTGGTGAACAGGGATTGGAGAACCAAAGTCCCAAAAGCAGCATCCCAACGAGACTCGAGGTTGATGCCGTAATGGCAAATAAAGGTGTGTTCTGACTTCCAGGTGGCAGTTCTGCAAACTTCCTGGATAGTAATGTCCCTGGAAGCAGCCATAGAGGCAGTGATATGTCTGGTGGTATGAGCCTTAAGCTCAGTGAGAGGCTCCCTACCAGCCAGTTGTCCGCTCTGCTGCCAGTCTGCCAGGGGCGGCTTCAGCGTATGTTACAAATAGCTGGTGAACCTCATCCTGAACTCCAGCTAAGCACGCCTTATAATAAGTGAGCACCCTCCACAGGTCCACAGCATGGAGCTTGCAACCAGCCTCTGAAGATGGGTTGGTAAAAATATTCCAGAGGATTCCTCAGCTGGTTAAGGTGGAACTCTGATACTACCTTCAGGAGGAACTTCGGTGGGGGTCGACGGATGACTTTCTCCCTGTGGAAGACCAGATATGGAGGCTCCACCAAGAGCACCTGGAGCTCACTGATCCTTCTGGCTGAAGTAATGGGACACCAAGAAAGCCGTCTTCCACAACAGGTGTGACATCTCACGCCTGTACACTGAATCAAATGGCCTGCCCATGAGCACAGCCAACACCAGCAGTAGGTCCCATGGTGATGGTGGTTCATGTACCAGAGGGGACAGGTGATGAAGGCCCTTGAAAAAGCACCCAACCAACTTCTCCTGGGCCGTCTGCAAACCAGCCGACACTGAGAGTGCAGAGATGGCTGCAAAGCGCACCTTAAGGTTCGTCGCTCGAAGCCCCAACCAAGAGATGGACCAAAGGTACTCAAGGATACTAGCCATAGGGCAGGCATGGTCAGGTTTCCTGTCCTGGCACCAAATGGAGAATCTTTTCTATTTAAAGTCACCCGACTCTTTCTGGGAGGCATCTACAACATGGAGCACAGCTTTCAAAAGTTCAAAAGCCTGGAATTCTAGCCGCTCAGGATCCAAGATGTGAGGTGCCAGGACTGAAGGCCCAGGATGCAGGACAGTTCACTATTGTCTGGTCAGCAGGTCCAGATGAAGCAGCAACCACCATGGTGACCTGCTGCAGAGGCTGAGGAGATCTGGCACCAGAATTGCCGTGGCCAGTCTGGAGCTACTGGGATCATCCGTGCCTTATCCTTTCAGGCCTTGCCTTCCACCTTGGAGAAAGGAGGAAAGATGTGCACGAAGCTTGGAGTCCAGGGCCTTGTGAAGGTGACACATCTGCCAGCAGGTCCCATGGACCATGCCAGTGCAGGATGACGTGTACCCCAGCAGCTGTAGGAAATTCTGGGAAGGGCGCGAATGCCCAACCTGAAATGATTGGACAAAGAGGTAAGATCCAGTGCCATGTCTGCAGAGAGGTGGGTCTTGGCCTGCAGGAAATCTAGCTCTACCTTCGCCGGGTTGACCAGCAGGCCAGAGTCTCTGCAGGTCTGGCGGGCCAGATCCCTGGATCGCTCCACGGCCTCCCTGGACAGCTGGCTATCAGACAGTCATCCAGGCAGGGATACACTCTGATGCCGTTGTGCCACAGGAAGGCTGCCACCACTGCAGTACACTTGGTTGAAGACCCTGGGCATGGATGAGATGCTAAAAGGCATGATCTGGGACTGATAAAACACCTCTTCTGCATGAAACCAAAGGTACCACCAGTGGGATGGATGGACTGGGATGTGAAAGAATGCAGCCTGGAGATCCAGGGAGTAGTACTACATGCCCTGCTCCAAGGATGATATTATCTGATTCAGAGTGACCATCTGGAATTTGAGCTTCTGCATGGATTGGCTGAGAGTGTGCAGATCCAGTATGGGATACTAGCCCCCCCAATCTGTTTTAGGACCAGGAAGTACACAGACACATACCCCTGACTTGCCAGTGGGCACAGACACATACCCCTGACTTGCTAGTGGGTCTGGGACACAGGCTATAGCCCTTTTTGCAAAGCGCTGGCGATGTCCTTCCTTAGGAAAGACAGCATTTCCTGTAACACCGAGGACTCCCAAGGAGTGTGGGATCGGTAAGGCAGGAGAGTCTCGAAATCTAGAGACAATCTTCTGCCTACCATCTCTAGGACCCACTTGTCCGTGGTAATGATGGACCAATGTGGACTGAAGTGGCGAAGCAGGCCCTATGCACAGAGCTGGGTCAAGGAATGGACAGGTGGGAGGTAGACACCCCCTGACCTGTCACTGGGCAGCTTTGGAGGGCACTGGCCACTGGGGCTGGAACAGCACCACTTTCTCTACACCCACCTTTTCAGCCCCTGGCTAGTGAACTTGGCCTTGGGGTGCCAGACTTGGTATTGCCCCTTCTGGGGCTGCTGCTGCTGAATGGGCTTCTTTTTAGGTGTCTAGCCCTTAGGGTCCTTTTGGAATGAAGCCACCGAGTCCAGGGTGGAACTGGACTTCTCAATCCTCATAAGGTGTCCTTCCACCCTGGGCTTGTACTGAGTGTTCATGGTGAATAAGGGCAACCTCAGATAGGCCTTGCGACGTATCGTGATGTCTGCTGCCATGGCATGGGCACAGGAGTCACCAGTGTCCAAGGCCATCTAAAAGCTGGTGTTTAGCCAGCGCCTGACCCTGGTCTCAGACCAACTTCTTTGGCAGGTGCCTGTCAGCAGAAAGGTGAGGGAGGATTTCACCCACCACTCCCATCAGGGAGTGACTGAAGTTGGCTGTCATCATGGTGTAGCGTGCCTTACGGAGACCGAGAGACAAAGCAGCACAGACCTTCTTGGCTGCATGATCAAGTTTCTTAGATTCCACGTCAGAAGGCTTGTCCACGTCCCCTTGACCACCAAACTTCCAGAAGGCCAAGTCCGAGAGCTGTTCCTCTGCCTAGGGATAGTTTCAGAACCCCGAGGGTGACCCAGTAGGGACTGCATACTTATGGACCATACGGGTGGAGGGTGACAGCCAGGATGCTGGATGCTGCCAAAACTCCAGGGCTGGTCCAAAAATGGCTTCAGCCATGGGAAAGGCAACCTCAAGTGAATCATTCTTGTCCAGGATGTCAACAAAGGAGTATGTAACCCATTTCTGGACTGGCTACAAGGAAACATGCATGAACTCCTATATTAAATGGAGGACAGCCCCAAATGACACCGGCCCATGGTTGGTGGAGCAGTTCTCAACCGAGACACAGTCAAAAGTGTGGGTTCTCAATGATACCACGGATGACCCGTACGAGTTGTCCAAGGACTCTCTGAAGGTGGCCCATGGCTGTGTGCCACCTCTGACCACCCTAAAGTCAGCTGGCTGAAGCAAGAGAGTCCTTGGTCAGAGCTTCCACTAAAGGCTGTGGTGGAGGTGGCTCCACCCGCAAAGGTAGAGAGGTAGATGCTGGGGACATCTGCTGAGGGCGGACCGGTGTGGGCAGTACTTGCAGTTGCCAGTCGGGCCAGAGGGTAGAGCACTACCCCACCCCGCAATGGTCCAATGCTGCTAGAGGAGTTCCTCATAGTGTCGTCACATCCAGCGATGGTACCTCTCCTTACCTGAGGCCGAGGAGGTTGAGGAACACTGACAATGGCGCCTCCCTGTTGAGAGGGCTCAAGAGTATGAATGGTGCCTCGACCATCAAGCCAATGTTGAGGAGAAGTCACCGGCAAGTCGGTATAAATCACATGCCAAGATGTACAGCCACAGGTAGAGGCTGGTCCTGAGTGGAGCCAGTCGGGGACACAGACTAGTCCACATCCTCCTGGGAGAGGACCGGGAGAACCAGGGTCTTGCAGATCGACTTCTCATCGAGCTCCTCTGACAACTGGCTGACAGGGTCAAGGAATATCCTGACAGCCTAACTGGCCATTGCTGATGTAAACAAACCCGACAGGGGCACTGTAGAGCTGTCACCCAGACCCTCGACCACATGAAGCTTGACTGGAACTGAGGGAACAGGAGGACCTCGATCTCTCCTGATCCCATGACTGGCATCAGCAGTGCTTGTGTTTCTTGCCATGATAGACAAGGGTTGTCCCCGTAGGCCTGAAAGGCCTGACACATTTCATGAAGATCCTCTGAGAAAGACCCTCTGATGCTAGCCTTTGCGAGAGCAGTGCCGAGGTGTCCACTGCGGCAGTCATACCTGCTTTTGTTTCATTTCGTTTTCTTCTTTGGTAACTGGGTAAGGCCCACTAGACAAAAGTGCTTGTTTCCAAGGGTGACCCAGGGAGGTGAAGTGACTTGCTCAGAGTCACACAGTATGCAAGCGGAGGTTGTGGGAATTAAACCCAGGTCTGCTGCATGTATCAAACTTTCACAGCTTGCTACTCTAACCCCTAGTCTATACTGCTAGCCCACAACCACAGGCTTCTTCCAAGGCCACAGGCTGAGCAACCAACCATGCCACAGCGGAGGCCAACCTGTGACCCTCTGGCCAGAGCTTGGGATCCCTATCGGCCTGTCGGCTGAGAAGACGCCTGGCTGCACGATCCTCCAAGTTAGAAGGGAGCATCGCTTGATATGGGCCACAACCAAAGACATCTTGCGTAGCCCCTGGGCAGCAGAGGCAAGATACGTGTGGCTCCATCTTCAACATCTTCTGCCATTATGTGATGCAGAATTTGAAGCCACAAACTTGCTTTGCTTCCTTAAAGACCATCATCTGTCAATAACGTGGAGCTGACACAAGGGGGAGAGGAACGAGGTTGAGGAATGCTGCAACCTAAAGAAAGTTATTTGGAAACAGATTTGCCAAAACACAGTTGTCAGCAGCCTACAATGCTGCAGAGCTGCAAAGGAGGAGACCGGACTCTTCCAGCAGAAAGGAAGATCTCATGTCACGGGGTGGAACCGGAGGATATATTGCCCGGGTAATGGAAGGAGCTTAGCTTGAAGACATTCCGACAAATGAATATTTCCAGTGGAACTGCTGCCAATGTGTGGACAGTGAACTATATCCATGCCCCTAGAAAACACTGATATTCACAGTTCCTTTACAGAGAATGGTGAGAATCCATGAACGCGGATATTTTATTACAAAATATATAGCACAGCAATTTTGCATATATTGTAAAAAATGAAAAGAACAGCTTGTAAGTTTTTACAACTTTTTAAACAATTTGAGTGTGTTGCAGATGCACTTTCTAGATTATTGTGCCACTCAAGGCCACTGATGGAGTTTCTACCCCCCCAATCTCCCTTTGGACATCAGGTATATCTATACAATGGCAGTGCAGATGAAATGTCCCAAATATTAAGGTTATTTTTGCTGATCATCAAAGTAATATTCAGGAATGTAAGAATGGAGCAGATTCACCCACTTAGTGTATTGGTGTTGACAGTGTACTGTATGCATTATTTTGTCCTCAATTAAAATTAAAATAAAAAATATATAGTTTTGTGTATAATCAAGGAAATGTTTCCAGTACGCAGTGTAATAAACCCTTTTCAAAATAAGGCAGGAGATTACAATGGTTCCCTTTTTAAGTCGATTTGAACTTCAGATGAGAACACAGAATGGCAAAAATTACTCAAACTGTTCAGCACGTTTCAACTGCTTTATGCAGCACCATATGCAGAGACGGCCCATTCATGTATACAGAGGAATGCCAAGAGGTGGCACCCGGATTTGAAAAGGAGTGGCACCTCTACAGATGCTGTTCTGACCTCAGCTTTTTTATACTGTAAACAGCTGTATAAATGAATAGGAGAAATCTTAACACGCTGACCAGCAAATGACACTTCATAATATCACCAACGGTTCGGAACTAATTTCCAAGATCAGCCATATCCCTACGCCTGCAGGGCTGCTGTCCATTTTATTATTACACTACCACACTCCAGTGTGTATGTGTGGTATGTCACAGGATATTATCCCTTCTTGGGTGCTTGACGCTCACAACACACCAAAAGTATGCCCACATCCCATTATGTACCACACCCTATCATGCATTAGTGCCTAATCAGCCACCGCCAAGAAAAGACAATTAAACGAGAGAGAGAAAAATGAAGTCGTGAGACAATATGGTACAATTTTAATTGTATCTGACTGCAGGATTTGCAGTTTAAGAAAGGAAGTGAAACTGGGAAACTCGACTAGCCGGGCAGTCTGAGAGCTCAGATTGTAGAGTACTGGTATGGTATTTCGGGAGGGGGGGGGCCTGGATTCAACTGCCAGTCTCTGAAGGAGCCCGCAAGGAAAGCAGGTGAAACATTAAGTGACCTGCTTACCTATGCATTTGTCTCTTTAGCACTGTGTACCTGTATACTTGCATTTTTTTTAACCTGCTATGGTGATAAATGAATTTTTCCTACACTGGAAAAATAGACCAATTGAGTGCAACACTGAGAAGGTACAAGCAGTGCTACAGAATCCATAAATGCAACTGACACATCATTGCAGAACTGTACGTAGAGAGCTACTCTAGTATATACTGTATGACCCTGAATCTAGGTTGGCAGTTCTGAAACACCTGTGCCCTGGTTTTCACAATAACAATGACAAAACTGTAATTAATTGTTGCTACAGTATGTACCCCGTGATGGTACTTCAGATGCTTTGATTGTTTGGACTGTGTGTTATCTTCTCCACAGCGATGTTGAGCTGTCATTTTCTTGCTTTATGCCCCCCTTCCTCACACACACCTTTTTCCAAGAAGAATGTGTGTAGGTAAAGTCTGGTATCTGGTACTAACTGCTCTGAACTGGATACTTTTTAGCAGGACTTGGCTGCATGCTATGCTTTTTAAGAAAAGGTAGCTGACATATTGTTGGGGCATGCTTAACACACTCCGTTTGCTGCCTATGATTCTGGCACATCCTGCCCAAACTGACCAGTTCTTAAGGCCACCACGGTACAAATGAAGCGGACCACCCTTCTAATGGCCCCTGCAATTTACATAAAATATGAACATCAGTGATTGGCCATTGAGTATATAAAACTAAATGTTCCATCAGTCCACATGGCAGTCACACTTCAAGTATCAGAGGCACTGAGGTCCTGCTTTAGACTTTCATTTGCAGTCTGGGAGCTCAGGATTTCAGCGGCGACCCTTCTTCTCTTTGGTATTCACCTACTCGTCTTCGTTTATGTAAACGTTTCTGCAAGCTGTAGCAGTAAGCCATCTAACTGTTGTCCCCGTGGTCCTCTTCTACCCAAGCGACAATTTTGCCTTCCCACCCTGGAACAATGTCATCATCGTGAAAGACCTAGGGGAAGAAAATATTGGAGAAAAGTTGCTTAAATATATGAGAGAATATGCAGTGATGTTATTCTGTATGTAACTCTTCTGTTACTGTTTGTCACATGATATGAACAGTAATGTTTTTGAATGGCGTACTTTAGTTCCCTGGGACCCTCAGGAAAACGAGATGTGACATCTCATAAGGCTACCCTGGTGACCAACATTTCATCTAACTAACCAACCATGGTCCCAGTCCCTTTATACACTGTACATTTTACTAGACTTTCTCTAGTTTCTCATAGATGAACTCCTAGTAGTACTGCAGTACTAGACAGAACAATATTTAATAAAAACATAATAAAGTTACAGACTGTTAAAGACCACCTTTCCTGCTCTTTTTTTTTTTAAATCTTACCCAGGAGCACTATGGAAGCCTTACCTGCTCCAAAGTCCACTGGTGCAAAAAATTAAAATTTTTCTGTGGCCATGTTTCAGGAGGGAAGGGATCTTAATTTGGCTCCATGGAGCTGAGAGCCCGATCCCTTCCACTTCCTGATTTGGAGACAAGCCCTCGTGCGCTCACGTTTTGTGATGTAATAGTATGGAGCGTGCAGGGGTGTGCTCCACAGAGTTGTATAGGGACCCATTTTTTAAGTTCTTTTGTTTGTTTGTTTACATTTTAGAGTGCCGATTTTCACAAATCAGGGCCACCGCTCAACTAACAAGGCCATTGTTAGTCTGATTTGCTAAACTCAGCACTTTAAAATGCTAAAAAAATACCTTACAAATGGGTCTCTATATAACACTACGGGGCATGACATCACAAAACGTGAGCATGCAGGGGCAAGCCTCCAAATTGGGAAGTGGAAGGGATCGGGCTCTCAGTTCCACGGATCCAAATTAGGATCCCTTCCCTCCCAAAACATGGCCAAAGAAAAACTGTAATTTTTGCACCAGTGGACTTTGAGGCAGGTAAGTTTTTACACTAAGCACCAGAAAAGGTACTCTTTAAATATATGGTAGCTTGTCTGTCAGTGCAGCGGCCATGCTGCCACTTGTGCGCTGGTGCCCTCAGTTCAGGAACACGGAGGATGCCAGAGGACCAGCAGGGAGAGGTGATTTAACTCTCCCAGCAGATGCTTGCCTCCTCTAGTGTGGGTGGTTGTCACTGGTTTACTGCAGAAGTGCTTCCAAGCGACCCTAGGGGACGAAGCGCGATGCAGGATGGTAAGAGGGGGTGGACGAAGGATCTGTTTCTGCACATGCCCACGCCATGCGGGATGGAGACTCACTGCGCTGCCTTCCTAGAGGAGAGAGAGAGAACTGGAGGAAAAATGTTGGCCCCTCGTAGGGTGACACCCGGCAACCTCATGCCCTGCCCTGCCACCAGCTGCCTGCCATGGGAGACAGAAGGTAAATCATAGGGGTGGGGCCAGGCCTGGGGAGTCAGGTGAAGAGAGGGGCTGTGGGAGATTACAGGGTCGACCAAGGGGGGAGTATCGAACATCTTAATCAATGCTCTTCTCCTTCAGGGAGGGTGGGCTACATACTCTGCTGCTGTACCACCACCTGGGTGACCCCAACTGGTGACGCAGTCAGAACTGTTTCTGGGGGGGAGGACACCGACTGAGTCTGGGGTGCACAAGCCGTGCCTCTGTGTCTGCGCAGTTGTCCTGAGTCACCACGTTCGGAGTCCCTGGAGCTGGCAGAATAAAGGAAAAACTGAGCTTTCTGGATTAGGCTCTGGAGGGACCTGTTCCCAAGTCGTAACCCATGAGGGCCTTCACTGGAGGAGGGAAGCCCTAGAGAAGGTGGGTGACAGGCTTGAGTCGGCTGGGGTAAATTGGGGAATTAATCAGAGTAAGGGGCATAAACACCTTGACTTAAAACAAAAAAAAAGGAGCTGCACTAGCCAGACTCTTCTGTAATTCCTCCAAGTACTGCAGTAGTAACCACAAGCCAACAGACAATACAAACACGTAACGTACTTTAAGCGACCACAGAACCATACCTCCTCCTTGACAGTACCAAACTCAGGATCCAGTGCTTTAAAGTGGTACCTGTAACTTCCTTCACGATCAATGGCTGCTTTGAAGTCTCTCAGAGTTACTTCTCCTAACCTGTAAAGCAAGAGTGGTACAGCACTGAATAAGGCGGGCATGTTTTAAAAGTCACCACAGAGCACCCAGGGGGTCCCGTGCAGCCTACTGGGGACAGTGTGACTTGATAAGCTATATTATATCAAGATTCTTAATCACGAGTCATTCTAGCAATACTTTTCAGTCCCATCACCCAACTTCTGGACTCACCCTATGACTCTGTTCTTCCAGGGTTTACCTCTACCCCCAGACGAGGGCACCAAGGCTCCCCAACTCCTGCCATGTCCCAGATCCTGCTGGAGGAGGTGCCCAGGTACCCGGTACAGCACCTACAGGAGATCACACATCATCCTGACTGGTTGGTGTGTTTTTCCATTTTACTGTCCCACGCCCACAGGATGCTTGCGGCGATGGTGCACCGGCGCACACACACACAAGCCTATGTACCACAGCACTAACCGGTGCCCTTCCTCCCACTAAGCTACTTCCAATTGCACTTCCACCTGTAATCACCCAGGTGGCAGTATTGCAGCAGACAGGCTTCCCTATCTCTCCGGAGCATCCTCTGTGATGCTCAGCCCTCCCCCCCACTGCCAGCACAACAACACATGATCATTCCTGAACCTGACTTGCTGGTGTTGCAAGTTATAGCCCTACAGCTGTGCCAACGTGCGGCTAAATATTTTTTTTTCCTGAAAGAAAGGGTATTTTACCAATATTGTTTATAGTAAAAAAAAAATCTGTTTCTCAGAATATTGACTTACACAGCTTGGTACTTGGGAAGTATTTTGACTTCAAGAAAAGTAGACTGGCTTCCGTATTTAAACTTATGTAAGTTTTTGACTGTCACCCCCAGTTAAATGAACCTCTGAAGGGCCAGGGGTTTTTATGTGATAATGGCAACCGAAAAAGAGCGCCGACCATAGTATCGCCGAAAGGAAAAACAGCTATGGCAATTACAGCGACTGTGCAAACAGCAATGGATGCTTAAAAGCACTCGGGGAAGACAATATGGATTAAAATGTTTATGCTTTGCTCTCCTCACCCCCCAAACTCATTATAATCAATTACCAGGAGAGGGGCTGGACAATCGAAAGGGAAAATTTTTTGGGGACAACTGGGAAACGGGACTTAGAAAAAAAAATTTATTTTACAAGCAAAAAAACTAAATAAATAAAAATGACCTCCTCACCCAGGTCCACCAGCTCCACAGGCCGTGAGCTAACTCACTACACCAGACAGCCGGATGGAAACTGCCTGGCTAAACACAGCCCCATAATGTTGTACAGCAAGTGTACTTTACTGATACACTCGCTGTATACTACTCTCACTATACTTTCACATTTGCTGCAATTGTAGGTGCTTAAACTGAGTCACTCAAATTGACTCACCCACATTACGTGCTACCAGGCTGGGGTTGAGAATAGTTCAAAAAGGCAGAGTAGCTAGATATGGTGAGGGCACAAGAGATGCACACAAATTTTATTGCTAGTGCTCTTAGGCACAAGCAAAGGTTTCTCTTTAATATCCCAAACTTCCTCCAGCCCTGCTCCTTTCTCTGTCTGTCGGACTGTCAGCCTTCAGGGCTGCCACGTCAGACTCTCAGAGCAGCTTTGCCAAGGCCTAGGGCCCAAGTACGCATCAAACATTCCTGGATGCCAACATGTAAGAATGTACCTATAGCCATTTAATATCAATCAATTTCTCTTATATATTCCATAAATGCAACCAGAACTAGTAAAAAAAATAAAAAAAATAAAAAATTTTTAAACCGCACAGCAAAGGCCAGCCCAGTGTTATGGCAATAGCACTACTGCTTGCCATTCCAGTAACCCAGGGAGAGGGGATTCTCGAGTCCTGCTTTGCGGTTGCCTCCTGGTGAAGAGCAGGGGGTGACAGCAGGTTGCCTCACATACGGTTTGGCTGCCCTCAGTACTTATACATTGTGTGTATGTGTGCACGCACATGAGGCATGCACACGTGGTGTGTGTCGCATGCTGCCGACTTGGGAAAGAAAATGGGAGGGAAACCTATGAACGTCAGGATGACTTTCCGACCCACTGCAGGCCCCACCCCACCAACTGAGCGAGTTCCTACTTCTGGATCTGGACATGGGGAGATGGGGGGAGGGGATCCATGGGAGACATTCCAGAGTCAGTATGTCCCATAGATGGTGCATAATGGGGCTGAGTGGGTTGGAAGGTAAGGGGGACGCTCAGCAAAAAGCATAAACTACAAATTGAAAAAAGTACACAATTCAGGCAGCCACTGTAAAGGAGTATTAGCAGAACTGGCCAGTGATCAGCTAGTCTGAATGAAAATAAGAAAAACAGTGGCATACAACAGGAGGCAGTGGAAATACATTTATTGACTGAAGCTCAAGGTAGTAAAACACCCTATGTGCATTTGCCGGAAGGCTTCATTGACCGCCCCCGATGAAGCCTTCTAGCGAATGCGCATGGGGTATTTAACTGACTTAAGTTTAGGAATTTATTTCCACCACCTCCTGTTGTGTGCGGCCTCTTTTCTTGTTTTCATTGCAGTACTCCACTCTGCTACAGCCAGCACCTTTAGGTGACCAGCCTCAGTGTACCATTTTCTTTTTGTGTTGTCATCTTGGCCTGCTTTAAATAAAATCTTGAACTGGTGGGGAGGGGGGTACTCACATGCAGCAGACCAACAAAAAACAAACAAAACAACCTTAATAATGCTGACAGACACATGTATGGGGGATTGATTCCAGTTTGCTAGTGTGATAGGGGAATACACACCCCGCCACAAAAAAATGTACATTTTTACCTGTTTAACACAAATATTTCTGTTGGTATCCGACCTGCGTTGCACATTTTTGGTGATTAGTTTCACGTGTGTGCTGGACATTAGAGTGTTTGTTTGCTACTTAGATTCTCCAAAACATGTTCTTATTCATCAGTCAGTGTCAGTGGCTCAGTAGGTAGCACACTCGCCTCTGCGGCCGGGAGATATGAGGGCTGTGGGTTCAGTTCCCACATCTGGCACTTGGGTTAATAAGTATCCCCCTCCCCTGGGTCGTGCCTGAAAATAGGCAGGAATTGTCTAGTGCACTTACCTGGTCAACAAAAAATAAATTTCCAGAAACTGTGCAGTCATGTAGAACAGTTACAAACTCACTCATGAATCAGGTCCAGAGTTTGTAACAGTTAGGTTTGGGTTGCAGGCAATATTAAATGTCACTGCAAATGCATTAGTGCGGTGTGCATCAGCTGGCACTGATGGTAACTCACTGCGCTGCAGCGTGGTAGACACGGGGTCAGAAGCTACCTTAGGCCTCACACTCTTGTCGGCCAGTGGAGACAGAAGTGGTGCAGAGGTGATGCGATTGCTCGGGGAAGGGGAGATGACACAGCATGTTACTAAAAGCTCCCCCTGTGGCTGGTTCATATGTAAGACTTGGAATCTGTCTGGTTCATATGTAAGACTTGGAATCTGTCTAGGAAGACACTGCTTACCTCCATCCCATACAGCTCAGAAGTAGTGCCACAGCACAGCTAGCAAGTGAGGTTGAGGAGAAGAGAATAACAACAATACTATGGGCAAAATCCAAAAACTCACCTCTTTGGAATATTAACCATGAATGGCGTAAGTGATCGGTCCGTGTAGTATAGCACTTTGGTGAGGGCATTACTGCTCACAGCAGGAGAACTGTGAGAATGAGGCAGTTCTAACAATAAAAAGGACATTTCAGTCAGGTAAACAGCTGTGTTCCAATCTGCCAATAATTAATGTCTTGCTCAGCCCATCTCTAAAGCTCTGTGGCTGCTAATTCAAGGGGAATGATTACACTTGTTAAACTTAAGTGAGGGATTCCTGGGGTTTGAACAAAATTATTGACTGAATTTACAGCTGATGTAAATATAAACATATGAAGAAGCCGGCAGAAGTCATTTGGTCTATCTAGTCTGCTCATAATGCAGGGTCCACAGCCTGGGCTACTGACTCTGCTCCCAACCTTTCCATCCTCCCTAACCATGATCCTTACCTTCCCCCATCCTATCCCAGCCTCTCTTGAAGCTGCCCACCATCTTCAACAAGACCACCTCTTCTAGCAGCGCATTCTAAGTGTCCACCACCCTCTCCGTGAAGAAGTGCTTCCTGACATCCCTCCTAAACCTCTCCCCCAGCTTAAGACTGTGGCTCCTTGTGTTATGGTTGCCACTCAGCTTAAATAGACCCTCCTTATCCACCTTATTTATCTCTTTCAAGTGCCTGAAGGTCTCACTGGCTTTCAGGAAATGAAATGCAATGTGGCACCATATAAAAAGCAGCAGAGACCATTGTAGGGAGATTTAAAAGGCATGCAGAAAGCACGTTCATTTTTTAATCATGAACTCCTGCTTTAAGAGTAGGCTTGAAAAGCGGATGACTGCAAACTGTTTGAATGACTGCATACCTCTAGGGACCCCTAAAAGGTCTACAGCCAGCATACATTTATCCTCTGCCTCAAATTCTATAAAAATACAAAATGTTAATGCCCCAACTTATATACGTACATAAATGTAAGCCACAGGGTTTACTTTGAGAAAATCTGTCAACGTAACTCTGTGGTATTTAAGGACGGTCCCTGGTGTTCCAGCAACTCCATGTTAGATTCATTATTTTTTTACCCAGTGCATGATGGGAATCTAAACATTTAAAATCCACAACAAAAAAATATATGGATTGCCGTGCATGTTTTTAAGATACGTGGTGAGACTATGGAAAAAATCTCTACGATGTCAGATTGTTGTATATTGTGACACTGTTTTAGATGTCAGCATGACTGTGAAAGAAAAAGTAAAACAAGGACATATCATTTCTCATGCTGTACACAGTTCATGTTTTCCACAAATACATAAATAAAGCATAAATTACCAATACTGTGGCATCCTCTTGAACTGACATTCCCCAAAATGTGAGAAATATTTGTATGTTTTTTTTTGCATAAAATCATAAAATTCCTGTGTCATTTCCATAAAACATTGTTTGATAGATGTAGAATATGGTTGCAAATATAGCACAAGAAAGAAATATAGGGGTTACCATGCTGTTTTTGAATGTATCTGCTTTCAAAGTTGCAGTTTCAGAGCTGGTCAGCTTAGGGCACAACTAATTAAAAATCCTGATTACAAAAAAAATTATCTTGAGAGAAAGCTTTTCAAACAATCCCAAAGAACATGCAGCATGACCTGGCTTTAATAATAGTTAAAAAAAAAAGTAACCAAAGAGAGTCTGATAGACAAGTACGTAAAGCACCTTGAATGATGCTAACAGCTGCAGTTTTGGGAGCTAGTTTCCATATTCTTAGCTGAGCATGATATAAATAGAATAACAGATAGGGGCTGTGCATTATGAGGTTATAACACCATCGAGGGGTTCTGGGGACATGTGAACCTCGGGTGGGATGCTCGAGAGATTCCAACATGTCCCCAGAACCTCAAGATGGTATTATAGTCCAGTAATTACGGTCCTCTATTTGTTATTTTTTGTACTATAGGGATCCCAGATGGATTTTCTATTTCTTCACAAAGGAGACTAAATTGGCTTGTATCAGGTTCAGTTCCTGAAGCTGGATAGTGTGATGAGCTCTGGACTCACCACTTGATGTAAGGTAGTTAGACACAAACCACAGATCAAAAATCAGGTTTTTTTTTTTGGGGGGGGGGGTTTATTCTGTTGAGCCTCTGTGAATTGATGCCCATCTTCGTTCTCAACGTAGCTCATTTTGCGCCATAATTTACTTTCCGTTTCTCCTCAGCTGTACAGATGGACAACTTTTACTGTACACGATAGTTACAGTAAAAGCTGGTTCATGCTGAGCTGTTTACAGTCTGTGTGGTGTCGACGCAAGGTAACTGCCCAGTCACATGATACTGTCAGCAGATTCTCATCAAAAGTATTACGAGATCCGGTATTACTATCACTGAATGTTTATGGATAGCACCGAGAGATCTCGTAATACTACTACTGGATGTCTCCCATAGTATTACAAGATGGTATACACTTCCCGCAGTGACACCCCTACAGCGACATACGTCGCTGCCAACAACAACAGCGCCAAGTCACTGTAGGGGATACACTCGGGACCCAGCAACACTCTCCCCCGACCTGCACCCCTCCCCAAACTAAGTCCAACCTGGAGTTAGAATCCTTTAGTATAGGGGGCAGAGCCCCTGAGTGGAGTAGTTCGAGAGGACCCTGAAGAAAAAACAGTTCCAGCTGTGTGTGGCTCCCTGCTGACTGCAACTACTTGATTGACGAGCCTGGCGCTGCGATGCCGGTCGACAAGTTAGTTGTCGTCTCAGCATCGTAGAGCCTTACAAGATATTTATTGTACGCTTTTTGGTACTATTATTATGGAAATCCATATATTAATATGATTAATCATTATTCTCATAATGCTTCCATATATTTAAATATGTACTTGTGCCACTAAACAGCCTTGAAAACTTTTTTGGGTGCCTCAGAAAAATTAGATTTTGAAACACCAGGGAACATCTTAAGTATTTATATAAAGCACCCTGAATGTTGTTAACAGCTGCAGTTTTGGGAGCTAGTTTCCATATTCTTAGCAGAACATGATATAAACAGAATAACAGGTAGGAGCTGTGCATTAAGAGGCTATAACACCATCGAGAGCGGGCCGATTAAGATTCGCTTAGTCACGATAAAGTACAGTTATGTAAGAACTTACCGTAACAGTAGATCTTCGAAAGAGGCTCTTGCAGTAGGTATTCACCAATAGGACTAAGTAGTCAGGTGTCAGGACCCCACAGAAAAATCTTCTAGCTAGCAGTCTCTGGTGGGGACCACCCCAGACGTCACCTGACCAACGTGAGCGCGCGTCAGTATAAAGGGGCGGCCCCCACGTCTGCCCTCCAGTTCTCCTGCCGGAGGCTGATAGGGCATGACAGGAGAAGAGGATATGTCCCCTAAGAAAAGAAGAAACTAAGTGGGACGGAGGGAGGGAAAGCAATACCTACTGCAAGAGCCTCTCTCGAAGACAGACTGTTACGTTAAGTTCTTACATAACTGTACTATCTTACTTCAAGAGGGCTCTTGCAGTAGTAGGTATTCACCAATAGGACTGAGTCCCAAGCAGTTTGGAACAAGGTAGAAGCCGGGGAGTAGGAGAAATACTGTCCACAGAAATAAATCTGGCAAACCCTGGGCTCAAGAAAGGAGCCCCTGCAAAACCGCCAGACCGAACCCTTCCCTGCAGTGAGAGGCAACGTCCAGGCTATAATGCTTGGTAAAGGTATGGAGAGACGTCCAGGTAGCCGCTGCACAGATCTCTGCAGCTGAAACATTCCTGAAACATGAGGCAGAGGCCGCCACGCCTCTGGTAGAATGATCCTTCACCTGACCTGGAAGGGTTTTATTGTACTTGTTGTAACAGAAGGTAATGCAGGTGGCCAACCACTTGGAGAGGCACTATTTAGAAACAGCAAGGCCTTCCTTCTTAGGTGCGAAGGAAACAAAAAGCTGGTCCATTTTCCTGATAACTTTGGTTCTATGGGTATAGTACCGTAGAACTCTATGCATGTCGAGAGTATGCAAGAGATACTCTCCCTGGTTAGAATGTTCCGGGGAAAAAAATGGAAGCTCAATGGACTGGTTGAGTGTGGACTCCGCCACCACTTTGGGTAAGAACTTGGAATTGGTCCGCATGGCCACTCTGTCCCTGTGAAAAATCAAATAAGGGATTTTGCACATAAGTGCCTGGAGTTTGGAGATACTCCAAGCTGAAGTAATGACCACGAGAAAGAACGTCTTGCAAGACAGGAAATGCAAATCCACCTCAGCTGCCAGCTCAAAGGGGGAAAGCATGAGCTTTTCCAAAAGGAAATTGAGGTCCCGGGGGAGCAGGATTCCGGATAGGGGGCTTTAAATGAAGAACCCCTCATAGGAAAGTCTTGGATACTTCCAGCTGAGCAACAGACCTATCTCCCACTGGTAGGTGGTAGGCCAAAATGGCTGACAGGTGTCTTTTACAGAAGAATAACTGAGACCCAAGTCAAAGAGGTACCTGAGGTAATCCAGGATCCTGGCCACCGGGCAGAAGAAGGGTTCCAAATTCTTGACTTCTGCCCAAATGGAGAACCACTTCCACTTCATGGCATAAGTAGATCTGGTGGAAGGCTTTCTAGCCTCCACCAGAATATTAGCTACCTCAGGAGAAACACCAAGGCGAGCAGTGGCTATGTCTAAAGGAGCCAGGCATGAAGGTGGAGGGATTTGAGGCCTGGATGGACTAGGGTCTCCTGATCCTGGGTCAGCAGGTCCTGGGATATCGGAAGAGGAACGGGAGGCTCTTCCGATAACTGTTGGAGTAGAGAAAACCAGGCTTGCCTGGGCCAGAAGGGAATGATGAGAATCATACGTGCCCCTTCTGCCCTGTGCTTGTTCAGATCTCTTGGGCTCAGAGGTATTGGAGGGAAGGCATAAACAAATCTGTCCCTCCAACACAGAGATAGCACGTCCTGCCAAAAAACACCACACCCTGGAGCGAGCAAGCAAAAGGCTGGAAGCCTTGCATTGCTGGGGGAGGCAAACAGATCTATCTGTGGCGTACCCCACCCAGCGAATACATTGTCTACCACCTCCTGCTTGACTTCCTACTCATGAGCTCTGGCTGAGGACCGGCTGAGAGAGTCTGCCAGAGTGTTTTGTACCCCTGGCACGTGTACTGCTGTCAGATGATGGCTGTGCTGTGAGGCCCAGTACCACACCCTCATCGCTTCTCGGTGCAGGGGATAGGAATGAGTCCCCCCAGTTTGTTGAGGTACCAAACTACACACATGTTTCTGACTGCTACCAGGAGATGACCGGGAAGGATGAAGGTGAAGGGCCTGCAGAGCATACAGGACTGCCCTCAGTTCGAGCACGTTGATGAGCAACAGAAGCTCGGAAGGGGACTAGCTCCCCTGGGTTTTGTGAGACTCAAGGTGGGCTCCCCATCCGGACCCTGACGCATCTGTAGTCAGGGTTTGAGTGGGGTTGGCAGGGCAGAAGGGAACCCCTTGGTTTAGGTTCTCCGGAACCAACCACCAATGGAGATCCCGGATCACGAGATAAGGACCTACTGGTCTAAGTGATCCACTGTCCGATCCCACTGAGATTTGAGGGTATGCTGTGATACCCTCATGTGAAGCCTGGCTAGAGGCACAGTTGAAATGGCAGCTGCCATAAGGCCGAGAAGTCGAAGGACCTTGCGAGCCAGGACACGTCTGTGAGATATCAGGGAACAAACCTGAGGCTGCAGAGTTTCTGTCCTGTCCGGGGGAAGGAAAACTCCGCCTAGGGTGGTATCCAAAAGTACCCCAGTGAACTGCAGCCGTTGACATGGGATCAAATGAGACTTGGCATGATTGATGGTAATGCCAAGGCTGGCAATGGTCTCCTGAGTGAGGGAAAGGGAACGCAGAAGGTCCTTCCTGGAAGTGGCTGCAATCAGCCAATCTTCCAGTTACGGAAACACCTGGACTCCCTGCGTGCGCAGAAAAGCTGCCACCACAGCCAAACATTTGGTAAACACTCAGGGAGCCAAGGAAAGGTCAAAAGGGAGGGCCTTGAATTGAGAGAGTGTTCCCCAAGAAAACGGAAATGGAGGAACCTGTGATGGGAGGGGCGGATGGGGATATGCAGGTAGGTATCCTGCATATCCAAAGCCGCTAACCACAGACCCGACCTCAATAAGGGCAGAAGGCTCTGAAGGGAGAGCATCCTGAATCTCTTGTACTCCAAGTACAGATTTAGGGAGCTGAGATCCAGGATGGGCCTCAGATTGCCCGTCTTCTTGGGCAGTAGAAAAAAATGGTAGTAGTAACCCATCCCCTGAAACAAAGGAGGTACGGGTTCTATGGCAGCCTTCAGCAGAAGGGATCTTATTTCCCCTGCACCAGAGGAAGGTGGAGGGGGGAATAAGAGGACTGGTCTGTGTGGGGGTTCCTGAGTGAGCTCTAGAGAGTGCCCCTCGGACACGAGTTGGAGCACCCAAGCGTCTTTCATTATCCTCTCCCATTCTGGTAGGTGGAGGGAAAACCTACCCCCCCACCAGCTCCACTGGACCGGGGTCCAGAACAAGTGGGAGAGGCAATGAGTCAGGAGGCAGAGCGGTGGCCACAGCTCCTGAAGCCTTATGGGACTTGGCTAGGAGGGGGCTTTGGCTGCCGACGCAGCTCTACGCTTAGTCTGGCATCGAGTCTGCTTCTGCTGACGACGGTTTTGGCATTGAAAAGTACATTTCTGCCCTTGGGAAGATTTATACATGTACCAAACTGATCTCAGGGCTTTGCTCTTGTCCTGAAGATCGGTGATAGTGTCTTCAACATCACCCCAAAAAGGACTGACCCCCCCGGAAAGGAGTGCCTTGGATGGCCGATTGCACCTCGGGCAACAGGCTGGAGATGCGAAGCCAGGCATGGCGGTGTAACCCAGTTGTGAATGTCGAACTTTGTCCTGCCATGTCCACCGCACCATAGGTGGCCCGGAGCGTATGCCTGCAGGCAGAACGAGCTGAACGAACTAGGTCCCCCAGCTCCTGCTTAACTGCAGAGTCTGGAAGAGAGTCTAGTTTAGAATCCAGCTGACTAAGAATGGATTTCTGATAGCCCCCCATGAGGGCGACGTAATTAAGGACCCTGATGCCTAAAGTAGAGGAAGTGAAGACTTCCTTTCCATACTGGTCAAGAAATTTGGATTCTCGGTCAGGAGGAGAGGAACTCAAATGTTTCGGATTTGTAGTCCTATCGTGGGCAGCACTGATGACCACAGAACCTGCCTTAGGTTGAAGGCTAAGGAAATCCCTACTTTCAGGTGACTGGTAGAGCCTATCCACCTTACAAGCTAGGGTAGCCAAGGAGGAAGGCTACTTCCATATGGTTGTGACCAGGTCCTCGTGAGGCTCAATCCAACGGAGAATAAGAGTGGGAGAGGTTTCGGCCAAATCTAAATGTTCAGCTAACCTCTGACATTGGGGATCCTGCTCCACTCTCTTCCATTCGTAGGCTGCCTGGATCTTTTTAAGCAACTCCAAAAAGGAAGGGTCCTCGGGGAAGGGGGGGGACTTAGGAGAATCCTTTGGCTTAGGGGTTTCTGGAGTGTGCGGCTCCTCTCCTGGGTCTGAGAGACCATAATCATCGTCAGAATCAGACGACACCTGAGAACTTGAAGAGGTCACAGGAGGAAGAGGGAGTTTGACTGGCCTGGAGACATCCAGAGGGCCGGAGAATTCCCTGGGACGGGAGCCTGCTGACTGTCCCAGTCTGGCATCAGTTACCAGCGGAGGGGTCTCTGTTGATGGATGTCCCATGAGGGGTCCGGCATCAGCTGGCATCTGTCTAGCTCTGATATCAGCTGCGACTTGGTCTCAGCCCACCAGGAGGACCGGACCGTCTTCAGGTCCACCTGCAGAGAAGGGGGTGGAGGCGGCAGAAAATAACCTGGAAACCCGTAGTACGGGTAACCAAAGCCCGACGGCGGGTAACCTGGACCAGGAAGTCCAGGTGTAGGATACTGTGGCGTTGGGTTCCCTGGCGTCGGGATGGCCCAAAGGGGTCCACGGAAGCTTCCAACCGGAGAAGCTGACCGGGTCTGGCGCCGGCGTGGGGCGCGAAACGAAGTCCCATTGTAGGGTCCAGAAAAGCAGGCCCTGCCGCCCAGATGGCGGAGCAAAGGGTACGCCGCGGTAGTGGCAAGCCAAGGCGAGACGGTGGGAGGTCCGGCTCAGATCCTGAGTTGGAGGCTCTGAGTCGGAGGTGGCACCTCAATGGAAGAAGCATCCCCTGCAGGGGAAGGAGGAGCCTCCACAGGCAGCTGGTTGGACGACAGCTGCGTCAACCCCCGGACGCCATGCGTGACATTAGGACCTGACGGAGGGGTCGCAGGCTAGGCGTCCATTGGACTAGCCAATGGGCGACTTAGCAGCCTTGTCCGGGCGGGAAATGGCAGCGCCGGAACCCGACTTAATGGATCCACCCACACTGCTAGGCCAGGAGACAGAAGTGGCCATAGTGGAAGTGGTGGCCTCCTTTGCTCCGGTTGGGCCCGAGCCCGACGGGGGGGGACGCACGCTTGGACACTACCAAAGCGGCCATCGGAGAATGGTCCCCTGGAGGGGAAGATAACCTGCAAGGCCATGACTCCAGCCGGAGTTGGCGAGGCTGTGGGTGATGAGTCCCAGTCCCTATGCTTCTCCTTGTCCCGTTTCTTCTTGAGGTGGCCCTTGGGAGAGGCCGACACCTGCCTGAGTTTTTTCAATTCTTTCTCCATGGAGGCCATCTTTTTCTTCAGAATATGGGCTTCCAGGGATTGCTGCCGCCGTTTGCAGGTGGCCAAATTGAATTTCTGGCAGTGATTGCACTCCTCCATGCAGTGGTCCGGGCCTAGACAGAAGAGGCACAGGGAATGGCCGTCCTTATGAGGGAGCTGAGTTCAGTACGAGTCGCACTTACTTTTATGCGATTCGGAGGGCGATGGGAACAACATACACAGCTGAGTATAGGAACAATTTTAAGTAGAAAAATAGAAAATTTTGAAAAAGTTGAAAGGTAGAGTTAATACTCAACCAAAATGATGATGCTAGCAGCGCTGTTCTTCAGCGAGGTACTTGTCGCAAACTGACGGCGGGAAAGAACTGGAGGGTGGGTGTGGGGACCGCCCCTTTATACTGACGTGTGGTGACGTCGGGGGCGGTCCCTGCCAGAGACTGCTAGCTAGAAAATTTTTCTGTGGGGTCCCGACGCCTGACAACTTAGTCCTACTTGTGAATACCTACTGCAAGAGCCCTCTCAAAGTAAGATCTATGGTAATTGGGCAGATGTGGTGAGCCTATGGGCTCTTATCTGATGACGTCTACGTTTCTGTATTGAACTTAAGATTAATTAGCCAGGCTTGCTCTATGGTTATTTTGGAAATACAATAATTGAAGGTTAGAAGAAACTTTAGGCCCTTCATACCCCCCTCCACATGTGTCATAAGCAGGGATGAATCAGTATGTTGAGTGAACGTGGACTAATTTATAAGGATTCCCCACCCACCCTAATACACAGGGTACTCTGTGAGTCCTTCAGTAGCAGAAATTTGTCCCGGCTTACCTTGAAGGCCTGTACTGTCTTGATAGCCGCTGTCTGTTGGGAGGCTGTTTCATAGGTTCTCCACCCTCTGTGACAAGAAGTGCCTCTAGCAACTGCTCCTGAATTTAGTACCTCAGAGCTTCAGGACATATCCCCATATTGTACACTAGCACAGGGGTTAAACTTAAGTTTTGCAGCCACTAGCCAGCAGGGCTAGTGACTGTGACAATCTACTAGCCCCACAAACTTCTCTACTGGCCCAGCTGGTGTACTCATTGAAATATTACCTTCTCCAGTACAAGCCCACAGGGCTACTTAAAGGAAAATGTTTTTAGCTCAATACAAAATCTAGCAGCATTTGGTTAGTGGGCTGGTGCTAATTTCAACCCCTGCTAGAACATCAGATCAAAGATATCTGTCTGTTCAGTCTTATCGATACAGTTCAGTATGAGGCACACTGAGACCATGAGCAGCATGGAATACTGTTCACGATCCCATACCTACAGAACTGTATTTAACAATACAAGTCTAATTAATTATGGTTGATGCTAGTGAGTGCTCTGATTGGCTGCTGTACTGAGCGTTAAATCTCCTAAAAATCTCCAGCACAGCTTAGATCAGTATGGCATGTACGTAAAGTGTCTTAAAAGAAAAAAAAAAGGTTGGTTGTTTTACAACAAACCTGATTAGACATAAAGTACATAGGACAGGTCCTAACAAAATGGAACGCCTTCCTACAGTAAAATACCATGCCCTCTTAAGTACGCCATTCCCTCTATCTCCATAGGCTAAGAGAGGAGAAATACACACACTTGCTCATGTGCCTAACACCTCAGTGTCTTCTTGAGTATCAAGGGGGGTGTATTAATAGGGGTATCTCAAGTCGTAAGAGGGAGGTAATAACCCCTCTTTACAAGGCACTGGTTACGCTCCATCTGGAGTACTGCGTGCAGTACAGGAGGCCGCACCTACACAAGGACATTAACAAAATTGAGGCATCCAGAGAAGGGCAACCAAAATGGTGCAGGGACTGCATCAGAAAACATATGAGGACAGATTAACAGAGCTCAGTATGTATACCCTAGAGCAAAGGAGGGAGAGAGGTGATATGATCGAAACATTCAAACATCTTAAGGGCATTAACAAGGTGAAAGAGTCCAACATGTTTCAACATAAGAAAAATGGTAGGACAAGAGAACACGGCATGAGATTAGAGGGAGGCTGATTAAGGGGTAATGTGAGGAAGTTCTTTTTCACAGAAAGGGTGGTGGATGAATGGAATGGCCTACTTCAGGAAGTGGTGGATATGAACACTCCCAGGTCGCCCTTGAAAACAGGCACTTGTGCCTAGTGGGCCTTACCCGGTTACCAAAGACTAAAATAAATAAAAATACAGTGCAGGGCTTCAAACAGGCATGGAATAGGCATAAGAGAGCAATACAGCTGAGTATGAATAGATAGGCCATTGACAGAGCAAAGGCCTATGGCACATTCATAAGGTAGAACAAATGGGCAGACCAGATGTGCCTTGCAGTCCTTATCTGCCATCATCTTCTATGTTTAGGCCATGTTATGCCAAAGCTCTATATAGAGTGAAGCCCCAAGGAAAATTCTTTCCTCAAGTTTTACCTCCCCTACTGCCCCAGTGTCCTGTACACATTCACACTGTCAATACAACAAACCCTAGTCAGAATATTCACAAACAAAACAAATGAAAAAATAATTGAAGTCCTTTTCTACAACACATAAACTCTGCATCGCAAAATGTGAAAAAATGCTTTTCATTTCTGGAAGCAGAAAAAAGATACTTGCTTGAATTGGGAGGCCAGGAATCTCTATATTCATGCATGTCTTTGTTTGCTGGAGACTTCCCACGTACCTTCAAACACAAAAGATGTCACAGTGTAAGAGCACAGCAGGTAGAGTGCGAGTGTAATGGGTGCATTGATTAGGACAGCTGCGACAGCAAATGGATAGACAGGGACACATACTGAGATATCACTAATGACAGAGTAATCACTGGATTAAGCAAGACCACCAGCGTCAGACAAGTTGTTTACATTGACACGTTTAACTTAACTTTGCATCACTATTCCACTTTCGGAAATGTCTTTATAATAATGTACCCACAGGTACAATCCCACATCCAGTTTTGTCATATATAGGAGTTTTGTGGGAAATGCCCATTTTTGAGCTGATATTACCCAATGACATCATAAGTGCCTTGTAGGCAGGTTACAAAGATGACGGTTCTTTTTCCAAACGTGTGTATACGTTTTAAAGCACTGGCTGCACTAAGCCTCCATATGTCAGAATGTATAAAATAATGTGAGAGACCCTGATTAGCAGTACCAAATTGGAGCGTGTAGCACTCATTAATTGCACTAGTATATGACGAAATAACTGTTCTCGTAATACACAGATTTTTTTACCCAACACTTCAATAAAAAGAAAGTTAAAAGTAAAAAATAATTTTTAGAGCAAACATTTTGCATGGTAAATTTTTAGATAAGAACAGAATGAAATACTGTGCATCAGCAGGGCTCCCAGATCAGTCGTACATTTCCCTGTAACTGTAGGTTTGTTTTCCTGTACGTAACAGAATCCACTATGGATGCGGAATTATGCATTTTCCCACCAATGCAAGTCAGTTTCCCTGCATAATTTCCCAGTAAAATACAGGAATCCTTGTACATCTGGGAGCCCTGCAGTGAAGTCCCACGTCAGGAAGATCATGTGAAACTCTACTAACTCTGAGCTGTGCATTAGGCACTCACGGGTTTTTCCCTATAACTGTAACCATTTATGCTCCGCTCATCCCTGGTAACATGGTAGATTTGCCTACCTTCCTCTCCTGCCGCCTCTGTACTTCTGCCATGTGCAACCTCTCCATTAAACTGGAGATACCCTGCTCAAGGCTATCAATGGTGTGGTGCTGTGGGTCATGTCCACTGAAGCTATTCCTCAAGCTACGCAGAGCATCGCGCACCAACTGGAGATCATCAGTCTGTTACAATACAAGTGAAGAGACAGTTTACAAGAGAGAACAGAGTCTGGTTTTATGCCTTGTATGTCATGCATACCGAAGCTAAGGGCACTTTACAGACCCATGAGGTAGATACTGGCACTTCCGGTACTGTGTACAAATACACGTGGCAGTCAATAAAGGGGAACTAAGCTTGGGTAGACTGGCTGGACCTCTGATCTTTTTCTGCAGCCATTGTCTATGCTTCTATGTGAACATTACAGGGGTTATGCAAATTGTGAAAGCCCATGAACTGATCTTTCAAATGAGGTACTGGGCTTTTCTGTGTCGCTCCACATTGTCAGTGGGTAATCTTTACATTGGGAATATATGCATCCCGATCAGAGGTTCACTGGTACAACTATAGCATTAAGAAGTTGTGCCTGCAGATCGGAATGTTGGTGTTGTCGGTGTTCTAGAGTCTCCAAGTTCCTCAGTTTTCTGTACCAGTGACAGGGGTTATCAGCTATGAGAGTCAGCTCTTTATAGCAAGTATTATCCTCGTAACGAGGTACTGGCCTGTACCTGTAGTCCTGAAAAATTAGCATCTAAATCATTTGCAAATTACATCAAGGCAGTGATGGTAGTTTGATGGACTTCTGAAACAGAAAATTATTTAATTGAGGGGCAATCTGCAATTAGTGACATAAAGCTTGCCCCTCAGTGACATAACTTTCTAACAATAAAATAACCCGCCGTTGCCCCTTGCTTTAGGGGGATTTTCAAAGCATACACTGATGGCAAGCATTAAAGGGAACACACAGCATGTGGTTTACATTTAGTAATGTAACAGTAGGCTTGGGCACGTGTGAAGTCCATTTTGTAATAACCCGTGTATTGGTGTGTTGAAATAGTCCCATTTTTTTCTCATTTAGGGTCCTTTGTTAATTCGTTTCCCCCTCACAATATTACTTTTTCAATTACTTCTGAGTTCCGCTCAACAGGAGTCGCTGCTGGGCTGAGCAGTTGCTAAATAGACAGTCTGCTTTCTCACACCATTTCCCCAAACTCTGGAATGCCCTACCCCAACAAATCAGACACTCCTCTTTCCCCTACTCCCTTACCTTAGCCCTGCAAAATTACTTCTCTTCTAACTGTACCTGCTCATAGTCATTACCTCTGTACTTTTCCGTGATGGCAGGTACCTGTCAATATTGTGGTTTACTACCGTCCTGCACTCAGCTCCAGTAACTGTCTTAAATTTTTCAAATTTATACCAAATTACTGCTGTACCTGCAAACTGCACTTCTGAAGCCACAAGCACTTGTATTCTAATTTATATGTTTGTTCAGATTTTATGTACCTACGTTTGTACCAGAAATGTCCTCGTTTTACTCTGTTGTTGGAAACTGTATGTCTGGTTCTTTGTACTCCCTCACCCTCTCTCCCCCCCAGGACGCACTGGAAGATGAGCAATTTGACTGTTCAGTGTGCCCTCTTTGTGAAACTTTTCAAAAAATAAATAAATAAACATTAAATATTTGGTGGGTAAAAAGACAGCATTAACAAGAGACCCCCAAATAAGGGGAAAAAACAGGACTGTTTCAAAAGAAATACACAAATCAATAGACTGGGGATATTAAATTTACTCCACACACGCCCAACTGTACAGTCAATGCAAAATGTATAAACAACAAGGATTTAGTTCCCTTTAACTATTTCTTGTAAAATGCCTTTTATTCTATACTGTTTTCTTTTCAAAGCTTTCTAGCCCTCCATTCTCTTTGTTCGGCATGGTGCACCTCATGTTGGTTCACTGTTCCTGATTTTGCTGCTGGGACAGTGGCTGATCATAAACACGATCTTGTCACAAAACGAGTTCAGACACTACTGCCTGTTTTAGACAGTTCATGAGCATCGGGCAGCCTTCCCACAAATCAAGGCTACACACATACATACCTCTCTATACGCTGCAGAAGGTGCTCCTTTTCCTGTTGTCTGGAGGTAGCCATTACTCTGAGTTGAATGACAGGAGCAACTAGAAAGAGACTGCAACACAATACAAATCGCTGAGACCATGTGCCACCAGCGCTGACAAAGGCATTCTAAAGACAGCAGGGGTCTTCTTATTTGAATTCTCAGCTGATTTTATTTCTAATACTTTGGGTTCACTAGGAGATGTAAGGGGAAAAGCGGGAGGCATTATAGTGCAGTGGTTTAAGGCTCTAAGCTGCTAATCTGGAGACCTGGGTTTGAATCCCACAGCCCCCACTTGCATATACTGTGTGATCCTGAGCAAGTCACTTAACTTCCCTGTGCTCCCAGGTTGCACCTGTAAAAAAGCTTCCAGCTTAGTGTGTCTCACCTGGTTAAGCAATTAAAAAAAAAAAGCAGAGCAATCTACACATGTAAAGGGCCATGGTGACTTTGTTGCTCGTCTTCTGTCATAGTTTATTTACCCAGGACAGCCCTGCTAAGATGCAAGCGCCATATTCTTATGCAGTTTGCAGCCTGGCTTGCAGCGCCCATAACCAGGCTTTTTAACCTCTCTATCTGCACTGCCCCCATCCCCTTGGTCTGGAAGACGGCTAGAACTATACCTGTTTTTAAGAAGGGGGATGCTAAACTACTGTCCAACTACCGCCACATCTCACTTCTCCCCACACTCAGCAAGCTAGTCGAGAAACTAGTCCATCGTCAGGTCTCTGGGTACCTTCTTAAGTTTAATCTTCTGTCTCCTACTCAGCATGGCTTTAGGGCTGGGCACAACACTACTACTGCTCTGACCCAGCTTACCAGTGATATCAAAGGTAACTTGGATAAGGGCTTACTCACGGGAGCCGTGTTCATTGACCTCTCTAAAGCGTTTGATATGGTCCATCACCCACTTCTACTGACAAGGCTACAAGCCCTAGGAGCCTCTGGCTCTACCCTATCCTGGTCTGGTAGCTACCTGGATAACCGATCTCAGGCTGTTTCCTTCTGTAAGGTTCTCTCCTCCCCAATCTCTATCACCCGTGGTGTTCCGCAGGGTTCTATACTTGGTCCACTACTCTTTTCTCTCTTCCTAAACAAAATCTCCAGTCCTTCTCTTCACAGCAGCCTACTCATGTATGCTGATGATCTCGTGCTTTATTATTCTTCAAAGTCTATTGCTGACATAAACCTAAACCTATCACATGGCTTTCAATCCCTTCAATCCTGGCTCTCGGCTAACCATCAAATACTAAATATAGGTAAGACTCAGGCCATGCTTTTTGGGTCCGCTAAAATAAGTGTCCTCTGAGTCCCCTAAGCTCTTTGTCCACTGCCGGGATAGGACTAATGTCACCAACACCTCTACTTTCAAATACCTCGGGGTTACGCTTGACCCAGCTCCAGATTTCTCGGTGCATGTCAATGAGGTTTGTCGGTCTGTCAATGCTAAAATTGGGGTGCCCTATCGAGTGCGCCAATCACTCACCCCGACAGCGAGGAAATCAGTAGCTACAGGTGTTCTACTCCCTCAACTCCTTTATGCCTTCCCGGTTCTCCACCATGCCAATGCTAGTGTGCTCTACAAGTGGGACACTTCCTATAACAATATCTGCAGGTTTGCATTATCAGCTCCTTGCCTAACTCATCACTGCCTACTCTACTCTGGCTTAAACTGGTTGTCTCCCAAAGACCTCTGGTCATACACACTAGGGTGTCATGTTGACTCCCTTACTAGATCACCTCGTCCGGCTTCTCTGGGTGACATGCTTACCCCAGTCTCCCACTCTCGCTCACTTAGGTCCTCGTCTATCCCAGTGCTCTCAGTATGGCCCTGTGCCACCAAAATGGGTGAAGAGGCTTTCTCCTATTTTGCCCCTAGGTTCTGGAACTCGCTTCCACCTCCCACATTTCTTTTAAGCGTTCTCTGTTCTTTCACCTCTATGCCCTAGGTAACTGCCACTGCACATAACTTGCAGCCACCACCAAAGGCGCCCTGCTATTTAGTATTAACGTATTACTTACTTTGCTGTATCTTATTTATGTGTATTCCTTTTCCACCAAGCTTGGCTAAATGACTGATTGAGCGAGCTCCTCCTCGTGCCAGTCCTACCTCTGATTTGTTACTTTATTTTTTACCTTATTGGTGACTGTATAAATGTCTTTGTGCCCAATACCCTGCTGTATCTCAACCCAGACTGTAACGACTGCACCTAAGTTGTTGTTTTGAACTGTACTGTTGTCATTTTCTGCATTCTCAATGTTGTACTCTCCTGGGTCGTGCCTGAAAATAGGCAGGATTGTTGCCTAGCGCACTTACCCGGTTACCAAAAGCTAATAAATACATAAATAAATATTCGGTGGGTGTTCTGCTTCTACCCAGTTTAGCAGCTAGGCAGACTGGCCTGCTGGGAGATTAAGTGACTAGCTCAAGGTCACACTATTGTGATTTGGCTTTAGTGTGGTATGAACCTCTGACCTCCTGGTTCCCAAGCCAGTATTTAACCATTAGACCACAACCCATTAGGCCACTCGGGGAAACAAGAAACGTAGGATGTCCCGCAACATGTGGCATACGTGATTTTATCAACAGGTAACCATAAAGCTATAATGAATGCGATAAGACTGCGTTGATTCTAGGGAAACACCTTGCTATGGTGATCATGACTATATTCAAATTGCTAGAATGCCTAGCGCTCAGATGGTGGTGTGAATGAAGCCTTTCAAGACTCTTAGCATAACATACTTGAGCCCACAACAGCTTAAAGAGCTAGCAGAACCAAAAATAGCACATAGGAAAATGGTACAATATTTTAGTAGTAGTAAGTTGTAACTTTTTATTTCTGAAATATTTTTCTTTTTCCGCGGGGTCATTAGAAAGTTTTCTATGTGACAGTGTTATGCTGAATGTGTGGAATAGCACTCTGTCTGGCAGCAGACCTATTAGGTTCTATTCCCCTCACTACATCATCAGCACTGTGACCTCACTGACTGCAACATCACAGGTGACTGACCTGGTAGCTACTGAAAGGCTCCTCCTGAGTAACTGTGATATCATAGTGAGGTCACAATGCTAATGATGTAGTGGGGGAAACAAAACTAGATATGTTAGCTGCCAGGCAAAATACTATTCCTCAGATCACACCTACTAAAATCAGGTGAAAACAAAATCTTCTAATTACCCAAAGGGAAAAGAAAAAACACCCCAAATATAAAAGGTAATACTTGACTGCTTTTAAAAACTAATATTAAGTTTAGGCAATACACTAGGGGCAGGATTCACAACCTGTTCTAGGACTAAGTCCCACTCTGCAGCCCTTGTGGCACTCCGAAATCCCCGCAGCTGCGGAGTGTCCGATTCAGCCACAGCAGTTGTGGAGGGTGTTACGGTGGGTCCCACTGGCCGTAGCAGCCTCCTGTAGCTGTGGTGCTGTCCCTGGCAACAACACCCGAATGCTGCCATAATTCGTGGAGCCGGTCGTAATCCGGCTCCACCTCAGCGAATACCACCGCTCTGGGGTAACCTGCGGATTACTTAGTGGCAACCCTCTTGCGCCGAGGTTTTCCCGCAGCTGCGGGACTTTTCCGAGGTTAGTGAATCCTGCCCTAGCTCTTTAAACACAGTTCTGTAGAAAGGGCACATACGTATAGATAGGTCCCTAATGCTTTCGTCCCACAAGGTGCTTATGTCTTTACATTAACTTTTTCTATGCTTGATCCATTATTTTGGAAGTTTTTACAATTATTTAGTACCATTGCACTTATGGTTGATTCCTACTAGATAGTATAACATGGCATTAAATTGCTTTAAAACTTAGGCTGGGTACTGGTGCATTATGCATACAGGATAAGATATGGGAGTTAGGCATACATATAGTTTCATATATGTTAAATATATCGACTGAACATAGAGAGCTTCCTTACCCATGTTAGTTATTCTGAGTTAACATTCAAAATATTATCCATTTTATTACTGTCTATTTAAGGTTTTTATATAAGTAATATTTTTTCTTTTAGAAGATTTGATACAGACATGATTTTTTTCATATTAGTTTCTCTTTTTATGTAATACATATGAAATGCGATGTATTGAATTGTTGTGTATATAAGAAAAATCAATAAAATTTGCTTAAATACAAAAAAAAAAAAGACTGCAGTGATTCTATGGCCCAATTCTCAGCTGACTGTTGCAATAGGCGACAAATGGAAGGAACCCTTTGTCAAGGACAGGGCCCAACATGTGCTTTAGTGGAAGACTGAATTTGGCTACTTACTCAGCACAGCTTCACTGAGACCATTTACTCTGGGGTTCTCCTTCAACCCAATTTGTGTAGCAGTGGCTGAACTAAAATACAGGGAGACTAAATGATTTGTTTACAGGACAGTGAGCCAGTGACTGGGTAGGGATTTGTACCCGGATCTCCTGGATCCAGTGTCCTTTACTGTAACCCCAGGCAAATGTCCATAATAAACAAATATGGGACTTAAGCAGACAGCGCAAGGGGTATATGTCACTATAATGCAGGACAAGGAACACATTAATGTTCGTTTTCATTTTACTTTTGAGAAAAATGCATCTTAAGTGTCTGTGGGGACAGCAACACCTTAATTTATATAACGAGATAAACTATACCCAACTGTAAATAATAATAAGATGATTATTATGACTATTATTTAGAAATTGGTGACTGGGTGAGGCACATTGTGTCAAAGCGTGTTTCTAGGTGGACCCTGGGGGAAGGGTACAGGGGAGAATACATTATATGGGTAAAACAAAATAACAGTGTACCCACAGTGCATATGAATATATGTACGTTAGTGCAAATGGAGAACAGTGTGCAACAAAACGATGAACAACACTGGAACCATGGTATGTAATGGTAACTTACATGATAAACAGGGCACGAAAATAACTTTGGTTAATACTGTGTGGCCAAACAGGGGGTACACATCCCAGCAGTCCCTAAAAAGAGTAAAGAGTGGCCAGGGAGGAACTAAGAGCAGGAACAGAAGGGAGTAAATTGAGCTATTAGGAGCTGTTTGAATGAGTGGTGAGAGGAGAGGTGGCAAAGCAGAGGGGTTAGATTATGCCAGGGGGAGGGAGGTACGAGAAAGCTGTTTTCCCCACAGTAGTTATTCAGCAAGGGAGAGCAAAAGATTGAGAGTCAGCAAGATTGGTGTTCATAGATGAATGGGAAAGGGGGAAGAGAAGGGAGGATAGATATGAAAGGAGGGGATCCAGAATTTGGGTAGAAAAGAGAAACGATAAGAGAAATGCCCAGAGAGAAGTGGAGCGAAAGAGAGGTCAGTGTAGAGTAAGCAGTGGTGGATGAGGGGAGGAGAGTTAGTAGCAAAATGGCAGAAAGCATGCAAAAGAAGGTCCAGTCTAGCAAGGGAGACACCTGGGGCAGCCATGTAGGCCACATCTGCATAGTTAAACACCAGATAAATCATCTTAAGGAGGATCTCATGACACACGGGGAGGGGTATGCAAGACTTGCTGTGAGAAAGGGTGCCATGTTTGGGATTAAGGTTGTCACGGTATGAAATTCTAATGGTATGACAATCGTCACATGTAATACTGCGGTTATCGTCATACTGCGGTACTGCAGATCAGGTACTTTCTGCATAAAAAAGAAGCCTCCTCGAATTGAGTTATCCCTGAAAATGCAAAAAAAACTAGTTGAAAGGTCCCAATACCGCGGTATACCGTGAATTACGGTTATCGTGGTACAAGAAATTGCCCATGGTATCAATACCGTGACTTCTGATACCGTGGTATACCGTGAAACCGGCATACTGTGACAAGCCTATTTGGGATGGAGCCTTTTAAGGATGGCACTGATGGGGATACAGACATTTAAGCATTGATCCAGCCACACACCAGCGTACTTTTTATGGGAAAGTTATAAAGTGAGGTACCATACAGGGTTTTAAAGATTAGGGACGCTGAGTCTTGCAAGCTTTTAACTAGTACTTAAAGGTGAAAAGTTACCACCAAGGATCCCCGCACTCAAGTACAGTGCTGGTCCCCATGTGCACTTTGTGTGCAAAAACATTTTGGTTTACTTACTGGCAGTTTACTGTAGTATATTAGATGGTATCAGACTAATTTTCTCACTTGTAGGTTGGCATTTTCTGTTACTATAATTAAATCCCAGAATCCCCTGCAGATGACATCAGAGTAGTAGGGATCACTGAGAAGACTCAAAAGCCTGCAGTATGTGTTAAGAGTTTATATAAGCTCTGATCTTGTTTGCTGGTCCCACTGTCCTCCATGGGCTATGTATAGTCACAGAGGATTGTAGTCAGCCCCTGGAGAAAAGCAGTCCCAGAAAACATCTGATCAGAGATTATAAAAGCTCTAACATGCGCTGCAGGCTACTGAATCTCCCACTGCTGTCAGCTGCAGGGCATTCTGGGATTTGTAGTAACAGAAGATGTCAGCCTACAACTAAGCAAAATTAGTCTGATACAATCTACTACTCTACAGTAAATGGTAAGTAAACAAAAATGTTTCTGCCCACAAAGTGCACATTTGGACCAGCCTCACACTTGAACGTGGGGTCCTCTGTGCTGACTGTTCTCCTTTAAGGACAAGGAAACAGTCTTAGAGAATACTGTATGGGTAAAAGTGTTTAACGAGTTGTTATACACTTGAGGTATGCAATATGGCATAAACTATGAGACTGAAGGTTGAGTGGTTTCTTTAGATATCGCCCACTGAAGGTGTATAAACAAAAAAAAAAACAAAAAAAAAAAAACTGTGTTTTACACTGCTCTGCAAAGTTTCTTTCTTTCTTTCACTTGCCCAGACCTCGGCCTTCAGAGGGGGCCTCGTACCCCACCCCGACTCCTTCCACCGGGTCCCTGATCTCAGGATCCTGGCTTCATTGTGATCGGGGACTGGGGTATTTATGCATTTTACTCCAATTAGTCCCCTTCCCCTGAGGACACTAGCGCAAAGGACATGTGTCCAAACGTGCGTCATCCAGACACACGCCGCTGGCAAGCACCCATCAGTGCACTCCTTCCCTGACTTCATAGAGCTGTGTGCCCTACTGCCCATGCTTCCACCCGAGGTAGTGCTACGGGTGCTCTTGCTACCCAGTAGCCCATCCTCCCCCGGAAGATGCAAGCATCCGTTAAGATGCTCAAGCCCCCCCCCCCAGCTAACCCCGGCGGCCCAGGCTCAATCCCGAACCTAGGGCACCAGTGTAGCGTGAGGTGTGGCATCCAGTGCCTCAACCCTCAGTGCCACCAGGCTGGCAGTTTATTTCTTTTTAATTAATGATTTGCACTAAGAAATATGCAGAAATTCCGGTCTAGAAACAGTTTGGGTTTTGTGCTGTCAGGCTGCAAGGACTGGTTTTCACGGTAACCATGGCCGTGGAAAAGAGGCAACCACGGTGAAACGCTACTGCAGAGTTGTGCTGTTTGACTGCACTTGTTAAATGTCCCCAAGACTTTTTTGGTGAAGACGCACGCAAAATGAATACAGCAAGCCAGCTCAGTTGCATGGAGGGCTAAGGTATCGATGCCTTACCTCCTGCCACGCCAGTGACCCGTGTTCGCGGTGCGAGCAGGTTGCTGGTGGTCAGCCAGGGAGTGAGAGGATCGAGTATCCAGAGGACTGCTCTCCTCTCCTGGGGAGGGAGGGAGGAGACCAGTGGTCGGAGGTGGGGCAGATGCTGGGCCTGCCGTGTACAGGAGCATGCATGGCACCACCACTGGTGTCACTGCACACTTTACCTCCACACCAGCAGGAAAGAAAATGGGAAAAAACATTGCCGACTGGTAGGGTGATACTAGTCCACAGGAGGTCTCCGCACCCAGCCAGCTGAACACCTCCAAAGCAGCATGAGGTAAGTTCTAGTAGATGCCGGGTTGACCAGTGGATGGCACGTATAAATAGAAGGGGAAAAAAATATTACGGCAGGTAGCTCAGAAGGAAATATGTGAATGGCTTTGCGGGTGTTTGGAAACAGGTGCATGTGAAATTAAATCTCTGTTACACACCTTTGTGCATAACGGAATGATGCACAGGTTTTAGGTTGTAATTACACATAACCAGTAATTAAAAGAGGCAGCAGGGTTCTAGTGATATTTATAAACCACATGACCGAAGCCCAATGAGTTTATATTTTTCAACAGAGAAGGCAGCGATAGCTTTACACCCTTATTCAGGTATAGTTGGGCATAGTTTATCTGTCATAATATATATTTTAAAAAATACCCTGAAAATGGTGGAGTTATGAAATTGATGGCAATATTCTGTACACGACATAGGAACTAAATATTTCTAGATCTTATTATCATTAAATTCTTAGATCATACCTTATTAAATCGTTCAGTGCTGATATGAGAGCGGAACGATTCAGCAATAATCGTTCAGTGCTGATATGAGAGCGGAACGATTCAGCAATAATCGTTCATTGCTGATATGAGAGCGGAACGATTCAGCAATAATCGTTCAGTGCTGATATGAGAGCGGAACGATTCAGCAATAAGGCTGTAAAGTACAGCACTCTACAGTACAGGCATTATCATTCACTGTGTGTTAGAAGTCTGTATATTCTAGTTCCTGCAAACTGTGAGGTGATGTTTTTCTACTCACACATGCAGAACATACAGATGACCGACTGTAAATGGCTAAATGAGTGAGTCTGCATTCCCTCTTGTAAAATCAGGACTTCAGTCTGCAACGCCACACAGTAAAATAAAAATATACAGAATATAAAGGTATCAGAGTCTAAAAAGAACAGCGATTACCTCTTCCTCCCTGTCCATTAACTGCTTGAGAAGCACATCTTTGTGTTCCAGCTCCCTTTGCAAATCGGCCTACAACAGGAAATGCACAGAGGTATTACGTGAAGCGGACATGAAGACAGTACAAACATCGAGGTCAGCTTTGACATACTCACAAGGTATCCTGAGTCATAGTGTGGGCAGGACGATCCCTATAAATTACTACATATTAGTCAAGGATATTTATTGATCTCTGTTTGTGAAGCCCGGGCAGGGTTGCATTGATTGGACACAGTGGACCTAGAGTCCTTTTACTATGTCCCAGGGATCATGCAGATGGAGTGGAATGGTTTGGAAGCTGAAGGGGAGCTGGCAAAGAAAAAGAGGGCATAAAATGCATCTGAAAAAAAATATATATATTATGCCACATGAACAAGCTCTATTTCCTGTGGCTGAATGGGTGAATCCTGAAACTCCTTCATGACCTCATTTTCCATCTGTGTTGACAGTGCACAAAGAACGTCACTGAATCAGAGTTAAATGGGACCAGCAGTGGCTAACTGGAGCCAGCTGGCACTGTAACATAAATCTCCATAATTTTATGTCTGCTTGCTATTTTTATATTTCACGCTGTGTCAAACTGGCAAACGGAACTCAGAACAGTTCCCTGCAGGTCCCCGTTGAATGCAGTAAAGCTTTATGGGAAAAGGACCAAAAAGTAAACATTGCTGTAGTGTAGTATTATAAATATCCCCCCACCACGGAAGTAATTAAAACGCAAGTGTAATATCTCTCCACTGCTGTTTCAGTCCCAGAGGGGGTAGGATCTATGGTATGGCTCAGCTCTTGCTTAATTTCACTCGATGCTTTCCTGCCTTTGATCGGGATCTATGGGTCACTGTCCTGACTTCCGTTTTCGCTGATTTAATACAGCGTAAAAAAGAAAAATAACAAGTACCCATAAAATGATGGCAACTGCAACACTGGAATCCAGTGCCAGTGTTGAAATGTATTTTACAAGGGAAGCCAGTCACATTTAAAACTCTGCAGAAGATTTCCACCACAACATCCCCCTGCTAATATCAACATCTCTAGCTCAAAGGTGGTGTGATGACCCATGTTTCCTCTCTCCAACCCCAAACGTCTCACAGCAAATACAGCCTTGATAGCTGTCAGAAGCATTTTTTTTTTACGCTGACATGGAAAGTGACCTTAAAACCTCCTAAACTTTAGGTGTCCTTTACACTTTTGCCTCTCCTAGTTGAGTTGTAGGAACCCTTTCAAACTCCCTCCACACGCCTACCCTACTACACATTTTAAAAATGTTGGCAGCTTAAGTTCAGCTCACTTCCCTATAAATACTATACAAGGGAAACAAAGTTTGCTATGCCTCCATGATAGATAGATGTATCAAAATTACATTAGTCACCATTTATCTACTCAGAAATTGTAGTATGACATAAAACTCTAGGATGGAAATAATATTAATAATAAATCTTTATTTTTAATGCACCTTTCAAATACCAAGGTGCCTTACAAAACAGTTGAAAAACACCAATACCATAATATACATTTTTTAAATGCAATAAAATGCAAATAAAACCCGTTTAATCACACAGAACATGCCTGGTGCCACAAAAAGGTTTTAAGAGCCTGTTTGAATCCCTCCACAGTCGTAAACTCCTGTACCTGACAGGGTAGAGAATTCCAAATGGTTGGAGCCACATGCATAAACACACAGGCCCCTGAAGATTTTAAACAAACCCTTGTAATCTCTAGCAACACCTCGTCAGCTGAGTGAAGCAAGTGCCCAGGGCGGTAAGGGACCAGAAGCCCTTTCAGGTAGTCCGGGCCCTGTCTGTGTAAGGCTTTATAAATCAGAAGTCTGACTTTAAAGGTGATCTGCCACTGTACTTGCAGCCAGTGCAGTTTGCCCAGCACCAGAGAAATATGAGAGGATGGGGGTGGTCCCCCATCAGTAACTGGGGTGCAGCGTTCTGCACCAGCTGCAAGTGGCGGATATCCACCCTCGGTAGCCCTAGGTACAGGGAATTATAATAATCAAGGCACGAGGACAC
Organism: Neoceratodus forsteri; assembly: GCA_016271365.2. NCBI lineage: Eukaryota > Metazoa > Chordata > Ceratodontiformes > Ceratodontidae > Neoceratodus > Neoceratodus forsteri. Next base: position 134,691,609 of record JADMNL010000034.1, read on the forward strand.
AAAGGCGTGGACCAACGTAGGAAGATCACAAGAGGATTTGCCTGCCGACACCTGTGACCGCAGTATCAGCCCATCGTCAGAAATCACCCCAGGTTCGCACCCATTCAGAGGTAGGGAGTGGAAGGCCCCCCAAGAAAAAGTCCCAAGGGTGAAACCACCCCCAAGCCCTCTATCCAACGCCTGTAGTCCACAACCAATACCTCAGTCTTTTCCGAGTTCAACCTCAACCAGCTCAAATTCATCCTAGCTTGGCAATTTTTGCCCATTTTTAAGCGGTCTGAAATATGCACCTCAAAAGAACTGTAGTTCCACACTTTATGCTGAAAAACGGTAATGAAGTCCTGAATACAAAACAGAAATTGTAGTTTAGTTTGGGTGTTGCTTTTGCTTGAATTTTGCAATGCGAATTCATTTATTTCCACCCCTGCTACTTCAACCTTTCATTTGGTTCTTATCCGTCGGCCCGAGAGCTCAAGACCCATGGATTTTGTTTTGTGATTAATATGTTTGGCAAATAGCCTAGGTACAGTACCTTTTGATGATTAACTTCGGAAAGCTTCCGCTGTACCTCCTCCAGCTTTGCCTGGTGCTGCTGCAAAAGTCGGTCTTTCTGGCCCTGCTCTCGCTGACAAAATAAAAAGAGTTTCATCAAAGACACGGTGAGTAAAGCAAAGTATTTATTTATTTAGTGGAGGGTGACACTGAGTGGTTGCTCACTGAAACAGAGTACAAATGACATTTTCAGTGCAGTCCCTGAAATAAACATATAGTTTCCCAATTAACAAACTAGAATCATAGCATCACAGTGAGCGCCTGACATCCTACTCCCCAGGCAGTATAGGCTTCTTCAGGTTCTCCCTTTCATGGGTATAGGAATGCATATGCTATTTGAGACACAGCCTGCCTGCTGCTAGGACCCCACCTCATGAATAAGGTAAGTGAAATTCTTCAAATCCGTCCCAAAAGGTGATTTTGCAGTTGCTCCCTGAAATCACCTTTTGGATGGATTTGAAAATTTTCACCTACTGGGTTCATGAGGTGGGGTCATTAGAAGGCTATGTTGAAAATTTGGAGTCAAAATATTAAAAACAACAAAGTTATAAATGTGCGTTGACATTTTCAGTATTTCACGCATAACTGGCAATGTTCAACATTCTGACACCAAATTTTCAACATTGGCGTTTTAAAGCGGTAGGGGAGGTGAGAACAGCAACAGAAATGGAGCAGAGGAGGAGAGGTACCCCAGGGTATCACATCAGGATAAGGATAAAAAGGCCAGTAAGGTGGAGGGGACGGATGATGCTGTCTCCACCAAAAGGGTGTGGTTGTACCTTAAGGCCCTAAAGAAAGATAAATCTCCTGGGCCGGATGGCATTCATCCTAGAGTACTATAGGAATTGGTGGATATACTGGCTGCACCCCTGGCGGAGCTCTTCAACAGGTCACTTGAGGCAGGGAGGATACCTAGGGATTGGCAAGAGGCACATGTGGTGCCAATCCATAAAGGGGGGATCGAGGGAAGTACCAGGTAACTACAGACCCATCAGTTTGACCTTGGGGGTGGGAAAAGTAATGGAGAGAATACTAAAGGAACGATTGGGGGTGTACTTGGAGGAGGTCTGGATAGTCAGCAACATGGGTTTGTGCCAGGTAGATCATGTCAAACCAGTCTTGTGGAGTTCTACGAATGGGTAACATCAGAACTGGACAGGGGAAAGCCTGTGGATGTATTATTCTTGGACTTCAGCAAGGCGTTTGACTCTGTCCCCCACAATGGTCTGGTAGAGAAACTAACGGGGTTGGGAGTAGGCCCTTTGATGGTCAGATGGATTGGAAACTGGCTAGCTGGATGCACTCAGAGAGTAGTGGTTGGTGGGGAGCTCTCGAACCCTAGAGAGGTCGGCAGTGGGGTACCGCAGGGCTCGGTCCTGGGTCCTATCCTGTTTAATGCACACATATCGGACATCAGGGAGGGTATAGGGTGTGAAATGAGTCTCTTCGCTGACGACTCCAAGATGGGAGCAGTAGTTGTGGGGGAAGAGGGGAGGTTGACCCTGCAAGGGGACATGGACACCCTGGAAAGGTGGGCTGACACATGGAAATTAAATTTCAATATCACCAAGTGCAAGGTGTTACATCTTGGGCGGGGAAACCCTAAACACAGGTACACCCTGGGAGGTGAGGTGCTGGAGGCCTTAACAGGGGAAAAAGACATGGGGTCATGGTGGATGCATGTAGGAACAACCCTGAGCAGTGCAGAAGAGTGGCTAGCAAAGCAAACAGGATGCTGGGATGCATAATGAGGATCACCTCTAGGAGCAGGGAAGTGATTCTGCCACTGTACAATGGACTGGTTAGACCACACCTTGAGTACTGTGTACAGTACTGGAGACCACACTTGAAGAGGGACATACAGCTCCTGGAGAGGGTGCAGAGGAGGGCAACTAAGATGATACGAGGACTAGGGGATTTGATGAATGAGGACAGACTTGAGGAACTCTGCCTGATTTCACTGGAGGAGAGGAGAGGAGAGACAGGGGGGACATGTTTGAGGTCTTCAAGTACCTCAAGGGAATAAAAAGGGTAAACACGGAGGGGATCTTTAGACTAAAGCAGGGAGGTATCACCAGAGGGCATGGTTTGAAGGTGGAAAGGTGAGAGGAGGAAAAGAGGAGGAGGTTTTTCACTGAGAGGGTGGTGGATCCTTGGAACGCACTGCCTGGCAAGCTGGTTCAGAGATCCACAGTGAGGGCTTCAAGAGGGGGTGGGACAGACACAGAAAGCAGATGTATCAGATGATGGCCTGGTCCGGGGGGTGAGGATGGATGATAGGGGTTTCTGGAACACGGGGGGGGGGGAGGACCTCGGTACCCAACTAGGGATCTGAGGTTCGAGCAGACTCGATAGACCGTAAGGCCTAATCTGCTGGCAATTAGTATATTAGTATGCCACCTCATGAATGTGACAGCTGCCGTTTTTCAAATGTTAGCCAAGACGTGTTTTCACACCTCTGGCGCAAAATGACATTTCAGCCAGCATCTGAAAATTTCCACCTACAGGGTTTATGAAGTAGGGTCATAAGACTGTTGAAAATTAGGGGTCAAAATATTAAAAAGTTATGAAGGTACAGTGACATTTTTCAACGCTGGCTCATAACTTTGATAATTTTCAATATTTTGACCCTAAATTTTCAAGATAGCCATTTTTTCACACCACCTCATCAACCCAACAGCTGTAATTTTTTTGAATTTTGGCTAAAATGTGATTTCACACTTGTGGCACGAAATATTTCACCCAGTATTCTATATATGCCACCTGTCATGTTGTCGGGTGTGTGTGTGCTAAAAAGACTATGTCGACAGACCGGGGTCAAAACTGTAACAAAAATTTTTTTTTATAAAGTAACATTGTTTCCAGGGACAGCTGTTAGCCCACTGGAGACCATGCTGCCATCCTGTGCCAGTGGCCTGAGTTTGGGCGTGAGCTGAATGAGTCCAGTAAATGGGCCAAGGCTGGGGGAAAGGCGGTGCAGCGTGCAGCATTGGTCCCAGACTGGGAAGGGACAGAGCAGTGCTCTGGCACAGACATCTTGTGGTGGGCCGGGGAGGGGAGCCTTTCCTCACAAGGGGTTGACGTTGTTGTTGAGGCCTGGTGGGCACATGCACCGAGTCTGGGCAAGCAGCTTAGCCTGACAATTTTAAATTACAGCACAGGCACAGCTCTGCAGTTAGTAGGGAGTCGGGATCAACCACAAATTACTCATCTCACTACGCATGCTTGCCACGCACACCATACGTGCAAACATTCGGCATTGACAAATGCTTGTTAAACAATTACAACAGCACCTTCACAGCACTTTACTGTCATTTGTGGTTTAGTACACTGTATAACTGTAATTATACAACATGTGCGTATCACAAAATGCAAGGTTTGTCTTGAGGTGACCACTAGACGGCATTATCTAGGGGTCAGCTACTTCACAAACATGTTATCTTGAAAACTGCATATTTAATTAGCTGTCTCAACGATGAAAGGGCAGGTTAACACTGCTTGATGACCTCAAAATACAGCAATGCACCATTCTAACTGGGCTTTACAATACTTGGTTTCATACTTGGTTCAACAGACAGGTAGAACGCCACAGGCCCATACTGTCTGTCTCATGTAATATCGGGACATTCTTTCTCAGATCATTTTTTTATTTTATTTATTTCTTTGTTAACTGGGTAAGGGCACTGGACCACTGGTCCCTTTTCAGGTCCTACCCGGATTGTGCAGAATGTACAAGACATACAACATTTGTACAATAGGACAAAATTACAAATAACAATTACAATCTGACAAGGTCATTAAATATTGCTTTAACTTCAATTTGAAGCTAGATACAGAAAAAGCAAGTCTAATATCAGCTGGGAGAGTGTTCCAATAAACAGGGGCAGCCACAGAAAAAGCTCATAACCCAATCTTTAATCAGTGACGGGGAACATTAAATAAAGGACCACGCTCTGATCCCAAGCTAGGCAACACGTTTCTACAAGAAACTAGCTCTGACAAGGGAATGGACATTCCAAAGTGAAGACTTTTAAACACTGCACATCCCACAAAGAATTCAATCCTATGATTAGGGGAAAGCTAATGCAATCTAGAGTATAAATAACAGTGATGTGTCCGACTTGGTGCAGCTAATATAAACCTACAAATATTGTTATAGGTAACAGTCAAAGCATGCATTTCCTTCTGCCCAATATTAAAATAAAGACTAGATACATAATCATTGTAATAGGTGTACAATCAAAACAGTGAAAGCAAGAAAAACAGGCAAAGCTAATTAAACAAACTTACTCTGCTAATTTTTACTACCTTAAATTATAAATTCCTTTTTCTTTTTATGTTGTTTTGTCTGTATGTAAATGGGATAAATGCACAGAATGTATTACTTTACCTATGAACTTGCCTACTATGAAAATTCACTAAAGATGTATTGCAGTTAACAGTCTAACCTCAAAAAGCTCCCCGAAAATGGACAGTTGAAAGCCTTAGATTTGAAAATGGGTGCTATCAACTGGATAAACAGTGGCTTGACTTAGAATATGCCATTTATAATCACTTGTGAGGTGCAGGGCTTTCGTAACTCACTCATCACATTGTCACTAGAGAGTTATGGTCCTGCACACTCATTCAAGCAGATAAATGGTATACTCTGAGTTAGGCCATTGCTTATCCCCCATTTATTTGCTCTCTGTTTATTTGATACATTCACAAACCTTCCTTCCACATTTTTTCTATTTGTAGGCTCTCTGGACCCTGGAAGGGTGCCATATACTGTAAATATGAGGATTACTCATCTGTAACCCTAGTTCTAGGAGTGGTATATGGTGCACATCCACACTCTGACAGTCTTCCTTTTCCTTTAATTCCAGCCAGAATATCTTCAAGCTAAGATCCTCCCACCCACCTGGGTGTCATTCTCCTTGGCACGGCCCCATGACCTCAGATCTTGCAGGCTGGAAGCAAGGATCCATGTGCCACTTGCCAGAGGACGTCAGGTGGGTTGTGTGGATGTGCACAATGTACCACTCCCAGAACTCTGGCCAGAACAGGGGCAACCAAGGAAATGTGGGGTCGGGGGAATGGGCCTACCCTGCCTGAGAACCCACTGTTGCCAATCAGCTCTTTATAACGCCAACGCAGTCTGCAATGGAGCCTCTCCTCATCTGAAGACAAGGATGAGGAGCACCTGCAGTGCTTCTGGGCTGGGGGTCGACATCTGGAGCACAAGCAGTCCCTCAGCTGTGATCTCAACTGATTTGATCAACAGCAAGGAGAGGGGTGTGGAGGGACCATGCGTAGAAAACGAACGGCTCCTGCTGCATGACCCCAGAGGAAGGCAACTCTTGGAAGGAGACAGCCAGGTCAACCGACTGCTCCTGACACTCCTGGGAGAGGGTCGAAGGGACCAGAGTCCTGGAGACCAAGTCATCCTTGATCCCCTCAGACAACAGGTAGACCAGGTTGAGAAAGATCTCAACTGCCTAGTTAGCCTGTGTTACAGCCAACAAGCCCAATGGTGGTACCGTGGACCTAGCGGCCTGACCCCAGAACCAAGGACCCAGCCAAGAGAGGGCCAGCCCGTCCTTGATCCCCAAAAAAACAGAGTAATAAACAAGTCGAAAAAGGACTGGACCCGGACTGATACTGATGTGGGCCATGGGCACAGCAACACTAGAAAGAGAACCAGAAAGGCCCGCATGGCAAACTGCTGAACAGGCCAGCTGCAGATGCCCTATGTATAGGAAATCCAGAAAAGGGAGAAAGCCCATATCAGAGGCAGCCCAGGATTAGGGTACACAGGCAACACCCCATGACAAATGAGGGAAAAGTGATCGTGCAAAACTAAGTGAGGTGCAACACCCACATACAAAGTTTAAAAGGCTGGGACAGCCAGAGACTATTCAGCTGTAACACAACCAGGAAATACCAGGGTTGTAACTGACCCAGGCCACACTGACAGACGGACAGGTAGAAATGCAACTGGCTGACTGACTGTGGTAACTGACAGCCTCAGGATAGTGAGAAGTAGTGAAAGGAGGACAATGTAAGATAGACGGCAGTACTGAACAGATGGCGATCAGTCTGCAGGATAGAGAGCAGGAAGACAAAGAGGACAGCCAGTCCTTAGGCTAGAGAGTGGAGGGAAAAGCAGACAATCAGTCCGCAGGATGGAGAGCAGGATAAAAAGGAGACCAATTAGCCCACAGGACACAGATCAGGAGGGACAACAGGACTATCAGCCTGCAGGAACAGACAGTCACAGTGAAAAGAGGACACAAAAAGTAAAAATGTGTTTGATCTAAGTCATGTTGACCAGGACACCAGGGATAACTCCCCATCCCTTTGAAGAGTGCATCGCATGAGCCACTGCCTCGGAGAAATTAAAAAATAAAAGCGTGCCTATGAGACTTCCTGTGCTGTGCAATATAGTTTCCTTTTTTCTTAATCCTGCTATTTACCCCACCCTTTGTGGTACTTCCAAGTGGGCTGGGATACTGCACAGCAGTGGTACACCTGAACAGGACTGCCATGACACGGATCCTCTGTGGACCACGTGACTTCTTATGCTAGCCAAGTCAGAGGACAGAGAAATCGAACGAGCAACAAGGAGGGGAGCAGCAGGCATATTTTGTCACAATAAATAATTTAAAACCTTGAAAAATACATTCAAGTGCTGGAAGTGCCGCTCTCTGATATCTCAGAATGTGCCTAAACCATTACACGCTTTGGGAGAGCTGCCATAAGTTTCACACTGCCGACGCTCTGGAATGTGCTCCATAAATCGCTGAAACTGAGGACTCCTGTCAGTCTTACGGTGTTTAAGACCTTATATACAAAATACATCACAGAAGCCTGTAATCGCTTCAAACGATCCTAGCGTAGTTACACTGCCCTCTCCCGCGCCTCTCCAGCCCATCCCAACCTTATCCCTTGCACCTTGCAACTCCCATCCCTGAGTCACCCATTAATTCACTGCACTGGAATCCTCCCTTCCTCACAAACCATTTCTTGCTTACCCTCAGTCTCCCATCCCTTCACTTCTAGTATTTTCCCAGTACCCGACCCGTACCCCCCACTGTCTTCCCACTACCACCTGCCACATGTCTCCTCCCTATGCATTTTTTTTTTTTACCTTGACTCTGTATTTCCATCCACTGTTAACATCCAAGGCAGCTTTTTCTTCGCTGGGAAAAATGCCTTATCCTTTAGAGGACTACTAAACCACTTTTTGTTTTGTAGAATCTAGTACCAATTTTCACTTACCTGCCACCTTACCGACTGTCTATTACCTGCACATATATGTACTCTTATTTGTCTTGCCTGCTGCAGGCCCACAGGCACTGTTGTACACTTTTTACTGTTTATTTGCCTGTATATAAATGCACTGTCATTCGACTTGTACAATGCAGACTGCACCTTGTAAATGATCTTGCTCAATGGTGATCGCCTGGATAAATAAAGAATTTGATTGATTGATTGAACAGGAAATAATACAAGAAAAGGAAATTATGAGATGTCTGTAGTCTTTTACAGTACATCAGGTAAGGAAGGCGTTTCCCCATGTGGATACCATTGCAATGCTGCAGTGCTGTTGAAACATGGAAGGCCTCTTACTTTGCATTCCCCAAGAAGTCGGTTCCTTTCTTCCACCTTCCTCTGCAACTCTGCCTGTACATATGGGAAATAAAGAAAACATGATACTGATTTATACATTTTCTGTAAACTTTCTGTTTGTAAGCTACATCAGATGAATGTAGACAGTGGATGTTAACAGGGCACACATTTTCAAAGCCCTTTGTGGGTACAGAGGGCACTGAAAACCAGCAACTTACCCCTCCACACATTCAGGACATTCCTTGGGATTCATGGAAACACAGAAGCAGGCAGCACAAAAAGACCATTGATCCATTTAGTCTGCCCATAGTACCCTATACTACTACCAAGACCTAGTGTCTATATGAGGTTGATGCCCACGCTACATACCCCCATGTTCTCAGCCTTGCTGCTAACACCCCCAGGATAACCATTAAGCTCTTAACTCTGTTCCAGCTGTGTTTGAACCTGTTTATGGTCATGGTGTTCACCACCCCACGGCTCAACCACTCTCTTTCCTTACAAAAGAACTTCCTTACGTCTCTCCCAAGTTTCCGTCCTGCTAACCTGCACTCATGTCCCCGTGTTCTAGATTTTGCTATTCCTGTTGAATAGTTGCTCGTAGTTTAACTTGTTCATTTCTTTCAGGAACTTGGAGGTCTCTATCATGTTCAGAAGAAATACATAGATAAGGGTAGAAAAGAGTTCTTAGAGTCTGCCCAGATGACCTACTCTATTTACTCTGCCCTCTAGAATCGTCCCTGCCCCACCCCACACCAGTGCAGGGGCTTCTCCTCTCTGACAGCTGGCGGACTGAGCAGGGTGCAGCATCCTCAAAACAAGGCAAGCTCAGTTTTAGGTGTAAAGAGTTCATGGGGTGGGTGGGCGGGGAGGTGACCACAGAAAACCCCCCACATCCTCCTACTGTGAGAACCAGTTGTTTGAGTTCCCTGTAGGACCCGATCCATGGCAAAAACCGCATGGAGAACTGGGACTTTTCACTGCAATTTCTTTTTAATTTACAAACTGTAATGCAGATGCAGCAGTCCAGGCAAAACGGTGAGTCCCACAATTCTCTGCCCGTGTGGAGCAGGGGCTCCAGTAGTCGACTGACCCAGGATTCAGACTGGAAGCTTGATGTCCACACCAGCTTTATCACCCTACCACCCCCCCCCCCGACGGGAGTGAACATGGACTGAGGAATTAGCAGGAACTCATTCATATTCTGGCCATTTATGGGTCGCACTCAAAGTGCAATAATTTCTGAACCACATGGACTGGGAGAGAACACATACACGTGCAGGTGCAGTTACTCTGGTCTATAATGTAAAAGAAGGCCATTTTGTTACTCAACAAGACCACCATCCACAACTCAGTAGTAGTATCCCTCTATAATTAATTTGCCCATTCTGTTTATAAATGTTTATTTTCATGTACTGTTATATATTCAATCGCCCAAGAAGTGATGCTATTCCATGACATACCACATCCAGGAGTGTATTATTGCGATTACAAAATGGCACCAAAGTGTTAGGAAATGGCTGATCCTGGTAATCAGTTCTGAACTGGGATGATACACTGAGATACTGTTACAGGTCAAAGACTGCTTCAGCCAATCAGTTTACAGGATTTCGCTTACTCATTTTTACCGGGTCAACAAAATTCAACAAACAAACAAACAAACAACAACTAAGCAATACACAACAGGGAGTGTTTCATTATAGGATATCATCACACCTCGGATGTGTTGTGAGGCACAAGGCAAAGCTGAGTGACCTATGCACCCGAGAAATGATGATATTCTATGATAAAACATGCCCTGGAATGTATAACTGCAATTATGAGCTGGATCCCACAGTAAAGTTAAAAAAAAAAGACACAAATAATATTTCAAAAACAATTTTTGTCCTACTGTTTTTAAACTGATGAAAGAACGTTATAAGATAAAATAGTTCATTTTAAGAGGGAAACAGTAGGAACTAAGTGAAGTTGCAGTCGGTGGGGCTGAAGATAGGTATGACTGTTGGCAGACAAGTGGAATAATATTCAAGTCAAGTTAGCCAGCCTGCTGGCGCAGCCATAGCGCTACCACTTGTGATACTGATGTCCCAGGTTCAGGAGCGAATCTGAGCTGTCGAAGGGTCAGGTGGGGGAAGGAGGATCACATGTCCGCAGGACTGCTCTCCTTCTCGGGGGGGGGCAGAGCCTTCAACTCGCCTGGCCCCTGGCGGAAGGCAGCTCGGTGCATAGATGATCAGGGGACGTGGCAGATGTCGGTGCATGTCGCATGGAAGCATGTGGCGTGCACCATGACGTCATTGCACGTCATGTCTCTGGGGGCGAAAACTGGAGGTAAAACACCAGCGGCAAGATGGCAAGGAGTGCCTGCTGGCCTCGCCCTGATCAGATGGGCATGCCGCCAGAACCGAATCCATTCAGCGGTGGGGCTTATGGGACCCCCACCAACCCCACCAGGGGGCCAAGCTCTGGGGAGAAGACTGCGGCAGCTAAGCCCTGGCTTACATTGGGGTGACGGGATTGGAGCACTCTTTGGAAGGAGGGCCAACTGGGGGAGCAACGAAAAAATAAAACTCAAGTAAAAAAAAAAATGTTGGCAGTAGCCAGTTTCTACAAGTGATTTTATGGTTCAATATCATCACGGGTAGAGAATGCTCACAACCAATCAGGCTTCTGCATTTTTTTTAGCCAGTTCATAATTATAAATATTGTGCAGCACAGTCTGTTTAAGGACTATAAAGAGGTATACGAAATGGCAGTATATTACTGTTTTTATAACCGATGAACCTGCTACGTAAAGGCATGTGCAGTACAACAGGCATGAGTTTAACAGGGCTTCATAGTAGGGAGAAACTAAGAGCAAAATACTCGTTTCCTACAATCTGATTCAATTTAAAGATGTAAAATCATACTACAATTCCTTTCTTGACTCTTTTAGCACCAGTTCTGCCAGCATAAAACAAACTGGCCATTGCATTGCCTTAAGACCACATCCTTCTCCAAGCCCCAACATTTAAGCCTTGTGCTGAATACCAGTGTCAGTTGTATACCATACGTAGCAGATGGACCAGCCACTCATTTGTAAGTTTTGTTCTAAACCTCAGGAAGAACACTAGGGTTAGGATTCTGCAACCTGCAACAACTGTAAGGCTGGGAATTACAGCGCACTGCAACACCAGTCTCTACGCAATGATAAGATGTCGCGCAACATCTCATTCCTTATACTTTGTGGTACATTGTTTAGTCTCATTTATTCAGAAACAGATGGCTATGTAATGCCAGTTATTTCCAAGCATAAATTACTAGTAACTGGTAGAATGGTCTCCAAGGCTGGTACTGGGTCAATGTAATTACACCCGAGTTCTGTTTATTATGTTATATATCTCGGACTCTAATAGCTGGGTTTCCATGCAGGCAGGGAAACTGCCTAACTCTGAAACTAGATGCAGTACTCTAGCTGATTAAAAATTCTAATTAACTGGTGTTATTCCCCCCCCCCAAACGCTCTTTTATTTTTTATCCCCTGCCGTCATAACTTCTGTTCCTACCTTTCAGTCTCGGTTTCTGCCACTCACCCGCCCCTCCAAACCTCCTAGGACCACCACAGCTTACTCCCTGTGGCAGGGCTTCTTTCAGCATGGGCATACGCTTTTCCGACCTGCCAAGGCATGTACCTATTACTGTGTAGGCAGAGAAAAGGGACTCCACAATGAACAAGGGCTTTGACTTGGGTGAGCAGCGACCTGACTTCATACATTTTTCTGCCCAAAAGCGACCCTCCCCAGCATCCAGTCCTGTTGGAAGGCCAGCCCACAGTGGCATCCTACAGACAGGCGGGTGTGTGTGTGTGTGTGTGTGTGTGTGTATATCAGACATTGTCTATGCTACCACCAGTCCCACCGCAACAGGACCTGTAGTAGCGGGCTGGCTTGCTCCCTCCACAAGGGAGTCATCCTGCAATGCCTGTGCATCGTGGGCATGGAAGTCCAGACTAACAGTCGATCTCGGGTCTCCAGGTGCTACCAGGCCAGGAAAAAACAGTGGCTACTGATGTTTCCCTTTTGCACAGAAACACAGAAGTTGATGGCAGATAAGGACCGCAAGACCCATCCAGTCTGCCTATTTTTTCTACCTTATGAATCTGCCATAGGCCTGTACTCTGTCAATGGCCTATCTATTCATACTCAGCTGTAGTAACACAGAAACATAGAATTTGACGGCAGATAAGGACCACTTGGCCCACCCAGTCTGCCCATTTCCCTACCTACTGGATAAGCTGCAGATCCGAGTTAACCAGCAGCCTACTTCTTCTTACCCCACCCCCCAGAATTGCCTTATGACTGTCCCATGCATGCTTGAATTCCACCACTGATTTTGAATCCACAACCTCCTCCGGAAGGCCGTTCCATGCATCCACAACCCTCTCTGTGAAAAAATACTTCCTTAAATTACCTCTGAGCTGCCCCTCTATCTTCAAATTGTGCCCTCTTGTTCTTGCACACCTCTTTTTGTGAAAGATGCTACCCTCTTGGACTTTGTTGATTCCCTTGAGGTGCCTGAAGTATCTATCATGTCCCCCTCCTTCCTTTCCTCGAGGCTATACATATTAAGCTCCTTAAGTCTCTCTTCATATGTCTTCCGGTGCAGACCCTGCACCATTTGAATGCCCTCCTCTGGACAGCTTCCATCCTGTCTATGTCTTTGCAGAGATTGGGTCTCCAGAACTGCACACAGTACTCCAGATGGGGTCTCACCAGCTGTCTGTACAGAGGGATAATAACTTCCTGTTTTCTACTGGTGATGCCTCTCCCTATGCATCCCAGTATCCCCCAACCCTCCTTGCTGCCCTCTCACATTGCTTGCCCACCTTTAGGTCATCTGATATGACTACCCCAGGTCCCTTTCCATGTTTGTTGTTTAGTATCTCACCCCCATTGTGTACTCTTCCCCTGGGTTTTTGTTTCCCAGGTGCATTACCTTGCACTTCTTAGCATTGAATCTAAGCTGCCATACATTTGACCATTCCTCTAACCTTGCCAAGTCCCTTCTCATCCTTTCCACCCCACCCTGTACATCAACTCTGTTGCAGATCTTAGTGTCATCTGCAAAGAGACATACTTTTCCTTCCAGTCCTTCTGCAATGTCGCTTATAAAGACATTGAAGAGGACCGGTCCTAATACTGAACCCTGCGGTACCCCACTAGTAACCCTCCTTTCTTCTGAGTGGACTCCATTTACTATTACTCTCTGTGTCCTATTCTCCAGCCAATTCTTTACCAGGCTGTCATCTTGGGACCCACCCCAGGCTGGCTAACTTGTATATTAATCTTTTGTGTGGGACTGTGTCAAATGCCTTGCTAAAGTCTAGGTAGGCCATGTCCACAGCCCCTCTCTGATCTACTACTTGGTCACCAGTCAAAGAAATCTATCAGATTTGTCTGGCATGACCTTCCGCTGTGAATCCATGCTGCCTAGGGTCCTGTGCCCTCTGGCCTCTAGATACTCGACAATTCTTTCCTTCAAGTGATTCCATCATTTTCCCTATCACTGAGGTTAAACTAACAGGTCTGTAGTTTCCTGCTTCTGCCTTGCTCCACTTTTGTGAGAGAATCACATCTGCCCTCCTCCAGTCTTGGTACCACCCCATCCTCCCATGATTTGTTAAAAGGGTAGTCAGTGGTGTCACTAGTTCCACCCTTAGCTCTTTTAGAATTCTGGGATGAATCCCATCAGGCCCCATTGCTTGTCCACCTTCAGTTTTAAGAGTTCTTTCAGAACCCTTTCTTCTGTAAATGGGCTGGTATCAACTTCTGTATCCAGAGTGTTACTACTGTTTGTTTTATGTACCTCCCCTCTTCATTTGTAAATACTGAGCAAAAATATTTGTTTAGTATCTCTGCTTTTCACAGTCTCCCTCTGCCCACCCTCCCTCCCCTTTATAAGCCTCACTATCCCTCCTTGGTCTTCCTTTGCTCCTGATGTACCTATAAAGGTTTTCCCCCTTCTTAACTGAGTTGGCTATCTTTTCTTCGGTTTGGGCCTTTGCTGTTCTGACTGCCTTCCCAGCCTCCTTTTGCTTTAATTGATACAGTTCTCTGTCCTGCTCCTTCTGCAATTCCTTGTACTTCCTGAATGCTTTCTTTTTCTCTTGAACCTTCACTGCCACTTCCTTTGAGAACCATAGTGGTTTCTTACATCGTCTTGTTTTGTTTATTTGCTTCACACAAAGTACTCCCTTATGCCTATCTCATGCCTGTTTAAAGCCCTGCACTGTATTCATATCCCCCACTTCCTGAGGTAGGCCATTCCATGCATCCACCACCCTTTCTGTGAAAAAGAACTTCCTCACATTACCCATTAATCGGCCTCCCTCTAATCTCATGCTGTGTCCTCTTGTTCTATTTTTCTTATATTGAAACATGTTAGACTCTTTCACCTTAATGCCCTTAAGGTGTTTTAATCTTTCGATCATATCACCTCTCTCTCTCTCCTTTGCTCTAGAGTATACTTATTGAGCTCCATTAATCTGCCCTCATATGTTTTCTGATGCAGTCCCTGCACCATTTTGGTTGCCCTTCTCTGGACTGCCTCAATTTGGTTAATGTCCTTGTGCAGGTGTGGCCTCCAGTACTGCACACAGTACTCCAGATGGGGCCTAATCAGTGTCTTGTAAAGATGGATTATTACCTCCCTCTTACGACTTGTGATACCCCTACTAATACACCCCAACATCTCTCTAGCCTTACCTACTGCTTAAGTGGTCTGCTTGGATGATTTTGGGTCATCTGTGATGATGATGCCCAAGTCTCTTTCTTCCCTTGTGAGTGCCAGCAACTCCCCTCCCAACTTATAAGTAGCTTCAGGGTTTCTCTTCCCTATGTGCATGATCTTGTACTTCTTTGTGTTAAACCCCAGTTGCCACTCTTCCAACCATTTTGCCCGTTTTTCCAGATGTCTTCTTGTTCTGCCCACCCCATCTGGATCATCTACTCTGTTGCAGATCTTGGTGTCATCTGCAAACAGGCAAACCTTACCCTCCAGTCCATCTGCAATGTCACTGATAAAGTTTTCTCTTGGAACTATAGACAAATATTTATTTTTCTTACATTCTGATTGTGCAGTTCATCCTTGGCCATACTGGCCCTTAACAGCTCCTGTTTCAGCTGAAGTACGAAGTTTTCTTGTTGGGCCATCCTCTGCTGCAGTGCATCCTGGGAAATAAATAGACAGTCATTCAAGGCCATTGTCTGTGCTCACTGTTACACACATGGTGACCTATGCACAATGTGCATCTCTCTTGTTCGCTATTTAAAACAGCAGTGCAACAGAATTGGGCAAAACATTTGACTCTTCCTTTTTCTTCAACATAAAAGATTCTAGGCACCTTCCAGTTTTATTTGGTAGTAAAATGTTCTAGTTCTGCCAAAATGTGAGTATTTTATTGATGTTTTAATTTAGTTTCTTCTAAAGAAAAAAGATGGCCACCACATTTGGCTCAGAAATAATACTGTAGAATAACAGGTTGCCCGCAGGATTTTTGCTGCAAGCCTCTGTATAGTATGTCATCTGAAATTTTCTTGTTGAATGACATACTCTTGCTCAACATTGTGTACTGTATCCATCCGCAAAAAGTTTGTTAATAAAAAGATATTTGCAAAAAAAGAAATTCCATTACAAACCTGGTAACAGTTAGGAGTAGGATTGCAGCATAGCAGGTACCTAGAAAAGTAAATTTGACAAGTATGCTAATAGTTTTTTTTTTTTACTGTAGCTCAGTATTTTTTTATTTATTTTTTTTTAGAAGAACATTTTTCCTTGCACTGCTGCTTTAAATGCAAAGTTTGTTCATGTCACTAGTTATCAGTGAGGCAACCAAAATGCATTTCTGGGTGGGTGGGTGTCGTTCACTCCTGAGTTGATGGCATCAGTTTTCTATTGAATAGCTTTGTAGGTGGCTAGCTGAAATCTTAAAAGTCACAGGACAGCCACTTGGAGACACACAGTGACACACAGCAAATGAAATGCAAGTGACTGCACTACTTGCTGGCCTGCTGTCGACCAGTTGATTTTGATGCCACTTGTCTCTGTCAGCATGGTTCCTGCTTTTATCCAAAAGTGGAAATGGGCTAGAGGGCTCTGAACACTATTCCGAGACTTGGGGACCAGGTTTCCCACCCCACCTATTAAAGTCATCAATAAATAATATCTGAAGACTACAAGCAAAGAACTATACCTACAACAGTCCCACCGGCACTGCTGTCGGACTGGCTCTCTCTCCAGACAGGAAACATTTTTTTACCTCCCACTCTGAGATCTCCCCTTTCCTGACTCCAGACCCCACCCTGCTGCTAAGATCCCCCTTCCTGCTAGTACTTCCCACCCTCGTCATTACTTTTCCACCCTCATTATTACTGTAGAATTCGAAGTACCGACAGACACTGAACCAAGTTAAGCTGTTGGTGGATTACTGAATGCCCAATAAAGCTGTGTGATCCTCCTTTGTTGCTGCGCCAGCCACTGCACAGCTGCTGTTAGCTGTTCTCCAGCTCTGCTCTGATTGATGAAGGCAGTAAGTACAGAGAGGAGGAGGAGGAGGATCAGCACGCAGATCATTAGGCAGATTCCTTGACATGATCACTTGCTGTCTTGGGATTCCATGAAATGGCTGCAGCCTTTGATAAATAAAGCGCAGACTCAATAATAGATGCCCACACATTGTTGTAAATCAGTTACAACAATGTAACTGATGACATTGTTGATGTATTTGTGCTGTATTTTTCCTTACCTTTTGTATTTGTATTTCTAGGTTTAAGAAAGCTTTTTATCTACATGCACGTAATCAGGGCCACTGTTCATGACCCTTCCTCTTTAAGTGCCCCTGACAAGTGACCACACAGCAGCGCTAGCGTTGACTGCAAAGGCACCCAGACACCTGAAGGCATGGGTACCGCAGTGGGGAGCCTGATGATCAGGGTGGGGAAGGGAACATGGCCATCTGTCCCAGCAAAAGAAAATAATTAAATGAAAAACAACGAGCCAGAACAGGGTCAGGAAGTGTGCCCCTTGTTATACTGAGTTGCCCTCTGACTATCACTAAGCATTATCAGGTACAACAACAGCAGCACTGCACTACTGAATTATTACAGCATTTTCCTACGTGCTCTTTCACTAAAACAGAAACATAAAAAAATCCAAAGTTGATTTCAGAACCATGTTTGCTCCATGTAGGACTTGAATTTACATTTTTTTCTACTTTCCTGACATTAGGACAGTACATCAGACAGTACAATAAGTATTTATTGTGTGACAGACTACCGCTGTATGTTCTTGTCATCACAAACTGCAGCTACCAACGGGACGCTGCATTTCAATCTACTGCCCTAGGTGATTAAAAAAAAAACTAAAGAAAATTGGGGGGGAGGTCACATGATGACATTATCTTTGATTTCTTACAGCCTATAATGAGATCATTAACAGACAACGGCTGGTACCATCTGATGCCAGTAGTACTGGGCAGGTACCAGTACCCATCGGTGCAGCTTTTTGTTTTTCTATGGCAGTAATGTGGCCTTGGGATTCAGCACTAATGTGAGTTCATGGACAAGACTACAGGGTGATGGAAATGGGCTGATGGCAGGAAGTGGCATATCTGTGTCACTGATCCCATTTTCAACAAATGTCTTCTGCTTACCTTAACTCCTTGCAAGTTTCTGGCTTCGTGTTTGTACTTCAGCAGCTCTTTCTAAAGTTCAAAAATGTTTGAAAAGTGATTAGGACATAGGAATTAACTCATCGAAATAGTGTTAATGAAGACAATATCTGAAATAACTAATGGTTGTATACTGCTACAAAACGTAATGCTATAACAAATAAAATGTAGGGCAGGGGACTCCTGTAGGGTGATATAAAACAGATGCTGTCTAGCCGGCCCAGTGGCGCATGGGGCTAAGGCACTGGTGCTCTTACCTCATGCTACGCCAGCGACCCGGGTTCGAGAATGACTTCGGGTCACCAGGGAGCCGTCTGGGGAGGGTGGGCAGGAGCAGGACTGAGGTTGCTCTCCCTTCCAAGAAATGGCTACCTGCCCGTCCGTAGTCCCGCTCCCACTGGGTGGAGGTCCGGTGGGGGCGTAGGCGGTATGGAGTGGCGATGCTAGTCAGAGGAGGGGCGGAAGGGGCCACCGGATCCTGGCGTGTGTGTGCGCCTCCACAAGCATGTGTATGCCATGGTCTTGGGGGGGGGGGAGCAAAAAGAAAGAAAAGTATATATGAAAAAATAAAACAGGTGCTGTCTCTGTTACATTTAGGTCTTCATTTGCACACAAAGCATGAGAACTGTATGTACTGTAAACACAGATGCCACACTTGTGTTGGTTCTTCTGATGATCATGACAGTGCAAGCTTCCTGTGATAATGCAGTATGTTCAGATAAGTACTGGGGCGGTTGTGCTTCCATTAAGTTTCACACTGTAAGGAGTTTTCAGAGAGCACTCACCCCCTCAGATAAGGATCACTAAGAACGCAATTTCTTCAGAAGCCCAAAGGGGTGAAACGTAAGGGGTGGTGCTTTGCGCTACCTGTACTTCTGTTTATTGTGCACTTGGATGAAACAGCTATGCAATAAAACCAGAATTTTCTGAAGAAATTGTGTTTTTAGTGATCCTTATCTGAGGGGTGGGTGCTCTCTCTGAAACTCCTTCCCATGATAATGTTCGTGATGTAAGCAGTAAGACATGACAGGGTGTTGGCTGTAGTGTCACGACTGCGCTCCCAGGGGCGTAGTAAGGCACAAGGCCATAGACAATGTCCTCAGCTCCTTGCAATGCATTTATAAAATAGAATATGCTTGGAGATTTTAAAATAATTAAAGAAAAAAAACTTGAAAAAACACGCTGTCATTTCTGTGTGAAGTAGTCCTTCCACTGGTGGACTATCCCTAGATGGTGGCAGCTTGTTTATTTCTGCGTTGCTGGTAAAAAAAAGACTGTGCTTTGTGATTTGTGATGTTGGCTATGGTGTAGGTAACAGACATCTTTCTGAGGAGCCCAGCTAGCTGTGAGCAGGTGGTATGGCGAGTTTTAAACTTTATTTTCGACTGCAGTGAGCAACTGGGAGCAGAACTGTGACAGCGAGTCGTATGTGAGTGTGTAGGCGGGCGGGGGTGCACTGGCAGGACGTGAGAGCAAGCTTGTAGGTGGGTGTGTGAGCTCGCAGGCTGGCGGTAAAGCTAGTGGACAGGTGGGGGGAGCCAGGTGGTGGGTGGGGCAAGCAACAGAAATACACAGTAAATGTTTTTAAGCAGGTTGGTAGCATGTTAGTAAGTGAGGGGATTATGGAGGGCAGGCAGACAAGCCTGAAGGGGAAACTATTAGTTATACAAAGCAGAAAAAATGGCTACCTATCACAAAAAAAAAAGCGGCACACGGATATTATGTGCACTGGGTTCTGAGTGGTAAAGACTTACTCGTACTCACTGGTTGTACTGTCCCAATTCAATGGGTACAAACAAGTTTCAGCCAGTCAGAATACAGGATTCTCAGTACCCATTTTATAAAACAAATGTAAAAGGCAGCGGTATTATCTAAAGGCCGCCGCTGCTCCCGATAGCATCGTAATGCTATCTATAGCCCTGCCGCCCCACTCCCTCCTTCACGTCATTAAAATGCAGTTTTGTGGTGCAGGGCTGCTGCAGGCACTCTACAGCTGGCTTTTAATAAGGACGTGAGATCGCGTTGATAGTAAATTAAAATTCTAAATAATCCCTGAATTAAACAAAAAAAAAATGAAATGACTCGTTTAGGTCCTGGAGCAGACAGCTCCTTGCCGCGAGTTGCCAGCCCCTAAGGTGTCAGCTGCTGTTTAAATTATATACTACAAATTCCTGTTTCTTTGTATGAAAATGATCCAGTTGTCTGTTTAACCCGCCCATGTTATACCTGTATTGTTCGACTGTTTTACTTCCCTTCCCATATCTTATATTATTGATTTCCTTACATTTTCTAAAAATCAGAAAGAATATCTCCGCATTCCATCCAACAAGATACCACAAACCTTCCTTCTCTCCAAGTATGTTAGTTCATAACATAATGGGCCACTGCGGGCTCGGATCTGTTTGCAGCTGAGCCATGTTTCCATCAAACTGGAGTTTGGCACACACCAGTGAATAACACCTCCAGTGGGTTGATTGCAGAATGGGGGTGGGGCCTGAGGGCCATCACGAAGATGATGGCACTAACTCTCTGTGTGTCAGAATAAGTACGGACCCCCCTCCCCTGAGAGGGCTGATTTTGAGGAGTTACTCACAGAGCGACAGCCCTCACTTGTTCCCTACTTGGTCAAAGTGCAATGGAAGCCCATAGTGGCTGTGAGTGGGAGACACAAAAAAGTTCCTTGAAAAAAAACTGCGATCTCCCAAGAATAAAGAATCAGTCTCATGATCCCAATGCTAGCAGGGAAAACCAGAATAAAGTTATTTATTATTGCTTAGGAAAGTTATGAGCATTTTTCAAGCTACCATTTCCAGTTCATACACCTGGAAGCCTTATTATATGTGTTAGGTATGACAAAAGGACTAACACTGAATTCAGTACCAGCATTCTTTGACAGAATGGCCTTCAGGAGTTCTACACATTTAAAAAAATGTGGCTAAGAACTGCTGAGCTGTGGCTTGTTCACCCGCATCTTCTACGCAATTTCATTTCTATGGCATTTACGTTAAACACTAATTTCAGGAATCACAAAAACAAAACAGTTTAGTTACTATCTTAGAAAAAAAAATGCATTCTCATGAGAAATACAGCTTCTATAGTGCAACTGTTCTGCCAATTTTATTTAATCAAACTGACGTATCATGTTATGAACAAGAATACAACACCATACTACGCAGTGTGACAGCTCATAAAACTGCAAGGCTTTGGTAACAGTAGGGGAAGGCAGTTTTTAATAATACTAATGTGCCGTACCTTAAGTTCCTGACTCTCTGCCATGCTCTGATCCAGACGACTTCGAATAATTACCTGTCCAGAAAAAACAAGGAACCTAGTGTGACAGTCCCATCATGGTAAACATGTTCCTTCTCTGTGAGCAAACTACATACCACCTGCTACACAATCTATCTATGTTGCAAAGGAACAAAATTACCAGTTGCTCTTCTGGGCATGCTCCGTCTTCACAAAAGGCAAACGAAACCTCCTGTTCATCCTCAGGTAAGAAGCCGTTTAACAACAAGGACTGTGGACAAAGGCAGAGAGAAACAAAATACCAGTTACCATGTGACCTGGGCTAGACGTAAAGTGAAAGACTTAATTCAAGCAATGGTATCTGTTACAGGGGTTGCTGTCGAAACAACCATGCCTTAGAGTCTCCTTTAGAATGCAACACAATTACTTAAAATTAAAACTAACCTTGAAGCCTATTCGATTTTTAAACTGCTAAGTAGATATTTTGTTGTAATATCCACCACCAAGACATGCTGGTACCGCTTCAGTATTTTCAAATATACAAGTATGAAAAAGGTTTTTGTTTATATAGTTTTTAATTCAAGTTTTCAGATCTTGCAGGTCTGCAAATCATGTAACAGCAGGAGTAAAGCATCTGTTTTACAAAGTGCGTCCAGTCATTTAATTACATCTTTGTACAGTTGTTCACCAGGTTATTTTGGAAGACAGACAGGATACCCCCTGTAAGGTACAGCACTGTGGGGGGGGGTCACATGAACATATCTCAGTGAAACAGGTGAACCCTGTAGCTGGCTGGTATTCAGTGGTACTAACAGGACCTTGAGTAGCGGCGGCAAGGTGGGGCCAATGGGGGGGGATATCAGGATTTCTGGGGGGGCAGAGCACCACATTAGTTTTCCCATAAACAGGGCCTTTTGGTGACCAAGATAGGTGAGGTAGGAAGTGCATTGGGGTTCCCAAAGCTCCGTGAATTGCTGGCTGTAGAGCAGTGACTGTGGCACCAAGGAGGATCTTTATGAAAACATTCTTTTAACTATTTGGCTGTTGACACTCATAGAAACATAGAAGTTGTCGGCAGATAAGGACAGCAAGGCCCATCCAGTCTGCCCATTTCTTTTTCTACCTTATAAATGTGCCATCGGCCTTTGCTCTGTCAGTGACCTATCTATTCATAGTCATTTGTATTGCTCCCTTATGCCTATCCCATGCCTGTTTGAAGCCCTGCACTGTATTCATAGCCACCACTTCTTGTGGTAAGCTATTCCATGCATCTACCACCCTTTCTGTGAAAAGAATTTCCTCACATTCCCCTTAATCGGCCTCCTCTAATCTCATGCTGTGTCCTCTTGTCCTGCTATTTTTCTTATATTTAAACATATTAGACTCTTTCACCTTGTTTATGCCCTTAAGGTGTTTAAATGTCTCGATCATATCACCTCTCTCCTCCTTTGCTCAAGGGTATACATATTGAGCTCCGTTAATCTGTCCTCATATGTCTTCTGATGCAGTCCCTGCACCATTTTGGTTGCCCTTCTCTGGACTGCCTCAATTTGGTTAATGTCCTTGTGAAGGTGTGGCCTCCAATACTGCCGCAGTACTCCAGATGGGGCCTAACCAACGTCTTGTACAGAGGATTATTACCTCCCTCTTACGACTTGTGATACCTCGACTAATACACCTAACACTCCCTAGCCTTACCTACTGCTTTAGAGGTCTGCTTGGATGATTTTAGGTCATCAGTGATGATGATGCCCAAGTCTCTTTCTTCCTTTGTGACTGCTAGCAACTCCCTCCCAGCCTATAAGTGGCTTCAGGTTTCTCTTCCCTATGTGCATGATTTTGCACTTCTTTGCATTAAATCCCAGTTGCCACTCTTCTGACCATTTTGCTAGTTTATCCAGATCTCTTCTCATTCTGCCCACCCCATCTGGATCATCTACTCTGTTGCAGATCTTGGTGTCATCTGCAAACAGACAAGTCTTACCCTCTAGTCCATCTCTGAGGTCACTAATGAAGATGTTGAATAGGACTGGCCCCAGGACTGATCCCTGAGGTACCCACTTGTGACTTGCATCTTCTGACTGTATACCATTTACCACCACTCTCTGTTTTCTGCCAGTCAACTAGTTTGCCACCCAGTTGACCAACTTCTGACCCACCACGAGCCTACCTAGCTTATTTATCAATCTTCTATGTGGAACAGTGTCAAAAGCTTTGCTGAAGTCAGGTAAGCGACATCAACTGCTCCCCTTGGTCCACCACTCTGGTTACCCAGTCAAAGAAATCTGAGATTAGTTTGACAGGACCTTCCTTTGTAAACCCATGCTGTCTTGGATCCTGTGCCCTATGGATTCCAGGTGTTTGCACTATCCTTTCCTTAAGGGTGCCTCCATAATCTTGCCCACTACTGAGGTAAGACTGACTGGTCTGTAGTTCCCCGCCTCCTCCCTGCTACCACTCTTGTGGGCGGGATCACATGAACCCTTCTCCAGTCTTCTGGGACCTCCCTGTGCTCAGAGACTCACTAAACAATTCTGCTAATGGCTCTGCTAGTTCCTCCTTTAGCTCCTTAAGTACCCTGGGATGTATGCCATCAGGTCCCATTGCCTTATCCACCCTGAGCTTAGCAAGCTCTTGTAGGACCCTTTCTTTGTGAAGGAGTAGTGCTCACCTCCCTCCCCTGTGTCCATGATGCTGAGCTGTGGGCCCTGCCCTACCTTCTCTTCAGTAAATACTGAGCAAAAGTATCTATTTAGGATAGATGCCTTTACAGGGTCCTCCTCCTCCATGCTCCCTTTTTCTCCATTAAGCTTAGCAATACCCCCTCTGGACTTTCTCCTTTCACTAATGTATCTATAGAAAGTCTTGTCACCTTCTTTTACTGTTCGTGCTAGTGTTTCCTCAGTTTGGGACTTTGCCTGCCTTACTGCCTTACCTGCTTCCCTTAGGGCAGTTTGGTATGCCTCCCTATCTTCATCCGCTGTGTTCCCTTATATTTCCTGAAGGCCAGCCTTTTGGCTCTGACCTCTTCTGCTACTGTATTTGAGAACCAAAGTGGTTTCCTTCTTCTTTTGCACTTCCTTTTCTGTCTAACACAATGGGATGTTGCTTCAAGTATTGTATCCTTAATGCTTGCCCACTTTGCCTGTACCTCCTCACCTGTGTTTCTTTTTGCCAGGGCTAGCTTAACTCTGTTGGCCATCTTATCAAAGTCAGCTCCTCTGAAGTCCCATATTTTTGCCTTGGAATGGGATGATTTAGATGTAGTAGCCAAATTGAACCATACCATGTGATGGTCACTGGCCCCCAGGTGACCTTCTACCTGGAGATCTGTGATCCCTTCTTTGTTAGTCAGTACTAGATCTAGGATAGCCCTGTCTCTTGTGGGTTGCTGTACCAGTTGTTTAAGGCCCTCCCCCTGCAGGGAATCCCACTCCAGATTTTTAATTTGATTCCATTTTTTTGTTTGCTTTTAAAGCAGTAGTCTTTGTTAGTAACTGTACGTTTTTTGTTTTTTTTACTTCTTCAGCAATAATGTTTGTCTGGCAAAAAAAAAAAATGTCTTTTCATTTACCTTCATTCCTGCACTGAGATATAGAATATGGAGGTTTTTAAAAGTTCCCACTCCTGTGCCACGCCCTGCATGTAAAAATTAAATATCTTGGTACAGTGTTGTGCTGTTTACCATCAGAAACATGTGGTACCACCATCCTAATACATCCACGGTATGAATCTAGCCACGTATAGTCAACAGGTAACCTCAGCAGAAGAGATTTTTAAAATGTACACGTGGCAGCCATCTTTAGTGGCATGAGTCATTAATTGCAAACTTAGCTATAAAAGCTATTTTAACAGTATCTGAGAAAAGAAAACATAAGGCATGAATCATACTGAGGCTCATACTGAGGTGCGTCAGGGAACTGAAAGCAAAATGCCTATAGGTAGTTCCCATCCCAGAAACCTTAACTAGTACAATCCCCAGTAGCTATTAGCCAGCTCTTGAGCCCATGTTTAAAGATCTGGTTATTTTTACTAATAACTATGTCTAGAGGTAAGTTGTTTCAGTCATTCACCACTCTCTGCGTATAGAAGAACTTCCTGACATTTGTTCTAAATCTAAATCCATTTAATTAGAGGGGATGACCTCTTGTTTCCTTAACATCTTGTTTAAATTGAAAACCCATTTCCAGAAACAAGTAAGGATTATTTACAATGTCCCAGATAAAGAGGAGGTTGCCTCTACGCCTTCTAGCCTCAAGCGACATTAGGTTGAGGGTACCCAGCCTTTCACTGTATTCCAGATTTTTTTTAAGCCCTTTATACTCTTAGTGAATCTCCTCTGGATCCTTTTAAGCTACCTGCTGCTGTCCTCTTTCTTGTATGGTGACCAAAACTGCAGAAAGTAATCAATAATATGGGGCCTAACATATGATCTATAGAGTGGAAAGATAATTTTTTTCATCTCTAGATTGAATCTTAGGATGTCAGAAATATCGTTTTGCTACAAAAACTATGTGATGCCATTTTGCAGCCCATTAACAAATCCTGCTGCTTTCAATATTTAGTTTGCCTCCCTCGGGCTTCATTGATCTCTTGGGATCCATACCCTATACTATAAATGCAGACACATATAATTTGGTGCAAACACGATAAACACTTGCAGGGTTTTCAGTGCAGTTGTATTACGTTATTACATGAAGCCAGCTCCATGTAGACGGAAGCTGAATCCTGTCCTTGTGAAGCAGTAGTGCGTTTTAGGCAGGAAACATAAATACAGAATGAAAGACGATGCACTCAGGTTCAAAATGAGCCTCACAAATAAGGATTTACTGCCAGTGAGAATCTGCTGTTTGAGAGAGGTACTTCTGTTGTGCTGTCACAGAAGTGATTCCAATCTGCAATAAATCTTCATCTTTGAAGCTTATTTCGAACCCGAGTGCGCTGCATTTTATATTTTTGTGTGTGTGGCAGCCTAGGCTGATCCTCGAGGCAGCACCTGGCAGCTCCAGATCCCGTTCCGCGTGTATGCTTGTTAATCAGGTAACAAAGTTTTACTGAAGTAACAAAACATCTGTCAACAGAATAAGGCCCATTCTATATGCTCATTCCTACTGAACCAATGATGAATGAGAAAGCCCTACAGGCTCTTCACTCCCCCCCCCTTTCTGGTTTAGACTTTACCAAGCCCTCTATCTGTTCCTCCCTCATTTGAATCTCTAAAGATTTCACACAGACCACCTCCTCCGGCAGTCTTTTCCACCCCTACACCACTCTCTGTGTGAAAAAATACTTCCTGGTATCTCTCTTAAACTTGCCCCCTTACCAGCTTCATGCAGTTACCCCTTGTGCTTCCACTTACAGTTCCCCCGCTGTCTGCTTTATTTACCCTATGGAGGACTGGAGGTTATTTGTATGTTTCAGTCATGTCTCCTCTCTCACCTCGCTTCAAGCGTGTACATGTTCAGGTCTGCCCACCTCTCCTTTCACATCCTTTCCTGCTATCTCTGGAGAATCTTGGGCTATGCTCCTGCCAAGAGACTGCCCACTGCCCTCCCACACACTAGTAGGACCTGCAGGGCGGCTTTCCCAACCCCAAGGGCTCCACTGCGAATATATTTGGATTATATGCATTTTTTCCTGTAGCACCCCCGCTTTAGTGCTCTCATTCTACAAACACCACCCATCTCACTAGTTTCAAATACAGTACATACAGTGTTTGTAAAATGGGTCAGGATGAACCTGTACCATGACTGGTGTAATCTGATAATATGAGCAAGGTAGATTCTATGATACACCCACTACACAGACCACTTTTCTATGTTCTTGACTCTTCTAACTTTTTCCTCAACACTAATTTTTGAAGCACAATAACACACTCCAAAGATGTACATACACTATGTTACACACTTAGTGCCCATGTGTATCATAGAGTATATGACATAAACATAGACCACGCCCCATGAGATATGTGTATCAGAGTGTGTGACATACACATAGCACATGCCCCATGAGATATGTGTATCAGAGTGTGTGACATACGCATAGCACATGCCCCATGAGATATGTGTATCAGAGTGTGACATACACATAGCACATGCCCCATGAGATATGTGTATCAGAGTGTGTGACATACACATAGCACATGCCCCATGAGATATGTGTATCAGAGTGTGTGACATACACATAGCACATGCCCCATGAGATATGTGTATCAGAGTGTGTGACATACACATAGCACATGCCCCATGAGGTATGTGTATCACAGAATATATGACTTAACACATATGACATGCCCCACAAAGTATGTGTATCACACAGTATATGACAGACACGCAGTACATGCCCCATGAGGTATGTGTATCACAGAATATATGACTTACATATGAGGGATGCCTCACAAAGTATGTGCATCAGAGTATTTGACATACACATAGGACATGCCTCACGAGGTATGTGTATCGCACAGTATATGACAGACACACAGGACATGCCCCATGAGGTATGTATATCGTGTAGTATATGACATAAACACAGAACATGCCAGCCTTAGATGCCCATACGGCATGCACCATTGTGCAATGCTTAAAACACTAAACGGGGTTTCTCTCAAATTAAGAAGGAAGTCCAGAGCACTTACTGCCAGGGCCTGATCACTGGATACCAGGGACTAGCAGACAATTTTTCCTTTTTTTTTAACTTGCTCTTTTTGTCCCCTGGATCAGCTGGGCTTCCCCCGACCCTCTCAACTCCATGATCCACCGGTCAGGCACCCCTGCATAGCCTTGACTTTTCCCTCCAGGCGGGATTGGAATGGAGGGAACCCCCAAGTCCTTCTCATCTCGTCGGGCCCCCTGTTGCCGCCTCGTGGGTCAAGCAGTGAAGGGCACCTCTTCACATTGGTGGAGCTCAAGCCAGCTCCATTTTTTCCCCATGCTGCCCCAGAGACGTGGTTGCGCCATGACGTCAAGGCGCGAACACCGATGGCCTACCATACTCCCCCCATACACGCGGCTTGGGCTGCTGTACCTCTGGTCTCCACCAGAGGTCAGGACAAAGGCCGGTCTTTGACCTTCCTCTCCCCAGGGGGCGAAGCTCCCACTGGGCGCCAAGCTTCCTCCTGGCCGCTCCTCCAGCTGCCCCTAGCTCACCTCAACCCAAGTCGCTGGCGCTGCAAGTGATAGCACTACTGCTGCACCGGCAGGCCAGTAGCAAACAGTTTTTCTGGATAACAAATATGACATTCGAGAGGTTAAAAAACAGAGGCCTCCATGTAACCTGGGCTTGCACTAACTACAGGAAAATAAGCCTAAAATACTTCATTCCCAAGACTTGGAATTCCCTGTCTCCAATGTCAAGAGTAAGTAACTCCTTGGCAGAATTTACAACAACACTTCAATCTGAGTTCGCTTGAGAACTGTAACTTTTAATAAAATTGCTGTCTGGTCATTTAACAAGGACAAATCTCCTCCAAATTAACTGCAATGGTACCTGTCCGAATGTCTGCAGTCTATAACTTGTATAAACTGCTCATATTGTTATTGTAACTGTTGTAAGTAATGTAAATCTAAACACAGAGCAGCTCTGAAAATAGGAATACGGTGGTCCAAATAGCTTTTAACCTGTCAAATAATAAAGAATTTTACTACCACTACTACTGCTTATACCTGCAAGCCAGATATCATTTTTTTGGCTTCTTCCATCTCCTGCTCCAATTGGTCCTGTTGTTCTAACAGCTGCTCTTCCCAGGAAGTGTTTGGACGTATTCCATTATTCCCTAGTTGTCTATCAGGGAAGGATGGTGATTTAAGAGGCTCCTCTGTTAGAAACCAAAACAAACTGATCAGCAATGAAGCGAAAGAAGATTGAACAGTTACATACTTACCGTAACAGTAGATCTTCGAGAGAACCTCTTCCATCAGACCACATCTATTTAACTATAAGACACCAGGCACTAGGACCACATGGAAACTTTTTGCAAACAGTCCTCCAGGGGCCACCCATGACGACATCAGATGTCGACTCTCCCATATAAACGTGGGCGGCACCTTCCCTTCTCAATTCCCTGCTGGAGATCACACTCGGAGGATCTCCCTGTAGGGAACCAGGAGAAAACCTAGGACTCTGCCAACCAAGTGAGCCAGAAAGCAGCAGACAGACCCTTATGGAAAAGGCAGCATTTCTCAGATTCTGATAGGGAGTTGGAGGGTAGGACGGCATGGCCTGATAAAAGAGATTCTCTTGAAGATCTGCTGTTACGGTAAATACGTAACTGTTCTATCTTCTTCAAGGATATCTCTTTCTTCAGGCCAGACCTATTGAACGAGTACCAAGCATAAACAGTCTGGGTGGCAGGAGCTGCAAGCTTAAGAAAGTAGGCCTTGGAGCATAGCTAGTCTGAAGCTAGCCATCTTTCTTTTTTTTTTCTTTTTATGTCCTCAGCTGGGGGGGGGTGCATTTGGTTCCTGTTCCAGCCAGCCTTCATGGCCACTGCCCCAGTCGTGGCCACAGCTCACCTCCCCGTTATAGCCCTTCCCAGACTGCATCGCAGTCGGTACTTACCCCACCACTGCGGAGACCTGGAGGGTGGGCCCAGGAGGGAGCTGACTTGGGCGCGTCTGTGGCAGCGCCATCGGGGCAGTTGTCATGCTTCCGAGGGATTTTCTTATGTATAGGTAGCCCCCCCCCAGCACTGGTGCGCAATGGTGTCAGTGACGCTGCAATGCACGCTTCCGTACATCGCATATCAGATGCCGCCAATGCCGTCCCTTTCTGTTGGCCCACGAAGCTGCACAGCCCCCAGCCACCAGGAGCCGGCACCTTCGCAGTCATATCCACCCACCCTCCCAGGAGGAGAGCTGTCCCTGGGATGCTTAATCATCCTCCTCCCAGCTGACCCCATGCGATCCGTGCCCATTCTCGATCACGGGTTGCCGTCGTAGCGCAAGCAATGTCCAGTGCCTCAACCCTCAGCGCCATTGGGTAGCCCTCTTTCTTGAAGCTATGTCCAGATTGTACTGTTTGGTAAAGGTTTGGAATGCAGCACTGATGACAACAGAGTCAGCTTCATGCTGGCCTGCAAAGAAGGGCCTGTCTTAGGGAGCCATATACATTTTATCTGTCTTTCTAGGTATGGCAGGAATTACATTAGGCCTATGGCAGGCAGCAAAGGTGGCATCCTCCAAGGCAGGAAGGACGGGTGGAATTACAATGGGGGAGGTTGGGGAAGCAGGTGGCTCCAAGAGCTCTATCAAGTTCTGCTTGGTTGTGTCCTGCTCCTCCAAATCAAACCTCATGGCAGCCTGAAGTCGCTGCATTATGGTTATAAAAGAGGGGTACCCAGGAGGGGACCTAGGAGTGTAAACCACTGAGTCTTCGCTGCAGGTGGAAACTGTGCAACTAGTCCTCTCATGGGGATTTTCCTCATAATCTTCAGCCTCCTTCTCGTTATCCTGTACCATTAAGTCAGGATAACGAGAATCATCCTTCTGGTTGATGGGACGAAGGGAGCGCACTGGCAATACCGTCAGCACTCGAGAGGGTATAGCCCTGGTAGGTGTCGGCGTGAGGGTTTGAATGACTGACCCTGTCGAGGGACCCCCAGGTGTAGGAGGGGGAGGCAAAAGCTGTTTGAAGATGTCCAGAAAGGACAAGACGGCACTTACATTGGCACCCATGTATTCAGTGGGAGCACCGGATGAGGTCAGTGGGGGAGGCAAGGTTCCCTGGGTCGAGGGTGACACAGCACTCATACTAGCCTGGATGTGCTTGTGGTCTGCTCTGATCTGAAAGCCATGTCAGCGGTCAAGGTGGCTGCTGCGTCACAGCCAAAGTGGTCGACAGCACAGAAGTGGTCAGCACCACATGGTGGGGCAACCAAGAGTGAACTGGGAAGTTATTTTTTCTTTCTCTGTCTCCCTCAGCTGTTGCTGATACTTATGTGAGCTGGACGTTTTATCCCAGGATTTCAAGGATTTGGAGTGCGCTGGTGACATGGCGGAGCTCTTTTACTGGATCTCCTTCTCCATTCAGGCTACTGCTGATTTATTTATTTATTTGATTTATTTGAATTTTGTTGACCGGGTAAGCCTGCTGAGACCAATGGTCTCTTTTTCAGAGGCGACCCAGCTTTAACAGATGCTTTTCAAGGGCACCTTTTCTGTATCGCTGGGTGGCTGTTTTAAATCCCTTGCAGATCTGGCATGCCTGAATGTTGTGGTCTGGACTTAGGCAGCACATGCAGATGTTGTGCGAGTCTCTGGACTATATTTCCTCACCATACTCGCGATAGCAGAACAGCTTTGATGGCACTTTAGTCAACATACATGCCATTGAAGACCACTTGAAGAAGTGATAGTGTGACTACGGTGAGAAATAAGTTTAGAAGTCAGCGACTATAACAGCGTAGTTTCCGTGCACGATACAACGAGAATGGTCAACAGCAGGAAAAGAACTGAGGTGGGAAGGGCCCGCCCATGTTTATATGGGAGATCTGACATCTGATGTTGTCATGGCTGGCCCCTGGTGGACTACTTGCAAAAAGTTTCCATGTGGTCCCAGCGTGTTGTGGCTTATAGTTCAATAGGTGTGGCCTGATGAAAGAGATCTCCCGATCCCTGTGCATGCATCACAGAGTTAAAACACTCCGTGTACTGGCCAGACTTTTATTTAGCAAAATCAGTGGCTACTGCTCACAACATCTTCAAAGATATCATGTTAGGAGCTCTCAACAACCGTGCACCACTAGTGAAAGTTTGTGTTAGGAATAAATCCTGCCAGTGATTTACAAATGAGCCGAAGGATGCTGTGCGCAATGGGGATGTGCTGTGGAAAACTGCCCGTAAGACTAAACATACGAACAACTGGAACCTATTTAAAAGGGCAAGGAACCTTTGCACCAAGATGGTTAGAGAAGCAAAGGCTAACTTTTACCGCTCACAATTTGATCTCTCAACCAAATGCACCTCCAAATTCTGGAACTTAATTAAGGACATTGAAGGCCATTCCCCCCGTGCCTCCCTGCCTACTAAAATTTTGACTGGCACTACACATTCACTGACAAACCATCAATCCTTGACTCCTTCAATAACCACTTTGCCACCGCAGGGTTAGCCTTTGCCACCTCCCCATCCAGTAAACTTTGCACACAACTTGGAATCGATAATCGAGGAAGCGCCTTCCCAAACTCGTCCTCTCACTTCAACCTACATCTCTGAAGGAAGTTGAAGACCTTCTGCTTCAGCTGGATGTTAGAAAAAGCATGGGAGCAGACCTCATTGACCAATACTTCCTAATGGTGGGCTACTGGGTTCTAGCGGTACCCATTACACATTTATTTAATTCATCCCTCTCTCAGGGTGACCTTCCTTCTATCTGGAAAACAGCTCACGTCGTCCCCTTGTTTAAGTCTGGAGACCCCAGCAACCTAAACAATTACAGGCCAATCTCTGTTCTACCAATCCTGTCCAAGTTGCTGGAAAAAATTGTGAACACTCATCTTCGGAACTATCTGAAAGCGGCGAAGTTGCTCAATCCATTACAATCAGATTTTAGAGCACAACACAGCACAATCTCGGCACTAGCCAAGGTAACTAATGATTGGCAGTGTGAGTTGGATAACAAGAACTTTGTCTGTGCAGTATTTTTGGACTTAAACAAGGCTTTTGATACCGTCAATCATTGCCTGCTCCTCTCATCTCTCCGGAACATCAGCTTGGATGCTCTGTCTCTAAGATGGTTCGAGAACTATCTCATGGGCCGCTCACAGCAAGTAAAGGCAGAAGGTGAGGTTTCACCACTAAAACCCTTCCTGAGGGGTGTACCACAAGGCTCCATCTTGGATCCCCTGCTAGTCACAATTCATATTAACAGGATCGACGCTATCATCAAAAAGGCCCAAATTCATCTATTTGCGGATGACACAGTGCGCTATGTCAGTGGACCTTCCTCTGATGTGGCGTGTACAGCTCTCCAGGATGAATTCAATCTGCTGCAGCACCAGCTGCTAAAACAGAAGTTGCTTTTGAATGCCAAGAAAACAAAAGCAATGTTCTTCTCGCCCCTTCCCAACTCACCTAACTCGGCCACAGCTGGGACTCTCCCCTTGATTATTACCATCCTTGGTGAACATTTGGAGCATGTAACTAAATTCAAATATTTGGGGGTATGGCTCGACACTAGACTCTCCTTCCTAGCACACACAGAAGAATTGACAAAGAAACTTCGTCAGAGGCTTGGCCTCTTCCTGAGGATAAAAAAACCTCCTTCTTAGGGATGCTAACATGAGACTAGTTCAAACCACCTTTCTTTCCTTATTAGACTATGCTGACTTCCTTTACAGTCAAGGGCCCAGCAGTGCACTCTTTAAACTTGATATGCTGTATTGCACAGCCCTAAGGTTTATAACGGGTCTCCCCTACTCCACCCACCATTGTTTGTTATATACTGCAGTAGGTTGGTCCTCTCTTAGCTTCAGGCGACAACGAAATGCCACCCTCTGGACCTGTAAAGTCATCTTAAAAAAACTGCCTGACTATATCTCCGACTGCCTATTGTTTTCTACTCTAAGTATGCTTTGAGAAGCGACTCCTACATCTATCTGAAGGTATACAAGGCCAGATCCCGCTTTGGCTGGGCATCTATCAGTCATGTGTTGCTTCAAATGTGGAATAAGCTGCAAAAAACCCTGAAAATAAAGCACACCATTAGCTTAGCATCTTTCAAAACGTTATATTTGCGTCACAATAAGGAATCCCGTGTTTGCTATCCCTGAGCCCAGGGTCCCATCTTTATGGAGCACCCTAAATACCTTTGCTTTGGCCTCTCCTGATTCTAGTTTTCCCCTACTGCCTGGCCCTCATTCTTCCCCTTCCCCCCGTCGTTGCTTCCTTCTCACTACTTC
Source organism: Neoceratodus forsteri (assembly GCA_016271365.2). NCBI lineage: Eukaryota > Metazoa > Chordata > Ceratodontiformes > Ceratodontidae > Neoceratodus > Neoceratodus forsteri. The sequence continues at coordinate 134,725,628 of JADMNL010000034.1, forward strand.
TACCCCCGAATCCTGGTCCTGGTATTGAACCTGCCTCCCCTACTCCCGGTTCCCGCTGTACTGTTCCTCTCAAATGATCATACTACACAACCCTGCATTAGCGGACTATTGATCCCTATCCGCTATCCTCTCCCGTATCCGTCCTTCTCCCCCTCCATTATCCTGCACCTAGTTCGTCCTCTGACTTGTTTCTCTATCTACGTCACAGTTGTTTCAATGTATCTGCAACACTGTTTGTTTGTACATATTGTCTGATTGTATAATATTGTTGTACTTTAACCTGCATTCATTCTCACCCGTACTGTCCATGCCTTCGCTGACTATGCCAGTGTATTGTAACTATTGTGTATTAACTTGTTATCTTGTACATGCTCAACCCAGGTCCACCTCGAAAATGAGCTTTGCTCCATGGTGTCCGCCTGGTTACATAGAAGATTTCTGATTGATTGATTGACTGAAGAAGATCTTTGTGATAAAATCGTCACTACCACATTAGTTCATCCATCCATCCAGGTTATGCAGGAAAGAACTGGAAAACCACTGAGCCAGGGTAATTTATAACGGCATCCAGGAACAAATTGGCAGGTCAACAGCAACAATTACAAAAATAAAATTCAAAACAATAACATGATACAAAATGAATACATATTGAACGTACAGGTCAATTCAATGGCAGTTATATGGAACACTCCTTTATCTCCTATTCCAGTAAGATAATAGAGAGGTAGAAAGAAAAGGGCAATAACTAGGGTGTCAGCTGCCTGGTTGGAAGTTCCAGAGAGATGGAATAATAGAACAAAAAGTATGCGATCCATAGTTCCTTTTAGCAGCCTGAGTTATCAGTTTATCGCCAGCAGTGGATCATAGACCAGATCAAGGAGCCTTGTTGTAAGTAGGCAACACAGGTCAGGTGAAGCAGCACCTTTTACACATCTGAGGGCAGGGAACAACAGATAACAGTGTCTCCTATCAGCCAGCGAAGTCCACACATGCTCACAGTAAAGACTGTCGCGATAAGTATCAGGTGGAGAGGACAATACAAAGCGTGCCAGAGTATAGAAACATAGAATTTGATGGCAGATGAGGACCACTTGGCCCACCTAGTCTGCCCATTTTCCTACCTAACGGATAAGATGAAGATCCTAGTTCACCAACAGCCTACTTCCTCCTACCCCCCACTAGGACTGCCTTATGTCTGTCCCATGCATTCTTGAATTCCCCCACTATTTTTGACTCCACAATCTCCTCAGGAAGGCTGTTCCATGCATCCACAACCCGCTCCATGAAAAAATACTTCCTCACATTACCTCTGAGCCATCCCCCTCTATCTTCATATTGTGCCCCCTTGTTCTTACACATCTCTTTTTCTGAAAGATGCTACCCTCTTGGGCTTTGTTGATTCCCTTGAGGTACTTGAAAGTTTCTATCATGACCCCCTTTCCTCAAGGGTATACATATTAAGCTCCTTTAGTCTCCTTAGTATGTATTCTGATGCAGATACTGCACCATTTGGTTGCCCTCCTCTGGACAGCCTCCACTCTGTCTTTGTGGAGATGGGGTCTCCAGAACTGCGCACAGTACTCCAGATGGGGTCTCACCAACTGTCTGTACAGAGGATAACAACTTCCTGTTTTCTGTTAATGCTTCTCCTATGCATCCCAGTATCCCCAGCCTTCCTTACTGCCTTCTCACATTGCTTGCCCACCTTTAGGTCATCTGATATAATTACCCCCAGGTCCCTTTCCATTTTTATTGTTGTCAGTATCTCACCCCCCATTGTGTACTCTTCCCCTGGATTTTTGTTTCCCAGATGCATTACCTTGCACTTCTTTGCACTGAATCTAAGCTGCCATATATTTGACCATTCCTCCAACCTTGCCAAGTCCCTTCTCATCCTTTCCACTCCATCCCTATGTATCAACCCTGTTGCAGATCTTTGTGTTGTCTGCAAAGAGACATACTTTTCCTTCCAGTTCCTCTGCAATGTCACTTATAAAGACATTAAAAAGGACTGGTCCCAGTACTGAACCCTGCAGTACCCCACTAGTAACCCTCCTTTCTTCACTGTGGACTCTGTTTACTACTACCCTTTGCGTCCTATTGTCCAGCCAATTATTTATCCAGGCTAACACCTTGGGACCCACTCCAAGGCTGGCTAACTTGTTTATTAATCTTTTGTGTGGGAATGTATCAAATGCCTTCCTAAAATCTAGGTAGACCATGTCCACAGCCCCCTCCCTGGTCTACTACTTTGGTCACCCAGTCAAAGAAATCTATTAGATTTGTCTGACACGACCTTCCCGCTGTGAATCCATGCTGCCTTGGGTCCTGTACCCCACTGTCCTCTAGGTACTCAACAATTCTTTCCTTCAGAAGTGATTCCATCATTTTCCGTACCACTGAGGTCAAACTGACTGGTCTGTAGTTTCCTGCCTCTGCCCTGCTCCCACTTTTGTGAAGAGGAATCACATCCACCCTCCTCCAGTCCTCAGGTACCACCCCATCCTCCCATGATTTGTTAAAGAGAGTAGTCAGCGGTGTCACTAGTTCTACCCTTAGTTCTTTTAGAATTCTTGGGTGAATCCCATCAGGCCCCATTGCTTTGGCCACCTTCAATTTTACTAGTTCTTTCAGAACCCTTTCTTCTGTAAATGGTCTGGTATCGATCCCAATTTCCAGAGTGTTTCTCTTGTTTGGTTTAGGTACCTCCCCCTCCTCTTCCTTTGTGAATACTGAGCAGAAATATTCGTTCAATATCCCTGCTTTTTCACTGTCACCCTCTGCCCACATTCCCTCCCCTTTATTAAGCTTCAGTATCCCTCCCTTGGTCTTTCTTCACTCCCTAATGTACCTATAAAAGGTCTTATCCCCCTTCTTAACAGAGTTGGCTATCCTTTCCTCGGTTTGGGCCTTTGATATTCCGACTGCCTTCCCTGCCTCTTTCTGCTTTAACTGATAAAGTTCTCTGTCCTGCTCCTTCTGTGTTTCCTTATATTTCCTGAATGCTATCCTTTTCTCCTTAACCTTCCCTGCTACCTCTTTTGAGAACCATATCGGCTTTTTTCTTCGTTGTGTTTTGTTGATTTGCTTCACACAAGGCTTGTTGCCTCTGTGATGGCTGTTTTGATTACTCCCCACTGTTCCTCCACCCCTCCTTCTTGCCTGTTTGCTAGTGCTTTTCTGAGGCACTCTCTCATTTTCCCAAAGTCAGCCTTCCTAAAGTCCAATACTCTTGCTTTTGTATGGCTTGACTCTATGGCTGTGTTTATCGTGAACCACACTGTTTGGTGGTCGCTTGTTCCCAGATGTCTACCCACTTCTAAATCTGAGATTCTTTCTCCGTCCCCGTTTGAGAGTAAATTATTTTACAGTATGTCATGTTTGTTTGGCAATAATTAACAGCCTCACCAAACAGCGTGTCCCCACAGTCAAAAATGGTTTGTGTTGACAATTTTCCATTGACTTATTTTAGAAAGGTAATTTTTATTTCTATAAAGAAAGCCAATTCTTGGTGTTATTTTGCCAATTATGTATTGATGTGGACACCTCATTTTAAACAAGGGTCTAGCCAGTCTCCCAAGTAGTTATAAGATAATATCACAGACATTACAGCATTGTTTAGTGCAGACAGGGTTAATTCCCTGGATTCTTTCCTTAGAGAGGTGGGGCAGCTGAAAACAACTGCTTGAGTTTTCTTTCAATTAAGAAGCAGTTTGTTTTGATTCAGAAAGTGCTGGATTTGAAAGTCAGTATTACAAATGGGACTGATTACAGAACAAAGCTTTTGCTCCATAGTACACAATGGCGAGATCAGCGTAGAAGTATGTTTCTAAAAATGAGAGTTGTATGGCTAGATCATCGATGCACACCAGTAACAACAGAGGGCCCAATACTGAGCCACTGCAAATCTGTGAAAGTCTAGCTCTGAATCCCCAGATGGCTACAAATTGTTGACGGTTGCTTATAGAGCCTGTCATGCACAGAGCAAAGAGCAAACCCACTGGTACACAGTTTATCAGAACTTTACAGTCCGCACTGTCAAGGGCTTTGCGTAAGTCAAAGAAGATTGCCCCAGTCTTTAAAGCCTGATCCACAGCCACCAGTAAGTCACTGCGGACAGATATAACAGCTAGTAAGGTTCCATGTTTGGGCCTAAAACCAGACTAGTTAGGGCTGAGAAGATTACCTTATGGGAACGTAATCATTTGCTTAGGTACCTGCTTCTCCAACAATTTTGAGATAGTGGTTAGAAGTGAAGTAAGCCCATAGTTAGGTAACAGACTTGAGTCCTCATCTTTATATACAGGAATGACACGGGCAATCTTCCAACTAGGAGGAAATGCACTACACGCCAGAGAGAGTGAACAAATACACCCTGGAGGAGATAAATGAACCTAGGCAGAATAAAAAAGCAGTTCATTATGTAGCCCATCACAGCCACCTGTCTTGTTAACTTTTAAGGACAACAATCCATCCAGTACTTCTTGGGGACTGAAAGTTGAGAGAATGTATTTGGGCTTGTGAAAAAAAAAATACCGAATGCCAGTAGCACTAACGAAAACAAGAGAATTCCGAGGCTTAAAAATATTACAGGCCAGGGAAAAGTATAAACTGAAAGTCTCAACGATCTGGACATTCACCAAAAAGGAACTGAGTATCAAGTTTATTGTTAATAACATCCAAGCCTTTTAATAGTTTTCAGACAAGGCATCATGATTTCAGCAGTAGGATATGTGCAGTTATAACACGGGTAACAAAAATCTAGTTCTCGGAGTATCTGATAGCTCGTCTCAGCCATGACTGAATCCCACCACATTCTCGCATTTAAAAAAATAGTGCCGTGCATGACCATTTTACAGCACTGCATACTACTCCACCTGTTCAGTCCTGCTTAAACAAAAGTATCACGTGTGCCAGTAAAATACAGCCAGTCATGACCATTTTACAGCACTGCATACTACTCCACCTGTTCAGTCCTGCTTGAACAAAAGTATCGCTTGTGTCAATAAAATAGTGCCGTGCATGACCATTTTACAGTGCTGTATACTACTACACCTGTTCAGTCCTGCTTGAACTAAAGTATTGCTTGTGCCAGCAACCACATGGAACAGCGTCAGCTGCTACTGCTATGAGCAGCAACACCGTAAGAAATACAAATTTTATTTAAACACACACACCACACAACTTAAACATTATTTAGCCTCCGACTCACAGTCCACTCGAGCATAATTAACTCCAGATCACTGCAAACCGAAACCGCCACTGATGGCAAACAGAAACCGCCACCGATGGCCAGAGTTCCGATTGAAACAAGTAAACAAACCATCACAGCAAAAGACAGTACTGGGACAACTCAGCACAAACTACTACACCGTCCTCTGCTGAGAGACACTCGAGTCCTGACACTTCTTGCCAGTTCCCAATCCTGGTCATCCTCCTATTAAAACTGCTGCCATAGCAACGGTAAGTAAACAAATACCGCCAAGCGCAGCTCACTACCACCCCCAATAGCACCAACGAAACATCACTAATCTCACCTGTTCCTTTTTCTTCCAGAGCTCCCGGCACCACAACAAAAGCAGCACCATATCTGTGTTAATGGGGGGGGGGGGGGCACAGAAAACAACAGCAACTACAGCACAGTATATGCAAGCACCTGCTATCGCCAGCATTACTTCAGCGCCACCTACTGACCTTCATCGATAGAGTCTGAACTTTTTTATGTACCCATGCACATTGCAAAACCAATTAAAAATACTTTTTAAATGTTTTATTTTTAATTCTTCCTTTATATACAAACAAATCCAGTTCATAATAGCAACAATCCACACTCCAGAGTGTGGTATATCATGGGATACCATCACGTCTCGGGTGCATGAGACACTCAGCCTGCGGCCTTGTACCTCACAACGCACATGAGGTGTGACGATACACTACACCCTGTTGTGTATTACTGCTTAATTATGCAATGCATGTGAGAGAAACCTTACAGATAAATGATGTATTCTGAAGGGGAATAGTTTCCTTATGCCCATCTCTGGTCACTGTCCAGGTGGTAGTTAAGGAACCCAAGGCACTTGTCGTAAGAGTAGGGGATTTACACCCATGTCCTGGCCAGTATTACCCATGACTAAAACTGGTCCATAGTAGCAACCCTATCTCTTCTTTCCATGCAACCCATCCACCAGGACACACCTGTAAACGAGCTGTCACAGCTCTGTTTGCCTTTTCTAGTCAAAAATCACAAATAATTAAATAAGATGTGCATCAAGGAGACATTTTTTATATCTCAAGCAAAGAAGAGAAAAGAGTGACTTCGTGCTTCCAGCCTTACCACCTTGGAGCCCAATTCCATCAGTTCACAGAAGCTACGCAGGGTCGGGCTTGGTCTCTAGTCAGACGGGACATCTCCAACAAACATAAAGTGCTACAGGGCTTGGTGTTGGTAGTGCTGCAGGGCTCTCCCTTTGTTATAAGTAACCACACCAATGCCACAGCGTGGATTTAGTAGGGCACTGTGCTGTCTGCCTGTTCTGGTGGCTGTTCAGGCGGATAAGAAAGATCCCATGATACTTCTTAAAAATAGTAGGGTGAGTTCCCTAGCATCCTGACTAGATTTCCCACATTCACAAATCCACCAACACATTAATCTGGCAAAATACCAATCTGTGCTTCATGTACGCTGAAGCTAAAAATAGGAACTATTACCTAAACCCTCTTCCCCAGTCAACAAACATCATATTAAAAAAAATTCATATGAGGTTTTCCTGCTGGGGTTCAATACATTAGGTGTAGTGTTTTACACGGTATTAATATGAACCCAAGTTCCAAGAATGAGGTGAAGTGAAGAGGGTTTTCTGTCTTTCACGTAACGCTCTGATTGTTATGCAGTCCTTAAAAGGAGAGCTTATCCCTTTTTCCAGTGTTACTAGGTGAAAGGGATAGGTTGTTTTGTGTAAGTTCTTGAAAATCAGATCCTTTGGCTGTATTCAAATCTATAACCTTCTTGTACACATAGAAAGGGCATAGTTCCTGTACTCACCTTGACAGTCCTGCATGTTCAGTATAGGTAAAATGAAGCCTCACAAAACAGAAATACAGTACAGTGAACATAACCGAAATAAATATTGGCAAACACTTAGAAAGGTCATAAATACTCTACCTGTCCTGTTTTCAGTCTCTTCTGATTGGTCGAATACCATGTCTATTCGTTCTTCTAATTGGCTTGTGAAAGATTCTGTTTTTGCACTGTGTGTTGGACTCGGTGAGCTAAGGCTGATCATAAAAAGTAAAGAAACACGAAGTTCTAATATATCATGTGGTACAGATTAAGTTACAATAAGGCCTGCCGAAGCAGGCTGTTAACACATTCAAATCAAACGCATCCACTGGAGAAATACAATCCGTTCACACCTGGTTGAACAAAGTTCACCTCTCAGTCTAATGTTTTCCCCTCCATTGCAGTTTTCCCTGCTTTATCCTGCAGTTCTACATATACTGTAACTAATTCTGCATTGGCCCTCGCTTGTATTATAATGTACTTCTAATGACGTCAGCGGTTAAATGTAAAATCTTTAGGTGGAGCAGCCCTCACATTTAGATTTCTATGTGGTGGAATTGTCATTTCTAGGAAGTACTCTCCTATAGCAGTCAATGAAGAAAGGTGCCAGAGGTGCAGGAACCCTTGTACAACTTTTTAAGAGTTGGTGGAAGTGAGTTCCTATGGGCTCCTGCCCAATTTATTCTCTCAATCATGTGTGTACCATGCTTGCCTTGTTCAAGCTGTCAATTAATCTTTTTTCTTTGTCACTAGTATACTCACTTGCTGCTCTGTACATCACTTTGCTGCTTACAATGTTGCACCTTTGCATCTTTTGCATACCTATCCCCAACCCCCGACTGCAACTGTAAACAAGACTATCGTAAACGCTATATTGTTTATATTGATTACCTGGCTAAATAAAATGCAGAATAATTTCTGGTTAAATAAATACAGAATAATTAACCTGTGTTAAGAACAGGCTGATTATTAGCACCAAGTGGGTTTGGTGACGTCACATCAACTCACGAGTGACATTCGAGAGCTGATGATGTCACAGAACCCACATGGTGTTAAGATGAAGCCTGTTCTTAATGCCTGGGGGTACGATATTTTGTCTAATATGATGGGTGCCTCGTTTTAAACAATAAAAGAATCACTACACAAGTTGAACCAGGTGGGTGGGGGAAGGGTTTGAATGCAGCCACTGTCAGTCACGGAGCAGCGAGACAAAAGAAATCAGATGCTGTGAGGTGAAAAATTCCAGTTGAGTTTTTGAATGTACAGCTGTGCGCACTCGTGCTTTGATTGGTATACTGATTGACAGTTTAAGAGGGGAAAATACTGCACTTCACATTCTTACTACATTTTCATTCACAAGGGTGTGGTGTGCACATGCATGGAACCCAAACAAACAGAAGAAAGAAATATGACCATATGAAGAAGCCAGCAGAAGAAGGCCATTTGGTCTATCAAGTCTGCTCGTATTGCAGGGTCCACAGGTTGAGCTAATGTCCCTGCCCTCCTTCCCTCCCCACTCCTCCCATCCTCCCTACCCATGATCCTTACCTTCCCCCATGCCTATCCCTGCCTCGCTTAAAGCTACCCACTGTCTTTAACGAGATGATCTCTTCTGGCAGCGCATTCTAAGTGTCCACCGCCCTCTCTGTGAAGAAGTGCTTCCTGACCTCCCTCCTAAACCTCCCACCCTCCAGCTTAAGACTGTGCCCCCTCATGCTATGGTTGCCACTCGTGCCTATAATAAATAAGTGCCTTATCTGGCATTTTTACTACATCAGCTGAGAGAGTCCTTTGAAACATCTCATTCTTCACAGTTAGTGGATAATACAAGTTTTTAAAACCAATGATAAAGCAAGGTTTGGAGGCAGTATAGCACAGTGGTCTAAGGTTCTGAGCTGCAAATTTGGTGACATCCAGCAGACCAGACCTGTGTTTGAATCCCACAGCTTCCACTTGCATACTGTGTGACCCTGAGCAAGTCACTTAACCTCCCTGTGCTCCCAGGTCGCTCCTGTAAAAAAGCTTTCAGCTTAGTGTGCTATACCTGGTTAAACAACTAAATAAAAAAAAAAAGGTAACCTTGTCTAACATACATAGCATCAGTTTTGCTTGCATGTTCAAGAGATCAAATACAAATAGCACACTATGTTTATGTTTCAAAATATAGAACTACGATAGCAAAAACAGTATTTCTTTTCACAGTTTTTACACACAGGCAGCCAAGGTACAGCATACTAGGGCCCAGAGGCAGAAGAAATTGAAACATACTCACATCTTAGCTCCCTCAAAGTCCCAGACAGCAAACGAAACACTCCAGTTGTGTTGTAGAATAAATGTCTTTATTAAATAATAGCAGTGAGCTCTGACACCACCCATTGGACAAATGTTTGTTCGCCAAACTGCACTTTCTCAAGACCTCTGTCAGAGCTTACTGCTGTGGAGTGCATAGTATCTGTTTTCAGTTGCTGTGTCCGGGATAGCCCAGCTGAGGTGCAGCGTCTCGTTTGAAGGATGCTCACTGCATTTTTAAAACTTGTAACTCATTGTTGGAGCAAACAATTACTAAGTGGGGATTATTTTCATACTCTGTCATCTCGTAAATGATGGAAACCATTAGCAGAACGCCGGCCTGGTAACACAGTGATAGTGCTACCACTTGCTACACTGTCCCACGGATTCCTCTCCCTCATGGGAATGATGCTGCTTCCACAGCGTGACTGTCAACTGGTGGAGACCAGTCAGCAAAAGAATGGGCAGCACCAGAATGGGAAGGGGCCACTGCCGGAGGCTCATCTCAAGTGTGCCAATGCACGCTTAGCCGCATCATTGCATGCAGGCACCTCAGGGAGAAAACCAGGAGACTGGAGGAAAAAAGCTGGATGTCCAAGTCAGCAACCCTTGCAGGCTTTTGCGCTACCAACACAAATGCCTACCCATTACACTGTCGTCCTGGGTAAATTCTGGATAATCTGTAAATCTATGAGAAGGTGACAAGATCTGAATGAAAGAAAAAAACATTCGAGGAATACAGTTTTGTTAGCAAAAATGCACAAATATTTTATGTCCTTAAAGAAAAAGCAGATTATTAGAAAGTCTTTCTAGCATTTATGCCAAGTCCCAACAACTGGAATGTAAAAACCATTGAGTGATAAGCTTGTTAAACAGCAGTTATCTTTTTTTTAATCCTCCGACTTCCACAGCTGCTATGGCCCCACTCCTTCAGGCTCTCATGCTGAACCTTCCCTCGTCTGTCCAGGCATTGTCAGCTCTGCCGCACATCGCCCATTAGACCCTGGCTTAGATCTGATCCATCAGGCACACTCGATGAGTCCAACTGATCCCCAGCGGGAGGCTGATCCAGGGACATCAGCAGAAGGGGCAGGAACGGTCTGTGCTGCACAGCCTGGGGTGGAGTAGTGAAGACTACCTGTGGCCGTCATCCAGGGCCATGGCAGACATTTTCCTGTTTTCTGGAGCCCCAGCCAACTCCCCTGCTATTCAGCCGCAACTGCGTCCTGGGGGCGGGGCTGTTTGGCCTGTGGTCACCCACACCAAGAACACCTCTGCAGTGCTACCGCCAGAAGTCACCACAGAAGCAGCAAACAGCAACCGACATCCCCGGGAGGGAAGCGTCAAAGGGACGCTCAGAACTCCCTCACTGCCAGCTTCCGCTCCTAACATCCACGACTGAGCGTGATCCTAAGTTGCCAGTGTGCCAAGTGATGCCCCATCGCTCGGCAAACAGCAGTTATCTAATTACATATAAGGCTTTAAACTGTTTTATTTACAACAATTTAGGTTTAATGTTTTACAGGTTTTGTTACTTTCTCCTGTTACTGATCTTCAAAATAGTTCCGATAATGCAGGACTTATTGTACTGTGTCTTTCAGAAAGCATTTGATTGTCTCCAACTTAATTTGCAACTGCTGACATAACAGACTGTTGCCACGGTAAGCACCATGATGTCATAAATATGCACTGTGAGGTCAGTTCGGGACCATCAAATGCTTTTATACAGACACCTTGCATAGACTAAAAAGTGCTCAAATCCTGGAAAGAAAACCTAAATTGGAAAAAAAAAAGGAACACGTGGTCAGTGATAACAGCTGAGACACCACATTTATGAAAGTATATACTGAAGTGGATCTCTGCTCTTTAAACAGCTAGTAGTATATTGTCTGAAATTAATATTAACTTTCAAAAGTAGTGAACTACAGTATTGTGTGGTATACCCAAAATATTTTGTTTTCTTTTCCCTTTTGCTAATTAAAAGATTCTCTGCTGGACAATACTTTGTGTGAGATGGGTGTAGCACTGCTCCACCTGGTGACTAACATAACTAGTTCAGTTCCCCTTCATACATCATCAGCCCTGTGACCTCACTGACTGTGACATCACAACTGATCAAGAAGAGTCACTCATCTGCTGCTAGATGTCTTATGATGTCACAATAAGTGTGGTTACAATGCTGATAAGGTTACAAAGAATCACAGACACTGCCGGCAGAAAAAGAGCATTTGTCCACCTGATCTGCCCTGTTTTACCCTACCATAGCTTGTGACCCACCTTCTAGACAGGATTTTCACCTTAGCCCCCTCTCAGCCTTACTGCTACCCCCTTGAGTAACTTTTAAACCCCTTACTCTGTCCTAGCCTTGCCTGAATCCGTGAATGGTCTTTGCACCTACTACCTCACATACCTCCTGAACACCCCCCCCGTCAGCTTCCATTCATTCACCCTTGTTTTGGATACACTATTCCTGCTGATTAGTTTTTCAGTTTACCTTGTATATTTCTTTCAGGAACTTGAATGTCTCTATCATGTCACCCCACTCCCTCGTGGCCTCCCATGAATACATGTTACATGCCCTAAACTGATCCTCACTGGGTGGGCTCTGTTGGCCCTGAATTATTTTGGTTACTCTGCACTGCACCGTCTCCAGCCTGTCTGTATCTTTCCTCAGGTGGGAACTCCAGAACTGGCACAGTATTCTAGATATGGTCTCACCAGTGATCTATAGACTGCTAGAGTTACCTCCTACCTAATGCTGTCAAAACCTCTCCCAATACACCCCCCAACATTCTGGTTTCCTTGTTCAGTCGAAGCGTCGGGGCTTGGAAGACTAGAAACAGATATGTCAGTCTCCAGCTAAAAGTATTGCTCTTTACATCTCACCTGCTTGTACCAGGTAGAAAACCTTCTCATAAGCAAATGGAAAAAAAAGACAAATACCTCCGAAATAAAAAGTAATAACTGGCAAACTTTAAAAATAATACTTTCTGTCTGCTGGTTTGGTGCTACTGCCTTTAGAGCACCTTTTCTGGAGCTCACGACAAAAAAACAGGAAGGACCCTTACCTGCTCCCTAATCCCACTGGTGCCACACTTATAATTTTTAGATGCCCCAGTTTTGAAGGGAAGGGATCGAATTTTGGCTCCAATCCCTTCCACTTCCTGATACTGAAAGCCGCCCCTGCGCTGGGATGTTCTGTGTTGTCATTATGTGGAGAGTGCAGGGGCGCGCTCCGTAGACATCAATGGGGCTGTTCTTTGAAGTCTATTTACCGTATTTGAGATGGCTATTCAGAACAAATCAAGGCCATTGCTCAACTAACAAGATCCTTGCCCAGAGGTGGCCCAGCCTTGTCACAAGCATTTTGGGACCTGCAGGGTAAGAGCCCGGTGGGAGTGATGAATAGGGAGATGGGTCAGAGACTGTCCAACAAACTCCCCACGGAGATGGCAATGCCCAGAAACTCTGAATTCCATGAAACAAACAGCCCGAAAGACAGAAGACAATCTGCGTACGGTGGAGCAGGCCACCAAGCTGGAATGACCATGGATCATTCTCTTCTCAGGGATGCACAAAAAATACAGGTTACTCACCTGTAACAGGAGTTCTAGGAATGGTATATGTTGTTCATCCACACTTATTGGCAGGTATCCTTGCCGCTTTAAATCTTGCCGGAAGGTCTTCAAGCTTGCTCCTCCCACCCACCCGGGTGGTATAACTCTCGGCTCACCCCATGGCCAGATCTGGCCGCTGGAAGCTCAGGTTGGCCGAGCCGAGAGACGGGTATAGTAGGATGAACAACATATACCATTCCTAGAACTCCTGTTACAGGTGAGTAACCTGTATTTCTAGGGACATGGATATGTTGTTCATCCACACTTTGAACTCTAGCAGTTCTCCGGGAGGAGGGAGGCAAGACGCACACCCCAATACTTACTTGGGAAAGAGAGACTGGAGAACCGAGGCCCCAAACCAGCACCCCGCGTGACTCAAGGTCGATGTGGTAATGGGTAATGAAGGTGTTTGCTGACTTCCAGGTAGCAGCCCTGCAGATTTCCTGGATAGGGACGTCCCTGGAAGCAGCCACCGTTGCAGCAGTATGGCGGGTAGAATGAGCTCTTATCCCTCTGGGGCTCCATGCCCGCCAACTTATAACAGAGATCTATGCAGGAGGTTACCCACCTGCTTATCGTCCGGCAAGCGCAGGTCTGCCAGATGCGGCTTCAGCGTGGGTGACAAACAGCTGTGAACCTCTCCAATTTCAGCCGTGCGCTCCTTGCCAATAGCGGCGCCCTTCTGGGTCCAGGTATGGAGCCTATATTCGGCCTCCGAGTGTGATTAGGTAGAACACCGCTAGAGTCAACACCTGGTTAAGGTGAAACTCCGACACCACCTTCTCGAAGGAATTTCGGTGGGGGGCGCAGGACAACCTTGTCCCTGTGGAAGACCAGGTAAGGAGACTCGATGGAGCGCCTGGAGCTCTCCCATCCTTCTGGCTGACGTGATAGCCACCAAGAAGGCGGTCTTCCACGACAGGTGAGAGAGAGCACACCTGTGCATAGGTTCGAATGGCTTGCCCATGAGCTTTGCCAGTACCAGCAGTAGATCCCACGGAGGTGGGGGTTCCCGACTGGGAGGAAATGTGATCAAGGCCTTTGAAAAGCGCCAGACCACCTTCTCCTCTATGCATCGACTGCTTCTTGCCCGCGCTCGCAAGCAGAGATGGCTGCCAGGTGCACCCTTAGGGTCGCCGACCTAAGCCCTTGACTGGAAAGGGACCATAAATAGTCCAAGATGCTTGCAAGAAACAGGAGGAAGGGTCCAAGCCCTTGTCCTGACACCAAATGAAACCTTTTCCATTTGAAGGCATAGCATTTTCTGGTCGACTCTCACGGGACGCCTCAACTACATTGAGGACCTCGCTCGAAAGACCCAAGGCCTGGAACTCTAGCCGCCAGGAACCAGGCCGTCAGGTGCAGGGATTGAAGGTCCGGATGGAACACCTTCCCCTGATTGACTGAGAGCAGGTCCGGGCGAGCTGGAAGCTGCCGCGGAATCCTGGAGCTGAGACTGAGGAGATCTGGGTACCAGAACCGGCGAGGCCAGTCTGGGGTTATCAGAATCACCTGCGCCTTGTCCCTCCTCGCCTTGAGAAGCACCTTGTGGATCAAGGGAAATGGGGGAAAGGCGTAAAAGAGGCCCGGGGTCCACTGCCTCGAGAAGGCATCCCCCTGCAGCGAGCCCTGCTGAGGGCGGGCATGGAACAGACTCAGCTTCGCGTTCTCCCTGGAGGCAAACAGGTCCACCTGAGGTGTGCCCCAATGGGAGAACAGATGCTGTACTACCTCCGGCAGGAGAGACCACTCGTGGGATGCAGCCCCATCCGGCTCAGGGTATCGGCCAGGGTGTTGGAGGCTCCTGCCACGTGAATGGCTAGAGATCCGCCTCCAGGCTGCGCACGAGTGACCAAATGCGGAGAGCTTCCTTGCATAGAAGCATGGAGCGCGTCCCGCCCTGGCGGTTTAGATAGTACATGGTCGTGGTATTGTCCGTCTTGACCCCGGAGGAACGGAGAAAAGGCGGTGAGAGCTAGGCGGACCGCTCGGAGCTCCAGCAGGTTGATGTGGCATCGGGACTCCCGCGGGGACCAGAGGCCATGAGCCCGGTGTTCCCCAGATGGGCACCCCAACCCATCAGAGAGGCATCGATCGATAGAGGCCGTCGGCTCGGGCGACGAGCAGGATGCCCTCCTGCAAATGATCTGGAACGGTCCACCACTGGAGAGCGTTCCACATCCCCTGTGTCACCGACACAAGCTGGTCCAAAGGATCGCAGCGTTGTGACCACTGGCTGGCCAGTCCCCACTGAAGGGGACGCATGTTCCAGCGGGCCCAACGGACCACGCTGGTGCAGGCCGCCATGAGACCCAGAGGCGCAGGAAGTCCCGGGCAGGCGGATTGCCCAACCAGAAATGATCGGGCAAAGGAGGAAAGAACCTCGGCCCTGTCCGCCGGGAGCCGCGCTCTGGCTCGAAGAGAGTCGAGCTGCGCCCCGATGAATAGAATCACCTGCTTCGGCTCGAGTTCCGACTTGGCCTCGTTGATAAGGAGGCCCAGTTGAGAGCAGACCTGGAGGGCCAGATTTCTGGACCACTCTGCCTCCTTCCTGGAGGGAGCTGCTATCAGCCAGTCGTCCAGGTAAGGGTACACCCGGACCCCTCGGCGCCGCAGGAATGCTGTCACCACTGCCATGCATTTGGTGAAGACCCTGGGAGCTGGAGACAAGCCGAAGGGCATGGCTTGGAACTCGAAGAGGGATCCTTCCGCTCGGAAGCGAAGGAATCTCTGGTGAGACGGACGGATAGGGACGTGAAAAAACGCGTCCTGCAAGTCCAGAGAGTAGAACCACACGCCGCGTTCCAAGGATGGTATTATCTGAGCCAGAGTGACCATCCTGAAGGTTCGAGACCTTAGGAACTTGTTTAGGTCGTGTAGGTCGAGAATGGGGCGCCAGCCCCCCGTCCGCTTCGGAACCAGGAAGTACCTGGACACAAACCCTGGGTCTGAAGGAGGGTCCACCACCTCTTATCACCTCCTTCTGGAGGAGGAGGCGATGTCGCTCGACGAGCCGCCAGTGAGCTGGGGATGCAGAAGCCCCAGTGACGGCTCTGAGGGTGGTGGCTACTTTCCGGTGAGGCAGGCCTCTTCCCACCCTCCAAGACCCACCTGTCCGTGGAAACAGCGGACCAGGCGGAACGAAGTGCTGGAGCCGTCCCCATGGGGGACCCAGGGATAAGGTGGCGGGAATGGGGCGACACCCCTCAGCCCGTCACTGGGCAGGCTTGGAGGAGGGACCGGCCGAGGGACCTCCTGGCCTTTCCTCCCTGCCTCCTGTTAGAGGAAGCGGGCTTAGGTTTGGGATGCCAAGGCCGAGCCTGCTGGCCCTGGCGTTGCTGGGCAGGCGCGCGAGGCACAGAAGGACGAAAGGGCTTAGGCTGTGGTTTGCGGCCTTTGTCCTTCTGAGCGGAAGAGACCGAGTCCAAGGTAGCATTGGACTTCTCGATCCTCTGCAGGTGACCTTCCACCCCAGGGCCGAAGAGGTCAGTCCCTAAAAAGGGAACATCCGCCAACTTGTGCTGGGTATCCGAAGTAAAGGTGGATATCCTCAGCCAAGCCCGCCGACGCATAGCCACTGCGGCCGCCACCGATCTGGCACATGAGTCCCCTATATCCAAAGCAGTCTGGAGCTGCTGTTTGGCCACTGCCCTGCCCTGGTCCACCTGCTTAACCGTAGTCTGCAGATCGCGGGAAGATGAGGATGACCTCATCCAGGGAGCCCAACAGGGCATGAAAAAATGTGCCATGAGGACGGCCGAACTGGCCTGATGAAGGCGAGAGGGGCATAGCGTAGACTTTTCGCCCGACATAGTCCAATTTCTTGGACTCCTTGTCAGGAGGTTTGTCCACATCCCTGGCGTTGCCCGGCGCTGGAAAGCTGTCGGTAACCAACCCCTCAGCAGAGGGTGTTCTGGAACCGGACAAGGAACCGGTAGGGACATACTTCCTGGCCATCCTGGCGAAGGCACAGGGCAGGAAGCAGGGCGCTGCCAAAGCTCCAGTGCCGGACCCACTATGGCCTCGGCCACGGGAAAGGCCTCCGTCGGAGAATCCCCTCGGTCCAGAATCTCCGTGAGGGGATACCTGGCCCGTTTGGAAACGGGTTCGAGCTCCATCCCGGTGGACTCCGAGATGAGCCGAAGCAGTCCTAGGAAGGACGACGGGCTATCGTCCATTGACTGACCTCCTGAAGACTCCAAGTCCAGTCGCTTGGAGAAAAGGAGGAATCATCTTCGGACTCGGAAGAGTCCTCGAAAACTGCCTCTGGCCTGAGCCACCCTTCACCTGCAGGTCGGTCGGGAGTGAGGGTAACTGACAGCCGATGGGGTAGACCCTTAGCCGACCGAGAATCCTTGGTCGGAGCCCCAGATGGTGGCTGTGGAGGCGGAGGTTCCACGAATCGGTGGAGCAGCTGGTTTGGCGAACAACTGGCCTGGGTATAGGCTCCTCGGATAAGTCGGGGGTTGTGTCGGCCGCTCGGTGACAGCCCATAATGGCCGGGAAGCGGCGGGGTCGGCTTACTCCCGGCCAGGAGACTGTGCAACATAAGGTCCTCGTGCCGTCGGCGTAATTCGCGGGCCTCCCTCATCCGAGGAGGAGGGCGAGGGCCAGTGGCGACGCGCTGCAGCGGTGCGGACCCGGGGCCGCCTGCTGTGGTGGGATCGGCTGGACCGCGAGAGGTCCGAGACCGACCGAGTCCCGGAATTTCCGAGGTCGGTGCGGGAGGTGTCGGCCGGAACAGCACTCCCTCCGGCTCGGATGGTCCATCCGAGGCTCCGGAACTGAGGCAAGGCGAGCCACCGGGATCCTCAACTCCTCCCGGGGGAACCGGGGAGAGGGGAATCTCGGCTGCTAAAGGCGACAGCCCGTCCAATGGGTCGAGAAAAATCTCGACTTCATCGGTTGGAGTCTCGGTCAACTGACCTGACGGGGACACCGTGAGGCCAGTGGCGGAAGCCGAGCGGTCGACCGAAGCCGACGGTCGACGGCCCGGGGAGAGGGACCTTTCTCGCTCCCAAGAGCGTCGACGGAGGGACTTACCCCTGTCCCTCTTTTTGGACCGAGAATAAGGTCCAGCAGACGCAGGCCCTTCTCCCTTAGTGGAGAGGGACAGACAAAGCTCCTTAAAAGAAGCCGTGTAGGAAGAACCCAGAGAGAGCGGGATAAATGCAGCGGCGAGGAAGATCTGAGCGCGCCTCCTCTTGAGGCGACCATCTGCTCGAGCTGATCCGCGAAACCGCGCGCGGACACCGCCAACGGGCCTCCTTGGACTTCACGGAGGAAACACTTCTCGGGACAGCCCAGTTGCAATCGGGCATACGGTCTTCGGGGCGTAGGCCGGAAAGATGGCTTACAGGTCGCAAGCCTGCGGGTGCGTGCTCAAGGCCCTAAGCAATGAACACACGTGGGTGTGGATCCGTCCGAGACATCTTCTGCCCGCATGGGCATCTCCGAAATCCGGGAGTCGATTTGTCCATCGCAGCTGCGAGGGATAGAAGACTGAAGTCTTTTTCTAAATTTATTTTTAAATCCGCAAACGGAGAAATAGGAACCAGTCTCAAACGCAGAGCATTAAGGAGGGAACCTGAGCTTCCAAGCGGTAAGGAAGATCTGGCGTCATGGGGCGGAGCCGAGAGTTATACCACCCGGGTGGGTGGGAGGAGCAAGCTTGAAGACCTTCCGGCAAGATTTAAAGTGGCAAGGATACCTGCCAATAAGTGTGGATGAACAACATATCCATGTCCCTAGAATAACGATTTCTTCATTTGTATCTTTCAAGGACACTGGGCCTACAGCCTTCTCACCCACTTAAATCCAATGAAAAGTACAGCAGTAGGTGGGTGCATGTGGGCTGTTTAAGCTGTGAAGTCCTACTTGAAAAGAATGCACATTTAGAAGTCTAAATGGCACAAAGGATGCCCTATATTACATAAGAATAGGGTCTCTGAAAAAGAAAACTTTACTTCACTGCATCTCAAAAACGGACACATTGTAAAAGTTTCAAAGAGCTTAAGGCATTGTTTTATAAATAAAACTCTTGACTCTTCAGAAATGTCTCCCAACTCCCATCACCCAGACAACAAGAAGGCTTCTTCTGTTCACTGACCCATTTAATACACTCCCTTCTCTCTTAAAGGATTAACCCAAGCATGTCGAAGGAAGAGTTTAAACATCTTAGTCTACAAGCAAGTACACTCCCCCGATTCCATCACGCCATAGGGATGAAACTGGGATCTTACCCCATCCCAAGGCATAAATTTGTTTTGGAAAACCAGTAAGCAAAATTGCTAATAAAAAAATGGTTAGGTAATCTGTCATTTTTGAGAAGCAAGTTCTGAAAATGGTCGTTTTTAACAGAAGTATATCAAAACTGATAGTATGTGTTATGTATTAATAAAACAAACACATCGGATGGGGTTTAGGATCCGTTTTCTATTAATCTGCCTTATTCACTTTTATATCATCCCCCATGACACACCCAAGATCACTGCAAATGTAGGGCACTACGCTTTGATCCCCTCTCCCCCAACAGAGAATACTGACGGGCACAACACTTTTACAGTTTCTCTGCATGAAGCAGGGCGCTTCACATGAATCCCTTCCCCAGCCCACCTCCATCACAACAGCACCGTAATTTGCAAGGTACGTTACTAGTTCAGTTTTGATTTTCTTCCACTGTTTTTTTACGTTGGTTTAAGACCCCTTCTTTAGGTCTGTGGAACACACCGACCCAGAAAGCTCACTACAAAGCAGAGCAAAGCTCTTCATTTATGTTCCTACAGGTTTGTTTTTTTCTTGCACATGGCAGTCTTGTTCATTTAACTTGTCTCCTCACTTTTTCAGAACGGCAGCAGCCATATAGGCCCCACATAAACATCAGTGCAAAAAGTGCAAGGCACAGTTCTTGTCATGAGTTAGCCTTTTTTATCTGCGGCCATTAAATTGGCTACAATCAGTAAAAAGAAATTAGGCCAAGTCTAGGCCTAACTCAGTTCCTTAACATGAACTACCGACACCAATGATGAACAACAGCTGCCCTACCACGACCCACAACACCTCTCTAGCCTGAATGTTTCAGAGCGTAGAGGATGCACTGCCTGTGGGTCTCAGTTTTCTTCCTACCATAGCTTTTTTCTTGTCACTGTTTAGGCTGGAATACACCTCCTACCCCACTCCAACATCGTTCATCATTCTGGCTACAGACGTGATCAGATCTTGGGCTCGCAAGGGTTCAATCGACGAACTGGGGCAGGGTGGTTTTACGTTGCTCCCACTGGCTCTGGACTGTTCTTCCACGTGCTCTGTGAGACTGCATCAGTCTGCTCCTGAGGGGAAGGAGACTGACACACTGCCACTACCTAAGTGGCCAAGGGCGGGGGAGAGAGAGGGACAGAACTCTTTGCCACTGGCAGGGGCAGCAGTTAAGAGATGTTCAAGCAGCCACTGGGCTCATGTTCACCAAAAAAAAAAAAAAAAGCAACCCAATAACTTGATCAGCAGTGACAGCTAATCAAAACTGAAACTGAATTCTAACTGCGACGTTTTGACCCCTTGAGGAAACCACATAGGTGTGGTGATAAGCAGTAGTAGTTTACCAGCACTTGCTATGTATTTCCTGCACCAATAAATATTCTATAAACATATAATGGACATTGTCTTGTGATGTTTTTGGTTTTTCTTTGTGTTTTGGGTAACAAATTGCGAACCCGCTTATTTTATGCCTTCCTACAGTCACAATCACTGAACTGCTTAAAGACAGAATTATATGATGACTTTATAAAGTGTTCTTTAATAACTATCTGACTTATCTGATAAGGATTGCACTAAACAGCATCCTTGTTCATGTTCAGGGGGCGTAGCTACAAGGGTGCAGGGGGTGCAGTGGCACCCGGGCCCATGAGGTTTGAGGGGCCCAAATCACAATTTTGATGTTTATTCAAAACTGGGGAGGGGCCCTGTGACACTGCCTTGCACCCAGGCCCTCTGGGAATTTGCTACGCTACTGCTCATGTTTTGACTATTTGGTTTTCCTAGCTAAAGACAGGCAGACAGATTAATAGATCGAATAATATGCAACCATCTGATTATGAAGGCCAATGCCCTTTGGAGTAACCCTTGCCTCAGTGGTTCTTTGTCTTTTAGCTTGTTTTGTTTTCGGCGGGGGGGGGGGGGCTCACCATGACCCAAACCCATACGATCAACTTAGGGCAGCTGGTTCATTTCCCCCCTGGGGTGTCATACAGACGAGGCACACTGATAAGTCATGGGTAGGACGAAACATGTGTCTGTTGTTTGGTTTGCACCCTTTGCAGATTGTGTGAGAGGCCCTTTGGCACCATGCTTTCCTGCTTAAAGCTGAACCAGCCTAAAATGTCATGGTGATTTGCATTACAGCCCATGATGCTTTGCATTATGAGTGTGAGTGTGATTTTGTATTTCTATTTGATTATGAAGATTGCTATTTCAATGTGAAAAGACAAAATGCTGTTTACAGGGTTGCTCTGCACTCCTTACTAGTTGGCATCACTTCTGTGTCCTTCGACAGAGCCCAGTCTTACACTAATATGCTCTCATATGTCTTGTCTCCTGGTACGGAGAGGCTTGGGGTTCATTCACTGTAACACGATGGTGGTAAACCTAACAGAACAAATTGTCTTGTATAATACAGAAACTCTGCAAAGTGCCCCAAAGACATTTTCTCCTATCGCATTACACTGCAGAAATGCCTTTTTTTCCCCACTGAATTGTCTGGTTCATTGTTTTAGGTGAGGCTTATTTTAATCTTTCTGGAAGGAGTTTTTTCCCATACACTTGATGAGTCATTCTTTTTCCAGCTTCAGTAACTATATTAGTATAAACCAGAAAATTCACAGTGTAAGAATCCCATGTTAGCAATTTAACTCCCTTGAGTGAATGTATCACATGAAACACAGAAACATAGATAATGTCAGCAGAAAAGGATCCCATGGCTCACCCTGATGTTCCCTGCCTATTCTGTCTCTGCAGACCCTACATGGCCTCAAGTGACCCTTTCCCCTCCCTGCCTGTTTACCAGTATTCCTCTGTGCCTATCCCATGCAGGCTTGAAGCCACCCACTGTTTTTGCCCCCACTACTTCTACTGGCAGACTGTTCCAAGCATCCACCACTCTTCCTATAAAGTAGTGCTTTTTCACATCCAACAAACTCCCCGCTTGAGCTTCATTGCATGCCCTCTTGTCCTGGTGCTTCCTCATTTGAAATAGACCCCCCGGTACCCTGTTTACCCCTATGAGGTACCTGTAGGTCACTATCATGTCTCCCGCTCCCTTCTCTCTTCCAGGGTATACATGCGAGATCCCTCAGTCTCTCCTCGTAGGGTTTCTTGTGCAACACCTGCATCATTTTGGGTGCCCTCCTCTGGACTCTCCCCCCGTCTATGTCCTTTCTGAGATGCAGCCTCCAAAATTAGACACAATACTCCAGGTGGGGTCTCACCAGAGGCCTATACAGTGGCAACACCACCTCCCTCCTCTTTCTGCTGATATCTCTCCGTAGGCACCCCAGCATGCCACTGGCCCTGCCAACTGCCTTGTCACACTGCCCCACCACCTTGGGGTCATCAGATATTGTAACCTCAAGGTCTCTTTCCTGCTTAGTGACTATCAGCACCCCTCCCCATTTTATACTCCGCTCCTGGGTTTCTATGCCTTAGGTGCATGATTTTGCACCTTTTGACACTCAACTACAACTGGTATGCCCTTGTCCAGTCCTTCAGTTTTGTAAGGTGCCTACTCATTCTCTCCACCCCCTCTTGAGGATACCCCCTATTACAGATTTAGATTATACATGAGTTTCCCACTACACATTAATGAAAACATACCTCGTGCCAGTTGTTTGGGAATTAGAAAGAAATTTGTGTCCCTTGCAAAATGACTGCACACTCATCCTCTGTATATATAAAACTGTCTTGAAAATCTAACTTTTTTTTTTTTTTTTTTACCAGCAGAGACACACTAAGCTAAAGCTTGTTTACAGGTGCGACCTGGGAGCACAACGAAGTTAAGTGACTTGCTCAGAGTCACACAGTATGCAAGTGGGGGCTATGGGATTCAAACCCAGGTCTCCAGGTCTACAACTGAGAGCCTTAAACCACTGCACTATACTTGCCACCATAGTGCAACCTGACATTCTGTGTCCCCCCCGACACTTAATCATGGTAGTGATAACATCAGTTCAACACCTTTCACTTTCAGAGTTGCTGCTAACATCTTTTTAGCCCATATCCTTACAAGGCTTTCCATATTTGATACCCTCTGGCTTTTAGCACATTTTACCCTGTATTTACCTAATTCATAGACAAGGTTCACCACACAGGGGAGTGCACTGCATAATGACACTGACATATCGACATCAGGAAGCGCAATCCACTCTGCAGCAAACCCCGTCTATGAATTAGGTGAATACACCACAGCAAGCGGATAAAACACGTTGGAAGTTAGAGGCTGCCAAAACAGAATGCTTTATAAGAATCTGGTTTTAGAAGCAATTTATGAAAGTGAAAAGCACTGAACTGACACCCCACCGCCTTGATAAAGGGGCAGGGTACACAAAATGTCAGACCGCACTTTGGTGGCCAGACAAACATTTGATTTTCAATTTAAAAAGTACACATACAAAGGGCGTGTGCAGTCATTCTTACTTCCTTATTAAAACAGCAGTGCAATGAAACTGGGCAAAAAAATGTGACCCTGCCTTTTTTTTACTATAAAAGATTCTAGACAACTTCTAGTTTTATGTGGTGGTAACGTTTTCTAGCTATACCAAAATTTAAGTGTTTTATAAATGTTTTCATTTAATTTTTACTCATGAAAAAAGAGCTGGCCGCCACATTTAGCTTAGAAATAGTATTACAGACCTGATGAGATTAGGATAGGGAAACTATAATGAAAAGTTATGGTGTGTTGTGTAGAAGGTACCTAGAAAAGTAGATTTGTCAGGTATGTTAATATTTTTACTAATTATAGCTCAGACTAGCTTTTTGGAAAAACATTTTTCATTGCACTGCAGCTGCAGCCTTTAGTGGAACGGCACCATCCCTGAAATCGCCCTCTGCTGGTCCCAACAGATCCCAGGACCCCTGGGGCTGCTTGACTATCCCTCACAGTTGTCCAATAAACATCATACCAATATCATACTGCTTAATTTCTGGAAGGTATATTTATGCAACACTGGATTTCAGCTGAACTCTAGAGCCCTGCTTCTTTCAGCAGGAGGAGCTGCGATATGGGCTATGAGCTCAAAGTCTTCTGCATACCATGAACAGAAATGCTTGCTCTGGTGTGTGCATGGTTGCGCCCTGAAGCTCCAAGGCATATACAGGGGTAAAGTTAAAAGGCACTCCTTTTCCCAGAGGGTGATGATCCAATGGAGCATCCTACAGGCAGAGACAGTGGACAGGAAGACATACTAGGCAAAGCCTGGAAAATGTTTGATTACCAATAGAATTACCGGGCACCAACAACACAAACTGAAGTCTGTACTCAAGAGCTAAAAACCATACTTTTAATATTTTAACGTATTAACAAATATATACAGTGCAAACAGTGAAAACTCTCCTACATCCAGTGACAGTGCTGTGATGTTTAAAATACGTGTCGAACTGGACCCACTGATGTGAAAATAGTGGGTCTTTTTTATTGTGTGTGAACTTTGTTTCTTCTGCGCACTGAGGTATTTCTCGGAGGAGCCTACTCGACTCTGACCCCTGCTATTCCCCACCGTAACACACCATTTCGACTCTCACTTCCATCAAGAGACTTTCCAGCACCCCGGATCACCCCCCAGGGCAGGGCCCGCCACTCCTGCCTGGCGGCGTCTATCTGGAAGTAGAGGGTCCATCTCTCTCTGGATTGTCGGCATGGTTGTCCGGTGTTGGGGATGTGAGGGAGGTCCCTGAGGCCCTCGTCGCCTCCTCGGCACGCCGGGGTATTTTTTTGATTGGTCCTCCCCCAGACACCAGACATGGGTCGTGCAATGCCCCCAGCCCATTAAGTGGATGCTCCCACCCACGTCCGGAAAGCAGCTGCCCGACGTTTTCCCCTGCGTAGTCCTGATGTCTGTAGTATACCCGGCGGTCACTATCTGTGTGGGACAGGTCTCCCCCTCCCTCCCAGGAGAGGAGAGCAGTCCTCTGGATGCTTAATCCTCTCCTTCCCCTGCCAACCCCAGCGGCCCGGGCTTGCTCCCGAACCCGGGTCACCTGTGTGGCACGAGGTGTGGTGTCCAGCGCCTCAACCCTCAAATGACACTGGGCCAAAAATGTAGGTCTTAAGAGGAACCTACTGGGTTAAATCATAATGACTGGCAGATTCTGAACTGTTCGTGTTCCCTTCCTTTAAACATTATTGAGTTGGTGCATCAATTTGGACCCACTGGCAAAAGAAAGAGGGTTTATTTCTGGACAGGATGCAATGTTTGCCTTTTTGGTGCATGTTAGCGTTGTCCCTGCCTATGCCCAACTACGCCTTCGGGCATAGGAAAGTGTGCACGCTTACATTATACATTAAAATACTGAAGTACGGTTTTTAGCTCTTCAGTGCAGACTTCTCTTTTCAGTTGTTGGCAGCTGGACCTTGAAGTCTGCAACACTGATGTACACAGCATGGGGACTTTTCTTTTTTTTTCCCATGGTATTTTATCCTGTGCTCCCCAGTGACCCCCTTCTAATCGACCCCCCAGCCCTGTCACTCAGCTTCTCCAGGACTTACCTTTGCCGGTGTCCTCTGTTTCAGGACCATGGCTGTGCCTGGCTACCGGTGTGGAGCCTGCGGGGGGTGGGGACCTTCATCTCGCTGCCGAGGATTTTTCCACCGATTTTCTTCCTGATCCTTCCCCGCTGCTTGGGTGCGACACATCAGTGCATGTACGTTGAGACATATGCATGCTGCAGAGTCCCACAGCACCCTCCTTTCATTGTCATCCCCGGACCCATTCTGTCCTCAGGCCTCCATCTGGGGACAGTCATTTGGCGGGATTGCCAAGCCACCCTCCCCGGGACAAGTGAGCTGTCCTTCAGACACTTGATCCTCTCCCTCCCCAGCAGAGACCCGTACCGCAAATAGGGGTCATGCGCGTGGCAGGAAGTAAGGCATCGATGCCTCAGCCCTCTACACCACTGGGCTGGACTGCATGGGGACTTTTCATCCTTTTTAGAATTACAGGGTACCACTATAAATGAGTACAGGGTTGTACAGCATACTTATTATTTCCAGCGTCTGAAGTGGTGGGGCCTGAGACCTCATCCCCTCAGGACTAAAATTATATTGTAGCCTTCAACTATACACTATATGAGACAATTTGCATAGACACAACTTATAAAAGAAATGCTAACAAGGTCAGACCACTACTGTAAAGGCAGCACTATTGCCAGCAACTCCAGCAACCAGGTTCATGAACGGGCCAGGGTCAGTGGGGGTTGGGTGGAGTGGCGACAAAAAAAGTACCAGAGGAAGCTCCCCCTCCATGGAGAGAGGACAGTCAGTTCCGCTGTGATGCTGCCACCTGGATACCCTGGGTGACCGCAGGTAGCAGCGCAGTCGAAGCAGCTTCAGGGAGGAGGGACGCAGGCTGGTGCCACGCTATGCACGCTTGCGTGCATGTGCAGCTGAGGCGACGGTATCATTGAGGCGTGGAAAACGAAAGAGGAAAACACGACAGCCAAAACCAGAATGATTTCCTGGCCTCCTGCAGGCCCCATACTGGCAACTTGGCCTGCTTCCAGAATCCAGATCCTCCTTCAGCGTAAGCCCTCCATGGGGGGTGCAAGCCATAGGGGAGCAACTGGAGTGATGGTAAGCTCAGGAGAAGCCAAGTGATGGGACTGGGGAGGCAAGCATGATGGGGGCATTGCCAGTGATGGGGATAAACAGAAAAAGAACAAAAATAATGAACCCTAATAAAGGTTCAAACAAGGCAACTAAGTCACAGAAACGTTGCCTTTAGTCTGAACCAAGATCTGAAGTCCTCTGACCTAATACTAGGCTAAAGTAACTTAACATTTTTTGCTTAGTGATCCCAGTACGTACACTGTAAGGTGCACTGCAGCTTCTCTTTTACAAAATTTTAAGGGGCACCACCAATCCCCAGGGCCTAGAAAAAATATTTTTACTAAATGCAGTAGATGTTTATCCTTCTGCCTCCATCGTCCTTATATTAAGCCTTGTCTGCTGACCTCCCAGCCCCTGACAACTACTTACTGACTGGCATACCCCCAGGTGGGCCTTCAGGTATGACCCCCCCCCCCAGGATAATGATCCAGTGCAGTCAATGTGGCACAGGGCCCAAGAGTGCAGGAGATGGCAAGGTTTTCTCCCTGCTCGTTCCTGGGGATGCCAACAGCGAGAGTTTCAAGCACATGGTCACAACAGCATGCTGAAACTGGACTAGCTGACACTGCTCCTCCCACACAATACAGTGCACTGCTCATTCCATCTCCTGGGAATGTTGGGGGGGGGAATACAGTGCATCAAACCTGCCTCCCTCTCCTGGAAGCTGGGAGCATTCAGGGATATGCTACTGCAGCCTCCTTCCAGATTGATTTGGGGATTTTGGCTCTGGGCATGAACCAGGGTCTCCTGTATGGCAAATGGTGCCCCAGTCACCCCGCTAGCAGTGCCTTTTTTTTTTCCTTAAACATGTTGCTGTTTTTACACCAACTTATCCAGCCCATACCCATTCAGCCTGTACCCTCCACGCCCGTCAGTCTTAAGACTTACCTTCAGTTCCTTGTAGCACCATGGCATGCCCACCCCTGGTGAGGCCCTGGGTTTGTGGGGAAGCAGTCCCTCTGTCAGGGGCCGAATCTACGTGTGTGGAGCTGGAGCCTGGTCAGCTGATGCCAGACTGGCATTTTCCCCGCGCTCACCCTCCCCTTGGGCTGGTGGTGTGAACACATTCCTGCATGAACGCAACGGGCGTGCGTAAGTGCAGAACTGGCCAGCTCACCCTCCCACTGCTGTCCCTTGCTTGCTGCAGCATCTGTGCTACCACATGAGGCGCCTGTGCAGTGGAACAGACAACCACCCTCCCCGGAGACGGCAAGCATCCACTGGGGCACTCAGACCCTCTCTCCCCCTCCCCAACAAAACCACACTCGCCTTCCAGGGACTCTGTCTCATTTCCTCTGCACAACAGGCTTGCCTGTTACTGATTTTTAAAAAGATTGTTTTCATAGAAAGATAGCAGTTCATCATTTCTGTGTCACTGCACTAAAACTGGATTGGCAGTATAGCCTAGAGGTTAGAGTAAAGAGCTGTGAATGAGCTTGATGCATCCAGCAGACCTGGGTTTGATTCCCACAGCCTTCCCTTGCATACTGTCTGACTCTAAGCAAGTCACTTAGCCTCCCCAGTGCTCCCAAGTCGCCCCTGAAAACAGGCACTTGTGCCTAGTGGGCCTGATCTACCAAAAGAATAATAAAAAAAAAACTCATTACTAGGCGATAATGCTAAGCACATTTTTAAAAGATAAATACCGTGGCCGATAAACAATGTTTCTAAGCAGATCAAAGAGAACTTCGTTTTCTATTTAAGGATTATTCAGATACCTATTCTGTTTGATAATGGCTTTTTGGCCTAAGCTGGTTATCTGTGTCCATTTAAAGGAATTAACCTGTTACAGAATTCTGTTCCAAAGAGGTCTCTGCTTAGACTGGACTGGGGTTAAAACATTTCAACTGGGTCCTGCATGGAGGAGCAACATTTCGGGTTGTTATAAATAACCAATGTCAATCAACATCTCACCATTTGACCTGCTTCCCTCCCATGATTGTCCTCCGACCTTCTGCTTCAAAACTTCAGTCTTATACGAATCCCCAGTTCCGATTCTATGCATGTCCAGTTCTTAGTCATCAGAGCTCGTCGTACGCCTCCTGGTACTGTTATTCAAAGCTCACTTATTTATCCAAACAATATGGCTCCAAAAGCAATGAAAAATCTTTATTTTATTCCAACAAGGTACTGCATTCATATGGCAATATGGCTAGTTCCTCTTCGAATATCTGATTCATGTTTTTTTCAGTCTATCAATTTAAAAAAAACAGGTTTTATTTTTTTTTCATACCAGCAAACAACAGAACCAATTCTGAAATAGCTGTATTTTATATAGGTCACTCGTTGCAATGCTACATACAGTTCCAACGCAGTCTCTGGCTGTCTCCACAGTGTTCATCATTGATGCAAGTTGCTCTCCTGTCATCTTCAAAGAGCATGTTGTGTTCCGCATGGTGCCCTTGCCTGGTTCTAAACCATTTCCATCATACTACGAAATCTACTGACTCTTCAGTCTTCCCCCAACAGACTCACTCAGTATGATTGTTTAAAAGGAAAAAAGATGTTCCAAATTAAATGAAGCTGCTTTGTGGCTTCGGCTTTAGATGTGTCACTCCCCCACAGTACTGTTGCTCTCTCCAGCGATTCTGCTCCCTGCTAGTAACCTCGCCTGCCTTTCTGTCATTCTCTCGTTGTCGCCTTCCTCTTTCTCATGCTGCTGTCAAGTCAGGGGCCTGAGCACAGCAGTCTATTCTCTGACCCAACACCGTTAGTGAGAAGATGGATTTTTGCCTGGGGAAGGGGTCTGAGACCAATCAGCAGGGATTACTTGGTGGCGGGGGAGTTAGGCGCAGGGACTCGGCTGCTCCTGGCTGGACCATGTGTGTTGCCAGCTTAATCTGATCTTTCTTTTACATAAGGTGGAGGACAGTAATCCGTAAAAGTGTATTAGCAGTATGAAAGCTACATCGCTATCAATCCAGGGAAAAAAATATACACACTTGAAACCACAGCATTTCTTGATTCATATCCAGAAGTGATTAACATTTTTTCACTTCTCGGTTCTGCTATTTTATGACAGTATGGCAAAGGGTACAATATTCTATCCGTATCAATGCCACAAGAGTTTCCCTTGCGTATCCAAGGTGGGTGCCAAGAGCTAGTTTTACAGAACAGCAAAGACTTCTAGATACAGTTCCAATAAACAAATACCGCAGATAGGAAGCCCTGATTAAACTACCAAGGGAATGTTTGTGGCCGCACTCTGTCCCTAATAGTGTTGATTTGCAGCCGGCCTGTTGGCCCAGCAGTAGCGCTTTTGCTTGTAATACTGGCGACTGTAGTCTGGAAGCGAGTCTCGATCATCAGAAGCCAGCTTGGGGGAAGGGGAGACTGAGCATCCCAGAGGATATTCCTTTTCACTGGGAAGTTTGCTGCCTTTGCTACAACACTGCCATCTATGTGACAATGGGTGGAAGTGCAGTGGGGGTACAGTGAGTCGGGGTAATGTTGGCTGGGCTTTGCCCAAGTACACTCTGCATTTGCGAGAACGGAGCTCCTTGCGTGCCAATGTCCTGAAGGAAGGGACACACCAAGAACTTAGAAAAACACCCTAGCTCATGCAGAAGAGTCTCAGTCATGCGTGAGCCCCATCCCAACACTGGCTGCTCACTCTCCTGGGTTCTCCTGTCTGCACACACAGGAGGAGGAGGTGAGAGTCTGGTTTGGCCAGGCCCCATCATAAGGGGTCAGCCCGTGAGGCTGGAAGTCAGAGAAAGGTAAGCCCCAGAGACACACGCGGTGGGGGGGGGGGGGCTGAGGTGCCCTAGGGGAAAGGGGCTGTGTCAGAGAGGGAGCATAAAATGTAAATTATTTTAAAAAATTGTGCTGATTTGTGGCTCTCATCACATACATGACTCACTTGGTGAAATCTGAAAAATACCGGCCCCGTCCCCGTCCAAATATCTTCATATTACCTTAATTAGTTATCTAATTAAAGTAGAACAAATTCTGTGGCATTTTGTGACTATTTTATATGAAAAACAAATCTTTTTTGACATTTGGCAACTCTGCTTTATTGAGCTGGTGGCATTTGTTCTGTTCTGAATGGCTGAAAATGTATTATTGTTGGCCTGGTTAATTTAACTGTATGTACTAATATGCTGTTTTGCTGTACTGTTTTCTGGGAAGCATCCAGAACCCTGATCCCTAGGGACAGTGCGCTACAGAAATCAAAACTGCCCTGCCTTTTAAAAATCATTCACTGTCATTCTGCTATACACTTGTTATCACCTTTGCTTTCGTAGGACGGTTATTTGCACAATGGCTTGAAAGGCACACGTCATTTCGCGAGATGGTACTACTGCTTAAAAAAAAAATGTAAAAAGATGCCATTCTCTTTTCAGACAGTGATCTCAGCACACACATGGTTAATGTCTGACCATATTTGGCTGCTTCTGGGTGAGACCATCAGATGTAGAATGTGACAATAGCCACAATCTGTTCCCTTCCTCCTTGCACACAGTGACTTCAATAGCTGGCACTGCTTGGGGCTACAGGAAAACAGCACTCCGCTTGACAGCTTGCGTCTGCACCCCAGCTGTGTTTCTGCATGCATAAATCAATAGGATCCTGATAAATTTCACTCCTCTTCATGCAGGTCACAGCCTTCTGTCTCCTGCCTGACATGTACTGTAAAGCTAATTATAAAGTGCCTTTATGTAGATTTATTTGAAACCGATTGATTGATTTGTGATGCTCATTGTCCGTACCTTCCAAGAATACATGTCAGTGATGCCCTGCAGAACTGTGCAGGCTTGGAAACATTCATTTACACTAATACTCCATTCTTAGTTTTTAAAGCCTGACCCTTTTTGATTTCTTAAATTGTGTTTCTCCTCTGGGGTCGCCCCAGTGTGCCCTCCCACTTCTGCTGCCCTGTCAATTACCTTCTCTCCCCCCCCCCCATCCTGGACCCATATGAGTGGGGCTGGGGGTGGTGGTGCCTTCAGTCAGTAGTGCGGGGCCTGACGGGATTCCAGTGTCACCCTGCCTTCCAGGAAAGTTTTTCTCCAATTATCGCCCACTCCTCTCCTGGTACACCACTGAGAGACAACCTGGAGCTCACACACAGGAATGTGCAGTCTTGGCTCCATCCCTGTGTGAGCAGCTCAAGCTGTGCTACTACTCAACTTCAGCCAGGTGGCAGGTGGACTGTGGAGCACCCTGCCCTTCCTCCCTGGAGGAGGAGGAGTGTAGGCCCTGGGACACTCAGTCTCCCCCCCCCCCCCGTCCCTAGATGACTCGAGCTTGTTCCTGAACTCAAGACGCCTGGGTAGTGAGCCAAAGCACCACCCCTGTGCTACTGGGCTGGCAATGCTGACCTGATCTGAATGTGTTTTAAGATGACCACATGCTGGGCTGAGCCAGTGGGGCAGTGGCAGTACATCCAGCCACTAGCCACCTGGGAGACCACGGTTTGCACGCAAGTCCTAGAAACCTAGCCTGGGGTTTGGTTGAAGGCCTGGAGAATCCCAGGGGTGAGGCATTTAGCTGTCAGGGCAAGAAGGCATGGGACACTAATCTTTCACACTCCTGCTCATCCTACTGCTAATGACAGAACATGGTTCAGCATTGTCACTGGCTGTTAAGGCAGCCGCCTGCATGGCTCCATGGCAGACGAGACTGCTGGGGGCTGGGAATAAGGAGTAAAATGTTCTGGGAAGGGCGATAAGATTAAAATAATAATTTATGGGCCCACTTATTGGGGCAGCAGTAGGGCTACAGCTTGCACCACTGGGTACCTGGTTTCAGGAACAAATCGCAATCGTTGGGGGCCGGCGGGGAGGGGGGAAATTGAGCATCCCAGAAGAGGCTGTACTCTGAGGAGGGAGGGTTCAGTCATCGGCCACAACACTGCCACCTGGGTGACCACAGGCAGCAGTGCAGCTGAGGGATGGACGTAACTGACGTCGGAATGAAATTACGCATTACATGCGTAAGCTCCTTGATGTCTTAGCCCAGATATCATGGGAGGGGGGCAGCAGAAAATGAAAAAAAAAAAAAAAAGAAGCTTGGGGGTATATCCCCTCTGCCACATCCCTGCCCAAGGTGTAAGCCGCAACTACCTGATGCATAGTGTCCGAGCTCAGTAAGTGCCAGCTGTGTTGCATTCTGGGAGCCCCGGAGGGAGTCGGATACCAGAGACAGGAAGAGGGCATAAAAAGCAAGTTAAAAAACAAAACAGTGAACTACCTCATACCAGCAACTTTAATCTCGAGACCTCATTCTAAAGGGGTTCTGAATTAAGGTTTATACCTACCCCCCAAGCACTTTTTTCAGGCCTAACAAATGCCCACGGCTGCACTGCTCTTTTTGTGTCCATTCCAAGCCTCAGCTACCTCTGTCTACCCTGCCCCCTCTGGTACACACTTTCCCTAAATGTGATGTATTTCAGCTGCTAAAAAATGTCTGTACACCATTTCTGCATCGTTACTGAGCTCTATGTAATGTTTGTATCGTACCTCAGTTGATGTGGAACCTTTGTAAAAGAGCCTTGGCTCAAAGGTACTTGTACTCTTAGACTCTAAATAAATAAACAAACAACTCTCCCCTACTCACAGATGCAGCGTCAGGCCTTGAAAATGTCTTGTTGTGCCACTAGTTAAACAGTTAGCTTTGCGAGCCTAATACACATTTCACAAACACGGACCACTAGCTTTCTTATGCTGCACTAGCCACTGCCTTTCTTTTTTTTTTAAGTCACTTTTATTGAAAAGTTCGAGTACAAGTATCATCATTAAATGAACAGACATACATGGTATACATAAAGTCTGACAACCTTATAAACAAGCTGTGTTACACAGTAAGCATCAGAGTATTGCACTCACAATTAAAATATCATCTTTTGGAGTTCCACTCTGAATAGACGTGGGGTGAAGTGAAACAGGCTCTAAATTACACTTTCCAGAGGCCCCAAACTGAGGGGACCGTCTGGATTTGAGCTTGAGAAGGGTCAGGACATACACCCAAGAAGAAAAAAGGGAGGCTTCGAATGGAGGTTTATCAAGGGGTCAAGCAGAGTCCGAGGGAAGTGCATCTCTCCAAAGTGTCCGAGTCCATCTACGGACAAAGATATGTGTTTTCATATTTACCTCATAGGTCAGTTCTTCCATGGAATTTATGTCATGGACTATGGACAACCAGTGTTAGAACAAGGGGGGGGGGTCCTCCTGTTGCCATTTCTGGGTGATATGGGCTGCAGCCAGGAGAATTCCCCACAAATAAATCTGATCTGTTCTGGACCATGGAGCTCCAGAAGAGACAGGGCCAGGATCATGTGCGTCAGATCCAAGAGGGTAGTAATGTCGAACAAAGCTTGTACTGCCTTTGTTATCTGTTGCCAACACGGCTGCAAACCTGGACACTGCCAAAAAATGTGGGAGTGGTGGGCTCTGGCCTCTCAACACCTCCTCCAGCAGTCCTGGGAGCTGGCCGGTTTCCATTTACGTTGTATAAAGGGCGTGTAGAAAAATCGTGTCCTGACCCTCCAGGCAAACTCCTACCATAAGGGAGAGTGAGTTGTTTTGCAAGATATCTGATGTATTTTACCCCAGTCTTCCTCCAATAAGTTTACCTCCCCCTCCTGCTGCCATTTAAGAGGTAAGGAGATAGTGCAGTTCTTATAAAGGTTTCTAACTGCCTTATACAGGACTGATATTTGTCCTCTTGTGATTGTAAGTGACCGAATATCTTTCATCGTGTTTATTAAGTCGAGGGCTTGGGGAGTAATTATAGCTACGAGATCCATGACATATGCTCTTAACTGAAGAAAGTGGAGTTACTTAGGTGGAAAGTGTCTTTACATAGATACATAGACAGTGTCGGCAGATAAGGGCCTATGGCCCACCCAGTCTGCCCATTTGAGCTTGTAAGTTCAGTTTGTTTTCCTAGAAGTCTGTTGCCCCTAACCCCTGACCTCCAGAATTCCTTTATGTCTATCCCATGCATTCTTAAATTCCGTGATTGTTTCAGCCCCCACCACTTCCTCTGGCAGGGTGTTCCACTTGTCCACCACCCGTTCTGTGAAGAAATTCTTTCTCATGTTCCTCTGAATCATCCTCCCTCCAACTTCATCCCATGCCCTCTAGTCCTGGAACATCTTTTTCGCTTAAAAATAGTGTTTTCCTGCACCCTGTTCCTCCCTGTAAGATACCTGTATGTCTCTATCATATCCCCTCTCTCCCTCCTCTCTTCCAGGGAGTACACGTTCAGTTCCTTCAACCTGTCTTCATAGGACTTGTGATGCAATCCATGCACCATCTTTGTTGCCCTCCTCTGAACCTTCTCTACCCTGTCTATGTCCTTACGTAGGTATGGTCTCCAGAACTGTACACTGTACTCCAGGTGGGGCCTCACTAGTGTCTTGTACAGCGGAATTATGACCTCCCTTTTCCTGCTGGTGATGCCCCTGCCTATACATTCCAGCATCCTATTTGCTTTACCTGCTGCCTTGTCACACTGTTTCCCTACCTTGAGGTCATCAGAGATGACAACAGATCCCTTTCCTGCTTGGTGCATGCTATATCCTCACCCCCCAACTGATATATTGTGCCAGGGTTTTTGTGCCCCATATGCATTATCTTGCACTTCTTTGCATTGAATTTCAACTGCCAAACCCCTGACCATTCTTCAAGTTTCTGCAAGTCGCTTCATTCTGTCTACACCCTCTGGTGTGTCTACTCTGTTACAGAGCTCTGTGTCATCAGCGAACAGTGAAATTCTGCCTTCTAGGTCCTCGCAATGTCACTGATGAAGATGTTGAATAGGACCGGTCCCAGCACTGATCCCTGTGGTACCCCACTGGTCACTCTTCCTCTGTGGAGTGACAGCCATTTACCACCACCCTCTGTGTCCTGCCACCCAGCCAGTTACCTACCCACCACACTACTGTCCTGCCCACACCCATATTCCCCAGTTTGTGTAATAGTCTTCTATGTGGCACAGTGTCAAAGGCCTTGCTGAAGTCCAGATAGGCCATGTCCACTGCCCTCCCTGATCCACCTCCCTAGTCACCCAGTCAAAAAATTCAACGAGGTTGGTCTGACATGACCTCCCCCTGGTGAAACCATGCTGCCTTGGGTCCTGTAGTCCATTGACAACTAGATGTTCCACCAATCTCTCCTTCAGTAGTGCTTCCATGATCTTCCCCACTACCGAGGTGAGGCTGACTGGTCTGTAGTTCCCTGCTTCCTCTTTGTTCCCACTTTTGTATAAGGGGACTACATCTGCTGTCCTCCAGTCTTTGGGTACCTCCCCTGTTTCCAGTGATCGGCTAAACAGGATAGCCAGAGGTTCAGCCACCACCTCTCTTAGTTCTTTAAGGACCTTGGGGTGCACCCCATCTGGCCCCATTGCTTTATCAACTCTTTGATGGTGCTAAAGTCCTGAACCCTCCCATCTGACAGAAACTGGGCCGGGTAGCAAAGGCCCACCCTGGCCTACCTGCAAAAGGTATGATCCATCTTGGTGGGTAGAAATGTGTCATCCCAGGCAAACCACTGATGGGGCCAAAGGGAAGGCGAAAGTTTATAAGTGCCCCATAGTCTGTACATGACCTGTAGGGTGTTTTTAACAGCTAGGAGGGAAAGATCTCCATTCCAGGTCATAAAGGCCGGGTCCATTAGCCACTGCCTTTCTTTTTTTCAATAGACTCTCACCCCCCTCGGGGTTTTCCCTCCAATATCTCCAGGTCCCCCATCTTCTGTCTTAGTATTCAAATCGTCAGCTACACACGCTGGCTGAAAGGCCTCTTTTGAGACAGATGCCAGTACTCGATGGTGTAATGGATGCTAGAAAGTGAGAGTAGACGGTACATGCTAGTTTACACACCCCCCGAGTAAATGCAGCACTGCCATCAGGCCGAGAAAGAAAAAAGCCGAGGACCTTCACCAACCAACATCTCTTGCACTGCAGTTTGGCTTGCTGCTGCTGAGTCACCAAGTCAGGAGGAGACTAAACAGATTATCCTTTAGGTCTCCTGTCTCAGCATCTCCCAACAGGAGGCCACAGACTAACCAGTAAATCCTCCATGGGCTCTAACAAGAACTGAGCTCTTTTTTTTCAGTCAGCCTGCTCACGAACTATCCCAAAGTCCCAACACCAACCTGAGAGCAGGGAAATAGTTTAGATCCTGTCATCTCTCTGGAAATGCTTCCGTGTAGGTATTAACCAAAGATTTCAATAAATAAATAAAATAAGTTAAGGATAATTCGACAGCCTCCTGTAAGATATCATGACCCCCCCCCCCCCGTCAACACTTGGCGCAGGCTGACAAAAATGCAAACAACATTAACAACAACCAGACCATAGTAGGTGCTAACGTGAGACATTCAGTCTAGAAATGTCATGGAAAAGTTACAAAGTGTGCATCATAATATCCTAGAGAACAAAGATCAGCAAATTGGTGCTTTTGATACACAAGCCCGCATGGAATGGAACATCAAAAACACAAGAAAAAAACGATGTAATAAATAGGAATCATTACAGAGAACACCCTGAATATTGTTTCCTGTTTACAAAAGATCTTCATCATCTAACCCATGTTGGCGCGCTGTTACGTTTAAAGTCATGCCCTGAGGCTTGCCTTAGTTTAATTTTCCTCTGCAATTACATCATAATTATGCCACCACTTAGTGCCCCCGCATTGACTTGTAATTATAATGTCACTGCTGGGGAATCAGAAGACTGATTTGCTGGACTACTAGTTCACTAATACAAGTTAAATATTTATTTATTTGTTAAAAACATTTACCAGGAAGGCCTTACGTTGGTACGAGGAGCTCACTTCCAGAGGCATCTGCGGGGTGGGGGTGGGGGGTACAGGAAAAAATAATTACAGTAAATGAAAGAGCAGGAAACAAAACACAATGTGATGTACGACAGAGCAGCAGCAGTTATACCACCAGCAGGCTAGGGCCAGTGATCCCACTGCTTCATGCGTAATGTAATATGATGAACAGGGTTGTCAGAGGGAACACAGGAGCGAGAAGCAGGCAGGGTGCAATGGAATGGGAAAGTGGGGAAACGAGGCAAGGGTGGAAGGGGATAGGAAAGTAGGGAGAGTGGGATATTATGCGAAATGAGTGGGAGAGTAGAGGGAGAGAGGTGCCAAGGTACAGCATCAGAAAGGACTTCAGGACAAAGGACTCAATCCATGGTTAGGTACAGTATCAGAAAGAACTTCAGAACAGAGAACCCCTTCCATGATTAGGTACAGTATCAGAAAGGACTTCAGGACAGAGGACCCGAGCCATGATAAGGTACAGTATCAGAAAGAACTTCAGAACAGAGAACCCCTTCCATGATTAGGTACAGTAGCAGAAAGGACTTCAGGAGAGAGGACTTGATCCATGATTACGTACAGTATCAGAAAGGACTTTAGGACAGGGGACCTGAGCCATGATAAGGCACAGTATAAGAAAGAACTTCAGGACAGAAAACCCCATCCATGATTAGGTATAGTATCAGAAAGGACTTCAGGACAAAAAACCACACCATGATAAGGCACAGTATCAGAAATAACTTCAGGACAGAGAACCCCATCCATGATTAGGTACAGTATCAGAAAGGACTTTAGGACAGGGGACCCGATCTGTGATTAGGTACAGTATCAGAAAGGATTTCAGGACAGAGGACCCAATCCATGATTAGATACAGTATCAGAAAGGACTTCAGGACAGAGGACTCAATCCATGGTTAGGTACAGTATCAGAAAGGACTTCAGGACAGAGGACTCGTTCCATGGTTAGGTACAGTATCAGAACGGACTTCAGGACATGAAACCATCCACATAGGTGGTCAGGATAAGCTTGAATTGAAAATGTCTCAGCCACGGCTCTGTCCCCCCCCCCTCCCCACAACTCCCGTCTACACTGGGTAGCATCCTCAACCCCCTGCCTCTGAGCTACCGTAGTGCATAGCCATATTTTGGGACAGGGGTGGCAGTGATGGGCAGATGGGACCAGACAACAGGCACCCAAGCAGATGCTCGTGTCAGTCTCCAAAATAAGAAATGGCAACAGGACGAGAGGGTGGAAATGCATCATGGCAAATGTAAGAAGCTTAAGGAATCAGTTTGGTGAACTAGAGGCAGCGAAGAACACTGAGAAACCTGATATATGTGTGTAACCCCCCATACAAATGGGGGTTCCTGACAAGTCTTCCAAGAGCTTGCATAATTGCTCACAGCCTGGTTGGTGTTCGGCGATAAAGCCGCTTACAGGTTGCTGCCAGCCAGAGCTTTTAGAGCCTCTGTTACTTTCTCTTTAAGGGTTGTCTGTTTGCAGTCATAATTAGCCTAAATGGGGGGGGGCCTGTGTGTCTCTATGCTCGAGTCCCACTCGGGCTGCTGGAAAATCACTCTGTTTCTGCCATCGCTAATTGTGCAGAGGGAGCACTACTGAAAGATGTAATTATTTGATGCACCATTTCTAGAGTAATAATGATAATGTGAGTTGTTCTAACCTGCGTTCTTGTAGCACGGACTGTTTCTATTTAGCTCCACCATTATAGTCCCGAACTGCCGAATTGGACCAATCAGTACTCTGGGACTCTAAAATGAAGCCTGCTACAGGGGGACTGTATGGATTACCTATTGGGATCTGTAGTTTTAAACTGTTGGCGCTTTTTGCATGTAAAGGGGGAGCTTTTACTGTGATTGACAGCTGGACCAGCCAATCGGACCTTTTGGATCAAGGGGAAATACGATTCGAATTGGAAGTTGAGGAGGAAAGAGCTTGCAGAATCAACAAGCCGTGTTACGCAGTAGTTCGCGTGGCAGAACCGTGGAAGGCCCAAAACCTGGCCTGTTGCCGTTTTGCAGAGAGAGAGAAAATTAGTCGGACAGTGATCCGTTAGGAGTGCTGTGAAGTAAAGCTACTGGATGGAGACCAGGCTCAACCTGAAGAAGACCGAAGATTTTGCCAAGCACGATTGGCCTGTCAGGCCGTTAGCTACTTTCGAGCTCCTGGGTGTAGCAGTGACTTTGCGATCGGGATCGAGGAGTCGACTGTCTGGTACTGTAGTCCTTAGTTGCATATAAATGTGCTGTGAATTGGAGGGGGGTCACAACCTGGTTTCCCCCTCGAGCTGAGCTGTGTGTTGAAGGCTGGAGGCTTTACCCAGCTCATGTTGGACTGAATCCACCTGCTATCCAATGCAGTTGGGCACTGCCACGAGGGCCTTGCCTCCCTACCCTGCTCTTTCTGACAATCCAGAACATCCATCATCCATCCTGTTCTCAGCCTCGGGTATCGTAAGTAGTACACAGGGTAGCTCCCTGCAACATATATTTTAAATCACAAGCGTGTCATCTGATCTGTTGTGATGTTTCCATGAACTGAGCCCTCCGGCTCTGGATTACACTCAGTGGGTGTGCATGTTATTTCTTTTCCTCACAGGGCCCCTACCAGCTGCAACGCCGGCCTACCCCGGGCAACGGTCCTGGCTAACCCCCTTCTCCATCCTGGGTACCCAGAGAGTGTGACTGATAGGGACACTGACTGCATGCACAACTGTGATATTTATAGTGTGTTTAAGCCAATTTATTTTATTTTTATTTATTTTATTTTGTTTTTGTTGACCGGGTAAGTGCACTAGACAAATCCTGCCTATTTTCAAGCACGACCCAGGGGATTAACCTGATTGCTCCCTGTCCTTATTATAGCCCCCTGAATAAATCAGATCTACTTGTTTCTGCAATTTACATTGACTATGGTGTCTGTTTATGCCTAAGGTATTGCATAGTTGCTTTTGTCTTGCATCACCTTATTTTACAGGGGGTTCCCAGAGCCCAGAGAAGGAACCAGTCCTGGGGGTAAGTGTTAAATCTAGGTGTATGTGCAAAGCCTATCAGGGGTATTGGGAAGGTAAACAGTGTGTACTGTGTGGGCCACTAGCAGGAGACGGGGGGGGGGGTGTCACAGTGTCGCAGAGGGCTGTGGCCTGGTTAGTCAGACTGATACCAACCCTGACCTTTGAGTGGAGGCACCCATCACTGAACCTTAACTTGTTAATAGCCAAGCAGACAGGGCTAGTAGCCCTTGGGATAGCACCACCTAAGGGTTACATGTGGAATAACTGAGAAATGGTGGGCAAGTGAGGACACATGGGGCCCGATTCCAAGATGAATGTCACAACTCACAGACATATGTGAGTTGCGACATTCGCCGCTACACCAGGGACCCTGCGCCCTATTCCAGAACAGAGCAGGGTCCCGGCGCCGCCCTGCGACTTGCGGCAGGGTTGCACCACGAGAATGGCACAACGGACCTGGGTGCCGAAGCCACTGATCGCGGAGAACAGCCCCCGAGACCCCCAGCCCCAAACAAGCCCGCATGCCCCTGTAGATCCATGGGGGGCAGTGTGGCACAGGTACAAGGCACCGCAAAACACAGACCCGGGTGCCAGCACTCCGGTATTGCTGGGGGAGGGGCTTCTCAGTGTTGGGGGGGTCCATGGGTCACAGCTGTGTGCGGGTTGTGGCACTGCGGGGGGGGGCAACCGCCGTTTGGGCAGGACGGATGCTCCTTAGACTAGCTAACAGCTGGTCTAACCCCGCAGTGCCGCAGTGTGTCTCAGAATTGTGTAACTGGGTTACGGCAGCCACCCTTTCAGAATAGGGCGCAGTTGCTGCTGTAACCCCCCCTTCCGCTGTGGCATAGGGCCTGCGGCCCACAGATGTCCCCTTGGACGCAGGCCGCCTCCTGGAATCCCGATCAACGTAACACATGTTGCAAGGTATGACTTGCGCCATTGGGTTTGGTGAAAGTCGCCTTGCGACATGCGTAACCCAACTTGGAATCGGGCCCATGGAATAAAAACACTGAAGGATTCCAATTATATTGGAGGGACAGTGTCGGGAGAAAAGGTGGAGGAATTTCCCTGTATATAAATTTAGAAATTATGGGCTGAGGAAGTGGAACGTTCAAACGATCTGGGTAACGAGACCAAATGGGTGAGACTGGGTAAAAATCATAAAAATTGCATTACTTTAGGTCTATGCCATAGACCGCCAAACCGAAAAAGAGACACAGACAGTATATTTTGAATGGAGTGGAGGCCCTGCGCAGTAGGAATACTATTATTTTGAAGGGGGACCAAAACCAGCCAGGAATTAATTGGACAAATGGAGAAGGAGGTAGTGCGCAAGACAGATTACTTGCTAAAAGGTTGTTGAGTTGCAACCTAGATTAGCTAGCAAAAGAACCCATGAGGGAAAAATATTCTGGCTGTAGCTCTGAATGACTTAGGGTAGAAAAATCAGAAACTGTGTCACAAAGGCTCGATTAGGGGACAGTGACTACACTATGGTTTCATTCACTGTGCATATGGCGGTAGAAAGGATAAAGGTCAATATGAAGTGTGTATGTTATGGGAAAGCGAATGTTAATACTTGACCCTCAACTTGACCTCACCCTGCATATACAGAACATATGTAAGGCATCAAACAGAAAACTGGGACTGGCTTATACAGCAAAAAAGCTGTTTCGCCCCGCCTGCACGACATGCACTAGCTGGGGTGGGGGGTCCTTCTTCCCACGCTGTGTTATGGGCTTGTTACCTTTGTCCCTGTCCTGAAAACCAATCTCACAAAATGGGACACTGCATATAACAACGTATGCTGATTTGCGCTCTGTGCCCCCTGCCTCACACACTGCTGT
Organism: Neoceratodus forsteri; assembly: GCA_016271365.2. NCBI lineage: Eukaryota > Metazoa > Chordata > Ceratodontiformes > Ceratodontidae > Neoceratodus > Neoceratodus forsteri. Next base: position 134,768,126 of record JADMNL010000034.1, read on the forward strand.
GAGCTTTACTCACGGCTGGAATGGCTCCCTCCGGAAAAGCACTGCACATTTGTCATTGGCAACTTTATCGACAACATTGCCCGAACCACCACCCCTTCTGCTCTCGCCCAACGCCTCCTACATAGAACCTCCTCCTACCACTTAAGATCCAGTGACTCACACGCTCTTCTGGTTCCAAAAACCCGCACCCTTGCAGGTGATCGGGCTTTCGCCACTTACGCGCCCAGAGTGTGGAACTCCCTTCCTGCCATCACCCGCTCCGCCACCTCACATCCTTGCTTTAAAGCCTCCCTATGGAGCTTCCTTAAATTGGCCTCTAACTCTTCTCTGTGCGAACTAGACCCAGGGCTGAGGCTCTTTATTCTCAGCCCAACCTGCTGGGGGCGAGAATCCTCTTTTATCGAATCGCAATTCCTCTGCTGATGATCTTGATTCAATTAGCTGTGTTAATTGTATCCCCAAGCACTGGGCCCACTCTCTGCCCAGACTGCTCACTGAGGGTTTACTTCGTAAATTCCCTTCCCACTTTTCCCCGTCTCTCTCCCTCCGCTCCCCACTCCTCTTAATCTCCCTATCCCTTCCTCACCCCTAGGATTTATGGCTGAATCCCGATTGAATGATACTAACCGTGCCTGTATATATGTTGTTATTTATCTATCAATGAATCTGTCAATGCTTGATGTTATTGTATGTTACCTTGACTCTGCCTAATGCTGATGGTATTGTTCCCTGTAATGTTTATATCTGTTACCTTTGTAACTTCCTGGGTCATTCCTGAAAATAGGCACTTGGCTGTCTAGTGTGTTTACCTGGTAAACAAAAGCAAATAAATATAGAGGATAATGGCTGGGGATCAGGTGATAACCATGCTGTAATCACCTCGAGTGGTTGCTAGGGCAACATGGTAAACCTTGAGAGTGCAGCTCGAGAGATTTACTGTAGCCCTAGCAACCAAAATATTCAATAGATGTCACCCGATCCCAGCCATCGACTCTTTATAGTGTATGGTCAAAAAACACTGCTTGCATTTTATGTGTGAGAATTATGGAACTCTGGTGCATTCTTTTTTGTTATGCCACTGTTTGGAAGTTCCAAAGTGTGGTTAACAACTTTTAAAATTCTAAACAGTGCATAACAAACCTGTGTGGCTGCTGATTATAGTGATTAATAGGCACTTACCATACATTATAAATAAATAAATACTTTGAGGACAGTCCTGACAGAATGGTACTGGGCAAAAGATATGGAGGATAAAATATCAGTAAAGCATGGGAAATATTAGAGACAAAAATAAAAGACATTGAAGGCAGATTCTTACCTATGATTAATAAATATAACAAAGGGAAAATTCCAGTATGGCTTAGTAAAAATCTGCATAATAAAACTAAGGGAAAGAGGAGACGATTTAACAAAACGAGGGAGACAGGATATGTAAATCTGTGGGAGAAATACAAGAAAGAGTCCAGGGAATGTAAATCACAAATAAGAAAGGCAAAAAAAAAAAAGAAGAAGAATTAGAAATTGCTTCAAATTTAAAACAAAACCCCAAGGCCTTCTGGTCCTATGTAAATTCCAAAAGGGGTGGGGATAGAAAAGTGGGACCGCTTATGGTGAAACAAAATAGAATTGAAAATGAGATAGAAATAAAATAATAACACCCTCAATAGATTTTCTGGATCAGTTTTTCAGAAATCAGAAATAAACAGATTCTAAAAACAGGTCCAGGACACAACACCACAAGTTGAGGAGTCAGAGGTGTTGAAACTATTGGAAAATCTTAAGATCAATATATCCAAGGGTCCAGATGGACTACATCCAAGAACACTAAGGGAAATGGCACCAGCTTTAGCCGGCCCACTAACAAGGATCTTTTATATATTATTGGAGACAAGGCGATTACCAATACTCTTTAAAGTGTTTTTTTGTTGAGTATTAATACTCATCCCAGCCCTTGGAAATGCTCTGTAAATACTTCAAAAAGAGCTGTTTTTTCATGTTTAAAGTACTTTTACTCACCAAATTTATATTTTACTTACATAATGTCTAAAATGGTGAGTACATTACTCTTGAATGCCAAAGTTATCTGGAGCACTGCATGGAGACCAGTGGTAGTAGTTAGTGCCCATTCATACAAAGGGTAGTAGGGCAGATAAAACTAACTATAGGCCAGTGAGCCTGACATCAGTTCTTGGCAAAATGTTAGAAACCTGGACAAGGGATAGCATGATCAGCACTATTACTGACCAAAACTTGCAGCATCGATTCACACTAGGAAGATCATGTCTGACTAACCTGGTAAATTTTTTCCAAAAGGGTTAGTATAGTTCTGGGTGAGGGGAGACTAGTGAACATGGTGCATCTGGATTTTAGAAAGGCTTTTGATACTGTAACAAATGCGGAGCTACTGAAAGCCTTGATAAAATCTAGACAAGGATCAAAACAAATGATAGAGACCTTCAAGTTCCTTAAAGGAAGTAACAAGGTAAACTGTGGGGGAATTATTTACCCTGAATATCAACTCGAGATCACGTGGTCATGAGTGGAAATTAACAGGAGGGACATGAGGAAGTACTTATTTACGGAAAGGGTGGTGGAATCTTGGAACAGTCTGTTGGCTGAGGTTGTGGGTGCAAACACAGTCAAGCAGGCATGGGACAGAATGAAGGGAATAGTGGTCGCCTGGGACGACAAGACCAGGGAGGAGAATGGGAATAGGACGGGGAGGGTTAGTACCCTGGTTAGGTTCCAAGGATTAAGGGAATATTGATAGACCTCTGGTCTTTTTCTGACATAATGGTCTGTGTTTCTCTGTTTCTAAATCCTGGTTTAATAAGAGAACATAGATTCTCAGGGTGAACGGATTCAATTCTGATCAAGCACTATTGACCAGTCGGGTTCCCCAGGGTTCAGTTCTGCGGCCAGCACCATTTAATAATTACAGAGCCAGTATGCAGACAGAAGATGGAGGGTGAATGACCAAGTTTGCCAACAACGCCAAAACAAGTTACATAGTGGACACCAAGGAAGAAACATCATGTCTTCAAGCAGAATTAGAGACTTTACAACTGATCAGTTGTGAATATTATGAGGTTTAACCCTGATAAATGCACAGTAATTCACCTTGGTATCAACAACCCGGGATGAAATACAGTATGGGAGGGAGTGGTGCTGAGAGAAGCAAACTGTGAGAAAGACCTGGGGATCAGAGTGACAGATCATACAGTAAAATATTCAAAACAATGTAAGGAAGGAGTATTCAAATGCAGCCGAATATCCAGCCTGTATTATGCGAAACATCACTAACAGCGACAGAGTAGTGATACTGCCCAAGTAGAGACCACTGGTCAGGCCCTACACAGAGCGGTGTGTTTAGTTCTGGGCACCCCTAAAACAAAGGAGACATATTACGGTTGGAACGAGTTCAGAGGGAACGACAAAGCTAACTATAGAGATGGAAAGCAAGACACATGAGAGACTAAGCAGTTTGGGGCTACTCGGCCTAGAGATGAGGAGGGTAAGGGGGGAATCTGATTACTGTTTACAAAGGCAACATGAAATCAGGACACCATCAGATGCTTGCATTTGGAATTTAAAACAAATATAAAGTGAATAAAAGCCACAGTAAACAGGGGAGGGACACTTCAGAACAGAAAAAAGGGCTGGTTTACTAAACAAGTTATGGGAATCTAGAATGGCCTTCCAGGTTCTGTGGTAGAGTGCAACATACTAGCACTTGTTGGGAGGAGGGGGTTTACACTGGTCAAATTCAATAAATTCAACAGACAAGCATGATAGACTATACCTCCTTGTGTCTGTAATACCTATGTTCCTATATGTTGGATCTCTGCCTGTGCAGAGAGCAGGGCATGCTTGGACACCATAGCCACACCAGAAAACATGTAATCTAATTAATGCGACTTAGTTAAACACACCACTGGTGATGCGCCTAGTCTACCATGGAGGTGCCTAGGGTGGGGTGGGGTGGGGTGGGGTGGGGTCATGCTATGACACCACAGTTTATTGCAGGCTACTACAACCCTCAAACTGCAATGTTTACTCTACCTTGGTAACTAGCTTCATGGCATACTAAAAGAAAAAAAGAAGCTTCTAGGCTTCTCAGTGAGCAAAATGGCCTCCACTGGAAGACTGTTGTTGAGGGAGTAGAAGCTTCCAGCAGCACTCAATCAGTGGCCCGACAGATGAAAATAAACTCCATGAATATCTGCCATCCCCGTGGTGTCCGGCAGTACAGGGCTACCTGGCATGCTGGCAAGCCAGGTTCATGGCCTGAGACATCATGAGTGGACAGGGAGCTAAAGCATGGAGCGTCTGCCCAGATCATCACCCCCTCCTAGGAGGAATGGCCATCAGTCCTGCTGCTGGACTACTGTCCCCTCATGGCCCTAGAATGTCAGCATGAGACAGGATGCTGTGGGAGAGGCAGTAGTTGAGGTGCCCTTAAGTGTGGAGTGATGTGCTGGTTGCAAGAAATAGATGTTGTGTGAAGGCTTTGAGAGAGCAATTTCAGATCTTCAGTAATTCTTATAGCACACTTAGAATGCTCTGGGGAAACTGATTCTTCCCAAATGTCATTCAGCCTTTGGTCAGACAGCTTTAAGCATTTGAGCTGTTTGGAATTCATTTTTACCAGCGACTGTTGGAAGTTGTAGCCTGGGCTCATTTAAAATTAGTTTGAGATCTCACAGGATGTCAAAATCTGCTTGAGACTGTAAATAATGTTTTATTGTCCATAGATAATTTGACTTAAATAATATATGCTGATGCTCTCGATTTCTGACTGTATTACAATGTAAATGACTGATGTATGTATTTCATATGTTTATATGTTTATTTTGTCTGTTGTATTATTTTTATGTTCAGTACCAGGCCACCCTTGAATATAGACAGTCGTGCCCTTGAGTTGTACCAGGTAATCAAATAAACAACCTCGCCCGAGGCACCAGAGGAGGGAGAGAAAGGGAAAACTAGGCAGAAACCATGGCAGGCAGAGGGCCCCCAACACACACAGAGTACACCAGCGGAAGATCTGGTCTCCTGAGGAGACAGTGAGGATTCCAACCGAGCAGCTTTGGAGGAGCACCTGTTCATTCCCACCTTAACTGGCAGGGCCACACACCAAGTGGAACTGAAGCATGCAAATGGCCAGTTCAGTGACAGACACCCACAGTAATATCCATTAGTTCCAACTTCTTTATTTAGTTAAATTCATCCTTGGAAAAGGCTTGATTAATTCATCTTACAGTAACCATTTCCATCGCACTGCACAATAAGAATTCCCAACATTTCATTTCACACATTGACGCTTTTTCAAAAGATGTGGTCCTACAGATTTTATACATAAACAATTCAGTCAAACTGACCTTGAAAGCATCTATGGTGACAAGATATACACGTTTAGAATCTAGCAAATAAGTTATTTTTGCAGTTTCATTCATTGTAAGCTGTATAAGCATTAACAGTTCAAACACAGGCGTCAGAACACTCACCAAGAGTTGCTTACCAATAGGCCACTGTACCATTGCGCACTACTTGCCATTGGGGCCACTGTACCATTGCGCACTACTTGCCATTGGGGCCACTGTACCATTGCGCACTACTTGCCATTGAGGCCACTGTACCATTGCGTACTACTTGCCATTGAGGCCACTGTACCATTGCGCACTACTTGCCATTGGGGCCACTGTGCCATAATGCACTACTTGCCATTGGGGCCACTGTGCCATCACGCACTACTTGCCATTGGGGCCACTGCCATCGCGCACTACTTGCCATTGGGGCCATTGTACCATTGCGTACTACTTGCCATTGGGGCCACTGTACCATTGCGCACTATTTGCCATTGGGGCCACTGTACCATTGCGCACTACTTGCCATTGGGGCCACTGTACCATTGCACACTACTTGCCATTGGGGCTACTGTGCCATCACACACTACTTGCCATTGGGGCCACTGTGCCATCACACACAATGCATTCATCTTCCTTTATAGAACTCTGTGGCTGACAGCGACATAAACTACAACATACAGTTCTAAAATGGCACTTAACACCAGAGTGTAAAGCAGGACACTCACTGAGGTTACAAAAAGGTTTGTATAGATGGATCAATAACAGAATTTTAACTAGTACTTAAAAACAGCTTCCACTGGGAAAAATGACTTACAGGTTCAGCACAGTTCTCCTTTAAGCAATGGATTGTTCAGACTTCATACAAAGTTATCCAAAGTAATGGGTTAAATGGGATAGATGGATAGACAGATAAACAGAAAGCGAGACACATAGACAGACACTGACTGTAAATGGATAGTCCCGTTCTAGGACTCAAGGCACATTACAGTTTAAAACAAAACGTTTTACCAAGAAAGGCATACTAAGCTGAGAACAGCTCGTTTCCAGAGATGTCCTGGAGGGAAAGGGTACAGGGAAGAAAATAAGGAAGTACGGCAATTCAAACAGCAGTGCAACACAGGGCAGTTGAGTGAACTGGAACAGTGCAAAGCAAGTAAACAAGGAAGGATCTGCAACAGGTGTAAATGAGTCTCAACAGACTAAATAACAAGAACAGCCACAGTAGGTGGGCAGCCCGAGTTAAAACACTGGGGGAGACAGGGCTGTGAATAACGAGGAGGGAATACGGAAAGGAAAGGTGGGCAAAGTAGAGAGCAAGGGAGAAAAGTAGGCAAGACGGAGGATGGAGAAGAGGGGGTGGGGATATGGAAGGGGGAGCAAGGGCCGACCTGCAAGGTGGTCATATATTATGGTTTTCAGCCCTGAGTTGGAGGAAGAGGAGCAGACAGACAGGGGAAGGCTAGGCCATAGTCGAGGGAGCCAGAAGGAGAAAGCAGACTGTCCAAACCTCAAACAAGACAGGCAAGCCAATATAATAAATAAGATATCAAAAGGAAAACAAAATCAAAATATAAAGGCAAAGGCACAGATATAAGTTCCAGCAGACAAAATATTGTTTTCAGTCTGACAAGGTCTGGCAAAAAAAGTCAGGCCTTTAGTCTTAGTTTTAAAACCCAGGTCAGAGTGAGCTGCTATTTACTGAATGACAACACTGCACAGTAACATACGCTAGAAAACTGCTGCTTGGAATGCAGTAATATTTACTGTTTGGTTCTTTTTTAACTGAAGTCCTGCAGTGATAGGTTTCATTTATAAACTTCAACCATGTTTATGGTGGCAATAAATAATGTATTTAGAGGCATGCAACTAACAGAAAGAAAGATGAGGGTTTGTTAGCCAAAGATGTTCTCCAGACTGTGACAGGCTTTCACCAGTGTTCTTATCTTTTAAATTCTGCTGTCAGACTTGGGTTTAAATACTGTATATTCAAATCACTGAATTTATTCAGAAGTATATGTTCGCTGTTTAACAGTTTACCATTCCATGCAGAAATTCACATCTCTGGTAATTAGCAGAAAGCACTGCTCTAATGGAGCCTCAGGTCAACATAACCAAACATGTTTTTTTTAACAAAAATTATTTCCATGTTCTGCATACAAGTCTGGTGATGCATACTTTAAGGATATTTCTGCGATGACTTGAATGATTTATCAGTCATGCATATTGCATCTATTTTAAAGTCCTTGACTTTACTTCCCTTCAGACAGGCCTCAGCCAACTGTGACCGTCCTAGCTTTTACCCTTCAGAAAAAAGGGAAAATATTAATTGGAGACTAAGCATGGCTAAACCCACGGGGCTGAGTAGGTCTGTTAGATATGAAAAGGCTACTTACTTGTAACCATGGTTCTACTACTAGTATTTAGTTCACATCCACTCTTGCCTAATTTCCACAGAGCATTTGCTCAGTCACTAGAAGAAGTCTTTAAGCTTAAGTCCTCCAATTTCCTAATCCCATGTCCTCTGGTCTCTGCCCCCACTGCTCTCGGATTCGGACACTGGAAAAAAGATCCCGAAGAGCAAGCTTGCTTAGGGACGGGAGACCTTCTGGAGAGAGGCACTTCAGGACACCTACAAACCCTTCCACAGGCAAGAATCCAGGCACTCCCACATGCGAAGCACAGGGCCCATCACTGCTGGCACGATACAAAGGGCTACCTCTGAGCAGGATCTCTTTTCAAGAATGTCAGCCAAGGGGTAGAAAGTGGGCTTCTGACTTCCTTCCAAGGACCATTCAGGGATGTGGACATCCTATCCAGGACTTCAGCAATGACAACTCAATGGGGAAACAGACTGATGAGAGATCTCAATCCCAGTCACAGGACCCTTCCTCATGAGCCAAGGACTCTACTGACTGATCAGTATCCAAGTCCAGGTACACTGAATCTGGACACTTCCTGGGAGAGTGGACAACCAGCTTGGGTGTGGTGACCACTACAGACAACATTCTGCCTGGCAGTCCTTAAACTTGCCAGGGGTTGTGGTTGGGGTCCAAAGACCCAAATATACGTAAATGATGGCACCTGGGGTGTTGGCTCACTGATGATGGTTTGGCGACTGGCTGGGGGCATTCGGTGGCTGCTGCTGCAGTGGATGTGCGGTGTACTGGGACTTTGTGTGGTTCAACAGTCAACAGTGCCAAGTCAAGTTATGCTGGAGGCACTCACCATGTTATCACTGTTGGAAGCCCAATGATAGGGATGAGAACTAAGATAAGATAAATCTCGACCACTTGCGTTGGTGATACTGATGCCATAAGCGGGATTGAGTTTGGGATCTAGACCAGTGCAGCTCGTAGGGAAGTTCACTCAGTGGAGGAAGCACGTAGTGAATGGCTTTGAATTCCAGGGCAACAGCTTGACTAGTGGAACAATGGGAGTCAGCTGCACCAAATGCTCTCCAGGACTCAACCTGCTACCCAGTGACTTTGCTGATGGCTGCCGAATAGGCTGAAGACTGAGTCTGCCTATCTGGGAAGAGTTTAGGCCAGTTGAGGTGTCCGAAGTGACTAAGGTGATCGTAGAGTTGAAGCACGTTTTGTGAACTGGACCAAGCCCCGACATGGTTCTTAATGGGATGTGTTGAGGTTGTTGGCCCAGTGTTTGCCAGGATTGTCAGGTGCTCGATGGCGGAGGGGGTTCTCCCAGTTGCTTTGAAAGAGGCACTGGTTAGGCCCCTCCTGAAGAAATCTTCTCTCGACCCTGATGTCCTGGTGAATTACCGTCCTATCTCCAACCTGCCTTTTTTGAGCAAGGTTGTTGAGAAGTTGATGGCTCAACAGCTCGAGGATCACCTGGCATCCTCTGACATTTATGAGCCATTTCAGTCAGGTTTTCGGGCCAGACACAGCATGGAAACAGCTCTAGTGAGGGTGCATGATGATTTGCTCAAGGCTAGAGACAGAGGAGACAGGTCAATTCTTGTACTCCTCGATCTCTCCTCAGCTTTTGACACTGTGGATCACGTTGTGTTATTGGATCGGCTCTGTGAGTTTTGTGGACTCATCGGTACTGTCATCAGGTGGTTTGAGCCCTATCTCTCAGACAGGATGCAGCGGGCAGTGATGGGGAATTTCTTCTCCTCCCGAATGCCTCTGTCTAGTGGAGTGCCACAGGGCTCGATCCTGTCACCGATGTTGTTCGCAGTGTATATGCTGCCCCTGGGTGAGATCATTTGACAATACAGTGTGGAGTTTCACTGCTATGCGGATGATACCCAACTGTATTTGTCATTTGCTCCAGGAACATCAGGAGCTGTGGATGTGCTTAATGTCTGCCTGGCTAAAATCAATGACTGGATGGCTGGCAGCTGGCTGAGACTCAGCCCGGCTAAGACGGAGGTGCTGGTGATCGAGCCAAGTCATAGGAGTGATAGACTGCTGTCCGGGGCGGCTTCTGGTCTTGTGCTGGGATCTGCTCTGTTGACAGTTTCCACGAGGGTGTGGAATCTGGGCATGATTCTTGACAGCAGGCTGACCTTTTGAAGATCAGGTGTCATCTGTTGTCAGTAGTGGTTTTTACCATCTACGGAACATTGCCTGGATTAAGCCCCTCGTTCAGCCCGAGGATCTGCCGATGCTGGTACATGCCTTTGTCTCCTCCAGACTCGACTACTGTAACGCTCTTTACTTCGGGGTCACAGGAGGGACCCTTCTCAGGCTGCAGCTAGTGCAGAATGTGGCAGCTTGATTATTGACTGGCCTTTCTAGGCTTAGTCATGTGACCCCTGTCCTGCGCACTCTGCACTGGCTGCCAGGCAGGTGGAGGGTCCTTTCCAAGGTGGGGCTTCTCACCTACAAGACCCTAAACACACTTGGCCCTGGCTATCTGTCTGAGATTCCTAACACCGGTGACCTCTGCCCACTCCCCCCGTGCCTCTTCGAGGGGCCTCCTGGCTCTTCCTAGGGTACAGCTCAAGACTTCTGGGGATCGTTTTTAGTATCTCTGAGCCGTCCCTGTGGAACACTTTACCATCTGCAGTCCGGGAGGCCCCTTCGGTGGAGGCTTTTAAGCGGAGGCTGAAGGCACACCTTTTTGGCCTGGCGTTTAATGAATCCTGAATTTTATTATGTTGCCTGGTCCCAATTACTTCATTTTTACTTGCTTTATGTGCTAACTGTATTTATACTATTTTATATTTATGTTTTTAACATTTATTTTATTGTATGGTGAGGCACCCAGAGCCCCCGAGATTGGGCGCCATAAAAATAAATTTGCCTTGCCTTGGACCTGATGCTCCAGCATCAGTATTGACCAGAGTCAGGGGGTCTGGGTATGAGCCAGTCAAAACCAGCAGGATCACCCTAGCCCTCTGAGGCTGTGCTGGTTCCTGCAGGCACTAATGTGGCAGACAAGGTCTGCTTTGTCGGGCAGCATTGAATGTTTACCTAAGATGGGACAAATTAGGTAGCTAGGTGGCCAATGGCCATTACAAAAAATGGTTTGGCTACCAGATTCTGAAAGTTAGTGGCCAACTAGCCATCTGCCCACAAAGCGATTTCCCTCCCACAGTGGCAGTAATGCTGAATAGAATCTTAAAAATGATGGCTGCTAAAAAGTTTGGTTTGACTATCAGATTTTGACAGCTAGCAGCCAACCGGCCACCAGCCCACAAACTAACTTGTACCATCCTTTGTTTACCTTTATTGTGCTCTCCCCCAACCCTATCTGACATCCCCATAACCAACTGCAGCTCTGCTCAGGGCTGGTCGAGATACCCATATACAGTATCTCCAAAGCTTTCAGTTGCCCTCTAGAACTATGAAAAGAGGACCCAGCCAGAGCTAAGCTCTGAGGGTTTCAAGGTGGATGGGAGTTGGGGACTGAGTTTGGACTCTTCAGAGAGACTGCAGAGAAACCTGTGGGTGGACCAGAGATCTATCTGCCTCCCATGCAAAGTCTGCACCCCTGCTCAAAAAATATAAGCATCAGAATATCAAAGCTCACTCTGCCACCACTTTGATTTACAGGCACTCTGGACCAAATTTTCACCCTCTTGGATGCAGCAGGTTCCATTCTTTGATTTGCGATAGCTGGTGGTTTCCAACAGCATTAAGTACACAGAAACATAGAATCTGACGGTAGATAAGAACCACTTGGCCCACTCAGTCTGCCGATTTTTACCTGCCTATATGGTCACCATAGACCCTACTTGGTCTCCGCCCCCTACCCCCGCTAAGATTCCCTTGTACCTATCCCATGCTTTCTTGAATCCTACCACCTCCACTGAAGACTGTTCTAGGCATCCACCAGTCTTTCAGTGAAAAAGTACCTCCTCACGTCTCTCTCTTGAATTTACCCCCTTCCAGCTTTATTGCATGTCCCCTTGTCCTCGTGCATCTTTTCCTCTGATATATATTCCCCTCCTGCACTATATTTACCCATGTGATGCATTTATAGATCTTTATCATATCCTTCCCCCTTCCCTCCTCTCTTCCAGGGTGTACATACTGAGGTCCTTCAGCCTCTCCTCATAGGGCTTCTGATGCAGCCCCTGCACCACTTCAGTTGCCCTCCTCTGGGCAGTCCCCATCCTATCTATGTCTTTCCTGAGATGTGGTCCCCAGAACTGGACACAGTACTCTAGGGGAGGTCTCAACAGCGATCTATATGGAGACAACACCACCGCCATCCTTCTGCTGGTGATATCCATCCCTATGCACACCAGCATCCCAATGGTCCTACCAACTGCTTTGCTGCACTGCCTCATCGCCTTGAAGTTATCAGACATGATTGCTCCCAGGTCCCTTTCCTGTTTGGTGACCATCAGTACCTCTTATCCAATTTTGTACTCTGTCTCTGGCTTCCTGTGTTTTAAGTGCATGATTTTGCATTTTTTCACACTGAAACCCAGCTGCCATGCCCTTGACCACTCTTCAGAGTTTCCCAGGTGTCTGCAGTTCAACTATGGACTCATCTACCAAAAGTGACTAAGAGGCTATTTGCATATATCCACCTCCTGCTGTCATAAGCACTCAGTCGTTAGGGTAACAGTGGTGGAAAAACAGGCAGCGTTACTGCAACAAGACCTGGCATTGCATTACTGTTACCCTGATGTCGCAGCACTCGTGATGACAGGAGGCAGCTTTATGTGAATAATCCCTAAGTCAACCTTGTCTAGCTGACTTAGGTTCCTGCCTGCATGCGCAGGTGGACAGTGGATCTATTGCTCCCTCATTCCTGTGCCAGGGGACAATGCAGACCCTTTGAAAACTGCTCTGGAAGCAGCGAAAGCCATGGAAAAACCTTTAAAAAAATTACCGTCAGTGCGATTTACCTAATCGAGAGCTATAGGTCCTGTGTTTTTGCCAGGTGAATGCTGATAGTTCCCCTTTAATTCTTGAGAGGTGGAATTATGACCCAGTCTGAGGATACAGACCTGGATTCCTGGCTCAAAAGGGCGCTCCCAAGTGTTAAAAAATCACTTCCTCGCCTTTCTGGAGAGAATACTCCTGGAAGTGCCATTCTCGGTACTCTCAACCCCCCCACCGTGGTACAGGCTTCCTACATAGGAAAGCAATGGGGTTCTTGCTGGAGGAAATGTGGGGGAAACAAGCAGGTCCCATACACATTTTTTGGTCTGCCCACGGTTCCTCACTTACTAAAGAGAGACAAAGTCCTGCTGTCAGCAAATACATATTTCTATGCCTCCCCTCACAGCCAACATAGTTCTACTGAATATACCTCCTAGGGGAATGCTACTTCGAGGTAACTAGAATATTGCACAATATGTCGTTGGCTATATCTTGCAAGGTTATAACCAGGCTCTGGCTTCAGCAGACCATTCCCACCCTCCGGTATTGGGTGGATATTGTTAACAGGCTTTATCTGTCAGTGTGGCTGAGTTGGTAGCACATCCGCCTCTGGACCAGAAGGTCGTGGGTTCTCGTCCCACACCGGGATTGGACTTGCACCTAAAAATCGCTGGCATCCGAGTGCAGTATTGGGGGGTGCTGTACTGCTGGGGTGTGCCGTCCTTCGGATGAGACATTAAACCGAGGTCCCTTCTGCCCATCCTGTTGTTGTCCTGGTGGGCGTCCAGGTGGAAGTAAAAGAACCCAGGGCACTCTTCGCAAAGAGTAGGGAACATTCCTGGTGTCCTGGCCAACATTCCCCTTCCCATAAACCAGTTCATGCAATTATCCAGGCTGTGTGTGGGTGATGATGTGCGATATGGCCACCACCACACATTCAGTCACTTCACTACCAGTCTAGCATTGCTTGTAAAGCACTTTGGGATATACTGTGTATGAAAAGCCCTATATAAATGCTGATTCTTCTTCTTCTTATGCAAGGAACAACTGATTTTCTCCCTCAGAAATTGTGTACAGCAATCCTTGACACCTGGCAACTATGGATATTTCACGTTGTGACTACGGATCCATTGTTGTTCCATGACATTTGGACTTATAAAATGGTACATGGACACCAGCACTGAACTTTTTGTGCCCACACCCGTCTGTTTATTGGACACTTGGACTCCGTTTGATATTTCTTATGACAACCACAGTGACCAAACTGATATGCCTGGGTCGCTGCAGTCTTGCTTTCCTCAATTCCGACTGTTATTATTACCACTGTCACTCACGTCATGCTCTGCTTCTTACTGTTACGTATGATGAAGTTATTATCACTGCAGTATTGCAATTGTCTGTCTTTTTCATTCTCTTTGAAAAACTCAATAAAAATGTTGAAATATAAAAACAAAACAAGCAGACATTTATTTTAGCAGAGAAGAAAACATCAGTTACCCTGACGAGTGTGATTCTGAAGATGTATGCCGCTGTCCTTCGTACTGCTGTACCATCGCTCGTACACTCCAGTATGGATTCTCAATTTCTTCGTCAAAGCTGCTGTTTCTGTAGAAAAGGAAGAGCAAATCATAGTGTTGGTATCATACGTTAGAGAGAAACATGCAAAACAAAAACTACTCCCCCCACTTTTTTTTTTTACAGTTGTCTAGTTCTTGCTTTTATCTTAAAAGTCCCCAAAGTTATAAGAATGGGCAGATGACATATGCATAAGACAGGGCTCCAGATGGGCCTTTCTTCTTCTTGGATGAAAATATTACTTAGGTTGTATGTAACAAGCCACAACAGGGTGTGTATTATGTAAAAACCAAGGCATGACTGGGGGGGGGGGGGAGATTAATGTACCGAGTGGTGGGATGGAGTCCTGGGTCTGAAGGGCGAGGGACTTCAACCAACTCGAGGTACATCAACACAGCATAATCCCCCCGATGGACTTGCCTTATTCCATTTATAAAATGTTTACTAATATTATTTTTTTAGGAATGTAGCAGTGTCGTAATTTGGTGCCGTATCTTTAAATGGCTGCCTTTACAGTATTAGCATAAAGCAGGGGTTAGGCTGCAGCTGGTACACTGTACTAGTTGGGTACAGTTACACTGCAAGAAAGTGGTTTATTTTGTTGTTTCAAATAGGTATTACTGACTTTTAACTTTCTGCACTTGCCATGTGATCTGTGAGACTAAGATGAAGCTTGGGCTGTGCTTCCTGTTCTGTCCATGTGATCTGAGTCACACCTGGTAGCCTAGTCTATTGATTAGATGTCATGTGCCCTCATTCAGGTACATTAATGAACAGCTGAGATTCAAGCAGGCAGAGAGATTGAGCTGTCCTTAGTTTGCTTCTAGGTATATAGATATTTGATTAGCTTTTACAGCAATGTTTGCAGACATTTTTCTGATGGTTTAGCAATGTATGGTTTGGATTTGTAAGTAGGAAGCACTCATGTTTCTTTAAAGTTGTTGGATGGATCTCCTTTACAGTTTGTGATTCCTGAGCAAGTTTGCAGGGGGGAGGGCACTTTTTTAATTTGTATGATTTGTTTTTGATGTTGCTGTGTTTGACTTGCACTGTGTCCTTTTTGACCCTGAGGATATGTAATTAGCATACTGACCTTTTGGACCCCAACTGGTTGTGCTCTCGATTAAATCCACCCCATCATGTCTTCTAAGCAGGAGCATATGCCAAGTTAACGCAACCATGTGATGGGGGTCCTGACCAATGAGGAGTCAGAATGGACAGACACCTCTTTTATAAAGAGATTTAATGCATGGTCAAGAGACGTCTCTCGGCCAATGAAATTGCTATACTTTTTCTTGCTGTTTCATAAAGCAAATTAAGAAGACACAGCAATTAAGGAAGATCAGCTTCATTCATGACTGAAATTCCCATTCCTAACATTATACTGCATAAAGCTCCCCAAAAGCTCCCCTATGAGACACTTCGTGTGACTCTGTAATTGCCTCCCCTGACTACCACTTGTCTCCTAGGGACTGAGACACCTATCCTGTGACCCTCTGGTTGTTCCTGCTCGTCTTTCTTCCTTGCTTGTACTCCCTATCTCTCCCCCCTCCATCTTTAGCTCTCTAACCCTCCCCACTCCTCACCCTCCTTGTTTTCCACCTCTGTACTTGTACCCCTTCTAGGCCCCCTTACAAAAATCATCACTTTGATTTGCATATTCCTACTACACTGTATTGTATTTTGCACATATATTGTATATTGTCTGTAAATGCTATTTATAATTGCTGCTTTTTATCTTCTACTGTTATTGCTCTCATTCCGTTGTACTCTACACATTGTTGTTTAAACTCTCAATTTTCCTGTTTTATTTTTTTTAACACTGTCCTTTTGTTATGCTTCTGAACCCAGGTCCGCCTTGCAAATGAGTTTCCACTCAATGGTGTTTTGCCTGGTTAAATAAAGACTGATTGAGTGATTGAAAAGCACCAAATCCATGAGAAAAAAAAACTTTTCAGGTTACCACAAATCTCACTTTAGCACTGACTCTTTGTGAAAATCAGTCCTCCTATGTCTTGATGGGATTCTAATCCATATTATAGAAGCACAGATTTTGTAGTCAGAAAACGACCACAAGGCCCATCTAGTTTGCCCTAACCCTGTTACTTTTAACTTATGTTACTTAGGTGTGTGTGTGTGTGTGTGTGTGTGTGTGTGTGTGTGTGTGGTTGCAAGTGACTCTTTACAAATAAATTTCATTTTCCTGTACTGTACCTTGCATCTTGCATGCCTGGGGTTCTGGGTTTCTCTTTGTTCTTAACTAGG
Source organism: Neoceratodus forsteri (assembly GCA_016271365.2). Taxonomy (NCBI): domain Eukaryota; kingdom Metazoa; phylum Chordata; order Ceratodontiformes; family Ceratodontidae; genus Neoceratodus; species Neoceratodus forsteri. Next base: position 134,784,645 of record JADMNL010000034.1, read on the forward strand.
GTAAATCCATCATACTGTGAAGCATAATGGGTGAGAGGGATGTGCGGGCTGCATGTCTGGTCTCTCATGTGAGACTACGGGGGGGTCTGCTGATAAGATAGCAATAGGTGTTGAAATTAAATTATTTACTGGTTTTGTTCACCAGGTTAAGTGCACTAGACGCAAAAAGGCCTATTTCCAGGCATGACCTGGAATAATACAATAAAATAAAAAAGAATGGCAACATGATAATACAAAACAATGGCACTACAACAATACAAGACAGGGTAACATGACTACAGTTGATAAATTGACAGCTTCAACAAAAAGCAGAGCACACTAAGCCCAGCAGCTATAGTACAACCAGGTATACCCAAGACCAGCCTAGATATAACAGAGAGCAAATATGGCGGCAACCGCAGTCACAAGAGGTAGAGGATAGCATCAGTACACACTAGGGCATGGGGCAATAAATGTTCACTCCACAAACGGTAGCAGTGGTAAATAGAGAATAACAGATAAGCAATTGTGTGTTATGGATTTTTTTTTTGCACACCCGAGGAGTGTGATGACCCATAAACCTCAAGAGCGAAGCTTGAGAGGTTGATGAGGTCATCACACACAGAGGTGGTGTAAAGCAAATACATAACACACACAGTTGCTTATTTTTTATAATTACTGGTGCAGAGTTTGTTAAGGTCTCAGTCTGTCCCCTACCTGCAGGCAGACACACACGCACACACACACAAACACAGTCTAACAGCAGACACTGTCTCTCTCAGACACACACACACACACACAGGAAACTTTCTTTTTTTTGTATATTTTTGTTAAGAAAATGAAACTGCGTACTGCAAGGAATCAGTCAGATTTGTGAGTACGCCGGGTCAGGCAGAAGCTCCAACAAAGCGCGACAACGGCCGTCTGTGAGCACGCTGGGTCAGCAGAAGCCTCAACCGAAGCGTGACCACTTCAGGATCAACCAGATAACTTTTTTTTTTAATTGTTCACCCCTAAAGGCAGGATTAATCTGATAATAAAAATAACTTACTACAGCCGGGTAGGATTACAGTACTTCAAGGAGAGTAGGCTGTTGATTGCGATGGGGAATTTTGCCGCCATGTTTTACGATATGTTTGGCCCGCCCACAGAGGGAGTAAGGGCCAATAATGGTCCACGCCACAGATGAGTGACAGTGCTACTGAAAGGAAGTTTTAAGAAATGCCGTAATAACTCGATTTCGAGTTATTACGGCATTTCGGAGACCCTGAAAACAAGTTGATAAAGGGGGTCACCAGTAATTTATTTTATTTCTTCAGTCTAATTATATAAGATAATTAAGTACAGGAACAACTACTAAAGAGAAGCAGGAATACCTTAAGAACCATCTGAAAGTGCAGGTGACTGGGAGCAAACCTTGCAGTAGAAGGCAGGAAGTTCCAATATCTGGGAGTATGAGAAGCAAAGGCAAGCGGACCTATTCTTATAGCACATCTGCGTTCTTGGAGTAGAGAACAGCCCATGGATCTCAATTGGCAGGCTAACATACTAAAATGCCAGCAGAATAGGCCTAATGGTCTTTCCTGTCTGCTCGTTTGGTCAGCCCCCACCCTGGGTGCTGACCTTGCTGTCCCCCTCGCCTTCTCTGGCTTCTCCCTTCCCAGTTCCGGATATTCTTGCTGCATTGGATTTTGCTTCCTGAACCCTTCCCCTGTACCTGTCCCACCCCTCTTGAACCCTCCACTGTCTCTGCCTCCACCAGCCCCTAGGTAGTGCATTCCATGGCTCTACCACCTCTCAGTGAAGTAGCACCTCCTCCTTTCTCCCTGAATCTTCCCCTCCAGCTTCCACCCATGCCCTCTAGTGGCCCCCTCCTCCTTCCTTCGAAGCACCCTCACTGTTCCTCCCCTATTTACCCTCTTCATGTACTTGAAGACCTCTATCATGTCCCCCCGGTCCCTTCTCTCTTCCAAAGTGTACATATTTAGCTCTTCGAGCCTCTCCTCATAGGTCCTGTCCCCCAAGCCCCAAATCATTTTGGTTGCCCTCCTCTGGACCCTCTCCAGGAGGTTAATGTCCCTCTTTAAGTGCGGCCTCCAAAACTGCACGAAGTACTCCAGGTGCGGCCTCACCAAGCAGTTATACAGAGGGAGTATCACTTCCCTCCTTCTGGAGGTGATCCCCCTAGCGATGCATCCCAGCATCCTGTTGGCCTTGGCTGCTGCCCTCCTACAAGTCTCAGAGTTGTTCATCTTGACATCCACCACCACCCCCAGGTCCCTCTCAGCCATTGAGACTTGAGGCTGCCGCGGAATACTCAAAGTGATCAGCTGGCACACCTGGGGGATCCTTTTCATAGCCATTTATCCGCAAAGCCCATGAGAAAAGAGTGTTTTTCAGCCTGGGATAGACGGCCCAGGCCAGTGTAGAACAGGCAGTGGGCAGTGGTGAGCAAGCTGGAGGGGGATGCAGCAGTTCTGGAGCCAGGGCTCGCACAGTTTCACTCAGACTTTACAAAAACAGAATTCCGTCAACATGAGTGTCTCCACAACATCGGCAGCATGCTGTAATTTTAAATCACTGTATGAAGAATTGTAGGCTACAGCTCCCAAAAATGGATCTGATGTACATGTGGAACTACCTGCAAAGTTAGTACAGTGTTCATTACAGAGCCCCCCGCCCAATTCCTTGTAAAATATATGGTACGTGCCTGCACCATTCCCAACTTTGCGTTGTCAATGTGATGATTTGGGGGGGCAGAGCTGCAGTGCTTGGCGGCTGCTCGGCTCAATATAGGAAGTTACAAGTGCAGCATTTTAAGTCAAATATTTATTTATATCGTGGACAAAAAAAAATACTATTTAGGCTGAATTAGCTCCCCCAGCAGTCAATTCCTTAGCGTGAGTTGCCTGCTAGAGATCACAGTTGGTGTCAGCTGCAGTTTAAGACTTTGCTAGATCAGGGGTGCTGCGGAGCAGCAAACGTGGCAGACACTTCTCAGCAGAGCTCTAATATGCTCATGCTTTAAACTTTAAAAAAGCAATTTTTTTTTAGCAACTATGATTTGGAGTTTGGGTGTCCCAGCTGAAGCCTAGAACCGGGAATGCTATGGAGCCAAAAACAGACCGGAAACAATCACCACATGGGCCGGATGTCTTCCTTTTGCAACAATCAGCACTGAAGGGCCGGGGCCCACACCGGCCGATGAACCAAGTGTAAGAAAGCTCCCGGCCACATATATAATCCCCATGCTTCAGAAAATTCAAGCAACATGGGAGGAGATGAAAAAAAAAACGTCTAGCAACAAAACAAAATAAGCTAAATGACTTTGAAACATGCATTTTGGACAACTCCAAGGCTATTCAGGACTTTACATGGGAGGCAGAGTGCCAGAGGGAGATGTATGCCCTGGTGGTAAAAGACCTGCAGTTCCTCAAGGGAAAAGCTGAATCACTGGAAAATACACAGCGTCAAGCAAATGTTAGAGTGATTGGCTCCCCCCATGCCTGGCTAGCAAAACCAAACTATCACAACATACAGAACACCTAATCTTTACTGTCCTTTGCTTGCTGCCACCAGATTCCACAATAAAAGTTTCAAAAGCGTTTGCCAAGCCTATGCAACACAGACCATGTGGAGGAGACTCTCCGAGACCACTGATGGCACTCTTCTCTCTCTCCTGAGTAGAGGCATGACTCCCCCCCGATATCGCCTCCCAGACAAAGGAATGCAAAAAGGATCTACAAGACGTTTAATAAAAAACCTGCTGGAGTAAGGAGTGGGAATGCAGTGGTTGTTCCCAATTAGGGTTCAGGACCGTGCTCACAATAAAACTCACTTCTTCACAGACCCTATATCAGCAGCAGCTCCCACTGAGTTACTGATGTCCAAAGCCACTGAGGAGTCACCCGAGCAAACAGAGGACACGTGATGATGACGTAGCCAGTGCAGCATAACAACATTGTTGAAGGGATGGCTTTCCATCGACAACAATGTTCCATAATACACCATATAGACTTTGTCAGCAGAAAAGGACCACTTGGCTCTCCCAGTCTGCCCAGATGTTCCCCGCCTGTTCTGTCTCCGCAGACCCTAACTCTCCAGTGTCCCACCCCAACTTATTTACCAGTATTCCCTTATGCCTATCCCATGCATGCTTGAAACCCTCCACTGTTTTCATCCTTACTACATCTGGTGGCAGTCTGTTCCAGGCATCTACCACTCTTTCATTGAAGTAGTATTTCCTCACATCCCTCCTAAACTTCCCCCTTCTAGCTTTGTTGCAAGCCCTCGTTCTTTTATTTATTTTTTTTTGAAATCACTCTTTAGTCCCCTACATCCTGCAGTCCCGACCCTTCGGGACCGCCAAGGAGTCATCCTCCTGCCTCGCTTGCCCTACCCCGACCTACCTCTCCAGTCTCCATGTACCTGTGGCTTTCCCCCCAGGTGGGGCTGAAGTGGGGCAGGCAAGCATCCCGACACTTACGTCTCGTCGGACTGGAGGTAGCGGGCAGGCGAGGGCATATTGGAGGCATGCTCCGGGCGCTCCTTCTTCCTCGGTACTGCAGGCGTTTTCACATTTTTCCTGTGGGGGAGTGGCACGCACCCTACACCAAGGCATCGCTGCCGGCATCGCCACTCCCTCTTCCCTCTATATCTGCTCTGCGCATGTCGTGCCACCAGCTTCCGCCAGAGGCCATTCAAGCACAGAGCACAGACCCCCCTCCCTCCCAGGAGAGGAGAGCTGTCCTCCGTACGTTCAATCCTCCCCTTCCCCTGCCTACCCCCAAACTCACTTCCAAACCCGGGTCGCCGGCATGGTGCGAGGTGTGGCGTCCAGTGCCTCAACCCTCAGCGCCACCGGGCCTGCTGTAGTCCTCTTGTTCTGTTGCACTTCCTCATTTGAAACAGGCTCCCCACCTGTACACTGTTCACTCCCTTGAGGTACTTGTAGGTCTCTGTTATGTCCCCCCTCTTCTTCCTCTCCTCCAGGGTGTACATGTTGAAATCCCGGAGTCTTTCCTCATCTGCTTTCCCATGCAACCTCTGCACCATTTTAGTTGCCATCCTCTGGACTGCCTCTGCCCCTGTCTTTTCTCAAATGTGGCCTCCAGAACTGGGTACAATATTCCAGGTGTGGTCTCACCAATGATCTATACAGTGCTATATATCTGTTCAGCCACTAGAGGGCAGTAACCCACTTAGCATGGATCCCTGTCTAATGTAAACAGCTCCCAAGGTTCAAGTAACCTCTGCAGTGTCTGTCAGGCATTCCGTATGTGTTGTGGATGACACATAAATGTGATGCTCTGCGTCAGGGCTTCAATTATACATTCATTTGGTACTCTGAGCGCACCAAAAGTAGTAGGCGGAACACTAATTTCGGATAGCCAGTATTCTATTTATAATACAGGCTTTAAAATTATATACAATATGTATTTCACAATGCATGCAATAGCACAGTAGAGCGGTGTTTAGCCTGAGGCAGTATTCTGTGTTTGTGAATTCAGTTTGAAACATCAAATGTGACCCTCAATTGTAAGAATGCTTTTGACATTTGTGTAACGGCTGCCTGGATAGCAGAAAGCAAACTTGTGGGTCTTCGTCTTTTCTGGTCTAGTGTTTCCTATGCTCCTCCTTGAAAACTGAGCTTGGGTTTCTATCACAGGCAGGTTTTCCTCTCCTTTAAGGATAAATGCGATGAACCTGCGAGTAATTTTTCCCAGTTGAAGAAGCGGATTTTCAAATACTGGTTCAATTCCTACTGTTCAACCTATACAGACTTTTTAGTTATCCCAGCAGGATTCCTGATTTACACACTGGTGGTAAGTACCATTTTGGAACTTTATGATGCAGTTTATGTTCTTGATAAACTCCTCCATTGTTGTCACAATGTATTTGCATCCTGCTACACAACTCCGTGGTTGGAAAGGACATAAACTACATCATACAGTTCTAAAATGGCACTTAGCACCTGAGTATAAATTAGAACCATCCCCACTGCGGTTACCAAAAGAACTGTATAGATTAAACAATAGCAGAACCGGAAGCAGAACTTAAAAATCAGCTTCTATTAAGAAAAAACTACTTACAGGTTCAGTGCAGTTCTCCTTTAAAGGGGTGGGAAGCACTAGAGCAATTCTTCCCTTCCCCTTTAATGCCAGAATCATAATGAAGACAAAACATTACTGGGTTTACAAACACATTACAGTGACACCAAACCTCATGATGGTTACGGGGGTGGCAAACTACAGAGGGTCCGTTGGTCATTTACTGTCTCATGAAGCCTACATTCATGTGAAAACTCTTTACATATGTCCAAAGCCACTGATCTTTACTTTTCCCAAAAAAACTGTTAACATTTCGGAATCTGAACAGCCTATACACTACAAAGAATCTCCCAGATTTCGGCATTTTCTACTGGAGCAGTAAATTTATATAACGTGTATTTTTCTGTAAATTAGCTCCTGTATTGCTTCACATTTTTATTTAATTGACCTACAAAGCCCTACATGGACAGGGACACTGTTACTTGCAAGATCTCATTTGTCCCTACCACCCCTCCACTCCTCCGACGAGGGATTGCTAGAGTTCCCAGGGTTCGACTTAAAACTTCGGGGAACGGTTCTTTTGCCTTTGTGGCCCCTACCCTGTGGAACTCTCCACCTCGTCGGGTGAGGGAGTGTCTGACCATTGAGAGTTTTAAGACTGCGTTAAAAATATACCTTTTGAGCATGGCCTTCCCAGAATGTCCTTAGCACTTTAGAACTGTTATTACAAGCTGCTAGTGTATAATCAGATTTTTAAATATTTATGGTTTTTAAATTTTGGTGTTGGTTTTAACTAATATGATTACATTTGTGTGTGTTTAAATACTGTACAAGTGCTTTGATCAATCCCGTGGAATTGCGCTTTTTAGAAATAAAACTGATTTGATTTGAATTTTAATTTGCTGAATATTTAGTTTTTGTTATTCTAAACATTTATACACATAATGAAGGCTAGACAGTAGAATCTTGGTTACATCTGGAAATTAGACAAGCAATCCCTGGTGCAATCCCAGAATTACACATCTAGAAAATGGAATTTCATAACTTTAATCAATGCAAATCAGCGGCCTTGCATATGTGATTTGATAATACTGCATTTAGTCTTCTGAACACGCGAGCTTCGTTTCCTTACCTCCGACACTCCTGCCTGTATCTGAACATATCCCGACCTGATCGGGACACATCTTGCCGGACATCCGCCAAGGCAGTTACAGCATTCTGCGCCATGGCCGTCGCTGACAGAGGTCTGTGATTGGCTGAAGGAGCCACCTGGCTGTTCCCCACAGCAGCAGCTGACTTCTGAATGCTCGCTCCTGCTGGCCGCAGATGGCTTGAAATGAGCCGCTAATGCAAGTATCAACCTCATCGTCGATTTCAGGTTTCCATCCACTATATCTGTTAAAAGGAACAAAAGGGAAACATCTACAACTGCATAATACTGTCACTGTAAAACAGTAAATTTCAAAGAAAGTTGCACAATTTGGCAACCAGCTGTTAGCTAGTACCCTTCAGTTTGAATCTCGGTAGTTGATTTTGTTGTCCTTGAAAGGTGTCGGACTGGCAGCACTGGAGACTGAAGCCTTTGATTTGTCTACATGACAATTACCGTGAGACAGAAAAAGAAACGGCAAGGCACATACTACCCTGGGAGTTGTAGAAAGACTGAGGGATTCACTCCACAGGCAGTACGTTGAGAAGTCTTTATTTCTAACTGACAATAGTGCTAGAATGGTGGGACAAGATTCAGTAGTGCTCCATATGTCACCCCATTTCACCCGATGGGTGTCGTGCAATGTGGAGCACTGTGCCTCCTTGTTTTACATGCCAGCACTACTGCAAGCTGGAAATAAAGATTTTTGAAGATATTGACCATGGACAGAATCCTGCAGTATTGCTGCAACTCCAGGTTACTGTGTGCTGTGCTGTTTCTTTTTCTGTCTCTGTGTTATTTTGCACAGAGAATCATGCCAGTTCCAATAAGCTGCCCTATTTTTCTGCCTGTGCCTAAGATAGGTACAGCACTACTCACCAGCAAGTCAAAGTACAAATCACACACACACACACACACACACACACACACACACACACTCACACACACACCCTGCCCAATAAATCTGCTTCAACCCTGCCTAGAAGGGACCGTCTCCAGTTGGAGAGAAGGCAGTTCAGATTCAATGTCCATTCTATCCCTGGCCTCTGTGTGGGGCTGCTAAAAAGAGTGCCCATACAACCAACTGTGCCTCGTTTATGACATGGTCAGTTGTGCTTATGCCAAATACTGACACTGTAGTGCAGCGCTGGGGGAGGGGGGCTGCACTGTTTAGGTACCTTATGAAACACTGATCCGGGGTCCCATCTGCCCAGTTCTAGTGACTGTCCCGGAGACAGAGTCCCCAACTCTGTTAGGACAACTTTGAAAAATACATTATTTAGAAACAATTCAGCTTATTTTTCAGATTTTGTTTTCTGTAATTCTCACCCTTATATCTTTATCACTAAGGATATTTGCATAAAAACAGGATTCCTACGCAGTCTGCTCTAGCTGCTTGTCTGAAGCTGATATCAAAATTTTGTCTACATCACAATCCGTTGCTGTTGAGAAAATTACTGTATCATAAAAAGGGAAGTATGATGTCATTTGTAGACAAGCAGCCAGTCAAAGTCTACCCAGCAGTGCCAGGGGTTCTTTAAAGATACCGTGGCATGCATGATATCCCTTACATCCTTCAAAAAGCTGTACACCAGCCTAATCCCAGATTCATGAAATTGCTTCCACAAGGCCTAGTCCTCCCACACCCCCACACCCCCCCCCTTCTAAATCTCATCCCTATTCTTCTATCGTTGCTCTGGTCCTTTCCACATCAAACCACAAACATATTTGCCCACCCATGTACCATTATCCAAGCCTTATCCCCACCAGACTGTTTGTTTCTCACCTTTAATAGGTTTTTGGTTTACTGTCCTTTGCCTTGTATATATGTAAATAATTGTATATCTATCTCACTCATAAATGTTTGTATTTGTGCTATTTCAATATCATGTTTTTTGTATACACTCTGTAACCTTTTTTGTTATGACCACTCAGGTCCATCTTGTAAATGAGCTATGCTCAATGATGTTCGCCTGAATAAATAAAGATTTTGATTGATTGATTGATTGATTGATGATAGCTAATGGAGACAATTCCTGGTGTCCTGCCCAACATTCCCTACTGTTGATACAATGGGTCCATGTAAACCAGTCCCCAGGATGCACTAGGAAATGAGCTGTGCCTTTCTAGGTCAAAAATTATTTATATATATATATATATAAAAAAAAAAAAAAAAACTTGTCCACGAGATCATTGCTCCAAATGCTTTTGGATCCTGGACACTGGACATGTGTGAAAATTTAGACCTGTGTCTTTGGGATCTGTGTATAAATGCAGTGGCTGGCTATAAAACAGTATTTTATCCACTTCACTCTGCAACAGCGGTGCAGTATATAGTTTTTCTTTGGTATGTAAACTCTGCAGGAAATGGAACTTCTGCTGTGAAGTACTCTTGCCAACAATTGCGCATGCTTTCCATGTAGCCCTGCCAAACTCTTAACGCTGAATGCAGGCTCGGGACACAAGAGTAAAACTATTTTTTGCACAGTGACAGTGATTCTCAGAGAAAAGCAGTTGGGCCACTTCTTATCTTGATATGTAGTGCGTCGAAAACTATAACCAGCTGCCAGTATGCACCCATTAAAAGCTTTTGTCACAGTTTCCCCAGTAACATCACTGCTGCCCTATTCTATATTTTTTCCCCCTTGGCCGCAGGCTACCCTCCAGACATCGCCCACCCTGGTATCACTCCCACGACTTTTCCTCCAGGACTTACCTCCGCGCCAGTTCTGCGTGGCCTGGGTGCTTGTCAGGGTGCAGGGCTACGGGGCGGTCGGGGCCAGTGATAGCTCAGGAACTATTTTTCCCATTTTTTTCCCTTCGGGACATCATGCAGTGCCACCCAGATGTCTTCGCGTGGAGCATCGGCAGCCAGCACCCCATCCAACCTACACTGAGTCTCTGACTGTCTTGCCCCTAACCGACGCTAAGGGCCAGGCAAGCACCGAGCACTGAAACCCTCCCTCCCCGGGACAGAAGACCAGTCCTGTGGATGCTCTATCCTCTCCCTCCCCAGCCAACCTCTGACAACTGAGTTTGCTTCTGACCTTGGATCACCGGCACGGGGAGAGGTGTGGCGTCTAGCGCCTCAACCCTCAAAGCCACCAGACCAGCCTCCTAATACTATTTTTAGCAGAATATTTATTCCCAAAAGCATGCGTATTACACATGCATTCAATGGTGTAAGAGGAGAAGAGAAAAAATATTTAGGGCCATACATGAGAAATATATAATAGGTTGCAGTGGAATAACGCATTTATCTCTGCTAGTGATTGGTAATACCCATAACTCATGCATGGCAGAGCCACAAATCAATTATAAAGGTCTTACCACTCGGGTGGAGATAAATGTGTTATTCCACTACAGCCCATTATGTACCTGACATATACCACACTGTTTTACATTTTTTTTATTAGTGGTTTACCCTGTTTTTAGCTTAAAACTGCTTTTCTTTTAGTTTTGAACTTTGTCTGAATTGCTCCCCCCCCCCCCCATGCATCTGTAAATGAGCTGTTACATAGCTCAGTTTTTCTTTCCTGGTAAAACATCTGAAATAAATAAAGTAAATTCTAGTTCCAAATTCTAAATGGAACTAACAAGTTCAAAGTGAAAAAAACATGCGTTGTAAAAATGTAATGCCATGTTTTCTAAGTAAAAAATAAATATTTATCCCCAGATACACAAGTAATAATCCATGACAGTGTATGAGGTTATAGTGAATTAATGCATGCCCCGGATGCGTTGTGAGGCATAAGGCCGAAGGCCGAGTGTCCTCCAGCACTCAAAAACTGCATTAATTCACCATAACCCTATGCCCTGGAGTGGGTTGTTGCATTTATAAAATGGGTTAGATGTTAAAACAAAAAATAAAAAAAAAGCAAGTGATTTTTTAAGTGGAAAACTGAAGAAAAGTATTGTGTACTGATCCACCAGGTAAAGTAGTTTGTTTAAACTAACAGTTAAAATATGTGCTGTAAACATGACAACACTGTAGAAGTTTATACACTGTTACATCCATACATGTGCTGTGAATAGGAAAAAACTGTAGAAGTTTATAAACTGTTACATGGCCAAGAAATGGGCAACGGTATTATTTTGGTTATGTGACTTCTAAACAAAGATGGCAAGGAGTGTGTTGCCTAACTGCAGATTAAGTAACAGTAACACACGACAAGGTGTAGGTCAGTGTGTGATAAATGCACAACTAGAGGGGTAGTGAGGCGTGAGGACTCAGGCCAAGTGCCTTACTGCCTTAGAAGTGCATTTATCATACACTAACCCACACCACGAAGTGTGCTACTGCGCTTATAAAATGGGTACTGTTGAGAAACTCTGATATTTTTTTTAATTGGTAAAATAAAAAAGAAAATGTTATTTCATTTGAAATAGTCCCTCTGCTTTCCCCTGGGGTGCTGTTCTATCTGTTGATGTCACTAGGTGCACGGTGCTATGGGTCGATTAGGCTGCCGGCAAGACCACTGTTTCCTTAAAGTCTTGCTGGCAGCACGCTATCAAATACAGTAGCATGTTGCCGTTTCACCAAAGTCCCTGCAGTCTCACTCTGCTTTTAGGTCGGGAGGGAGTTCATAGAGTTCTTCATGATACCTGCAGCTCAGAATGGGGAGGAAGCAGCTTGAGACGTACAGCAAGAGGATTTTAGCAGTTGAAACAACACTTCGTAAGTGCTGAAAGTGTTTTCTTTTCCTTTTGTAGTTTCCGATTTCTCTTGCAAAACAGAACAAAATGGTGAAGAAATAGCTTATACTAACTTCGGATAGATCTGTACTGTGGGCACAGGTACTGACACTTATTATTTTCCATGTGTATAAGCTATAAAAGAGACACAGCTGTCAAGGGCTGAGTCAGATGAAAGAACTGTCTCTACCCATTTTAAATCTGAAGCCACAAAAGAAAATGAAAACAAAACACTTAAAGAGCAGCCAACACCTTAGAGGCAGGCAACACATGGCAAGGAGACGCCTGCCCCAGGACCTAACTGAGCCACATAAATAGTTTGTTTAGCCTGGCATTATTGTTTTATTTACCTTAGAAAAACCACAATCTCAGTTCCGCATTCAAAGTCAGCCACCAAGCACCCGCCGCAGCCCTGCCAGAAAACCACGTTTTGATGACGCGAAGTGGAGAAGACGTTGCAGGGCTAAAGACAGCATTATAATGTGATCAGGGGCGGCAGCAGCTTTTGTCTGTAACTTTTACTTACTACAGGCACTTATACATGTTGAGGGGGGGAGCTGTACAAAACTGCCAGCAGAAGTTCTGACAGTCTACCCAGTCTGCTCCATGAGGTGCTACATGCCCTTGGGGGGGATCATGAAACAGCTTAACAGGATACGAGAGACACAAAGGAAGTGCCACTCTTATCACCACACACCATACAACCAGCAGAATTTCATGCTGGGTTGTTGTGAAACCTGATGAAAGATAACAGTAAGGGTTTCTCAATGCCCTGCATAAGATTAAAACAGCTGACATCTGATTTCTGCTCTTCAGAATACACTGTCAACTTAACTTTAAACAATACAGTGAAACTTGTCTGTCAAGGACCCCTGTGGGACCAAGGAACTTGTCCTTCATATCAATTTCTCCTTAATGAGCAACTGACACGTCTCGGTAGAGACGTGCCAGTAGTGCCCTACCCTGCCTACAGTACCTCCCGGTACAGAGAGTACCACAAACAGAGGTACTGTAAGGCAGTATTTTACTGGACAGATGTGGCGGAGCGCAATGAGCACCCCCGCCGCAGCCTCAGGTCCCCTTCCCAATCCAATCCTGAGGATGATGTCAGGTTGGGATGGGGACCTGGCAGAATTCTATTTTGCCGGCGAAAGTGCTGTGGAATTGGCAAGTCTGCTCCAGCTCCTCCCCTTCTGCAGCACACTGCCCTGTCCCCCAGCCTCCGCTAGGGAGCAGGTGAGCACCGACCACTGAGGACCCCCCTCCCTGGAGAAGAAGAGCAGTTCGTCGGACGCTCAATCCTTCTCCTCCTCTGCCGATCCCTGGTGGCCTGTGCTCGTTCCCGAACACGTGTCACTGGCGTAGTGCGAGGTAAGGCGTCCAGCGCCTCAGCTCTCAGCGCCACCAGGCTGGCTACCAGCCCCACTCTTGAGTGTGGAGCTCTTAGTGCTGACTGTTCCCCTTTAACTCATTATCACCTGGGCAGCCATTTTGTGTCAGGTAAACAATGGATAGTTCAGACTTCATACGAAGCTCCTGGAAGTAATGAGAAACTACAGCCCAGACTGTAAGTAATGTCCTTAAAGGAGTACTACTGGCTGAGGTAAAGCCCCGACCGCTGCACAGATCGGGACTTCACCTCAAAGATCCCTCCTGCAGGCACCTTATTACGTGAAGCATTTTTTTACCTGATACCTCATAAAAAACAAAAATTGCTCCAGTGCAGCCAGCATTTTGAAATATGGTGCTCCTCACCTCCCCGGGATCGCGCTGGAAAGACCGCAATATCATGACGCACCTCTGCTCCTTCCTGTTCAATGCCCATATGTACAGAGATTTTTAAATATTGGTATTTCCCATGCCCAGTGCTGTTTTACCAGAATCTGCCTATATGCCCAGTGTATGTCTGTAACATCCAGTGGTGTGTCAGTCCGAATTTCGTGATACAGACAGAGAAGTTGTGTGCACACATGCGTGCACTATGATGCTAACATATCGGCATCTCACACGCCTTCTTCAAAGCTGGATGGATGCAAAATAAAACCTTGCTCTTGCATTTCTGATGCAGTATTGCTTTGTTTGCCACTCATAGTCATAAGGCAACATTGTCGTCCCACTAAATAATGAGTGGTTACATTGCGCAGGGGTGTTCCCATGTTTCAGGAAGTATGCAGCGTACATCTTTCTGAATGCAATGCAAGAACATGACACAGAATGCACGTATGACAGTAGCAGATGGGACAAGGGTACATCTGTTGGATCACCAGAACTGTAGGCAGAGGTAACTGCTTCCTTGAAATCTGTTGCCCAAGCTACTAGGGATGGAGTACACCAGGGTGGTTTTATTTTGTTTTAAAATGTGCATAATGGCAGTGCCGCTTTGCTTTTCCTTACTTTGTTATTTTGCCCATGATCAGGACCCATGGGCATTGCTTCTCACCAACCCCCCAGCACATACACACACGTAACAGGACTTAAAAAATGAAAAATTAAATGAACATTCCACCATACAGGGCAGACTGTGAGGTCATCAGGACAGTGTCACCCCCAGAAGTGCCTGTGCAGAGCACTTACCCCTAGCAGAAGTCTGGTGCATGCGAATTCGTTTGGAGGCCACGAACTGTAGAATTTTCTCCACATTCTCCTTCATCTCCTGCTGATTACTGGGACTGTAGTGAATGCCGTTTAGTTTTTCTCCAGCTGCAAAAAAAACCAAACAAACAAACAAAAAAAAACAACGTGTTATTAAAAAAAACTGGGAATAAAAACCAAATAAATAAATAAAACAGTTGTGGACCTCAGCGCTCATCTCCAACATTGAGCTATACCCAGTTCCTCCTGCTCTGACCTGACGGTCTGTATCTGAATCAGGTCAACAGTGCAATGCAGTTAGATGACCTGGGACATGACAGAACTCCTTTCACATTTCACTAATGCTTGATCAGCTCAGAGCAAGGCACACCAGGTATCCTGTAATTGCTATGCTGACTCTGACCTGTACTTGTAGTTGTTCTCCCCACAGCCCCTTCCCTGGGTCGCAGCTGGAAACGAGCCATGGCTCAGTGTTCCTTTCCCTGTTACCAACTTCTTTTAACTTAGTTTACTGAGTATTCAAACAGACAACAAGAAGGACTACACAGCATTCAGTAATCAGGAACACAGTAAGCGGTGGTGGTGGCGGCACACCATCACAACAGCACCACCTAGGCAAGGCTTGCGAGATCTCATTGGCAGCATGGGTGACCACGCGCTGACAGACATATGCACGCACATAAAGCAAGAAGAGGCCACTAACACACTGGATGACAGCACCAGGAACCTCCCCTCTACATACCACCCCCCAGTCCTGCAGGGCACCAGTTTTGCTGTCCTCCGCCCGCGTCCCCCCCCCCCCCCGGGCAGATGTCCTCCACAGTGGTAACACAGGGCCCTCAAGCTAACTAGTGCAGGACTTGCACGGACAATGAAAGGACCAGAGGTAACCTGGAAGCGGCACTGGTAGTGGGAAGTGAGCTTGCCAGAAAGTGGCGGAACAGCTTGGGACGCTTGAAGGAAAAGGTGTCAGGAAGCAACAACGGTAAGAAGTATGAAGAAAAAAAGAAAGAAAGAAATCTAGTTTTTTTCTCCTTCTTACCTCATCAGCACTGTGGCTTCAGACTGTGACTTCACAAGTGACCCAGAACAGCCACTCAGCTTCAGCTGGACTGGTCACTAGTGATGTCATCATGAATGTGGCAACAATGCTAATAGGTGTGAAGTGGAACAGCACCAGATATTCAGGTAAAGTGCTGTTCTACAGTAACTTAAAGTAGGAAGGGACTCCAGGTCCATTATGTTGGCCTTCCTGCTTCTTAACCAGGGACCAAAAAGCCTGACCTTCAAGAAGTTTAAGTGCAGCTCCCCTCCTAATCTGTCTGTCATTCTGATGAGATGGCATATCCCTCGAAACCCTAGATCCCTGTCCAGTGACTCACTAACGGTTTCCTCTATTAAACCTATATGGGCCAGCAATCTCTTGCCTATATAGCCCCTCACTGCAGAATTCTCTCTCCACCAACCACCCCTCAGCATGTCAAGCCATGTACTTATTTAAACTTGCACTCAAGGAACACCTCCTTGAGCTACCTAGGTGTACCTGCCAATCCTACTCTTGAAAGCCTGTAACTCCTCTCTGGCTTCTGTCCTATCTTGATACCTAGACCGATAATTATTCTGTTGTTTATCTTCCACGGCGTGATGCATAGAAGCATAGCACATCAGAAAAAGGCCCACTGGCCATCCAATCAGCCTGACCCTACCCCAGAAAAAGGGCCACTGGCCATCCAGTCTGCCCGTCCCTACCTTAGAAAAAGGGCCACTGACCATCCAATCTACCCGGCCCTGCCTCGGAAAAAGGACTGCTGTACATCCAGTCTGCCCAGCCCTACTTCAGCAATAGGGCCACTGACCATCCAATCTACCTGGCCCTGCCTCAGAAAAAGGGCTACTGGACATCCGGGGCCACTGGCCATCCAGTCTACCTGGCCCTACCTCAGAAAAAGGGCCACTGGCCATCCAGTCTGCCCGTCCCTACCTCAGAAAAAGGGCCACTGACCATCCAGTCTACCCGGCCCTGCCTCAGAAAAAGGGCTACTGGACATCCAGGGGCCACTGGCCATCCAGTTTACCTGGCCCTACCTCAGAAAAAGGGCTACTGTACATCCAGTCTGCCCAGCACTACCTCAGAAAAAGGGCCACTGGCCATCCAGTCTGCCCGGCCCGACCTACTGTACGAAATGAGTTCCCTAGTCACCACTCACTCCCCACATTTGTCAGTTGTGTTTCTCTTTGTAGGTTATGTTACTGTCTTAATACCATCTGTATTTTTTGGTAAAGGATTTTTGAAGTTATATATTTACCCTGCACGTTCTAGTGCTTATGTTCTTCACTTGATATTTCTGTTGAGTTTTATATTTAGTTGTTGTTTGTTGTACTAATTTATAAAAAAAAAAAACATAGAACACTTTAAATGAAATAATATACCTACAAAATGTTTGTTATGCTGACCAAAAGATGGTTAGATTCAAAGTCAAATGAAACCCAACATTACAGTAGCTTTACTTACAATCCTCCCAGAGAGATCTGGGAAAGGACTGCAGGTCATAATGATGCCAAGGCGGGGTTCGAAATTAAGTTTTGCAGCCACTAGCCGGCAGGGATAATGAGTGGGAAAATCCACTATACCTACAGACCTTTCCAGTGGCCCAGATGGTGTATTTATTGAAATGTTGCTTTCTCCAGTACACACGCACGGGGCTAGTTAAAGGAAACTGTTACTAGCCCAATACAAACCTACCAGCATTTGTTGTTTAGTTTAGTTTATTGTTTTACCAGGATAAGGCCCCATTGAGCAAGCTCATTTACAGGGAGGTCCTGGGTAGGACAGCACACAAATGATACAACAATTCACAGTAACATGCAATCGATAAGATAGGATAAAACATGATAATAATAGAATGTAGAAGCCACTAGGTTACATTTCGAGCAAGCTATATCAGTAGATCTTTACAATTCACAACAACATCAGCAAAATTTTGAGGGAAGTGCTCTGGTACAAACGGTCAAGGAACATCGGATGTGGCCATACAGGGTTGGGGAAATAATTTATAAATCCTATATTTGTATGGACACAGTCATGTAAGGATTCAACATGCAATGGTGTGTGAAAATCCTGTAACCCCATTGGTCAAAACATGTCACATGACCGTGGGTAAATCCTGCATTACCCACGGCTGAGAAACTGCATTTATAAAAAACATAAACACAGTTTTACACATGGCTCCATTGTATAATTGCAATAAGGCAAGCCAGGGCATGAGTTATTGGGGATTTACCCACTTCTTATGTGGTTAAGTCACTCGGCTGCGCCTCGTGACACACCACGCAAGGCGTGGGTAAACCACCAATAACCCACACCCTGTTGTGCCTTATTGCTTAAGGAACCAGCTCAGGCAGTTATATTTCAGAATAGGGACCCAGCCATTGGTAGATGCAGAGTGACGTTTGGTGACTGGGCTGATAATTCACATCAGAGCTCTGAACTGAACACTAAGCCACCCCCACTTCCCTTTGCCTACTGAGGCAGAAAGCAACTTGTAGTATTGGAATGATTCACCATGGTTTGGTGGGAGGGTGTGTGCACTGGGTTCTCTGCTTTTACCCAGCAAGGAAGAAAGATAAAAAATGGGAACAATAGGAAAAATGAAAATGCTGTTTGATACTAACCCACAATCTCGATGAGGTGAGCCAAGATGACTCCATCTCGCAAATCTTGCCTCAGCTCCTGCACTGGCTTTACATCCGGCTTCTTCTTTATTTGCGAGTTTACCCATGCCACATAGGCCTGCAACTGATGCTACAAAACAGGGACAACGGCAGCTTAGCATACAGAATCTAATAGCAATCTTTAACTTTTTATTTTCATTGTATAGAAAAATGGCATTCATCTTAGAATTAGCTTGTCAGAACACTGCAGAAAAATGGCATTTACAGAATTAGTAACACTTGACTGAACATCACTACATCTGAATCTCTTTGCACTGTGAAAGAGATATTTTAGTTTTTTTAAAACATAAAAGTTTTCATTTTGTACAGACTAATAATACAACATTTAAGACAAGGCGTCGAGCATTACACATTGTACTCAGCAATACAAAGTATTCAGCACTAACAAAGCCATTACACCTTCTCTTTTTCATGTATCTAGTGTTGTGGCTGCAGGGACCACAGGCCACAACACTAGAAAAGAGGAGGTAACCAAAAAGCACAACAGAAGTGTGAGTGAGTGTGTGTATCAGGGGTGGGGGGTGCATGGGAGCAGCTCAAGGAAGAAAAGAAGACATAACCTATTGTACCCACTGAGACCTTCTATAGAGGAACTTAGGAGACCTATCAAGAAGGGACAAGAACACTATTCCCCCTACAGATATTTCTGGACTAAATACATTTCTGTCCTTATTTATTTCGTTTTTATTCTTGGGTAACCAGGTAAGGCCCACTGGGCACAATGCCAGTTTACAGGGCGATGCAGGAGCACTGGGGGAGGTTAAGTAACTTGCTCAGGGTCACACAGTATGCAAGTGGAGGTTGTGAGAATCAAACCCAGATCTGCTGGATGTACCAAGCTCGTTACTCTAACCTGTTCTAGGACGCTGGGTGCTGGCAGACTGGACCACAGAGCACAACACTAGAAAAAGGGACTGAGTAACATCACCTGCCTGAGCACTGAAGAACTATCTCTGCATGGCCCAGTGACAGACCATTATTCCCCCCCACCCCAAAAAAAATCATCAGCTGGCAACTGTAGCTGGCATATCACTTCACTCCCACAGAAAATGTTAAAAGTTGTTCTGGCGCCATACTGGAAATTCTATTCTTTATTGTCACATATTTTAAAAACATGTTTCTCATTTAGCCAATTACTTGACGTAAACCGTGTATCATCCCCACTGTCGCACTATACTATTTACTATTTGCCACAATTTCTAAAACATTATAATGCCCCCAAATCATTTTCTTCTGTGCGTTCTAACCCCCCCTCCCGATAATTAGGCCGTAATATATTTGCTCTGTAAACACATCTTTGCTTACATGCAGCTAAGAAAAGTTTATTTATTGATTGACTGACTAATTGATTTATAAGTTGGTAACCAGGGAAAAAACAATCAACCAAGGAGCGTTTCCAGGTGTGCCGTGAGGATGACATTGTAGGGAGAAACAACTGCAAATACAATTCAGAGTCAGCTTAGCAATTCCAGGATAACGGTGTATACAGAGGCAGTGATAAAATGTGCCACCATACTATAAATACAGCACTGTATACAGCAGTGAGCAGTAAACAATCATGTGTCACGCAAAGTGCATGGTGTGTCTCGGGGTAGGGGTGAAAAAGTGAAGTTCAAAGTCCAAACTTCCATCAACAGTGGGTGTCATTCAAGCACAGAGTGCAGTAACCGATAGCAACACCATGAGCAATAGAGAACGTCACTGACCAATAAATTGAGAAGCAGCACAGTAACAGCGAACACACACCGTGAGCAGGAGTGAGGGCGAGTGTCTTCCAGCAATGCTTCAGAGCCACAGATAGATAAACAGCATTAACAATCACAGCAAAGCAGCATTTCCAGGCAGTGTGAGTGATAACCGCGTTGGACGCTGCCTACCAAGACCACACCCACTGACATGCGACAGCAACAAACACAAGCAGGCAGTGAGCAAACCCCAACTGCTCAAAAATAAGAAAATAAGAAATAAAAGAAAATCAAAGCCAGTAATGTGAAAAAAGCAAGTCATACAACTAATCCTCGTTTCTCAACTAAACCACGGTGCCACCTACTGTAAAACAGACAAACTTAATGGACTACTTCACTATGTTTACAACTAAAAATAAAATGTACACAAATCAAATGCTAAATTTAAAGTAAATTTCCAATAGTTTAAAATGAGTGTATGGGCTTTATAGCCCATCACATAATGGCTGCGATAGTCAATCTATGCCAAAAAAAAAAACAACAAACAGGTTACTCACCTGTAAAAGTAGTTCTAGAAGCGGTATATGTTGTTCATCCACACTTCTTGGCAGGTACCTTGCCGCTTTAAGATGTGCTGGAAAGTCTTCAAGCTGACTCCTCCCACCCACCTGGGTGGTACAACCCTCAGCTCCGCCCCATGACGCCAGATCTTGGCCCACTGGAAGCCAGGTTTGTGCATCAAAGCCAGGGAGGTTGGGTGAGTCAGTGTGGATGAACAACATATACCACTCCTAGAACTACAGTTACAGGTGAGTAACCTATTTTTCTAGGATCGTGGATATGTTGTTCTATCCACACTTCTTGGCAGACTCCTAGCAGTTCTCCGGGAGGAGGCACACCCCCTACTTAGGAAAGAGGGGCTGGAGAACTGAGGCTCCAAAACTAGCATCCTGGCATGACCCGAGGTCGATATGGTAATGGGAAATGAAGGTGTGTGCTGACTTCCAGGTAGCAGCCCTGCAGACTTCCTGAATAGGGACGTCCCTAGAAGCAGCCACCGACGCAGAGGTATGGCGGGTGGAATGAGCCTTAAGCCCTACGGGAGTCACTTTACCCGCCAACCTATAGCAGAGATCAGTGCAAGATGTAATCCATCGAGCTACTGTCCACTTGGCTGCAGGTCTGTCAGGTGCAGCTTCAGCATAGGTGACAAACAGCTGGCAAACCTCTCCACGAACTTCCGCCATTCGCTCTTTGTAGTAGGCGAGCGTTCATCTCAGGTCCAAAGTATGGAACCAGTACTCGGCCTCCAAGGTGTGATTGGGGTAGAACACCAGCAGAGTAATCACCTGGTTAAGGTGAAACTCCAACACCACCTTCGGAAGGAATTTTGGGTAGGGGCACAGGACAGCCTTGTCCCTGTGGAAGACCAACTAAGGAGACTCGATAGAGAGTGCCTGTAACTCCCCAGTCCTTCTGGCTGATGTGATATCCAACAAGAAGGCGGTCTTCCACGACACATGTGAGATGTCACATTTGTGCATCGGTTTGAATGCCTTGCCCATGAACTTTTCCAAAACCAGCAGTAGATCCCACGGAGGTGGACGTTCACACACCAAAGGGGATATGTGATCTAGGCCTTTGAAGAAGCACCAGACCACCTTCTCCTGTGCCATTGACTGCTAACCGGCCCACGCCCGGTAAGCAGAGATGGCTGCCAGGTGCACTTTTAGGGTGTCAACCGAAGCCCTGCTGGGAGAGGGACTAAAGATGGTCCAAAATGCTACCTACTGGACAGGACGATGGGTCCAACCCTTTGCCCTGACACCACATGGAGAATCTCTTCCATTTAAAGGCATAGCATTTTCTGGTCGATTCCTTATGGGAAGTCTCAAAAACGTTGAGGACTTCGTTGGAGAGACCCAAGGCCTGGAACTCTAGCTGCTCAGGAACCAGGCTGTCCGGTGCAGGGACTGAAGGTCCGGGTGGAGTACCTTCCCCTCACTGACGGAGAGCAGGTCCGGGCGTGCTGGAAGCCGCCTCGGGAGCCTGGAGCTGAGGCTGAGGAGTTCTGGATACCAGAACTGGCGTGGCCAGTCTGCAGCTACCAGGGTCACCTGCGCCCTGTCCCTCCTGACCTTGATGAGCACTTTGTGAATCAAGGGAAGGAGAGCAAAGGCGTAGAACAAGTCTGGGGTCCATGGCCTCCAGAAGGCATCCTCGTGAAGCGAACCCTGCTGAGGGGGGCGGGCCTGATACAGCCTCAGCTTCATGTTCTCCCTGGAAGTAAACAGGTCCATCTGAGGGGTGTCCCAGTGGGAGAACAGATCTTGTACTACTTCCTAGTGGGGAGACCACTAGTGCGATGCCCTGCCCATCCGGCTGAGGGCATCAGCCAGCTGAATCGAGGCTCCTGCCACGTGAATGGCTAAGAGATCTGCCTCCAGGCTGAGCACGAGTGACCAAATGTGGAGAGCTTCCTTGCAGAGGGGCAAGGAGCGCGTCCCGTCCTGCCTGTTGAGATAGTACATGGTTGTGGTGTTATCCGTCTGGACCTGGACCACTTGACCCCGAACAAACAGAGAGAAGGCAGTCAGGGTTTGCCGAACTGCTCGAAGCTCCAGCAGGTTGATGTGGTATTGGGACTCCTGGGGGACCAGAGCCTGTGGGCTCTGTGCTCCCCCAGATGGGCACCTCAACCCATCAGAGAGGCATCGGTCGTCAGAATGACTGTCGGCTCGGGGCAGACAAACGGGATCCCTTCCTGCAGGTGTGATGGGACGAGCCACCACTGGAGGCCATCCCACAGCCTCTGGGTCACAGAGACCAGCTGGTCAAGATGACCTGAGCACTGAGACCACTGGCTGGCTAGTTCCCACTGGAGGGAACGCATATGCCAGCGGGCCAATCAGACCACACTGGTGCAGGCCGCCATGTATCCCAGAAGATGCAGGAAGTCCTGGGCAGGGCACAGTTGCCCAACCAGAAATGACAAAGGAGGAGAGAACCTCCGCCCTGTTTGCTGGGAGCCAAGCTCTGCCCCGATGAACTGAATCACCTACGAAGACACGCGTTCCGACTTGGCTTCAATCAGGAAGCTGAGGTCGAGGCAAGTCTAGAGGGCCAGATCCCTGAAAAACTCCACCTCCTGCCTGGAGGGACCTGCTATTAGCCAGTCATCCAGGTAAGGGTACACCTGAACCCCTCGGCGCCTCAGGTAAGCCGCCACCACTGCCATGCATTTGCTGAAGACCCTGGGGGCTGAAGACAGGCCGAAGAGAATGGCTTGGAACTCGTTAAGGGTTCCCTCGGCTTGGAAGTGGAGGAACCGTTGATGGGATGGACAGATCGGGACATGAAAGAACGCGTCCTGAATATCTGGGGAGCAGAATCACATGCCTTGCTCCAGGGATGGTATGATCCAAGCCAGAGTTACCATCCAGAAGGTGCGGGACCTGAGGAACTTGTTCAGGTCATGCAGATCTAGAATGGGGCACCAGCACCCCCCCCCCTGCCCGTTTTGGTACCAGGAAGTACCTGGAAACGAACCCTGGGTCTGAAGGTAGGTCCGCTGCTCTGCGCACCACCTCCTTGAGGAGCAGCTGAGCTAAGCTGTCTCAGAGAGCCGACTGAGAGACTGCGGACACCAGATCCCCGGTGGGGCGCGGGCTCGATATGGAGGGGCCTGCTCGAACTCCAGAGGAAGGTCTTGACCGACCACTTTCAGAACCCAACGGTCCGTGGTGATAGCGGACCAGGCGGAAAGGAAGTGGCTGAGCCAGCCCCCCACGGGAGGTCCCAGGGGAGGGGAGGTGTGACGGGATTGAGGGAGGCGCCCCCAACCCGTCACTGGGCAGGCTTGGACGAGGGTCTGGCAGAGCAGCCACCGGGACCTTCTCCCCGGGCTTCCTGAACAAGGAGGCCATGGACTTGGCCCGAGGACACCAAGATTCAGCCTGTTGGCTCTGCTGCTGCTGTGCCGGTCTGGCCGTAGGAGCGGACGAGCGAAAGGGCCTGCGGTTCTGACTCTTGGGGCCCTTGTCCTTCTGGGCAGATGTGGTGGAGTCCAAGGTGGCACTGGCCTTCTCTATATGTTGAAGGTGGCCCTCCATGCCGGGTCCGAACAGGTTGGTGCCCAAGAAGGGGACATCTGCCAGCTTGTGTTGCATATCGGCCGTAAAGATCAAGATGCGCAGCCAAGCCCTGCGGTGCATGACCACTGCAGCCACTACCGAATGGGCACAGTAGTCACCAATGTCCAGAGCCATGTGGAGCTGTTGCTTCGCCACTGCTCTACCCTGGTCCCGGACCTGCTTGACCGTGGTCTGGATGTCCACCGGGAAATTAGGGATCACCTCGTTCAGGGAGCCCAAGAGGGCATGGGGGGAAATATGCCATGATAACGGCCGAACTGGCCTGACAAAAGCCAAAGGAGGAAGCTGTATAGACCTTCTTCCCAGAATGGTCCAGTTGTTTGGATTCCTTGTCCGGGGGTCTGTCCACATCCCCTTTGTTGCCTGAACATCGAAAGACGGAGTCGGCCACCAACCCCACTGAAGAGGGGTGCTCGGAAAAACCCAAAAGGGACCCCATAGGGACCGCATACTTGTGGGCCATGCAGGCAGAAGGTGCAGGGCAAGATGCAGGATGCTGCCACAGCTCCAAGGCTGGGCCCACAATGGCCTCAGCCACCAGAAAGGCCTCCATCGGAGTAGCCCCTTTGTCCAGAATCTCTGTGAGGGGATACTTGGCCCGTTTCTGCACAGGCTCGAGCTCCATTCCGGTGGACTTGGAAATGAGCCAACAAATACCCAGCAGCGAGGTAGGGCTCTCGTCAATGGAGAGCCCCCCAAGAGACTTGACGTCGACAGGACGGGAGAGATAGAGGAATCTTCGGACTCCTAAGAGTCCCTGTAAAGTGGGCGACCACCCGTGTCACTCTCAACCCACCTTGGGCGGTCGGGAGTTAGAGTGACTGACAACCGATGGGGCAGGCCTTGGTCCGACCAAGAATCCTTGGTCAGAGCCCCGGACCTCGGTTGCTCGGGTGGCGGCTCCACCCGGATCGGTAGAGTAGCCAGCAGGGCCTTAACCGGCACCTCAGTTATGGTGGCTGACTTCGGTCGCCCGGAAGAAAGTCACTTAATGGCCGGGGTAGAAACTGGAATCGGTTTAATCTTGGACAGGACCAACTGCTGCCACATTAGATCTTGTAGCACCGACGCAACTTACACCTGAGCCTCTCCTCACCCGAGGAGGACAAAGATGAGGATCAGCGCCACCGCTTACCATGATGTCAAGAGCGAGATCACCGATGAGGGCGAGTCTTGTCCGACGTCGAAGTTGAGGAATGTGATCGAAACCTCAACCGTCGATGGGGCTGACGGGGGACCTCAGAAGGAGTCAGGGAGACCCGCGGGCTGAGCCGACCCATCCGAGGGCACTGGAAGCACTGGCATCCGAAATAAAGAGTCGTCGATCGTATCAGGCGACAACCCGCCAATCGGCTCAAGAAAAATCTCAGCCGCTTCGACAGGCATCTCGGTTGACTGGTCTGTCGGAGTCACTGTGAAACCAGCGGCCTCGGCCATGACTTCGACTGAATTTGAAACAGGAGTTTCCTGTGAGCGGGACTGCTCTTAGTCCCAAGAGTGTCAACGTTGTGACTTGTCCTTTTTCGACTCCTTTTTCTGAGCACGCAAAACATGCGACCCCGAAGAGCCCTCTCCCTTGGTAGAGAGAGAGACTGGCACAACTCCTTGAAGGAAGCCGAATAGGAGGATCCCAGTTGTAGCGGAATGAAGGCCAAAGCTGAAGAGGAGCCTGCTGCAGCCTGAGCCGCCTCCTCCTCGAAAGTCTTAAGCTATTCCAGCTGCTCGGCGGACCCCACAGCCATGGAGACCACCCAACGGGCATCCTTGGATTTAACTGGCGGGTAACGCTTTTCCGGTCACCCCAGTTGAAGTCGGGCAGCTCAGTCTTCCAGAACCGAAGGTGAA
Source organism: Neoceratodus forsteri (assembly GCA_016271365.2). Lineage (NCBI taxonomy): Eukaryota > Metazoa > Chordata > Ceratodontiformes > Ceratodontidae > Neoceratodus > Neoceratodus forsteri. The sequence continues at coordinate 134,810,527 of JADMNL010000034.1, forward strand.
AAGGACCAACAGCGATCGCAAGCCTGCATATCATGGGTGTGTCCCATGCAGTAGACGCACATGGCATGTGGATCAGTGTGAGACATCTTCTGCCCGCAGGGGCATTGGCGAAACCCAGGAACCGAGTTGTCTTCCATCACAGTAGCGAGAGAAGAAGGCAAAGACGAAAACTTGAGAGAGTTTTAAAATAAGTTTTGGAAGTGAATCCGAAGATTCTAGAGCCAGGGCCTATTATACGCAGGAGCGCTAAGGAGGGAACCTGAACCTTCCAGTGGAAAGGAAGATCTGGTGTCTTGGGGTGGAGCCGAGGGTCATACCACCCAGGTGGGTGGGAGGAGCCAGCTTGAAGACTTTCCGGCACATCTTAAAGCGGCAAGGTACCTGCCAAGAAATGTGGATAGAACAAAATATCCACGATCCTAGAAATACATTTTTTCTCACTGGTTTAAGGAAGGGGGGATCGTACCTGATGCAGAACAGACTGCCACCCGATTCCCTTCCACTTCCTTTTTCACCCATTCCACTCCCACGCTCAGACATTTTATGACGTCTCACCAGGGAGAGCGAGGGGACACACCCTGTTGTAGTCTATGGTGGGGAATTTTAAAGACAAAGTTTTATACGTTTGACATTATTCAAAGCCACTGGTCAACTGATAGGGACAGCTCTCCTCCCCGGGAGCAGGTGATCTACTCAACAATAGTCTAACCCTTAGCAGCAGCTGGAGGTCTGTGAGTCAGAGACAGTGAGAGAAGGGGATTGGAAGATATGGGAATACCTGTGCTCTAAGTGAAGGAGCATATCTAATGTACCAGAACGTCACTACATGTCCTTTCCTCCCGTGGCAACACACAAGCAAGAAAAGTCCTCAGGACAGACGCAGCATGAAGCTCCTGTCTATCGTCCCAAGGTGCCCGAAGTGTAATTCTTAGCCGGGGCCTCTGGTAGTCTTGTCTGGGTGGCTTGTGGGGGATGCTAGGTGGGTGGTCCAGGAAGTGGAAACGGAGGTTATATTCCTGCCAGTACCAAGAGGAATAAGATTTAAAAAAAAAAAAAGTGGATGCCTGGAACAGTCTAGCAGCAGAGGTGGTGGGGCCGAAACAGTGGGGGGCTTCAAGCATGCATGGGATAGGCACAAAGGTATCTTGGTAGGCAAGCAGGGGTTGGGGGTATCCAGAGATCAGGTAGGTTCTGCGGTGACAGTATAGGCAGGGACAAAATGGGCCAACTGGGTGGGACAAGCAGTCCTTATCTGCTGACAAATATTATGTTATGAAACAAATCAAAAAGCAGAGTAGGGAGAGAATACACATGTCCAAAATTTCCAATTATATTAAAAAAGATGAAGTAAGGCTGATGCTCCCTTAAGACTGAAAATGCACCAAGGAAGATGAATCCCAAGTGCTGGAGGCACACAAATCCAGATCTTTTTTTGGCAACCATAAAATTCGGCATGATTAGCATTGCTTTGTACTTTAGACTTAGCTGACCAAAGCGCAGAGCTTCCACTAGCCAATTAATTTAAATGCCCCTCCCCACACACACACACACCTGACAGATATGTAGAGGTCTCACTAAAATTTTCATAAGTCTCTACCTTAATTGCATGAAAATAATGACACCAATATAACTGAGACATCTCAGGAGAAAATGAGGTACCTTTGTGTACCCTTGCTTGCCTGGTGTAGTCTCAAGCAAAAAAAAAAAAAAAACATAAAAACAGGGTTTTTGGAGAGCCTGCTATGGGGTTGGTGGAGGGGACCACTAGAGCACGCAGGGAAGTGCATTTGCTTAGCTGCCATACCCCCACCTACATGTCTATGTATCTTTCCTCCAGGAGCCTCTCCAGTCTGGTACTGAAGGATTCCACATTGTCTGCCTCCACCTCCCTCTGTGACCGACTGTACTATACTCTTTGCATAGGGTTTCCTCATCTCCCTCTTAAACCTGGCCCCCTCAACTCTGAACTCGTTCCCTCTTGTCCTGTTGCCTCTCAGCAACAAACTCCAGCCCTGCCTCTCACTGGGCACCTAGCCTCTGATAGTTTTCTAAGCGACAGGTCCATCCCAGCCCTGCCTCTCATTAAGTCCCTTGCCTCCAATAGTCTTCTAAGTAACAGGTCCCTTTGTCCCTTTTCGACTTCTTTCCTCGAGTAACAACAGGTCTAATGTCCCAAGTCAGACAACACAGGTCATTGGTTTTCGACAAGAGCATGTGATATGCATTTTTATATGGTACCTTATATGATTCTTGTATATCACCGGAGGCAGTATAGCGTAGTGGTTAAGGGCACTGAGCTGCAAACCTGGAGATCTGGGTTTGAATCCCATCTTTATTTATTTTTATTTAATTTAGATTTCGGATTAACACCATCAGCCCCCACTTGCATGCTGTGTGACCCTGAGCAAGTCACTTAACTTCCTTGTGCTCCCAGGTCGCACCTGGAAACAAGCTCCCGCTTAGTGTGTCGCTCCTGGTTAAACAATTTCCCCTTACAGAGCCATTTAGAACAAGCATTTGTCAATGCCGAATGTTGTCTTGCTGGCACTGGCATTGGTAGTGCAGGAGTTAGAGAGAGATGCATAATAGGAATGGAAGTGAAGTACTGAACTGATGCCAACCGCACTCCCACCCTGCAGAGACTGACAGGTGTTGGGGTGTGCCTCTGGGTCGTCTCGGCCATAACGCTCACGCCATTTCATTTCACCCTACCCTGCAGACACTAACAGATGTCTGGTGTGCCTTGGGGTCTTCAGGCCTTACGCTCACCCCATTCCAAAGGAAATAGCTGAGATGGGTGCAGTATAGGAGAATGGGGTGAACTTTGGGGCCGAAGAGTCCAAGGAATGCCTCGATGCCTGTCACTGGCTGCAGGGTGGGGTGGGGGTGGGGGGGTGGAATGGCATAAGCATTACAGCCGACAATCCCAAGTCACACCCTGATGCCTGTCAGTTTCTACAGGTTGGGGCGTTACGGTTGGAAACTCTAACGCCACGGGCATTTGTTGGTATTTTCACTCCAAATTTTCAACATGGGCTTTTTGTGACCCCACCTCATGAACAGTGGCACTATCAGTTCATTAGCCGAAAGGTGATTTTGCACAGCAACTGTGCCATTTGGCGCAACAGGTGCGAAAACACATTTCAGGCAGGATGTGAAAAATGACAGCTATACTGTTCATGAGGAGGTGTAAAAAAATGGCAATGTTGAAAATGTGGAGTGAAAATGTCAAAAATTGGTGAAGTCACGAGCATGCACAGAAACTGTGCAATGCACGCCCATAATGTAATTATTTTGGGGATTTTTTTAACCACATTTTCAACATAGGCATTTTGGGACCTCTGCTCATGAACAGTGGCACTGTGATTTTGTTAATCTGTCCCAAAAGTTGATTTCCCACAGCAACTGCGCCACTGTGCATCAGATGTGCGAAAAGAACAGGTTTCTCACCTGTAACAGTAGTTCTAGGAGTGGTATATGTTGTTCATCCACACTCTTTGGCATGTCCCTTTCCCTTTAAATCTCTCCGGAAAGTCTTCAAGCTGGCTCCTTCCACCCACCCGGGTGGTAAATACCTCGGCTCCGCCCCATGACGCCAGATCTTAGCCCGCTGGAAACAAGGTGATGTGCCTAAAGCCGGGGAGGTCGGGTGGGTGCGTGTGGATGAACAACATATACCACTCCTAGAACTACTGTTACAGGTGAGTAACCTGTTCATCTAGGAGCGTGGATATGTTATTCATCCACACTCTTTGGCAGACTCCTAGCAGTTCTCCAGGAGGAGGGAGGCAAGGTGCACACCCCCTACTTAGGAAACAGAGATTGGAGAACCAAGGCCCCAAAACCAGCATCCCGGCGTGACTCAAGGTCGATGTGGTAGTGGGAAATAAAGGTGTTTGCTGACTTCCAGGTAGCAGCCCGACAGATTTCCTGGATAGGGATGTCCCTGGAAGCAGCCACTGATGTAGCAGTATGGCAGGTAGAATGAGCTCTTAACCCTCTGGGAGGCTCCTTGCCCACTAACTCACAGCACAGACCTATGCAAGATGTGATCCATCTTGCAATGGTCCGTTTGGCTGCAGGTCTGCCAGAAGCAGCTTCAGCGTAGGTGACAAACAGCTGGCGAACCTCTCCATGAATCTTGGCCGTTCTTTCCTTATAGTAGGAGAGAGCACGTCTCAGGTCCAGAGTATGGAACCTGTACTCGGCATCCGAGGTGTAGTTAGGGTAGTATACCAGCAGAGTCAACATCTGATTAAGGTGAAACTCTGAGACCACCTTCGGAAGGAATTTCGGGTGGAGGTGCAGGACAACTTTGTCTCTGTGAAAGACCGATAAGGGGAGTCCACCGAAAGCGCCTGGAGCTCCCCTGTCCTTCTGGCTGACGTGATAGCCACCAGGAAGGCAGTCTTCCACGACAAGTGTGAGAGCTCACACTTGTGCATGGGTTCGAATGGCTTGCCCATGAGCTTTGCCAAAACCAGCAAGAGATCCCACGAAGGTGGAGGTTCACGCACCGGAGGGGACATGTGATCCAGGCCTTTGAAGAAGCGCCCGGCCACTGTCGCCTGTGCCAATGTCGGCTGACTGGCCCGCGCCTGGTAAGCAGAAATGGCTGCCAGGTGCACCCTAAGGGTCGAGGACTGCAGATCCCCTTTGGAGAGAGACCAAAGGTAGTCTAGAATGTTAGCCACAGAGCAGGATAAGGGGTTCAGACTCTTACCCTGACACCAAATGGAAAATCTCTTCCATTTTAAGGCATAACATTTCCTGGTCGATTTCTTGCTAGATGCCTCCACCACAGTGTAGACATCCTCGGAAAGACCCAGAGCCTGGAACTCTAGCTGCTCAGGTACCAGGCTGTGAGGTGCAGGGATTGAACGTCTGGATGGAAGACCTTCCCCGGGTTTAATGATATCAGGTCTGGGCATGTGCAAAGCCACTCCGGAGGCCTGCAGCTGAGGCTGAGGAGATCTGGGAACCAGAACTGGCTCGGCCAATCCGGGGCTACCAGAATTACCTTTGCCTTGTCCCTCCTCACCTTGAGTAACACCTTGTGGATCAAGAGAAATGGAGGGAAGGCCGAGAGGAGGCCTGGGGTTCACGGCCTCGAAAAGGCATCCCCCTGCAGCGAGCCCTGCTGAGGGCGGGCATGGTACAGACTCAGCTTGGCATTCTCTCTGGAGGCAAACAGGTCCACCAACGGTTTTCCCCAATGGGAGAATAGACTGTAAGCTACCTCTGGATGGAGGGACCACTCGTGGGATGTCTGGCCTAGGTGGCTGAGAGCATCTGCCAGTTGGTTCGAGACTCCTGCCACATGGATGGCTAGGAGATCCGCCTCCAACTGGCTAATGAGAGTCCAGATGCGGAGCGCCTCTTTGCACAGCAGACAGGAGTGTGGGCCGCCCTGTTTGTTGAGGTAGTACATGGTCGTGGTATTGTCTGTCTGGACTTGAACCACTTGACCCCGGAGTTGAGGAGCGAATGCTGACAGTGCCAGTCTGACTGCTCTGAGCTTCTACAGGTTGATGTGACATCGGGACTCCTCGAGGGTCCAGAACCTGTGGGCCCTGTTGTCTCCCATGTGGGCTCCCCAGCCCATGAGAGAGGCATCGGTCGTGAGGACGACCGTCGGCTCAGGGCGGACAAACGGGATCCCTTCCTGCAACCGTTCTGGGATGGTCCACCGTTGAAGAGTGTCCCACATCTTCTGGGTTACCATGATCAGCTGGTTGAATTGACCATGGCGCTGAGTCCACTGGGCAGCCAGCTCCCATTGGAGGGGGGTGCATATGCCACCTGGCCCAACGGACCACTGAGGTGCCTGCCACCATGTAACCCAGAAGGCGCAGAAAGTCCCGGGCAGGGCGCAAGAGCCCAACCAGAAATTATCAGGCAAAGGAGGAAAGAACCTCTGCCCTGTCCGCCGGGAGCCGGGCTCTGGCTTGACAAGAGTCAAGCTCTGCCCCGATGAAGCCCATCACCTGAGACAGCACGAGTTCTGACTTGGCCTCGCTGATGAGGAGGCCAAGCTGAGAGCAGGTTCTGAGAGCCAGATCCCTCGATCTCTCCACCTCCTGAAGGGAGGAACCTGCCAGAAGCCAGTCGTCAAGATAAGGGTAGATTCGGACTCCTCGACGCCGAAGATGGGCTGCCACCACTGCAATACAGTTGATGAAGATCCACGAGGCCGATGACAGGCCGAACGGCATGGCTCGGAACTCGTACAGGGTCCCCTCGACCCTGAAGCGGAGGAACCGCTGGTGGGACGGATGGTTTGGGATGTGAAAAAACGCGTCCTGCAGATCCAGAGAACAAAACCACATGTTTCGATCCAGGGATGACATGATCTGGTTCAGAGTTACCATCCGGAAGGTGCGAGACCTGAGATACTGATTCAGGTCGTGGAGCTCTAGGATGGGGCACCAACCCCCCATCCGCTCGGGCATCAGGAAGTACCTGGATACAAAGCCTGGTTCTACAGGCAGATCCAGCACTGGAGCTACCGCCTCCTTGCACAGGAGCTGAGCTATGTTTTCCCGAAGGGCCGACTGCATGCGAGCTGAGATCCTTTCCTCCCGAGGGCTTGGCTGGGCGGGTACTGCTCGAATTCCAGAGGCAGTCCCTGCCCGACCACTTCTAGAACCCACCTGTCTGAAGTGATATCGGACCAGGCGGAAAGAAAGTGGCGGAGCCGACCCCCCGCAGGAGGACCCAGGTCAGGCGTGACGGGAGTAGGGGTGGCAACCCCCAACCCGTCACTGAGCAGGCTAAGAGGAGGAGGAGGAAGCTCCTGGACCGGCGCCTCGGCCTCCTTTACGGGGCTGTTGAGGGCCCTGCTTGGGCCTAGGGCGCCAAGCTTGAGCCTGTTGCTGCTGTTGGTGCTTGATAGGAGGGCTGCCTGACCGCAGGGGAGGACTGCCAAAAAGGCTTCCTCTTCTGCTGGTTCTTGCCCAAGGAACCCTTAGCAGAAGTGGCGTCCAAGGTGGCACTGGACTGTTCAATACGCTGAAGGTGGCCTGCCACTCCTGGGCCAAACAAGTCAGTACCAAGGAAAGGCACATCAGCTAACTTGTGCTGGGTATCCGCTGGAAAGGAGGATAACCGTAGCCAAGCCCTGCGGCGGGTGGCCACTGCGGCTGCTAAAGAGCAGGCACAAGAATCCCCGATGTCCCGGGCCATCTGGAGCTGCTGTTTAGCAACAACACGGCCCTGATCACAGACTTGCTTGACCGTAGTCTGCATGTCCACGAGGAGGTGAGGAAGTACTTCATCCAATGACCCAAGGAGGGCATGGGAGAAGTGTGCCATGATTACAACCGAACTGGCCTGACGAAGGCCCAAGGAAGAGGCCACGTAGACCTTACAGGCAGAGTGGTCCATGTTCTTGGACTCCTTGTCCGGAGGTCGGTCGGTGTCAGCCGAGTTACCAGTACATCTAAAGATGGAAGCAGTCACCAGGCTCTCAGCCGAGGGATGTTCCGTGAATCCCGGTAGGGATCCCATAGGCACCGCATACCTACGGACCATATGGGCAGACGGTGATGGGCAGGAGGCTGGACACTGCCAAAGCTCAAGGGCTGGACCAGTAATGGCTTCAGCCACTGGGAGGGACTCCGTCGGAGTAGCCTCCCTCTTAAGGATATCCTTAAGGGGGTACTCCGCCTTTTTCTGGATAGACTCCAGGGGCATTCCGGTGGAATCAGAAATGAGGCAGAGGATGCCCTGAAAGGAGGAAGGACCTTCCTCCAGGCCTGCCAAGAGAGACTCCTCATCACCCAGATGGCAGTGCAAACCGGTGGCATCCAAATCCGAAGAGTCAGGGTACAGCGGTCTCCCGCCTATGTCCCCCTTGACACACCGAGAGCGGTCAGGGGTAACTGTGATGGACAGGCGTCGGGGAAGTCCGGTGTCTGGACAGTCCCCTTTTGAGGGGGCCCCCGAGATAGGCTGTTTAGGCGGTGGTTCCACCCTAATCGGTGATGAGACCGGTATGGGCTTAGGAATAACGGCTGGCCCCACAGGTGGAGGAACCAAAGATTTCGGGTCCAAAGGGGTTGACTTCGGCCCTTGAGGCACAGGCCAAGTAATAGCCGGGGTGGGCGCATAGCCGGCTTCTGTCGGCCAAAATCAACTGTTACCATAAGCTCCTCACTTAGCATCGATGGAGTTTCCGTCGAAGCCTCTCCTCGTCCGAGGAGGATGAGGACCTGTGCCGGTGCCTCTCTTTTGAATGTCAGTGGCCTTTCTTCGGTTTTCCGGCCGAAGAAGGAGACAGAGTCCTCGATCAAGACCGACGGGATCGACTGGGATCGGGCGAAACCAGGCTCGGTGAGAATCGAGGCTCTGGATCAATTCCCTTGGTGGGGACACCCGAAGGAAGTGTCTTATCATCGGGGAAAGAAAGGACCGGGGTCCTCTCTAGAGAATCGTCGACTGGAGTTGGCAAAATTGGCTTGATCGGCTCGGGAACAATCTCGGACGGATCAGCCGATCCCTCAGTCTCCGCCTGGCCAGATGGAAGATCTCTGAAGCCGGCGGCCGAGGAAGCGATCTTGACCCAAGTCAAGGTCGCAGTGTCCTAGGACTCGGACCTCTCTCAATCCCAGGAATGTCTCGTTTTCGAAGACGTTGGATCCTTGTCCCTCTTCCAAGGGTGGGAGGAGTGCGAGCCTGAGGGCACCTCACCGCTGGTGGGGAGAGACTGGCACATCTCCCTGAAGGAACCTGTGAAGGAAGAACCGAGGTTGAGAGGCACAAAGAAACTTCGGCTGGCCGAAGCTTGGGCAGCTTCTTCCTCGAAGGCCTTCATCTGCTCGAGCTGTTTGGCGGATCCCGCGACTGCGGAAACCGCCCACCTCACTTCTTTCGATTTCACCGGCGGGTTCCTTTTCTCCGGTCTCCCCAGCTTAAGGCGCACCATGCAGTCGTCGAGGATGTTGGGATGGAAAGCCAAGCAAAAAGTACAGGTGGTGTCATGACCGACACCTAGGCAGTACACACAGCTAAGGTGGGGATCGGTGCGCGACATTTTCTGGCCACACACACACCGGCGAAAACCGGGGGACGACTCATCCTCCATATCTGATGCGCTATTATCTGAATTGAAAACTCTGACGAGTTTGAGCGTTAAATTCGGTAAAAACCGACTATACAAATCCAGGGCCTACGATGGCTAGAGTTAGGACGAGGGAACCTGAATCTTCCAGCGGAAAGGAAGATCTGGCGTCATGGGGTGGAGCCGAGGTATTTACCACCCGGGTGGGTGGGCGGAGCCAGCTTGAAGAATTTCCGGCGAGATTTAAAGGGAAAGGGACATGCCAAAGAGTGTGGATGAACAACATATCCACACTCCTAGAACACATTTTGGGCAGGATATGAAAAATGACAGCTGTACTGTTCATAAGGAGGTGTGAAAAAATGGCAATGTTGAATATCTGGAGTAAAAATATTAAAAATTGTTAAAGTTACGAGCGTGCGTGGAAACCGCACGCTGCCGCTCGTAACACAGTAATTATTCTGATTTTTTTCACTAAATTTGCAACATAGTTTTTTGGGACCCCACCTCATGAACAGTGGCACTGTCGTTTTGTTACTCGGTCCTGAAAAGTGATTCCGCGCAGTGATCGTGAAATCACCTTTTGGGACCAAATAACGAGATTACAGTGCATGTGTTCATGAGGTGGGGTCCCAAGAACCCCATGTTGAAAATTTGGAGCCAAAATTCAAAAAAATGGCTGATATCCCCACCTAAGTTGAAACCCCCCACTGATGCTATTATACAGCTTACTGGCATTTCTTCATTTTTGCAGTTCAGCTTGGAAGAGTTCAGATGTGTTCCCACTCCACTGAAGATCGCGGCACCGGCCCTCCGGAGGTAAGTATGGGGTGAGGGGGGTGTGGGGAGGTGGGGTGCACAGAGGGTGTGTGTGGGTTGGGGAAGGGGGGTTGCCGCAGACAATGAGAGACCATTTGCTTTTTTCAGGTAAAAAACAAAAACATCGGAACACAGTTTGTTAGGCACACTGGGGTGGGCTCCCAGTGTGCCCTATGACTTTCGAGGGGGAGGGAATGTTGGCCACACTGGGGTGGGCTCCTAGTGTGCCACACAATTGGGGTGGGGGTGGGGAACATGCCAGTGATACTGGAAGATTAAGGATCCCTCATGCGCGCATGGATAATTATGGCACTTTCAGATACCGTCCACGCCGCACTTCTCCGCCCACCGCATCAGAGGCCGGAAGTCGACGCCCACCTTAAAACGCAAGTTACTGCAAACAAATATTAAACATAAGGTTTAACAGGATACATATTTACACTTGGTAGCCATGGTGATCAAAGAAAACGCCGTCAGACAAGCGTCAATATGTAAAAGATTTTCAAAGATTGTTTTATGTTTAAAACTTGCATTTCCAGCATTTGCAATATCTACAGCAGACTGCAATAACTGACCGCAATATAAAACAAATATTATGCTGTTTATGCCAGCAAGAATGGGGGGTGTGGGGGCGGAGCCCCCCAACTACAAAAATATTACATTTAATGCAGGCTAAGCTAAAACCTAAACAAAATATATTACATTTAATGCTGAAAAGATTACATGGATAACAAATTAAATAACGGGGGTGTGTGTGGGGGGCAGAGCCCTCATTTACAAAAATTAATATTATTCTCTTTATGTGTGTGCTTAAGTTTGTGTTTGCCAACCGATGCTAAGCACCCCCTTTTTTCTGTTTGTTCGTAGAGTGTAACTAAGAAAATTGGACCCCCATCTGCACCACAGAAAAAAAAACTGTGGCGCCAAACTGTTTACAGAGACCTGATTAATTAATTACCTGCTGCGTGTAATATAAGGATGATTTTGTTGCTTTTTTAAACTTTTGTTCAAAATTGCCAAAGTGTGCAATAAATATTGCATCCTTCTGCCGCAATGTTTACTGAAATGTTTCACCAGAAAAGGCACGTACGGGAGGTGCGTCATCTGTGCTGCTGCATAACGAGCTTGTCTCTGATTGCAGCGGCACGTTTCTTTCAAGTTGGTGGCACTTTACATAAATTTTGCGTCAGCGCTGGCATGCTAGCTGACTGGAGAATGAAGGACGTACCTACTGAAGGGTGCCCTACATTCGCCAACACTGACACACCTCTCACTGTGCTATTACTACCAGAAGATGTTGCTTGCGCACACGCAAGACAACATCAAAATTAGTTCTATCTTGGAACCTGTGCCTCACGCTAAACTAAGAAGAAATGCTTCCTTTCTGTAACAAAAACCAAAAAAAAAGGAAAGAGAGGGAAAGAAGAAAAAAAAAGCGGTATGCCTTTCTTCTATAGCGGTTAGGGCTTGAGACATACAAGTCGTACTTTAATCAGCAGTGCAACAGAAAGGTCCCGATAAGAACCAACTGGGATCACATTGCGATCCAGACACATTTGTTGAGCCTGCTACATTATGCTGTTTCTAGCACTTCTAGAAGGCACAAAAACAGTTGAACTTGGATTTTAATGATTTCTTTAGCGCCTGATAAGGATTGTGCTGATCTTTTTAACCCTGCAATATCCATTCCATTTGTATACATTACGAATAGCTTTATTAGGACCATACACAAGCCCCACTAGACATCACCATCACAGAAGCATTTGTCAGGGCTGGGCTAGGGAGGAGGAGAAGGCCCACCTGGAAACAGAGTTGGAAACACTACTAACATACCATACCACTTCCATTGGCTCTGTCAATTTCTGTCTAGGCTATCCCCTTGAATTTTCATACAACTGCAATTGTTTTAACTGGACAATGTTTTGCATTCCGGTCTCTCATTGTACTGCCTTTGTACTTCACATTTTAATATTTATACATACTTGTAACATTGGACCTCGGGATGGCATTGTGAATAGGTGTGACTTAATTGTGTATTTTGTGTAAAAGATAAATATAATTACATTCATTGCATGTGGTAACTTGTGGATATTAGACAAATTCCATCTAATTAGAACAAAGATGCTGCTTAAAAACATTTTTCATGTTTGATAAGTGAGGAGGAGCCCCCCCACCCTGCAGAAGAGACCTCCAGGAAAGTTTCCAGTATCTAGGTAGCTAGTCATACAACAGATATGCTCCCCCACCCTCTCTCAAAATCATCAAACCTGAACATGATTTTGTACACCTTCTACATATTCTCGTGGAAGCAACGTTTTGATAGATATACAGGCAGTGGCAAGTAGATCCCCCCTCCCGTTCCCTTTAAGGTTGCCTTTCTGTGATTTACACATTCGTTACTACACCAGCACTATATTTTAGCACTTTAAAGACTCGTGCCCTGCTTTGCCCTTTTTCCATCACGCTGATCGGATTTCATGCACTTATGAACATAGCTGAAGTGCTTTGGGGGCTCACAACGCCACTTGTAATCAACACGACAACGTAAATCCTTCATTCGCTAGGACTACAATTCAGTGCTCAGTGTCTGTTTGGAAGGCATTTTGTTAGCATTCTCTCATTCATCCGTTCCCTTACTCACTCATTCATGCGATCATTTATCAGGGGTGTGTGTTCAGCAACAACGTGCAACCTTGCCATCACCGAAATACATTACTGAACAGTTTGCCACAAAAACAAAGCCTGCTCAAATACCGCAGCTGTTACGCTAATTCTGCCATTAAAGGGGAACTGCCAGCATTCCACATGCAAAAACATGGGACCTATAGGTCCCAGTTAGTCAAAACGCACTATTTTTAAATACCTTACACAGTTGAAATCTGTAAGTTTATCTAGCTGATCCTCACCCCCCCAAAACATTCTTTTACCGGAGTCCCACGCGGCCAGCCCTCTGATGACAGGAATGATAGGTAAGCCACAGGGTACAACTATCTGCCAGTATAGTTGTCAGAAAATATTAACACATAAGAAGCACATGTTTGCAGTTCTAATGCCAGTATCAATTGACCAAGGAAGGCACTTTCCTCAGTCAATCAGTACCAGTGTTAGAAGTACAAACCAGACGCCCGTCGGCACAGCGGTTGGATTTCCGCTTGAGATGCCAGCGACCCGGGTTTGGGAATGGACCCAGGTACTGAAGGGCTGGCTGGGGAGAGAGGGCTCAAAAGTGACCCAGTGCTTCCTGACCCCTGGCGGAGGCTGGGGGCACGGCAATGCATGGGGTCCCACTAACTAATGGGGCATTATGAACATCGGTGTACGCCTTATGTTAGTGGCATGCCACGCCCCCGGGGAGCAAACGGGAAAAGAGCCCTGTAGCCGACTGGATGACGGCTGCCAGCTCCCACTGCCACAAGACCTCGAGCAGTGCATGGACCACTCCAGCAGCACCCAGGCCAATAATTGTGCTGGCCACCCCACCAGTGCCTTCCTCCCTCGGAGGAGAGGGACCCGCCTGGCAAAGGGTTACATCCAGGTCACCTGGGGTGCTGCAATATGGGGTGATGGGTGGCTGCATCGAGGCAGTGTGGCAGCGAGAAGCATAGGAAGACCTGAAGGAGAGGCAGGCCCGGAGCTGGGGGAAGCAAAAAAAAGAAAGAAGTGCAAACCTGCATTTCTTATTTGTTAATATTTTCTGATAACTATACTGGCAGTTAAGAGTTCCCCGCGGCTTAGCCGTCACTTGCATCATCAGAGGGCTGGCCATGGGGGGCTATTGGAAAATAATGGCGGTGGGAGGGGTGTGTGCAGGATGAACCAGATTAACTTACAGATTTCAACTGTGTAAGATATTTAAAAAGCATGTGTTTTGGCTAACTGGGACCTATAGGTTCCGTATTTCTGCTTGTGGAATGCTAGCAGTTCCCCTTTAAGAATGCTTTCTTTCAACATTCCTCTTTTTTACTAAAAGAATACATTGCCCCCCCCCCCCAAACGATTTTAAAGTGTAACATCTGTGAACAAAGCCCTAAATGCAGGGGAACCGATAAGGGGAGTAAAGGAGAATTTACTACCATTTTTGACTGAAATACTCCCACTTTCTGATTTTAGGAACCAGTTGGGTGGCCAGATCACTACACCGTGGGGTTTACTTTTAGCACCCCCCTTCGTAGGCCTACCCCTGTGGAGATGGTTATATACCATCCTTTACGAGATATAAGTTCTCATAGCCTAGCTGCGGTGCTTGACCTCTCATCCTCTAGGTAGAAGCAGCAGTGACCCAGAGACCCTCGTGACCTATAACTCGACGCGTCCGCGGGCTCCTGAATTCCATTAACTCCAGTCCATGTTCGTCCTCTCTCCCTTAGGTCCTCAATTCCCTTGGTTTGATGAGACTTTGAGGGAGATGCGGAGACTAGGACGAAGGTTAGAGCGTTGCTGGCGGAAGTCCACCCTTGATACCGACTGCCTTAGATTGATGGACCATTATCAAGCCTATCAATCCGCAATCATCCGTAAGAAGGCAGAATTCCTGTCCGGGGAGATTGCGGCTGCTCAGAATCGACTAGCTCAGCTTTTCCGAACTGTGGACAGGCTGTGCAACCCAGCTTGTCTACATGTTCGGAAAGCATTTTCGTAATTAGAGTGCAATGAGCTTGCTCGATTCTTTGCTAATAAGGTGACTGACATCAGGGCAGTACTCCAGCCGGCACACCCTATGGGCTTTGCTTTTGATCAGTCCGAGGTCACTGCACCTCAGCCTTCTTGGAGTACCTTCAGCTGACCGGAATTTATGGATGTCACGCGGATCATCCAGGGTGTGCGTCCTACATGGTGTAGTCTGGACCTTGGACCAACTTCCCTAATTTTGGGTTGTATTGATATCATCGGTCCGGTCCTTGCATGGATAGTCTGGTGCTCCTTGGAGTTGGGTGAGTTTCCTAGCTCCCTGAAAGAGGCAGTGGTGACATCTCTCTTGAAGAAAGCTACCTTGGACCCAGACTGCCACGCAAACTACAGACCTATCTCTAACCTTCCCTTTGTAGGGAAGGTGACTGAGAAAGTTGTGGCAGCGCAACTGGAGGACCATTTGACCATCCATGACACCTATGAACCACTCCAGTCCGGTTTTCGAAAGAGACATAGTACCGAGACAGCGCTGGTTTGGGTGCTCAATGATCTCCTGATGGCTAGAGATCGGAAGAGCTGTTCCATCTTGGTTCTTCTGGATCTTTCATCAGCATTTGACACCGTGGACCATGGGGTGTTGCTTGGTCGCCTGAGGCACATCTGTGGACTGTCGGGAACAGTCCTCAGGTGGTTTACATCGTTCCTCATGGGTAGAACACAGAGAGTGGCGTCTGGGGTCTTTTCCTCAGGCCCTATTCTCTGTCGTGTGGGGTTCTGCAGGGTTCAGTGCTGTCACCCATGTTGTTCGCAGTGTACATGCTACCCCTCGGAGACACTGTAAGAAGGTATGGGCTGAGGTTTCACTGCTATGCTGATGATGCCCAGCTCTACTATTCTTTTGCACCCGACCAGGATGGAGCTCTCTCGGTCTTTAATAACTGACTGAAAGAAATCCAGGAGTGGATGGATTCCAGCTGGTCGAAGTTGAACTCGGAAAAAACTGAGGTGCTGGTTGTGGACCCAGGTCGCCGGATAGGGAGGTTGGGGGTTGGTTTGCCCTCGGGACTTTTTCTCTGTGGCATTTCACTCCCGACCTCTGAACGGGTGCATAATCTGGGGGTAATTTTTGATGAAGGGCTGACCCTGCATTCGCAAGTGTCGGCTGTCATCAAATCTTCCTTTTATCATCGCAGCAATATCGCCAGGATTAAGCATCTGGTTCCATCTGGAGACCTTCCTACTTTGGTCCACGCCTTTGTGTCCTCATGCTTAGATGATTGCAACTCCCTCTACCTAGGGCTTCCTGGGGTGGAAATACGCCGCCTGCAGCTGGTGCAGAACGCGGCGGCCCGGCTTTTGATGGGATCTGCTCGGTCCTATCATATTTCGCCGGTGCTGTGCGAACTGCACTGGCTGCCAGTACAGTGGCGGATCACCTTCAAAGTCGGTTTGCTGACTTTTAAAGCCCTAGATGGACTGGGCCCGGATTACCTGAAAGAGCTCCTGGTTCCTTATTGCCCTGGACGATCACTCCGCTCAGCCAACAGAGGGTTGCTAGAGATTCCAAGGGTGTGCTTGAAAACATCTGGGGTGAGAGCATTTATGTATGCAGCCCCTACCCTTTGGATTTCTCTACCCTGTCAGTTACGGGAGTGCACAACTGTGGAGGGATTCAAGCAAGCTTTAAAAACTTTTTTGTGGCAGCAGACATTCAGTGACTGATCTTCCTTTATGGTGTACTGCTATTTTAATGTTAATTGTATTGATGTTTGTTCTGTTTTTAAAATTGTTTGGTGCCTTGGTTATGGATAAAACGCCTTATAAATAAAATTTATTATTACGATTTATTATTTTTCCCACCCTGCAGATTTACAATATGTGGTACACATGTACAAAGTTGGTAGTACCATGAGATGCTAGCAGCCATGGCACTACACTGGAGCACGTGGGGGTGGGGACAGGAGTTGCTGTCTGGCTGGTTAGAAGGACAGTTGCAACATGACAATGTTAAAAATGAGGTCACAGTATGACTCCACAGCAGTATGTGACAGTCAGTGACTGCAGGCGTCCAGTGGGATTGAGACTTGGTTTAGATGTGGGGGGTACAACATGGGTCAGTGGATAACAGTACTACCATTTGGATGAAAATACTACCAGGTGTAAGAAGGCAGTAGTAAATACTTCTGAGTCCTAAAAACTATCTGGACCACTGCCTAAACATAATATGTGGCACTGCCTCTGATTCAAACTTTTAGTGCAAAAGGAAAATTTTGCCTTTCTTGATTTTATTTTTATCTGGTTAATCCCGCCATTCGTCCTCCCCCCTTGGCATCAGTTAAACAAACCTGCTCCAGAGGGTTCTATGTGAAAATGGCACCAACAAAACAGCGCTGACAGAAAACAGCGAGGCAAAAACAGCCCCAAGTCATACTGTGCATAGCCCTACAGTGTGCTCCAAAATTAGCGCTGCTACACTTGCTTTTTCTGCTGGAAGCCTGGCCCCACCCCACCTCTTTGAGGGGCCTTCCCCCAACACACATCTTCTATGATTATTATAACTGTCGGGGGATGACATTGAGGACAGGGAAAACTCAGGAGGGGGCTACCCACAGGAGGACACAGGTCAGGAGGGGGAGAACGTTGGGGGGGGGGGACCTGGGGGTGGAGGGGACCAAAGTCAGGAGGGAGGGCAGAACAGAACTTCAACAACAACAAAAAAATATCTCCCCACAGCCAGTCTTGAACCCAGGTCCACCAGCCACCCAGGTGATGACTCTAACCACTACGCCACACGGCCAGCTCAGAACTGGCCCTCCCAACAACTACCTATATATTTCACACAATAACTACATCTATGACTCCCTGCCGAAACGAAAACGCTGAACTTACAATGTGCTGTTGTTATTAGCACATAGCTCATTTCACAAATCGCTATTTTTACCTTGCCCAAACTGACTCGCTGTAATTGAGTTGTTCGATTCATTACCACATTGCCACGGGATACCACTCCATAGCAGCATCACAGAATTTCCCGTGACTGGTACTGGCGCAGAGGGTCAGATGTGGGAGATTCAGTTAGCCCCAATGCATCTTCGAGCTTTTCAAGGCTCAGATACCAGTTTAGTACATGGTAAGTGATCAGTGATGTCCACATTCATCCATGCTGGAGCCACAGAAGTCACTGGGCACTATGCACTGCAGACAGGGCACAAAAAATAGGTTACCAACACCCTGGCCACTGTGGGATGATGTGGAGACCCTCCACTGGCTCCACAAGCCTACTGGGCACCTCTCCTCCAACTGAGCATAATGTCTGAAGGGGCCTCGGGAACCCTGCTGACCTCACCATACTCCCCCCCCAGGTCCCAGGGTAGGCCACGGGGGAATGGAGGGGAGGGGACTGGAATGGGAAGAGAATAAGCCCCTGATATGGCAGATGATGGGGCTGGGGGGGTAGCCTGCAGAAGGGTATTGGGTTTAGTAGAAGGGACCAAACAACACAGGATACTCACCTGTAACCATAGTTCTAGGAGTGGTATATGGTTCACATCTACAGTCTGGCAGTTCTACTGGAACTATTTCATTGGCCGGACATCTTTAAGCCATGCTCCTCCCCCCACTCGGGCGCTATATCCCTTGACTCTGTCCCGTGATGTCAGACCTTGCATGCTGGAAGAAGAAGAATCTGTGTGGCACTTGTAAGGGGAGGTCGGGTGGGTTGTGTGGATGTGAACCACATATACCATATACCACTCTTAGAACTACGGTTACAGGTGAGTAACCTCCTTTTCTAGGGGCATGGATACAGTTCACTATCCACATTCTGTCAGACTCAGGTGCATATGAATTGCCCTTGTCCAAGGCCACCTGGAGCTGGTGTTTAGCCAGTGACTGACCTTGGTCTCTAACGACTGCCACCACTGACTGCTGATCAGCCGAGAGGCGAATAAGGATGGAATCAAAAACTTCCATCGGGGGGCGCTGTGGAGCAGCAACATGGAAGCAGCAGTCTGAAGGAGCTCTAAGAGAGAGAGAGAGAGAGAGAGAGAGTGAAATCACCTTAAAATATGTGAAAAATCACAGACCTATGCTCTTGCTTTACAGCTTTGTGGAACTGAACATCTCTACAACAAAATGAGCCCTAAAAAAGACATGAAGCGCTCGTCCCAGAACTTAGATTTGTATCTGACCCCTTCAGGTGCGACGAGTAGCTCAGGGCCTTCAGCAACCAGGGATCAGGCTTCAATGGAACTTCCGACATCACAAATACTAGCCATGCTTACAAAAATCCAAGCTACAGGCGATGAAACGAACAAGCGTTTGGCAGCGGTTGAGGTTAAGTTATCTGACAGCGATCGAGCGTTACAAGATAATGTAGCGGTAATCACTGAGCTGAAATCGGAAAGGGAATGCCAAGTACAGTGGAATGTAACCTGTATTAAGGACCTTAATCTAATGAGGGCCAAGACTGAGATGCCCAGAGATAGACCAATATATATATTGTTGGTTTTTCTACCAGATATGTTGGCTCAGGGGAAATCTTGCCTGCAGTGTCTCGATTCGTTTTTCAAGATCTGCAATTACTGCCACCTGATGCGGGGATCCAAATCCTGAAGGCCTTCTCGATTCCACAGCGGCAGAAACCTAGAGGAGCTGCGCAGCAACAGCGTACTGCAATTGCCACACTTTCAACTCCGGATGCACAGATCGCTCTGTTGCAGGCTGCTCGTTCCAGAGGGAAGATACTCTGGGGGGGCCATCGTCTTTCTTTTTTTCCGGATTTATCTACGCAAATGCAAACTCGCAAAAAGGAATTGCAGATTATAAAGAAAGATCTTCTTCAACATGGCTTTGCAGCTCAGCTTAACTTTCCAGCTAGATTGTTGATTAAACATGCCTCCAAAACCCACGTATTCGTAGACCCTGCGGCGGCTTCAGTGTTTGCTGAGAAACTTATCCAGAGACTTAAGCCAGCAGAAGGTAGTTTGGAAGATGAAAGTTGAAGGGACTTCTCATATTGTATGTTCCTATGCTGGTTAAAAGTGGGTATCTTCATTAGAGGGCTACACAGCTTCTAGTTTAAGCGACTAGATGTTCAGGTCCCTTATTGGTACTGCTTGATTTAAGAGATAGGATCTCATTTTCAGAACGAGTGATATACTTGTTGCTTTTGCTCACAGCTAAATACAAAATAATCTAATGTTTATGCCCTTAGGCTAAAGCTGTAAATGTTCCAATGTCAGTGCAATGAGCACTTCTCAGTTTGTGAACTTGATCACCAGTTCTTTTAATAATATACTGTTTCCTCTAGAGCAGGTTGTCATGCCATGCATATATCTAGAGGAGGGCAATTCAACATAATTGAGCCCAGACAATCTGAATATCTGTTTACAGGTTATAGGCCACTTGATTACCCCCCCCCCCTTTAGAAGTTCTGCAAGGGGATTCGCTTCTTGGCTATTTGATTTAGTAATGATTTAATATTTCTAGGTGAGAGGATCAGCGTTCTACAAGAAGCTAAATTCAAACTTTACTCCTGTAAATTCTTCTTGTGGACTTTCTCGCTTCATGGACTAATATGTTTGATGAACAGGTCTACAATCTCAATCTGTACATGATGTGTCGAGGTCTGTGTACCTCAATTCTTATTTTTCTTTTTTGAAATGCGCTGGCTGAAATTCATAAAATTTATAAATAAAAAGTTAAAAAAAAAAAACTCCCATCAGGTTGAACTGGGGAAAACGATATGGGGTGTATGTCTCATCCTACCCTAGGGGTAGAAAAAGAGGAGTTGCTATCTTGGTCCCCTCTGATACCCTGTCTTGAAATTACTAAGACTTATAGCTAGCCAGGGCCGATACATCATACTACAGGGTCTCCTATATGACCAACGGGTCACTACTGGAAATGCTTATACCCCCCCTCAACCCATCTAAAAGAATTACGTAAATGTATTTCTCACCTCCTTAACCATTTACAGGGACAACTAATTCTGGGTGGGGACTTTAATATGACCTTCTCCCCACAACTGGATTGTTCCCATCCCCATAAACATAACATAGAAACATAGAATTTGACGGCAGATAAGGACCGCTTGGTCCACCCAGTCTGCCCATTTCCCTACCTACTGGATAAGCTGCAGATCCTAGTTAACCAGCAACCTGCTTCTTCCTACCCCAACCCCCTAGAATTGCCTTATGACTGTCCCATGCATGCTTGAATTCCACCACTGTTTTTGACTCCACAACCTCCTCCGGAAGGCCCATGCAACCACACAACCCTTTCTGTGAAAAAATTCCTTACATTACCTCTGAGCCGCCCCATCTTCAGATTGTGCCCTCTTGTTCTTGCACACCTCTTTTTTGAAAGATGCTACCTTCTTGGACTTTGTTGATTCCCTTGAGGTACTTGAGCGTTTCTATCATGTCCCCCTCTCCCTCCTTTCCTCGAGGCTATCTATTTAAGCTCCTTAAGTCTCTCTTCATATGTCATCCGGTGCAGACCCTGCACCATTTTAGTTGCCCTCCTCTGGACAGCTTCCATCCTGTCTATGTCTTTGTGGAGACTGGGTCTCCAGAACTGCACACAGTACTCCAGATGGGGTCTCACCAGCTGTCTGTACAGAGGGATAATAACTTCCTGTTTTCTACTGGTGATGCCTCTCCCTATGCATCCCAGTATCCCCTAGCCCTCCTTGCTGCCCTCTCACATTGCTTGCCCACCTTTAGGTCATCTGATATGACTACCCCCAGGTCCCTTTCCATTTTTGTTGTTGTTAGTATCTCACCCCCCATTGTGTACTCTTCCCCTGGGTTTTTGTTTCCCAGGTGCATTACCTTACACTTCTTAGCATTGAATCTAAGCTGCCATACATTTGACCATTCCTCTAACCTTGCCAAGTCCCTTCTCATCCTTTCCACCCCACCCTGTGCATCAACTCTGTTGCAGATCTTTGTGTCATCTGCAAAGAGACATACTTTTCCTTCCAGTCCTTCTGCAATAAGTTGAACAAGACAGCTAAACAATTTAGACATACCCTGGACCACCTAGGGATAGTTGATATTTGGCGCCGTACTTTCCAGTCCTCTCCTGGCTATACTTACTGTTCTCCTAGATTTCATTCCTACTCCCAACTTGATTATTTTTTCACAACCTGTGAACATTATCCTAAAATACAGGATATTTCTATTAGTCTGAAACTGATTTCTGACCACCATCCCTTAATTTTAAAATCAGACGTACGAAGAACCCTGAGGAAAACCTTGTGGAGAATGAATCCCTTATTATTACAAGACAGGGAATTCCAAGACATGATTAAAAAAGATTTCCCCAATTTCTGACTGAGAGTGCCCACTCCACCCCTACAGAAGCAGTTCTATGGGATACATTAAAAGCCACCATTCGGGGGGGAAATGATAGCTTATATTACCAAACAAAATAGAGAAAGGGAGGCAAAATATCAGCAACCCTCAGAAGAATTATTAAATTATCAACTGCTATATAGAGGGACGGAGACCACGAACTTAATAAAATTAGAGACACCAAAAGGGCTCTACAGAAAATTATGGACAATAAAATCCAGCAGACGCTGAAATATTTATGTCATACCACATACGATGGGGGTCCCCAGGGGGCCAGGAAACTAGCTTATAAATTACGTTCTAGAAAAAGTACTTCTACAATTCTAAAAATCAGAAACACATCAACCGGACAGATGGACCATACTGAGTACCATATAACCCGGACTTTTTTGGAGTTCTTCAAGAAGTTATACCCGGAGGAGCCAGGGGCACCTATGGAGGATAGAACCTCTTTTCTCACACAGCATAAGCTACCCTCCCTAGACGAGTCACAGACCACGACCCTAGAGGCACAGATTTCCCAATCAGAGATCTTTGGATGCCATTCGGAAACTCAAACCCGCACACTGTCCGGGCCCCAGTGGGTTCATATCGGAATGGTACCGTAAATTTTCGACAGTCCTCCTCCCACAACTGCACTCCTTTTACAACGAGATTGCTAAGGGAGACTCACCACCCCCACCCTCATGGAGTTATACCACCCTAGTTCCAATACTGAAACCTGATAAAGACCCAACTAACCCCACAGCATATCGCCCTATTTCCATCCTAAATCTGGACTACAAGATATTTATCACCATTTGGGCTAACAGAATAGAAAAACTCCTCCTACTCATTATTAATTTGGACCAATCAGGATTTATCAAAGGTCGTACTACCGCGGATAATATTCGTAAAATCTTGATTTTTGCAAGAATATGTTATCAAAACACAAATTCCCACAGCCTTTATCAGCCTTGACGCGGAGAAGGCGTTTGACAGGGTGTCCTGGTCCTTCCTTTGGGATGCCCTGCGGACCTTTCATTTTCCGGCCTCTTTCATAGCCTACCTACAAAACTTATACACCTCTCCCAGGGCCTACCTTAGGGTTAACGGAAGCATCTCCCCTCCAATTCAAATGGGTCGTGGCACACGTCAGGGTTGCCCCCTTTCCCCAGCCCTATTCGCTCTTTATATGGAGCCACTAGCTCAAGCATTAAGAGAGGCCACGGAGACAGAGTATGTACCCATTGCTCAACACGAATACAAAATTAGCTTATTCGCCGATGATGTCCTGTTGTCCTTGACCTCCCACGGAACTTCAATCCCCCCAGCCTGGAATATTTTAGAGCGATTCGAGGGACTTGCAGGCTTTAAACTAAATGACTCAAAGATGGAAATATCTATATATAATTTTACTCCCAAGCAACTTTGAAATGAGCATACCTTTCAAATGACATCAAAAATAAAATACCTGGGCATTCATTTACCTCTTAACCGGAGGTTCTCAAGCTGGTGAATTACAAACCCTTAACTCTTAATATCCAATCCGAATTGACCCAGATGGGCTCCCTTAATTTTTTCTTTTCACCAGAGAATAGCCACAATTAAAATGAATATTTTACCGCGTCTTCTGTACCTTATACAGAATTTTCCTGGCTTTCCATCATCCTTTTATCTCAAATCTTGGGATAAGTTAATCTCCACCTTTATCTGGGGGGCAGGGACACCCAAGGATTAAACTACCCGTCCTCAAACTTTCCTTGGCTCAGGGAGGAGTGGCTCCCCCGGACCTCACTTTATATACTAAACGATATTAATGTGGCTGGCAGGAGACTGCCAGACTCCCTGGAAAACCCTCGAATTTCAAATTAATGACCTATTTGATATTTCTAAAATACTCTTCTCCTCAGAGAGTCGCTCTCTACCTCCCGGAGCATTCACTAATATAACAGCTCATACATACCAAATATGGAAGAGATTGAGACAAACTAAAACTATACGCTCCACTTATGAAAACTGTAAACTAGTCTCGGAAGATGAGTCTTTTCTCCCAAACACATCTGACCTTTCCTTCAAAAGATGGAGGTGGCTGGGTCTCTCCCATTTCTATCAGTTTCTGTCACCCCAGGGGATAAGCCCTTTTGACTTCCTAAAATCCCAATTTAGCCTACATCATTCTGACCAATTTCATTATTTCCAGGTCCGTAATCATATTCTAAGAAACTTACATATCTTGACAACACTGATTTCTGGATTGTTAACATTTTTTGAGATGACTATACAGGGAAGATTGGAGAGTCATCTTATTGGAAACTTATACAAGACTCTGAGGGAAGGTTCGGTAACAAACACAAATCCTACTTTAACAGAATGGAACAAAGACCTAGATCTAGAGATCCCCTGGGAAGCTTGGTTAAAGGCAACTATCCCAGCTATCAAAATAACCTCCTCCCCCACATGGCGTGAGTTTGCCTGGAAATGCCGGATGGGATATTTGTGTTCCCCAGTGGTTCTCAGCCACTACCTACCAGAGAGGGATGGCTGGTGTTGGCGCAACTGTGGCTATCAACGTGCCTCACTAGGCCATATCATTTGGTTATGTCCATATCTGATGCCATTTTGGTTATCACTTCAAGCAAAAATTTAAAAATGCTTGGATGAAACTACTGAACTCACAGGCGAACAGGTCTTGTTGTCCATTTACCCCGATTACTCTCCACTCTGGCGAAAAACACTTCTCCCAATCTTTTTATTAGTAGCTAAGCAAGCTTTAACTAGAAGATGGATGACCAATAAGGCACCTACAATCATAGACTGAAGATTCATCATGAAACAGATATATTATACTGAAGGCCCCAACTCCAGAATTCAACATAAAGGGCCAAACTACATGCGGAAATGGCAGAAATGATTAATCTATCAAGCTTCGGTACACTCCGACTTTTCTCCTTAGTCGGGAATCTGGGTTGGAGGGGGGTTCCCCATGGGTGGGGGGGGGACTGGAAGGGGCAAAAGGGAGAGACAGAAAATGGAACATAATTCTGAGGTTGTCACCTGAAGCTCGAAATTTTGTTGTTGTGGATTCATTGGCGGATCGGTAATTTGAAGACCACAGAACATAAATCATATGGCTGGAGTTTATGTATTATATGGTTATTCCCTAGATATGACAATGATATAGCATTAAGTATACCTCTATATACTACAACTGTGATTTTTATTTTTGCCTTGTATCAGAAACAATGTAATTTTATAAGATACGCTACACAAAAGAAATGTGTGTGTAATAAACTCAGTAAAAATTAAATAAAAAAAAAAAACTCCCATGGGGGGGGGGGTGACGACCAAAACTGGCGATCATCAAGGCATAACTAGTCTGATGGAGACCCAAGGATGTTGCAGCATGTACCTGTTTTGCAGTGTGGTCAATTTTATGGGACTCCTTGTCCGGTGGCTTGTCCACGTCCCCCTGGTGTCCAGACTTAGGAACACTGAATCAGTCACCAACCCCTCCACAGAGGGGTGGTCCGAGAACCCAGAAAGGGACCCAGCAGGGATTGCATGCCTGTGGACCTTGTGGGTAGAGGGTGCCGGAGAGGAAGCTGGATGCTGCCAAAGTTCCAGGGCAGGTCCCAAAATGGATTAAGCCATGGGAAAGGCAATCCCCAGGGACTTGTCCCTATTTAAAATGTCCATAAAGGGGTACTTAGGCCACTTTTGGACTGGCTCTAGTGGTACTAACACGAACTTCAACTATTAAGTGGAGAAGCACACCAAAGGACACTGGGCCATGCCTGGTGGACAACTCCATGATTGCCGGTCAAGGAGAAGAGTCCCAAAGAAGGCCATGGACTAGTAATCCGAGGACTTCTCAAAAACAGCCCTTGACTGTTTCTTGCCATGGACCACCAAGATATCCTCCCCGGGTTGATCTGCACCGACAACCGGCCTGGTAAGCCAGTGACTGGATGGACCTCCTTGGACAGAGCACCCACCTTTGGCTGTGGTAGTGGCGACTTCACTTGAAGTGACGGAAAAGCAGCTGCTGGGAGCACCTGCGTAGCCTGGACCGGCAGGGCACCACTGGCAACTACCAAGTGACTGGAGGTTCCGGCAGTAGAGCCCTACCCTGCCCCACGATGGCTCACTGTTGTCAGAGGAGCTCCTCGCAGCACTGGCACAGCCTGTGATGGTGCCTTGCCTCACCTGAGGGCAAGGAGTGTCGACAGTGACACCTTCCTGCTGAACAGGATCAAGAGCAGGAATGCCTCAACAGAAACCTCTACCTCAACTGGACAATCGACAGCAAGGGGGGCCTTTTTGCCTGTCCACATTACGCAGCGCAGGTGTGGAAAGCTCACTCGTCAGTGGAGGCTGCTCCTGCCAATGAATGGACAATGATACCGACCAAACCACATCCTCCTGAGTGAAGACCGAGAGCACTGGGGTCTGTGAGATCGATTGCTTGACCTTGTCTGACAAGTGGTCAACAGGCTTGAGAAAAATTTCTGTGGCCTGCTTGATCAGATTTGAAGATTAATGGCTCAACAGAGGTACTGAAGAGCCTTCAATCTCCCTGACCTGCCCCTCGACCCGAAGGGTGCTCAACCACCGTCGAGTGGTCGGGTTAGTCACAGGACCAAGGGAACCTCGTTGTCTCCCGGTCCCACGACCGGCACCAGCAGCGCTTGGAACCACAGTGGGCAGGGCTCTCCCCCAGGGTCTGTAAGGCCAAACACATGTCCTGGAAGCCTCCGGTGAATGACTGTCTGATACTGCCCCCAGCCGGGAACAGCACCAAGATTGAGGAGCTGCCCGCTGTGGCAGTCAACACTTCCAGCTCAAGGACCGCAAAACTGCTGAGCAGACCTAGCCTCAGCAGAGGCCTTCTTGTGACTCTTAGGGCAGTCCTTCGGATTCCGTTCCAAAGACCAACCCAGCGAGAGCCAGAGCTTCCTATCCTCAAGGGACTCAGCAAGCATGCTGAGACAAAGGTCGCACTTGGCCATGTCACACTGCCCGCCCAGGCAATACACGTATGTGTTGTGCAGGTCAGTGACCAACATCTTCTGCTGTAACCAAATGGAGAACTTGAACACCAGCTTCCACTGCTCTATTGATGACTGAAGAACGGGAGTCAAAGGAACCAAAGAAAGAAATCCGAATAACTAGGAAACATCAAAATACAAAGTTTGCCTATAGCGCACTAAATCCTAAGCGACAGCCGTGAAGGAAGTGATCTGTTCTTCCAATGGAAAGAAAAATCTGATGTCACGTGGCGGAGTTCGAGGATATACCGCCTGGGTCATGGGAACAGCGTGGCTTAAAGACGTCCAACGAATTAGCATATTCCAGTGGAACTACCAGAGTGTAGATAGTGAACCATATCCACATTCCAAGAACAGAAGTTGCTATGTGTCTTGAGAGCCTTTTCGAGTTCTTTGGATAAGAGAACTGCAGTAAAAAAAAAAATGTGCTGCCTGCCCTTCTGGGACACCAGGGAACATCGGGAATAGCTCCCGAACACAAAACATACATGCTATCATGGTGGCACCATTCCTATGGAAACAAATTAAGAGACACTGGAGGGTTGAAAAGGAATGCATAATGAAGCATGTAAAACAACTGCTGGGTCTTAGTAACAGTGATGCCCAGACATGCTGTTCAGCTTTTTAAGGCGAGGTGTTTGCCATTACCATGGTCCTGTCACAATCACACAATGCAGTATTTATTGTAGTGAGCCGCAGTGTAATGCAAGCTGTGACTCACAGCTTAAGGAGATAGCTGAAGGACTCAGAATGACATCACTGGTGAATTTCACAGGCTGGACCACCTGCAAGTAAACTGAAAGCTCTCATTACAGCCTGAATGATGCGTGCAGGGGATACAGGTCAGTAAAGGATGCTGTATTTCAAGGAAACCGTGATGGTTTCACCACTGCAGACACCTGCTGAATAATTCTTAGTACAGCAGCCTCCTTTATCCAAGCTGGGGAGCATGAGATTTGAACTTGCAACCTACAGTGGTAGTCGTACAAAAGTTGATTAGTGCTGGTATATGCTAAGGCAGACTCACATTACAGCCATTGCAAATTGTAACTTAAGTGCCTCAGCACTATCTTGAGGTAATCAACTTGTAGATAACCACCACTGAATAGACAGACAGCTAGACAGACAAGAAGCGGAGGGTGATGCTTAGCAGCGGAGTTAGAGGTGGTGGAGTAGAGATGAAGCAGGAAGGGTACTGGGCTGGGGAGGGTCCGAGTCAGAAGGGGTACAGGACAGATGGTCTGTGAAGCAGGAAGTGGATGAGCCATCTCCCAGTGAGGGACCTGGGCAGGTGCAGAGTTGGAGTAGGTAGGATGGGAATGGGTAGGATCGAGCGAACTATTCACAGGTGGGATGGACTAGGAAGGTGGGGGGAAGGACAGTGATGGAGAGGACAAGAGGAACAAGGAGCTTAATTGGCGAATAATCCCTGAGAGTATACAGAGACGAGGGGAGGCCAGGTAGTGCAGTACAGAGTTATGCAATGGCTCCATTTGGAAATATCTGTGATCTTTCCTCCTCATGCAGTTTCACCTTTGGCATCACTCATGGCTCCGCCATTTATGATATCATAAGGTCAAACTGTACTCATAGACAGTATCACAGATAATTCCACTGGAGCCATTGCATAACCCATACAGATCGATAGAAAATACAACAGATATTTCCAGTGGGGCTATTGCATACGAGAGGGAGAGGGAGACAGAAAGATAAGATAAGATAGACATACAGATAAATAGATGAAAGGTAGATTCCCTGCGAAGGCAGGGAGCTGTCACCAGCTAGGACAGATAGAACAGACTGAAGGTTATGGGATTGGGGGAGTGCCCTCATGCTCTCAGACTGTTCAATCTGTCCCAGCTGAGAAGGGAAGACAGCCCATACCTTTTCTGTCTGTTCACAGGAGCCAGCACATAACCGGGGACCTTATACACAGTGGCACTTTGAAAGTGCAAATTAGTGCTACTGTTTCAACATGTGCCCTGTTGTGATATACACAATGGGGTCCCAAGCCTTTCCCTGAGCTGCTGCATTTGGCACTGTGACAGCACAGGGAAAGGTGCAGGCACTGGCACGCTAATGAAGCACTGTGCTACGCAGAGATGCTGGTGGGCCCCTTACAACGCGGCTGGATGCCACAGCACCTCCCAGCCCACAGAACTGCTGGCAGTAGTTCTACTGGGAAGAAGAAGAAGAAGAAGAAAACGAAGAGGAGGAGATTTACATAGTGCTTTTTATACACATTGTATCCCAAAGAGCTTTATAAGCAATGAGACTGGTTAGTCAAAAGTGCTGTGGATTCCCTTACTTCCAACTGTACACCCACCAAGACAGTACCAAAGGGACCTCGGTTTAACGTCTCATCTAAAGGACGGCACATTCCAACAGTACAGCCCCCCAGTACTGCACCTGGGTGCCAGCATTTTTAGTATGAGCCTGGTCTCGTAGCAGGATTAGAACCTATGACCTTCTGGACCAGAGGCAGATGTGCTACCAGCTCAGCCATGCTGACACAGGTGGAGGCGCAGGCATTCAATGCGGGGGAAGGGGGCTGATCAGCCAGGGTCCTCTAGTGTTAGTGACCAGTGCAAGGGACGAGGCAGGGAGGGGTTGCATTGCACATCAGGGAGACAAGATGATTTGGGGAACAGGTGGAAGAGGGCTATTGGACCACACAGATGAAATGCACTGCAGCCCCCAAGGTCCGGGTGGTGATAGAACTGACGTGGTAAGGCCTCACACTACAACATCTGGCCATGCATCGTGCCATGCAGCTGACACAATGCCAGGCCCAGATGTTCAGTGTGGTCGTATGTACAATGCTGCCAGTCAGAAACCCTGTTCGTGACCACTAACATCTAGTGACCATCATTTGCATTTCGACGTGGGCTGGCAGTATAGCCTAGAGGTTAGAGTAACAAGCTGTGAATGAGCTTGGTACATACAGCAGACCTGGGTTTGATTCCCACAACCACTACTTACATACTGTGTGACTCTGAGCAAGTCATTTAACTATCCCAGTGCTCACGGGGTCGCCCCTGAAAACAGGCAATTCTGCCCAGAGGGCCTTACCCAGTTACCAAAAAAAAAAGAATAATAAAAAAAAAAATCACCAAGTAGATACCCCCCAAACTAAAATTTTCTGTTGTGTTGGGCAGTTTTTGGTGGAGGCACTGCGGGGATCCTTTTGTACCTCAAAATGTGTGCTACCTCCAAACACGACTGCGTATCGGACACTGGAATTCTACCACCAATTTAAAAGAAGCGGCTTCCCTAGCTGGAGAGTCCTATATTCATGAGCTGATTCACCAGAGCAGTACAAATTAGCAGCAACTGCAAACAGTCAACTCATATTATATAATGTACAGAAAAAATGTCTAAAGTCGATTGGTGGAAAGCCAGTTACACCCATGATGTTATTCTAGCACAACCTTATAAGTGAACCTAGTGCCCACATAACAGCCTACCTAAGATTGTAAACACATAAATCAATCTACTTTATGATCACAGTTAAGGCACTTCAGGGTGTATGATGCTGGGATTACGTTAGTTCTTGGGTAAAAATTTCAGCCAACGCATTACTTTACCCCAGCATGACACACACTCTGGAGTACCTTACCACTTAATTAAAGGCCTGTTCCAAAAGATACGTATTTCACCTTGCCTTAAAGGAGCTTCACGCAGGTGCACCTTGAAAAAGACACAGCAAGGAGTTCCAAAGTTTGGGACCAAAAATACAAAACACTTGATCTCTGCTGGCCTTTAAATTTAATTAACAAATAGTAAGCCTGGAGAACTAGACCGTGTCGCTCTAGCTGATGCACCTGGGATCAACAAGTCTGCAATATCACCAAGCAGCAAGCCATGAAAGACCCTATAAACAAGGGGAAGTATCTTAAAATCAACCCTCTGCTAAACTAGGAACCTATGGAAGTACATCAGAGTCGGTGTGATGCGTTCATGGAACTTAGCTCTGGTTAAAACATGAGGTGCAGCCGGCCCAGTGGCATGGCGGGTTGAGGTGGGGGGTAACACACAGCCTGCCACAGCAGCGACACGGGTTTGGGAACACACCAGTGTTGCTCAGGAGCTGTCCAGGTTTGAGAGGATTGAGCATCCCACAATGGCTCTCCTCCATCGGGGGGGGTCCTGTGTCTGGTTCCACCATGTCAGTTTGACACCTATATGGTCAACCAACACTACAGTGACATGACGATGCAGACGGCGACCATGCCGTGCAGCAATTGTTCCGTCCGGTCACCATCGTGCACAACACACCAGGGCACATTCTGGCTGTTTGCAGGGAACTTTTCCTCCCACACCACCCAGAAATAATATATTCGCCTCCACGTCGGAGGTATAGGGGGGAAGAGCGCAACACCCCTGGGGTGGCAACGACGGTGGGCACTGCAAAGTTCTGATTGTTGGAATGACGGTTGGGCTGCAGTTCCCTCATTGCTGTCGCAGTAAGAGTTTCGCTGTGCTGACGGCACACCCCTGTGTCCCAACCGCTGGGTGCACCTGGTGGAGATCAGATGGCAGGGACACTGTGAGCTGTAGGATGGGGTAGGGCATCAGAAGATGTGACACTTACTTGTGCTGATGCACGCACATATATGCACATGTCACTGAACACACGAGGCTCTGGGGGCACCACCAAGTAAAAAAACAAAAAAACTACCAGAGGAAAATGGCCCAGCTCACTTGGTGTCCCTTGTAGGCACCGCATGATTCTACAGGGTAGGCCACCACCCACCTATCATCCTCAAATATTAGTTAACCTGTAAATCCTTGAGATGGGTCGATAACTGGGGAGGGGGGGGGATGCCCACAAGACTGTGGGCATAAGGCGGGAAAATATGTTTAAAAAAAAACCACACTGCATAATTCTGAAGGAGTTGCAGTCTGTCTAATGTTATTTAAACACAAAACAGCAACCACAACCATCTTAGGCTCCCACAAGAACTCAGTACGGGCAAATTAACAGCATTTCTGTTTCACTGTGTTTGAGAGCACGTCAAAAGCTGCATACAAGTACTGCAGAGATATCCAAAGAAGAATATGACACAGGACTCGACAACTTGCTTACAGTCCTGTTTTATGCAGGTTTTACCCACTTTAT
This sequence comes from Neoceratodus forsteri, assembly GCA_016271365.2. NCBI lineage: Eukaryota > Metazoa > Chordata > Ceratodontiformes > Ceratodontidae > Neoceratodus > Neoceratodus forsteri. The sequence continues at coordinate 134,842,549 of JADMNL010000034.1, forward strand.
GGCAAGGCCAATTATCTTTATTTTATTTATTTATTGAAATCTTGGATTACAAATACCTTTGAACCAGAGGTTCTTTTACAAAGGTTCCGCACCAAAAAAATTAAACCGTATTAAGGCAAAGTAGATAACAACAACTTTAAGAGCAGATCAATAATTAAAAAAAGGGGGTTAAAATGTAACATGAACAGCAACAGTAGGACGCCTACAAACATTTGTTTACATCAACACTGTTGCAGTGTGTCGCAGGTATATAAATACGGTAGAGTACTTAGGTAAGGGCCGAGAGTTGAGGGAGGAGGAGGAGGACATATGTCCAAGGTTATAGGTATGGGTGAAAGTAGGGGAGGGGCACAAGGCAGCCAGAGATGACCTTTGCCAAGTAAGAGCATGGGGAAGAAAAAAAAAGAAGCGGGGAGGAGGTAAGGAGTAGGGAAGGTAAGAGGAAAAAAAGGGGAGAAAGCAGTCAGCAGTGACATTATTGGTGAGACAGAAAGGAACAAAAGGTTAAGGGGAGGAGCAAGGATGGGGGGAAGAGTGGACTGGCAATGCAAAACTAAGGGATAAGTGGAGAAGGGAGATAGGGAAGCAGTAGGTAGGAGGGGGAGGTGAACGGGGTATTGGAGGGAGCAGAAGGGGAAATTGTAAGGGTGGAGGAAGGGGAGAGGGGATAGAGAAGGGGAAGAACAAGGGTGGGAAATAAGAGGAAGGAGGAGGAAAACATTGGAGGGGGGAGCATGCTTGAGGGGCAAAAAGGGGGAGGCCAACTAATGGATCTTTAAAGGTAGAGAGAGTATAAAAAAAATATGCAACAGCATTAAGAAAGGAAAGGAAAGGGGAAATTGTTTAACCAGGAAAGGCACACTAAGCCGAAGCTTGTTTCCAGGTGTGACCTGGGAGCACAAGGAAGTTAAGTGACTTGCTCAGGGTCACACAGTATGCAAGTGGGAGCTGTGGGATTCAAACCCAGGTCTCTAGGTTTGCAGCTCAGAGCCCTAAACCACTGCGTTATACTGCCTCCTAAAAGGGAGAGGGGAAAACATGGAGAAGGGATTCCAATAAATTCATAAAATTTTAAACTGAAAATAAAGGGACATCCTCACCTCTTTGTAGATCTAAAAAGGCAATTTTTAACTACAACAGAGATTGGCGCAACAATTTAATCACTTGTACGTTGAAGATTTTTATTAAAATACATGAGGAATCGAATGTTTCATTTCACCTGAAAATGACTGAAAACGGGGGGAAGGTCTCTTCTCAGATTTGATGCAATTTATATACTGTAAGGACCGCCATTTCAAATGGTTTCTTTTTCATTTCTTTTTGTTTTTCTACATCAGTTTTTGTCCCTGGCCAGCTGTAGTCATTCTCAGGGATACACCCTGTTCAGACTTTCAGCGTCATTCAGAAGGCAGCTGGGGTTTTCTCCCTCTTGTTTTTTTTTTCTCTTTGCCTTCCTCCACCCTGCACTACGGGACAGCTGTCCTGTGGCCTTGGATGATGTAGCAGAATCTGGCTGCATGCACCACCCCTTGTGTGGGAGCAGGCTCCCAGACCCACCATAAGGGGCCACTGCATCGCCAAGCACCTGCCATCCCCACATCGGATTGACTCGTGGTGCTAGTGGTGGCACACCCCAGCTCTGGCTACCATGATGATGCCGGCTTTCTGAGTCCGTCCCTTAACCCAGGTCACTGACATGGAAGCATGTCACGCTTCCGCTGGGCTATCGTGCAATGCAGGTTATGTTTTATCTTGACCAAAATGCGGTTTTTTTCCATCCATTGTTTATTCTCCTCGGCCAGGCTGGGCTCCCTTCAGCTCTACCCCAGTGAAACCCCAGTGTCCTACACCTCCCCAGAACTCACCTGGAAGCCTGGTACCCCCACCGATTACGCCCTGTGGTGGGATCAAGAGGGGGAGGGTGTCACCCCCCCCAAAAGTCACACATCAAGTCGTCAGCCTCTGGGGGTCAGGTGGTGCAGCAGGTGGAAATCAGTGGGCAGGCATCATTTACACCTGTCCCGCCATCAATTTTCCTCCAGAAATGAGTCCCTGTTCCCCACGCTGGGGCGCGCTCATGAGCATCCGCACATGGAGGCATGCGCACGCCAGAGTCCCGCAGCCATCCCTTCTACTGCCCTCCTCAACCCGCAATACCAAGCGGCCTCCACCAGGTGGCAGTCATTCAGTGGAGCATGTAAGTTTCCCCCCCCTCTCCCCGGGAGAGCAGAGCAGCCACTCAAGCCTCCCCCCACCGGCTGACCAGCAACCTAAGTTTGTAACCGAACATGGGTCGCCAGCATGGCAGGAAGTTAGGCGCTTGCGGTGCTCAGCCCTCCACGCCACTGGACTGACGTTTCTTTTTTTTTTTTTTTTAAGAAATAGAGGCACTACCTAGCTAACTGGGATTCCACTGGACATGAGGGATATCTTTCCACACAAGACCCATTTTGGGGTGGCTACTGGACCACCAGGGACGACCAGCGATTGAGGACAAAAATACAGGAAGATACAATCCACAAGCGTCAAAGAGTCGGAAGCGTGGGAGGAACAACTTAGGCAGTAGCACCTCATGACACAACCTCTTCTCATGGCATTGCACCAAGCAACTGGCACAATGTCATGCCCAGATGTCCATGGCAGTCACAATTTTTGTGCTTGCAGCTGGAAACCTCATTTCCGACCACAAACATCTGCCAACCATTATTTGCTCTGTGACTTAGCGACGATAGGGAGACTCCTTACCCGAAGGCTAAGTCTGGGCTTTGTGTATGGTAGTTTTCAGACACTGTGGAACAGAGTGCCTCTTTGCATCCTGAAATTACACCACTCCGACTGCGATTGTGTATCGTACTCTAGGGTTAGCAGCACCCCCCCCCAAAAAAAAAGCCTGAAAGAAACTGTTCAACACCTAGTTCTATCTAATTGGGGAACCTGAATGAGTGATGGGCACTGATCACCGCTATTACTACTGGAAGGAAAAACAATGAAAAGAGAACCCCCCCAATGCAGAGTGGCTTCCCTTTCAGAGGCAAGGAAAAAAGGGAGACCAACCAGAAAAAATAAATGACAAAAACAACTTTTTATCTAGGGGAGCCTGCTGGGGTCAGAAACGCCATGTTCACCTCCTCTGACATGATAATTCAGTAAATGTTCATGTTAAGAGTTATACACTCAATAAAATGTTATGGATAAAAAAAAAATCAGGCCAAATGCTAATAAAAAAACTATTTTCCTTCGAAAATGAGAAGAGGCGAATCACAATGAGCAACAGTATGTTTGTTATGGCCTTATGGGCAACCTAAGCCCAACAGAGTTGACGGGCTAAGAGCCAGCACTGGCAGGGCACCTCTAGGAGAAAGCTTGTGCGAGGAAGCCTGCCAGCTGCAGTGTTTTCCAGCAGCAGAGAGCAGCAACAGAGGGCATGGGAATGGTGATAAAATGGGATTTAGAGATGACGTGGTGCCAAAAGGCATCTTGGAATTCTTTGTGTCTGAATTAGAAGTAAAGACAATTTCTGATACATCCAATGTCCACCATTATTTATTTAAAGTTTGGTGGACTGATTCTTTTGAGTGTCACATAGATATTTCTTGGATAGCATACACGCATTTTGATGCTGGATTTTTTTTAATGACTGTATAGAAATTATATCAGTTTACTTGTGTGTTTTTTTTTTCGATTTCTGACCAAGAAAGGCACACTGAGATGTGATAGCTAGTTTCCAGGTACATCGGGGGTTACAAGGACCTGTTTTATTGGCAGGGGAATGTTGGCCAGGATGCCAGGGGAAAACTCCCAACTCTTACAATGATTATCATGACAGCTTAACCTTTCACCTGGACAGGCAGCAGACATGGGCAGAAAGGACCTCAGTTTAACGACTCATTCGAAGAATGGTACCTCAACCATGCAGCATTACAGTGTCAGAACTGGGTATTGCCAAATGTTTCTGATGTGGGACTAGAACCTATGATTTTCCGATTTTCTTGCCCTAGAGGCAAGCAAGTAACCTACTGAGAAACTAACACAATTAGACAACAGTACAGCCCTGTAGTAACAAGGGCCTGTTAAAGCATGTGTTACTGTATCAAGTCAGCTCTGGAGAGAACCAAACAAACCACAAAGGGATAGTATAAATATTATAAACATGTTACTCTCTCCCATTTGCATAGTTAAAGGCACACTAAGCTGTGATAGGGTGTTCCCAGGTGCATTCTGGAACCTGTTTTATTGACGGGAGGAATGGTGGCCAAGACACAGAGAAACTCCCCTGCTCTTCTTCACTAAGTGCCATGGGATCTTTAACTTCCATCTGGACAGTGGCCAGAGATGGGCAGAAGAGACCTACGTTTCACGTCTCATCCAAAGCATCATACCTTAACAGTGCAACACCCCTCTCGTTCTGCACTACAGTGTCAGCTCTGGATATTACCTCACGTATCTGGTGTGGGGCTAGAACCCACGTCCTTACAATCTATCTGAAGTATGTTTATTTATTTATTTATTTCATTGTTCGGCAAATAACCTTTGAGCAAAATGCTCATTTTCAAAGGTTCCACGTCAAATAAAGTACATGACAAAACAACAGAGAGTAACAATGACAGTAGTCTCAACTCACAATCATGAAGTTACAATTGGAAGGACATTAGTGGTTCAGACTGTGCAATCATACTGTACCTCTCAACTTTTACGAATGTTCATTTGTCCCTAACTTCTTTAAGCCCTGTCCCTGATTAGCAAGACAGAAGCCTGAGTGAGAGGTATGTGAGGAATGCATGTTTTTTTTTTCTTTCCAAACACATACACAATCTGTGATGCTGTCTAAAGGTATTAACTGGGTACATCTGAGCTAGCCAGCCTGCTGGCCAACACAGGGGCTCTGTGAGGGGGAAATGACGGCCTTGCTGCAGAGTACAAAATGAAATGGCTGCCTGGGAGCTCAGTGGTTCACCACAAGTCTTGGAGTCTCCCCACTGGGGACAGCCGTAAACATGCAGCATGACGTACAGTCTTCAGGCTTGCTCAGCCCTGGACCTGTTTTGAACAACAGCTGCCAGCAAAGGCAGGCATGGAGATCCTGTGGTTAACACTTTCCAGTCGTAAGATAAGTAGAGTCATTTATGCACAGAAGAACACTATCTCCCACAAAGACATGAATTAGGACATCCCTAGTTCAACTCACCATTAGCCAGACTCATCCTGTTACCTTGACCTCCGTGTCCTTCAGCGCACGCGGACACACACACACACACACACACACTCGTCCCCATCTGTAGAACCGGAGAGAAGCTGAGCTGTTTTTTGTAAAGGAATGTAAAACAAACACAAAAGATGGGTGGGGTCAGCAGTTGTGATGTAGACAACGTACTAAACCCTCATGCTGCGTATGGATAAAGGATGTTCATTTTTGGGGGAACGGGCTGATCCAGAACAGGGTGACCGGAGTTGTCAGTGGACCAGACGTTAAGTTAAATTGGTGATCCTTGTTTGTACCCAGCATGAGGCTATAGCACTCTGTACCAATACCAATAATGTACACTGGAGGATCGCTGGAATAACATGTTGCATTTGAAAACCAACACATAACACAGCACATTTTTTTAAACACTGAGTTGAACCAATCTAGGCATGCCATAAAACTTTTAGCATACTGTGTTACTTTTTTAAACTGAGCAATCATTTATGTGAAATCCAAGGCGTCTGAACTAAATCACTGGGAAAATCTTTGTTAATGTGTACTCCATAAAAATCTTTATGGGCAAGGGGCATGTAGCAGGAAACTGGTCCAATTACTGAGAAAATACCAAGCACTTTTTTGACTTTGAAGCGCTTTATAGAAAGAGCTGAATGAACTCATTTTGCAGCTGTATTGAGCGACGTGAATAAGACATCTGCCTGCACATAGAATGCACCACTCTTTGCCCAGCACTTACATACAAACAGCCTCAACTGAAAATACATCTCACGGACTGAACCTTTGCCCAGACTGCAGTATTGATGAACAGCTGTGTCGCCCGTCCACAATGTAACACTAATCTTACATATTCACTGAGAAAGTGAACCAAGACAGAAATAGGCCTAAAGCTCTTGCTTTTGTGCCAGATAAAGGTCTTTAAAACAAAGACAGCTTTTTAGTCCAAGACATGAAAATTGTCACTAACTCAGTCTATGTCACTGAAGCACGTAAGTTGTTTGGAACATGGAAAACTAAGGCTCGGCCACTGACTCCATTAACCCATAGAGATAATTCAAAGTCCAGCATTAGGTCAGCCCGTCGGCAAAGCAGCAGGGTTGCTTCTCATGATTCCAGTGACCCGGATTTCGTAATGAGCCTGGGAGGTCAGGGGCCAGCTGGTGGAAAAGGACTGGGCATGGCAGAGGATGCTTTCTACCTCCGGGAAGGGGGCACAGCAGGCTATGTTGCGATACTGTCAAATGGTGGACCAAAGGTGACACTGCAGTTGGAGCGGCTTGGGGTGGGGAGGACGCTGGTAGGGGGCTGTGTGCAGCCATGCAATTGCGCGTCGTAGAATCATATCACAGAATCATAGAAGCTTGATGGCAGAAAAGGACCATACCAGCCCATCTAGTCTGACCTTTTTTTTGCCCCCTACTAGAAAGTGTCCTTTCTCACTTCGCACCCTTGCCACCGGTGTCCTAACAGTGGGGAGAAACAGACCAGAAACCCCCAGGGCATGAGCAGCAGCATCCAACTGGCTGCTCTCCTCCCCCACACTACAGGACCGAGGCGGGGGGGGGGCTGCTGAGCAGACAATCCCCCATGGAACCACCTGCATCAGGTGTGCTCAGTATACCATATGCTCAAGACATACATCTGAGAAATGGCTTCAGACAGATAAGAAGTGGCTTTAATGAACTCAACACAAATACTAGTACTTGACATAGAGATGAATGGTACTGTTAGCCAGCTTGACTTTTGAAACCTCTAAGACTCAGGTGCCCCGTCTTTTGAATAAATGTCAAGAGCACAAAATAAATGTGACCTAAAATTTCTGTCTCAGCAAGTGTGGGGAAGGGGGCTATATGTTTGTATAGCTCAGTGTCAGATGAGTGAACTTTATTTATTTTTGTCTGAAGGTGTGTCAGCTGTACAGCCTGCATGCTCCAACTGTATAAACAGGGCATGTTGGCTGCAGAAGTTACAGCTGACATACCTAAACAAAAATAAAGTAACAAAAAAACTTCTTTTGTGCCACAAAAGTGTGACCCACCCCAACTTGCCTCGAAAGTCTGGCACTGAAAGCATCCATCTGGATGCTGAGACATTCCAGGTTAGGTCTATTACGATTTTCGATTTGCTCACTCAAACCACTGCAATACTGTGCCTATGATGTCCCCCTATGTCCTCAGACGATTAGTCAACACCCCGTGAGCCACAGTGTCAAATGCATGAGAGACCAAGGAGAATGACCACAGAGCATCTCCCTCCTCCCGATCTCTTGCCAGCAAGAGATAATTCATCAACGACAGATACTGTTGATCAGTGGATAGATAGATGGACAGACAGAAGCCGGCCCGACGGTGCAACGGTAGAGCTACCACCCACGGTGCAAATGACCCGGGTTCAGAAAAGCGCCCGGGTCACTGGAGGGCCATCCAGGGAAGGTAGAATCAAACGTCCCACAGGACGTTCTCCTCTGGGGAGCGGGGTGTTGTGACCCGCTGCACTACCACCACCTGGGTGACCATGAGGGTCAGTGCTGGGGTGCAGCAACTAACAGAGACCCTTGGAGAAAGCACAGAGATTGGCTGGACCGGGTCTGCCGGCGCACCGACTGCACTGCACTCCTAGAGGGGTGGGCCAGGTAAGAAAACAGTAACTGAGATGCAGACAAGGAGGATGCAGCTTCAGCCTGCCCACCACATCCAACGCTGAAACCGAAACACCTTCCGCTGGGGGATGCCACTAGTTTTCCCCTCTGCCGTGGGTGGATAGAGGGGATAAAATGTCATGGAGCTGAAGGCATACCTGGCCCAGGGGGGGTAACCCGGGGGCAGCACAGCAGTGTGTCGCGGGTGGTCTGGTGGTCCCGAACGGATTGGTGGCAGGTTCTCAGTCGACAGTAAAATGGCAAGCTGGCTGGGGTGGAAGGAGGTCCCTGCCTGGCCGGAGCAGGTGGAAAAACAATGTTAAAAAAAAAGATAGATAGACGCTGTCTGTAGAGATAGACAGAAAGACAGACAGATATTGTCTATACACAGGCAGAAAAAACACATATATAGATATATAAGCAATAACGCGTGACAGCAGGGTGTGCGGTTATGCAGTAATGTCCATTTATGCTATAATAACCAAATGAGCTGGGTGTGTTGTGAGGCACAAGGCACAACAAAACCACACACTCTGGAATATTTTCATTTTGTTGATGTCACAAGCAAAAATAACATGTTTATTTTCTGTTTCAGCTCATATATACAGTACATTATGTAAGATGGGGATACTGTATGGCCTGACGCTAAAGTACATAATATATTTCTTTCAGGTCATTAAAACCTCTGACACCTAAACGAGTGGCTTTAGTTTGTTTCACTATGCCACCTGTTCCTTAGGTCAGTTTCTCTCAGATGCAACCACAGTGGATACATAGGGCCATCAGCAGGAGTTGTGTGACCACAGAGGTCTTTAAAGCCCTGCTTAAAAGTGTGAATAAAATGCACCCCCACCCACCGAGGTGTTAGATGCTACATAAAACCCGAGAGCGGCTCGAGGGTTTATTAGGGCATCTTAACACGGGGGGTGGGGGGGTGTAAACTTCGAGTTTAAATACACCACCCCATATTTTATTTTATATAATTGTTGGTTTCGCTTTCTTGCCACAGCAATTAAATTACAAAAGCCATTGCTCATGTCGCAGTCCGTGGACGATTGTGTGAATTTTTTTCCACTTCCTTTGGCAGGCGTATGTTAATTTATTTTTTTAGTTTGCTACATTTACAATAATACAAAACACTTCATCACGAAAGTCTGAGTGGCAGTTCAGCTGTTCCCAGTTCAAGCGAGAGAAGGGACGAACAGCGGTCAGGAAGCCAGGAACTCCGGCTTGTGCATGCGCAGACTGAGGGAAACTGTGCACATGTTTGTCGTAATAAACACTCCTTTATTACGCCAAATTACGCCATGGTTTCCCCTATGGAAAAAAGGGGAAGCCAGTAATTATAAAGCCAAAGTTTCACGTTAAAGAAAAGTTAATGAGATGTATTTTAAATGTTACGTGCTGCACAGACAGAAGCTGTAAATAAAAATACGTGTTTTAGCAGTGTTGGCAGGGAGGACTGGGTAGAGAGAAAGCAGTAAGGACACCAGTAAATTCTAGTGGTCGCAACCTGAGGCCACCAAGTTTTCATGCTTGCATTTCACTACCTTAGTTCAGATTCCATACAGACAAGACATAAATAAACGGTGTATTTTAACTTACACTATGCAATTGCCCACCTTTATTCATTATCATTGCAAATGTAATCACTTTGCTTTCATTTGGACTGTGCAGATACTTGTTTCTTTTACATCTGACTTCTAACATTAGTTCCTACGAACATACGGAATTTGCCAGCAGATAAAGGCCTAGAGGTCTATCAAGTCTGCTCGAATGTGCAGCTAGCACCCCTTATTCTGCAGCTGCCCCTCCCTTCCTCTTCATTGACCCTACCCCTTGTCCTGTTCCATCCCCTTTTGAAGCAGTCCACTGTTCTACTGGATACCACTTCTGCAGGTAATGCATTCCACCCAGCCACCACCCTCTCTGTAAAAAAGTGTCTCCTTATCTCCCTCCTGAACCTTCCTCCCTCCAGTCTCATATCATGGCCCCTGGTGTCCCTCCCTTCCCTTACTTTGAACAGCCCCTCTGTACCGGTCTTGTTTATCCCTTTCATGTACTTAAAGGTTTCAATCATGTCCCCCCCGTCCCTCCTCTCCTCCAACGAGTACATGTTCAACTCCCTCAGCCTCCTCTCATATGATAAGTCCCCCAGTCCCTTGATCATCTTTGTCACCCTGCGCTGCACCTCTTCCAGTAACTTAATGTCCCTCTTCAGATACGGACGCCAGTACTGCACGAAGTACTCCAGGTGTGGTCTAATGACCTATACAGTGGCAGAATCACTTCCTCCCTCCTCGAGGATATACCCCTTGCAATACAACCCAACATTCTGTTGGCCTTTGCAGCTGCCTTCCTACATTGAACCGAGTTGTTCATTGACCCTGTAATGAGCACCCCCAGATCCTTCTCCTCCTCTGTCTGGGCTAGCTGCACTCCCCCCAGCTGGTAACTCCTCCTTGGGTTCTTCACCTCAAAATGCAGCACCTTGCACTTTATGGCATTAAACCCCAGTTGTCAGGTGTCTGACCAGGTTTCAAGCTTTGCCAGATCATCCTGCAACCCCTGCCATCCCCCTAGGTCATCCACCACCACTCCTATCTTGGTATCATCAGCAAACAAACTGATCTTCCTCTTGATGTCCAATGATATGTCTGCAATGAATATCCCAAATAACACTGGTCCCAACACTGAGCCCTGTGGAACACCGCTCGTCACTACCCTTGGGTGTGAGAGCTCCCCACCCACCACCACCCTCTGTTGCCTTCCCTGAAGCCAGTTCCCTACCCATCTCACCAGCTTTGCACCCACCCCTGTGCCTTCTAATGTACTTTCCAGCCTTCCATGTGGCACCAAGTCGAATGCCTTACTGAAGTCCAGATACAGTACATCCACTGCATGGCCCCTATCCAGTTGCCTAGTTACCCAATCATAGAACTCCACCAGGTTGGTTTGGCAGGATCTGCCACCTATGAAGCCATGCTGTCTGTTGTCCTGTAGTCCTTTGGTCTCTAGGAGGGCCACCAGCCTTTCCTTCAGGATAGTCTCCATTAGCTTACCCAGGATGCCATCTAGGCCTGGCGCCTTGTCCACCCTCAGTGTCTTCAAACCCTCCCGAAGTCTGCCATCCATGATTTCCCCATCTGTCACCCCTCCCCCCTGTTTCTGCCATTCCTCCCCCCTTGGGTGTCACCCCCCTCTTCTCCTTAGTAAATACTGAGAAGAAGTAATCATTTAGTGCTTCTGCCTTATCACACCCTGCTTCCACCCAACCCCCTCCTTCCTAATCCTTACTATCGCGATCCTTACAGCTCCTTTTCTCCCTGATGTACCTAAAGAAGTCCTTCTCCCCCTTCTTAATGCCTTGTGCCAGCCTGAGTTCCATTAGAAGCCTTGGCTCCCCTTACTGCCCTTGTCACCTCCTTGATTCCATCAAGTACTCCTCCCTGTCTCCCCCGTTTTCTTGTATCTCCTAAAGGCAGCTCTTTTCCTCCTTACCTTTTCCATGACCTCCTTGCTCAACCAGCTCAGTTTCTTAACCCTAGCCTTTTTGCTCTGGGCCTTGCAGCAGGTTTTGGTTGCCTCCACTATTCCCAGCTTTATGAGCTCCCACTTCTGATTAGTGTCATACTAGATTGAATTCTGGCCAGGTACCCTTTTACCACTTCCCCCATCCTCCCAAAGTCGGCCCTCCTGAAGAACAGCACTCTTGTGCCAGATTCCACTATTTCCTTGCCCATATCCAATGTGAGCCATACTGAGTGGTGGTCACTCCCTGACAGTGGTTCATCCACTGTAAGTTCTCTCACAAAGTCCCCATTTGCCAACACAAGGTCAAGGGTATTCCCTAACCTGGTTGGTTCACTGACCATTTGCAGCAGGAAGCTGTCCTGGAAGGCATCCAGCAGTACCTGCTCCCTTCTGTTCCTGGTTGTTGGGGTACTCCAGTCCACTCCTGGCACACTGAAGTCCCCCACAATCACCACACTACCCTTCTCGCAGGTCCTCCTGATCTGTCCCGCTAGTTCTCTGCCTAACTCCTCCGGCTGAGATGGCGGCCTGTACACCACTCCCATTCTGAGAATCCTATTCTTGGAATCCTGTATTTGCATCCAAAGTGACTCTGTACTACCCTCCTCCCTTCCTCCCTTACACACTTCAGTCCTTCCTTCACATATAGTGCCACACCCCCTCCTTTCCCCAATTTCCTGTAACTCTTCCAGCCACTCTGATGTTGCCGAAGGTCGCAGATGGTGGAGTACAGGCATTTTCAATGCCTGTGGTTTATTTCAAGCAAGTAGAATAAATTGGTGTCCACATGTGGATAGCTGTAGCTAAGTAACCTAAAAACAGAACAGGTGGGGTCACCCGATGTGGGTGGTGGCAACCAAGTGGCCTGTGGTTGTGGAATGCTGCCAAGGGTGAGTGTGTGGGAAGGTACAATACTTCTGTGGCACCAGTAACCCCTGCTGCAAGGGCCTGGAATATTTACCTTATAGCCACAGGGGAAGCTGCATGCCTGTAAGGACAACAGATGCTACAGTGTGCACCACAGGGCAGTGGGAGGACTTCATTACATGGGGGGAAAAAACAGCATGGCCCCATCCAAATGATGGCTACAAGCTGGTACACTCTGGCTTCACCCCACAAAGTTCAGTGCGTGCTCTTGATCCTGACTGAGTCGATAAGGGAGGATGCCCCCTGCTGAAGACTTCTGCCACAGAGGAAAGAACCAAGGAAGCAGTGCAGAAATGGTGATGTTAGACAGATGGGGGTGATGTTAGATGGATGGGGCTGGGTGGTCGCCAGAGGACCAGAGAGTGATGAGGGCCTAGTCAAAGAGGAAAAAAAGGATTAAAAGAAATACAGATCTTACAGCTTAGAAACAGTCAGCCCAAGTTTCCTTCCCCCCCCCAAAAAAATGTTTTTTTTACAACAAGATCTTGCTAAAGGGAAAACATTTGCAGGCATTGTTTATGCCCCCTACTTGTCTCCAGTTTCCCTTTCTCTCTGGGACACCACAACACAGGCTGGCTTGCCCATGTCTGTGACACCATCTCTCACCCTCCCTGAAGCCATGGCTCGTCCTTATCGGGGCGCAAGGGATGTACCCCACAAAATTCCAGAATCTTGTCGGGAAATAGTGTGACAGGCACACAAGGCCTGGCTGTACCAGGGTCCTTTCACTTCTGGTGCTGGGGCTTGTTTTTAATCCCATAGGTCGTCGCCATGCTGGGGTGCAGGCGGGGACATGCGCACCAATGCATCATTCATGCACCCAGCCGATGACCTCCCTTCCCTGCGCTGCCAGCCACGGGCAGTTAGGTGGCAGCACTGCCGCAGACACACCAATGCTCCCTCCTTCCAGCTGATCCCCAATGACTCAGGCTCATACCCCAAGCCGGACTGCCGGCACAGCGAGCAGCAACCTTACTGCGGCACCAACGGGATGATCCTTGCAGGCATGTTTTGGTTGCAGTCCCCCACCCACCAACCTGTCAGATGTTTAACAGACTTGTTCAAATACAGATGATTATATGTTCCTGTGAACCAAAGATGATACCACCAAATAGCTGCATGCAAATTTGTTCAATGAATAAATTTCTGCGGTGTAATTGCACAAAAATAAATGCTACAGTTATGCTTTACAAAGAAAAAGGAGTTTCATAATTGGGCCCTGGGACTTGACGTCACCATAAGCAGCAGCTACAATGCATATGGCCAGTTCAAACATATTCAGGGCCCAAATCTCAACAGCAGACTGTGGCATTATGTTGTTGCTATGGCAACCTTGCGCCGCCTCTCACACTGCAACCCCATCATGCTATTCTGTACGATGGGAGGGTACCTCTTCCTGAGCACTCAACAAACATCTCAGCAACTACCCAGAAAGGGGGTAGGACTGACTTGACAGCAACTGCAAGCCTGATGCAGCTTCGTACTCCTGCTTCAGGTTATTGGGGGTGCAGTGTTGTGGCCAGGCACATATGCCATACTAGGCTTCCTGGTAGGAGTAAACTGAACGAAGGACTGGGATACCACTGGACTGCCAAAGAGCAAGACTTTTGGGGAAATGGTAGGGTGGGCACCACAGGATCACCAGGCTACCTGGGGGGAACCACGGACTCTTGAGCACCCAATTAGCATGGTTGGATTGGGGAGGGGGGTGCTTCTTGAGATGTCTGTTCTATATACAATGCAGCCAGACTGCACCACGGCACTGCACACTGTCCCTGGCGCCATCCCATGCTGCAAACTGGTTACTGGCACAATCCAGTTGGTTAGTGGTGCAGTACAACCTAGAGGGTTCTAGCACCAAGCTGTGAATCTGGTAACCAAGCAGGCTAGGGTCTGAAACCCAGAACTACCACTTGCACACTGTGTGACCCTGGGCAAGTCATGTAACCTGCCGGTGCTCCCAGGATGCACCTGGAAATAAGTTTTGACTAAATGTGCTTTCCTGGGTCAGAAATTCTCCAAAAAACAAAAACAAAACAGTGGTACCCACAAACAACTGCCAAAGTTTGGAACTCTCTTCTGACAAATGTCCCTATGTAAATTTCTCTTTAAAAAAATTGGGTATTATCTTATTTTAAGGACAAACTTGTTTGTCTGTGTACATAGTTTATTAGTTTGGTAATCGTGTTATTGTTTTTTTTTTTTACTCAACTCTTTATCTTGTTATTCTGTTTATATGTTTCTTGCTTGTAACTTGACCAGGACTTTGTAAAATGGCGTTACTGCTCAAAGATTGTTCCTTAATCTAAACTGGATTGTGTCTTTATACTACGCCTCTCTTGCTGGGGGGGGAGCTGACTCCTCCCCTGCTGGCATGGACTGTCTGCATATAGCACTTACTTTAGTTTATACTAACATACTAAAAGCCAGCAGAATAGGTCTAACGGTCTTTTGCGTCTGCTCGTTAGCCAGCCTCTATTGGACGCTAGCTCCTCCCTCCCCCGGTCCCCCGAGAGTGTCAACTCCGGCTTCAGTATACCCATGCATCTGTCCCACCCCCTCTTAAAGTCCTCCACTGTGCCCAGTTCAACTAGATTCCTGGGTAATGCATTCCATGGCTCCATCACCCTCTCAGTGAAGTAATGCCTTCTACGTTCTCCCCTGTAGGTTCCCCCCTCCAACTTCCACTCATGCCCCCTGGTTGTGCCCCCTTTCCTTAGCCTGAACACTTATTTGGCTCTGCTCCTGTTAATCCCTTTCACATATTTGAATACCTAAATCATGTCCCCCCTGTCTGTCCTCTCCTCCAGTGAGTACAGCCCAAGGACTTCCAGCCTTTCCTTACAGGTCCTATCACTCATGCCCCGGATCATCCTGGTTGCCCTCCTCTGTAACCCTCTCCAGCAACGCTGTGTCCTTCCTAAGGTGAGGTCTCCAGAACTGCACGCAGTGCTCAAGATGTGGCCTGACCAAGGTATTATACAGAGGAAGGATCACCTCCCTCTTCCTGGACGTTATTCCCTGGGCTATGCAGCCCAGAATCCTGTTTGCCTTTGCCACAGATCTTCTGCAGTTTTCAGTGGTGTTCATTCTGGTGTCTACCACCACCCTCAGGTCTCTTTCACTCGTGGCTTGCAGCGAGACCACTCCCAGGGTGTATACATGACCTGGGTTTCTGACCCCCAGATGCAGCACCCTACACTTCCCTGGATTAAACCTCAGTCCCCACCTCCTTGACCAACCCTCCAAGGTATCCAGATCCCTCTGGACTGTCTCCCTCACTTCCTCCCCGTCAGCCAGTGCTCCCAGCTTTGAGTCATCCGCGAAGAGGCTCATCCTAGTCCTAACACCGCTCCCTATATCGGAGACATAGGCACTGAACAGGAGTGGCCCCAGTACCAAACCTTGGGGAACGCCACTGAAGACCCTCCTAGGGGAGGAGACTGTCCCACCAACCACTACCCTCTGTGATCTATCCGTGAGCCAGTTTTCTACCCAACTAAGCAACCCCCATCCCCCCAACTTTGTCAACAACCCGATGTGGGGTACCGAGTCAAACGCCTTACTGAAATCTAGATATAGGACTTCCATTGGTCTTTGCCGGTCCAGGGTCCCCGTCACCCAGTCGTAAAAATCTATGAGGTTGGTCTGGCATGATCTCCCCGGGACAAGACCACACTGTTTGTCATCCATGTGCCCCAGCCTTTCCAGTTGCCTCCCGAGCTTCTCCATGATGAAGCCCTCCATTAGTTTGCCTACCACCGACGTTAGGCTGACAGGCCTGTAATTTCCCATCTCCTCCCTAGACCCCCCCTTTGTGGACAGGCACCACGTGAGCCACCCTCCAATTATTATCCGGGTATGTGCATAGGAACCATAGGATTCTTGTTCAGGCATGATCCCGTTTACAAAAAAAGTACAACACATAAATAAGGTAATATATAATATGACAAAAAGCCATACATGTGCAAACATTCGTAGTAATAAAAATACTATTTCATAGATATGCTGAAAGCATCAATAGAAGGAGAATTTTGCAAAATTACAGGAGCAGACTTCCAGACTACACAGCAGCGATGCAATGGTATGATCAGAATCCACCCATTTTTGCACCAGCCCCAACAGTGACTGGGAATGGGTCCCCTATAGTCTTGCCAGCACTGTTCTCAGAGTAGTATTAACTAACCGGATCACTGTCTCAGCAGTGCTCGCAGGTACTCATGGATATGGAGAACTGTCAGTTTGAAAGTACACGATTAATGGAGTAATTGTATGAAATACAGAGATACTAGAAACACAGAATTTGTCAGCAGAAAAGGATTGATAGGCCCATCCAGTATTTTTTATTTATTTTTATTTATTTCAGTTTGGGATTAAATACCTTTGAGCCACAGGCTCGTTTACAAAGTTTCCAGGTCAGACATCATACAATACAGATAAGACAGACAACAGGAATAACACATTGGTAATACAGAATCAAGTAAAAAAAACAACAACAATGAATTCGTAACTGGTAGAGTAGCATTCACTGGTTACTTCATAGGTAAAATTCACTATGAGGAAGAAGATAATTTTAGGTTCTCAGTCAGCTTAGAAAGTCGCAAGGAGATTTTAGTGCCGTTCCATCTAGAATGGAAGTAGTATATGCCCGCAGGCTGGAACAGGCAGCAACAGTGTTGAGCAAGCGGAAAGAGGGGGGTTAAGGGGCCCGAGCAACAGTGGGGGAGTGACAGCCAGAGCGGGGCTAGGGATTGGAGTGAGAGTAGCAGCCAGGGTAGGCATTGTCAAGGGAGGCAGGGGATCGAGAAGGGGAGGGGATTAACTGGGAAGGAAAGAAAGAAACTAAGGGGGGTAGAAAGTGAGGAGATGGAAGGTGGGGGACAGGAAACAGGGGCAGAGGGTGGGTGTGAGGTAGAGGGAGGGATAAGGGAGGGGTAGGGTAGTATGTGGGGAGTTTGGGGGGTATGCCCTATTTTTCCCTTCCTATTCCGACACCTCGGCCCCTAAGCAGTCACTGGCATCCCTCCCACCTCCCTTTCCTCTACCTATTATGCTGATGTGCCTTATCCCATGTACGCTTGAAGCTCCACACTGTTTTGTCCCCCACCACTTCTTCTGACAAACTGTTCCAGTCTGAGTGAGGAAGTACTTTATGTTTAAAACTACTGCGGTTTCTAGCATGCTCTGAGGCGTCTGGGTTCTTATATTTTGTAAGCCCCCAATACGGGCTTACCTGCTGTGGGGCTCCTTGTGCAGTGTTCCTGGTCCATGGGTCCTGGTGGGAGTCGCGTCCAGCGACCTCCTGGCTTGGCGATACTGCTCCTGTCATGGGTGCCCCAACCCAACTGGGGCTGTGTCGAAGCTGGGGTGGGTTTTCCGGCCACCGGATGGGGAGTTGCGCTGTCTTGGGTCTGGTGAGAAGCTGGCACGGGCTCAGGGCCACGTGAATGGGAAAGCACAAGATGGCGGTCCCACGCGCTTGGCGCATGCGTGCGGACCGCTAAAGAAATTTAAAGGGACCTTGCTCCCTCTCTACCGGCGGCCACGCAGACCCACTGGAACCAAGAGTTTTCCGAGTCCCCAAGCAAGCAGCGGGACGGAAAAGGCACCTAGCGACCAGATACACTCCGGTCATGATATTAAAATTGTTAAGCCCGTTTGTGGGCTAAATCACCACAGGGGCCTCAGGATCCTCCCAGCTGAGGGGTAAACAAAGATGGCTGCCCCATGCTGCGAGGTGACCTCGGGCTGCGGACCCTACAGGCAGCTAGGAGGTCACATTGGTGGCCAATGGGAAGAGGTAGGAACCAGGGTTTAAAACAGAGAATGCGCTAAATCGGGAGAGAGGAGGAAAGGAGAGCAGCTCAGCTGGGAGGAGGGCGAGAGAGCCAGGGGAAGACAACACAGGGCCCCACATGAGAAATCACCACTTCCAAGGATACCTGCTTAGTAGGGGCTCTCTAGCTGCACCTCTCTCCTCTTCCCCTCTCCACCAACTGCATGAAGGGAAGGCTGCAGCTGCTGCAGTGGAAGAAATAACTAAGGGTCTCCCCGGAGGGCGCAGGGGCTGACTGTTGGGCCTGAAGGCACACTGGTTGTCAGCCCTGGCCCTCGGGGACCCTGCATCACAGGAGTCACCGTTTTCTGCCAGGGAGAGTTGTGGGAAGCAGGGCTAGCACAGCAAAGGCCTTCCCCGAGGGGGATCGATCTCCTGTGTCCGCCCCCCCCCCCAGTGTCGAGACCCGTGGAGCAGAGGGAAGGACAAACAGGCCTGCCTGGTGAAAACTGTATCCAAAGGCCTGCGGGTGAAGCTGGGAAGGCCAGGCATGCGAAGACTAGTGCCTCACTCCCGTGGACCACCGTGCAGTGGACAGTGAGTGTCTGCACCCTCTAAGGGCACCGCGAGTACCTCGAGCTGCAGCTCTGGGGATACTTTTGTTGCTTCTGCCAGGAGGGTCGGGGGAGAGCTTCCCCCAATACTACACTTATCTTTTTGGAACTTGTGTTATTGTGCAAGGGCCCCAATGTCTGGGAGTGTTGTGGGTACACACCCAGGGAAGGGGAGTTCGACAGGGTGTGTTTAACTGTGGAGGATCAAGGGGATAGCCCTCGTTTCCTCTGTATTATAGGTGTATTAAATAAAGAGAGATTATTGTGGGTCACTTCTATGTGTTTGTGCTTCTGTTACAGTTATTTGGGGGGGGAGAGTGTGGATTTAACTGGGCCAGAGGGACAGTCACCAGGGGTATTTCTTATTGTTCCTGGGGGCTGTTAACCTGCTTCTCCTACAGGAGGCAGCACCGCGGCCCCAGATGGGGGGGGTGTGTGGATTTAACTGGTCCAGAGGGACAGTCATCAGTGGTATCTCTTATTGTTCCTGGGGTGTTAACCTGCTTCTCCTACAGGAGCAGCACAGGCTTGGTGGAGAGCACTAAAGCTACATAGAGCCAGTCAGGACTCAGGCCCAGCCCTTGGGGAGGTATGGCGAGACCCCTGAGGGCCTTGGGGAATCCCAGGAGAGTGTGAGCAAAGGGGACTGTTACAAGGGAAACAGCAAGGAAAACAGAAAGAAATTTAAAGTGGTCATTGGATCACAAGTATTGCAGCACTGACAAGTTATCAGTACAAACAACAAAAACACTGATGTAGGGTACTACTTCAAACACATATTTTTACAGACAGCTGAAAGGCTTAAAAAAGACAAGAAACCAGACACCAAATGCATGCCAGAAGCCCAGGGGTTTGCATATGAAGTGCTTCCTCTGAGTGAGGCTTTTGATTAAAACTACTGCAATTTCTGGCATGCTCTATAAGTTCGGGTTCTTGTATTTTTTTAAAAGCCTTTTTTGGCTATGAATAAAAGTCTTCGTTTGAAGCAAAAGCTGGTGCCGGTGTTTCTGTTGTCTGTAACTTCACACTATAACAGGGTTAATGTTTCCCAGGGGCAGCCTTCCCCCATGGAGTGCAGAACTGACAAGGGACGATTTTTCACAGACAGTGCTGAGCAGCCTTCTGGTGTGGTGGCAAACTGCCGCTAAAGCAGTGTTGTGGTTGTAGGAACCCTTAAAAAGAGTAGCGATCTTGTTCCCAGAAAATAAACCGTTTTTAACCAGAGGGGTTTTAGGGTTGTCTCCATGGCATGAAACAATGAGGAACACTCTAGCCCTCTCGCAAACAGGGTTCACTCCCAGAGCCCAGGATGCCAGCAGCCATCAGGGAGGATTTCAGAGCTTCCTTTGGTCAGAAATGCAGCAGGGTTATAGTGGCGGCCCCTGGTGGAGGCGTAGTGAGACACCCTTGGAAGAATGGATGACCATGTGCTGCCAGGAGACCACCAGGTTGTTGCAGCTTGCGCATTTGTGGAAGGCGGCCTGGCAGAAACACTAGAAAATACGGGGCCCAGCACAGCCCTCTGGATGATGACCTTTACCTCATACCCCCCCACACACCACAATTCCCTCATGTGGCGCCACTGTCGCCCTATCCATCATATCATTGCCATATACTGCCCCTGCTGACAGAAGAAGGAGCCCCCAAGAAAGGACCAGACCTGGATGAAGGACTATGGAGGACCTTGCTGTGAGCACTGGTGGGCAAGGTGTGAGTCTGAAAGGCAGACGGAACAATAGGCTGGCCTGATGAAGAAGAATGTCTGGTGGGTTAGGGAAGCAAAAAGCAAAACAATTTGGGGGAAACACTGTAATTTAATTTTCTGAACAAGAGGAACTCTTTTCCTCCTCACCTTTATCACTGGGCAAAACTATACCCGCTGACTGGTGGACAGTTTTAAAAAAAAGTGTTACCTATAGCAAAGTGTTCCTGCAAGCATCCAAAAACATCACTGACAGCAGATGCGTTTAAAACATGTCTACTGGCACCAAGGTGGTGCATCTGCACTATTTAATGCCTCACTACATTCGGGGTGTGTACCTCAGGACTGGAGGATGGCTCATGTGGTGCCCCTCCACAAGAGTGGCCCCAAGGATGAACCGGGAAACTACAGACCAGCGAGTCTAACATCCATCGTGGGTAAGCTAATGGAGACTATCCTGAAGGAGAGGCTGGTGGCCCTCCTAGAGGCCAAAGGACTACAGGACAGCAGACAGCATGGCTTCATCGTGGCAGATCCTGCCAAACCAACCTGGTGGGAGTTCTGTTGACTGGGTAACCGAGCAGCTGGACAGGGCCATGCAGTGGATGTCCTGTATCTGGACTTCAGTAAGGCATTCGACTCGTGCACATGGAAGGCTGGAAGGAAGTTAGTAGGCACAGGGTGGGTGCAAAGCTGGTGAGATGGGTAGGAAACTTGCTGCAGGGAAGGCAACAGAGGGTGGTGGTGGGTGGGGAGCTCTCACACCAAGGGTAGTGATGAGTGGTGTCCCACAGGCTCGGTGTTGGGACCAGTGTTGTTTGGGATATTCATTGCAGACATATCATGGGACATCAAGAGCAAGATCAGTCTGTTTGCTGATGATACCAAGGTAAGCGCGGTGGTGGATGACCTAGGGGATGGCAGGGGTTGCAGGATGATCTGGCTAAGCTTGAAACCTGGTCAGACACCTGGCAACTGGGGTTTAATGCCAAAAAGTGCAAGGTGCTGCATTTTGGGATGAAGAACCCAAGGAGGAGTTACCAGCTGGAGGAGTGCAGCTAGCCCAGACAGAGGAGGAGAAGGATCTGGGTGGCTCATTACAGGGTCAATGAACAACTCAGCACAATGTAGGAAGGCAGCTGCAAAGGCCAACAAAATGCTGGGTTGTATTGCAGAGGTATATCCTCGAGGAGGGAGGAGGTGATTCTGTCACTGTATAGGTCATTAGTTAGACCACACCTGGAGTACTGCGTGCAGTACTGGCGCCCAATCTGAAGAGGAACATTAAGTTACTGGAGGGTACAGCAGAGGCGACAAAGATGATCAAGAGCTGGGGACTTATCATATGAGAGGAGGTTGAAGGAGTTGAACATGTACTCACTGGAGGAGAGGAGGGACAGGGTGACATGATTGAAACCTTTAAATACATGAAAGGAATAAACAAGACGGTACAGAGGGGCTGTTCAAAGTAAGGGAGGGAGGGACCAGGGCCATGATATGAGACTGGAGGAGGAAGGTTCAGGAGGAGATGAGGAGACACTTTTTACAGAGGGGTGGTGGCTGGGTGGAATCGTTACCTGCAGAAGTGGTATGCAGTAGAACAGTGGACTGCTTCAAAAGGGGATGGGGCAGGACAAGGGGGAGGGTTAATGAAGGGGAAGGGTGGAAGGGAGGGGCAGCTGCAGAATAAGGGGTGCTAGCTGCACATTCGAGCAGACTTGATAGACCTCTAGGCCTTTATCTGCTGGCAAATTTCGTATGTTCGTACTTAAACTTTACAAAAAAACACTGTCCAAGATTATTGAACTCTCTTTTTTTTTTTTTTTTTTGTTACAGAAGAGTGCTGGGATGAAAAAAATCAGAACATGCAAGTTAGACCTTGGCACTTTTTTTGGGGGTTGCAGATCATAAGCCCTTTACGAAATCCTACCCTTCATCTGGGACACCAAGAAGTAGCAAAATAAAATCAAATTAGGGCGGGACAGACCACCAAAACTCCCAATGAGAGGGATTCGGGGAGCAGTTTTGTACTTCGAACGCAGAGCAAAGGACGAATTCTAGATTTATTTTCCAAATGCTTTATAATTTTTCTTCCAACAGCCAACCCTCTAATTTAATTTGTCTTACTCTTTCATTCCTTAAACTATGGTTTCCCAAATTAGCAGCGTTCCCTGAACTGGTGACAGGAGGGCTGCCAGCTTCCTACAGTATAAAAAGTATCCATGTGGCCCAAGGATCCCTTTGCACAGATCTTTACACACGCTTTCTAACCACTACAACCGTGACGGATTACTGCCTTGGGTTCAGTTCCTGCATGGTTTTAGATCTGTATCGGAAACCACAGAGTGTGCACTGTTGCTAAACAAATGAAAAAGAAACTGATGTATCCTATAAATTATATAATATTAGCACTCTTGAAGACAGACGGTCAGACACAGAGGTGTACAACAAAATGGCCTTAGTCCTGGTGACCAAACAGCCACTGGAATTCAGCCAGCCCGCTGGCATGTGGTACTGGTACCACTCACAGTGCTGATGACCTGGGTTCAGGAACGAGCCCCACACATCAGAAGGATGGCTGAGAGGAGGTAGGATGAGCTCGCTCTCGGGGGTGGGGATGTGTGAAGCCCAGCATAAGCGTTGCTCCCAGCAGAGGCTGGGAGTACAACACCAGCACAGGACTACACCAACGGGATGGAGACGATAGCAGACATTACCCCCGTGGAACAGCAAACTCCCGAAGGGGTCATTGTGGGATGTCAGAACTCAGTGCCATCCCTACCCCAGGACTGTGATACACTGCAAGTGGCAACGTTACTCCGGCCCTACCAGATCTAAACTCGGTTCCGTAAGACCACCCATGAATCCCAATCACCAGCATGGCAGCATGGGGCATCAAGGAGTCCCACAATATAACTTTTATCTGATTAAGGTGTTAAGTTTGGCGATAGTGGAGAATATCGGAATACTACTTGCGTAGCGTAAAGTTTTCCTGAATACAGCACATGCTTGTGCTTGCCGTTAATTTGGGTTTTGTCAGTTTGTTTGAGTAGGGGATCTTAGCCCCCCCACCCCCTTGTTTGTTTGTTTTTTGTTTGTTTTCAGGAAGGGGCGTAAAGCCCCCCAACTCAAATAAGCTAAAACAAAGTAACTGAAAGGCCGATTTCAGAAAGTAGCGTAAATTGAGCTCTACGCTAATAGTGTAGGTCTGTCGATGGTCTAATATTCTCCACTATTGCCGTTTTTCCTGTCAAGACACCTCAATAGGTAAATTACGCCAAATGTAATTTTCAGCTAAACAGGGTTGTAACTTTTGTCTGACAAGATGTTTAAATAAAGATGTGACCCACATAAAAATTTATCTAAACAAGGATGTATGCGTTGCCTGATGACAAAACCTCTAAATGTACAAATAACAGAATGAATATCAATCAGCTTTTCTGCAGCGAGCTGGCAGTAACCTTGCCTGACTCAACACTGGGTGCACTAGCATTCAGAAGAAAGAAGGTATCAGCCAGGAAGACAAAGAAACATATCGCCCAGAACGAAAGAATTGCTCAGAAAATAAACAAATGCGTAGTTGTATTTTTGTTGCTGCAAGTGGATTTATCATCCTCCAATGAATCAGTCAAGGGCCCAGATCAGTAGTGAATGCAAAGCACACTGCATTTCTATGCCAGAGACCGAGTTCACAGCATGACCCAACTGCCAGCCCCAAGGTGGTGGTGCTCTGGGCACACTGCGTAGATTGCATGCTCATGCCCCACACGGTAGATGCCCACCTACTACGTTACAATCATCTCCTGTTGATAGAGATTAATACCCTGGATGTACTCCACCTGACCCGATATCTCGTTGACTGGCCTGGGTCCTGTCATGGCAGAAGGAGGCACATGAGGTTTTGCTTGTGGCCTTGACTGGCAGATAGACGGAAGCAGTATCCTGAGTAGCAAAATTGAGGACAGGAGCAGCCAGACAGAGGGAGGAAAAGGAATCAGTCAAATGTACGGACTGGTACACTAATCCGATTATATTCATAGGCTTTAACAGAGTTTCGTAAGGAAAATGCAGCTCACTGGGATACACAGATGATTCAGGACAGATACAGATAACCACTCGTTCAGCCAGCTCTATTATTCCTGCTTGGCTTATTCCATCATTCTGGAGCTCCCAGAGCTCCTTCTGATCTCCTGCTTGTTTTACATTACCCCTCGTAGTTATCCCATTGAGTTTTGGACCCTGAGACAGTGCTAGAATGAATCACATTCTCTGGGAAGTTTATTCCATTTCTCCACGACCCTTTCAGTAAAAAAATAATTCTGTATGTTTTTAAGTCCCACTCCACTGGTTTGAGGTTGCATCTCTTGGTGGTCACGTTACATATTATCCTAAATAAATCCATGGTGTCTACCTTGGTATTTCCCTGTACACATCTGTATGTAAGCCCCCCAAAATGGGCTTACCTTAGGTGGAGCTCCATGCTCCCTGGCTTCTCCCCCACACCCTGTCCTGTTCCGGTGGCTCTGGATGGGGTCGCGCCTTGCCACCCCCCATTGTGGCATGAGGCTGTTTTCTCCTGTGTCTCAGACCGACTGTGGCCTAGCCGAGTGCTGGAATGAATGTCTGCATCGCCAGGTGCGAGGGTGCATGGTCCTGGGTCCGGTTTTCAGGACAGATCGGGCTCGGGGATGCGCAACTGTAAATAAAATATTTTATTTTTAAAGATGACAGTCCCATGCGCTAGGCGCATGCACGGGTGACACCGAGAGTTGAAATTTAAAGAAGCAGTGGCTCTTTTGCACCCAGTAGTTCTCAGTGCTGGCTGGCACCATGGGGCACAAGATAAACAGTTGAATTCGGGACTGCAAGTCCCGTGGGGTACCAGTGGGAGCTGCAGGGTTGGCGCCAATGGATTGGGTCCATGACTGAATCCAGACTGTTTCAATGCCAAACCCAGGGGCCCATATAACAGAGAGATGAAGGAAACTCGAGAGCAGATTTGTGAGAGAGAGGAGGAGGTCAGAGTGGCGCTTGCCCACTCAGCCATATGGCCGGTGCTGCAGCTGTTGCTTCAAATAGGTGGCCACTTGAGGGAGAAATGAGGGAGCCAAGGTGCAGCTTGTGTGGAGTCCTGGGAATTCTCAGCTAGAGAATCCAAAAGGAGGAAAGATGCTGCTAACCCCTGCAACGAGGTGAGAGGGCATTTCAGAGAAAGCTTTATCCCGGAAGGACACAGTTTGGAACTAGATGGTGGCTTGTGGCTGGGCCTGGTTTGGCTGAAGGGATCCAGGTGCTGGAACCTTGGTGGCAGTGGGTCCCAGGACTACCTAGATGTGGAGTGCTGCTGCATGCTGAGGAGCTCCAGGATGTGTGAATCCGTGGGAGGCTGGAGGAGACCTGTGGGACTGGTCGTGGGGAAGAAGGCAGAGTGGCAGGCTGTGTTCAGTTTTCTCGTGGCAAAGCGGCTATGCCTCACAAATGAGGCTGTTCTGGACTGGGGTCACTGCGTGAGGAATTTGCCCAAACCTGCGGGGTCACCAGGAAAAATACCCCTGGAATGCTTGTGGCAATGGCATAGCATCAGTGATCGGGTGCTGGACTGTGTTTGAAGGGTCTCGCTTCTGCCCTAGTCATTTGTGGCTTTAACTGCTCCAGTAAAAAAGGGAAACCCTGGAAGATCAAAGGTGTGGCATTCGTTCTAAGATTGCGCCGGAGGAGCAGAAGGTGAGGGGGTCTGTAAGATCCTGGTAAGAAAAGATGTAGCTAGGAGGAAAAAGTCTAATACTGCCTGTGTGTGGTCATTTGGACCTCAAGCTACTGACTGTGCCACCTAAACATCTTAGGCAACTGGGACCCCTGAGTCCAATGCACAGTTTACCTTCTATCTGATTCAGCTAACAGTGTGACCCCCTGGTCCTGATTTTGTGCTCCAAGGAGAGACTTTTTTATTTACTGTTCATTAAATGGGATCCCTTGTTTTGCAATTCTGTCTTTGTCTCTTGTGTTTCAAAGAAACTGTTTGCTGCTGTTAAACGAAGCTGCCTCCACAGCCTTGCACCCAGTGTGTTCCAGGGTGGTAT
This sequence comes from Neoceratodus forsteri, assembly GCA_016271365.2. Classification (NCBI taxonomy): domain Eukaryota; kingdom Metazoa; phylum Chordata; order Ceratodontiformes; family Ceratodontidae; genus Neoceratodus; species Neoceratodus forsteri. The sequence continues at coordinate 134,869,017 of JADMNL010000034.1, forward strand.
CCAGAGCGTCAAGGATTGGAGAATCCACCAAGGAAGACGTCACAAGGCCTGCCTGGTGAAAGCAGTCTACAAAGGCCTCCGAGTGAAGTGGGCAAGGCCAGGCAGGTGAAGGTCAGCGTCATCCCCATGTTCCAGCTCAGCGCCTTGAGGGTCCGGGGCCCCAGATGGACTCCATCCATCACCAGCATCACCTGTGGACCTACAGGTACTGTCTTATTCTGTCATATTTCTGGACTGTGTTTTCTTGGCTCTACAGTGCTCCCCCTTCCCCACAAACTTTGCCACCTTAAATACCTCTAGACAGAGAAGCAGGGGGTGACTTACATTTCATTTAAGTTTCTGTCACGTCCTGCTTTCAGGGTTTCAGTGTCCTGAAACAAAACGTCCAAGCACAGCTCGCTCAGAGTCACACATTTTTCTTCTCCAGGATAGGTATATCTTTTTTTTCTTCCACAAAGCATTTTCTCGTTTATCAGTTCTGCCCAACAGCAACCTCCGGCTCCGTCACCGAACTTCTCACAGACGTACTCAGACCACATACTGGTGGGTGGGTGGCATGCTGGTTGTGCAGGGAGACTGCGAGTGGGGGGGCAGTGTGGAGTGTGGCGGGGTTTCTCCTCCTTCCTTCACTTTCCTCCCCAGGTGTACCGAAGTACAATGCCATGTGCAGACATATGTGCTGGGTATCTGGAGGCTGATCTTCCCCCACTTGTGCTTCCCAGCTGGTCTACACCATGTAGCAGTCACACAGCAGGCGTAGCATCCCCTTCCCCAAGAAAGGAGAGCAGTCCTTTGGATGCTCAAGCCTTCCTCCCCAAACCCTCTCCCCACCGGACAGCCTGCTCTTGTTCCTGAACGCAGGTTGCCGACATCAGCTGCAGTATCACTAATGGTGTGCCAATGGACCAGGGATCGGTGCATCTCTAAATAAACAAAACCTGTAGATCCCAGTGCTCGTAGTTAGAAACTTAACCCAAACTAAGGCCATTCCTCTCAACCGCATGTGACTGTTATAAATGTCCCAAGATTTTCTTCCATAAAGGTTTTTACCCATTGAGTCTGGTGGGCAGGTGCTCACCCCCATCCCCCTTCATCCGCCTCCCCTGGTCCTCCAGGATGTTTCCCAAGGGATTTTTCCCTGTGGCGGGGCCACCAACCCCCATGCACACATCCAGAAGTGCCCGGGGAACCAGGTAGTGGCATGGGTCAAGAGAGAACAGACGAGGCTTCGTTTAGCCCACCGGGTTCTTTTCTGATGCAGCACGTAGGTGCATGTGCCACAGAACTGTGACCCCTCCCTTCAAGTCACTCGCGCCTGCACTACCACCAGACCTCCAGCTACTGGCAGTCAGCGGAAGAGAGGGCTGAGCACCCCTCCCTGGGAGAGAACAGCCGTCCCCGGAGATGCTCCACCCTGTCCTCTCCAGCCAACCCCACGCACTCCAAGTCTGTCCTCACAATCACGTCACTGATACAGCAGCAGCCGCGGCGCAAGCATCTCAGCCCTCCACGCCGCTGGTCCGGCTTTCGAACTGTAAATTCAACTGACAGCAAGTATTACTAGTGGGGAAGGGCTGTTTCCATGGCATGCGTTTCCTCCAACTGCAGGTAGGGACCATGGTAAAAGCTTCTGTTGCCTTTTCTTTTTTCCTTCTTCCATATTTTCGTTCCCCACGACCCTCCCCAGCCCAACAATTAGAGCCACTGCAGCTGCATTATAGGTCGAGTGAGCAATACTGACCAACCACTGCGTTCCATTAACCTGCACATGAGACACTGTTATTCAGTGAAGAGTGTCACTCGCACAGCTGTTCGGAAACAGGCATATTCAGAGCTTTTTAATACAAAAAGATAAAAAAACAGTAGCACTCCCTTGACCTATAGTGTACAGCCTGAAATTAATATTAACTCTCAAAAGCAGAGAGTTATTACTTCTTGTATGTGAAGTATTTTGTTTTTTTCCTTTTACATCAGAATATTTTTACCTGATTAGTAACTGGTGTGATATGTGAACAGCACTCTACCTGGAGGCTGACATAGCTTGTTCTATTTCTCCTCACACATCATCAGCCCTGTGATCTCAGTGCCTGTGACATCACAACTGGCCAAGAAGAGCCAATCACCTGCTGCAAGATCGGTCACTTGTGATAGCAGAATAAGTGAAGTCACCATGCTGATAAGGTATGAAGAGTTACGGAACTAGATATGTCCATCTCTAGGTAAAGTACTGCTCTTCATATCACACCCGTTACTGTCAAGTAGAAAATCTAATTAGCAAAAGGGAAAAGAAAACAAAATGCTTCCGATATAAAAAGTAATAATGCTATTAATAACATTTTCTGTCTGTTAGTTGTGGTGCTACTAAACCTGTCGACCCGAACAACTTGTAGCAGTGGGACAAATCAGGTAGCCCGGTGGTCAATGACCACTAAAGAAATTGGTTTGTCTACCACATTTTGAAAGTCAGGCCTACTGGCGACGTGCTGACAAAGTGATTTTTCCCACGGCGGCCTCCAGTCCACAAACTAATTTGTCCAATATTGACTTGTCGTACAACAGCGCCTTCACTGGATGGTCAAACAGCCTTTGCTTTTCTGCTGTCTCAGCCAATGAACATTCGTGAAATCACTCATACTACAAGTAGCTCCATGGGACATATTATAGATTGTGGAAGCGTCTTTTGTCCCTCTCAACCAATCCCGGTGCTTCTTTCAGTCGTGCATGGGATACTCTTATTCCAAGAACACTGCACAGAAAGGGACCACTGCATACCTAAAAAAAGGTAATTTAAAACAATTATTGTCTGCCCTTGGTGTTTCAGGTTGCGAATCAACCCCATGCTGTTTCCAGAGTTTATAAGCATTTACAAGCCCTGGAACCGGCTCTTCCAACAGGAGTCTGCTATTACTGAGTTTGAATGCTGTCCCTTCCTGCAGAGCCTGCAGGAAGAAGACCTGGAAGGCTACATATACATTTATTAAGCAAGACAGGTTACGACTTATCTAGTTCAACATTATGCATAACTTGTATTATATGTCTGTCAGACTGCACACAATTCGTAAACTGACATCCCCACTTTGTTCTCGGTGTGGGGCAGCACCGGGATCCTTATACCATATGTTGTGGGAATGTTCGAAGACCCAACACTTCGGGAGCTCTATCAAGGGTATTTTGGATCCAGTTTGGGTCTGGAGTCATTATTTACCCCCGAGTGCTGTCTCTTCACTTTATTTCCTCCCGGTTCGCCCAGAATTCGGAAAATCCACCTTGCCCTGGGGTCAGCTACAGCAAAATTAGTCATGTAAAGGCACTGGAAGGAGGATTCATTGCCCCCCATTCTAGAATGGTATCAAGAAATTCTGCTTGCCATTCAGCTGGAGAAACATATTGCCTATATGCGTCATAGACTAGCCCCCTTTCAGTCCTTATGGGAGCCCCTGATGGTGCTGTTATCCCATTGGAAGGCCTAGATGACTGAGTCCTGGATAACTGATTTTCTTAGTAATGGATGCACGGCTTTTGGGGAAGTATGGGGAGGAGGGGGTCTATGTTCTAGGTTTTGTTTTATTTTGTCTCGTAATTGTTGTGTGTGTTGGATTGTTGACTGTACTGGCAGCTCTCAATTGTAGCAGGATACCATTCATTGTAATATGCTGCAGAAAACTAATAAAGTTTATTGAATTAAAAAAATAAAGAAATAAAACAATTATTGTCACACAATCTACTGTAATTTTACAGGGATGCTTTGAGGGCCACTTATGGATATAAAAGCTTCGCCTCTAGCATCCTTAGGACACCAGAACTGCTCACCTTCGGTTCAGAGTTCCCCTCTCCTAAAAATGAGCGAGGCAACACTCTTATATCCATAACAGGCCTTCCCAGCATCCATATAAAGTTATATTAAAACACAACCTCCTTCAGCCAAGAGGGCGAGACAGCGCCTGCCTTCACAGCTGTTGCCATTCCCACTCCATGATCAATTGATTGGGGGGGGGGCACAAATGTTAGGCAGCCTACATCTTCCCTCATCAGGAACTGAGCACCTTACATCCATGGTGCACTTTCCGTTGCCAGCCCAACTGACCCCAGTGGGGGATTTCAGTGCTGGCTCACAAATCCCAGTCTGCGAGACAGCAGTGCAATGTGCTGCTATCCCCCCCCCACTTTCCTTCTTCAATACTGCCGACATTTGTTTTTTGCTGCTTCCTTCCTGAAGTGGCCCTGCCTCTGCCAGGTGACCTCCCAATAACGTCCTGCCTCCTCTATCACTTATACGAACATATGTACATACGAAATTTGCCAGCAGATAAAGGCCTGGAGGTCCATTAGGTCTGCTCCAATGTGCAGATAGCACCCCTTATGCCCCACCCCTTATTCCCCACACCTGCCCCACCACGGTGAGGCCTGCGGAGATCCCGACTTACCTGTGCAGGACAGCCAGGTTCTGGGTGGTACGGTGGACACTCAGAGTGCAGGTGTCATATGACAACACAGCAGGATTTACCCTTTTGTTCCCTTCCCCTTGGGACATTGATCAGCAGATTAATGAAGCACACACACAGACCATGCCTTTGCGTGCCAGTATCCCCACTCCACTGCAACAGATCTGACTTCCACCACCACCTGTGGTCACCCAGTTGGTGGTAGAGCAGTGGATGCAGTTTCCCTGCCTCCTCGGACGACAGCATCCTGTGGGGCACTCTATACTGCCCCCCCCGGCCAGTCCCCTATATCTTGGGCTCACTCCTAAACCCAGGCTGGCGGGTCATGAGCAGTAGCCATGCTGCTGCCCCAAAAAGCCAAACACTGTCACTATTCTGACCTGCAACGTTCTGAAATCATCTGGAATCAGGGTGGGACAAATCAGGTAGCCAAGTCGCCAATGGCCACTAAAAAGAAACTGGTTTGGCTACCACAATTTGAAAGTTACTGTCTAACTGGCTACCTGCTTACAAAGTGATTTTTGAGCCCTTAAAAAGGATGCCCACCAAACATACTGATCTTCTATCAGATTCTGAAAGCTAGTGACCAAACTGATCACCAGCTCACTAACTGATGTGTTCCAACCTACCTGGAATTCCACTGTTTACCTAGTGCTGGTCATTCAGATCAAACCTCTCCTAGCATGCATACTGGAGACCTAGGTCCAAGAGAGTCCTTCACACTCTCGCTTACTGGGGCAAGGATGTGCGATGAGCATCCCCGGTGGCCAACTCTTGGCTAGGCCCTGGTATAAGTCCTGAAGGATAAACCGCAACCAGCACCCCTCGAGGCTCAGGTCAGCTGCCGCAACACAATCTGTGAGCGCTAGGGTGGGGAGCCGAGTGGCAGCGAGTGCTCTAGAACATTCCTAAGCAATGTGTTATGATAGTAGTGTGTGTATGTGGCTGCGGAAAGGTAATAAAGGAGCTTTTTATGAACACGATAACGTCCTACACAGAACTGTGGGCAACTGCACTAAAATCTATTTTACTGAGTGAGAAGGATGTTGACCTTGACATTGGGAAATTCCCTAACCATTTCAAAAAGAAGCAATCTTCAACTTCCTGTTGGACAATCCCCATGGATGGGCAGATGCAACACTAGTATAAAGTCTTATCCAAAAGACAGCGATTCCAGAGTACTGCAGTGCCAGCTTTGGGTACACACCCAAATCTAAACCCTCAACCTAGACACTGAAAACGATCAAAAGGCTGAGCTTTGGCAAATATGTCAGAGGCTTCATGACTTTTAATCTTCTTACCAGAGTACTTATATCCTTCCAGACCAACGAATAATTGGCCGCCTGCAAAAAGTCAATACAGTTCATGCTTACAATAACATTTTAGATGTGCAACAGAGGCCTCAGGGCTAGAAACTATTCTCATGGAAGTCATGCGTCCGTTCCCCGGCACATCAACTTAAAATTTCAACAAGGCAGCCACTGTCTTTGGAAATGATTAGAACGGTATAATAAAACTATAGACGCACTGTGTACCTAATACTGTGCAAATCCACATACCATATTGTTAATTAAAAGGGAAATTAAACAAGCAATCAAATTAAATAAAACTCAGAATGAACAGCCCTTGCTTAATATAAACTGCACCATCCCCTTCATCCAAACCTTGACGGCCCTGAAAGAATTCCAAACTGAAAACTTCAAAAACGGGTTTCTCCGATCTTCTTCTAAAGCCTGAAAACTGCTACTTCTGAGCACAAGCTGCTTTACTTGTTGAGATGACATGTGCTGCTAAGACATTCAGTTGAAAGCAGTGTGGAATGTGGTCTCGGAGAGAGCAGATGGACAGCATCCCCCCCCCAACCACCACCACCAGGAACTGCTGAAAAAACACACTTTATGTTCCAAAGCAGAAAGATGCAATAGCTTTTTCTCCAATGTCCTCCTTGGGCTCTACATCACTAAATACCACAAGGAATCTTTTTTTTTTTTTATTTCCTTTATGGAATAACTGTGCAGGTTTAAAACAGGGTTTTCCCAGCAGTCAACACCACAGAGAGATGAAAACACATAGCAACATCGTGATTAACAGTCTCTGTCATTGCTCAGTGAATCTGACTGCACAAGTTCAACGTCAGGCAACGCGAGTAATCAGGTATTCAAACCACATGGGTACCAGTCCCAAGACACTGCACAGATGATGCCCATGGTCTTTAGTGGTTTCTGTGCCTTTCATAAAAGATTAAGAGTGGGATCCACCTCCTTGTGCGAAAAACCTGCTTCCTAGATGGTAGAATGTTAACTAATAACTCTGTCTTAAAGCAAGGAAGTGGTTAATTTTATTTAATGCGTTCTAGCCAGCATAACTCAACCTGAAATATTTACGTTATAAAATATTAGTCAAACCATTTTTTTTTTTACCTTTTGAAGTTCAATTTCTGTCATGGTTCCAACTGAGAGGAAACTGCGGTACATCCAGCCCCTAACGAGGCAGCACAACTGGGATGAGTGAGTTATTTTTAAATCGGGCCAGTTATTAATCCCTGTACCCAGTGCAGCACCCTACCATGTGGGAGAACCAGGTTAGTGTTAGGAGCCTGGCTCCAATGCCTCCGGTTAAAGACTGTGGGTTTGACTCTTGGAGGAGGGCGTTATTCGCCTCCGCTGCTTTAACGCCTCCTGTGGTGGCTGGAAGAGCAGCCTTGACGTCCTGTGGGTGGGAGCTGGGCAGCTGCTGGAAAAACGTGCAACACACCCTGACTGGTTCATATATTCAGTGAGGCTCTATGACATCTAAAAAAAAAGTCCAAGGCACATAGTTTTATGCCAGCCCTTTGATCCTTCTACAGTTGTATTACAACGTAAGTGAATACCTTCACCTGCCACTCACGATGCCAGTGACCCAGCTTCCGGATTGCACATGGGATGTTAGCGGGCCAGTGTGTGTGTGTGTGGGGGGTGGACTAAGTGTCCAAAACGACTCTCTCCTCCTATGGGGACAGAGATAGCCAGGCTAGACTGCCACCTGGGTGACTGCAGGTGTAGCGCAGAGTCAGGCCTGCCGGTGGACAGGGGAAGATCCAGGGCACATGCACCTGGCAGCTCCAACCTGGTTCTTCCTGTAGTTATTAAAGGAAGGGTAACATTCACTGATGATAGTCCCTCTGAAAAGAATTACACTTGCAAAGAGGTAAGAAGAATGCAGATAGCAATCATTTTCAGAGGGTTAATGAAGTTGTAAACCTCAGAGAGAGCTATACAGACCGTATATTAAAAGGAAAGATTGTGAACATGGGTGAAACACTAGAGACCCACCTCCTGGAAACATTAGGCATTTTGTTTAGGTGGCCAGGTATTACATGACAACTACCTATAAACGAATTATTTAACACATACACTGGGAAGCGTGTGGCCATGTTTCCCATTCTGTACTACTTATTTTCTCTAAATGGACAAGTACCTTCCCCTCACTCTCTTTCTGTTAGTTCCCCAGAGATCCTGGGACCCCTACTACCTCCCCTCATTTTCCAGTATCAGTAGCCAGTGGCTCCCAGCTGAAGACGTTTATCGGTATTTCTATTTTTTATTAGACACCAAATCAATTTAGCAAGACTTTATAAAACCAATTTTTAGGAGCCTCTGCCAACAAAGACACAATTTTAGCCACCAGATTAGAAGCGTTTACAACAATATGGTAACAAGTGGGGCCTTGTCTATGCTCTTCCTCTTGTTTTTTTTTTTTTTTGCTACAGATCAATAAAATCCGCATTCTATTAGTCTTCTTACTAAATTGATTAAGGGAGGTCATCTTCTCTAAATTAACTTTCCGAGCTGCAGAACCCCGATACCTGACCTGAGGTCACAAGTGTCCAGCTGGTAGGGGATGTCCTGCTGAGAGGAGTCACGCGATGACACATGACTTAGAGCAGTAAGTAATGACTTTAGAGACATACAGACAACCAAGTAGTGCGGAAACAATGTGGGCATTGTGAAGGTATGGCACCATGCCGTAAACACTCGCAGGCAGCAGCAGGATACCAGTATCGTAAGAACCATGCCACATACTTGAGCTCAGCAAGAGTGAAAGCTGCTCGGTGCTTGACGGATAGATTCTTTTTCATAATACTAGCAATCTTTATTTGTTTATTTTATCTTATTTAAACATTTGGTAACCGGGAAAGGCACACAGAGCCGAGGCTCGTTTCTAGGTGCGACCCGGGGATTGATCTGACGTCAGAGCAATAGTTTTATAAAATAGGACTTGCAAATTATGGTATTACTGGTATGTGTTTCGAGCATTATTCTTGGCCTATGGGAAAAAGTGACTACTAATATATTACAGAGTTATTCCCTATTCTTTTTTAACGCTGTCATGGAATCTTTAACTTTCACCCAGACAGTAATCAAGGAGAGTACACTGGGCCAGTTTTAAGATTCATCTGAAAGATACCACCTCCAACAATGCACTGCCCCTCTGGTACTGCACCAGAGTGTCGGCACTGGGTATAAACCCAACACCCCACGCTGGTACTTGAACCCAGGACCTCATGGACATGAGGTGAGTGGTAATAACTGAGCCCCTCGGACACCTGGCAGTGCCTCAGTGTCATTTGTGATGTGGTCTTGGTTTATACCCTTTGGGACAGGTGACCACATCACAAAAGCCCCATTGCAGCTGGCACTACTTTGTACCCTTATGAGAGGTCATGCAGTGAATGGCCACTGAGTAATAAAGGGCTGAAGGACACTGGGACTGCCTGTTAAGTACCTGTCATGTGGATAAACCATGGGCTTCAGTCTCCAGTGCTGTGGGTGGGTTGGGGCTAGGACCCTGCCCAGGAGGGCTGTGGGCTTATTAAATAAGTGAAATGGAAGAATGAGCAAGCTAGGCAATGACTTTCCTATGTTATTCCCACTTTCATAAGGGCAAGGCCTCCGTATCTCCTGCCACTCTACCCCTCCAATGGACCTAAAGATCCCTCTGACCCCCCCCCGGGGGTCCACTGGAATGAGTAAGTTCTAGGGGCCAAAGAAAGAAGCTAGGTGCTATTGTCCAGTTCTGGGCCTTCCAGAAAGGATGGTGTATGTGGGGGTGGGGTTGTCAGTGGTTTAAGGAGTTTTTGGTGATAACGGGTAAGGAGAAAAATTAGAAAGTTAAAAAATCCACTAAGAGTTGGAGGTAAAAGTAAGTAAGCGGTCAAATACATAGGAGGAAAAAAACACAAAACATTGCAAAATGTTCTATTTATACAACTGGAGATGTACCAAAGAGAGTTCTGCTCCACAAATGTTATTTTCTGGCTACACTCCTGGTGGGCAGAGGCAGCTGAAATTGATGGGGGTTATGTAGACTATGACATTCCTTGCTAGATCCTGTGTGGTCACCCACAATGTCTAGTCTCCCTGTTGGCCACAGGAGGTGATCAAGCTGGAACAACGTTAATCTGCCGGCAGTTCCTCTGGCTCAAGGCGGTAGTCTGAGTTCCTCTGCTCATCCACTCCCTCTTCGCTGCCTAACCCAAATACAGTAGCACTGCCGCTCCTGCTCCCAGTGGGGCAGTCCCGTCTCTGCTCTTTGGCTCTGCTACAAGGGGAGCAAACAGAGTCTGCCCCCTAGGGAGTGCAGTGTGCGACATATCCGGCATTTTCTCCATCTCACCATAGAGCCAAGCCCGACACTGAAAAGCCAGTTTTTCCACTGACACACTGAAGCCCAGTTTGTCAAACTTAAAGAGCTAGTAGCATAAAATAGAGGCAGAATTATTTCCGATTTACTTGCACTGGTGTCCTGTGATGTGGGGCACTAGCAAGTGGGTACCTGCTAAACGGCGACCCACTTTCAGCTAGTACCCCAACTTGAGGAGTCCGTGACGGATGGAGTAATAGTTTTGCGGCGTCAGGATGTCGCAAGCATATCTGAGTGTGGGGGAGTGAGCCAGGCAGACATGGGGCAGGAGGGGTATGTGAGGTGGTGCCGTGGGGCTCCAGCAAGCTGTGGTATAGGTGAGCGTGGTAGGCTGTTTTCCAGCTTGGGTGGCGAGGATACAGGGTTCGGGGACCGAGTGCGGTAGTTTTGTTGCGCCTGGCCGAGATAGTGTTTTTTTTTTTTTTATGGAATGCCCCCCGACATGCACACCTCGGGTTGAGAATCTTAATTTAGGCGGGTGTGGGGGCACGACCCCCGCATAAAACAAAACAGTTTTTTGCACCGTATTACTGTCGCTGGAATCCCACATCGCCAAAATTCACCAGTGATTTGAGTTGCCATAAGGGTGTTCCGGTATGCTGAATTCGCCCTTATGACATAGAATCCTTGCACTAACTTGTATTTATCTGCACTGTGTTTATATTGTTAGTTTGTTTTCTAGCTATATGATTTATTCTCCCATGTGCCCGTCCCCCGGGTCACACCTGTTAACGCACCTTGGCTCAGCGTGCCCTTCCTGGTCACCAATTCCTGCATAAATATTGTATTTTCTTTTTATATTTGCTAATTAGTAGGTTTTCTGCCTGACAGTGTTAGCTTGGATGTAAGGACTCAGGGATCTAGTGTTATTCCTCTTCATACCTCTTCAGCATTAAAACCTTGCTTAATGTGATACCATAAGTGACTGATCCTGCAACAGATGATTTGCTCTTCCTGGTCAGTTGTGATGTCACAGAGAGGTCATGGAGCTGATGATATATGAGGAGGAACAGAACGAGCTATGTCAGCCTCCAGGTAGAGTGCTGTTCCACACACCCAGTATTGTCAAGTAAAATATATTCTAATTAGCAAAAGAGAAATGAAAATAATTACTTCAGATATGAGACGTGACAGCTGACTACTTTTAAAAATTAATAATTTCACGCAGTACACTAGCCCTTTAATTTCTAATGTCGACTCTAATTTGCAGTCTGATTCATCAGCCTAGAATTTTTATTTCAACACTAATTTGACCCTTTACTTCGACACTGCTTTTCGGTGTCAACGCTTCTGCTCTCCATCAACGTGATGGGTCACTTCCCAGTGCTTGTGCAGACCATTCATTGACACAGGGTTCTTTCATTGACACTGAAAAATCGCAGATATGGTGGCTCCATTAGAGGTAAATCACACCGGACACCTAGCGTTGAAGATTCCTGTGGGAGCCTGGGTTGAGGAGAAAAAGGAAAGCCAACACAGAAAGTAAAAAAAAAAAAGGTACGTCTAAAGGTGGAGCACTATGCCAAATCTGTCACCCACGAAGGGGCAAGAGGGCAACTCTGGAGGAAGAAGGTGGCTATTGCTGAGGGACATCACGTGGGATATCAAATGCTTTTAAGTCTCCCTCCTGTTTCCAAAGAGGGGAAGCTACCCACTTAGTGCAGTGAAATAAGAAGCTGCTATGCTGGAGAAAGAGGGAAATTGAGGCAAATAAGTATAAAAAATGTAAAAAGGGAACACTCTGGCAAGATTCCAGATTTCCTGTAGCCTAAGGCGGCAGCTTTTGTAGTTATTTGACCAGGATAGTTCCAATTAGATTCACTACCTCATTTTTCATGGGCTCTTTCTCTAATCCAGTTTGCAGCTGGGAAGGCTGAAGTGTAGGGAAGTCAACTTGTCCAGTGATGTACCCTAAGTCAGGGGCTGTGGTGGTATTCAAACGTGGGAGCTCTTGGTTCACAGCTCTGTATTCTGACTTTTGGACCACATTCCCACTGACGGTGGTGGGAATATGAACCTGGATCTCCTAGTTCACTGCTCTGTGCTCTAAGCACTGGACCTTACTGCCAGTGGCTGTGGCGGGATACAAACCTGCTAGCTCCCAGTTCGCAGTTATCTGCTCGAACCACTGGACCACACTTTTCCTGGCACTACAGAACTTTATCTTCAAAGTGTTGCGTTTGTGTGTAAGTTACAGACTGATGCTATAAGTTAACAGGACTCCCGAGGGCTGTCTCTTATGGTATAAGAGACTCCGAGCATGAAGTTTGGGCAAGAGGACCACAAAGCGAAGCTTAGCAGTTCTGTCTGCTCAAACCTCAGGAGAAGAGTCTCTTATACCACAACAGACATCCCTCGAAGGCCCTTTTATCTTATTGTAAATCGCTCAACCTGAACTATAAATCACTGGAGTTTAGCTTGAGTGATTTATGGTACGTTTAGAGTGGTTCTCTTTTTTTTTTAGTTTGCTGTCCTTCCCCCGGCAGTGAAGCGGAGTGCTCCCTCCCAGTACCCCGGCACGAGAGCACACTTATACACCGAATAAGTGGTACTGTGGCTCTGCGTGCTGATTGGCTGAAATCATTACTGATCTATAATGGCTAATCCAGTTTTGGAGCTCAATGCGGCATAGCCAAAGAAAGACGTCAAAACCAGCCTTGGAATGCTTCACCAAACCGGTGCAAGAGTGTTCCCTTTAGTCTGAACATCCCTACCATGAACCAAACCATTTCAGGAACCTCAAAGAAGTGATTTCCCCCCATTATATAAGGCCAAGACATAGGTTTAGTTTCGAACAGAAATTCCAAAGGAAACCAATGATCGCAACCACTTTTCAGAAGGACCGAACGGACTCTTTTGTCAGTTCTGATGCATTCAGGTGTCCAGTACCCTGTGAAGGATAGGTGTGGACAAGCCAAACAGATTTAAGGTCAAGCCAGCTCTAGCTTGGACTAAACCACTGGCTTGGCTTTAAGAGACATGACACAACTCGATCTAGCTATGCAGTCAAGATTTTTTATAAGCATCCTTCTTTCCAAACTGTACTTAAAAATTAGAGTGGGTACCCAGTACTGGTCTTTATCTGCTATGAAAAGGCCCGGACAAAATCTAGCTCATAAGCCCTAATTTAAATACTAGATTTTAAAAGCACACACTTAACGGAGGTCTGAAAGTTACTTATCTGAATTTTCAAAACCAGTTTCTTTTTTTTTAGATTACCTATTTAGTCATTTTTTTTTTGTTTGTTTTTGCAGAAGCTTCCATAAGAGCTGGCTAGGACACACTGTAATTTGCAAAATTATAAAATTTGACCATTCTTTTTTTATCCCATTGCCTCCACAACACTCTTCCTCTAATGAGGCTCATTCTGAGTGAAGCATCGGGACATTAAGGGCCACATCCGATCCACGTTCATTTTATGCTGGCACTGTTTTAGCTGCCTACTTTTAAATTTCACTTGGCATTCACTTTGCATATCGGCAGGCTCCATGTATGCGGTCTCGGTTGCGTACCAATAAATCTAAGGATCTGCCTGCACAGTTTCATTGCTCCTTTCACGAAACTGCAGTTTCTGGTTTGTTTGTTCACTATATCCCTCACACACTCCCAATGGCTATGAAACTGCTCCAGTCCAGATCCTCCAACTGTCTTCTACCAGGGCTTCATGCTTTGCCCTCACAATGTGGGGCCCCACAAACCGATGCGTGCCAATTAGCCACGAAGTGCCACCTAGGGAAAGGGAAAGGGGACATTATTTAACCAGGAAAGGCACACTAAACCGAAGCTTGTTTCCAGGTGCAAACTGGGAGCACAAGGAAGTTAAGTGACTTGCTCAGGGTCACACAGTATACAAGTGGGGGCTGTGGGATTCAAACCCAGGTTCCGGGTTTGCAGCTCAGTGTTCTTAACCGCTACACTATACTGCTTCTAAGATGGTAAAGACAGAGGAGGAGGGCAGCCCGTAGCATTCTGAAGTGTCTGAAGTGGGCGGGACAAGCATCATCTTTAAGTCATGGGGGGCATCCCCCCGAAGTCCCTCCCATCTCCCCTGACATTTGTCAGGGGATAGCCGACGTCACAGGCGGGCATCCCCCCTTGAAGTCCCTCCCATCTCCCCTGACATTTTTCAGGGGATAGCCGACGTCACGTAGTCACGTCGTCAATGCTATCTCCTCTCCCACCGTAGCAGGGATGCTAACAGTGGGCCTGCCAGCTCCCTCCTCTTGAGTCCGAGTGCAATGCCACCCCACCACGTCCAGCCTTCACTTGCTCAGAACAGGGGAGTTAGCATCGGGAATCATTTCTGGGCCTTGGTAACCACCAGGATGGGCAAGTTTGATTATTCTAATTTTACAAACTTTATAAAATATGGTGATATTCCTGCAAACAACAAAGACATTTTGTCTGGTAAAAATACAGTATCTAGACATTGGAACATTTACATAGAACCGCTGCGTCTGTTGGCCCATCATGTCTGCCCATCCCTCACCTAACTGACACCGTGAGGTCCTACATTGCGTGAGTTATTAATCTCAGTTTGAGAATCTGGCCCAAGTAAGGTTTCACAGTATTTATATTTGTTTGCAAATCTCTGGAACTGGATCTGACAGTACAGGAAGCCTGCGCAGATGCTGTGAACCCTGACTGCAGAGTAGAGGGCATGAGTGTAGGAACATATGCACCCAGTAATCCATGGCTTACCACCTGACTGGGGGGGGGCAGCAATCTGTGCCCTAACCACTGATCGTACTTACCGTACTTACTCCAACTGTCTGTATCCACCCCCTGCTAGTATTACAATATGACTGCTGTGCTCTGTTTGAAGGAAACATAATGTTAAATGCTTAACTAAGTGTTGCTGTATGTTTTCCTCTTATAATGCAGCTTCTGAGGTTCAACAGGGGCTGTACAAAGGGTTTGGGCAACAAATATTGAGTCACACCTAGAAACGAGCCTTGGCTCAGTGTGCCTCTCCCAGTTACCAATTTTCAAAAACATAAATAAATATAGACAGTTCTACAGATTGTGTTGGGGGGGGCAAAGTAGCACCAAAGGGTTCTGTCTTACAAAGAGGAGAGGAAAGGCTGGACCAGGGTGGGCTCAAGGAGGGAGAGGGTGGTGGAACAGAGTTGCATCCCTCCAGCTGTACCTCTCCACAATTCATTCGCTCTTCTGGTGGATAGTGGTTCCTCTATGGAGGCACCTACAGTGGAGACCAAGGAGGATGCTGGGAACCTTCACAAAGGAGACCCACAGGAGGGTGGCATGGGACCCCACAGGGAAGGAAACAACTCCTGGTGGGGAACTCAATCATTAGGGGGTAAAAATGGGGAGGAAGGGGAGAGGGAGGTAAGGTGCCTTCCTGGCGCCACGGCTTGGAGGGACAGGAAGCGAATCCTCAGGATCATGGGAGGAGCTGCACGAGGGAGGGAGCTGGATGTCATTGTCCACCTAGGGACAAATGATCTCACTAGGAATGGGATCAGAGCAGTGCAAGAGGAGTTTGTAGAGTTGGGGAGGGGCCTTAGACAAGAAGCGCATACGGTAACCTTCTTGGAGGTGCTGCCTGTCTATGGCAAGGGAGATGCTAGGGCACTTCCTCACCAGGGAATTCAATGAGTGGTTGAGAAATTGGTGTGGGAGCCTGAGGGTTTTGGCTTCATTGGGACTGGGAGCCATCTGGAGGGATGCAGACCCATACTGGTGCGATGGTCTGCATCTGTCCAGGGGGAATCAGGATCCTAGGTGAGAGGTTTAAATGCTTCATTGCGCATTTAAACCAGCCAAGGGGGAGGCACTGAAAAGGAGCAGGGAACCGAACCTCCCCACAACACACATGGTGATTAGTGAGGTAAACACCAAGGTACAGAAGCTATTAGGAGCAACAGATTTAAATGTAAAAAAGGCAAAGCATAGGACAGAAATGGGGCTAAAAGGGGTAAGGCTATCAAAAAGTGGAGGGTGATGAGTACCAATGCCCATAGTCTGTGTAACAAGCTCCCTGAACTGGTGGCCTTGATGAAAGAGGGTTGCCTGGATATTGTGGCAGTCACAGAAACATGGTACACAGAGAACCATGACTGGGATGTCAACATACCAGGATACACAATCTACTGGAGGGACAGGGAGGGTAAAAGAGGAGGAGGAGTAGCTCTCTATGTAAAGGAAGGGATCAAAGCAACAGAACTAAAGAGCAAACAGGGAGCAGATGAGGCACTCTGGGTCACCCTGGAGACAGGAAATGGCACCACAATCCGCATGGGGGTTGTATACAGACCCCCATCTCAGGGGAAGGGAATGGACAAGGAAATGATAGAAGGCTTTCTTAGAATGGCAGAAAAAGGGGAGATATTGTTGATGGGGGACCAATATGCCAGATGTTAACTGGAGCACCTTTGCTGCAGGCACATCCAAGAGCAGGGTCATTCCTGATGCCTACAAGGGCATGCCTCAGACAGATAGTATTTGAACCCCACTGGGGGAGCAATCTTAAACCTGGTACTTCCAAATGGGATGGAGAAAGAACTCAGATTTAAGTGGGTAGTCATCTGGGAAATGCGACCACCAAACAGTGTGGTTCACTATAAACACAGCTATACAATCAAGCCATACAAAGCAAGAGTACTAGACTTTAGGAGGGCTGACTTTGGGAAATGAGAGAGTGCCTCAGAAAAGCACTAGCAAACAGGCAAGAAGGAGGGTGGAGGAACAATGGGAGTGACAAAACAGCCATCACAGAGGCAACAAGCCTTTGTGTAAAACAAATCAATAAAACACAACGAAGGAAAAACGCTATGGTTCACAAAAGAGTGGCAGGGAAGGTTAAGGAGAAAAGGACAGCATTCAGGAAATATAAGGAAACACAGAAGGAGCAGGACAGAGAACTTTATCAGTTAAAGCAGAAAGAGGCTGGAAGGCAGTCAGAATAGCAAAGGCCTAAACCAGGAAAGGATAGCCAATTCTGTTAAGAAGGGGATAAGACCTTTATAGGCACATTAGGGGCGAAGAAAGACCAAAGGAGGATACTGAAGCTTAATAAAGGGAGGAATGTGGGTAGAGGGTGACAGTGAAAAAGCAGGATACTGAACAAATATTTCTGCTCAGTATTCACAAAGGAAGAGGAGGAGTTACCTAAACCAAACAAGAGAAACGTCTGAAGACGGGATTCGATACCAGTCCACTTACAGAAGAAAGGGTTCTGAAAGAACTAATAAATTGAAGGTGGACAAAGCAATGGGGCTCTGATGGGATTCACCCAAGAATTCTAAAAGAACTAGGGTAGAACTAGTGACACCGCTGACTACTCTCTTTAACAAATCATGGGAGGATGAGGTGGTACCGAGGACTGGAGGAGGGCAGATGTGATTCTCTTCACAAAAGTGGGAGCAGGACAGAGGCAGGAAACTACAGACTAGTTAGTTTGACCTCAGTGGTAGGGAAAATGATGGAATCACTTCTGAAGGAAAAAATTGTTGAGTACCTAGAGGCCAGTGGGGCACAGGACCCAAGGCATGGATTCAGATGGAAAGGGTCGTGTCAGACAGAATCTAATAGATTTCTTTGACTGGGTGACCAAAGTAGTAGACCAGGGAGGGGCTGTGGACATGGCCTACCTAGATTTTAGCAAGGCATCTGATACAGTCCCACACAAAGATTAATACACAAGATAGCCAGCCTTGGAGTGGGTCCCAAGGTGGTAGCCTGGATAAAAATTGGCTAGACAACAGGATGCAAAGGGTAGTAGTAAATGGAGTACACAGTGAAAAGGAGGTTACTAGTGGGTACCTCAGGGTTCTGTACTGGGACCGTCCTTTTAATGTCTTTGTAAGTGACATTGCAGAGGAACCGGAAGGAAAGTATGTCTCTTGCAGATGACACAAAGATCTGCAACAGGGTTGATACACAAGATGGAGTGGAAAGGATGAGAAGGGACTTGGCAAGGTTGGAGGAATGGTCAAATGTATGGCAGCTCAGATTCAATGCAAAGAAGTGCAAAGTAATGTACATGGGAAACAAAAACCCAGGGGAAGCGTACACAATGGGGGGTGAGATACTGACAACAGTAAAAATAGAAAGGGACCTGGGGGTAATTATATCAGATGACCTAAAGGTGGGCAAGCAATGTGAGAAGGCAGTAAGGAAGGCTGGGGGTATACTGGGATGTATAGGAAGAGGCATCAATAGTAGAAAACAGGAAGTTGTTATCCCTCTGTACAGACAGTTGGTGAGACCCCATCTGGAGTACTGTGTGCAGTTCTGGAGACCCCATCTCCGCAAAGACATAGACAGAGTGAAGGCTGTCCAGAGGAGGGCAACCAAAATGGTGCAGGGTCTGCACCAGAAGACATACGAAGATAGACTAAAGGAGCTTAATAGAGAGAGGGGACATGATAGAAACTTTCAAGTACCTCAAGGGAATTAACAAAGTCCAAGAGGGTAGCATCTTCCAGAAAAAGAGATGTGCAAGGAAAAAGGGGGCACAATTTGAAGATAGAGGGGGGACGGCTCAGGGGTAAAGTGAGGAAGTATTTTTTCACTGAGAGGGTTGTGGATGCATGGAACAGCCTCCCTGAGGAGGTCGGTAAAGTCAAGAACAGTGGGGGACTTAAAGAATGCATGGGACAGGCATAAGGCAGTCCTAGTGGCGGGTAAGAGGAAGTAAGCTGTTGGTTAACTAGGATCTGCAGCTTATCTGTTAGGTAGGAAAATGGGCAGACTAGGTGGGCCGAGCGGTCCTTTTCTGCCGTCAAATTCTATGTTTCTAAGTTTCTTTTCCGAGCTACACCACTGAGGGCACTCACCTAGCTTGTCTCAGGGCTCTGCATCTTCCGTAGTGCCAGGAAAATCCTAAAATGTTACTGGCTTAAGCAGCCACAGACCCACCCCCCTCCAGTAAATATCCAGCCCAAGGATCCAACTAGTTTTATGATGGCTGTACAGGGTCAGACTGGGGTACAAGGGCCCACCTGGAAAGTAGCTACAGGGACAGGAAAATAAATAGGGGAGGGCCCAGGGTGACGCATGTATGTCAGTATTCCACTTAAATTTGATATAATAGCTATTTGTTTCCCTCTTAAATTTGCTTGCAGTGCCAAACATACTCTGATTAGAAAACAGATGATTGGGGCAAAGATTTTCAGAGTTTAGAAGGTAGCCTGGAACCCACCGGAGAGGTGGTCCAACTATAAGTTTCTAGGTAACCTGGTGGGCCAATCCGACTCTGCAGCTGTAGTCAGTGTTGGTATAACTGTCATTCTCAAAACGTTAGGAAACATTGGGAACCCTGTCTTTAAATCCTACCCCCACCTTTGTAAGTATGTGGTAATTTTGCATGAACTACAGGGGCTCGGGCTCGATGACTCCATCCTCCACCCCCACAACTTCAACACTGACTGTAGCTAATACAGTGACCAAAATAGACACTTCGGTAACCGGAATGTGTCATGTCAGGCTGCTGTACAGTCCAACAACACTAAGGCAGCAGAAGTTACTTGTGTTTTTATTTTTTTATTTTAGCCAACTCTTAGATTTCAGTAGCCTACAGACTGCTGCGAAAAAGTAGACAAATACCTGGGCTTTTGGATTTGTCCTGACAACATTCTCCGAATAAAAAGAGAACGCAGAAGAAAACAAGGCACTTATTCCTTTTGGGGTCATCACCCGGGATCCAGTCACCAAAATGCCACAGCATACCTAATTCAATAAATGTAAGCGTTTAACTTGTGAAGGGTTAACTCTATAGGTAAATTTCTAACAAAACAAAAAAATAGTATTATTACTAAGTATCCCCCACCCCACCCCTTTAAAATGCCAGGAATATTTTGCATCCGACACATTTAGAGGTACTGTTTTGGTAATGATGAGTCAGAGGTAAACAGGAAAAGATGCCTTCCAGAAACCTAAAATCTAAGGCAACTCAGATCATAAACTGAAAAACTGGTTACTAGTGGTACAACACGGGGTTTGGTGGGAGCAAATCTGGACATTTGTGCGGCATGCTGGAGAAGGGAACAGAGAGCAACTTCAGTCAGCAGCTAGGTTATTTTTTATAATAAAGTTTACAATAAAAAAACTGGTATGCAACAAAGCCACTTCATTTTAATAGGTACTTACTACAAAAGTACATCACAACAATCGAAACGGCTGGCATTAATTCTGCACCAGTTATTATCTGCACAGAGCCACCAGCTAAGCACAAACACAGACATTCTGTTCTGCTTACCTCTGTAAAGCCTTCCTGTAGCACATCCAGTAAATGTCCTTTAGCTAAATAAGCAAGCATAACTTGATTCTCCAGAACAGATCCAGGGCTCACTCTGCCAGATCTAATGTCAAACTACAGGTTTAGCTTCCTCCAAACACAAAAGACTTTTTTTGTTCTAAAAACTACCAGACAACATATACATGGTCCCATATGTGCAGCTCCACTAGATGAAACAGGATACTTTACCACTACACTAGGTCACACTGAGTATGCTCGGAAAGCAACCACTCCTGTTGCAGTACTAGATGTCACACTGTTGCTATAGTTACACCCTCACTACACAGGATGGAGGGACAGGCATAAAGACAGAGCAGCATATGGAAACCATTAAAAAGCTGTGGTTTCCGTTTTAAGATTTGGCCTGTTTTTATTATGGGCTTTAAATACACCAATCAACTGCGTCCTCTGTGAAAGAAGGTGGATAATTTGGGTTGGGTGGGTGGTGGGGGGGGACTGTTGAACTTTAAAACGTAATGTAGGAAGATACAACATACATTTAGACCAGTAATATACTGTACTTCTATATTTACAAAAACACAGTAAATTGTTTTTCTTCTTTTGAATTCTTTGCTTGCCACCTTGGCTTCCAACTGCACCCATCTAAAGTACCCCCTGCCCTGTCACCCAGCTTCTCTGGGGCTTACTTTGCTCCTTTCTTACACTCTGCCTGAGGGTCTCCTCGAAGGTGCTCATTCGCCAATGCAGAGCCTGCTGAGGACGGGGGGTGTCAGGCGTCATCCGGCAGCCAGGGGTTTTCCATGTTTTCATCCCAGGTATTGCCACATGTGCCACGGAAGCAATGTGCGCACTCTGCCTCCACGGAGACACCCCCAGTGTGCTGTGTGTGGTCCCTTTCCCTGCATGGCTCCACAGCGCTGTCTCCTGAATTTCTCCATGCAGCAGATGAGCAGTAGGATGCAGCCCCAGGAGGAGAGTTGTCCTGGGGATGCTCAATCCTCCTTCCTAGCTGGGCCCCGAATGACCCACATCTGTTTCTGAACCCAGATCGCCATCATGGCAGGGGGTGAGGTGCCCGGCACCTCAGTCCTCCATGCCACTGGACAGGCTAGTAAATTGTTTCTTAATGATCAGATTTCTTCCTAATAAATGTTTTTGGCTCAGAACTGTAGTTATGGCCACTCTGATAGCACAGCAGTAGAGAATCACATTGCTGCGCAGGTGACACAGGTTAGGGAGTGAACTCAAGTCACCACACTGGGAGGCAGGCAGGCTGGGGCAGCTGCCATGCGGCAGTAAGCCTTGGTCGAGGAGGGACGACAGCAAGTTCTGGCACCACAATGGCCCATGCAGCTACACCAGAGAACTTGCTCTTACTGCAGGTGGACATTCTGTGTGCCTGCGAGGCCACGAAAAAAGGCTACCCTTATTTCGGGCGAAGTGGGAGGGACCTACAAAGGAGAAAAATCCAGGTCTGTGTAAATGTTGGTCTGAGCCTCTGCGATCACCCTGGGTCCTAGTGCTTGCCATCACTGGACTCTTGTCCACACAGTGGTCTACCACGGGGGGGGTTGGGCAGCCCTCACTTTGGAGCCTGTGCCATGGTGGGAGAGCCGTGGGGGTAACCAATAAGTTACTAGGGCTGGAGGGGATCAGAGGATGCAGAACTGAATGGGGTATATCCCTGGGAAAAGGGTATATCCCTGAATGATGAATGTGGCCAGGGAGAAACACCCCCGTGGAAATAAAAGCCTGCAATTACCTCTGAAGTAATATCGAGCACTTATTTCGAAACCCCCGTCCTCCACATCATAATAGGTATCACAATACAATATCGAATGTAGCTCGGCCTGGTGGCACTGAAGGAGTGCATTGTGCTTCCATGTGGGTGACCTTGGACCCGCCTCCAGTCGTGAAGCCATGTAACCGCTACGGAGGTAGCACTCTCAGGCTTCACATGGTGGGGAGGGAACAACTGTCCACTGCAGCAGCATCTCTTGCGGTTGCAGGGAAGGCTTGACAACGTGAATGGTCATGCAGTGCCAGCCCCTCCCCCTTTGCAAGGCCAGTGCGCAGTGGTGGGACACGCACTAGGATCATGGAAGTGGGGGGACGAAAAGAAAGAGTAAAAATAACTAACCAGATTGTTACTGATGGCGGGTCACCCACGTCATGTCCAGATCTCCGTCTTTACCCAATGCTTCACTCCATCACCAGAAACATGCAGACCTATGTATCCTGAACCAGGTTCCCACTTACCTGCCTTGGGGCTCAGCCTGAGGGGGCAAGCTCGGGGGGCAGCTGGCTGCCAGAGGTCTGGACTAAGTATTGGGACAGGTTGCTGCCTCCTGATGTGAACCCAGCTAAAGGGGGCAAATTAACTGCCAGGAGTCTGGATTAAGCACTAGACTAGGTTCCTGCCACCTGACTTGAGTCCAGCTAGAAGGGACAAGCTAACCATGGGTGAGAGGTGAGCACATAGTATGGTCATGCTCACGCCTACAGAGATATTGGCAGGATGTAACAGCAGAATTAAACGCTACATTTAAGGACCCTGAGCTGCTCACACCTGCTTTTGTTCTGACGGCAGCAGCCCGTGCTGGGCTTAAAATTAACTGGGTCCAATATAAACTTTTGACACGCTCAGTTCTGACTGCTAAAAAGGTGATCGCTAGACTTTGGCTTTCTACAACCACTCCTCTTAAAGAGTCCTGGAGAAAGCTCACTTATGAAGTTTACAATTTGGAGAGAACTGCTGCCAAACTGAATAATCGGACTCATAGCTTTGACAACAGGTGGAGACAGTGGACCCTATATCAATCAGACCATTATTCAGATTTTGTACCATGAGGGGGAAGGGCAATTCTAGAGGCATTTTGGAGCCACCCAACCTGGCAATGCCCTGTATGGGGTATACAGACCCTCACCATATTCAAATGGGGATCTTCGGTATCTTTCTCCGACTGGGCTTGGCTAAAACTTGGGTGTTTTTTCACTTATAACCTTGATATACCCATAACTAATGTATTTATTTTTACGATACTCTGTAATTTCATGAAATGCCGGATCTGGACTTGGATTTTTGCACATGGTACCTATATTTATAATGCACTATCAGTGTATATCTGTACTGCAAACTGTACTGCCTTATACTATATAAAAGAAAAAAAATATTACAATATAAAAAAAAAGAAAGGGACAAGCTGGCTGCCAAGGGTCTGGACTAATCACTGTTATGGGCAGTAGACACATGGGGAACAGCAGGGGAAGAAGCAGCCTAATCAAGCTGGTTCCAGAGTTTTTGGCAGGTAAGGGGAACTACTGTGCATTAAAAAGCAGAAAACTGCACATCAGTGGGCATGAACTTTGGTTTTTAAACTTTCATTTTTCCCTCCATCTACTCAACCTGCCCCCATTTGTTGTCAACACCCTTCCCCCGCCCCCATCTCTGGGGCGTGTTCCCTTACCTTCATTCCTCTACAGCTTATCCCCTTTAGGAGGCATCCGCCCATCCGCTGCGGGTGCAGCTCGTACCGTCACGTGTGGTAACTCAGATGGTGGTATTGTAGTGGAGCGTGCTATTCTCCTTCCCCGGAGAACGTCCTGTGGAGCACTTAATTCTCTTTCTGGCTGCCCCCCCCCCCACTGAAGACCCAGGCTTCCTCCTGAACCCAGGTTGCCAGCACTGTGAACAGTAGCCCGTCATTACCACTGTGCCAAGGGGCTGGCTGTTCGGTATAAACCTTCTACAATATCTGTAGAACAGTGGTAATAATTTTAAAGGCCAAGTGTTATGCACGAATGATGGATCATGGTGTCGTTCTCATGCCGGGGTGGGCAGTGACTAGCATGCAGATGCCCAGCAGGTTGTGTTTTTTGCCCTGTTTTTCCACCACAAGGCCTCACAAGACTGCAGCTATCCCCTATGTAGGAAGGAGAACCCCCTCTGGCCCACCTCGGGGTGGGGTAGGGGGGAGGACGCTGCAACCACCAAGCACTGACCTCTCTCTGCCAGGTAACTCCCTGATCATGGCTGCCGTAACATGGAAGCTCAAGACACGCTCTCAAACCCATGTAATCCACATGGTGGCACAAAGCGTCACCACTGGACCATTGGTGGCCCTGTGTATCCATAAATAAGAGGAAATTTAAAACCTCAAGCAACAGTTGCACTTTCTTCGGCACAACCAGTGAGAAAATATTGATATGCAAATGAGAATGCAACTGCCTAGGCAAAGCGAAATATTAATTTGGTTTTTGTACGTTCCAAACAAATACCAATGCTGTTAACCATTAACACAGGCACAGTAACCCTGGCAGTAACATTAAAAGGGAAAACAGCACAGCATAAGCCAACTGGAACGTTATTTGGAGTAATCGACAAAGAGCAATACACAATGCAAAGAAGATATATTTGCATAACTGTATGCGGGAGAACTTGCATCACAAACTGTGACTAGGAAAGGAGAACGAGTTATACCCACTGGAGTCTAACACTCTTTATTCAAAATTCGTTTTTTTTTTCAGTGAAAGTTTAGCATTAACTACATTAAACAAGCTGGGGCTTCCGAATGATATTATGCATGTGAATCAAAAAAATTAAACAACTAAGAATTCTTTATCCAATTTGCATATAATCACATTTAGATTAAATATATTTAAAAAAAAAAGAGAAATAAGATGAATAAATTAATCAACTGCAGATGAATATACCAGAAGAATTTCAGGTAATTTTTGGCAAGTTCATTGCACAGAAAAAAATCACTTGTTTTTACTCACTGATATGCAACTTGGTTCAGATGGTACCATATAATATTAAAGTGATACTGACAAGTCTGCTTAATAGTTGCCTTTGGCCCTCTTGTGAGCTGACAGAGCCATAAGCAAAGTGGGAAAAATCAGCCTGTGAGCTGGTGTCAGCTTGGCTACCAGCTTCTGAAATCTGGTAGCCACATCTATATTTTTAGCAGCCATCACTTTTAATGGAAAAAAAAAAATCCTTCATGGGCAGGTGGCCGGTTGTCCAGTAACTTTCAAAATCTGGTAGCCAAACCAATTTTTTAGTGGCCACTGGCCACCTGGCTATCTGATGTGTCCCACCCTGGCCATAAGATGTTAAAACCTCTTGGCCAGCCTGATAGCATAACAGCAAGAGTACCACCAGCCACACTGGAAATTTGGGTTTAGGCAAGACTCTGAAGCACACTGGGCTGACAGCAGGTGCAGCACGGACAGTCTCGTAAACAAAAAAAAAAAAAAAAACACTCCCTTCCTCTGTGTGCTGTCCTCTCACCAAGCCTCCCTTCCTGGCCTGATCTTGCAAGAAAAAGAGATCACCCTCTCCCCCTCTGCATGCTCTCCTCCCACCAACCCTCCTTTCTTAATCTCCGGACCAAATAACAATGCTGGCAGCTGGCAGCATAACTGATCTCCCGCTGTGCTCCGGCACACGTTCACTGCGCCTGGCCCCACTACCTTCCTTGGGGCCAGGCAGCAATATCTAATTCACTCAACAATGCGAACCTCCTCTGGTTCCAACCTTAGTGCCTGTCCCAGGGCTGAGACTGCACTGCAGACTACCATGGGACATATATAGAAAACCAAACTTGACACTGATTTAGGGAGGTTACAGAGTGCTCCCCAATCTAGGTAAAGATGGAACACAGTGTAGTAGAAGGTCTTTCTCCTAGTAACTGTTTACATAATACACACCTTGCTAGAGTTAATACTCTTCCCAGCATCTCGGCCCCTTACAGGAGTCAGAAAGAACTGGAGAAGTTTACCAAGTGGAAATTAAGATAGAAACATAGACAGCGACAGCAGAAAAAGACCAACGGCCCAGTTAGGCTGCCTGAGTTCCCTATTTAGCCCTGGTATAATACCCCCAAAGATGAGGCCCCAGCAAGCTCCAGTGCCCCCAGTAAGGTGCCCCTGATAGTTTAGGTGGCAAGGGGTGGGGGTAAACAGAGTGGCAGAACCCCCATAAAGTAAACTGCAGTTGAAAGTTTTTCTTGTTTTTTTTTTTCTTCATTTTGCAGCCTGCCTAGCGAGTGGCACGAGCCTGTGCCAGCATCTAAGGTCTAGCTCGCAATGGACAGCTGGCTGCCCCCCTGGCTGTTAGGGACTTGGCATCTCGAATGCTAGGGAGGATCCTGTGTGTGGGAAGAATGAGGAGAATACGTACTGAAAAATAGGGAGGCAACGAGGGCAGTCAGGGAGGCAACAGCAGAGCTGTGTATTGTGGAGGGGCTCAAGAGCAGACCAAAACAGTTCTTTCGATATACTAGGGGAAAAAGGAGGGGGAATCATAAGATTAGCTGAGGGGGGTTCCCCTAGTTCCAGTCTCCCCTCCGCAGTCAATTTAAACATCTGATACAGACATCAAACTTCTGCCTCAGCGTGCAGGCCCCTTCTCCTGTTAGGTCAAGTCCATCGCCCTTGAAGAGTCTCCTATTCCAGACGTGTCCCCCCATCCCCCTCCTCCTGAAACTATCCCTTAAGCCACCCATTAAACTTGATTACACCACTCCTTATCCTATCCTGCATCCTGTCTTTACCCCACACAGGGAGGACTTCGGAAGAGGTCACAGAGACTGAGTGTGCCACCAATCTGTCCCCCAGTCTATGGAAGTTTTGCTTCACCATCTCTATCATCTAATGGTTCGCCAGATCATTGGTACCCAGGCGTACCAGCATCCTCCAGCTTCCCCGCTCCCTCTCTGCCATCCTCCCTATCCTGTTTAAATCCTTGGCGGCCAATACACCAGGAGGGCGCCAGATCCTCCCCCTCCCATCCAACTTCCCCACCACCACCCTCTCCACCCCTCTAATCATCGAGTCTCTGACTGCCGAGACTCTCCTGGCAGACTTGCCCCCCCAGGTGCCATCATGTTGTGCTGCCCTTTCCCAGTGACTGACACAGAGACCCCCCAGCAGAGTCAGGTGCCTGAGCCTCCTCTGGGGTGCAGAGCAGTTCATAGTCTGGATGGTGCTGGGCTGACCAACCTCCTTATGGCTACCCCTGCCGCCTCCCCGCTCCCCACCACACTCCATGCCCCTGAACCAGTGGTTCTCTGGGGGAGTGAGGATGTGGGCTCCGGTAGAGCTTGTGACATAGCTGAGCTATTTCTGTCCCTGCTGCCACCAGCTGAGCCTGGAGCTCTGCTGTGGTCCTGCAGATGTGGCAATGCCCCCTCCTCCAGAGCATATCCCTAGAGAAGAGCGCCCCTCTGCCACCACAACTGCCTCCCCTCTGAACCCCATCCCTATACATGCCACTGAATGTGACTAAACCTAGCTGATGTGTATTTCCACTAACAGGTTCACAGTTAACAAAATACTAAGTCAACCTCGTACTGCTCACCCAGAAAGGGTGCAACTGTTAGGCTCAGCTACAGCACAGGAAACTGGGATACAAACTACCTTGTAATGCTCACCCAGATAGGGGGTAGCTGTAAGACTCAACTATAGTACACGTACTTAATGAACTCATAAAGCTATACCAAAATAGGGTTTAACTGTAAGACTTAACTATAACACAAATACAAGTACACAAATTATGTCCCCTTAACTGCCTGTCTCTGGGGAAATGAAACAGTCACCACAGACAGCAAACCCATATTCTTTTTTTTTAGTTTTGGCCCGGTTCCTCCTTGCCCATACTGGGCAGAGACTTCAGCTCCCCTCCTCGTTCCCGCCTCCCACACCCAGGTTTACCCCAGGCGGAGTCGCCCGGTGGCACCCAAGGTAAGCGGTCTCTTGCCCTGGCTTACCCCCAGAGCAGGGTCACAGACGGACCCCCCACGGTGGACATATAGGTTGCAGCAGGAGCGGGAGGTGCGAGTGCATGAACGGGCTGGGATTACTGTATGCTAAGAGATCCCTGTGGGCAGGGACATGCAATGACGGCCCACGCCCACCCCGCCTCGATGTGAGATGCCAGCAGCGACAGTATCCCCAGCCTCTAGAGTCTTGAGAGTGCCGGACACTCTTCCCCCCTCCCCCGGAGAAGGACAGCACTCCCCAGGATGCTTAATCCTTCTCCCCTGGCCGGCCCTCCGATTCCCGAGTCCGTTTCCAAACCCAGGATGTTGGCACCGCAAGCGGACGCCTTGCCGCTGCACCGGCTCCAGCAAACCCATATTTCTTATTTTATTAAGCTGGTGGGCACATTGAACTGAAGGCCCTTTTTCAGGTACAACCCAGAGCTGATACAATAGCAGCCAAAAGATATTACAGAATAAAAAAAAAAAGAAATATTATACACAAGATACGTATGCATACATCATGCAATATACAGATTAAAAATATGCGTACAGTTATACCCACCGATGCAATTATTGAAAAGAATCACAATTTGATAAACAAATTAGATAATTTTAAAAGTGATTTTTTTTTAAAACAATGTGCCTATCAGCACGCCAGACAGACAAAGGAAGATTATTTCCACTATTTAGCAACATGTACAGAAAAGGCTCACTCACCCCCACCAGCAGAAAAAGGCCCCGGGACAGAACCTTGGGGCACACTGTCCGCTACAAACTTACTGCTAGATAGAGAAACATGGAATTTTACTCTAAGAAGACAAGAACACAAATAAACGCTGAAACCAAGCGCATGATGAACCTGATAAGCCAATGTTTTTCAGGAAACCGAGCAGCAAACGATGGCTCACGAGATACACCACAGCAGTGAGCACACCTTAGTGAACCTGACCAAAGCAGTACCAGTACTATGATATTTGCAAAATACATGCTGATCTAGAGCCTGAAGGCCACTGGCATGTAAATAATATACAATCTGTGAATTTACCCATTTTTCCACAGCTTACCCTGGGGTGAAAGAGTAGAAACATAGAAACATAGAAGACAGAAACACAGAATTTGACGGCAGATAAGGACCGCTTGGCCCACCTAGTCTGCCCATTTCCCAACCTAGTGGATAAGCTGCAGATCCTAGTTAACCAGCAGCCTACTTCCTCCTACTCCCACCCCCTAGAATGGCCTTATGACTGTCCCATGCATGTTTGAATTCCACCACTGTTTTTGACTCCACAACCTCCTCCGGAAGGCTGCCCATGCATCCACAACCTCTCTGTGAAAAAATACTTCCTTAAATTACCTCTGAGCCGCCCCCATCTTCAAATTGTGCCCCCTTGTTCTTGCACACCTCTTTTTTGAAAGATGCTCCTCTTGACTTTGTTGATTCCCTTGAGGTACTTGAAAGTTTCTATCATGTCCCCCCTCTCTCTCCTTTCCTCGAGGCTATACATATTAAGCTCCTTTAGTCTCTCTTCATATGTCTTCCGGTGCAGACCCTGCACCATTTTAGTTGCCCTCCTCTAGACAGCTTCCATCCTGTCTATGTCTTTGCAGAGACTGGGTCTCCAGAACTGCATGCAGTACTCCAGATGGGGTCTGACCAGCTGTCTGACAGAGGGACAATAACTTCCTGTTTTCTACTGGTGATGCCTCTCCCAATACATCCCAGTATCCCCCCAGCCCTCCTTGCTACCCTCTCACATTGCTTGCCCACCTTTAGGCCATCTGATATGACTACCCCCAGGTCCCTTTCCATTTTTGTTGTTGTTAGTATCTCACCTCCCATTGTGTACTCTTCCCCTGGGTTTTTGTTTCCCAGGTGCATTACCTTGCACTTCTTAGCATTGAATCTAAGCTGCCATACATTTGACCATTCCTCTAACCTTGCCAAGTCCCTTCTCATCCTTTCCACCCCACCTTGTGCATCGACTCTGTTGCAGATCTTTGTGTCATCTGCAAAGAGACATACTTTTCCTTCCAGTCCCTCTGCAATGTCGCTTATAAAGACATTGAAGAGGACCGGTCCTAATACTGAACCCTGCGGTACCCCACTAGTAACCCCCCTTTCTTCAGAGTGGACTCCATTTACTATTACTCTCTGTGTCCTATTCTCCAGCCAATTCTTTACCCAGAAACTGGACAACAGCTGTCAGGGTTAATACTAAAGCCAGATTTAAGAATAAAGATTACAGAAGTGTTCTTCCATGCACTGGGGAAGACATCAGTAATCAATGAAAGATTACAAATAGTAGTGAGTTGCTGGGTAAATACTCATTGCAGTGAGTTTTAGGAATCTAGGTTCTACACCATCATGACCGGCACTTTTATTCGATGGCACTGTTTTTTTGTTTTAAAAGGTAAGAGTCCAGCCGGCCCAGTGGCGCTGAGGGCTGAGGCGCTGGATGTCACACCTCGCCCTACGCCGGTGACCTGAGTTCGGGAGCGAGCTCGGGCGCCGAGGGTCGGCAGGGATGGGCTGCTCTCCTATCCCGGGGGGGACGGTATCAGGAAGTCTGGCGTTCCAGCGACCCATGGTGGAGCTACGGGGTGCTGCAGACCATTGGGCTGCATATACACAGTGTGGCCCGACGCTGGCAGGGTAGCCATGCACCGAGAAGTTGGGGACATGCACCATGCATGGGAGGGGGGAAGGAGGGCACATAACCAGAGGAAAAAGCCCTCTCCTGCCGGATACGCGACGGCTTCCTCCAGTGGTGCTGCCACATGCCCACTGCTGGCTCCCCATCACTGCCCCTTCGATCTCTATGGGTCTGTAGGGCCCGTGTCCCCGGAGAGTTGTAATATCCTTGAAAATGACAGGGGACACAGTGGGCGGTAGAGTGGTTAGGCCAATGGGTAAGCCTGAGAGAGTTCCGGATCAAGGAGGGAGACAAAAAGAATCTAAAAAAAAAAGGTAAGAGTCTGTAAAGGTTCTGCAACTTTAAAACAAAAAGGAGGAAAAGATTTTGCTGTTGGAGTTAAAGGAGTTTCTTCCAGGTCAGCAAAAGCTTCCTTATATTGGGACAAATTGGTAAATTTATTGGCAAAAACCTCACGTTTCTCAATAGGCTGTGACAAGGTAATGTCACTATGAGAAATAACACTAGTGGTTTCCTTATTTACAGGATCAATCAGACTCTTTACTGAGGACCAAAACTTCTTTGCATCACCAAATGATTCATTTTGTTTTGAAAATATTTAGATTTGGATGACTTAATTTTAGCACTGCAGAGATTCCCCAAATAATACTTAACTCAATTCTGAAAGGCAATTAGTGGTTTTAAAATTTTTCCAATGAGTAGCTCTTCATGTCCTCTCAGAGAAGAGCTCATGAGAGAGACAATTATTTTCCAGCCCTTGGATATGTTTGCTTTCTACACGAAAAAATTAGTTTTGGGATCCTAGACAAAATATTAGTAAAAACAGCTTATGTCGATTTCAGGAATGGCGTCTACAAATGTCCAGCCTACGAGTTCACTTGTTAAGCCATCCATATTGAAGTTATTAAAATTTCTGTACAATGTAAGTTTCGGTTGTGCATTTTAACGCTCCAAGTACAGAAAATAGGAAGGTGGTCACTGATAGAAACAGCAAAAGTACAACAAGTACCGATTTTACTAGAGTTGTTCATAAGTATGCAATCAAGTAATGTGTGCTTATGATTACACACATTCATGGGGGTAGGGGCCATAAGTAGTTGAGAAAAAACAGCGTTAGAAATTGTCGACGCCGGCCTGCCAGCACAGCAGCTGGATTTCAGTCTGCGACACCAGCGACCTGGGTTCGGGAATGGAGTCGGGTTGATGGAGGGCCAGCTGGGGGGGAGAAGGCAGGAGCGTCCAGCGATGGCTCACCTTCTTCGAGGGAGGTTGGGGTTACGACCCGGCGTTTGCTGGCCCCTGGCGGAGGCTGGGGTAATAGCACAACATCAGGCCTTAGATGTCTAGGGGGGAGTGGTGGACGTTGGCGCAAGCCATGACATCTGGCATGCCACTCCTCGGTGAGAAAACAGGAAAAATGGTGCCTTGATCAGGTCGGATGATGGCCTCCCGGACCCTCGCTACGGAGTTCTCAAACCCCTATCGCCACCTCAGCAGCACCCAGAAGCGTTGAGTATAGCCGTACAGGCTCTTCCCCTATGAAGGTAAGGGACCCTACCGATGCAGGGATACATCTGGGTTGCCTGGGGCTGGCTGCGATGTGGGGTGGTGGGGTCGGGGGTTGCCGAGTGAGCAAGGTCCACGTGGGGCCCTAAGGAGAGACTGAGCTGAGGTGGGTGTGGGAATATAAAGAAATAATGCAAAAATAAAAGAAATCGTCGACTCCAAATCTGCATCATGCTTTAATTTCTAATCTAGGCTGAAATCACCCATAATAAGGGCATTCTAACCAGGATAGTTAGATCCAAAGAAATCGAGGAAACCAATTAAAACTTTAATTCCATTTTTTGGTGGTTGTAGACTATATTAAGCCATAAATTTGTAACATCCACCTAATTTTAGCTCCAGTAGGGGCCACTCACAGCTTGTTTTGGAATGATAATTGACAGCCAGTTTGGAAAAGCCAGGGTGGGGATATTCTGGGAGGGAGAGCAGGGCAAAGGGATTCACAGAGTCTATGATCTAGACATGCAGGGCTCCACCGACCTAAAAATCTTTTCAAAGCTACAGGAGAGGTATGCCATATCTTCCAAGGGATTTTGCAGGTCTCTGCAGATCCGTATTCTACTTTAGTTACTCCTTCAGAAGCTGTGACAAAGCCAGCCCAGTGGCGCTGAGGGTTGAGGTGCCGCAAGGCAGTTCTCCTCTCCCGGGAAGGGATGAGGGGTTTTCCCAGTTCTTGGCTGCCACTTGGTGGAGGA
This sequence comes from Neoceratodus forsteri, assembly GCA_016271365.2. Lineage (NCBI taxonomy): Eukaryota > Metazoa > Chordata > Ceratodontiformes > Ceratodontidae > Neoceratodus > Neoceratodus forsteri. Next base: position 134,902,047 of record JADMNL010000034.1, read on the forward strand.
CGGATGACAGTTAGGGCAACAGGAGCCCACTGATAGCCAGGGGTGAGGCGGAAGGGGCCGAGACAGTACCCAGAGTGCATGTGCGCCTCCACATGCACGCACTGCCATATCTGCCAGGGTCCCGGGATCTTTAAGGAGAAAACCGGGGGAAAAAACGCAAAAGCAGTAATTAAAAAAAGAGACGAAGAAGCTGCGACAAGAATTAACTGTACTTTTCTTTAATGGCATTATGCACAGATGACTAAAGATACCCAAAAGCAGGGCAGGTGTGATACAGAAATCCATAAGGGAAGCATACGCCTCCCCCCACCCATTGCAAGGATACAGTCTGATGGGAAAAGGAGCTGAGGCCTCAAATCTACGAGGAGATGTGGTCAGCCTGCTGGGAGGCAGGCCACAAAACTTGCAGAGATACAGAAGTAGACTCATTCAAAATAAGATATTGCACTGGTTGTACAGAACCCCTTATGTCCTTTCAGGCCATGGACGTAACTGGACATGACTACTGTTGGGGCTGCAGTAACCCAGGTGGCACTTTCCTGTATATACTGTGGTTTTGTCCATCCCTGATGACCCTTTGGTTAGACATTCACGAGGCGTGCCACACAGTGTTGGGTTCCCAGTTCCCTTACTAGGCTCAATTCTGTATCTTGGGTGGGGGGGACACCCTACATCTCTCTCTCAGCATAAGCTGATATACTGTTTATAATGGTGACACGGGGTCCTGTGCTATTACTTGTTCGTTCTTCTTTATCCTATTCAGAGACAGGGCATGGCACCCTTGTTCACCGCGTCTGAGTTAGGACTAGCAGGCTCATTACTAAGTACTTTAGGTTTTGCTTTTCTGCTCTTGGGCCCACTATACAGATGCATTATTTTGCCATTTTGTTTACCACCTAATGAAGTATCACAAGTCTGAGATACTGTGTATGCTGTATAATGCAGAGACGTGCGGGCTCAAATGGAATTGTGCTGACTTGAACCATTTTTCAAACAGGATCGTATGCTGTATTTTATTTGGGAAAAGTCGTCAGTAAAATATGTTTAGAATATTTAAGTCTACGTGTCATCGCAGCAAATGAAAAAAGGGAATACATACGCTTCAGGATTCCTGGATGGCTTCACAAGTCCACCAGAGTACAACCACTACAAAAAAAAAATACTGCGCGCCAAACAAAAAGCAGGGCTTAAAATTCACTTCTGTGTCATAAGGGGGCCCCCCCCACCAAGGGTCCTGCAAGTAGAGGTGACTGCCAAATTTAAGGAGGACAATAATTCAGTGGTTGGGAGAAAAGTAAAACCCAGCTAAGTTTTGTAAGGGGAGAATCCCCCCTAAAGATGCTCCCAAAAATTGTAAGACGGGTTTTAAATTGTGAGAATCACGCAATCCCACTCAAACTTTTAAGCCCTGAAAAAGACTGGAGACTAATGCTCATGGAAACAATTTACTGAACCAAAATACTGTGCCAATGGCACAGTAGAGAGACCACTGAGATGCCCGTTGCAGCGACAGCACTGCCAACTTTGACACCAGCACCCCAAGTTCAGGTTCCAAGCCCAGGGCAGTGAAGGGCTGGCCAGGGAGCTTTGACGGCACCACCACTCTACTGCCACCTGCGTGACAAAAAGGTGGCACCGCAGCAGGATGTTGGCAAGAGCAGGATGCCGACAGGCACTCCAACGGCATGCTCTGCCAGCAAATGCTTGCCGCCATTGCATCAGAATTCCAGGAAAAAGGGATGAAACAAAAGAAACACCCTGATACTGCAGGAAGAACCCTCCTATACTTGAGCCCTGTGCAGCCTACCAAATCCCCCAAGGTATTCCAAAGGGGGACAGTGACCCTCAGATTCCACCACAGGGGCAAGATCGGAGGCTGTAAAGGTGGGTCATGGTAATGCACTGGTGGGGCTTGATAACTGCCAGGGGTAGAAGACAGCAGAGTCAGTGAAGGCAACATAAAAAGTAAATTCTAAAAATAAAAATTATATAATGTAGATGATGTGCTGCTTTATCTGATGGCCCCAGAAATATCCTTGCCTCGCATCATGCAGATGGTTGACAAATTCACTACACCTGCCAGTTATATGCTTAATTTGACAAAGATAAAGTGCTGTGTTTTAATTACACCCCTTCTACTGTCCTACATGCTCACTTTCCTATGAAATGGACACCTTATACTGATCGGAAATACAAATAAGTATTTGTTTTCATGATAATTATACCCCTTTATTCAGGCAACTTAAAACAGATATTAAATGGTGGTCTCTTATTCCTCTTCTTTTGTATGCTCGTATGCAAGATATTGAGATGAATGTGCTCCCCAGGTATCTGTGTGTACTTCAATGTGCTCTGGAGGAACTTAATAAAAACACTCTAAGCAATCTACAGAGCTAGATTTTTAAATATATTTGAGCGGACACTAAACCGAGGGTAAAAACTGACCTCCTTTGTGCAAAAAAAGGTTAAAGGTGTCTGGGCACTCCTAGCACTGGGGGATTATTGGACAGCAATCCAAACTAGATGGGCCCTCTTATTCGCAGTATCAGTCATGCTGGAAGAAGACAGAGGAACATACTATGAATGAACACCCCCTTACCTCTATTCTTTTTGATTCAGTAAAGTATAAGCGCAGAGAAAAAACATATTTTGTAGCTTTGGAGACCACTTTTAAGGCATGGGATAGGTTTCTTCAATACCCACTGGTTGTACAACACAGCTGATGGTTCATGTGGTTTGTGTGGGATGAGAATTTCACACCAGTAAACTGGATCCCTGGTATGGGCGACAGGCCAAGCAGGGTCTTCAAGTTTCCAGATCAGATGTTACGAAGAAATCAAATGAAAACATTTGAGGAGTGTCAGCAAGAACTTGGGTGGTCAGTTAAAGATAGGATTAGATATTTTCAAATACGGGATTTTATTCAAGCCTCACTACGGCAACAGCAGGATATACCAGATCTTGATTCTGAAGAGCCTACATTAGGGGAATTAGTTACTGGTGTTAGTCAGAAAGGAGCGATATCTCACATATGTATAGATACCCGGTGTCACATAAAAACACATTAATAACGTATTTAATTAAATAAGTGGGAAGCTGAGGCCGTTTTTTGTTTAACACAACAGGAATGGTTCAACATTTGGGAGGGCTCATTTAAGGGGAAAGGGGAAATTGTTTAAGCATCTTCCTCCCCTAGGTGGCAGGAATATACTTGGAAACTGAAGACCAGATACTTTGTTACTCCTCTGATTAAAGCAAAATGAGAACCAACGGGTTCAGTGGGTTGCTAGAGATACCATGGGGAACCCCAGGCCTCCCCACTCGAGTTTTTATTCTTGCCCAATTCTGGAGACTTAAAAGGTGGCTGTAACAAACCATCTGCGTAAAATGTTAATTATAATAATCCCCCTTCAATGTCTAAACCTAGTTTTGGAGCTTCTACGTAAATCAATCCGTGGAGTTAGCAAACTGTACTTATGCTATACAGGAATCGCTGCATATGGCAAAACAATCACTCGGAAATGGTTGCAACCAGATCCCCAAAAAACAGATGAATGGATTAGGATAGTGGAAGAAACAGCTGAAATGGAGAGGGTTACCTATCAAGTTCAGGACAGACTGGGGAAATACGGAATGGTGGACTTGTTGGAGGATGTTTGCAGAGGTATGGAATAATTTAGAGTAATGGTGATTTTAAAATTTATACTCTTAAATTAGATATTTTAGTCGGGCTAGAAATATCAGCTTTTTTCTCCTTACTTTGGGAGGGGGCCCTCTTCCTTCCCCGTCCCTTTGGGAACTGTCAGAGTCCTTTCTTAAAAGGTAATAGTTCAGTGTATGTTGACAAATGGGCTCACGTGGGTTTTGGTTTCGGTAGCTTAGTTCGATAATTTGTTTACAGGGTTGTAAATTCCAGGATTCAACAACGGGAAGTTGTATTTGCAATGTTATATATACTGTTGGATGTGTCTACAGTGTCTGCATTATTGTAAATGCACGTTCCAATGTTGTTGTTGTATTGTTGATAGAATCCCAAATAAAGTGTAAAAATAAAACTCAGACTGAAATGTGGATCACAGTGGCTTACACAAACTAATACACCATATATCATTTTTAACATAACTTGAATGACACTATTGTTAGGATTTTTTAAGAACATGAACTAGGTTAAATTTAGTTTTACACTTCCAGCTGCCTTGTGCGCACTACCAACAGATGCCACAAGGAGGGTACATGAGTAGGCTGGACATAGCAGGGGGTCAAATGTCAGTGACATCCTTAACAAGGTATTTTAAGTCTAAATTTAACATCCTCAAGAAATCTTAAAAACACTGTGATTCAGTAGGCAATAACAAAAGGAACAGTCTTGCATTGTGAACCGGTTTGGAGGGTACAGTACTTACTTTTAAATTTTTCTTTCCTGTGTATATTTTAGCCTGTTAGTAACTATTCCTGCTGGACTACATTAACCTGTTGATTGCTGCTGTCCTCCCTGGGACGCCCCATGAAAACGAGATGCTGCATGTTATGGGGTTATCCCGCTTGGAGTAACTTCAAATAAATAAATAATTCCCAAACAACCCCTTTTTGCACTGCTGCTTTAAAATAATTCAAGCTGACTTGACTCAATAAATAAAACTGGCACGCTGGCAATGCTGTACTTAAAAAAGAATAAAGCTGGTTTAAATCAGTAATCAGCGCTGAACAGGACAAGTCTCCATCCTTTCACCTTTCCTGGATGAAGGCGTAGATGTCTTAAGACAGCAAATGCTGCTGTAGCTGAAGCAGCTGCAGAAAGCTCCCAACGTGACATCTGGGTGCTTGCATTACACGGTGTCACTCTCACCCCATCTAACTGATGATCAGAGCTCTACAAATGTTTGTCTGTCACAGGAACGCTCAGGTTTTGCAAGTGCTAGCAGCAGCGTTTACACTGTGCTCTGCCAAAAAAAAAAAACATCAGACACAGCCCTGTCATACCTACAAAGTGATTTCCACAGCAGTGAGTTATACTGCAAACAGGCTACCAGCTGACGAGTAATGACCATGTCAGTGGGCAGGGCTTTCAGAAGGATCTGCCCAAGATCAGCCCACTGCTGATTTCAAAAGCATGTGTCTGAGATTGGTTTGTTACTGTTTTGAAAGGATCTGTCCAAGATCAGCCTGCTGCTGTTTCCAAAAGTATGTGTCTGAGATTAGCCTGTTGCTGTTTCCAAAAGTATGTATCTGAGATCAGCCTGTTGCTGTTTCCAAAAGTATGTGTCTGAGATCAGCCTGTTGCTGTTTCCAAAAGTATCAGTCCAAGATTGGTCCACCACTATTTTCGAGAGGATCTGTATCGAAACATAGAATATGATGACAGATTAGGGCCACCTGGCCCACCAAGTCTGCCCACTTTTCCCTACCTACAGCATCACCGCAGACCCTAGCTGATCTCTGGCTCCTTCTCCCTCCTCCCCCCTTCCTTTGCCCTAAGATTCCCTTATGCCTGTCCCATGTGTTCCTGAACTCCACCACTGTTTCTGACACCATCATCTCAGCTGGAAGTCTGTTCCAGGAATCCATTACTCTTTCTGTGAAGAAGTACTTCCCCACATCTCTCCTGACTCCACCCCTCCAATTTCATAGCATGTCCCCTTGTTCTTGAGTTCCTTTTTTTCTGAAAAATACTTCTCTCCTGTACCTTATTTACCACCAAGAAGTCTTTAAAGATCTCTGTCGTATACCACCTCTCCCTTCTCTTTTCTTGGGTGTACATACTAAGGTCCTTTGGTCTCTCTCCATAGGGCTTTTGGTGAAGACCCTGCACCATTTTAGTTGCCCCCCTCTAGACTGCCTCCACTCTGTCTATGTCCTTCCAGAGATGTGGTCTCCAGAACTGGACACAGTATTCTAAGTGTGGTCTGACCAGCGATCTATACAGGGGCAACACCACCTCTCTCTTCCTGGTGTTGATACCCCTCCCTATGCACCCTTGCATCCCACTAACCCTCCCAACTGCCTTGTCGCACTGCCTGGCCACCTATAAGTCATCCAATATGATTACCTCCAGGTCTCTTTCCAGCTTGGGGCTCAACACCACTCCACCCATTCTGTACTGCTTGGTTTCTGTGCCCCAAGTGCACTACCTTGCACTTTTTTGTACCAACTGCCATATCCTTGACCACTCTTCGAGTTTTAGGTCTCTGCTCATCCTTTCCACCCCCCCCCCCAGAGTATCCATCCTAATAGATTTTGGTGTCTTCTGTAAAGAGGCAGACCTTCCCTTCCAGCTCCTCTGCAGTGTTATTTATCAAGAAATTAAAGAGAACCGGTCCCAGCACTGATCCCTGGGACACCCCACTGGTCACCCTCCTTTCTTCGGAGTGAACTCCGTTTACCAGCACCCTCTGTCACCTATCCCCTAACCAATTTCTTACCCAGTTTGCCACCTTTGTACCCACCCCTGAGCTGCCCAGCTTGCTTACTAATCTCCCATGTGGAACGGTGTTGAACGTTTTACTAAAATCTAGGTAGGCCACGTCCACCAATCTAATTCTTTGGTTACCCAGGCAAAGAAATCTATCAGAGTTGTTCATCTGACATGACCCCCCCCCCCACGTGAATCCATGCTGTGTTGGATTCAAGATATTCTGCAATCCTTTCCTTCAGCAATGATTCCATTAACTTTCTCACTGCCGACATCAGGATCACTGGCCACTAATTGCCAGCCTCCTCCCTGCTACCACGTCTGTGAAGTAAGACTACATTTGCCCTCCTCCAGTCCTTTGGGACCACTCATGTTTCCAGTGAGCTATTAAATAGGACTGTCAGAGGTGTAGCCAGTACTTTCCCAAGCTTCCTCAGTACTCTCGGATGGCCCCATTGCTTCGTCCACTTTCATATCAGTGAGTCCCTTCAGGACTCTGTCCTCTGAAAAAGGAATAGTATCCCCCAAAGATTCTGTTACTTTTTTTTAGGGCTCCTCTCCTTATTTTAACTCTGTGAACACCGAGTAGAAGTATTTGTTCACAATGTCTTTCTTTTCTTAGTCCCTTTCTGCACAGTGCCCCTTCCCCTTTTAACCTTACAATCCTTCCCCTGGTCTTCTTTTTTCACTTACATACCTAAAAATTTCTTGGTCCCTTTTGTTACCATGTGGGCTATTCTCTCTTTGGCGTATGCCTTTGGGCTCCTTACTGTTTTCCCTGCCTCCCTCTGTTTCCCCTGATACACGTCCCTATCCTCCTCCCTCTGCATCTCCTTATTTATTAATTCATTAAAAATGCTTCACACCTTGCCGGACTTGTTTAAGTGCAATGCCTAGTCAACAAGAGGGGGCCCACGGGCAGACAGAAGCATAGATAATACAAGTACAAAAACCCTCTACCATCCACAAACACTGCAAAACAACTTCAGTCTGACAAGAAGGTGCACCACAACTTTGGTGTGGTTTCATTTTGCACCAGCTTCTGATGTCCAAAAGGCCATCCCAAGGCTCTCAGTAGCAATAACGTTGGTTTTACAATTTTACAACACTAAGTTGTTTTTTTGTTTGTTTTTCCTTTTGGAAAACATCAGTTATATTTATATTTTAACACTGGTACAAAAGATAGGTAAATTAGGTCCTCTGTCGCCATCATGACAAGGAATCCCTTCCCCCTACCATAGTTTAAAAGGGCCAGGCTCAGCCCATTAGGTAGATGGATAGGTAGGAAGGAAGGTTCTTTTATAACTGTGTTCTTCTCAAAGGCTCATGGCAGCAATACAGTTAATGGGCAGACAACTCTAAAGGAAGAAAACTCAGGACAGCCAGCAGATAACATATTTATGCAACTGTCCATCAATATAACATTTATTAACAGCTATATAATAAAATATTAATTTGCATATGTAGTTTTTGCTGACTTGGAAAGGCAGACTAGGTTATTCTGCCTATTTCAGTCACGGCCCAGGGAGTGGGGGGTGCAAATGCAAATTAACATGCTGAATCAGGCTAAGCCGTTGACGGTATTTTTTTCCTATCTAGGCTTTTTATCCTTCTGCCAGGATCAGGTGGCTGTGTCAGCCCTGCTCCGCCAACTGCAGCCATCCCATATCTCCTTTGGTGCCAGGGACTCTTATTCTCCCCCCCCCCCGACTGCCCCCAGAGTGGGTCTGGGAAGGGATGGCCAGCCTCCCCCACCTGGGACACAAGTCCAGACTGTCCCCGGACCAGCGAGCTCGGGTGGGTCACTGGTGTGATGGGCAGGGCTTCATATAGCCTGTCCACCCTTTTTCCTCCTAGTTTTTCTCCCTTAGGCTCCGTGGATGTGCAGTGAGCACTGTGGGAGTTTCTACCTCCAGCAGATGCCCCAGGCACTCCTGTAATTGGCCTTTCCCCTCTAAGTGACTCCTACGCACCACCACCGGGATTCCTCCAGGTTGCAGTCAAGCGGCGAGTCATGGAATCCCCCCTCCCTGAGGAAAGAGAGCTGTTCTATGGATGCTCAATCTCCCCTCTCCTGGCCAACCCCAAGCCCATTCCCGAACCTGGGTCGCCAGCGTGCGAAGAGGCAAGGTGCCTGCGGGTACTCAACCCTCTTCACCAATGGGCCAGCTGGTTGATGGTATTTTTAGTGAACAGGGGTAAATTTGTCTGGAACACCAGGAAAATTCCCTAACTCTTTTCGAGAAGTGGCATGGGATCTTTAACGTTCACCTGAATAACCACTAGAATGGGCAGATGGGAACTCTGTTTAATGTCTCTTTGAAAAACGGCACCTCTAGAATGCAGCACCCTCCTCATGCTGCGCTAGTGGAATTTTACCCCAAGTTCCTGATGTGGAGCAAGTGTGCAACCTGCTGAGCCACTGACACTGTTTATATAAATAAATCAATATTTTTTTTCTTCTCCGCCCCAGTCAGCCCTCATTCAGGAGGGCCCCCAGTCCCATCCCCCCTGACGTCCAAAGAGACTTACTGCCAGCTGTCTTCCCCAGGGCCTGCCCCTCGTGGGTTGGCAGGGAAACCATGACCGCCACCAAGCGCTACATCCAGTTTGGCCTGGTGAGCCCTGCTAGTTGGGGAGCGAACCTGCAGGTGCCTGCTGTTATCCAGCCGCTGGCATTTTCCAGTGTTCTGGTCCCTTGGGGGTGTGGTGTAGTGTGCAGTAACATCGAGGCTCACGCCATGTGCGCCTACGCAATGTGCACCAATGTCTGCCCCATCTCTCACTCCGCTGGCATGAGCTTCCGCCAGGAGACACACAAGCGGCGGGCTCTACCTAACCCTTTCTACACAGGAGGAGAGCAGTCCATTGGACGCTCAGTCCTCCTGTCCTCATCCAGCCCCCGACACTCCAAGGTCACTTCCAACCCCAGGTCACCAGCCTGGCAGCAGGTGAGGCTTGGTGCTTCAGTCCTCTGCCCCACCAGGCCAGCCCAGTGGCTGACAGTGTCCCAATAAAAGCAAAAATATGTGGCCACCTTGTTGGCAAGGCAACGGAATATCACATTGTCATCTGCGGGACCGAAGTTCATGTGCGATTCCCAGAATCCTATGCTAACATCAGCTGTGGGAAAGGTGTGCCACAGATAGGCAAGGGGGTAGCAGGCTGCCCAGTGGTCATCCACTTCTTATTAACAAATCACAGAGAGGCAATGGTGTCAGCTGTGAAAGCTGCTGCTCGGTCGCCCTCCCATCTGGAACGAGGGAGCAGCAGTGGCAGCTCTAATCACTGAGATGGAACAGAAGGCGAAATGGGGGGGAGGGGAGACTAAGCCAGAGGTACAGAATTGCACTATTGTGCCGGTGACCCAGGTTTCAGAGCAGCCTTAGAACCCCGCAGTTGGAAAGCCAGGTCAGTTAGTGTATCCTAACCCTGGGATAGGAGAGCTGATGGGCGCAGACCACACAAAAGTTGTTCACAGTGACAGCAGGAGGAGGGACAGGAAGAAGAACACACACCAAGAATGGCACACTCCAAGGTATCAAAAATAAAGCAAAGGTACTCTTTTATTTTATTTTAAAACAAACACAATGCAGCAAATCCCCAAACTCAAAAGCCAGGAGGGGGCACTGTCTGTGCATGTGCAATCCATCCAATCTGAAATAAACAGTATTTTGGTCCATTATAGTGGTTTCTACCGCACAGCAGCAGCACTGCATCTTCAAGTGAGTGTCTCTCTTTTTTTTATTTTTAATTTCAATTTAATATAAAAAGTCTATGCAATAATACATACACTCTTCATTCGTCAGACATAGTTACATCATGCATCTAGAGAGATTAATCGAATAACATAAATAGCAGAAACAGTAGGTTATATGTCTTTGTGTGTCTTTCCTTTCGTGTGTTTTCCTAGCAGCAAGAACTAGTAAGGGACAAACCCGACTGTGGAAACGTGCAACTGCCTGAAAGTTACAGCACTTTGAAGCTGCAGGCCCCTACTGCACCAACCAGCTACTGATCCGGAAGGTGACAGTCCTGAGACACAGCTGAGAAAGAGCAAGGTGCCTGGCATAGGAAAAAGCCGTTGCTGAAGAAACTAAGAGCTAACAGATGAGGCTTTAGCAAGCTGCAGCACAAGCACCCCCTGCTGACCATCAGTGGTATTAGCAGAAGGTACAAACGCATTCTCCCAGCTGCAGATCCCTGCGGTATGTACTGTAGGTTTGGTCACAGGGCTACGATGTGGGAAGGAGGGCTAGGGAGAGGGGGGAGGGTTAAAGGTAAACTAATCCATGTAGTCTGGCAAACCATTTTTAAAAAAGCAGAACTACTTGCTGCAATATATAATATTCACTGACAGCCACATCCGTCCCTCTACAAGGAACAGTTTTTGTCTGTTCATTTCCTTTCCTGTAATTTAGCAGAAATACGACTACCAACAAGCACTGCATAAAGGCACTCCAGAAGGCAAATAACGGCTGGTCAGTAAGGCTCTTCCTCCTGTACTACTAACTACAGAGCCACGTAAACTGAAATGCCACTATCACAAGCTTATTCAGAACCAGAAACAAATGGTTTGATACCTTTTATTACACCGACATAGATGTTACAAAAAGAAAACAATGCCTCAGCTTTCGGACCAACCAGGTCCCTCCTCGGAGGCATAAGTCTCCCAGGAAGGACCTGGCTGGTCCGAAAGCTTAGGCACTGTTTCCTTTTTGTAACGTCTATGTTGGTCCAACAAAAGGTATCAAACCATTTGCTTCTGGATCTGTTCTTACAAGGACCAATATGGCAATGAAACTAATTCTGTAGCTTATTCAGAATATTTATTGGTATTTTATCTCACTGTTTTTGACCTCTGATTGCCTCAGATCCATCTTCTTCGTTACTGGTGGTACCCACCTGACAATTTAAGGGCAGTGATCCTCCTCATTGATTCTCCAATCCAGACATGCTTCCTAGGCTGCGCACCCCATGGGAACCCCCACTCCGCACACACTGGGGACTGACTCAGATGTCCCTGAATGAGTTGAGCAGGAGTACCTGTTTGCATAGCTGGGGGGTGGGGAGAGGACCCGGCGAAGGACACAAACTGCTGACATGTGCGCCGAGGGCTAATGTCATTCTCAGCACCAGGAATTTTTCCCATTATGTCCCTCCTACTTCCTAAAATCTATACCACTCTGCTTACACCAGCTGTGAAACCCTCCTTAAAGTCATTTCCACAAGGGACGTTTGTCATCTCATCAGTATTTTCTCTGCACGGTAGCTAACATGTCTGCTAACCACCTGGCTTAGTAACTCAGCTGATGAAGCACCGAGATAGCAGTCACAGAGTTACAGTAGAGCAACTATATCATTCTCGTCCTATAATTTGGTTTCCTGTCTACAAGATAACAGATGCCAACAAATGTCATTTTATGCATAAAACATGGAAACACATCTGAATCATTTATTAACTCTTACAGCAACAACTTTCATTCTCACAAACCTAATGAGATGATCAGGCTTTTGAATAAGCAAATTCAAACCTAACAGGTGAAATGTCTTTCATGGAACAGCCCTAATTTTCCATAATAAACAGGCACTGTTTTTTAAAGAGGTATATGCCAGATCTAGTCCTATTTGAATATAATATATGAGTATGGAGCAGCACGGCTACTTCAGACCTGTCGGAATTCACTAGAACGGTGCTACTGTTTACAGACGTTCATTTAATTACCGTGTGAGTTTCCAGATCACAGCTCGCAGAGCAATAGTACAGCAAGAGCTCCCTAACAGGCATGAAAAGGCAAAGAGTGGCCCAGTGGCGCTGAGAGTTGAGGCACTGGATGCCACACCTCACTCCACACCGGTAACCCAGGTTCGGGAACGAGCCCAGGCCGTCGGGGGTCGGCAGGGGAAGAGAGGGATTGAGCGGCCATCGGTGGCTCTCCATCTCTGGGGAGGGTTACAGATCTGTCCTGCTGCTATATTGCCACCTCCTGGGTGAAACCGGGAATGGCGATGTGGATCGGGACGCACAACGGGAGGGGCAGTGCTAGCCGAGAGCCCGGGGAGGAGCAGCGTCTATACGTGTGCCTCCTCATTGGCTCTCCCAGTGTGCCGGCAACTGCAGGGGATAAGGCAGAACAGGAGAAAATGGAGCCCGTCACTCCTAGGTGATGACTCCTCCAACGCCAGTCTGCATCACCGGCGTGCACCAGGGCAGACTCCAGTGTGTACCGCCTGCACCACCGTTACTAGGGGGTGGTTCCTTCCCTCGTTCCACCTGGGGGGTATACCTGATGAAGCATTGAGCAAAGCGAACACTCTAGAAGCAGACTTCTGGGGGTGCCACGGGACGTATGGAAGGCGGATTGAGGGTGTCTGATTGAGTGGAAGGATGGTGCAGTAAGGAGAATAAATAAAAGGTTTAAAAAAAAAAAGGCAGAGACTGGCAGATGGTGGTAACTTGTGCAGGCTTTTATGCCATTGGATCTTGGATTGGAATCAGCAAGGAACCACTGAGCAAAAAGGCTGCTGCACTGTGGTCCAGTGGTCAGCATACAGAACTGTGAACTGAGAGATCCAGGTTCGAATCCCACCTCAGTCATAGCTTCACACTGTAACCCCACCAAAACAATTTGTTTTCCCTAACATTAGTTACAGTACACACCTCAATCACATCTTAAGAATACCTCTCGCTAGCATGCCTGCATAGCAGTGGGGTTATCGTTCATGATGCTGCTGATGTCAGAGGACGACCAGGGGAGAACGATTGAGCATCCCATGGGACACACTCCTCCTCCAGGGAGGAAGGCTACCATCTTCTGCCACAATACTTCCACCTTGGTCACCACAAGTGTTACTGCGTCTGGGGTGTTGGCAAGTGGGAGGGGATGTCACTGACGTCGGTGCAATGGTACACATCATGTGCACATGCACATGATGTCCTCGTTCATGACCTCCTCAAGGGCTAGGTAAAAATGGAAAAATTACCCCTGCACCTGCCATGATAGACCTGTGTTATTTCTGAGTCCCCACACCTCCACCACAGCATCTCCAGATGAATATAATACTCGGGGGGGGGGTTAATCCCCCCATCCCTGACCCCACTTGTTGGGGAAGCCACAACTCCGTGAAGGATGGCGGCCACAGGTAGAAGGTGCAGGAGGAATCGTTGATTACCTAGGCAGCTCCTGAGAGAGCTGGGTACTGGTAACGGGATAGCGAGGTCTCAATCTATACACAAATATTTTTTAAAAACAAGTCACAATTGTATTCACTGGGGTTGCAATTAAGTTTTGAAAAGACACTAGCCAGCAGGACTAGTAAATGAGAAAATCAACTGGCCCCTCAGACTTTTGTTCTGGCCCAACTGGTGCACTTATTAAAATGTTACCTTCTCCAGTACAAGTCAGCAGGGCTAAAGAGAAATATTACTAGGCTGATACAAAATCAACCAGCATTTGGCTTGTGGGTTGGTGCTTGTTTCAACCCTATTCTCCTCCCATCCCTGCAATTAAACAAAATCATGCTTAATGTTCCTTCTTTCTATTTAGAAAGTAGGAAATTAAATTTTAAAACAAAAAGCATTAACTAACCCAGTAACGTCAATCAAAAAAGTGTATTGGAGCACAAATTAACAATACAGTATATGTATTGTTTAATGAATGTTGTTAAAGGGAAACGTCCACGTCAGTAAGTGGAGCATCCCCCGATTAGCGTTTTCGCCAACTGTTTAAAAAATGTGAGTACCTCCTCCTGAAGTAATTGTTTTATCTGGTTGATCCTGCTGTCACTCCCTCCGACTTCTTGAATGGAGCACCTCTAGCGGCACATCTCACAATTGTCCATGACTGACGTCAGAGCCGGAGAGCAGCCACAGGAGTGTGTACAGTGTTAGGCTACGGATGAAGCTAATAACGGTTCCGGTTTGCCATTGAGAGGGCTCGATGCTGTACCGAGACCAAGTATAGACTGGAAGTCATCTGACATGGACATTTCCCTTTAACTGGGCTTGCATAAGTATGGATGAATATTATAAGGGCAAGCTCTTTAACCATCTACAGTTTTTGCAATACTACCATGTTCCCCAGTCATTGTTTTAACATGGTGGGCCACCAGCCTATATTTTTTTACTACCACCCAATAATTTTTGCCATCACCTTATTTTTATAAAATCCTCCAAAACGGTCTTTTACCACCTTTTCTTATTGTACTTCTACCCATGTTGATACCAGTGTTCTGTACTTTACTAAAATCCACTTATGCACATGCACAGCACATATGGGAGTCTATGTAATAACACACCTTTGTCCCAGATTACCATCGCCACCGCCCTATATTCCCAGAGAGTGGGGAACCCTGTACTATATAAGGAGTAATGTATAGGCAACCATACACAACTCACCTGTGTTTCCATCGAGGGGCTGAATAACAGCGTGCGAAGCTCCAAAGGTCCATGCTGTTATCTCAACCCCAAGATGGAAACACCAGGCGAGTTGTGTATGGTCACCTGTACTTTATTTATCGCAGTATGTGGTTTTTAAATATGCAAGGCTAATTAGGCATTCCCTAGCAGAACCAGCAGCTCCTTCACTAGCTGCCTCATGTTCGCCCTCTCCACATGCAATATAGGAACTAAAGGGGCACGTTCCTTGCCCGGCAGGAACCAACAACACAGTCCCCCCACCACACCTTCAAAGGCACTGCATGGCATTTCAGTGACAGAAGGAAAAGAAAGTGAGCGAGACAGAGCGTGCTTCTGTGAGCTGCTGCACTAGTCTTGCTCAGTCCGTCCGTCACCCACCCCCCACCAGTGACACAGCCAACCCAGGAGTTACACGTCTGTCCATTCCCAGAGACATTTATTTTTATTTGTGTCGACTGTGTTTTTACTGAGGAGAAGCTGCGGCGTGGAAGCAAAAGTGAGAGGCTGTGCAGAGCCAAAAACAACAACATATTTCAACTGTGATGTCTGAGACTGACTTTATAATGTGCCACACACTTCATACACAGCAGAACCAGAGGCTCAAGCACTAACAATCATTCTCATCCAGGACAAGGACGAGGCAACATGCTGCTCTGTCTTGTGAAATTGTACATGTCTCTCCCTCGCTTTCATCCAGTACACAGTATCTCCCACAGACAAGCTCGTGTAGCACACAGATGTCGCCACCTTATTGGAGCGTGGCTCACTTCTTACAATTTTGTGTGAAATCCTGCTACAGCCCATCCCACCTCAACAACTCTAAAACATAATCTACCACAAATAACACCACTGGTTTCCAGTTTACCTTTTAAACCTACCACAACATGAGTTTTCTTTTTCTATTTACCCAGCACAGACAAACCGAGATGCAACATCTTAGTTTTAGTAGGGGGTCCTGCGTCTACCCAGTTTAAAAGCTGAGTGGGACAGGAGCACAGGGAGGTCAACGTGTCTTGCTCAAGGTCACACAATGAGGAAGTGACTGTGGTGGGATCTGAACCTGGGTCACCAGTTTCCCCAAGCCTATATTACTTTTTTTTCTTTGCTACTCTATTTATGCCCCTTTGTCATTTGACAAGGCCCCCTTCCTGCTGCCTTGCCCAGCTCGGTCACACAGCTTCTTCTGGACTTACTCATCACTCCATTTATCCCCCATGGTTGCCCTCCATGGCAAGAACAGCATGACTCCCCAACTCTAGCCACCGAAGGAATCCATATTTTCAGAGGAGGATCCGAAATCACCGATGTGGCAACTGCGGGAGGCGGGAATTCATCCTGCATGGTCAGTGGTTTTCCAGTCTTCTGTTTCAGAGCCAAGCAGAGCTCCAGCCAGCGTTCCTCCTCCTCCTCCCACAAAGCCACTCTGAACTGCACTACCATCTCCGGTCACCAGGTGGCAGTATCACAGCAGAGCAGGCTGCCCTCCCTCCCCGGAGGGGGACAGCGTCCTCTGGGATGCTTGAACCTCCTCCCCTGGTTGGTCCCCAACAACCCAGGCTCGCTCCCTAACCCAGGTCACCAGCGTTATGAACAGCTGCCCTTCCACTGCGCTGACGGACCAGCCTCAAACCTATGTTCTAACCACTAGCCCACCCTGCCTCCAACATTCATGACTGAGTACCCCAAGACTTTCATTCTAACCAAGGTGTACATGAAACCCTACCCAACTGGGTTTAAAGAAATATTGTAATTCGGAAACTTACAGAGCCCTCCGTGGTTGGAGCACTGGTCTGCTCTGCCTGGACAGGGGTACCCATGAGCTGCTGAAAATTCTGGTATCACCATGCGCTAATATTTCAGATTTGGTCGGCAACTGTAGAAAATAAAAAGACAGATATATACATTTCATGATTTTAAAATATTGTAGTTTGTGATTTTTTTAACCAGGAAAGACACACTACACTGTGACAGCTTGTTTTTAAGTGCATCCTGGGGGGTGGGTTTCATGGATGTGTTTTCTTGATGGGGAATGCTGGCCATGACACCAGGGAAACTCCACTACTTTTCAACAAGTGCCAACAGATCTTTCGCTTTCACCTGGACAGTGACCTGAGACAGGCAGAGGGGACCTCAGTTTAACTTCTCATCTGAAAGATGGCACCTCAACAGTGCAGTATCCCCCCATACTGCACTACAATGCCAGTTACAGGTATTACCCCAAGTACCTGGTGTGGGTTATAGACAGCACCTCAACAGTGCAGTACCCCCCACATACTGCATTACAGTGCCAGTTACAGGTATTACCCCAAGTACCTGGTGTGGGTTATAGACAGCACCTCAACAGTGCAGTACCCCCCATACTGCACTACAGTGCCAGTTACAGGTATACCCCAAGCACCTGGTGTGGGGCTACGGATGGCACCTCAACAGTGCAGTACTCCCCTCATACTGCACTACAGTGCCAGTTACAGGTATTACCCCAGGTACCTGGTGTGGGGCTATAGACAGCACCTCAACAGTGCAGTACCCCCCCCCCCATACTGCACTACAGTATCAGTTATGGGTATTACCCCAAGTACCCGGTGTGGGACTAGAACCCAGGACTTTCTGATCTTCCAGCCCCAGAGACAAGCATGCTGCCTACTAAGCCACTGATACTGGCAAGGCAACTACTGGCTACATTTTTACATCCTTAAGGTTTTAGAAAGGACCGCGTCATTCAGGGGTACAATCAGAGGCCCCCCCAATGGTCCAATGAGTAACGCTGTGCACTCCCATACTGGTGACATGGATTTGGAAGCAAGCCCAGGAAGCCGGCCACGAGGACTGGCAAGGCACTGGCACACAGAAGCACTTCTAGCCAGGGAGGGAGGGAGGGTGTCTGGTTCCGCTGCACTAGTGACCCTGGCAGTGGGCCAGGGGGCTTGTGTCTCCTACATGGGGTATGCTGGTAGCATGCCAGGCCACATCAGAGTGCAGCCAGGCATCAGGGAGGTGGCAGGGTAAGGAATAAAAACAGAGGAAGATGCCCGTGGGCAAGATGTCAGCCAGCCCACTGCAGGCACTGCACCACTGACCAGGCCCTGAGCTCCAGTGTGGATTTGGTCACTGGGGGTGGGGAGGACACCCTTCCCTCTCATGTCTCCACCACATGGGAGCTTGCTGAAGCCAGCTAAGACCCAGGGATAGTGGGTGATGAGGTTGGGCAAGCTGGGGCCCGAAGGGGGCCGGCGGCGTAAGGGGGCATAAATACCTACATATAAAAAAATTAGGGGTACAATTTCCAGTTATCGGTTCCAGCACCTATAAACTAAAATCTACAGGTTCCAGATTTCCATGACTCGAAACCTAACTACTGAAGTTGCCTTGGTGCAGCATTGAGCTTAGCCACTGATTCATATAGGGTCACAGGCGAAGGAGAATCTCGTTGGGGTGGGATCAGGCAGTGGTTGATGGCCAAAGAAGGCCCCTGCCAGTGGAGCAGGAAGGGTAAAAAGAATTGGGTGGAGGGGAAATCCTCTGTTTATGACATCATAATTATCTCCACAGCAACAGACTGTGATGTCATAAAGCAGACTTGTTACATCGTGTAGACAAGAAGCCATAGAAGGTAGGGCAGAATGTCTGTTTTCACTGAAATATCCTTACTAATAAAGAAATATGGTTAATAATTGCATAAAATTTGAAATATAAGATGAACTGGGTCTTAACATTATTTTTTCACAAATGTTGTCCTAGCAGCATCAGGAGCTCTTCATGATGCAGTAAACAACAAAGAGGAGATCAGTACACAAGACCACCAGTGGCAGGACAACCCTGTCCCTAGTAGCACCAGTGGAGTGGGAAGGACATGCAAGATGCAGCTCAACAGTATGTGGGGTGACCTTGATGGGATCTTACTAATGTTCCACTGATGGGCTCAACTTTCTGCCTGTAAAACTGACCCAAAACTAATAGAATGAGCCAGTCCCAACCAGGGAGGCAGACAGTCCTCTACTCCAAGGCAGGGCTCGAAACAGTGATCTTGTTAAAGCATTTCCTTTGTAAATGTGCATCTGACAGTTTACATTTCCTTGACCAACGTTACAATTCCATCTAAAAATGGTCAGCCTAGAATGGAAAGCACGAAGAATAATAATTTTTTTTTTTAGTAAATATATACTTAGGGCACACTACAGAACCAGTTGTTATAAATGACCTCCTCCCCTGGGGAGTGGGTCCAGCCAGGGAATCAATTGGGCAACCTGAATAGGTAACTCCAGATTTCCAGAGTGTGACACTCAATGGTTTAAGGTCCGGTTTCTACTCATTAAATAAATAAGCCAGATGTTCCAGCAGGAGGAACAAACCTCTGTCCTACCATTGAGAGAATGCATCATTTTTTTCCATCACTTAGATTTTGTTGACGTTATGTCTCCAAGTTGAAATATCGCTACATCTGGAGTGAATCATAGCTTTGTAATGGATTTTTTCATTACCGTTAGGAGGATTCTTAACAAATATTGGGCAATGGGGTCTCCAAAACCATGTGGGCATTGCATGAAGAGATACAATTCAGGTGATACAGGGAGAGTCTTGCCAAAAAGCTCTGCTACTTCCATCTCAAGTGCATGAAAATAGGGTCCCAGGGAGGGGCAGCTTCACATGATATGGGTGTCCGTGGCCCAAGGTTCTTCACAGCCTTGCCAGCAGTTGGGGTGTGTATGGGGAGATAATGAGAAGTAATTACTGGAGTTCGGAAATATCAAATGAGATTTTTCCATGTGAACTCTTGCCACTGATGAGACGCGGTAACTTTAGAGGTTGCTGCCCAGGCCTGTGCCAGGTTTTTGGGTTCAACTGGATTTCTGTCTCCTCCTACTTTAAGGCTATTGCCATGGTGTCCTGCCCTGAAGAGATCTGCAGGGCCTTCTAAATATTAGATATCATATGGTGCAGAACTCCTGATTTAAGAAAGTTCAACCAATATGTGATGACAGCTGGTTAACTCTCTGGGGTGCAAGCACCCATGGGGAGCTAAAGTATGAAATGCCGGAGTTGCAGGTATTGGTAAAATTTGGACCTGCACAACCCAAAATGTGTTTGTAAGATGGAGAACGTTGGTATGGAACTACAGGACACAAGTTGATAAATATACTTTAACGAGCACCTTTCCCAGGAGTGGTGTCCAGGGTCGAGCTTTCACGGGGTGAAGTCCTCCAACATCGCAATCGAGCAGAGGAGGGGAAGACAGGGGGTTAGATAAAGTTTCCACCTTATGGTTTGCCAAGTTTTACGTGGAATATATGCCAAGGATTTAGCACTCAGATCAAGTCTGGGTGGGTAGCCTTGTGGTACATCACTTGTACAAAATGGGCATTCGGAAAAGGATCCCACTCTGTGTCCAACCAGGCACCGTGGTACCTCCTAGGTGCCTATAAAAAATATATTGGAGGTGTGCAGCCCAGTGGTATAACTGAAGACTGGGCAACGCCAGTCCTCCCAACTGCTGGTGCAAAAATAGCAACTATAGCTTGATACAGTGTTGTCGTTCCACCCAGATAAATCTGGAAATCTCCCTGTTCCAGAACCTAAAGGTTGATTCCTGTAGTGGTACTAGAACATTTCGGGAGAGACAAAGTGCTCTAGGAAGGGTAACCATCCGTAGCAATCTCACCTGTACGTGTTGGGCTAAGTGGCAGTGTGCCCCAGTTCCCGAGATCTTGCTTCACTTGTTGCATTAAGAGGGAGTAGTAGTCAAACGCTGTATTCATGAAGCGGGCAACATATATGCCCAAATATTTCAGTTTCAGTAATTCCCATCTAAATAGGAAGTCCTGCTTCAGCTCTGGAAAGGGGGAGAAGTAGAAGGGCAGTGTTTCAGTTTTAGAGGTGTTCAGGCGGTAGCTTGATAACTTTTCCAGTCTCTTCAGGAGAGCAAACACCTCTGGCAAGGCATTTGCAAGATCAGGTAAATAGAGCAGTGGAGAATAATCTTGAATATTACCATCGTGTTGTTGTTTTTTTTTATTTATATTTAGTATGCTTTTTGAGTGCCAGACCCCTACAGGAAAGGCCAAGCACCAGATTTGTAACAGCAAGAGGACTACGAGGTTTAACAGTAATGCACTCATTCGACCTCTTTTTTTTTTTTAACTTTAATAGCACTGAGAATTCTTTTATTTAATAACACTAAAGAGAACTAGACTGGGAAAGATTCTTTATTCTCAGCACTGAGATTTTATTTATTTTTTCATTAAAAAGGATGGGATAGGGATTGTTTTTAACCGTTTAATGCACTAAAATTGTTGTTTTTAACAAATACTGAATAAGACCTTTTTTTGTTTTTGTTTTGTTTTTAAAGCAAGAGGACTGACATCAATGGTTATTTAAATGCACTGTTCAAACTGTGTTCATTAGTCAGGCTTGATATGATCTTTTTTAAGAGGACTGTTAAGCTTGCTTCTTTTACACTGAGTCAGTACTGAGATGTTTTAGAGGACTAAGATTGTATCTTTTAGACTCAGCACTGAGATAATATTTTAAAGCAGCGCTGAACAAAGAGATTATGTTTTTTTAAAACCCCAAACTTCAGATGAAATGACAGTACAGAATAAAGCAGGATAATGTTTTTTTATCCCTTCCAGACTTCTACTGCCTGGGTCACTGGTTGCAAACGTTTCCACATTTCAGGCCAGTGACTCGCAATCCCCACAGATGGACAAGTCATACACTACAGTCCCCCAGCAAATCACACACAGACACCCTGTCGTGGAGCTAGGAGGAAGACAAGCATCCTCACCCTCCACGCCAAGAACACAGATCTGCTTAGGAGTGGGGGGGGGGGTGTCAACAGGTGACAAGCAAGTACCACTGCTGTTATTTAGATGGCCAACATTTTCCACCATTCATCCTTCCTTATCAGTTCCTTCCTGTGATGCCAAGCAATACTCCTACAGGACTTGCACACATGCTGTGACCGTCCTGTGGTGGAGTCAAGCTTCCTGGCCCCCACAGGGGTCACTGTGGTGGCAGAACTTAGACCCAGACTCATCTTGTCTGGGAGCACTGCCATCCCAGCTGCCTTGGTTGCCTGTCCTTGCTCCCGAGTCTGCTTCTGAACCCAGGCCGCTGGTGTGGGCACGCAATGCGCTACCCACTGGCCCAGCAGGTGGCCCTACTTATTTTTGAATGGAGCTGGTCAATCTTTACAAGGGAGAAACAGAGAGGATCTTACCATAAGACACACACTTACACTCAATAAATCTGGCTCTATACAGTCATTTCTGCACACTATCTACCCAATCACAGAGTCTTTTTTTCATATGATTTCTCAGCCATCTACATCAGGACATGTACTCTTGAAAAGCTCCTCTCCAAGGGCTGGCCGAGTGGCGCTGCGGGTTGAGATGCTGGATGCCACACCTTGCACTACGCTGGCAACCCAGGTTCGGAAATGTGCCCAGGCCGTCGGGGGTTGACAAGGAAGGGATAGGATCGAGCGTCTGAAGGACTGCTCTCCTATCCCAGGGAGGGATGAGGGTGCCCACTGCTCTGCAGTGGATGGAGGTCAGGTGCTCTGCAGGATGCGGTGTACTGGTGGGTGGAACGCGGCAGACGTCGGCACAACAGGAGTTCTGAGCAAGCTGCACACCCATGGCGGGGATCACCTGGGTGAAAGTGAGGGTGACCGACATTACCTTTGACCTGGCACTTTAGAGGAAGTGAAGGACAGGCTTCATTTGGAAACGCATGGCCGGGAGAAGCTAAACAAAGCAGCAAATAAGGCAGAAAGAGCAAATGCAACTGAAAATCCTCTGAGTTTATTAATCCGCCAACAGGGCAGGCACTGTACTGCAAGCCCTGAAGGAGGCTCAAGTCTCAAAACACTGGCTACTTATGCAGTCTTGAGATCTGTTTTTTAGTTTTACCATTTAAAAATATAAGACTATCATGATATAGTGGTGAGTGGGTCGTCATTGCCAGTATTGTGGTTTGCACTTGTTTGGAGTATATTGTAACAGACTCCTCCCGCTGCTTTGTTTTCATTTACATTGGTTGGCAGTCACAATGGATTTACATGGACTTACCTGAGACCAAGGAAGCTGCATAGGAGTGCACCACTGTGTCTGTTGCCTTGCAGGAGACTGTCAACTCTTCCTGCATTCACTTTGACCTTTTTTCTGTGTCTGCAGGATGCAAGCACAGGGCCAAGCCTGCAAGATTACAGCAATAGGTCCCCACACTCAACACGGTGGGTGACACTAAATCCTACCTCTTTTCAGTCACCTTGTTCCCTGGAACAAGCAACCATTTCGACCATTTGTATAGGCTTGCTGCAAGCCTGAGATGCACAGATTTGTGCCCAGGGTAGTGCAACTGTTTGGACCATGGACAGGCCTGCAGAAAGCACATGGTGGACACAGAACGCCTACCCAGCAATGGGTCACCGCCACTTGATTGTTGCCTAAGCGTCTGAAGATTCCTGGCAACAGACTCCTCTAGTTCATAAGAGTATAAAATCTATAGGTTTGTCACAATCATGTCAAAAAGCTAAAAAAAAAACAACTAAGCAAAGCCTATCAGAGCTTCAGGATGAGTTCTCCCTCGCTGCAGAGACAGAACAAAACTGAGGAGTAATCAGAAGGTGACTGTCTCAAAGTACTCTTCAGATTGTTTGATCCACCTGCTACGGTGTGGACATGCATATCTTCTCTGGACCATAATGAGCTGACCAGTAAGAGTATTACTACAAAACAGAGCCAGTATTACTACTAAACAAAGACAATATCACTACTAAAGGTAGTATTACTACTAGAGATGGTATTACATTGCTACTGAACAGACACAATATTACTACTAGAGTGTTAGTACTAATTAGAGAGCACAGTATTACTACTAAACATAGGAACAAACAAAATGCAAGATGAAACAAAAAAATACCAAGGGTCCATCATGTTTGTCTTCTGCCATACAAAGAGCCACAACATTTAAAAATAAAGCTAGGAACCTCTGGGAACTCTCACTCCCCAAAGAATTAAATGCTGTACCCAGTAATGTTTCCTTAGGACGCTTCTTTCATGGGTTTACCAGACTCTGGGTAAAAACAGGCTTGCTCACATTAACACTAATTCTATCCCCCTTTGGCATAAGGTATGTCCTCTATTTCTACTGTACTCATCTAGGTGTAAAAGTTTCCCAATCCACTGTACCCAATCTGTTTACATTTTAAGGACCAAAATCTTTTCTCCACTCCGGTTTTTCTTCCTAGGCCAAACATACCTAGCCGGAGTGCTTAGCCCTTTTCCACAGCTCAACCGCGCCACCTATGAATCTATGAATCTGTTCCCTTAATCAAGCTCAAGCTATGGACCCTGCTATATGAACAGACTTGATAGACCAAATGGCCTTCTTCTGCTGGCTTCTTCGTATGTTCGTATTTTAGTTGCTCTGTTCTGCACCCTCTCAGTTGCTGCACCATCCTTTTTATACTATGAGGACCAGAATGGCATACAGTAGTCCAATTATGACCCTGTCCATGCCCTATAAAGGGGCAGAACCACTTCACTTTCCCAGCATGCTACGCCTCTTTTAATGGAGCCCAGCATTTGCTTAGCCTTTTCTACTGATGCTGTTAATCACCATGACAGGTTCAGCTTTCCATTATGATGACCCCCCCAAAAAAAAAAATAATTTTCATTGGCTATTGCTGCTAGTTGTTTTGCATTTAATTGAACCAAGATATGATATGATACGATATGATACATAGATACAGTATTACTAGACAGTATTATTTATTTATTTATTAAATTTTTCACCAGGAAGGCATGCTGAGCAACAAGTTGCTCGTCTCCTGGTGTGACCTGAGGGGTAGGAAACAATGGGATTGAATACAGAGAAATGTTACAATGTTGGAATACAATTTGCTTACTTGCATACAATGAGAGCAGGAGGGATTACAGGTGGATCACATTGCTAACAATGCAACAGTTAACCATAGTAGATATGAAGGCACATATAGCAATTTGGCAACAGTTGGTAACACTGGAACACCTATAATAACTTGGCAACAGTATGTAGCACTAGATGGTAAGGCGACCCAATAGTAACTGGTAACCATTAGTGTAACATAGATATTCAAGATTTACAGTGATTGGAGTAAAGAATGAAAGGAGGGAACGAAAAACTGTGGAGGGCAGAATGGAAAAAGGGAAAGGAAATTTACGGAGAGATGCAGGCAGAACACGATTTTCGAGGCAAACAGAGACAACAGGGTGGACTAAAGTGCAAGTAAGAGGGGTATCGGGGTAGGTTATAAGTACTTAATTGAGTGTAGGGGTAGGCCAGTGTTAGGCTATGTTAACCTGAGGGGGGGTAGGAGGAGAGGAGAGGTAGAGTGTGGCAGGGTGATGAGAGAGAGGTATTGTAGGTAGGGGTATCCAAGTGGGGGAAGAGGGGGAGTTGAAATTCAACAGTGTCCTGCTATCCCTATCTAGGCAGGGCGGTGGACAGCCCTACTGGTGGGACACAGGTTATAGGCAACAAGAGTTATTTATATATAATGATGCAAGGAAGGGGGTGTTGGGGGAGAGATGTTGTGGGAGGGGGTAGCAGAGGTCAACTATAGTAGGGGGGTAGTACCCCATCAGTGTGCTAGGTGACCCTGCCTGCACAAGGCAGTGATCTAGCAGTGACTGAGAGGGTGCAGTAAAAGGAGAAATAGGGGAAAGGGGTTAAAGTTGTTCTCCACTGTGTGCTACAGATCCTGCCTGCACAAGGCAGTGATCGAGCTCACAGGAGGGAGATAGATTAAGGGCAGAGAAAGAAGGAGGAGGAACACTTTACAAGGAGGGAGAGTAGGGGACTAGGAGGAGCACTGTCAGAGGGAAGCAGGAGTGGTGGGGAGTAGGCATATGGTAATATGGGGTTGGGGAGATGGCGAGAGGATTAGGGAGGGTCATGGCAGGCACAGGAAGGGGCAAGGAAGTTCTTGAGGGCAGAGTTAATGGAGTAGCAAGAGGATGAGTGGCGAATTTGAGGGGGAAGTGAAGTCCAGATTTTTGGGCGGCGATAAGAATAACCCTATTAGCCAAAAAGGGTGGAGCAGCATGGGACCACTAGGGTTCGTGGGTTGGTAGATCTTAGGGAGTGGGTGGGGGGGTGGTTGTAAAGGCAGGGGAGAGATAAGAGGGACGTTCACCCATCCAGTGCTTGGAGGTGAATTTTGCACAGTGAAAGAGATGTTGGTTTGTCAGGGAAGGGAAAGATAGGGCATGGCAGCGATCACAATGATGAGTGTGGAGGGGTGTGTCAAGGGCAAAATGGCAAAAGGAGTTGAAGAGGGTATCTAGTCTGGCTGGGGAGGACTTAGGGGCCGCACCGTAGACTACGTCACAGTAGTCAAAGAAAGGTAGGATCATCTTCTGGACAATCTCACGCCTAGCCGTGGGTGGGATGCAGCCACGGTTCCTGAATAAGGTGCCGAGCTTGGGACACAATTTTTTCTGAATGACATCGATATGACCAGAGAAGTTCAGGTGTTGGTCCAGCCAGACACCTAAATAGCTGAAGGAGGATGTGTCCTCAAATAAAGTCCCATCAAGGGTGTGGAAGGAGGGTAGAGAAGGAAACTGGTAAGTCGCTGCCTGGTGCCGAAGGTCATGGAGACTTTTTTTGGTGTTGAGAGATAGTTGGTGGTTTGCAAACCAACGCTGAACTTTGTCAAAGTCATGCTGCGGTTGGATGCCACCTCGGTGGGGCAGGAGCCAGATGCATACAAGACTGTATCATCAGCATACATAGTAATAGAGGAGGAGGGAGAGCAGGTGGACGGGAGATCGTTCAGAAAAATAGAGAATAGTATGGGGCCTAACATTGATCCCTGGGGGACACCAGTTCTTATCGGGAGGGGTGGGGAAATTTCATCAGAGATCTTTTTGTTTTCTCCATCATAATTTTTCTTTATTAAAAATGTAGTATTATATACATACAAACAAATCATATGCATAACTTACAGATCAAGCATATATAAAAACAAAATGTTCACACAATACTAAGGTTCATACTAAGGTCTGACAGAAGCCAGAAGGCTGTGAGGCCAATATTTGCTGCTGTATATTAGAAATAACTCATGGAGGTGTCAGAAATGAGAAGATTGTCTGATCTGGACTTAAAAATAAACTTAGTACTGCTTATAACCAACTCCACAGGTAATGCATTCCAGGGCCTGATGACATGTAGTGTATAGAAGAATTTACGTGGCGTAAGATTAAATCTTCTATATTGCAATTGAAGTGGGTGGCCTCTGAGATTATACATGTCATCCTTGAAACTAAGTCCTAATATGGTTAATAAGTAGGGATCATTAACAATGTCAAACATTAACAAGGGATCCCCTCTTAATCTCCTGGTGGAAAGAGACATCAAACGTAGTGAATTAAGCCAAGTTTCATATGAAGAATTTCTTAAGCCTCTCACTATTTTTCTAAATCTTCCCTGTACCTTCTCTAGTTGTGAAATATCCTGTTTCCTATAAGGGCACCATAATTGTGAGGAAAAATCTAAGTGCAAGCGAACATATGCTCTATGAAGTGGCATCAATACTCTGCTATCTTGTGATTTTATGTTCCCTTTTATAGACCATATTACCCGGTTAGCCTTAAGGATAATCTCATTAATTTAAGAATTGGGAAGAAGGTCATTCGTAACCAGGACCCCCAAATCCCTCTCTGAGTTAGTGTTTATTAGAACTCTGTTATCTAAAATGTACGCACGAGAGAGATTCTCTGAACCAAAGTGCATAATTTTGCATTTAGAGTGATTTAGTTTCAATATTTGATTACACAACACAAGGTGATCTAATACTGTAGAGTAAATATTGCTGTAAAAAACATATTTATCAAAACAAAGGCAACTCACATACATTTTATCTTAATTTTAGTATTTGTTCTAGTTTTAGTTACTATTTTTACTAAACCCCTTTGCATTATTTATTTATTTGTTGAAGGTCTAGGAATTACAACCCTTTGAGTCAGAGACTCATTTGCAAAGGCTCCACATCATACATAGATGAGGACAGGTACAAAGTATAACAGAATACAGAGTACTGCTCTAATACAGAGATACAGTGCTAGGTACAGAGGCAAAGCTAGATAATAACACATACGTATGGGAACACCAAAGGTGTGTATAGTTGAGGCATATATTGGAGACACAAGCATAAACTGCAGAAAAGACATATTTAGGTCTTTTAGTGGAGTTTATCTGCAGTAGCAATGAGAGTGGGACATAATGTAGCTCCGCAGCTCAGGTTTAAAAGGTCCTAGCCTGGGGACTGACACGACAGAATCAGAGACTGAGTTCATCCAGAGTGGGGCCCTGTAGCAAAAGGACCTTTGGCCAGAAGAGGTCTTTATAAAAGGGACATGGAATGTTGTAGTGTCAGAAAGTCTAGTGGCGAGGGCTGGCAGACTCTTTTGGAGGAGCTGGAGATAGCTGGGGAGGCTAAGCCCAACTGGATT
Source organism: Neoceratodus forsteri (assembly GCA_016271365.2). NCBI lineage: Eukaryota > Metazoa > Chordata > Ceratodontiformes > Ceratodontidae > Neoceratodus > Neoceratodus forsteri. The sequence goes on from JADMNL010000034.1 coordinate 134,930,374, forward strand.
TTCTGGGCCAGTGAGCAGGTCTGGTAGAAAAGTCACCCTTGCAAGTTTAGCCATGCTGACCGCTGGTAGAGGTCACAGGTGTGCGCGAGCCGACCACAGCCTGTGGCCAACCTGCAGGCTTTGTTTAGGGTGCGTTTAATGTTGGTCAGTGCAGTGTCAGAGGCAGCGCCATAGATGATTATTCCATAGTCTACCAGGGAAAGGATGGGGCTGAATATGGCTAACCTTAGGGCATCAGGTGGGAGACAGTATCTATGCCTGTAAAGGAGACTGATTCTGATGTTTATTGCAGAGCATGTGGACGGAATATGCTCATGAAAGGTAAGTGCAGAGTCAAGGGTAATCCCTAGACATTTGAATTTAGTAACTGGCTCCAGCATGGTACCCAATGAGGTTAGTATAGATATTTTAGACGTGCTGTGTTTGTGTTATGTGGTGGTCGAATAGCATTACTTGCGTCTTTTTAGAGTTGAGTACAAGCTTGTGGGAGGTAGACCAAGTTTCTACTTGTGTGAAGGAGCACTGCAAGGATTTTTGGAGCTGGTACGGTCAGGATGCAGACTAAAGATCACAGCATCATCCGCATAGGGGAGAAGGTGTCCAGAGGAGGTCTTAGATAAGGAGTTCAAGTATAGTGACAAAAGAAGCTGGCCCAGGATGGACCCTTGGGGGACACCCGACTGGACAGGAACAGTAGTAGAGAGGGTGTCATTTATCTTCACTTGTTGGGTACGGCCGTGGAGATAGTTGGTGAACCAGCCAGCTGATTCTTGGGAAACACCAACGGAGAGGAGGGAGGTAATGAGCATATTGTGATTGACGGTATCAAATGCCTTGGAGAGATCAATAAAGACTGGCCCAGCTAAGTCTCCTTGGTCTAGGGCATCATGGATAAAGGAGGTGAATTCCAGTAGGGCAGTGGTTGTGCTGTGTCCTTTCCTGAACCCATTAATAAGTTAACTGAAGGAAGGGTCCCCAGCGTCAGAGATCTTGACTGATTGGGTTCTTCCAGTGAGGCATGCCTTGAACCAGTCTGTGGCTAAGGGGGGATATTACAACCACAGATGCTATTTCTCCTAAAAACACAATATCACTACAAAACAGAGACAATATAATAAACATGAGAATAAAGTATTGCTGCTAAAACAGTATTACTTACTAGAAACGTTACTGCCATTAGAGACAGTATCACTATACTACTAAACAGACCCAACATTACTACTAGATGTAGTATTACTACTAAACAGAAGAAGTGTTGATACTAAACAGTACTGGTACTAAACAGGTATGGTATCTAGAGACAGTATTTCCCATAACAGACAGTATTACTAAACAGATAAAGTATTAAAACTAGAAACAATATCACTACAAAATAAAGTATTGCTACTAAACATACCGAACAGAGACAGTATTGCTACTAAATACAAACAGTACTGATACTAAACAGAAACAGTATTACTACTACTACTAGAGACAATGTTACTATTAAACAGAGACAGTATCACTACTTAGCAGACACAGTATTACTGTTTTTCTTTTAACCAGTTGCCCTGACTCAACTGCTAGAGAACTGAGATGGTACTCTGGGAGCCTGGCTTCAAGTCAAAGCTAGGTCACACTTTTTTTGTTCTCACTTCAGTTTGTGTTTTTAACACTTAACCAAGCCTAATAATACAGCTCTCACACAAAACAACTTCCTTCCAGCCTAACAAGTTTAAAAAAAAATTAGCTTGCTAAAGGGGAAGAAAACGCAGCTGTGCCCCATGTCACAAATTATTTCACTCAATGGTCTACTATCCCATTCTATGGCTAAAGTTAATTTCTTCTGAATAATTGTATATTCTACAGTTGTAGCACGGGGTTTGGCAATGATACTGTACACTGTGTCCACATGAAATTCTCACTTTTTAAGATTACTGTCGCCCAGTTTTATAAGGTCTAACATAAAAAAATAACTGCTACTCATTCATCGGTCAAGGCAAGTGTTAAGCCTTTGGCTGGGGACTTTTCAACAGGCTTTACCTTTGGCTTCAGCAGCTTTTCCACAGGCGCATGGGGAAGGAAAGGTGGCAATGGCTAAAACAAATCCTTTCAAAAATCCCAATCTGTATATAATGGATACAGGTGAAGGTCAGCATAGAAAACAAGGAGAAGGTGACAATAATGACAAGCAAGAAGCCAACCCTTTGATGAGGTTACTGAAGGGACTGCCAGACACAGAAAGACAAACCGGCTACCAAGGATCACCAAAAACAAAGGTACTGGTAAATAATATTTCTGATCAGTGTCTAGGGCCCTACATTGCAGATTTTCAAGGACACCACATAATTCTTAGGAGTTCTGCTCTGGAAGAATGCCTTACCTCTGTGAGAGTGATGGCTGTGAAAGAAAACTTAAAAAGTAGGGTGAAAAGAAAGGCACATCACCTCAAGCAAATATCTGAGGACCCTGGGACACTTACTATGGGAAGCTCTAAGCAAGCTTTTAAAGCATCAAAGTATAAACAAAAGACCAGGCCTGCTTGCAGCACCAATGAGCTGGGTTCAGGAATGAGTCTCAGTTGCTGGAGGGACAGCCAGGGGAAGAGGATCCAGCATCCCAAGGATAGTTCTGCTCCTCGGAGGTGGGAGGCATTTGGATCCCCGCACATTGCTAATGCCCAGTGGAGGCTGGATGTGAGAACACCTAGGAACCCAACAGCAGAGCGAGGTAGGAGTAGCTGACATCATCACACTATGCACAGATGCATTATTGCTTTTCGTGAGTAGTGCCTCCCCTTCAGGGCAGGTCAGAGGCCTTTCTCTAGTATATGTTAATACGGCCACTTTTATTGTTGTAAGAGTGACCTCACATGCATTTTTATGGTAGGAGGACCTCGACATGAGGGTAAGCAATTCTGTTACCCTAAGAATGTAAGTGGGGGAGGGGGGGTTGCCTGATAGGGCAGTGCGCTCCTATGCCTGGGAGCAAACGTGGGATCTGGGTCAGGCAGCCAAGGGGTCCAGGGTGGTGCTGCCATGCAGCAGTGCCCCCAGACAAGGAGGGATGGCACTGTGGTTCTGTCATTGTAGTAACCCCTACAGTGGGCCAGGGAGCTTGCCTCCTCGGCAGGGAAACTACCCTGTGCATGCAAGGCCTCACAGGGCACCACCCAGCAACGGGGAACACTTACAGGGGACCAGAGAGGAAACCATAAGAAAATGTCTCCCAGACAGTCTGTATGATGACCACTGCTACTCCTGGGTCCCACACCACAGAAACATTGGTTATCCAGTGATGTGGGCAACTCAATCGGAGCGCCTGTAAGTAGAGCGAGTGGAGAAGCAGAGCGACTGTCAGAATAGCGAGGACTAGTAGGAATAGTAGGACTAAAACTGCAAATGCAGGATACAGCGACAGTAGGAGGGACCTCACAGGAAGCAGGATATAGCAGGTAGTTCAGCGAGGTAGTGTCAAGCTGGTCATGTGGTACTGTGGAGGCAGTGTATGCCTCCAGTGTGGAAGCACCTGGGTTGGAGCTTCAGTGTTTTTTCTGTTTTTAGTCGTTGGGAGTGGTACTTTTTTTATAATGTGTTACCACTCCCTGCCATCCTGGTGCTCCCATTTGTGCCCCCCCCCCAAAAAGCCCCTGCCCAAGTTTCCTCCTTACCCCAGTGTCAGGCCCCCCTCAGAGTTGATTATATTTCGAAGAGGGTGGTGCAGGGGGCTCAGCCCTGCATAAAATGTAAGGTAGCGTGTGTTGGTATGCTCGTTTATTTTGGGTTGCCGTAGTGCACGCTCACTGTTTGTGTTTTCAGTGTTGTGTTAGGGTTCAAAACGCCAAGGCACATCCATCACACCTGTTCCTGAATGCAGGGTGGGGGTGGGATTTTAGAGTTGGAAGCCGAGGAAGGGAGTGCAGTGTAGGGGTTGGGAACTTTTAAGTTCCCTGCATGCCTGTTCCTGCACGCAAAGTGGAAGTGGGGTCTTAGGCTTGGGAACCCTAAAGTCATATTTCCCTACGTTTGACAGGTCAACCCTAATAGTGCATTAAGAAAGTTTTTGCAATGAATTAATATATTACTGAGTGAATTTTCAAAAAGTCTACTGAATGTGGAAGTTTTCAGGGCACCTGCGTGTGAGACAGTATTTGGAGAATAATTAGGACTGGCACCCCACCTCCACTGCGGCCCTGCTCAAGTCCTCCCGCTTGTCCCACCCCCTAAGATCCAACTAAAAATTCCTTTTCATCGTCCTCAAAATGTCCACTTGCAGAGGGGACAGGGTCTTCAGTGCTACTGCGCCAAAACTCTAAAACTCACTGCTGGTTGCAGTTCGTAGCTCCTCCTCCCACCCTCAGTTTAAAAAGTCTCTGTAGATTCATCTAAAGGCCAACTTGAGTTATACCTGCAAGTCGTGTTCTTCCAGGGCGTCCCTTACCCACAGGCTAGTTTGCATTGCCATCAGCAGGTCTAAAGTAAACCAGACCATGCACACGTCCCATCACTAGGTAAATGTGCTAGACTGTGCATTTGGTTTGCTTTCTCAATTCTTCTTGTCTATACATTTGGGTTGGCCTGTAGCTCACTAGCTTTCTGGCCTGCTCATTTATTTTTCATGAACTATTGTACCTAATATTTGTGTTTTATCATTCTGCTCCACAACATGCCTTACTGTAGCTGTTAATGTGCTGCCCCGGTCCTTAATTGTACTGTAATTACTATATGTACGATCCCTACTGTACTGTAATTTATTGAATTGTGACTTCACCTGTCACTGTTGTAATACTGACTGTCTTGTAACCTCCCAGGTCATATATGGAAATAGGCACAACAGTGTCTAATGTTCTCACCTTGTCAAGAAAAGGTAATAAATGAATAAACAATCTTTAGGTTTTTGCTTAACATGCACATGTAATAAACTAGTCATGGTAACCAGTACACAGTGTGGGGGGGGGGGGCGGCAGATTACTTCCTACTGGCGGCACCAGATCAGGAAACATTTTGAAAAATTATGTAATTATTCCCTTCACCAGAGTTAATCCTTAGGCCTATCCTGAAGAGGGGAGTCCCCACCCACAAAATGTTGGTGGGTTATTAAGGAAGGAGCTGCTCATTTAAAGAGCTCATTGAATGTTCTAAATAAAATGTTATACTTTGGCAAGTCAGTCACCTTTCTTCATTTCTGGAAAAAAAATGACTGCAAAATAAAGGAGATATTTGAAAGTTACAGTTACGACTTTTGCAACACACAGCTGAAAAATAAACCTGATTTTTCATAACACCCCACATGTGCAGTGTTTTTCTCTTTGTATTTTTGTTGGCTGGTTATCCAGACTAGGTATTGCAACACGTCTAGAGAGCTGTCTCATTGGCATCCCAGTGGTGCCGTGATGAAAGACTCCTGCAGTCAAACTACAAGCGTATGATGAGGGGCCCACTAAGAAGACTAGCACATCTGAACTTGCAGCTTGGGGACTAGAAAACAGATCACCCCGCCCCCCCAAAAAAGTGCATGGGTGCAAGAGGTCTAAAGATACTAGTGGACACTAATGCTTCTTTCACGAGAGCACGTTTCTTTTGTTAGCTTTGGTACTGAACGCGCTATTGGCTGACTGCCTTGTGTAATGAACTGCTGTTGTTGCTGTAGTTTACTTGTTTTTTTTTTGTTGATCAGTAAAGAAGGACTACTAAATATTCTCCTAGTTTCGATTTTGTTCCGGGGGGGGGTGGCATACAAGAAAATAACGTACACTGACTGAACCAGCTAAAGTTGTTGGTGGTATTTTTAGTGAATGGGGGAAATTTGGTCAGGAAAATGGGAAATGCTCCTAATCTTTTCGAGAAGTGCCACAGGATCTTCTATTGTGACACAGGTTTTTATGCACCTTGGACAGTCCAGCCCCCACAGCACAATCCACATTAGGTCCAGGGCCCTGTCTGTAGTGCGGGGTCTGCGACGACCACAGGATTCATCCTGATGACTGCTATTTTCCTGCGATCTCCCTGCCCACCACCCCTGATATTGGGCGTAGTCCCGAAGCCTTGACATATCACTGGTACCTCTGCAGAGGAGGAAGCTCCCTGGTTCACTGCAGGGATCACCAGTGCAGTAGAATCCAATGCCATCCAGGTGGCAGCACTTCCCCAGCCCCCGGGCTGCCCTGCCGGCTCCCTGAGCTCAGTCCCAAAGATGGTTCTTCTGAGTGGGAGCACATACCACTACCCACTGGGCCTCGGGACCTTTAATGTCCACCTGAACTACCACTAGCGCAAGTAGACAGGAACTTGGTTTAACATCTCATTTGAAAGAATTTGGAGAAAGTATCCAAATTTCCATTCGCTGACGGAACTATAAAGATGGCTGCTGTGAAGTTTTTTCCTTACACAAAAGTTCAGACAGTTAGTACCGGCCTTTGTATTTATATATTTATGCACCAAAGTGAGAATTTGATTACTGTAGACCTGGTTTTAGACTATGTTTTATAGAGTCTGTGATGTCTCTGAGAAAACACCGAAATTCTAAATAATTTCAATTCCAGTTCCTGTATTTGCTGTTTTTATCTTCAGCTAATTTATTACTTAGGATATATGCATGGAAATGAGATCCTTACACCCTGGACTTTATCTGCTCTTCCTGCTTCTCTACATGTAATGTCACAGTTTCTTGACTGTGACCAGCATGGGATAAATCAGGTAGCCAGTTGGCCGATGGCCACAAAAAAAAAAAAAAACTGGTTTGGCTACCAGATTTTTAAAGTTACTGGTCAACTGGATACCAGTCCACAGAGGAGTTTTTGTGCCCTTAAAAAATGACAGTCGCTCAAAATATTGACTTGGCTACCAGATTTTGGAGGCTACTGGCCAAAGTGACCCCTAGCTCAAAAAACGATTTGCCCCACCCTGATTGTAACATCATAATAATTTCCACGTCAACCATTTGAAATTCATAAACAGAGACGTACATGACATCACATGTACACAAGCAGTAGAGGTAAATGAACTCTGACAAAGGGTCTTATTTTCAAAATAATACGTGAACCATAAACAGAACTGTGCATCAATATGTTTTCAATGTTTCCCCCCAGCAATGCCCCAGTAAACAAAGGGCACAATGGATTGATTTGGTTATATGAAGCACTGACATGAGGTTTGGCTGTATTTTGTCTTAATTTGTACAAAATGTTATCTGCTGCTCCAACTGACTACCCAGAACATGTGTGGAAACGATGTTATCTTCCCAAGTCTTTCCAGTGGGGACAGGAGAACCACAAAAGGTCAGAGGTTCTGATAAGCCATGAAAACTTCCGACACTTACGCAAGTCTTATCAGGACATTCAGAACCTTCCAGCATCTGGCACCTGCCTTCTTTCTGGGTCTTTTCACCACCGCCTCCAGCCTTTTTTCTACATATAAAGACTTGGAAGTATATTAACCTCCAAAATCAATGTTTTAAAAATGATCAGAACCTGAGAAAAAAGTTCGGATAAAGTTATTTTACTAAAAGGGCAGAGGTTCTGGGCTTATCCAAATTGGTTCTGCCATCCTTACTTTCCAGCACAGGTGGCACCCCCATGGGTGCAGAGCAGGGGCGCCATTTCAGCTTTCAGCAGGGAGGGCAACAACTGGTCACAGGGGCTGTGGGGGGGGGGAGCCAGGGGCTGAAAAACAACAACAACAACAAAAACAATGGCCTGCAATGCAGGGGGGTGACGGCCCCCCCTAAATGGCACCCCTGGTACAGAGGGGCTTTCAAGCACTCCAAAATTGACTCGAGCTCCCTAAATGTTTTTTGGGGGAGGTTCCGCATCAAGATAGCGAATACAGAAACAGCGAGGTGCGAAATGGCACTACATTACAAGTGCTGTATCGACGACCTTTCTGTTTGCCGTGGGCTTTGCCCCCTGCGCCCCCTCCTTGGGGGCTATGCCCCCCCCACACACACACACTTACTTAATATAACAGCTCGGGGGGGTGGACTGCAGGTAGAGGGGAATAATCAGTCGCTGTAATTTATGTACCGTTTTGACACCTCAGCATTCCTTACTTGCTATCTTGATGGCTACCGTTTTGGGGCAGGCTGAAAAAAAAAAAAAAAAGAATCACTTGCAAGCCTGGGAAAATAACCGTAAAATACTGTTTCCTATTCTTTCATGTCTTAATTACAGGGTAGTCATTTTCTGAATTGCATAGCACTATACTACTAAACATGTTTTGACATTTTTATTCAGGCTTAGTTACCCAGTCAAAACACAATCAAAATTAGGCATTGTTAATGTTTCTAATAAATTTGTGTCAAGCACTCTGCATTGTCACAGTTGATTAGAACTTTGTTACGCAAAACTGCTAATCAATTTTGTTGGTTTATTTAATTCCCTGTAATTAGATAAAGATAGTTTAAAATGGATATCGGTGAAGACAATTAGAAGAGGAAAAGAAAGGAGAGAAGAGCAAATGTAGAAAGATTACCTTCATAAAGCTATTAAGATTGAAATACTGATCAATTCTGTTGATTTCTTGTTAATAAAGGCTTTGCTGAATCGCAGAGTTGCTTCTATTTCTTTTCTTCTGTGGATTTAAAAAGAACAGTTTTTTTCCCCTAGGATGCAAGCTTTTTGCGGTACATAAATAGTTCAAACATTTCCTAATTTTCTCTTGAATTTCCTTTTTTTTTCCTCTTTAAGACCCAGGGCCAATTTTTCTGGTTCTAAGGCAGTGGCAGCTCTACACCAGGGCCTGCCAGGGCACGTGCCCTGGTAAAAAATGTAAGCCTCAGAAGTTGGTGCCCCTTATGGTACAGCTTCCAGTAACAATATATCAGTGCCCTCGCTGCCATCTGTTGTGCCCCAGCTGTGCCCTGGTAACCATTTGTGGCTAGAGCCGCTGCTGTTTCAAGGCCTTCAATAGTACCCCCTCCATTCACAGGTGTCGTCATATTTCTATCCGTAGATTACAGATGCAGCTCCTGACTGCCACTGCAGCCATCTTTATATTACATGGATTTCATTGAGTGGGAGGCTGACGTCCTCTTCAAAGTGGCCGAGAATGCAAGTCTGCAAAGTTAAGTAATTTTTTTACATTGGGCATATCGTGAAAGTATATTTTAATTCTTTCTCGTAGTTGTACTTTGCTGCATTCCCAAAACATGTGAATTAGACCTGCTCCATCAGGCCCACATTTTGAGTCAGTTTTTATATTCACTGCATACATCTTTGTGCAGCACTTCCCACATTGTTTTCTGCTTCCACGAACTGGTACCCTGTTTCAAAGTTTTACTCCGCCACCATTGCATATTTTTGTCAGCAGTGCCCTTTACTGTTTCTGTTATGAATTACTACACATTTTAAATCTTTGGTGCTGTTTTGAGGATGACAAGGAAAATGTACTGTATGTGGTCCTATTTTGTTCAAACCTATTATCACCCCTGCCAATTTTTTTTATGGCTTCTTGAAGCTTTCCTTATATTCTGACACTGTTATTCTCTAGTCCGAATTTTGAATTGAATTCCTCTGTATTGGTTGGCAGTACTTAAAAGCCACCTTTGCTGTGACAGTTAGCTAGCACCAGCAAAGTAGTGGTCGGTCCAGAGAATCTAGGGGTCAGAAATATACTGGATATTCTGCATAGTACATTATCGGACACATGTATTACTAAAAGATATAGCTGCAAAATTTTCAGTAGTAGAAGGTCAGTGATCAACCTTATTTTTTTTTTTGCGCTTCAAAATCCTTAAACCCTCTTTTGGGTGTGGGGAGGGGGCAGTTCAGCGCACAGTTCGCTTCCCTGTTCAGTGATACTCTGTGGCTAGGATGATTATGACCGGGGGTAGCAGCAGGGCCACACATGCGATTGACAGCTTGACATAAAAAAGGCGCAAGGCGGGGAACAATCCTTCCAGCCAAAGGGCTGAAGCTAATTTACAAGGGGAAGGATGCAAAAAGAGAGCTATTTGCTTTGTTACAAATACGCAAAACAAAGCTGAACTGCAGCTCGCCCCGGTGCTGTCACAACCGACAGGAACGGGCACACCGACGGGCATGATTTGGGTTTACTTATTCTTGCGGTGCCAGTCTCGCTTCCTCACGCCAATATGTAATTTCAATCAGGTCGGGACCAAGGAGTGACGGACACAACATGGCTCACGAACCACGTAAATCTTCACTGCCATCGCACCATCCGTAACAGGACCTTTTCAAGAAGTCGAGCCACAAGTAGGGGACTCCCGCCCGATTCATCACGATCCCATTCCTCACTGTCCATTTTTGAATATAAGTCGACCTCTGATCCATTTTGTTTCTAGGCACAACAATTTAGCTCATTTTAAAAATAAGCCATGCACAGTGCAACCCCCATGCAGTGCGACGGCAATGCAAACCATTGCAACAGCAAAATAAAAGAGTAAGACAGCGTGCAATGAAAGCAGTAAAACCCAGCAAGCTGTTTGCTTACCTCCCCCAAGTCTCGCTCGCTGATGGCCAGCCGAGTCTCTGGAATGGGTTATAATGAGAACAGCCCTGATTTTGAAAGGAATAAGAACACAAGAGACCGCGAGTTACGCGTCGGGGATAGGAATTTTTGGTTCCCGCACCGTGCGTCTTCTCAAAAGTGTAAGCTTTTCAAGGTTTAACAAAAATGAGGAATTAGCTCGCTGTCCACAATACAGCGAAGATGTAGAAATGTGCCCACGTGCCCTTCCCCCTCGCGGGCTCTAGACTCGCGGCGTGCTTCTGGCGCCATGGTAACGCTGGCGGCATGCGGAAACCTCGCGCGCAGGGCAGGCCGGCTAGCATGGTGCAGATGGACGGCTCACAGTGGCATTTCACAGGTTGGGGTTTAGCCGTGGAGCAAGCAAATGTTGCTAAAGCAGCAAGGGGAAGTCGGACACTACACGTAAGATGTTGCAAAAGCAGTAATACTAAATTGCCCGGTGTAGAATTCAGGAACAAGCCAAATAACCGAAATGTGCTGGGGCATTATATTAGAATGCAAATTGACTGCAGGAAGCGGTCAGAATAACATATTTAGTGCAAATACTGTTTTTTTTTTTTTAAGGAAAGAGGGCGGCATTTCAAAATAGTTTATTTACCCTACATACGCAATTGTATCTAATTTTTAATCAGCTTTGGTGGGGAGCTGTTATTGTATGTGTTTATTTTATTTATTTGAAAGTCGGATTTACAACCTTTGAGTCGTGGACTCATTTACAAAGGCACCTCGTCGCAGGGAGGGTAGACATGGTTACAGTGTGAGGTACAACAGTGGTAACATACAGGTGCAGTACAGAAAACAATAACACATTTACAACAGAGGTTTACAGATAAGGTTGCATACAGTAAGTTACAATCGTGTCAAATATTACAGTAATAGTAGGTACAGCCCTGGGCATACAAGGGAGGAATACCTATGAAGAAGAGGTTAGGGGGGAAAATTGGGTGGGTGGAGAAATAGCAATCCAAAGTACATTGTCAAGGCTGTGGGCAGGACGGGAGGGACTCTACCATAGAATTACCTGGGGCAATTACAGCTGCGAGCGGCAAATAGGTGGTTGCAGAGAGCGACTTTGAAAGGACCAATTTTGCTAAGATTTGTGACAGAGAGCGGAAGGGAGTTGAACCATGTGTGGAGCTCGGTAGTGGAAGGACCTTTGGGCTAATGAGGTCTTGGTTCTGGGCACCTGAAAGGCGGCCTTAACTGAGCTACAGGTGGCAACAGATGAGGACGTACACCGCAGGGATGCGGTGACCCTTGCGGGGGAGAGTCCTAGCAGGGATTTTTTGGCAAGTAAGCAGGTTTGGTAGTGCAGAAGCTCCTCAAAGGTGAGCAGGTTGGCAGTGGAATAGAGCAGGCAAGTGTGAGTGCGGTGGGATGCGCCGGTCAGGAGCCTGCAGGCCTTGTTTATCGAGGTCTGGATTTTGGCAAGGGTGGTGTTGTCGGACGCGGCATAGATGGGTAGGCCATAGTCCGCTAATGACAGGACGGAGGAGTTGATGGCCAGTTGGAGGGCAGTTTGGGGGAGGCAATCTCTGTGTCGATAGAGGAGGCCAATCCGAGAGTTTATAGCTGAGGACAGGGTATTGATGTGGGTGTGGAAGGTGAGAGCCGAGTCGAAGGTGACGCCCAGGTATTTGTAGGATGACACCTGCTCGAGAGGGTGTGGATTACTGGGGAGAATGCAGAGGGGGGAATTTTTGGCCTTGTTCTGGTGATGGGGAGAAAAGCATAGATTTGGTCTTGAGATTAATGACCAGCCAGTGGTCAAGGAACCACTTTTGGGCTTGGTTGAATGTATGCTGCAGGGATTTCTGGAATGATGCGGGGTCAGGGTGGGAGGCAAAGAGGACCACATCACCAGCATAGAGGAGCATATTGCCAGAGCAGGAGCTGGGGAGAGTGTTGAGAAAGAGGCTGAACAGTACAAGGCCGAGGATGGAACCCTGGGGGACCCCAGAGCGAACGAGCAGGGTATTGGACAGGGTGCCGTTTATCTTCACACACTGGGATCTGGTAGAGAGGTAACTGGTGAACCAAGCAAGGGGGCCAGCGGAGAAGCCAAGTTGGTGGAGGGAGTTGAGTAGGAGGGGGTGACAGACAGTGTCAAAGGCCTTGGAGAGGTCAATGAACACTGCACCCACAATGTAGCCATAATCGAGAGCAGAGTGGAGGTGCTGGGAGAACTCCAGGAGGGCTGTAGTGGTACTGTATCCAGGGCAGAATCCATGTTGTTCTGGGCACATTACAATAATTCTTTGCCAAAAAAAAACTTCATTAATGCACCAGTTAGGGTTCAAGTTAATGCCACAAAAGTAGGGAAATGTGCTCCCCCCAGCAGCAAAAGGTAAAGTCATTAGGGTTTGGGGGTCTCCAGAGTCATGGCGAATAAGTGGTGGAGTCTTTGTTGGGGTTGTCAATCCTATGCTCCCCCCAACAGCCTCCTGTCCCAAGCAGAAGATACAGCTCCAAGCCACTGCCTCATAGTGATACACTGTTCAACGGCAGAAAAATATGTCTTGCCACATGTTGCCAGCACAATCTGTTGTAGCTTTCTTCATGCAGGGTTGTGCGAGCTCTGCATGATGAAAGGAGATAACATCTGATGTTGTTTGTTTAGAGAATGCGGTGATCATTAGGGTTGACAACCCCAAGAAAGTCCTTGTCACTAATTCACCAAGACTCTGCAGACCCTGAACCCTAATGTTTTTGTCTTTTTACTGCTTGTGGGGGTTGTTAGAGTGAAACCCTAATGCCACATTCCCCTACTTTTGTGGCATTAACTTGTACCCTAACTGGTACATTAACAACTTTTTTTTGCAAAGAATTTCCTTTCTTTCTGAGACAGTGGCATCGTATCCTCAGATCAGATGCAGAAACACAGGGCCCTTTGGGCCCCGTTCCAAAGGAAGACTCAGTTCACCAATGGAAATGCAGGACCCTTGTGGGCCCTGCAGTTTTATGCAGCAACAGATGTCAAGAATTAATGGGGCTGTCTGGTGGGCTGCAGAAGCACAGGACCCTCTGGTCCATGCACTTCCATGTGCTTGGAGATACAGATGCACAGGGCAAAGAGTCCATCTGTCAGGTAATGAACAGGGCCCTCTGCCACCCACAGGTGCAGAGATTCAGGGCCCTATGCCAAGAGAACAACTGTCCTCACTATATGGTATCCAGGTCAATGCGGGAACCCTGCAACTTTCAATCCCTGGTTGAGAGGGGGCTCATAACAGCACCATCCTACCACCTTCACCCCATGTAGCTAGGTGACTGAACTCGCCCTCGAACTCAGCTCACTAGCACAGGATCACAAAGCATACTGACCGGAGTGAAGACTGGCACTGCACACAAAGTTTCTTAATTATAGTTTTTTTTTATTTTTACCTCAAATTTACAAGATATTCATTGTAGTGGTATTTAGTTTTTAAACAGGAAGTTGTTATTGCACATCATTAGGTCAAAGTTGTGTAACTACCCTTATAAACATGGCATGTGGCATTTATGCTATGTTGTCTGAAATGTCATTTGGCACCACAAGCACAAAAACTTGTCTTGCCCAGGATTTAGAAAATGACACCTGTCACATTTAAGAGGTAGTGGGGAAAAATGGCTATGTTGAAAGTTTGGAGTAACATTTTGAAAATTAGCCAAGTTATGAGTGAACATTAAAACACTGCAATGTTTTACTCTTAACCTGGGCATTTTATCATTTTTGTTCACCAAATTTTCAGTATAGCCTTCTTATTGCCCCACTTCATGAACCCAGTAGGTGAAAAATTTCACATTCCCGCTGAAACATCATTCCACGCCACACGTGAGAAAACAACATTTTGGCCAGGATGTGAAAAATGATAACTGTCAGATTCATAAGGTGGTGTTAAAAAATGGCTATGTTGAAAACTGCTCTATGATGCCAGTTTGACAAATTATTTGTCAACCAACATTACAGCAATGGATTTAAATTGCGGTCGATATAAATCCATTTGGGGTGCCAGTTGCTTTTCATCAGGGTTTTTTGCCCCTGAACCCCCCCCATGGGGGGTTTCGCCCCTGCACCCCCGAAGAAGGATCATCAACCTGAGTCAGAGCGATTTGGGAGGGGTGCAGGACTGGGGAAAGAGGTTGGGGTCCCGTGCAGATTTTTACAGTGAACTGTCAATGTTGTTGGCATCTATGTGTTCACTGTAAAAGTTTCACCATGCAGAGGGTATGCTGTTGAAAACTAGGAGTCAATATAAATTTACCAGACTTATGAGCAAGCGTAGAAAAATTTTGATGTATGCTCATAATTTTGTTGTACTTTAATATTTTTTTCAGATTGAATAAACTTTATTAAACCAAAGACCTCAAGTACACTGAGCATATGAGGAAGCCAAACTGTACATCATTCAATGAGACAGAGGTCATAAATGGAGAAACCAAATGAACAGAGAACATTCATGATACAATCTACATTTAAACCCCCTTACCCTCCTCTGCCCGCACCCCCAACCCTGGCACCGGAGCTAATAAGACAAAAAAAAAACAAAAAGAAGTATCTTATTATCAGACTTCGGTTACACCAAATTGTCATGACGGATTACAGGAATTGATAATTATCTAATTACCTAGCCAATAAGGTGTGCAAAGGTTCCCAAATACATTTATATTTAGATAGCTTGTTTGACGTACTCGCTACAAGACGCTCTACTTGTAATGCAAACAAACTCTCTTTATACCATCCTAGGTAACATGGAGTGCTAGGTTCCAGCCAGTGCCGAAGAATAACCTTTTTCACACACGCTGAAGTCTAAGTCATGTGTGACCTCTGGTTACCAATCAGTCTATCTGTGTAATCTCCCAAAATACCTATTTCAGGAAGGAAGGCATCGGATAGTCCCAACAGGGGGTCAAGACAGGTTCGAACTGAAGTCCAGAAGGGGACCACTGTCTCACATGACCACAAGATATGCAACAAGGTCCCAGGTTCTTTGCCACATGTGGAACATGTATCGGTGGGTAATCGTCCCATTCTATGCAAGTTGACTGGAGTGTAGTAAAGATTATGGATGATATGGAATTGCATAAAATGATATCGATCCCACTTTATCGATGCATATAGATGTTTCCAGATGGTTGACCAGTTTTTAGAAAGGGAAGAAAATGGAAGAGCCTGGTCCCACCAGTAATACCATGGACCCTCCTTGGCAACCATATAGGCTTGTAAGGATCGATAATAGTAGGAGATTAATTAAGTAGAGGGGGCTGAGCAAAAAAAAAAGGAAAGACTGAAGTACTAAAGGGACTGAGCCATGGCCCATTACCAAAAAATTGTAAAAGCATGTGGGATAGTTGAAAAAAATCAGAAAACAGAAGTAATAGGCCAATGATACAAGGTGTTAGCTTCCTGAAAGGAGATCAGTTTCTGAAGAGATAAAAGATCTCCAACTCTGTCTGCTCCTATATCAGGCCAGAATCTTTTGGAGAGCATCTGTCCAGCTATCAGAAGATTAGGGTTCCCAAATAAGGGCTGAGAGGTATCTTTGTACGAACAAATCTTGAGTAGGAAGCAAAGCTGCGAGTGGATCTGAAGGGATGCCCCTCAGGGTGTATCCCTCAGGGGTCAGGGAAGTTTCCTCTTGGAGAGATAAGGGAGTGACCTAATGTCCAAACCATTTATAGAACACAAGGAGCACTCTGTAGCTGCCCAATGTGGAACATATAATCTAGAGAGATTGTCCCCAGATGGCTTCAAACAGTGGGAAAACCTAACTAGATGTAAAGCCAAATAGTACAGAAAATGTTGGGAGCTTGTAGGCTTCCATCCTGTTTATTGTGCTTTAATTTGGAAAAAGCCCATCAGGCTGTCTTACCTTGCCAAGAAAAGAGGCGAGGATCCTATGAATTTCGGCAAACCATGACTGGGGGAGGGCCCAGTTATACATCTGGAGGGGGTATAGTAATCAGGGTAGAACATTCATTTTAATGATGTTCAATCGGCCCCACAGGGAAAGGGGTAACATGGACCAACGATCCAGGTCTACTTTGATACGGGATACTGTGAAGTCAAGATTGAATTGTTTCATCTTACGAGGAGAGGCACTAAGATAAATGTCCAAATATTTCAATCTGTCCTTCCTCCATACTAGGCCGAGGTGCTCAACGTCTGCCTTGGGAGTAGCATTATTGAGGGGCATAATTTCAGTTTTATTAAGGTTTAATTTGTAGTTAGAAATAACACCAAACTGAGAAATAATCTCTAGGGCTGCAGACAGGGATGTGGCTGGGGAGGAAATATGTAACAGTATATCATCTACGTATAATGATAATTTATAATCTGTGTCACCAATTGAGATGCCAGAGACACGAGGAGAAGAATTAAGTTTACGAATTAGAGGTTCAAGAAACAGGGTAAATAGGTATGGAGAAAGGAGACATCCCTACCTGGTACCCTAATTAAGAGGAAATTATGACAATAAAATACCATTACAAAGTACATGGGCTGATGGAAAGGAGTAGAGCACCTTGACCCAATGTATAAATTCTTGATGGATGAGATATCTGGGTAAAAGGAAAAACAAGTAGTCCCATGAGACCCTTTCAAAAGCCTTTTCAGCGTCCAGAGACACCAAAACCATGGGAGCAGAGGAGTCCCTGGGCACCAGAAAATGGTAGGATAATTTTTCTGAGATGGTCAGCAGAAAACCTATCTTTTACAAAGCCCACCTGTTCCCTACTAATCAATGAGTCCCATATCAGTCCCAATTTACAAGCCAGTACCTTAGCTAAGATTTTAAGATCCACATAGATAAGTGATATTGGCCTGTAGTTGGAGACCATCAAAGGATCTCTGCCAGGTTTAGGAAGAATGACAATAGTGGCCACATTCATAGAGGGGATCGGATAAGCCTTCCTTAAAAATATAGTTATAAGTATTCAAAAGGATGGGAGCTACATGGTCCTTAAAGGCTTTATAAAAGTTGGTGGTAAACTCATCCGGACCAGGGGACTTGTCAGAAGCCAAGGAGTCAATGGTCTGGGAAATCTCAAGGAGGGTCAGCAGTGCTTTTAGGATAGCTACCTGTGGATCAGCCAGCTGAGGAAGAGTGATATCCTGAAGGAAGGATTCAAACTGAAGTGGACAAAAAGGAAGAGACGGGAGAGCATATAATTGTTGATAAAAAAATGGTAACATTTTCAACAATATCCTGGGTAAGGCAAGGAGCTGGCCAGAATCCAAGTGGATCAAGGAGACAGTTCTATCCATTGCTTGGGAACACAGACGAAAGGCCAACAACTTCCCGGCTGTCTCCTCTTGATCAAAATAATTCACTTTAGAACATAGAATAACATGCTCATCCTTCTCTCCCAGTAGCGTATTATATTGAAATCTGAGAGATTCTAACTGTTCCCACTCGGCTTGAGGAGAGGCCAGTGAGATGTGCTCCTCAATGAATCTTACACAGGCTAGCAAGGAAGAAAGAGCAGCAGATGCTTGTTTCTTGCGCTTAGTAGCCAAATGGATTAAGTCCCCTTGAAGGGCACATTTCAAAGCTCCCCACAGGACATCGAATTTGGGCATAGAAGGGGAATTAAGTTCCATAAAGGTGTTGATAAAGGACCAGAGATGCTGCAGTGACTCATCTGACTTGAGTAACTGATTATTAAAATGCCAGACCTTATCTCTAATCAAGGAAGAGGTGAGGCTGAGTTGAATGAAAGCAGGGTGGTGATCCGATATGACTTTAGCAGAGTAACGACAAAAAGCAATTCCAGGAAGGTGATTCACACCTAACAGAAAATAGTAATTCCTAGAAAAGGAATTATGTGGTAGGGAGTGAAAAGAATATTCCTGGCGGTCTGGGTTCAGTGCTCTCCAAGGGTCTATCAGGCCCAGGGAGTGCATAAGGTCCTGATAGCCAATTGTCCGGGTGACAAAGCCTGTCAGGTCTGAACAGTCCTATCTAGATCATTGCACAAAACCAGGTTCCAGTCCCCTCCAAAAATGATAGGAAGCGAACTCCATGGGACTAAGATAAATAGACTGGTAAAAAAAGAGGGGTCACCACCGTTAGGGCCATAAATAGAACCCAGTGCAACCTCCAGATGACCGAGCAATACTCAGAGGATAATATAACAACCCTGGGGGTCAGCTGTTTCTTGGAGGAGACGGAAGGGTAATCTACGGGCTATAATAATAGCCACACGTCTTTTACGGGAATTGGAGCCAGGACCGAAGGCCTGTCCAACTCAGGATCACCTTATAGGAGAACCTGTGAGGAAGGCAGGTGAGTCTCTTGGAGAAAAGCTACATCAGTTTGTAACCTATGTAAGTGAAGTAACATTTTGGATCTTTTAGTAGGGGACTGCACGCCTTTACCATTCCATGTACAAAAGTTATAAGCAGCCATGATGACTTATTAGAAGAAAACTAATAAATGGTGTAAGGTGCATAAAAATAAGCATATCTTGAGTACAAGAAGGCAACACTGACTTCCGGTGATGTCATCAATGGAATGGCAGGCTAGTCGCGGAGCTCCTCTATTCTCCAGTATCTTTCCCTACCACACAGCATTTCAAACTTGAAAATATTTCTACTGATGACTTTTAAAGAGAGTGGTAGGGATCAGTGCTCAAAATCTCGATCTCAGCAGCCGCAAAAGAAAAGAGATGCTCAAGGATTGAGCCCTGCCAGCTCCATTACAAGCAGCCAAGAATCTCCTGCCAACATGGTGAGCCACGATATAGACACTGACGCAGAGAATGAAAAGCTGTCTCGCTCGCAGTTTGAAACTCTACAGACAGAAATAAAAACCTTTAGAACAGAAAATCAACAAAAGTTCAAAAGTTTAAATGCTAAACTTACTAAATTAGAAACAAGGATCCAAGAGGCGGAAGACAGAGTAGCAATGACTGAGGATGGCTTATCCCAATTCACACAAGCTGTGGACTTTTTTATAGATCACCAGGAGCAGCTCAGTTGGAAATGCCTTGACCTGGAGGCCCGTTCTTGATGACAGGACCTTAGAATTTATGATCTCCCAGAGGGGTCAGAGACAGGGAAGATGGCAGATTTCATCTCCGACCTCCGACGACATGTGCTGGACCTCCCAGTGACACTGAACTTTAAAACTGAGAGAGCACACAAAGCACTGGAGCCCAGGCATGCAGACCCCAGAGCCTGCCCTAGGTCAATTGTAGTCAAATTTTCTAGCTATCGGGATAAGGAGCAAATCCTCAAACAATCATGGCAACAAAAATCAGTGGACTACAATGGTACCTGCCTTTATTTTGACCAAGATTATCCCCCTGCTATACTCCAAAAGTGGCTTTCATACGCTCAGATTTTGAAAATGCTGTGTTCTCACAGGGTACGATTTCAAACTCCCTACCCATCTAAGCTCCAAGTATTTTGGGAGACAGGAACAGTTATATATTCTACCCCAGAAGAAGCTGTACATGATTTGGCTGAAAAGGGATGGGGAGTAGCCAAACCTGGCAATAGAAATGGAGACACAGGAAACCCATGGAGGATGCAGTGGCAACCAGCAAGGCAGCATAATTCCAGAAGTGTAGGGAAATTTGGTGCCATCCGCTCTGCAGGACGTCAAAGATCTATGGAAGAAACTCACCAGGAAACCATCTCAAGAGGGTTTCGCAGACAGCAGAGGAGCAACAGCCTGAGAGACTTTGCTCGTGGCGTAAGGACTTCGTATCTGAGTGGCAGGCAAATTCGTCAATTTGTCTTCCTTACTAGGTTGACCCTTTAGAGGCATTGATTGTCTACCAGGAAAGATCCCGGAGAGAATTTTCAGAGGGGGAAATAATCACTATCTGAGCTAACTCCCCTATTATCCATAGGATCTGAATGACTGGCTTGTGAGACTTCTCCCCTAGATGGGATAATTAACACGATGTGAACTTGGACAGATACAGCTATTCTGTTGATAGATTTAATGTGTTGCATTCCCATGAGAACTAGGTGACTTCACCTGATTTTGTTTGAGTAATTTTATTTAAAGAAAAACACAATAACCTAGTTCATGCTGTGAATCTAGAACAGAGCTTCACTGCAAATGTTAACAAACCCTTAAACTCACCACTAGGTGGAGCCCACTGACACCTTTTACAAGATGTTATTTTCTTACTCTCAGGGCTGTCTTAGGGAACCTTATGATTCAGGCATACTCCCCTCTGTTCTTTTCTTTCCGTTTCAGGGGAGGAAATTAGCCATTAAAAAGCTAGGATGATTTTAAAAGCAATGAAGGGGGAGCAGCTCAGAGCTGAGACAGGATTATAAAATGACAGACTGCATTTGGAAGAGGAGAGAAAGGGGAGAGATAAGGTGGGAAGAGTATACTATTCACCAGCAATATTCAGGGTGCCAAGGCACCTAGCTTCACCTGAGCTCTTTCCTTCTAGGTTACTTAAAAGGACAGAGGAAAGAACCTTATCAGAGCAAGGGAAAGGATTAAGACTTATTTTGGCTAGGCAGAATTACTGTGTGTTGTTATTTTTATTTTGTACTCACAGGGAGTGTTACTGTTTGTTGCTAACATTTTATTGCTTTATTTTTCTCTGATTCAAATTGTTGTTGCTGGGTATACCTTCTGCTGCATTATTACAAGGTGTGCATACAGGTGTGTGCTAACAGAGTACTGCTGTAACCTTCTGATTCAAATTGTCTTTTGCAAGGTAAATCTTCTGTTACTGCTTTATTTTTCTCTGTAACAAAGTGTTTCTTACAGGATATATCTTCTGTGAAATTATTACAGGTGGTGCTTTACAGGTTTTACAGTTTTATCTATCATTAGGATAAGCTTTCAGGGTTACTGCATTTGTTGCTGACTGATTGTTTCTGCTCTTACCGCCTTGTTTCTTTCATCCGTGGTTCTTCTTTTTCGGCAGGGGAAGGGCCCAGCCACCCACCCCCATCCCCAACCACCTCACAGTACACCCTTTGTAGGGTAGCACAGTCATGACATTTCCTGTAGCAAAGCAGGAAGGGGCAGATCAGTGGGGTATCCACACGGTGACCTCATTTACAGGGGCACTAGTAATTTAACTTGTTATAACAAGTTGTACAGAATCAAAGAAACAAAACACAAAATCAAACTTTTGCTTTCATTTTCTTCTTTCTAATTACTCTGACCAGGTTATAAACCCAGCAACTTATCTGGAATGGATATCATTAACTGCAGGTACTGCGGAGCACTTTTCAGAAGGGCAGTTTTACAAGATTTAGGACACTGTTCTACATGCTGGGTCATTGGAGATCTTAGGGCTCAGCTCCAGGCAGCATGGGCAGAGACTGCACACCTCAAATTTCATATTCAAGAGGAAATATATTATAAGAACCACCCACCATTTTCCGAACATCCAACAGAAGCACCTCGACCACAGAGGGTAGTTGGTCCAGGAGGTTGGCAGATGGTTAGGAGGGGCAAATCACGTGCCCCATCACTTGGTGCTCTCCAGCATATTACCTCCGCAAACCATATAAAAACTACAAACAGGTATCTGCCTCTATCTCCGAAATCAAACAGAGGGGCAGAGGACACTGCAGAGCAGGACACTGCAGCACAGGAGCTAGCACAACAAAACTCACCCAAAACAGGAACCAAAACAAAAAAAGCAAAAAGGAAATCAAAAAACTTCTAATCATGGGAGACTACATGATTCAGGGAGTTGATACCTGTCTCCAGCCAGGGGTAATGGATCAGATGTCTCCCAGGTACATCAGTGTGAAGAGACACTGACCACAAGCAGGAGAAAACATTGACGTCCTGGTACACATAGGGACTAATGATCTCGCCAGCTGGTCAGTTGTGGAGACCAATGAACACCTGACCAGACTGGGTGACAAACTATCATCCATTTCATCCAGCATCTCCTTCTCTGAGATCCTGCCAGTCTGGGGGCGAGATGGATGGAAGGTCAGAGAAGGGAGACAGGGAGCTAAACATGTGGCTGAAGGGCTGGTGCCAGGAAAAGGACACAAATTTGTAGGAACTGGCAACAGTTTTGGGAGAGAAAGTTCTTTAAATTTGATGGACTGCATCTGACTAAGGAGGGAGTCAGTGCATTGGGGCAGACGTTTGACGTCTTTGCAGAATATTTAAACTTGCAAATGGGGAGAGGGGTGTGGCACCCCATATGTCGAATGGGAAGAACACCCCTCCCCCCTCAGCCAGTGGTCAAACAGGAGTTCAACATGTTTGCAGTTCATTTGCATCACCAGGTAAGAAAAAAGGTCCAGCTCCCCATATGACACACAGGGGAAATGCCAGACCTCGCCCAACAACTAACACACCGAAATCTGGCCAATGGAAAATTATGTACACAAATGCTCACAGTTTGGGAAACAAGATCCCAGACCTGCAGGCAATAATGACAGAGGCTAAACTGGACATAGTAGCAATTAGTGAGATGTGGTTTACCAGTAACCACACTTGGGAGGCTTCAGCACCTGGCTATGTACTGTTCAGAAGAGACCAAGGTGCAAAAGGTGGGGTGGAGTGGCCCTGTGTGTCAATTAAAATATCAAAGCTACAGAAATTCAGAATACACATAAGGAGTCAGAAAAACTGTGGGTCACCCTGGAAACAGGAAGTGGGACAGCCATAAGAACTGGAGTTGTCTACAGGCCCCCAGACCAGGAGCAGGACATAGACACATTACTGTTAGAAGATATACAAAATGTAACAGCTAAAGGGGAGGTTCTGATAATGGGAGATTTCAACATGCCAGATACAGACTGGTCAATACCAGCAGGAACATGTGCCAGAACTAGACACATGGTGGATTCTCTGCAGGGGGAAGGCCTAAACAACTGGTACTACAACAACTCACAAAAGACAGGGCTATCCAAGATCTAGTACCAACTAACATGGAAAGGATCACAGATCTCCAGGTGGAAGGTCACCTGGGGGCCAGTGACCATCACATGGTATGGTTCTATTTGGCCACTACAACTAAATCATCCCATTCCAAGGCAAAAATATGGGACTTCAGAGGAGTTGACTTTAATAAGATGGCCAACAGAGTTAAGCTAGTCCTGGCAAAAAGAAATACAGGTGAGGGGGTACAGGCAAAGTGGGCAAGCATTAAGGATGCAGTACTTGAAGCAACATCCCAATGTGTTAGAGAGAAAAGGAAGTGCAAAAGAAGAAGGAAACCACTTTGGTTCTCAAAAACAGTAGCAGAAAAGGACAAAGCCAAAAGGCTGGCCTTCAGGAAATATAAGGGAACACCGCAGGATGAAGATAGGGAGGCATACCAAACTTCCCTAAGGGAAGCAGGGAAGGCAATAAGGCAGACAAAGGCCCAAACTGAGGAAACACTAGCACCGATGGTAAAAGAAGGTGGCAAGACTCTATAAATATATTAGTGAAAGGAGAAAGTCCAGAGGGGATATTGCTAAGATCACAGGAGATAAGGGGGCTTGTGAGGAGGAGGACCATGTAAAAGCTTGTATCCTAAATAGATACTTCTGCTCAGTATTTATTGAAGAGAAGGTACGGCAGGGCCCACAGCTTAGCACCATGAACACAGGGGGGAGGGAGGCGAGCACTAGTCCCTTCACAAAAGAAAGGGTCCTACAAGAGCTCGATAAGCTCAGGGTAGACAAGGCAATGGGACCTGATGGCATACATCCCAGGGTACTAAAGGAGCTAAGGGTGGAACTAGCAGAGCCATTATCAGAACTGTTTAGTCTCTGAGCACAGGAGAGGTCTCAGAAGATTGGAGAAGGGCTCATGTGATCCCGCTCCACAAGAGTGGTAGCAGGGAACTACAGACCAGTCAGTCTAACCTCAGTAATGGGCAAGATTATGGAGGCACTCCTTAAGGAAAGAATAGTGCAACACCTAGAATCCATAGGAGCACAGGATCCAAGACAGCATGGGTTTACAAAAGGAAGGTCCTGTAAATCTAATCTCATAGATTTCTTTGACTGGGTAACCAGAGTGGTGGACCAAGGGGGAGCAGTTGATATCGCCTACCTTGACTTCAGCAAAGCTTTTGATATTGTTCCACGTAGAAGATTGATTAATAAGCTGGGTAGGCCAGGGTACGTCGGAAGTTGGTCAACTGGGTGGCAAACTGGTTGACGGGCAGAAAAGAAAGAGTGGTGGTAAACGGTATACAGTCAGAAGAGATGCAAGTCACAAGTGGGGTACCTCAGGGATCAGTCCTGAGGCCAGTCCTCTTCAATATCTTCATCAGTGACATTGCAGATGGACTGGAGGGTAAGGTTTGTTTGTTTGCAGATGACACCAAGATCTGCAACAGAGTGGATGATCCAGATGGGGTGGGCAGAATGAGAAGAGATCTGGATAAGCTAGCAAAATGGTCAGAAGAGTGGCAACTGGGGTTTATTGAAAGAAGTGCAAGATCATGCACATAGGAAAGAGAAACCCTGAATCCACCTATAGATTGGGAGGGGAGTTGCTGGCAGTCACAAGGGAAGAAAGACACTTGGGCATCATCATCATCACCAATGACTTGAAATCATCCAAGCAGACCACTAAAGCAGTAGGTAAGGCTAGGGGGATGTTAGGGTATATTAGTAGGGGTATCACAAGTCGGAAGAGGGAGGTAATAATCCCTCTTTACAAGACACTGGTTAGGCCCCATCTGGAGTATTGCGTGCAGTACTGGAGGCCACACCTTCACAAGGACATTAACCAAATTGAGGCAGTCCAGAGAAGGGCAACCAAAATGGTGCAGGGACTTCATCAGAAAACATATGAGGGCAGATTAACGGCGCTCAATTTGTATACTCTACGACAAAGGAGGGAGAGAGGTGATATGATCGAAACATTCAAACACCTTAAGGGCATAAACAAGGTGAAAGGGTCTAACATGTTTCAATATAAGAAAAATAGCAGGACAAGAGGACACAGCATGAGCTTAGAATGAGGCCGATTAAGGGGTAATGTGAGGAAATTATTTTTCACAGAAAGGGTGATGGATGCTTGGAATGGCCTACCACAGGACATGGTGGATATGAATACAGTGCAGGGCTTCAAACAGGCATGGGATAGACATAAGGGAACAATACAGATGAGTATGAATAGATAGACCATTGACAGAGCAAAGGCCGATGGCACATTTATAAGGTAGAAAAATATATGGGCAGACTAGATGGGTCTTGCGGTCCTTATCTGCCATCAACTTCTATGTTTCTATGTTTGCCTTCCTATGCTTAATTCGGACTGCCTTGCTGTTCACTAAGGACCTGCCACTGCAGGTCCGAGGAGGCGGAGGAGTGTGTGACACCCATGTGCCTCCCAGCTGGGCCCCTCCAATTTTGGGGGGCCTTTCCCAGGCAAAAAAAGGGACCTTGTTTGGACCCTTGTCCCTTGAAAGTACAGTAATTAGATACTATAATTACAAGTTCATAACATTTTTTGTAAATAGATTTTCTCTGTTTGTTTGTTGCACATGTCAGACATGGTTAATGTGGTAAATAAGATTACGAGTTCTAAGGGTACAGAGGTAGCGAGAGAAATACCTAATGAGACTCAATTGCTGTTAGCTAGGTTCATCGAACAGGACAGAGCATGGTCCTCCTTGTTAGGACTAAGGTCTAAACTATTTAGGCTTTTTTAATGGTTCACACATCAGGAAGCACCAAGTTTTCCCGTCAGCGAAAATGCCGACCTCCCCCACAGCGACGGCATAATACCAACGCAGGTATTGTGCCATCTCTTGACTCCTTGTTTTCTGTGGGGGCACAGCCCCCCACACACCCTCTGTGAGGGGCAGCCCCCACACCCCTGGACTCTAAGATTCCAGGTCCAGGTCAGAGTTGGTCCCTGGAGGGTGTGGAACACTGGGGGAAGGCGAAACAAGTAAAATGGACCGTTACTGCGAATGTCACCGTAATGGTCCCTTTCCTTGTTTCACCGTCGGGGTGTCGACGAAAAGGAGTGACATGCAAACATCAAACGTGTGTTCTGTAAACGTCAACAGACTGAATAATCCCATCAAAAGATATAAAGTGATGTCCCTTATTAAAAAAACAACACCCAGGGGTGGTTTTTATGCAGGAAACACACCTGAGTATGAGGAACACCAGAAGTTAACCAAATTTAGTTACGATCAGGTGTTTTCTTTTGCATATAGAGGGGGCAAGCGTAGGGGCACAGCCATTTTGGTTTCCTGAGCCACACAATTCCAAGTGGATTCCAGTTATTCTGATCCAGAGGGCCTCCTGACCATAGTCATAAGAAGCCATTTAGAAGGTACACTGGTCACACTGGCAAGTCTGTATCTACCCCCAGGACCAGGACTGGAAGTGGTACGACTGCTATTTCAGAAAATTTCATCATACCATTCGGGTCTCTTACTGGTGGGGGGGGGGGTACCATAACCTTGTTTATAACTATAAAGATCCCACTAATCCTCATCCCCCGAAGAGGTCAGCAGCCCAAAAGGCTGCCACCACCTATATTAAATCAGCCAAATGGGTAGATACATGGAGAGATTCACACCTAACACAGAGGAAGTATTCCCACTCTTCGCGCACACACGGAACATACTCCAGGACTGACGCATGTCATATCTCTGCAGAACACACCTATAAGGTAAAGATATGTGAGATGACCCCCTTCACGCTATCGGACCATGATATGGTAAAAATAACTTAATTGGAGGGGAGAAAGGAAAATAACCTGCTGGAGATGTAATAACTTTTTGCTAAATCTCCCAGACTTTAAAAATCGGATCCGAGAACTCGTATCACAGATCGTTGGGGGAAATGGGGGGTGACCCCAGGAGTCATTTGAGATACCCTAAAAGCAGTACTCAGGGGAGAAATAATGAAATACGCAGCCCGTTACAAAAAAACACAAACTAAATTAATGGAGACATTACAAGCCCAATTGCGAGACCTGTAGGACCAGCATGCAGTGGGAGACAATTCTGTGTTCCCTTTGCTGAAAGCCACTAGACAGCATATCCAACACCTGCTGGACCAGAAGACCGAACAAGCCCTACAATATATTAAACAGAAATATCATGAGACAGGGCTGGGGGCTGCTAGGATTCTGGCCCATAGGCTGAGACAAAAGTGGGTACAATCTTCCATCACACAGATATACTCCCCTACCAGGGCAAGAGTATAAACAATCCAGGTAAGATTGAGAAGGAGTTCCAAGACTTCTGTATGAAACTTTACACTCCAGAGGCAGGATTCAATACCCAAGCCACTCAGGAATTCTTGGGTTGACTCCGTCTCCCCAGGTTGTCGGAGGCCCAGGCCACACAACTGGAAGCCCCAGTCTCTGCTTTGGAGGTTGAGGCAGCTATAAAGACCCTTAAGTCAGGTAAGAGTCCAGGCCCCGATGGGTACACCTGTGAATATTACAAGAACTTTAGATCCCTTCTGACTCCCCCCTTACTGGCAGCATGTAAGGGAGTCGCAGAGGGGGACCCTATGCCTGACTCCTGGAGGTTTGCAACTATTTCTAGTGTAACCCCCTTGTTCCCAGGGGTTACAAGAATCCCATTAGAATTTGAGGTAGGCAGGGAAGGCAGCTAGTGATTTTACAGTAAATGGATTTCACTGTGTCTCTCCCTTTGTTGTCAGTCTCAGCTGAGAGCTGGAGGGGTGATGTCATTAAGAACTCTCGCAGCAGCATAAGCTACTGCCAGCTGTTGTGAGAGAGGGAGATAGAATTCTATAGTTAGTTGGTGGCTGGAGTCTGCAGAGTGGAGTTGCAGATCCAGCAACAGTTCTGATATAGAGCTGCAGTGTTCCTGTTTGTTTTTTTTCTTTCTCACCCTAGTGGAGTTCAGAAATCTTCCCGCTCGTGTGAAGTGGTGGAAAAGGACTCCAAGGGATTTGCTGTGTTTCATCCCAGGAGGGATGGAGCAGGCTGCCAGGATGTTCGGGGCAGTCCCCTTGATCCTACCAGGATATTTGGTGAAGCTGCCTTGTGTACGTCTTCTGTGAGTACTTTTGTTTTGTGTGAAACTGCCCAGTTGGTAAGTGCATTTTAAGGGTGGATTCTCTGACAGAGGGACCCTGTCACCCTAAACAGTCTTGAAAGTTGGCTGTCCTCTGTGGAGTCCAGTATGTGACCATCCAAGTGAACATAACTTTTACCTTTGACACCCCTGTGGTGTCCTGTGGATGTTAAGTGTGAAATACATTTCTAGAGAGCATCTTCAATTTTGGTCCAGTGTGAGGTGTATTTACCAGGGTGATGGCTGAGTATGAACTTGGAAACAAAAGGTGGGAGACCCCCGATCTGGAGTGACCAGTTTAGCACCCCGGGTTCTGAAGGGCACCTTTGTTCTTTTCTGTCAGCGCATGTGGCCAATGCCTGAAGAAAGGTTTACCCCAGTGAGTGAGTTTTCTCCACTTTACCCCTTGTATGTGGGTTCTGTGAGTGTGGAGCCTGTAGGGCTCTTTTGTGGTCTGTGTGCCACACCTTATCCTATGCCATATGGGAAGTGACCAAGTACTGGCCATGTGTGCCATTTGCAGGAGAAAGTGTGTGTTCTACAGGTGGCTAGTCCACAAGTCCTACAGTCTTCCTATGCAATATGGGAATTTGGTGCTGTGTACCTCAGATGTCTGCATTTACAGTGTGTGTAACCCTTGGAGGTCCATCTTTGCTTTGTGTTGTTCCTACTGGGTTACGGAATAAAGCCACACACTAGAATCTCAACCTGGTTTGGACATTTATGTTACTGCTTCCTGTGTGTGAAATTACTTGGGTACCCCTGTCCAGAGGTGCAAACCTAGCATAGCCATGAGCAAACATTTTCTCCACAGGACCTGGGTTCTGGCCATGGTATTGTTCCCACCAGATGTGTGCCAGGTAGTAGCCACACTTGGTTTGTGTTTTTTTTTTAAAGTCTACTTTATCTGGCATATCCCACCTTGTCTAATGGTGGCAAATGAATGTAACTCCCACCCCTCTCTATTCCCCATGACTATCGGAGGTGTGCCTACTGGCTAAATAAGGGGCCGTTGGGGGGTTACACCAGCATCCCTAAACAGGGAAAGGACCCCACCCAGTGCTCATCTTACTGCCCCATCTCAATAGTGAACATCAATTATAAACTTTCACCAAGATACTGGCGTCTCACTTACAGGACATCCTACCACACATAATCAATGTAGACCAGTGTGGTTTTGTGCCTTCAAGACAGACACAGGATAACATTAAATGGTTCCTTCATCTGTTGCACCACGCTGCTCGGTCAGAGGCCCCATTCCTGTTAATGAGTCTGGATGCAGAGAAGGCCTTCAGCCAAGTGGCGTGACCTTTTTTGATGGAGGCACTGGGCTTCCCAGAAGAATTTAGGGGGATCATTGGGAGACTTTATGATGGTCCCATGGTATATATCAAAATTAATGGCTCAATTTTAGACCTGATTGCCCTGCCGAGGGAGACCAGACAGGGATGCCCCCTCTCACCCCTCCTTTTTGTAATTTATTTGGAACCTCTGGCACAGGCCTTAAGACAAAGAGGAGGCAGTTAAGGATATACAGATGGGAGATTGACACCAACTTGCACTCTGTGCAGATGACCTATTGGTGTATCTGTCAAAGCTAGAGCAATCTATATCCCCACTGTGGCACCTACTGGAAACATTTGGGGCTTTATTAGGCTATAAAGAACTTGGGAAAGCCAGATGTGTGTTGTGTAAATTATATCCCCTCTACAGAAATTCAAAGATGGTTTCCATCTAGATGGAACCTTCCCAGTCTAAAATATTTAGAAGTCCATCTAACAGATGACCCAGATTTGCTATATAAGTATAATTATAGACCCTTAATAAAGGCTATGCAAGCAGACATGGAAAGATGGTGGACCATCCCTCTCCCTCTTCCTCTCATACAAAGGGTAGAAGCGATATGGATGAACCTTCTACCAAAAGTCCTATATTTAGGACAGACCCTTCCGATTACCCCCCAAAACAGTTTTTCACTGAGTTAAATAAAAACATTTCATGATACATATGGAACTATAAATCTCCTCGGGTAAGATATGCAACCCTGCAGTTGCCCAAGGATATGGGAGGATTGGCTCTCCCGGACCTTGAGGGGTATTATAAGGCAGCCCAGTTTAGAAAATTTTCCTATGGCTTCATAAGACATACTATGCTAAATGAGGGAATTGGAGATTAGGGGCAAAAGACCTCACAAATCTGTGACAGATCCTCCTGACCTCCCCAGGTCTCGCATTAGGGGATATTACAACCAACCCGTATACAGTTAACACGTTAAAATGTTGGAGGGCTTTATTTAGCTCTTCACAATTCACTCCCCTCAAACCACTGTTCATTTCCCTTTCTAGGTGCTCTCAGTTTCTCCATGCCACATTAGATGCAGGGTTTAGAAGATGGGAAAGACATGGCATAATCACATTAGCACACATCTTGAAGGATGGGGTGCCCCACACATTTATTGAGTTATGTGACATATTTGGGTTACGTTCCCAAGATCAGTTTCGCTACTTACAAGTTCTTGATTTTGCCAGGCAGTTTCCTAGAGAGGTGCTAGAACACGGTTCCCGGAGAGGAATGTATGAGATTATCCAACAGGCATTGGAAGGGAGAGCCCCTCTTGCACACATGATTTCATGTACATATAAGGCTCTGATGGCTCTTCAAGATACCTCTATATCTTATGTCAAACAAAAATGGGAGAAAGATCTGGGAATTATTTTGTCAGAACAACACTGGAAAGTCTATCTAAAATTCCTTTACTCCTACACAGCTTCATACAGATGGAAAAAATTTAACTGGAAACTAGTCATTAGATATTTTAAGACCCCAGCCATACTGGTCAAGTACTTGCTGGCCATGGGGGTGCCTGCTGAAGGGGATGTGGAAGCTCCGCAGCTACACATGGTCATGTATTTTGGAGCTGTGCTGCGCTGGTCCCTTTAGCCAACAAGCTGCAGGCAGCTATAGGGGAAATATTTGTTACACAGTGTCCACTAACAGTAGAGGTTTTTCTCTACGCTCAATTCCCTCCGGTTTTCCATGACCCAACAACTGGTAAGCTCTTGGGCACTTGTCTCTTGATTGCCAAAAAGGCTATTAACCGTAGATGGCTTTCTGCAGTCATTCCAACCATAGAAGAGTGGAGAGACCTCATGATTGACATATATCATATGGAAAGTTTAACGGTCCTGCCACACCATGCAAAAGATAAGTTTGAATTGCAATGGCGCAGATGGGTCCTCTACATAATGCAGCACAGAGGAGATTGTGTACCATAAGGGAAAAACAAGAGTGGGAGAAGACCACAGGGTCTTTTACCATGCCCTCCCCTTATTAATAATAAGGTGATCCAAGTCTAGGTGTTAATTATATGAAGTTTGGTATGATTAATTCATTAGATAGAACCGTCTGTATTCAACAGATGAGACTGAGGCTCCTAACAAATCACAGACTGCTTTTGATACTTACATAGTAAATTTGAGTTTGATTTCTAAACATAAAACAGTCCCTAGTAATTAATTTCCTCTTTTTTATCATTGTTACCACATCAATTAACTGAAATAAGTGTTGATCTGTATGTGTTGTATATGTTATATGTCCTGTGTATGTAATTGTACTGGTATTTGTCGTTATGTTATGTAGAATGGAAAAAAATCTTCATAAAATAAGTTTTGTAAAAAAAAAAAAAAAAAGAAGGCAACCCTAGAATCCCATCTCCAGTGGCACCCACCCACAACTCCCCCCTCCCCCGGAGAATAAACAGAAGTACATTCACAGTATCTTTAGGGAGAACAAGAAAAAAATTAATCAAAAAGACAACAAAACCCACCCTTCTCCTCCAAACAATAACCCCCAGCCTCCACCCTCCAACCCCCGTCCCCTGATATAAGACAAAACTAACCATGAGAACCAAAACCAATTTGGTATTGGGGGGGGAAAGAAACCCCCCCAACTCATCGGTTCATGCAGACCTCCTCATTAGCAACATGAACCACCCCAACCACCTCCCCATTAAATAAACTTGAAGGACTCTCAATTCAGAAAATAGTAATGCCTCAGTTTAAACAATAACTGTCAGACACTTCCCAGAACTATATAATAAAAACACTAATTTGTACAGAAACAGGATTACCACCCCCCCAAAAAAAAATTAAAAGGAATAAGTGTCCCAAAAAAAAAACAATTCAATGATGACCAGGTTTCAAGCTAGTAGAGGGGTCTGCAGTTCCAAATTTAGAGTCACCATTGACCAAATTCAGAATAAAGATATTGGCAGTGCTAGGAAAGAGAACCAATCCGAATCAAATCAAAAACAAGTTCAAGGTAAGAGGGAAAATCCAAGCAAATTAGTATTCTCTTGGATGTAAATCCGAGCCATTGGTCCATAGTCCAAAGAGGTAAACCAGCAAGGAAACGATCCAGATATAATAGAACGAGCTGGGCCAAAGGAAAACAAACAAGTAACACTCCATGTGATGATCAGGACTCGGTGATGCGTCGAGCAGAGGATACCAGGATGCAGGGATACGAGGCAATGACCAGACACACAGATTGTTCTTCAAGTAGGACTCTCCAAAAACCCAGGTTTTGCATATAAAACCCTTGGAAGAATGGGGGTGGGGGGGAAGGAACACCAACAAAAGGAGGTTGCCCCAGGTACTATTAGCAAGTAAATCAGGAAAGTAATGAGGGGTCCGGATCCATCAAGGGTGCGAGGTCAATAATACTACATTCTGTCAGAACAGTGTAGTATACCAAGTCCCACAGAGTACTTCTGAAAAAGATGGAATCAATAAAGATTTTTGTTGTTAAGCAAAAAAGATCATCAACCAGGGGACTCCTTTAAAGCAACAAGGCAGAAATTCATCTGGATATTGAACAAGGCAGGCATGAGTCACTTCAGTTCTGTAGTTGCTTGCTCCACCAATTCAAACAAGTGCCATGAGTCTTTAAACTAGACCTGAAGCTTTGCTGGATAGAGCATTGAGAATTGAATTGTGGCTGCCAGCAATTTAATACACATGGGGTGGAAGACGGCTCTCTTTTGTCGAGTTGCTGCAGGTAGGTCTTGCAACACGCTAATCCGGCATCCTTCCCATGTAATTTCCTTAATCTCTCGGGTTTTTTGTAGGATATGCTGATTATCCAGATAATTAAGCAGTTTTTAAATAAATGGCCTGGGGGAGAGCCGGAAGGGGGATGGGGCTGCAAAGATCGATCTGCGTGCTCCATAATATAGTAGGCATTATTCGGGGAAGGCCTGGCGATGTGATCTAGGAGCTTCTGTGCAAATTTTATAGGAGTAGCAGCCTCCGCGTCCTCCGGCAGACCAAAAATGACCAGATTATTTTTCCTGCTCTGTCCTTCAAGATCTTCAAGTTTAGTTTCAACCTTGGTTAGTTTTTGGTGGAGCAGGATTACTTTGGGGTTGGTGTGGTCTCTCCAGCCCTCTAAAGATGAAGCTCATGCTTCAAGATCGCTGACTCTCCTCGTGGTAGCAGTTAGCTCTGACCGTAATGATTTAAGGTCTTCCAAGAGCTTCTTTTGTGCAATCCTTTAGTGATTATGTTTCCAACAGAAATTTATCTTCAGAGAGCGGAGAAGTGGGTGGTATGGCAGTAGAGGAGCACCCGGAAGAAGTGCTTTGGGCCTTGGACTTCTTGGAGCTCTTTTCTGGGGTCTGTTAACACGCGGTCCCTGCACCCTAATTGATACCCCAGAGGTACACAGCAAACAGCCAGCATTTATGTATAAGTTATACTAACATTTAGGGCTAAGGACATCTACCGTATAAGAGAAGATACATGTATATTTCTTGTTAACAAGATGTTAGGACACCTGTGTCCTTGTAGTGTTATGATACATGAGTCGGCATTGCCATCGTCTGATGGTTTGTATTATTACACAGCTATGTACACAAACTGTACTTTCTTTGTTTTCACGAAGTGATGACTATAACAAAATTGTATAATGTTATCTAGGACTGTGGAGCCACCTCTAATTTAGCCAATAGGTCTCATTTCTGTAACTAGAAATGTTTCTATATTAGGTGTATAAAGCAAGACATTACGTCTTCTACCTCAGAGACCCCTGAGATTTCTACACTCCTCGAGGTATAGGGAACGCATAGCATTGGCTCCCAGTTCCTAATGGTAAGAACTGCTTATGGCGACTGTGATTTTCCTTTTGGTAGTAATAAACAAGATTTATTACTCTTATGCAACTTGTTTGTGATTTATTGCATTCCCATTATTGCCAAGAACCTAAGAGTGAGGGTTTAGACCTCCTGGCAGGTCGGAGGCAGCGTGTGATCTGGCGGGGCCTGACGCATCTCGGAATCCATCCTGATGGCCCAACTTAAAACAAATCCAGCTGGAGTGTGGCCCAGCTAAGTCTAGAAGTGCTCAACTATAGCCCTCCAAGAAATAAAGTCGGTTAATGACCCGAAAACTAGTAAAATCTGGGCAGAATAGGCGGGAGCGGTGGAGGAGTGCAGCCACTAGCTCAGAGGCATCAGGTGACTCCGTACTTCAATATTTTGACAGCAAATTTTCAGCATAGCCGTGTTATGACCCCACCTCATGACCCAGTTGGTTATGTTACATGTACTCCTTCTGTTTTTTCTTGCTTCTCAGAGATGTCAGTTTTTTATATTTATGTAAACATGTTGATGTGCAGTGTTAACTGCATTGTTGAGTTCATTGTTACCCACGAGTACATATCCTGTAACTGTTCTGAGGAAACTCTGTTGCTGTAATGTCCCTCAAGACTCTCTGGAAAATAGGCATTTCACCGAAATGAGGCTAGGGAGGGAGGCAAGCAGGCAGGTAGGTAGGTACATCCTAGGGAAAATATTTTCTTCAAGCATGTTTTTCTCTTCTGCCGGAGCTATTTCTCCCCATCTTCATGTCATGTTTTTTTTTTCTTTTTCCTAGTGACCTCCTAATCCATCTTTTTCTTGTTTTGTTTTTTTTTGTTTTTTTTATGAAGTTTGAAATTCTGTTCTAAACACAGCACCAGATTTGGTGAGGGGATGGAGTGAGTCTGACACTGTGTGTGAAGACATGATGTCAGTACTCCCAGTCCACCAGAAAGGCTTGATATATAGCTGGGCAGGACTATGTCAGGGGTGGAGAGAGGGTCTCATAGAGGCCAGTCAGCACAACTAGGTAGATGATGCTGCCCCTGCCCCCCACATCCAGTGAGGGTAGACCAGGCATGAGCATCCCCACATGGTGTCTTCTCCCCATCAATGGATTTATGGTTTGTGTCATCAGCTGAGCGGTCTGGCTTGGCCCTTCCCTGGGGATGAGCTGGGAGTGCAAGGATGGTGAGTTGCTGAATAGGCTGTTAGTTAACTCCTCAAATGGACGAAGCTTGGGTCTGAATGAAGGAGATTCCGGTCCAGAAAAAGTAGGAACATAGAAAAGAAATTTAGAAAAAGAGAGACTGAGATGAGCTAAATAGTACCCCAAGATAGTAATGTAATTTTCAGCACTTCTGAGGCATTAGTTTGGAATAGCTCTTTAAAATCTGCTCCCCTTTGGATGTATGCTCTGTTTTGTTTAAATTTTCCTTCCTCTAGCATGCCGGTACAGATGCAGATGGAAAAGATAAGATTCTCCATTGGTAACCCTTTGTGAGTTCTTGGATAGCATTCTTAACTGCTGTCAAGGGGTGGCACAAAGGGCTTCTGCTGTGACCGCACTGTTGCTCAACTACTTGCTAGTGCCATGCTCAAAGGATTAAAAGAAAACTTGCTTAGAATGCAGAATACCTTCCCTTTATTAAGCACTAAAAATCATTTGCATTTCTCAGCTGGACTTTCTGAAATTACACTGGGTTGCAGTTTAAATCCGTGTTATGTTCCTTAGCAAAAGCTGTCATGTTGACATGCGAACTACAACACAGACCACATTATTTTGTTTTTGCTGTGTCAAACTCAAGGGTCTTGTGATGGAATGTACGTCTACCACACCACACTCTTAACCTGTCAACCCCATCAAAATTATGCAGCGCAGGTTTTGGCAAGGGCCAGGAGGGGATGTGAACCACATAGTTTCTGTTTTAAAATTGGCCCTGCGTGATCAGGTTACTGGCTGTCGCTCAGGGAGATGGGAAATGTTAGCAAGCAACAGCTATGCCTAATAAAGGGAAGCCAGGCAGATCAGTGAAAGAGGAAGGCTGGAGAACTAACTGCTGGCCGGATCAGACAAAAGAAGAGGCTCTGTACCTGGATTTGGGGTTTGATTTTTTTTTTTTCATTTTCTTTCACAGTATGCTGAATGTAGATATTTTTCTTTCACTTTTTTCAGAAGTAAAAAGCATTTTTATTAATTTTTGTGTCTGGATGTTTTTCCGTCTGAGTAAGCCACAAATACTACCAGCACGCTACCTTGTCGCACGCCCTAGTCAAAGCCGCAATTGATGGTGCTGTGCGGTCACTGCAACTGCTTAACGTCCCCTGCGGTGGCATTCTAACCCATCAAGCTATGCACAACAGGTATCAGAATCCCTTCTTGGGTGATCAGATGAAGTCTTTGTGACCAGTCAGAAAAGAGGTATGGGCAGCCATGCAGCTGGACTGTGAGGACATGCAAAAAGGAACGTAGACTTTCACCAGCTGAGTTGCAGGCTCCTGTGCCTCTCCCATGTTAGGGTAGTGAAGGGCCCAGTGATGCGACAAGACACAGTAGGCCAGAACACCAAACTTGGACGGACCAGAATGGGGGGGGGGACCAACCATGTCAAAAGGGGCACAACCACGCTGATACCAGGGAGATGAAACCACTGGGCTGCCAGGAAAGCAGCTTCTTAAGTTACCAGGTGCTAGGTAGTCTGCTGGACCAGCTCGCAACAGACCATCAGGCCAGTGGGCATTTCCAGATAGGGTGCCCGTACACAGATCAGTTTGAGCCCAGATCACAGTACGACATAGTGCCTGGCACAGCACCATGCTGCATGCCCAGTCAAGTCTATTGGGGGCACAAACCTGGTTTGCAGCAACAGCTGGATTAGACATTGTCATTGCATCTCTGTTGCTAGGGTAACTCTCTGTCTCCCACCCCAGTACACTGCTTTGCCCACTGTTGTGTATGGCACTAGCAAGTAGCTGAGCAACAGTGCGGTCACAGTTGAAGCCCTTTGTGCCACCCCCCGACAGCAGCTGAGAATGATATCCAATGACTCAACGGCTACCAACTAGGAATCTTATCTTTTCCATCTGCATCTGTATCATCATTCTTGAGGAATGACAATTTAAACAAAACAGAGGCATACATCTAAAAGGGAAGCAGATTTTAAAGATATGCTACTCCAAACCAATGTCATAGAAGTGCTGTAGCAAAGTCTGTCTAATTTCTGTGAGTACTACAGGTAGTATAGCCTAGAGGTTAGAGTAATGAGCTATGAACAAACTTGGTACATCCAGCAGACCAGACCTGGGTTTGATTCTCCCAACCTCCACTCGCATACTGTGTGATTCTGAGCAAATCACTTAACCGCCCAGTGCTTCCAGGTCACCCCTCAAAACAGGCACTTGTGCCTAGTGGGCCTTACCTGGTTGCCAAAGACTTAAAAATTAAAAAACATGCTATATCACACGAGTGACTTTGTGTGCATGGTAAATATATTATTATTGTTTATTATTTAGCAAGTTGTTATTGGACAGTATGCGTGGGTTTGAAGTCACAGTCCCTGTGCTGCCCTCCCCCTTTCCTCCAAGCAGCTGCTGGTATCTAGTGGTCCTCCCATCCGCCCATACCCCATGGCACACTTCCTAGTGTATATTGATCCCACCTCCCAGCCAACTCCATGGCACACTTCCCTAGTGTCCAGAGGTCCCCCTTCCCAAACCATTAACTGGAAAGGCTACAAGCACTTCCTTCTGAGTTAGCTGGCAGTAACTTCAGAAGGTTGCAGCAGCCTTCAAACCAATGGTGTGAGGCCCACAGCATGATGTGAACAGTCCTGTAGGTCATTTACTCTGCGTTCCTGACTCTCTTTCGATGCACCCATAAAGCAGTTTGTTGGCCCATGGAAACGTTTTGCACCCCATTTTGTAGAGAGTGCACTAACTCAGAGTGGTCTTTCACCATCTGCAACTTTGCATCGGAGATAGGTACTAAGTTACTGCTCTTTAATTACATGGCAACACTTCTTAGAATGTTTCACTCAAATTATCCAGGGATGAATTTAAAATCTTAGGAAAAGGAAACTCGTCTGTAAATGGCAGTTAATATAGACTGCAGCACCTTATGCAGAAATTATGCAACAAAATCGAGTGGGCCCTTAGATTTCCATGGCACCTGTAACAAAACCACTCCATATGCCTAACAGTTCATTGCACTAACGCAATTGTTAATCTCAAAAATTATCAAGCATTAAACATATATTTTATTGTTTCAAATGTAAAACACTGCTATACAGAATCATGAGAGACATCAAAATAAGAGAGAACTGCAATTTTTCCAGTATGGATACAAAAGATGATCTGTAGTCTGTCTACAGGTACACGACCTGGGGAAAGTTGCACATTCTACAAGAGGGTTATTGTCAGTAAGTGGTAAGCTCCACAATGACCTTGGGAAGAAGTAAGCATATCAACAGCAGGTGCAGTGATGCAAATCTAATAGTTACTGTTGCCCAAAATTCAAATTAGTAATTTATGATTGTCCCAGGAAATTGCTTCCAGAGAATCTACTTTGTTTAAACCAAAAGCAGTACATGAGAAGTAACATAACCTCAAGAAGAGTGAAAAATTGGGCAGTGCCTATAATTTAGTTTGTGTCTTTCTTGTGCTTCAGACTTGGAATAACTTTATCAGTCTTCACCACATCTTCAGTGAACATCACCTGAATCACCGTTTTGAACAATACAGCACTGCGTCTGTGTACATTTTTCAGGATTAAGTTTTAAAGAGCTACTGACATAATAATTAGGTACAATTCTGCTTGCATTCCATTTATATATTTCTCCTCCCCATAATCTATTACTAAAGAAATGCGAATGAATATATGATCGCTGTCCCTGAGTCCATTTTGAGTTCATCTGCCTCTGTAGCTTACTCCCTACATCAAGTCACAATCCTCTGCTATGACATCACAGTCTGTTGCCATGGGAGTAACTGTGAGGTCACAAGCAGTGCTCTATGACTTCAGGTAGGGAGAAAGCAGCAGGAATAGATGAACTCTTCTGGAGCAAATACCCTGTTTTCATGCAAATTACCTAACTACTAATAATGGAGAGGAGAAATACATAACTAATAGGAAATACAAACTTGATAGTGCCTAAATATTATGTTTGGTTAAAGTTCTCCTGAACTTGTTACCAGCTCTTTAAGATTCTGCTCCAACAAAGAGACTTCAGCAATATCCTACGGCTTTGAGAAACGTGATACCTGCCGTTTTATGACCTGTACATTCTCCAAAGGATTAAACTGTTCTCTTCTTGTCTCCAAAATTGCTGAGAATCATTCCACTAACCTGATTCCAGCTTGTTTACATCTTGTATCCTGTTTCCTCCTGGCTGCATTCAGTGTCAAGCTTCACATCTCCATCCTTTCTCATCTGACACTAATTAAAGGAAAATTACTCCCTCATGTCTTGTAAATGTTGTTTCCATGTCAACAGAAAACTCTTTCCATGTAGCTGAGGGGAGATATACATGTTTGCTTCAGTTTGCTTTCACTGTTCATGCTAGTCCTCTGTAACAATTCTGGGGGTTTCCAATTTACGTTTGTTGAAATCTCACTGCCCCTGGGACCTGCATTAGCATATGAGAACATGATGTTACATCACCCATGTAAACCATGTTTCTCTATGCTGAAAGTACAAATATCGTAAAATAAATCTCTGGAAACACACAAATTGAAAGCAACTTGAAGGGAAACCCCCTGTATTACAACTCAGACAGATTGCTAAGTGAAGTTAAATGTAGTATTTCGCACCTTGCTGCAACTTCTTATGTTCAACTCTAATTACGTAGAGTCTACAGGGTACTTACACATCATGTTCTCATATGTTAATGCAGCTCTCAGGGACAATGAGATTTCAATGACCAGGGAGTGCAGAAGCCCAGGATAGTTACAGGGACTAGTATGAACAGTGAAAATAAACGAAAGCAATCCCATATATCCCTAACAGTTACAGGAAAAGAGTTACCTGTTGACATGGAAACAAATTAAATTTACAAGATATGAGGGTGTAGTTTTCCTTTAAGTTGGTGCTGTGTTATGGAACCATGGTGACTGATTCAGACTGGCTCAGGAGTACAAAGATTTACAGCTGAGGGTGTACATCTGGTTGTGTATAATTTGGTGTGTGTACTCAGTCTGGTTTTGCAGGACCCTCAACTTTAATCTAAAAGACTGGTCTGTAGATTCCTCATTTGCCATTTGGCCAGTGTCAACTCACCTGCTTATCTTTTAAGTCTTAAATCTGTGTCGCACCTGGACTCATGATCTGCTTCAGAACTCGAACTTGAGTGTTTTACCGGTTAGATTCGGACCTGCAGGACACATACCAGGACCAGTGTTTGCAAGCTCTCCACTGCCTACCTTTAAGTCTCTACAAGCTTTCCCCTACATAACTCAGTCACTCTGAATTAGGGATCACCACACAGCCATCTCTGATCTGTAAGCCTCTTCTACCCCTACACTGCTGTTAACTGCCCTCCACCAAAATTTACCTCATTCACTAACTGCATCACCTCACCCATTGTATTTTCAAAATAGTAACTCATTTTTTAGGCTTCATATTTGTTGGTACTTTAGAAACAGAGAATTTGACGGCAGATAAGGACCACTTGGCCCACCTAGT
Organism: Neoceratodus forsteri; assembly: GCA_016271365.2. NCBI lineage: Eukaryota > Metazoa > Chordata > Ceratodontiformes > Ceratodontidae > Neoceratodus > Neoceratodus forsteri. The sequence continues at coordinate 134,971,610 of JADMNL010000034.1, forward strand.
CTGCCCATTTTCCTACCTAACAGATAAGCTGCAGATCCTAGTTGACCAACAGCTTACTTCCTCCTACCCCCACTAGGACTGCCTTATGTCTGTCCCATGCATTCTTGAATTTCCCCACTGTTCTTGACTCCACGACCTCCTCAGGGAGGCTGTTCCATGTATCCACAACCCTCTCCATGATTAAATATTTCCTCACATTACCTCTGAGCTGTCCCCCCTCTATCTTCAAATTGTGCCCCCTTGTTCTTGCACATCTTTTTTTCTGAAAAATGCTACCCTCTTGGACTTTGTCGATTCCCTTGAGGTACTTGAAAGTTTCTATCATGTCCCCTCTCTCCCTTCTTTCCTCAAGGGTATACATATTAAGCTCCTTCAGTCTTTCTTCGTATGTCTTCTGGTGCAGACCCAACAGCATTTTGGTTGCCCTCCTCTGGACAGCCTCCACTCTGTCTATGTCTTTGCAGAGATGGGGTCTCCAGAACTGCACACAGTACTCCAGATGGGGTCTCACCAACTGTCTGTAGAGAGGGATAACAACTTACTGTTTTCAACTATTGATGCCTCTCCCTATGCATCCCAGTATCCCCCCAGCCTTCCTTACTGTCTTTTCACATTGCTTGCCCACCTTCAGGTCATCTGATATAATTACTCCCAGGTCCCTTTCCATTTTTACTGTTGTCAGTATCTCACCCCCCATTGTGTACTCTTCCCTTGGGTTTTTGTTTCCCAGGTGCATTACCTTGCACATCTTGGCATTGAATCTGAGCTGCCATACATTTGACCATTCCTCCAACCTTGCCAAGTCCCTTCTCATCCTTTCCATTCCATCTTGTGTATCAACCCTGTTGCAGATCTTTGTGTCATCTGCAAAGAGACATACTTTTCCTTGCAGTTCCTCTGCAATGTCACTTATAAAGACATTAAAAAGGACCGGTCCCAGTACTGAACCCTGTGGTACCCTGCTAGTAACCCTCCTTTCTTCACTGTGGACTCCGTTTACTACTACCCTTTGTGTCCGGTTGTCTAACCAATTTTTTATCCAGGCTACTACCTTGGGACCCACTCCAAGGTTGGCTTTTTTTTTTTCTTTGCTGTCTTCTTGCAAAATCCTATCTGAGTATACTCACGTTTTACATTTTCTACCTAGCAACTTTACACTGTTTTAGGTTTTATACTAGTCAGTGCTTTAGTTTCATTTTTTGCCTTTTTTCTCTAACTCCTGCAATATTCCATCTGGGTGTATTCGCTTTTTGCACTTTCTACCTAGCACCTGCTCATTGTTTCAGGTTTTACAAATGTTAGTGCTCAGAACATTCTACTTATATTTTTTCCCCATTTTCTGCTTAGTCAGTAACCTGTTGTTTACTTCTGTGTTTCAGCCTGATTACCTGTAGTTATCTTGGATTCTAGTTATAGCCTAAGCCTTTTACAAGGTGAATGCCTTTTTATATTTCACCAAACATCATTTATGTCATTGTATACAGTACCTGATGGCTATTGCATGTCACCTGTTGAGCACAGCATACCCTACCACCTCTCCTCCCCTCCCCTCCTCCCCCTCCACCTCTGTCCTACTTCCACTCATTCCTTTCCCTCACCTCTCTATCCTCCTCTCCTCCAATCCACCCTGGTTGTCTCCCTTCCCCTCACTTAACCTGGAGTTTCTTCTCTGTGTGCTTCTTGCCTTCCCTGCCCCCCCCACTCTAAGAGGCAAAAATCCTATTCTGTCTTTAGCTCCTGTTCCTACACCTTCTCCCGTCTGACAATGTGCAGTCCAATCCTGGACCCTCTCCTCCCTCCTTCTCCACCTCCTCAACTACTAAAGGCCTGAGTGTGTTTCACCTCAATGCTTGGCGCTTCTAATAAAGCTTAAACTCCTACCACTCTGGATTTCACAGCATTCTCCAAGTCCTGGCTCTCCTCCAAGATCCCAAACTCCAGCCTGTTCCTTCCTATCATCTTTTTAGGCAGGATGGGAAAACATGGCGGCAGTGTTGCTATCTATGCCCATCAGAGCCTCTCTTGTGCCACAGCTTTTAGTAAGGTTGCATCTTCCTACATGAATTCCTCATGGTAAGGCTGTCTTTCCCCTCCTTTGTGCTCATCTTCATTGAGGTCTTGCCTCATCTAGAATATCCCCCTCCTCCAAAGTTGATACCTTTTCTACCATCACTTTTCAGTCCTCCACTGGTGAACTCATCCTGCTAGGGGACTCTATTTCAAGTTGGCTCTCCCCAGCCTTCAGGCCAACTATCTACAAGGTTGATTCCCTAAATCTCATGCAGATTATCACTGAACCCATGAGGCTCAACCCCCACTCTCATTATCTCTCCCTCCTAGACTGGGTTCTCTCCTCCCACCCCCAATGTATTGTAGCAATAGGAATCTTGCTGGACGAAGGTTAGCCTTGAAATACTGCAGTCTTGCAGCCTTGACTCAGTGTGCCTTTCCAAGTCACTAATTTGCATATAAATACCTACTGTAGAAACAAGCCACGACACCGCATGCCTTCCCCAGGCATTAATTCACATATAAATACATACCTATAAACATGCTTTGGCTCAATGGGGACTTCCTGGTCACAAATTTGTGCCAAAGTAAAGAAATTCACCTGCAATTCTTTCACACAAAACAGCCAAAACTTAAAATTTAAATACTGTACATTCTCAGACTTGACTGGGCCTCCCCTGGAACAATTTGGGGCCTCCGTTGGAAGGCTTGCCTCACCATTTGAGGACCACTGCTCTATCTTCATGTTGCTAGAAGCACTGTGCCTCATTCATCTCAAAATTCTGGTTTGGGTCCCTTCTCTCTTACCCCTCGTCACTGCTCTCCACCATTCCCTCCATTTCCTGCTCCCTCCACTCCAGGGATTCTCGCACTTTCACCATTCCTCATCCCCGCTCCTCTGCTGGGCAATCAGCCTTCTCCTATTTTCTTCCTTTACTCTGATGTAGTTTTATTTATTGTGTTATACAACCACCTTGATTTTAAGAAAGGCGCTTTTTATAAATAAAATTGATTGATTGAAACCTACTCTCATCCTCCCTCCATTTCACAACCTCCCCAGTTTCCTTCATGCATCAGTTGAAACTCCTTCTTTCTCCCATTCCTGTTCTCTCCCTACCTGAATGCCCCCTTACATTTGCCTCCTACCTTGTTGTAGGTGTACCTGAATTGCCCTATTTTTGTTGCTTGCTCTTACTGTCTTTCTGTTTTAATCATGCACTTTATTCCACTTTACTGTAACTGCGAACTGTATCAATGCTATGCAATTTGCAGTTAACTGTGTACAGTGTCTATGCTATGTATTTGTTCCCCTGTTCCTTTCCCCCAGGTCGCACCTGGAAATGAGCCTTGGCTCAGTGCGCCTTTCCCGGTCACCAATTTTCAAATAAAATTAAATAAAATTTAATGTCTTTGCTACAGTATTGGGCTAAGTTATGCCTCAAGGTGGCAGCAGAGAGCTAGAAAGTTTCAGTTCAGAGACCAGCGAGGTATGGATTCTAGGGCAGTGGTTCTCAAATGGGCGAGGCCAGCCTCCCAAGGGAGGTCCCAAATTGTTCCAGGGGAGGCCCAGTCAAGTCTGAGAATGTACAGTATTTAAATTTAAGTTTTGGCTGTTTTGTGTGAAAAAATAAAACAAATTAAATATGGATAATTGCAGGTGAATTTCTTTACTTATGCACAGATTTGTTACCAGGAAGTCCCCATTGAGCCAAAACTTGTTTATAGGTGTGTGTTTATATGTGAATTAATGCCTGAGGAAGGAATGCTGAGTCAAGGTTTGTTTCTACAATAGGTATTTATATGCAAATTAGTGACTTGGAAAGGCACACTGAGTCAAGGCTCATTTCTATAGTAGGTATTTATATGTAAATTAGTAACTGGTAAAGGCACAGTGATCTGATGCATGTTTTCAGGTGTGACCTGAAGTAAGGGTACAAGAAGTTGCTTAACAACAGGGTAAGAGAGGGAGAGATGAAGTGGCTAGGTTTGGTTGTTCCAGATAGAGAGGAAACAGAGTAACAAGGGCCTAAAAGTCAGAAAAAAGGAGTGACAAGTATAACCTGGGGTGCCTGGTCAGGGGTGGGGAGCAATAAGTTGAATAAAAAGAGAATATACTCAGTCACCTTTATTAGATTCACTTTATTCTTGGTGTACTGTGCAAAGTAGGAGTTATTGTTTTCTGTGGGGAGTCCCAAGATTCTTTTCCAAATTTGAGGAAGGCTCAAAATCTTTTTCATGGCTTTGGAGGTGGGGTGGGGGGCTCACTATCACAAAGTGTGAGAACTAATGTTCTAGGGAATCACACAGGCTAATAGACCACAGCAGATAGGGATACAGGCAACCACATTGTGCATCAAAAGACTGCTACTAACAAATTGGGAAGAGAAACCTTTACCATCCGTTGATATATGGTGGAGGTGAATAAGCTAATTAGCCTCTAATGGATGTTTAATTTATCAAATGACTGTAATTCCATCAGTAGAGCAGAATCAGACCTTTTCTTTATTGAAGAGCAGTGGTAACATGTAGTAAGTTATGGCTTTGTAACATACGTAGGAATTTTGTTCATTATTGTACTTTTAGTCTGTTATATACATTGATTTTTTTTGTGTTTGTTTTAAACTTCAATAGAAACTATAATAAAACAGGAAACCAGAGTGTCTCTGTAGAAGTCTGTAGTCAACACAGGGAGTGTCATCTTTATCCACATGTGGAAAAACTGGGTGCAAAACACAGCAGCAAGTAGTGAAGTGCCAAGCTATAAATGTGTCCCATTCACAGTCTTAAACAGATGCAATGAAAATTAAAATGGTTACATTTTGATATTGTCCATAACTCTTGTCAAACAGTAAGCATACAAACCCATGCTTTTACATGAAATGACTCTCAGCAGTACCTTCATTACAGAGGACACAGTATGTCAAGGAACCATCACTTGTCTGCGGCAGGTTAGCCTTCAATGGGTTCCCTGCTGGGGGGCCCTTTGGTGAACACCAAAGCAAAGTATTTATTCAGCATCTCAGCCATCACTCCTGGTTCTCTCACAGGTTATCCTTTTCTTGTTTACAAGGGCCCAGTCCCCGTTTCACCTTCTTTTCATGTCTGTACTAGAAGAAGGCTTTCATATGCTCCTACTGCTATGCTGGTTTCCAGTGCCTCTTGGCTTCTTTCATTCTAGAAACAGTGAATTTGTCAACACACAAGGACTGCTTGGTCCACCTAGTCAGCCCATCTGTCCCTGCTTACACTGACACCCTACACTCTACCTGATCTCTGGCTACCTTTCCCCACTTCCCTATCAAGATTCCCTTGTGTCTATCGCATGCATGCTTGAAGTCCACCGTTTTTGCCCCCACTACCTCCGCTGGACCAATATTGAAAGCAGTTGGTCAGCTAAAATGGTGGTTTGGGGGATTTTTTTTCAGATCTGCCTCAGTGCTGTGAATTTCAGAAACTGGTTACATGCAGCTTTGATTATGGCAAAAAATGTGATTGTAAGGTATTGGAGGAATACAGAAGTGCCTACAGTTAACGAATGGTTACAGGATTTATCTGTCAGAGCCAGTTATGAGAGGGTGGCTTATGTCAACATTAGTAAGCTTGACACATTTTATGACATCTGGGAACCACTTCCGAAATTAGTAATATCTTAAAGTACTGTAGTACTGCCAAGATTAGGAAGGCTTCAGTTTTGTTCCTAAAAAGTTTGTTGATTTAAGTTAGTAAAACTCTTTATAGTAATTTATAATGTTCTTTCATTCTATATCCTCTTTCTTTAGTGTGCAATAGCATATAGGCTGGTTGTTATGCCTCATTCTTTATAGTTATTAACCAAATATATGCTGTATAAATATGTAACTGATCTGTGTGTGTTGTAGATGTATGAAAACTTTTAATAAAGTATTGATTACAAAAAAGAAATGTGGCCCTTTAGTCAAACTATGACCCAAAGGGTGGCAATATGATGGCCCAGTACTCCCCGCACTTCGCAGTGTGGCAATAAAACATATCCCACATTGAGTTATAAAAGTGCTGCAGATTTATGATAAATGCTTTCAGAAACTACCTTTTTTATTTTTTCTGCTCACAGTTGAGGTGTGCTGCTGTATCTAACCAAATTATTAAGAAGAAAAGTGGCCCCTGTACCTCCACAAATAAGAGACAGACTTCCATTTCTTAAAATTCTCTTTTATATTTTAATGTTGCCTCAATTTTTCTTTTTGAATCAAATTTCACAATCTTTCTTTTTCCATGTAAATACTTTTTTTCACATTTATGTTCAGAAATAGCCTATTATTCATCTCCTTTTTGTCTCTCTTATATTTAACCAAACTCTGTTACATTTCAGGACCTTCATCGGACTATAGAGTTGCACAGTATACAGGCTGAAAAAATGTAATTACAACAATATATTAATATTGCTGTCTCTTTTTTATATAAATTACATTTATTGTTAATTTTTTATTTCCAAAGTAATATTTTTGTTTATTGGGTGGGGACAAACCTCTGCATTCAATTCTTAGCTCACTCTTTGCTCAATGGATCCTAAACGTTATATCAAATCGGACTCCTAAAATCAAAACAGCACATTATCAGTTCATGGGAATAAACCAAAAATGCTTTAGCTGTCCTGTTCTTTTAAATGTCAAAGGACTCGAGATTTATTTCTACCTTCAATTCGAAGGCTTAGTGTATACTGTTATACCGCCACACTTCTGTGCAAAATTTTCCTTCAAGTACATTCTTTAGTTTTATCTCAAAAAAAATTTGCACACAAGCTTAACTCGCATAAGTAAGCTGAATTAGCATTTATATTACACAAGGACTTTAACTTCATAAGCAGTTCTTTTCAGTTCAGAGTCCAAACGGTTTATATATTCTTTTGTTTTGTATCCTGTGCCACTGAGCAAGACGCCAGCACTCTTCAGTGGAAAGATTCCTTCTTCCTGAAGGAATGGAAGGGGCCAGGCTATCTGGGGAGCATGTTCGAGGTGCAGAAAAGTTACAACCCCACATTCACCCTTTCCTGTCCAGTCAAAATTGAAACTGCCTGTCTCCTGTAGCGGAGTCAAAGTGACAGTCCCCCTTACCATTAAACGTTTGAAACAATATCCTTTTGCTAACTTTTATCAGTGGGGATTTTGAAAAACGAGTTGTTACATGTACACAGCAAAACAGGACCTCATATACTGGGGAGATAAACAGGAATTGTATACAAACTTATGTTTCATTCTCATCCTCGTGGTTTAAATAAATAGATTTAATTTAAACCATCATGGAAACCTAACCGAACTCTAAATCTTATAACCAAAAAGGAGAGAGGCGTGGTGGATTTTTAATCTGAAGACCAATATGAAACATTATGGATTAAATGAATCCTTGGTTTGGACCAGTTTCAAATGAAGTGACCATATAAATGGACCATATAAAGATGTTTTTCCCTTTTCTTTTTCATCTAATTCCCTTTTGAATATTTTCATTTACTATCATTGACTTCTCCATTTTGCTTTTCATCCTCTTCTGTCATTGTTTGTTTTTTGTCTTGAATTATATAGTTTTTTGATTTGTTGTTTATAAAGGAATATATATCAAAAATAGATGCACTTAAAATGCATCTTGACTGCTCCCTAGGAGGAAATGTCCCACGGAATAAGTCCATAAATGTTGTATGACAAAACAATGTTATATAAAAAAAAGTAAAAAAAACAGTAGATAAACATAATTTAGTTTAAGGTTTTGAGAAAAATATGAATGTGGCAGCTCAATTTTTTAGTTTTAGTGTATAAGGAAATAATACATTATGCTTCAAATTGAGAAAATATGAAACAAATGTAATTTGACCCTTTGCAATAAATGTTGACTTCCCACATTGAGCGGTGATCTCAAAATACAATAGAGCGCTTTATAATATAACATGGGAACAGTCCACACATATTTCCTTAGAAGTGAATTTGGTTGTAAGATTTAGAGTTTGGTTAGGTTTCCATGATGGTTTAAATTAAATCTATTTATTTAAACTATGAGGATGAAACATAAGTTTGTATACAACTCCTGTTTATCTCCCCAGTATACGAGGTCCTGTTTTGCTGTGTACATGTAACAACTTGTTTTTCAAAATCCCCACTGAGAAAAGATAGCAAATTTAGTGGCAAGGAGGACTGTCACTTTGACTCCGCTACAGGAGACAGCAGGCAGTTTCAATTTTGACCAGGTAGGAAAGGGTGAACGTGGGGGTGTAACTTTTTTGCACCTCTAACATGCTCCCCAGATAGCCCAGCCCCTTCCAATCCTTCAGGAAGAAGGAATGTTTCCACTGAAGAGTGCTGGAGTCTTGTTCAATGGCGCGGGATACAAAACAAAAGAAAATATAAATTGTTTGGACTCTGAACTGAAAAGACTTGCTTATGAAGTTAAAGTAAGTCCTTGTACAATATAAATGTTAATTCAGCTTACTTATGAGAGTTATTTAAGTTTGTGTGCAAATTTTTTTTAGATAAAACTAAAGAATGTATTTGAAGGAAACTTTTGCACAGAAGTGAGGTGGTATAACAGTATGCACCAAGCATTCAAATTGAAGGTAGAAATACATTTCGAGTCCTTTGACATTTAGAAGAAGAGGCTAGATGAAGCATTTTTGGTTTGGTCCCATGAACTGATAATGTGCTGTCTTGATTTTAGGAGTCCGATTTGATACCATGTTTAGGATCCACTGAGCAAAGAGTGAGCTGAGGACTGAATGCAGAGGTTTGTTCCCACCCAACAAAAAAAATATTACTTTGGAAATAAACATTTAACAAAATATTATATATATATAAAAAGAGACAGCAATATTAATATATCGTTTTTATTTATTTTTTTTCAGCCTGTATACTGTGCAACTCTATAGTCTGATGAAGGGACATGAAGGTCCTGAAATGTAATGCAGTGTTGTTAAATATAAAAGAGCCAAAAAGGAAATGAACAACAGGCTATTTCTGAACATAAATGTGAAAAAAAGTATTTACATGGGACAAGAAGAATTACTGTGAAATTTGATTCAAAAGGAAAAATTGAGGCAACATTAAAATATAAATGAGAATTTTAAGAAATGGAAGTTTGTCTCTTATTTGTGGGGGGTAGAAGGCCACTTTTCTTCTTAATAATTTGGTTCATGACTTCCATTTCTGGCAACCCCCCCCAACTTATTTCAAAAGGGAACCAATGGAAACACTTCGCAAAATCCTGTTGTATCTAACATCATGTTTATTCCAGGAAGAGCCCCCACCACCACCACTGCCTCAGTTACTGTAAAATCCTTGAACTGTTACATTAAGATGTGGCAGATGATCAGAGTTTCTCATTTTAACTGGATGGACTGCCTGCCAGTGGATAAAACATCAGATTACCAATAAATACTTTTCTTCTTGTAATACAATTTGGTTTAATCACATTTTTTAATAGAAAATGATATACATATATATAGAACTTCATAGAATGACATGTCATGGCACTGAAATGTAAATTTACCTTAGATCGTATTAAGCTTAGTCCAGTGCACCCCTACTAAGAATGGGGTTACAGCCACTGGTTTCCCAGGCAGCCATCAACACACACCTCAGCATATTCATTTAAAGGTGGGCCAGTGCTAAACATCTTACTCTGCATTATTCAGTCCAAAGGTACCTATTCATTTTTTTTTTCTTGTAAATTAAAAAAACACACACACACAAAATTACTGCACGTACATATATACATACATAGTTATACACACAAGTACATACATTAATGTGTGTATATTAAATCATGAAACTATTCTGATTTGTCACCAGCAGAGGGAAGCTGTTGGCATCACTCTAACCACAAACCAAGAGATACAGGTATGGTGGTACTAGTGAAAAATACATAATCAACAGCATTACAAATATAGAAAACAGGACTGCAGATTAAATAAAAAGGTAATTTTGGGGTAAACAAAAATAGGTTTTCATGTTTCATTTCTGGTCTCTGGAGTGACTTTTCACATTACAACAAACAAAATAATCAGAGATAAACCATTTACTGTACGGTGCCTTATATCTAATTGCTTTCCTGTTGTTGGCAATTATGGAAGATATCCATAGTCCAGCAAAGTGTTTTTCTCACATAATCAACCTATTCCTACAGCTGAAGTATAGCAGTGACATCATAATGTTAAAGAAAACACAAATTGCACATGCCCCAATAATGCCAAGCATCATGGGAAGCATATGCAAATGCCCATTCATGCACCATGCAATTCTGCTTAAAGTTAGGGCCAGCCCAAATTAATTCAAGGACATCTGCATTTGATTCCCATCATGCTTTGCATTACTGGGGTATGTGCAATTTGTGTTTTCTTTAAAATGTGAATGTATGGCCAATATCCTCCGGGATAACCCATACCCCAATGCATTTGCTCTGGGGTTATTTTGAAATCATAATGTTGCCTAGTAATAACTGTGATGTCACAAATACTGCACTGTCATGTTACTGCAGACTGTAGACTGTAGCAGTGGTAGAGGATAGGTGGTGAAGGAGACACCAGGGTGTGGGAAACTGTGAGATATCATCACATCTTAAGCCCTGGGACAGCGCACCCGAGGCACACCAATATCCCACAATATACCACACCTTGTGTATTACTGCATACATATACGCCATAATTAGCATTCATGGGTAGGAAATACTTAAAAGTCACTGCATGGCAGCTGAAGTTCTGCTTAAATATTTGTATTATGAAGTTTGCCAGAGTGGGTCCCTCTTTCAGGATAATAATTTTTTGAATAGCAACAACATCTGTGAATGCTTGAATACAACAGCTCCATGGTTTCATTTTCCTTTATTCTTCATGTCCATGTCAACACCCTTTCATTTGACATCTGTATTCCTGTAGCTAAAGTATGATAGTTGGGAAGGGCAAGCAGTCACAATATATGCACTTCTCAATATGGCATTATGCTTTCTGTTTAAGCAGCCTAAAAATATTAAACAGTCATGTCACATGGAGTACAAGAATACCACCAGTTTCGGACTGTTTTTGTGTGCAGTTGTTTATAGAGCGAAGTGCTGCAAACTGTGTAGTCTTCTAAAATCAAGGGTCACTGCATGACAGGGAGCTCCATCTAAAACATGGCTCCTGGGTGCTGATGCTATACACCATCTTTCTTTGGAATGCCCACTGCTGCTTGGGAAGGGACGGTGGCATAAATCAGACTTTGGGAAGCGCACAACTGGTCTAATTCTACCTCACATGGAGAGGTGCCAGCATAGCCTACAACAGTAAAATACATAGAAGAACATATAAAAGGCAGTTTGTAAAACAGTTGCAGGTTTTATGTACAAGGAAAACAGTCAATATACAGTATATGTTGGCCAAACAGAGACGTAGCTGGGATTGGGTTGCCAGCTCCGCAGAACCAAAAAATCCTTCCCTTCCTTTACAGATGGCTCTGAAATTTACCAGGAGTCAAGGCTCGTTTCTGTCTAATTAGTTTACAGCATGACTGGTGCTCTATAAATGGCTTTAAATGCTGGTCTCCCAAGGTGGCCCATCAGCACAGTGGCAGGGATGCTCAGAATGCTGAAGATCCGGTATGGGGAGGGGAGCTGAGCATTCTACAAGACTCTCATCTCCTCAGGAGGTTTCCACAGGCCCCGCACAGACCAAGTTCTCCACCCCTCCCAGACTACATTTGGTTACCTTAAGGAGTTTGGGGTCAACTCCCAGTGGCCCCGCAATATATCATGGAGCCTTCCAGGCAGAAAGTAGTGCAGATTGCTGGCGATAGGACTGGGGAGTGCAACTGAAAGGGGCTAGAGCACTAATAGGAGCATAATTATTATTTATTTATTTTTTTTTTTAATTGCTGGTCTTCCTATAGAAACTGAAGACACCCTGTCAATGAACTGATTAGAGCAAAGAACTGAGAGCAAGAATGGACAGTGTCCTACAGGAGGACACGCTCCTTCCATGGGGAAGGAGGGAGGGTCATGTCAGTCGCTGCCACAGTGCCCCCTGGATGCAGGGGACAGTCAAGCCCAACATGACCAGGGGTGGGCGGAGCCACACTGACTGCATGTGATGTCACTTTGTGAACTGCTCACTTGCGGCCCCCTGTACGCACAGCTTTGAAAGGGCTGGGGAGAAAGCCACAAAAAGCACAGAATCCTGACTGGGAGATGATGGACCCCTGGCACCAGTGCAGTCTCCCACCTGCCATCAGAGTTAAGCATCCCGACAAGACACAAGGCGAGTTCGAGGGACCCCCACCCCCCCCTTGTCCCTGCCGGGGAGGGGTAAGCCAAGGCTCAATGGGGGAGCAGCTCCTTGAGATTGGCAAGTATGGGTGAACAGCTGGGTGACCTTGGGGGCCGTGAGGAGTCCTGGCAGAGTGAAGGGGCATAAATAGAAATTGCAAAAAAATAAAAAACAACAACTGAGATCGAGATTCTGACTTAAATCTCCCCTAGGCACTGGCTCAATGTGGGACCATGACCTCTTAAGACTTTGACATACAAGATGTTAAAGAGGAAAAAATGGAGCAAATGCAAAGTTGCATCTCAGTAAGACCATCCTGTATGAACTGTACATATAGAAAGATCTGTTGACAGGAAAGAGAAAGGCATAGGTGTGGCTCTGCTGGTTCTTAAAAACATTCCAGTAAGACAAGAAAGATCTAGATCATTCTTTGACGTTGCCCTAAGTGCATTAAGTAGTTAAGAAACAATATTATGAAATCATGCTTTTTCATATTAATTTATGTCATGGAAAATGCTACTATAATCTTTAAATAGAGTATAATGCATACGCAACTGTGTGTGGAATGAAGGTATTTCTATCGTTGTATTACACACCCGAGGTATGTGAGGACTCAAACCTCGAGAGCAAAGCTTGATAGGATTATGCACCGCAGACCTTGCCAGGCACTTCAATTCTGGACCAAGCATGACCTTCAGTGAGGGCGAGGCTCACTTCATCAACCCTACACTGGGAGGTAACCCAGGGAGGAACAAGGAGTCAAGAGGTAAAGAGGTAAATCCTGGAGAAGGCCAGTGACAGAACTGGGAGCAGGAGATGGCTGAAGAGGGCTGACTTGGGAGTGGGAAGCAAAAAAAAAAAAAAACAGAGGATGTCTAAAAAAAAAAAAAAGCTTCATGCACACTGATCCCCGATTTTTAAGCGCGAGTACTCCAAACGCTGCATTACCTGTGTATGATGTCATACCCGATTATTACAGCATTTGTTCACACTGATAATCAGTGTGGTAAAGTTATTATAGGATAACATTCTACCCCTTTAAAATGCAAAAAAGTAATCACATACTTTGGCACCCAGAGTACAGTTAATATAAAGCATTTTCTTTTTTCTCTGGTTCCCTTATATTGTAAAACCCCAGTATCTAAGATCTTTTCATTCAGCCTCCACTCCATGTAACCTTTCACCATCTCCCCAAATATTTGTAAATTTATTTCTGTGGGCCCAGACAGCAGACAGATGTCTTCAGAACTGGCCAAAAGATGTTTATCACTGCCATAAAGACTGAGCAACCTGTACCTTCTGAAGACACTTGAAGTCAGTCTGAATGGGCATTTACCCAGCTGAAACTCTGCAGTTCTCACTAGTGATGGGGGACTGTGGAGTGCAGCTCAAGAGGGCAAGACCAGTTCTTTGAAGTTCAGCACTTAAGGAACATCTTTACTGGTGCTCTGTTTAGAATCACTATAGAAGCCTTGCCTGCCCCAAAGACTGCATGTGCAAAAATTTATATTTTTCTGTGGCCATATTTCAGGAGGGAAGGGATCATAATTTGGCTCCATAGAGCAGACAGCCTAATCCCTTCCACTTCCCAATTTAGAGACATGCCCCAGTGCTCTCACATTTTTTGATATAATAGTATGGAGAGCAAGGGGGGTGGAGTCCATAGAGTTGTATAGGGACCCGTTTTAAGTCCTTTTTTTTTTTTAACATTTTAGAGTGCCAATTTTAAAAAAAATCAAGGCCACCGCTCAACTAACAAGGGCCTTGCTAGTTGAGTGGTGGCCTTGATCTGTTGAAACTGGCACCCAAAAAAAGGAACTTAACACAGGTCCCTATACAGCTCTATAGAGCATGCCCCCGCTGTCTCCATACTGTTACATCATGAAACGGGGAATGTCTTCAAATCAGGAAGTGGAAGGGATCAGGCTCTTGGCTTCATGCAGCCAAATTAGGACCCCTTCCTTCCTGTAATATGGCCAAAGAAAAAGCATAATTTTCGTACCAGTGGACTTTGGAGCAGGTAAGGTTCCCATGGTGTTTCTGGGGAGAGATTTAAAAAAAAAAAAAAGAGCAGGAAAGGTGCTCTTTAAGGGCTTACCAGCCTAAATTCACATGTGTGATGTGTACCCTGTATATTGCTGTGACAGTGCAGAGTGGTGTTTTGTGAGGATGAATAGCATTATTAGTGATTATATTTTGGTGTACCTGAAGGCTAACATATGTCTGTTGGGATGTACTAGTCTATAGCGTGGGTACATAGGTCAGGGTGGGTGGCGTATCAGGATGTCTCCCTGTGTGTTGTGTGCCATACCCATGGTTGGTTAGAGGTCAGTAACTTCATGGCCCGTGTTGTGCATGCTGTCTTCATCCTCCATAGCAGTGTGTGGCATGACTGGGTGTGGTCTACTCAATGTTTCACATTGTTGTGTCTGGCAGGGGTGGTATTACTGGGTCAAGCCTGTCTTAAGAGTTGGACTGTGCCATAGCAAGTACACCCCGACAGTTATGATTGGGGTGCACACATGGAAGAAGACTGGCTGCCAAACATATTCACGTTTCATGCAGTTTCGTCATCAACATCATGCTATACAAGATACAACTATATGGGTCTGCAGATGACACTGGCCATACAGTGACCTTTAATACATGGTTGTCAAGATACAGTATAGACATCGTGACCCTACACCCATTGAGGATGGACAGTGTGGCAGAAGTGTGGCAACAGGCCATTCTTGACTACGTCAACAATGGCTGAACAAGCGACTGGGGACCGGGTCCCATGAACATTTCATGCTATGGACCACTGGACTGTCATTTGCACACATCAAATACACCCTCAGTATCGGCATGCCGCCTTCTATACCTTTAGTGTGTTCACACTATTGTCTCAGAGTTATGAACTTTGCAGACATTCTGTCCGTGACCAACAGTGCTACCTTCCATTGTATGTGCTTTCAGGGCAAGCATCTGGCTCAGATGCTGGCATTTTGAGTCATGGGGAGGGAAGATCAGGCTATATCAGGGCACTATTACCTGTCCTTAAGGATGGTACACACACCATGCCCTTCCTCACCCTGGAAGGCAATGGAGAGGGAAACACAGATGCGTACAACTTCATATGGCCAATCAGTTATTTTATGAGCGGAATCCCAGTCACTGATATGGTACCCATGCATATTTGCCATGTGTGATAATATATCACCTGTTACGAGTCACGTGCTCCATCTTACTGTTTATTTCTACTTTACATTTTCCATATGGACAACAATGGATACCACGTATGGACTCTGCAGATGGCAAATGATCGATTTCTGTTATACTTTATTCTGCACCTGTCACCCCTTACTACCCTCTCACCCCATCCCAGCCCTATTTAGAATAAACCTTTACTTTGCATATATCGATCCAGTTGTTCATTTATAATGGCCAAACAATTTACAGTACCGTGGAATCTGTGGGTCCCGTGGTGCAACAGTGATGTTTTGGGTGGGGTAGGAGGAACACAGGCTTGCGTGTTGGCTGCTCTCAGGTATACATGTCAGTGGCATGGGTGCAGGGCTGTTGTAATGGCCCACAAGTGTCCAGTGTCATGGGCTGTGTGTCAGCGATCAACAGAAATACCAGTCGGGTAGATCACAAGTGCACATAACCAACGACACTCCCACTATGCAACTACTAGATGTGTGGGGCTCATTATTTCAGTGCTGAATAATACATTCCCATCGCTCCTCAACATCATATGTTTACAGCTGCTGAGAAACCAGTGGGGGGAGGGGCAGTCATCATCAGCTTCCTCCCCTTCTTCTGTCTTAGAATTCTTATGACTCTGGTCAGCGACATGTGGTGGTGCTTCATAACTAGGTAATCCGCAGTGTACATATCCTCATAGCTCTGCTTAGGTCATTTTGCCTCCATATACGGCATCATCATTGGGCACTGTGTAGGAGCGTCCATGTTGCTACGGATCTGGCCCCTACTCCCTACATGCCTCTACACAATCCCTTGTGCACCTATAGGTTTCAACACATCACCCTAGTGAATTGCAGGGTGTGCGTCAGACTTACAAAGCATTGCCTGCCCATTTCTTTCTTTTTCCATCAAGCTTTTTGCTCCCTGTTGCTGCCTCCTGCCTGCTTCAGCAACGGAGAGACACCAGCATTTTCTTGGTTTTCTCTCTCCTATTCCCGGGACCCCAGAACACAGTTGTGCATGCCCGTGGAGGCGAGCACGCATCCTGTGGCTCCAGTGATGGCCTCCTTCTTCCCCCATTCGGCCAAATGCAGAGTCTCCCACAGGACTTAGTGCTACCACCAAGCCTTCACTCAGTGGAAGCCAAGAGCCCGGGAGACTCTAGATCTCTCCCCAGGACAGGAGAGCTTCATGTCGGCAGCTCAGTTCAACTCTTCGCCCTCTCCTTCAGCCGATCCATGGCAACCCAAGCTCACCCCTGAACTCGGGTCGCCAGCATGGCGCCAGGTGTGGCGTCCCGCACCTCAATGCCACCAGGCTGGCACTGCCCACCCATTTCACGTGATTTGTTGTACATCTCAGGATATTTGTGAAATCAGTCCCTTCAGAGACAAAGTGGTCTAGCAGTTGGAACACAAGCTTGGGAAATGGGACCTTCAGGTTTCCAGCCCACCAAAGCCACTCATTTAGTGCGTCACGTAACGTCCCATTGCTGCAGTACACCCGGCTGCAAAATTCAGTAGATGTAGGGCACTAATAAATGAGATGTCAGCATCTACGTTGGGCTAACCTGAATAAAGCTGTAAACACTTACTAGGTCAGCTGTCTTGGATGACAGCTGTTTTAGAAGTCCAAGGGTAATGATGGGTGATCAGACACAGATTAACAAAATAGCTTAAAATTTGGGTAACTTGTAAGGTGAATTATCTATTTGTATCACAAGGCAGCCTCCTCCACATTCACTGCTTACTTGTTTGCCCATCTTTATTTTATTTAATTTATTTATTTATTTATTTTTATTTTAATCTTTGGTAACCGGTTAAGGCCTACTAGGCACAAGTACCTGTTTTCATGGGAGCACTGGAGAGGTTAAATGACTTGCTCAGCGTCACACAGTATGCAAGTGGAGGTTGTTTGAATCAAACCCAGGTCTGCTGGATGTACCAAGCATTATTTATGAATTTATGAACCCTTAGCTCCCTCACTTTCCCTTTCCAAAATATCTTATCATCAAAACCTACTTCGCTGCCTAAATGCGTCACTTTACTAGAACAGAAATAAAAATTTGTTCACAGCTTCACTAGTGTAGCCCTACTTCACGTTAATGAAGACTGGTAGCTTGCCCATCAATATCCTGATTTAAAATACTTCCAAGTGCCACAATGGATCTGAAAGCTTGTGCAGTTTCGGAGCCACTCAAAAATTAAATCCAGCAGTATTTATTTTAACTAGACATTATAATCATCTATGCGGTGACGATTTACAGAACTCCATTCATTTTCAATGTGAAATATACAGTTCTTTGTAGGTAGCACACCTGCCTTCTACACAAGAGTCCCATTCTTATGGTCATACTTCACAGATGGCGCAGGAAAGGCCAGCGTTGCATATGCCGTTTCATTCTGTTTCTGAAGCTCCTTCACCTGCTCAGAAGTGCACTTGGGGGCTTTGGTAAAGACCCGGACGTCGGCATAATGTACTCCTTCTTCCTTTTTCTTTTTATTCACAACGGCATACACTGGGAAATCAGACACTGTGTCGTAAGTGTGAATGGACTCATATCCCTTAAGGAAAAAGGGAATGTAAACATTGCTCATTAAAGAGGTGTGATAAAAGGAATGCGGTCAAAACTTTTGGTATCATTATTTCTAGTTGAAAACCCACGTTTTATGATTGTTTATCTTACCTAAAACTCACTTAAGTTGTTGGTTGTTTGATCTGCTTCCTTTCTCAGTAGAACGGAAATGAATGGGAATGGTGCAATGATACCCAACCGTGTTTTGCTTCAAATCCTTGATCTACCCTTACTGCATACATCATAAAAATTAGGAACACTCCCAAACAGTACAGCCACTCATGATGCAATACTTTTTTCTCCCTGCAGCAAGACATTTGAAGGAAAGACCTGTAATATTGAGATGTTTCGCACAAGACATTTGGTCTAATACTAGTTTTTCCTAAATAATGTTTGCTCTAATGCAGCAGCTAGGACTACGAGGTAGCCTCACTTATCATACGATCAACTTCTGGCATGCTTACTGTCCCACTGCCAGTGGATGTCGGGCTGTTTTTGCCAGTTATTGCATTAGACAAAATGTTGTTAGGCTGAATGGATGTGGCAAGGTGTCGTTGGGCTGCGTGTCTTTCTACAAATTGTTATGGAGCCCTTTTCCCCCACTGTATCATGAGTGGCTAGATTGTGTTAGGGGCATTCCCATGTCCAGGAAGGATGCAGTGGAAGTTGATCAAAGAATGTAAACAAACATGTTTTTGTATGGTAACACCAGTATGGCGGGCAGTCTGTTTTTTAATTTTTATTTATTTTTTTTGCTTTCTGTTTCTCCCTACACCCTGGCCCTGATTGGCCCTTGTCTGGCCGCTGTACACTGCCTCCATCCCAACAGGCCTTCACCCCTGAAGCCCCCATGGCTTCCCCTCCCATGGCAGGGACCCCCCACCTGCTGACAAGGATCTAGCCCGGGGTGTTCCCTCCGGGACAGAGCGTGACGGGAATGGCTATGAATTTTGTCTTGGGCAGCTTCACGGGCAAGATTCTCAAACCACCCCCACATAGGGCTGGCTAAGCTCCTCAAATCGACTGCCTCTTCTTCTTACTCCTTTAGGTCATTGGGCCCTGCTGTTCTCAAAGTTCCTGCCACTCGAACGCAAATGGGGGAGAGGGATTTTGCTTCATGTGCCCCCAGAGTATGGAACTCCTTTCCTGCCCAGGTCCGCTCCTCCCCCTCCCACTCATGCCTTCGGAGCTCCCTGTGGAATTACTTGAAGCTCTCCCCTGCGTGTGGTTGTCCTAAACCACCATAACTAACCTTGGTCCCCTGCACTGGACTTGCATGTCCTTCTTTTGGTACCCTTGCGCAGGTCCTGCTGTTGCATCCTGCCTGCTTGGGTTCTGCTCTGTATACAATGTATTTACTCTCTGTTTCAGGTGATGCTTTGACTGCGGCTTTGCTTTTGGGGCTCTGAGCTGTATAGAATTGTATAATGCACGGTTCGTAGCCTTGGTGACTATGTATACATTTTGTTCCTATTCTGCGTTTACTGACTGTTTGTGTTATGTTCACCTGGTTCTACCTGATTCTGTGTAATGCCTAACTTGTATCATGTTGTCCTCTGTATGAACTTGTATTTCATTGTACTGTCCCGGGTAGTACCTGAAAATAGGCAAATGTCTTGTCAAGTGTACTTACCTGGTCAACAAAAGCTAAATAAATAAATCAAGCTGCAATGACCAGCCACCAGAGTCAATTTCCACTTTTTCTGTCCCCCAAGACAGCCGGGAATGCAATGATGCCTGCAGCGGGCTCACGAACACACCCACCCACCCACGCATGCGCAGCCCCACCAAGCGTCTGTCGTGCTCTTGTCCCACAAAGTCTTACGGCAGCACAACATCAAGTCCCGGCCACCGCCAGGGGTCAGGCATGCACCGACTGAAGGTGACCCCCCCCCAGGAGATGGAGAGCTGTCCATTGGACACTCGATCCATCTCCTCCCTGTCAGCCCCCGGTGGCCTGCGCTCTTTCCCAAATGCAGGTCACCGGTGTGGCCCGAGGTGTGGCATCCAGTGTCTCAACCCTTAGCACCACCAAGCTGGTACGTTGTTTCACTTTTTAAAAGAAAAGAAATGAATCAGAATCAAACTACAAGCTACATTGGCAATCTCTACAGAATGTGGGCAATCATAACAGGTTTTATTTTATCTAGGGACAATTTGAAGTCTAAGGGGTAGACAAGTGTCCCTTTAATGCGGACTCTATAGCCCCCTGCCTCAACTGCTGGAAAATGCATTTATTTATTGCAGTTTGTTGACTAGGAAAGGCACACAGAGATGAGGCTTATTTCCAGGTGTGACCTGGGCATAAGGGATATAGTTGGGAGGAGAACCGTAGTGCAGAATGGTACAGTAGAATGAATGATAGCACAAAAACATACAAGCTGACGAGTTCAAACTAATAATACACAGAACAACATCAGAATAAAGAGCAGCTGACACCTTAGGGGCAGGCAGCTTTTGGCAAGCAGCTGCCTGCCCCAGGATCTAAATTAGCCTAAAATTTAGTTTTTCTCTCCAAGGATTATTTATTTAACTTACAATAACCACAATCTATCTTTCTTTCTTATTGAAAGCCAGCATTTGAGCACCCAACGCAGTCCTATCCACAAAACTGTGTCTTAATGACGTGAAGAAGGGAAGGGGCTTCAGAGCTTCAGATAGCATTATAATGCTATCGGAGGCAGCAGCAGCCTTTAGGCGATATTTGTACTCATTACAGGCAATTTTACTTGTTAAGGGGAGTCGTATGAAATGTAGATAGGAAAGAATAGAGGCAGCAGTGATGAATCTGTGTGGAGGGAGAAAGCAGAGCAGAGGGAGCAGTGATGCATGCAGGGGGAGAGAGAGAGAGATTAGAGGGAGTGGTTTGTACATGCGAGTAGGGAGAGGTTAGATTAGAGGGAGCAGCAGTGCATGCGAGGACAGGGGTTACGGAAGAGGGAGCAGCAGTGCATGTGAGGAGGGAGAGGTTAGAAGGAACCGCTGTAAATGTGAGGAGGAAGAGGGTAGAGTACAGGGAGCAGTGGTGTGTGAGGAGGATGGCGTTAGAGTAGATGGAGTGGTTTATCCGTGAGAGACAGGAGAGGGTAGAATTGAGGGAGCAGTAGTGCATGCAAGAAGGGAGAGATAACAGTAGAGGGAGCAGTAGTGCATGTGAGGAGAGAGAGGTTAGAGCAGAGGGAGCAGTGATGTATGTGAGGATGGAGAGCACTGATGCATGCAAGGAGGGAGAGGTTAGAGTAGAGAGAGCAGTGATGCATGTAAGGAGGGAGAGGTTAGAGTATAGGGAGCAGTGGAGAATGTAAAGAGGGGAGGTTAGAGGGAACAGTGGTGCATGTAAGGAGGGAGGAGCAGTGATGCATGCAAGAAGGGAGATGGAAGCACAGAGAACAGTAGTGCATGTAAGGAAGGGGAGCAGTGATGCATGCAAGAAGGGAGACGGAAGCTCAGCAGTGGTGCATGTAAGGAGGGGAGTGTAGAGGGAGTAGCAGTGCATGAGAGGAGGGAGAGGTTACATTAAAGGGTGCAGTGGTGCATGTAGGGAGTGAGAGGTCAGAGTTGAGGGATCAGTGGTGCATGTAAGGAGGGAAAGGTTAGAGTGGAGAGAGCAGTGTTGCATGCAAGGAGGGAAAGGTTAGAGAAAGCAGTGGTGAATGTGAGAAGGGAGAAGGCAGAGTACAGTGAGTACTGGTATGTGAAGAGGGAGAGGTTAGAGTAGCAGGAGGGTTTTGTGCATGCATGGAGGGAGAGGGTAGAGTTGAGGGATCAGTGATGAATGTGAGGAGGTGGAGGTTAGAGGGGCCAGTAGTGCATGCAAGGATGGAGAGAGTAGCATAGTGGGAGCAGTGGTGAATGTGAGGAGGGGAAGGGTACAGTAGAAAGAGCAGTGGTGCATTCTAGGAGGGAGACGTTACAGCAAAGGGAGCATTGTCACGTGTGGGGATGGAGAGTTTAGCGTACGGGGATAGTAGTGCATGTGAGAAAGAAAGCTAAGAGCAAAATTACAGAAAGAGTTAAATATGTGGTCAAGCCTGGCTAAATAGGGCTGGCTTGGTGGTGCTGAGGGTTGAGGCACTCGACGCCACACCTCGTGCAACGCTGGCGACCTGGGTTCAGGAATGACCTCGGGCTGCCAGGGGTTGGCAGGAGAGGATTGAGCATCCGTTGGACTGCTCTCCTTTCCTGGGGTGGGGGGGTACAGTCTGCTGCAGCTTAGGCGACCTCTGGTGGTGGATGGGGTCAGCACGCCATGGAGACCACAACAAGGGGTAAGGAGCTTCAGTGGATATCCTGTGGGTGGGTGCGGGAGCATGCCTATCGCACACTGGACATCATTGCACATCCAAGCTCCTAGGAACCAAGAAAACGTGAAAAACCCTGGCACCCAGGTAGGTGAAGGCCTGCCTACCTGACTCATCCATGCTCACCATCAGACTCACCCCACCCTGTCTCAAAGTCCTCCATTCCCCCTGGCGGCAACTTGGCCCTTAAGATAGAGCGCCAGAGGAGTTATGGCGGCCCTTACCCGGAGGGCTCAGAGCCGAGTAGGCAGTTACTACGGGGAACTAGAGGATGCCTTGTTGGAGGTAGGAAAGGGGGAGGTCTCAGGCAGAGCGGGACAGTGGGCTGGATCGGGCACAGCTAGAGAGAGACCTAAGGGACCAGTGATAGGGTAGTAAAGAAAATATACAAAAAAAAAGCCTGGCTAAATAGGATTTGGGACAGTACTTTACACCACATCAGTGTAATCCAGCACTGTATCACCCTGAAGACAGTCTCACAGCAGACAGGGAGTGGGAAGCAAGATCTGATGTGGGACAATATGCCAGATTTAGGAAGGAGTCTTTATGGATGGGTGCAGAAGTCAAGGTTATGATCCCACCAGACATCAAGATGCTATAAATGGGGAACTTCTTCTAAAAGGTTGGTGGGGGGGAGGGGATTACCTATACTCATGAAGATTATGGTTTCTGGAGCCTAGTAAGTCTCTGCTTACTGTCAAAGGCCATGGAAACTGGCTTGTTGGCATTTAACCAGAGTTGATTTGAGCAGAACCAGCACTGGATGTTATCAAAGTTATGTTGCTGTGACACTTCTGGCTCGGGGACTGATGTAAAAAATATGGTGCCATGCGTGTCAGTATGAGGAGAGAGAGTCTGGTGGAGGTCATTCAAGAACACAGAAAACAGGACATGATACCTTGAGGTTAAGCACAAAGATATCACTTCTCTCCTCTTTGTGCCATTTCCATCAGTGCTGTATATAATATATAGGGGATATACAGTGAGCCGACTTAAAATATGCACTTTATCTTCAAGTGTGAGGGGGGCAGGAGCAGGACCCTGCACACAAGTGGCAGAGCCACGAGTGGATTATGTAAGTCCTGCCCACTCACAAGTGATGGTAAATTGCTTATTCTGAGTTAGGCTATTGTATGTTCGATATATACATGACAGTAATTTATAAGTTATAGCTTTTAAATCTGCAGTTTGCTTTAAGAGTTTGCTGCTTTTGTCTGATTTTTTTTTTTTTTTATTTAGTATGCTTTTCTCCCCTCCTTCAGCCAGCTTATCATCGGTCCTTGCCTCTCACCCAGCTCCATCACCCACCTTCCCCAGGGCTTACCCAGATGCGGTGTTCCTCCCTGGCTTACCCCCAGGCCAGGGCCGCCAGAGGGGGACCCCAATACCTCCAGAAGAGTTCAAGCTCTGTTTCAGCACTGGCAACTGGTTGGCGGCACAAGACCTGTGAGGAGCGGCAGGACAACATGCTGTGGGCAGCCGATTTTTTTCTCTCTTCTGCCCCAGCCAGTGATACTGAAGGACGCCCTAGACTGACATGCACGCACAATGTGCAGCGCGCACCCGAGTATATCAACATCGCCTTCCCTGATCCTTCATCTCCAGCTTGCACCATCACTTGTGGTCACACAGGTGGCAGTAATGAAGCAGAGAACGATAGCCCTTCCCATCCTCCCATGGCCGGCCCCTCCAGTGACCCAGACTCGTTTCCAAACCTGGGCCACCGGCATCGCAAGTGGCAGGTTTTCTTTGATTTTAACAGCTGACTTGTGATGTCATCGGCATTGTGAAAGCTGCTCTGTGATTGGTTCAATATTACACTGTAATGACAGTAACCTTAAAAATATCCATTGTGACGACAGTAACAATATTTTTTGATATGCTGCTGTTACTGATGTCACTAAGATATATATTTTTACTTGTCATTTTTACCCCACAACTTGTATATGTACACACACACACACACACGCACACACACACACACACACACACAAAATGGCAAGGAAAAAATCTAGAAATTCATTTGGCTGAGAGACATCACTTGACCATGCAGTAAATCTCTATAAACGCATGGTCAGGTGCCGAATCTCATCTCCCCCCACCAAAGAAAAATCTACATTTTATAAGTGTAATCGTTCTCTCCAGGGTGTGCATTATAGGATTTTAATATACTTCCCAGAGGCATAGACACTCCACCTTCAGCCTTATGCCTTACTACATCCCTGGGGTATGCATTAAAATCCTATAATGCACACCCTATCATGGTTTATTACTTATAGGCTTATTACACACACACACACACACACACACACACCACAATTGCCTAGTACAACACTGAAGCCAGCCTTTGAAATAAAAAAGAAACTGTTACATCTTCAAACAAACAGCATATTTAAAATGTATATCTAGCAAACTGACCTTGTAGAGGTCAAAAATACAATGGATCAACTAAAATATGCTATTTATTTGTCACTTGTAAGGAGGCAGGGCTTTTGTAACTCACTCATGGCTCTACCACTTCAGTATTGTAATTCTGTTCCTTCACACTTGAAGATACATTGCATATTTTGAGTCCGGTCATTGCATAACCGTCACTTTTAAAATGTAGTAGACAGCAAGAACTTACAGATGTATGATTTAGTTTTACTCACTGACCAGTTCTAAATGAAGATTAATCATTAATCTTCATTTTTGCCATGTATCTCTAGACACGTCAGAAAAGAACCCTTAACCAATGGGAGAACAGCTTGAACAATAGCCGAGGACATCAGTGGCCTTTAAAGCACTTACTCAAAGGAAAGCAATGAAATCAAATACACATTCATTTTCATTGAAATAATTAATTGAAAAGCTTTACAATTTAAATCACATTGTATAAACTGGACATACAATAGCCAGACTCAGAATATACCATTTATCATTAGTTGTGAGGGGAAATGACTTACATAACTCACTTGTGGCTCTGCCACTCGTGAGTTATTGTCCTGTCCCTCACTTATGAAGATAAGTGGCATATTCTGAGTCGGCCCGCTGTGTACACATACAAAAGTGCAAACCCCACATTCATAGTATTCTCTCGAGCAATACATTTGTTTCTCAAAGAAAAATCTCTTTATTAAAATGTTTACCGTGTCTTTCCCATTCTTCTTGGCTAGAGAATCTGTAAAAGAGAGCAGACAATATATATACACTGTGCATCTGCATGTCAAGTCCATCACTTCTCTTCTGGGGTGTCACACAGCTAGCTAATGCATCTGGACATTTTCTAGATGTCGGATATTCAACTATCCACTTGAGCTCCTACGTAATAGGAGGCAGTTACTTCATACGACTGGAACTTGTTACCTTGTTACAACTATGACCTGGGTTTAGGTTACCATTTGTTAATCAGACCTTAGCAGGGTCGTTGGGCATGAGGTGTAGCCGAGTGTAATTTATTTAGTTATTTAAAATTTGGTGACTGTGATAAGACACACTGAGCCGGGCCTCATTTCCAGGTATGACCCGGGGAGGGGATACAACAGGGAGTGAAACAGCAATAACAAAGTGGCAACTATAGGTGCATGAACACGTACAATGAAATTACAGTACAAGTAATGAATTTCAGAGAAAGACAAAAGTGTACATGTATGTTGGTTATGGGGCAGCCTAATCGAGAAGGTTAGATTAATGAAGGTAACCCAACCCCTGGAATGCCTTAATGTGATTATTAAAATGTTTTTTGTTTTGTTTAATGAATGTTTAAATGTTACAATTCTGACTGTACATGATGGTTTCCAGCTGTTAAAGCAGCAGTACAATGAAAATAGTTTTTACTAAAAAAAGCTAGTTTCAGCTACAGTTAAGAAAAATATTAGAATACCTGTCCAGGTGCCTGCTGTGCTGTGTACCATGAGTCTTTACTTTTTCGATCCTAACCCTTGCCAGGTCTACAATGCTATTCCTATGCAAAATGTAGTGGCCACCTGTTTTTCTTGAGAAAAAAACCAATTAGAACATTTATAAAATATTCAAATTTTGGAGGAATTAGAAAATTGTACCACCAAATAAAACTGGAAGATGCCGGGAATCATTTACAGTGGAAAAAAAAGGTAGGGTCAATTTTTTTGCCCAATTTTGTTGCACTACTACTTTAAGTAACCCTGTTAGAACGCTGTCAGCCCAAAAGAATGCTCCATTTCCAGCCACTGGTTTGTAATTAGAATTCCGCTGTATGGAGAACGTATTAAGAAGTGTTCTGTGGAAAGGTCCAGTACAAGGCTGGGCCAGTGGCATGGCAGAAGTGCATCCCGCCCTCCCTCTAGAAGACTAGGGCTTATGGACAAGCCCCAGAATCCCACACTAGGGTCAGCTGGGCGCCAAAGTCCATCACAGTGATGAGGCCCTCGGCTCCTGGGGAGAAAGGGCAAAGGTGTCGGCTGCTCTTTAATGCACACGCTGCCATGGCTTATTGCATACCTAATACAGGGTTCAGTCTAGAAACATGCGGGTAGTGAGTCAGTGACCCACAAAAGCTGACAGGCTGGGGGCAGCCTTAGACACTTTATCTTTTACATATTGTAATCCTAGATTGAAATAAATAAATGGTTTCCTTGGACAGCTGACTCCTACAAACAGACACAGTAATTGCAGGATGCTACTCTAATTTAAAGGAAAAAAAAATTTTTTTTTTTTACATTTTTAATATAATTAGACATTTGGGCATGTAGAAGTCTGTGTACTATTTCCAATGTATTTTTCCAGGTGTTTGTTGAAGTAGTCTTATTTATTTATTTTGTGTCACTTGTGAATGCTGCCCCCCCGCCTCCCCAATATTCATTTTATAATTACTTGTGAGTTCCAGAATCTAGTAACATCAGTCGAGTGGAAATCCTGTGAGAATCTGGTAGCAGTATAGCTTAGAGGTTAGAGTTATGAGCTGTGAATGGGCTTGGTATATCCGGCAAACCCGGGTTTGATTCCCACAACCTCCACTTGCATACTGTGCGACTCTCAGCAAGTTACTTAACCTTCCCAGGTTGCCCCTGAAAACAGGCATCGGTGCCTGACGGGCCTTACCCAGTAACCAGTGAAGAAGAAGAATAAAAAAAAAAAGAACTTTCCATGCAGGGCTTCTGCTCAACTAATGTCACTGGGTTCTGGAACGGATGAGTAATTTAAAAATAAATATTAAGTAGGAAAAAGATAACATTAACAAAGCACCCTACATAATAAAAATATGAAATATGCCATGGGTTGACTAAAAATAATTACATTTGTTTTTATCTGCAGGGTTTGACCTCTGTGACCTCATGAGTGACAGAGCCACGAGTGAGGTCTGTAGTGGTTAAACCCTGCAGCTTAAAAACAAATGGGATATTTTCAGCCGGCCCATGGCATATGCTATTTATACAATGGCAGTGCCTCTCTGGTAAGATTAGTTCTTTCAGTGAAGCTTTTACTCATTCTGTTTGATTTTACTGGTCTGTTTTTAACTGCAACAGATGCCATTGTGATGTCATCAGGCATTGTGTAAGCTGTTCTCCCATTGGTTAAGAGTTTGTTTATGACCAGCCTGAAGTGGGAATAAATGCTTGATGACACACTTAAGACTGAAATAAATGATTTATTTCCACTTCAGGCTTGTCACACATGAAAATAAATGCATTCCTTTGCAAAAATGTATTCTCACAGTCATTGTATAAAAAGGACTATTTCAAAACAAACACAGAGAACAATACACTGGGGCTCAGATACTTGACAGGTTAGCACCGCTCTAACAAGTTTAGCACCGTGCTAAGTGTTAATAGCACAGCTGACAGCCTGCAAGTGTGACTGCTGCTACACTGAGAGAGACATATCACTAATTTGTTACCCAAGAGGGTGTCCGGGGCCAAATTAAAAAAAAAAAAATGTTAATTAAGCAATTGTACTTGACTAATAATGGCTTTTTAATTACCTAAGCCCCTCCGCTCATTAGGTCTTGAGTGTCCCCGCTGTAAGCACATCAGTGTTAATATACACCGTGCAATTGAAAGAATAAGGTGCGCAGTGGTATACTGAATGGTTCTTGGAAGCGCTAACAAACTACCAGTGCAGTACTATTTAACGCATCCAGAAAACATGTTTAATGCATTAATGATAGTGTGTTGTCAAAACATGGACCCCGGTGTCCATTTCTCTCTCCCTCACCCAATCCCTTTTTACAAAATATCCCCTGGTAATAGGGGGTACCCCCATCCCTTACTTGATCTCCTTGTACAAAATGTCCAAGTCAGTGGTACCCCCTTCCTTACCCGATTCCCATGTACCAAATACGCCTGGTATCATTTGTACACCCGCCCAACCCCATGTTGACAAAAGCTCCCTGCCTGGTAGTCTAGTGGCCCACCCCCTTCCTGGTGCCATCCTCTGTTAGTACTTGTATGATATTGATACAATTACTTATGTAACGCAAATAACAGACCTGTGGAAATGAGATGGTGGCTGGCAGTGGAGGCGAGTGGAGGGTGAGTATCTTGGGACCATGGGTAAGGCGGGGGGGGCACAGGATGGCATCTGTAGGGGAGCAACATGGGATCTTGTGAGTGAGGTAGGGGGATATTTTGTAAACAGGGACTGAGTGAAGGAGGGGGTACCACTGGCACCAGGGATATTTTGTAAACAGGGACTGAGTGAAGGAGGGGGTACCACTGGCACCAGGGATCTTTTGTAAACAGGGACTGAGTGAAGGAGTGGGTACCACTGGCACCAGGGATATTTTATAAACAGGGACTGAGTGAAGAAGGGGGTAGTAGTGGCACCCGGGATATGTTTCATTACCTACAGAGATCAGGTGATGGGGTAACTATGCCTTCATTTTTGTTTTTCCTGATACAGTACCACTACTAACCCACAGGCTGCAGTGTAGGCCCCACAGCCAACATGCAATCTAATGAGAAAAATACTGCTGCTCCCACTGTAATAAGGCCATGATGCAAATTACCTCTCAGCACTCTGCATGGACAAATAGGTAATTTGCATGGGATCTTTTGAATATACCAAGTTAGCACATATTCAGTAACAGGGTTGGGACACCCTAACTCTACTCCTTGTAAGCCCCGACTTCACAATGGAACCATAGCTCTCTGTGGCCAGTAGGGGGTGGTATTTTGTATTGAGCATATCATTTACTGTGCAAATTTAAAGGGCTGCAGGGCTTTTGTCTGCTGACAACTTCTATGTTTCCATGTTTAGTGCCTTTATTTGGACTTGTTTAAACACATATAGGGCAGTCAGAGTTTGCTCCAAACTTTTTAACAAAGCTATTTTAGGGCAATATGCTAATTTGCACTCAAAACAGGGACTTTGCAAGGAGCCAAATGAAAGCTTGGAATACTGGCCCTGGGTGTATAAAACAGATTCCACTCATGCCCACATTCACAACTATATTTAAAAATGTAAAATACAAAGGTTTATGTTCCATTTTAGTAAAAGTTACTGAAGGGTGATCTGTTAACATCACTCAGTGAGGCATTCATAACATAGATACAGTATAGGGAGTTTGGGGTCACCCCTTACACAGCTGAAGAGGGCCAACTATTTGCACCTCACAACACAATGGATGGGCAATGATTTGGAGGGTTCTGGACAATCATGAAGGACTGGTATATATGTTAATAGGACCTCCAAAGACCATCTCTTATGCATACCAGGCTCCAAGTGTGATGTTTAGGCAAGTGGACCATGAAGAGAAGCTGAGTGGTTCTAGCTCCCCAAACCTCATGAGAGGAATCACGTATACCCTGAAAAAAACACCCCTCAGAGGCCCCATTGTCTTAATACAAGTCATAAGAGTTTAGGTCAAGCGATTTAAATATGTCTGAAGTCTTGTTTCTAAATCTTGTCATCCTCCTTGCTGGTGCTGAAGTGGAGTGCTTCCTTTTAATGCTCCAGCATGAGAACACACGGTACACCAGATAAGAGGTACAATGGCTCTGCGTGCTGATTTGCTGATGCCACACTAGTGATTTATAATAGGAAGAAAGAACTGACCTTAAATAGAAGCTCGATAGGTTTTCATAAATATATAATTACCTCTTGGTCTTCTTTTGGGAGGTTTTGGGGGTCTCCTTAAAGAAAAAAGAAATACATTTTGATGTTATACATGCTGAGATGCATACCTACATGCATAAATATGAGATCGTTTAGAAAAACTGCAAGGAACTGCAGGTGCAACAGCTCACCACGCTAAGGGGGAAGCCCCTCCTTCTACGGACTGTATTGTATGCACCCTGACCCTGTCAGGAGGGGCTGTAGTTCAGTCAGGCAACACTGCCGGCAGTGCCACATCCTGACCCACTATGGAAGCTGATGCTCTCCACCCACAGATGTTTCCCTGTAGAAGTAACAAAAGGGTGGCAGCTGTGCAATGTGTTGCTCTGCTATGGAACTGGTGTGCATCGCACTAGCTCACGTGTGTGTGTGTGTGTGTGTGTGTGAGTGAGTGAAGTGCCACTCTAAAACAGAGAATATAAAAGAAGAAATGTGATTGACCAAATGTGAGCACATAAGTGTACATTGTTCCAGCACAACAGGCACAGTTCACAACTACTTAATGTGCTGAATCATTATCACTCAGTTTTAAACATTAAAAACTAGGAGAACCCGTTTATAAATACAATAAGGACCTCCCCCCGGGTATGCATAATCTGGATGATAATATAACTTCTTGGGTGTGTAAGGCACCCAGCTTAATCTCGTGCCTCACTTCTTTAGGCTTGCCATCATTTAAACAGTAAGATACAATGACCATGTAATTATAAGCCATGAATTGTAGCCTCAAGTACGCTGTTAGGTATGAGCCAGGTGCAGTCTGTAGTTTTGTGTCCCCACACTAAAATTCAGTACAGACATGTAATCAGTATGGGGCCATTATTTTGTTATGTATATATCTTCACTTGAAAACGTCTCTAAGCAAAAGAACATTTTATGTTTAATGGTTTATTTAAAACTCTATCATCATTAAGAGAAGGTCTTTTCAGACCTAAAAAGGGTTGATGGGGGCCATTTAAGTTTTTCACTCAAATGTATGAGATAAGAAAAGAGAGCTGGGTTGGCCACGTGGTAGTGTGGCAGTGTATCCTACTGCCAGGTGGGAGACCAGGGGCTGCGTCAGCTCTGGAATATCATGCTTAGAGCAGCCAAAGGCCAAGAGGCACATCATGGAGGGGAGACGTTGAACTCTGGGGAAGGAAGGGTGCAGATCGGCTGGTATCTGCAGCCCTATTTATCGACTGACCACAGAGCGATTTTGGCACTGGAGAGGAAGGCAGCTAATTGCCCATTGTCTTGTCTGGAGAATGGGT
Source organism: Neoceratodus forsteri (assembly GCA_016271365.2). Classification (NCBI taxonomy): domain Eukaryota; kingdom Metazoa; phylum Chordata; order Ceratodontiformes; family Ceratodontidae; genus Neoceratodus; species Neoceratodus forsteri. The sequence goes on from JADMNL010000034.1 coordinate 135,003,266, forward strand.
GGAGTTATGGCAGACACAGGTGGGTGAGGAATCTAGAGCATGTCATTTTATTTATACACACGAATTGGTTTGTGGTAGTCACAGTTGGAGAAGTACTGAACATGAAGCTTTCAAATGACCCATAGTGTTTTACTTGGCTTTTTTCTTCCCAGGTTGGACACCAGGACAAGGATTTGTTTTTTGCAGGGTATGTATAAATGTGTATTTTTCCATCATGAACGATGTGAAGCTTGGCTGAGATGATCACAGTGTTCTGAATTACTGCCTTTTGCAGCCTGGTGCACCCTGCAGAGCCTCAGATCTTCTTTTGGTGCTGCATTGTAGCTTAATGAACATTCGAAAAAATATATGTTGTTTTTCCTTCAAACGATACAGGTCTGTTCTGTCAGGCCAGTGCTAGCACCCTATCTCTGGGCCCAATCCCATCACTCACAGGTGTGATCACGCTGGGCATCTCCTCACCTGGCTGCCATTCCCAAGGGATGGTTCTATAGGCCTTCTGCACTGGAATCCGAGCCATATCCTCGCGTTTAACCATCATTTCAGGAAGACGGTCTCTCGAAACCAACCCCTAGTGATCCCTTCTGTTCCCTCCAGTGTCCCCAGGATGCATACATTCACAGAAGCCTTTTTTGGTATGACAGAACTAACTGACTAACCAACCAACCAAATCTGGTATTCTTTAACCACTACCATTTCAACCGATGCTAAATCGGCCATTCAGGAGCCCAGTTTTGTGTTTCTCTCGAAGACCCTTTATGAGTTGGTACAATTCTCACACACGTGCGCGCGCGCATATAACACGCACACACACACACATACACACACACACACACCTCCCGAGTAACTGCAGCATTTCGGAAGCTGCATTTGCCACACTGTCTGACTTTGGAAGTGGTTTGCTTTAAGCTCGAGGCGTGGCAACTTCTCCCTTTCCCCATTTCTCCTTTTACTGCACCCCTCAGTCACTGCTAGATCACTGCCTTGTGCAGGCAGGGTCACCAGCACACTGGTGGGGTACTATCCCCACTATAGTTGACCTCTGCTACCCCCCACAACATCCTTCCCCAACACCCCTCCTCCGCATCACTATATATAAATAACTCATCGACTATAACCTGTGTAATACCAGTAGGGCTGTCCACCATCCTGCCCAGTTAGGGATAACAGGACACTGCTGAATTTCAACTCCCCCACTTCGATACCCTCCCCACCTACAATACCCCTCTCTCTCTCTCTTGCTCTCATCACCCTCCCACACTCTACCTCTCCTCTCCTCCTAACCCCCCTTCCGGTTAACATAGCCTAACACTGGTCTACCCCTACACTCAATTAAGCACTTATAACCTACCCCGATACCCCTCTTATATGCACTTTAGTCCACCCTGTTGTCTCTGCTTTCCTCAAAAATCATGTTCTGCCTTCGTCTCTGTAAATTTCCTTTCCCTTCTTCCATTCTGCCCTCCACAATTTTTCATTCCTTCCTTCCATTCTTCCTCTCTTCACTCCAGTCACTGTAAATCTTGAATATCTATGTTACACTAATGGCTACCAATTACTATTGGGTCACCTTACCATCTAGTGCTACATACTGTTGCCAAGTTATTATATGTGTTCCAGTGTTACCAACTGTTGCCTAATTGCTATATGTGTCTTCATGTCTATTACTTAACTGTTGTGTTGTCAGCAATGTGATCCACCTGTAATCCCTCCTGCTCTCATTGTATGCAAGTAAGCAGATTGTATTCCAACACTGTAACATTTCTCTGTATTCTATCCCATTGTTCCCTACCCCTCAGGTTGCACCAGAAGACAAGCAACTTGTTGTTCAGCGTGCCTTCCTGGTGAAGCATTTCAATAAATAAATAAAAAGGCATACGCTCCCTCTTTTGCATCAGAACTGGAGGAAGAATTCTGTTAAGGGCTCCCAGTCTTGTTCTTTCAAGTACCCTGCATCAGGATCCATTGAGTAAATCTGCTCAGTTTTACTCAGAATTAAGTTATTTTAATTTATTTTTATTACTTTTGTAAGAAGAACATACAAAATCTTCCACTACAGTCACAAGCACAATACTGTACTACACATCACTGCAGCAGGACCCCATTATAGATACCCAGCTTAATACCCAAGAAAAGGGAAACAGCACAGTTTCATCATCTAAACAGTCTTAAGGTTCAAACACACAGAAATCTTGAATTAGGAGTACTATAGTGCCACAACAGGTGGACTGCTCATTCAAAATGCCATATAAAAAACAGAAATTGCAGGCTTATCAGTAGCCTATTTTGTCCAAATGTGACCACAGAGAATAATATGCACAGATTTAGTTCCCTACTCCCTTCACAACCCACTCCAGAATTAAACCTAGAGTAATACTCAGAACAACAGTCTTAGGCTCTGTCCACACCATGCCTCTGTAACGTTACAGAGGGCATTTTCGTAACCGTTGTGGAAACCACGTATGAGGTGGTTTCAACAATGGTTATGAAACCAGTTCTGCCTCGGTAACGTTACCGGGTGTAGTGTGGACAGGTGAGCGCGTTGCCCCAGCTTTCCCCCAGTGTACAACGCACTGCACTGTGGGATAGGGTGCCATCCGTAATGGTCCCACGGCACTCACAATGTGGACGGGCTGTCACGGTGCCACACAGTTACCGAGACAGTTCACCAGCAATGTGAACACACCGTACTGGTTACTGTCTGTAACGGTGTGGAACCGTGACAGCATTTAAGTGGCATAGTGTGGACGGGGTCTTAATGTTCACTACATGGGCTCAAACAAAGTCCAAGAAGGGGGGCATCTTTCAGAAAAAAAAGAGATGTGCAAGAACAAGGGGGCACAATTTGAAGATAGAGGGGGGATGGCTCAGAGGTAATGTAAGGAAGTATTTTTTCACCAAGAGGGTTGTGGATGCATGGAACAGCCTCCCTGTGGAGGTCATGGAGTCAAGAACAGTGGGGGAATTCAAGAATGCATGGGACAGACATAAGACAGTCCTAGTGGGGGGGTAAGAGGAAGTAAGCTGTTGATTAACTAGGATCTGCAGCTTATCCGTTAGGTAGGGAAATGGGCAGACTAGGTGGGCCAAGCGGTCCTTATCTGCCGTCAAATTCTATGTTTCTATGTTTCTAACAGCCTCCTAACAAGAGAGAATAAACACAGTGCTTTGTAATCAAAATCAAAGTCCACAGTCATACTGTGTCTGGAAAGATGACCTTAAATCAGGGTCGCTTTTCACGTGAAAGCACAAAAGCCAATGAAGCAGCCGCTCCGTTACTGTGAGTAGCCATGTGCAGCCCAGCCGAAACTGATTGCATGAGCCATCGGGCTGGGGCTGGGGGTGCCATCAGAGTTTACCATGTGTCACAAGATTACAAATGTGTTTAAAAATCATATATATCTATAATGGGATATACCCCTATCTAAGCATTTATAAATATATAGCATAAGGGATATACTGTACCTCTGTCCAAGTATTTATAAACATGTACTATAAAGTATATACCCCTTTCCAAGTATTTAGCTCTCCCAAAAGATGCCACAGACTTCCCAACTACATACTCCTGAATACCCCCCAAATTACTCACAGTTCTGCCAAATTTTATTTATTTAGTTTTTGTTGACCGGGTAAGTGCACTAGACAAATCCTGCCTATTTTCAGGCATGACCCGTGGCAGGGGGATACAGATGAATGCCAACTGATCTTGAACCAGATTAAGCTGTTGGTGGCATTTTTAGTGAATGGGGGGCAGAATCTGGCTAGGGCACCGGGGAAATTCCCCTACATTGCTGTAGGGGCCATGCTGCTTGGCAACTGACCAAGATGGCGGACAGTAGTCCTAGAGAGAGAGGATGGAAGTGGAGGAGCCTAAGGGGAAACGTTCCTCTCCCTGTAATTGCGAATGACAAGATAGCCAAAATATGCACGTGAGTACTGAGCAAAAACTTACTGAGGAAGACCATACAGGAGTACAGAAAAATATCTAGCATGACAATGACACAGAGCGATATGCCGTGAAAGTTCAGTAGCAGAAAATGAGCCTCTCCCCCACAATACCACTCCAGAAGCATTAGAATTGCAACGAGAGCTTGAATTGGAGGAATGGAGGTTTTTGTTCACGAAAATGACTCTGCAGCAGAATATCCAGCATCTACAGAATGACAGCATGGCTGACACTGTCAGACAACAACAGCAGTTGCAAACGCCATCTGCCGGAGGACCAGATGAAAGAAAGACTGCGCAGTCTGAGGAAATCCCCGCAGTGAGTACTACGACTCTGGAACAAAGACAGGCATTGAAAAAGCTTCTGAACAGTTGCCTTCAGCTGGGGAAAATCCCAAATGATCATGGTCTGTTGAAAGTGCACTACAAGGTGCAGGGTGGGAGAGGAATGCGAGCTCGAATCTTTGGACTTCAGGTTCTTCCCCCATTAGAATGCCGGTAGAAAGTGACTGTCCAGAACTGCAAAAAAACAAAGCAGTGGGTGTTCCTTCTACTGCCTCAGTGGATCCACTAGTCTCACCGTCTGACCTGGCCTTGACACAACACCCAGTCTTACAAATTCAGCCCATTGTGCAATGCAAGCAAAACAGAGCTAATCTGGAGGGACAAACACGGGCTGCAGCTCCATTACATATAAGGCCTAATGAGCAGAGGAAAGTGTTTTCCTCATTATTCTGCCTACCGTACTACCTGCACAAAGACATAACACAGTTCATCTCTCCTATATAGGAGGCCTACCTGAACCTCCAGACTGGCTGTTTGTGGCACACAAACTGTTAAGACTCTATGAAGTTTTTTTTCCCCACGAAGTGTACGTTCTGATACACATCTCTGGAGAGACCAACTTTGATAATAGTTTTAAAACTACTCTAGGTTTGGAGTGCTTTTGGACCAAATATCACACGCTAAAAAAGATTGCTTTGTGGATCCCCTTCTTGGCTATACCACTAACAAAGCCAGCATATAAAACTATTACCATCTTGTTTCGAAATGACGGGGGTAGATATTTCTGGTGTGTTATATTGGTTGAAATTATGGTGTACAGTATTGGGGGACCCTGAGGCAATTTTAGATGCTGAAAATATATGGGCAGGGAGATGGAAGGTGAAAGTACTGCAGAAATCTGAGGATACTGGGGTGATACACCTGCCTAATTCTTTTTTTTATAGGAAGAGACAGGGGATTACTTTTTTATCCTGGCCAACCAAAGGCATGCTACAGATGCGGAGATTCCTCGTACCTGAGCAGTGCCTGTGATAAAATAAAATATAACCTTTGTGGGAAAATGGGCCATCAAAGTGCAAACTAAACGAGTGTAGATGTAACTTGTGTGACGAGGTAGGTCATACCTTTCAGAACTGTACCTGGGCAGCACACAACCAGGAACATCATGATGCAGGAGCAAACCAACATTTCAGCATTTCACAGGCACAAAAAGTGAAGATAAGGAATAGGCTGGGACCTGAGCAGCCCCCTCCATCTGTAATCCCTTCTCCCCCCCCCCAACACAAGATCCTCTTCCAGAGACCTTGAACAACTCTTCTGCTGTTCAGGAAACTGCAGATAATCCACTGGCATCTTGTTCACATACTGTCTCTCTCAGGTCCTTAGAACAAACTTCATCCAATATGCCCCCTCCTAAGGGACCCGTACCATAGAGGCAGTCCGCAAGGGCAAACCTGAAAGCTGCCTCCCTAAAGTCATAAAAATCACTTCTGTCCCCGTCTAACCAGTATGAGCTCTTATAAGACAATTCAGCAGACTCAGATGATGACTCAGAGACGTCTTTCATATCTTCTTCTCACCCTGAAGGTACCATGGACACAGAAATCAGCATAAAAGGCAGGGTTCACAAAAACGGAAAGCCAGATCAAAAGAAAAGGGCCAATGAATACTGGGAGGAAAAAATAAATGGAGATTATATGTTGGCTATGGGGGAATCTACCTTTATCTGGTGTATAAAATGTTGATGACTGAACTACACTGTTGCACTATAAATGTAACTAGTGTAAAAAGGGAAAGAGGAAAGGCACATGTTTTTTTCCTATTGCTCCACATTAATCCAGGATATAATTTCTGTGGTTTCCACACCACTCACAAAATCAGACAAGCCCAGAGAGAGACTGGTTAGCAGGACCTTCTTTTTGGTCTATAGGCCAGGAAGCCAGCTCTGGTGTAGGAATCATGGTAAAATGTCATAATTTTACGCTATTACAACTTTTTGATTTAGTCCCTGGCAGGGTCCTTATATTAGATGTAGTAATACAAAATATACCTTTCCACCTTATAAATCAGTATGCCCCCCAAACAAAATCACATAGAATAGAAATATTATCATAGCTGACCCGCTGGCGCAGCGGTTGGATTTCCTCTTGTGATGCCAGTGACCTGGGTTCGGGAATGAGCCCGGGAGCTGGAGGGCTGGCCAGGGGAGGAGGCCTGAGCATCCCAAGGACAGCTCGCCTTCTCCGGGTGGAGAGGAGATCCAGGGCTCGGCGCATGCCTGACCTCGGGTGGAGACCCGAGGTAAAGCAATCTCAAGCCAGCAAGAAGTGTGGCGTGCTGGAAGTCAGCACTCAGCACCTTTATGTCAGGGCACACAGCACACTAAGAAACACAGAAAAACACCCTGCAGTGCTCCCGGTAGATGGAGCACCACAACCCCGATCCCCAATGCCCTTACCTGCCTTGGTGACAGCATCCTGACGAGAACAAGAAGGACCTCGGGGTGTAAGGGCCCCCACCTCATACCCTGCCTGGGGGGGCATGACCCAGGTTACACAGGGGATGGACAGCGCCAGGCTCCAGGTAAGAGGGTGGGGACTGATAAAGCCATATGAGTGTCTCCCGAAGAGTGGGGCCACTGCGGGTAGGGGGAAGTATAAAGAGAAAATTTAAAAAAAAATCATATATATTATCATATATACAACCATACCTATATACCTCATTAAATATTATATTTGCAGGTGATTTCAATTGTGGTTTCAATTTACAGGATAAAAGTAAGCAAGCAAAAAACAAAAAAATATATTGCGACTCCAGTGTCTTAAAAACCTTACTTAATACAACTCGTTTGCAAGATGCTTATTTAGAGATAACAAAACAGCACACTCCACCTTTCAGAAAGGAGCACTAACTACTAGAATAGATTTTATTTTTATACCCCAAACGTTGCCAGTATTCTGTGCACAAATTTCTCCTGTACCTTTTTTGGATCAGAGAGAGTGGTTTCTATTTCATTGGGAGTAAACCCCTCATACTCTAAAGGCCCTGGGCCATAGAAGCTCAACCCTAGCCTCTTATTGGACATAACATTTAAAAATCAGCGAATGCAGTTTATACTAGCCTGAAGTCAGTCATAATCTGTTACGATTCCCCCATAATGTGGTGGCAAGACACAAAATGAGATCCAAGTCATAAAATAAAAAGCAACACTGCATACCTACAGTATCTTCAACAAAGAGCTCATTTGCAGAATTTGTTTAGCATATCTGAAACTACGGGTCAAAATTTGGGGAAGCAAATTACGCTAGCACAAAAAGAATTGGTAACTTTCCTGAAGCAAAAAGCAAGGGCAACTATACCATCAACAGCAGTTTGGTATGCAAGGCATGGCATAGGAATTATGTTCCTTTCAATATACTGTTAACCGGATGGGAAAAAATATATATATAGCTTAATAGATTCCTTTGGTATACAGCGTACCTCAAAAGCAGGAATAATGAGGACAGTTGTTGAGTATGTTACTTCCCTCTTTTCAGCTACATAAACAGAATGCTAGGGGAGCTGAATACCTTAAAGATATAGTAATACATGACCCCCCCCCCCCAATACAGTGAACAAGATTATTCAACCAATTTCTCTGGAAGAAGTGAACGAATGCATACAGCAACTAAACAATCACACTACACCTGGTCCTGATGGTTTACCCAGTGAATTATACAAGATGCTGGGTGAGCATATGGGACCAGAACTAGTCACTGTATTTAATAAAATGTTAGACTCTGGAAACGTTCCATTATATTTCAACAAAGGGACACTATTATTCCTACATAAAAAAGGTAAAAAAACACATTTAAGTAACTGGAGGCCAATATGCATGTTAAATACAGACTGTAAATTACTAACAAAAATCATAACTAAATGCTTAGTCTCATTAGCAGAAATTATTTCATAAAACCAAACATGTTCAGTTCCAAATAGGAAAATTCAAGACCAATTAATATTGATAAGGGAAATTATAACACAGTGTTCATCCATGACTGATCCAGGATACATAATTTCCCTTGATCAAAAAAAAGCATTTGACTTTATGAGTCATAATTTTTTGTGGGATGTATTAAAACATTATGGAGTGCCTCCAAAAGCAATAGGATGGGTTAAATCACTCTATAAAACAGCTGCAGTAGTCCCAATAGTGAATGGATGGGTGGGGCCCATGATACCAATACATCGAGGGGTAAGACAGGGATGCCCTATGAGCCCCCTTCTATATGTCTTTTTTCTGGATCCTCTGCTTCAGAAGCTAAATGGGGCACAGAAAATCCGACCAATATGCATTTCAGTTCTGCTTACATCTCCAAAGGCTATTGCTTATGCGGATAACCAGTGTTGTCATGGCAGCAAATCAACAGTCAGATGAAGAAGCTATAGAAAGCCGTAGTACTTGCGGCTCCTCTTCAGGGGCAGCTTTAAATCTGGAGAAATGCACAGGATTGACTCTAGGGACTCCAACCATGTCAGGAAGGGCTATGGGCCCTATCAGATTAGTGGATGGACCAATACGTATTCTAGGCATTAGATTTGGGCCTAAAGACACTGGAAGTATAAACTGGGCAGAGAAATTAAGATATTGGGAAATTAAAGGCAGCTCAGTGGAATAAAGGCACTGTAGGGAAAAAGAAAATGGTATTTTTAATTAAAACCTTTCTAGTCCCTGTCTTTTTATACCCGAGTTACATATTTCTAATACCAAAAACATTAGAAACAGCAGTGTTGAGCCTATTTTTTCAGGCAGTTTGGGGCAGTCGCCTCAACCCAATTAAAAGAAACATGACATATTTACCAATAAAGAGAGGTCGTCTAGATATGATAAACCCAATTTTATTTTTCAACAGTATTTTTTTTCCATGTCAAACTTAAAGCCCATGATCATTAATACACAAAGAGGGTGGGAACACTGGTTTTATGAACATTGTAAAGTCTGGTTTCGACAGCAGGAAGGAAACACATTACAAAGTATTAGAGCTTCTGCTGTCACTTCCATCTGCATGAAGGAAATGTCTTCAAGACTAAAACAATGGCATCTCACACCTCAACAGATAATTTCTGCTCAGACCCATAAAATGTTATATACAAGCCTTTTAGATGTCATGTGCCATAATATAGAACCTTTTGAGAAGTGTCCTAGCTCTCGCTTATCACTTAAAGCCCTATTACAATTTTCCTAGAGTTCCAGCACATATGTGGGATTTCCACTGGCTGTCCTGCCATGAGAGAATTAATATCACAAACAAACAACTTCATGACAGAATTTGTAGCAGACTTCAGTGTGTAAATACATTAGAGACTATTGAACACTTGTTTTTTGAATGTTCTTATAGCACAGGGTTTTGGACCTATATAGCAAACCTTTGGCAAGAACCACTATATGCCACAATTTCATATGCTAATATAATGTATGGAGTACTTTCTCCCGCTTGAAAAAGTGGAATATAAACACTTTATACCTGGTATTTACTATCACAAAATGGAACATATGGATAGCAAGATGCCTGTATGTATTGCAGCAAAAAGACAGTACGTACATAGAAATAGCCAATAAAATCAGACAGGATCTATTTAAGATATATGCCTCCGAATCTAAAAAAATTGTCTAATATTGAAATTCTAGAATTATGGAAAGGATTTCCTTGGTTTACAGACTCAGATGCCCCGATAACATGAAGGAATGTAAAACTGAAACCTGGGACTTATAAAGGTCTATTTGTTTCCTCCCCTTTGTTTTTACTTATGTCTTTCTTTTTTTTTGTTTTGTTTTTGTAATAAGTTATGGACCATAACATGGATTGTTAGAATGATTGTAAATATTATATTGTTTGGTTGTATTCTGATTTCTTTTCAATAAAACTTTCCCCTACTCTTTTTGAGAAGTGCATGGGATCTTTTACATCCACCTGAACTACCAACAGAACAGGCAGATGCGACCTTGGTTTAACATCTCATCTGAAAAACGGCACCTCATCAGTGCAGCACCTCCCCTTATGCTGCACTACAGTGTCAGTATTGGGATTTAACCCAGGTACCTGGTGTGGGGATAGAACCCACAGCCTTCTGATCTCCCGGCCTCAGATGCGAGTGTGCTACCTGCTGAGCCACTGACACTGCAATTACCAGCTCAGTGCCTCAGTCACATCCAAAACAACCTCCTCCTGCACAATGAAGTCAGGTTTAATTTTGCTGATGAGGTTTCTTGCTTCCTTAGGGTCCACATAAATGTAGTGTGCCCAAGTAGATTATTTTCAGTTTTGCAGGGTATCGAAGAGCATGGGTAATTTGAAGAGATCTAAGAGTGGTTCTCAGTACACTGAAGGACTCAGAGTGGTCTCCCACTGTGTAGCTCAAGTCAGGGTATATAGATGCCCTAGTCCCATCCTCTGCAATAATAGAGACTTTCCTTCTAACTGCATCTAAAATAAGAACTCAGATATGTATCCCTGCCACTGTCAGCAACATGGTATGGGTCACATTAGCGTCAATTCATTTGCGAGGAAATATCCAATACACCCTATGCGCCTTGGGTACAAAGTCATGGTCAAGTGTCACTTTTAGCCAATTTGCCATAAAATTCAATGTATGGTCCCCCTACACTGCCTCCAGTAAACCTAGGATGCAGAGGTAAGCAGATCCTGACTGTTCTGAGGCCTCTAATCGGTATCTCAAGGCCTTGCTTTCCTTCAGAAGCCCCACAGTGGATGTTGTCGCTTGCAGTGTCACCGCCGATGCTTCTTTCGCTTCAGCGATCACAGCTAAAGACTGCATTTCTCAAACACAGAGCCTGGATTGAAATTTGATGACTTTCTTTTGTCCAAGGCAATCACCCTTTCCTCAAGGGCTTTTACTGCGAGAAGCATATCTTTTAAAATGTCAGTTCGGGCTCTTCCAATCCCACCGCAGCAAACTACTTAGCTGTACTTGGCCCTATATATACTTGCTAGCCTTTCTGACGTCCATCAACAGCAGCCCCTTTTTTCGGTGGCCCCATACTGGATCATCTTCTAATTCCAGCTATAAATCAGGGTAATATTACTGTAAGAGGTGGAGCCAACGGCCTAGCATGGCACATACATTTCTCATGCGCTCCACACAGATAATATAATAAATAGAGATACCTTCAATTTTACTATTTGTTTTGCAAAAAGTAAATCGATCCTGTAGTTTAACTACTGGACTTTTACACAACCAATTTTGGAGTCATGGGTCAACCTTGAAATGCAGCTAAACAGGACCAGCAGAGAGCAGGGCCCTCAAATCCTCCAACGCCAGTGCAGCCTGCCAACTCAACACCTGACCAACCTGCTAGTCGAGATGCTGTAACACTCGTTTCACTTTCTCAACCAAACAGTAGACCATTTGGACAAAAAGTTTGACCAGCAAAATGAAACGGCTGGTGCTGCTCGAAAACAGAGTGGAATACATGGCTGGTTCCATTAAGGAATCTGGTGAGGTCACAGGGAATGTGTTGGCCATGGTTAAAGAACAGAATACAGTAAAGAGCTACCTGGAGTAGTTAGGAAATCAAATCCAGGCAGCCAACACCCAGCTACTGTGTGCTGCTGAAGGAACAGAAGAAGGTGATCTAATCACATTTCTAGACCATTGGCTATTGGAGACAGAGGGTTTGGGGCATGCTGTTTCTATTAAACATGCCTACAGAATCTCTTCGTGCAGAGCTGCAGTGGCTGCTGAGGGTCCCTGCATCATCTTGTTCATGATGACCTCATTAGGGGACAGAGACATGCTCCTCCAGGCAGCCAAGCAACAATCTCCAGTGATGTTGGGGAAACTAAAACTCTTTTCTTTCCGAACTACTACTCCTGTGCCACCTGAATGCATAGAAAGGCATTCAAAACAGTCTCTCAACAACTGAGGAAAGCGGGGGTTGTCTATAGGATTGCCTTCCATTCCAGGCTTCAATTCACTTATCAAAATAAACGGTATTGTTACGCTAATCCCAGAGCAGCAGGGGACTTTGCCTCAAAATTACATAAAATATACGCCAATGTTTTGACTGCAGTAGAGGAGTCAAATGGATGATGAAGCAGCAAAAAATGAGACTTTTTCTTAATGGCGGGGGGGGGGGAGCCATTTCAGCTTTCAACAGAGGGGGCAAAACATGGTCAGAAAGGCTGTGGGGGTGGATCCAGGGGCTGAAACACAAAAAACAACAATGGCTTGCAATGCAGGGGGAGCGCGACTGCCCCTCCAAATGGCGCCCCTGCTTAATTGACTGACTCACTTGCTGTCACCAGTGTAGTTTGTTTCCTGTAGACTCTATACTGTGGAGAGTTGGAGCTGTAATTTCCAAGTTACAGTGAGTTTAACTGTCATCTCCCTTGGGGGACAGGGGACTTCTCTCATGTAGGTCTGCAACAAAATGAGTGCTACTTGACGTTTTTATTCCTACCTAGAGTTTACCATGTGTAAAGGAACACGGACTACCTGATTTAATGAACCATGCCTTTTCTCTGAGTTAGCATGAGCGACAAGACGTATTTAAAATGGTGCCTCCTTCTTTTTCTGCATTCACACCACGTACATGTGGTGGGTGGCTCTGATCAACCCATTCTCTGAGTAGTGGCGAATCTCTACAGTTGGCAGGGTCGCGGCTGTAGTACCCACATAGCCTCTCTGAGTTAGTGCCACGAACATGTGACTAACATTGGATCGCTCACAAGGGAAAGGCAGATGGTGGAAGGTGAGAATTTTATTTTCCACTTTCAATACTGTTAGCTCCTTATCTTGTTTAGTATCCATTAAACAAATGGTTGGATTATGGTGGTTGTACAATACGAATTGAAGGTCTCGAAAAAGTTTAAGTGCTTAAAGGAGCTCTAACTTACTGTGTTTTATCTATAATGGTGAAATAAGGAACAACCTATATTAGGCCTTCAGAGCTTACAATGTTAAGTTGTGCATTTTATACAATGTTTAGTATCTATATAGCACTGGCTGTACCAAAGCTGTGCTACTAAATGAGATTTCCCCTCATTGAGGTCACAAGGGGAAGTATGTTATACTACTCCTAGTTTGTAATATTTATTTAAGAGTCTTACCAGGAAGGCATACTGAGCAGTGTACCGCTCGATTCCAGATAAGAAATAGGAGTATGTTGAAACATTAAGGGATGTGGTCTCTAGTTTGTATGCATTATGTTTGTGCTGCATACAATCTAATACAAAGTAACATTAAAAAGGTAATATTGCTTTAAATATCTGGAGACTTGGTTATGAAATAAAAAGTTTTATTAGGTTAAATTCGAGATAATGGGTCAACGAGGAGAGAGATGGGAATAGCACAACTATCCTTGGTGGCTGCTGGCTACCCCCCTTTAATAAACTGTCTTTACTTTAATGCATAGTGCTTAGAAGACCCTTGGCCATCTTTGCCAGGCTCTACAGAGCCCCCTGCTGTTACTTTTAAAGATACTTTGTGTGAGGGGCACACAGTGCTCCTCCACCTACGGTAATTTTAGCTTTCATGGTTGCTACTTGAGAGAGCACATATCTACAAGGCATGGGGGCAAAGTTCTACTGGCCAAATATCTCAGCACTAGAAGGGAAAGGGAAGGGAACATTGTTTAACCAGAAGTAGCACACTAAGCTGAAGCTCGTTTCCAGATGCGACTTGGGAGCACAAGGAAGTTAAGGGACTTGCTCAAGATCACACAGTATGCACCTAGGCGGCTGTGGGATTCAAACCCAGGTCTCCAGATCTGCAGCTCAGAGCCTTAACCCACTGCACTGTACTGCCTCAAGAGTCACCATTTATCATTCCTAGAGTCACCATTTATCATTCCTACACCCATATCTCAAGGTCGGCCTACATTAGAAGACACCACTGTCTGACTCTTGACAGTGACAGCCTGTAATATTCTCACTGCGGCTGATGAAGACAAACCCTACACTCTTTGGCCTGGACTCTTAAACCCCCTGCAGATGAAAGGCCCTCGTTCTTCATATGATCCTGCCTAGCAGGACTGCAGTCATTCAGCTCATCCTCAGGGCCCTGTAGCAGAAGCATGTTGCCACCATTCCTGGTACATCTTCAGCATCTCATTCCTTGGTTATTACATCCAAGCTTGAGTCTTCAGTTCATTCACTCTTCCCACTATGGTTACAGGGGCTCATATGGTGTTGATGCCAAGCATTGGTTAGGAATCTAACATCATCAGTTCTCCTCTCCCAACGCCCCAATCATGAATCCGCTGTGACTGAAAGAGGAGGTACATTAGGGTTTTCCTCCTCTAAGGAAGAGTTCCCCTCAGTCTCTATTACAATGTATCAGCTGCATAATGACATAATCAGTACTTATTTAGAGATCTTAGTTACAGGTGGTTTGACCACAAAAGTTGGAACACAAAGGCAGTGACAGGGCAGCCTTCGTTACTTCCTGTTTCACCTGTCTATCGCTGCTTCTGCTTGCAACGGTTCTGCACAGGGCAGGTCTTATGGGTCAACTGTGACATCACTTGCTTGTTCCATTTTCCTTTCCCAGTCGAACTGATCAGTTTGTGCGAGACATAAATGATATGTCTAAGAACACCCTTGTAAACCAGCATATTGGTTAGGGCACAGGAGTGCAAACTAGATCTGGGTTTGAATCCGAATTTCCCTAAAATTCTTTTAACCTCAAATATCACTGGTGGGGTGATCCACGGAAGCACGGTGCTGGAACTGAAATCTAAGCAGGACCATTTTGTACTATCCATTTTACTTCTTCCCACATGCGCACAGTCTCACTTAGTCTCCTTACAACCATGTACCTATGAACCCCTTATATGATCTTCTTCCTGTGCACATACAATCTTAAAGCAGCATTGATGTTGACAAATATTTTCATAAACTTCATTATACATCATTAGGAGGCAGTATAGTGTAGCGTAGTGGTTAACAGCACTGAGCTGCAAACCTGGAGAACTGGGTTTGAATCTCACAGCTACCACTTGCATACTTCGTGACCATGAGCAAATCACTTAACTTCTCTGTGCTCCCAGGAAACAAGCCCCAGCTTAGTGTGTCTTTCCTGATAAAAAAACCCTTTCAAAACTCAGTGTTGATCCCAGTCATTAATTAATCCATTTATATGGCGATGCATTTCATTTTGTGTTCAAACTAGAGCTTTGGTTGGGTGGTTGGCGTTAGCCTTGATGTCTCCACTGACCCAGAAAGACGTGGAAAGTTAGTGTCTTTTTGCATGTTAGTTCATCTTAGCCACAAGATGAATTATGTTTAACAATGAGTTTTTCAAATACAGCTAAGAGGAACTCTGCTGGATGTCTCTTATGGTATAAGGACACTCCGAGCCTTAGGTTTAGGCAAGCAGTGAAGCGGAGTGGTCCTGGCTGCCAACACTCGAGACAGGAGTCTCTTGTATCATACTAACAGACACCCAGAGGATGCCCTTTTAACTTATAATAACTGGGTTGCATTTTTCTTTGTAAGAAAAGCCAGTTGTAATTTGGCATTATAACGGCAAACACACACTGCTTTTCCTATGAGAAAAGCATGAGCCACACAACGGCTTGCGCTACACTGCCTTTCATTTTTATTTTATTTATTTAAGTCTCTGAATTACAGTACTTTTGAGCCAGAGACACATTTACGAAGGTTCCACGTCAAGAGTGTACAGGGACAAACGGATAATACAAAATCATACAACAGTTCAAGTCAGGTGATACAGAGAGTTCCAAGTCACATTTATAGATCGTTATAGAGATAATACTAACAGAGTTTCCAAGCATGTTACTGAATCAGTTACAACAACGGCTCCTACAGATAAGCTACAGAAGCATTAAAACCAGTTGGGTAGGTAGGGGGTGCTGTCAGTAAGGTGACACTCTCCATAGCATCAAAACAGATCCACAAGAAGAAAACTGCATACCTGTTCATGCCAGGTAGACACCACTTCACAGAGGAGCACAATATTCCAAAAATCCTAACCTCTTGTATTCTCTCCCCCCCCCCCCGTGTCTCTCCTCCTCCTCCCTCTGTAGGTCACATGAGCAGCATCACCACAGAAACCAAAGAAACAGATACGTTACAAAAAAAATGGTTCATGTTTAACAGTTCAGCAGTTTCTTCATGATATTTCTTTACTAGTTGCAGTTTCATAGGTTAGTACTGAGCAGAGGAGACAAGATGTCCATTACGCTCACCCTTAATCATTGAAAATACCCCGTTATTCAATTGCTAATATATTGTTGTAATATATTCAAAATGTGTGTGCCTCCCATTTCAATGCCACCTTAAGTCTGAAAATAAATTAAGTGTAACATTCCGATTCCTGTGCCAATGAAGTACTGTACATATTTTATATAACTGCTGTGGCAAAAAAAATGCAGCCCAAGGAATTATATATAAAACATGGGGTGGTATGTTAAACTTGAATTTTACTCCACACCCAAGGTGTTGGATGCTTAGATAAACCCCTTGAGCTTTGCCCTCTGGGTTTATGTAGCATCCAACACCTTGGGTGTATGTAAAATTCTCATTACACACAGCAACCCATGTATTATTCTACATATAAAACTTCTCAAGTTAGCTAGAGTGGCTTAAAATACGTTTGAAGTCGTTTTTTATTTTAAAAGTTAAATTATGCTCATCCTTCCCTAGCTATGAAGCGGAATGGGCCACTCCTAATGTTCCTGAATGAGAGACCACTGTACCTGGGATAAGAGGGACAGTGGATCTGTGTGCTGATTGGTTTAAACCATGTCAGTGATGTGCAATGATGAAAACATGGGGACAGTCAAAGGTAGTACAACTCTCCTTTTATTATTATTTCAGATCTAAATAAATTCTAAAGCAGACAAAAAGGTGAGTAACTTACAAGGAAGGATAAAAATGTCAATTTGAAATGGAACAATAAGTATCCATTCAGAGTGTCTGCTGAAGCATGAACTGCTGGTTCAAGCAACAGTTTCCTGGTCTACAGCATGCAAGCTGTACGAAACTCACAAATAACTGGTGATTCACTGTACAGTGTTCACTGATGTGAAGAGCAGCATTTTCTGTTCAACAAGTTTCATTATTTATCTGACTGGAAATTTTTATAAGTCAAACTAGCATCCATTTCCTAAGCGACTGTCCCAGGCAATCAATACGAGGTGTACTGTTTCCTGACAAGGAAATAAAGAAAAAAAAAATAACCCTCATTATAAGAGCTGCAGCAATAACATAAAAGACCGAAACGAGGAAACTCGTTTCAGAATTCTTTTAGCTGCCAAGCAAATCAGCTGGGTGCTCATGTGTGTCCTTGGGGCAGTTGCTCTTACAGGTTTACAGGAATTATAAAAGGGCCGACTTTTACTGTACTTTACTCCCCTTTCAACTGGTAGGCCTTAGTTCAGTTGTCCCTCCACTCCCAGCTTAGTTACCCACTTTATCTTGCACTAACCCCATCTCCTGGCCTTCCCTGGCTTATCCTCCAGTGTAGGGTTGCCAAGTGCTGGGAACCATATCCCCCAACAGAACTCATACTTGGTATGGAGATGGGTGTCACCATTGGCAGTGTGGGCTTGTGAAGCAGGGTCGGCTTCTCCCTGTCCCAGAAGAACATCAATGTTGTGGGCTCGGTGATCTGCATGTGCACTCGGATGCGTGTCCGTGTCCTCCAACATCCGAGCCAGTCGGTGTTCTTTCTCCCGGTGTTCAAGTTGCGGTGCCACCAATGGACATCCAAGGGGTGGCAGCACAGCAGAGTCTGTGAACCTCCCCCAAGGGAGAGCATCCTCCGAGATGCTCGGTCTTTCTCCCCTGGCCAGCTCGCCAACATCTCTGGCTCATTTCCGAACTCGGGCCACTGGCATCACAAGTTGACTACTATTGCTACCCTTGCTTGGATGAGCCAGCCCTAACAGGGTCAGTGTTTACAATGCCAGGCCAGGAGCCAGCACACTGATGCAGCAGTAGAGCTGCCGCTTGTGATGCCAGCAACCCAAGTTTGAACAAGCTTGGCTAGCTGAAGGCCAGTCAAAGGGAGGAAGATCAAGCATCCCAGAGGATGCGCTCTTCCACAGGTGGTAGTGCAGTGTCCACAGGTGGCAGTGCAGTGTCCACAGGGGGTAGTACAGTGACCACAGGGGGTAGTGCAGTGGACAGCGACAGTGGGAAGGGAGAAGACAGTCAAAGACTGCACCTAGCACTACTGCGCATGCCCAAATTCGGGGCTGCAACTTTACGAATGATTTTAAGTACCTTTCATGGCTCCGTTTTCACCAGGAATTGGCCGTAGAGGTTCAGTTAACATACCTCTACATGCCACAATCGTTCTTTTTCTCCGGTGTAGATACGCCTCGCTCCTCATTTGTATGAGCCTTCCGGCACAGGACAGGATGCCTGGGGCACACTCCGTCTTCCGGTGTGGCACCAGTTTTGACATGGTGCATCCAGGAGAACTATTAAGAAACTAAATAACTAGAGAAAGGTTAGCTGCATTTATTTTAAACCATGTACGGTGTTGTAATCGGGCATTTTGGCAGCCCTGGTAATTGCCTCCACTGTTGTGGACAGTTTTCCTTTAAGAGATGGGGAGTAAATGGCCTAACAACTTTTGCCCAGTTTGTGACAGAAGGGCAGATTAAGGCATTTAGGGATATGCAAGCACAGCGTCGCTTAAGACAGATGGATTTTTTAATTTATTTTAGATACCCTTCAGGTAACCTCTTTCATTAGAGCAGATAAGAAGTTGCAGAAATTACAGACTGATCCACATCCCCTGATAAATTTTATTGAACTGACAGGAAGTGGACGTGGTGTAAAAAAGCGTCTCTCTCAAATGGTTCTTTGCTATAAGCCCACAGCAGGGACACATTCTATCCCCTGCCAGACTGCACAGGAGAGCGAAGTTAATATTCAACTAGATTATAAACAATGGAGAAGTATGTGGGAGGGGAGTTTCCATTAATCAGCTTCAAATAACTGGAGAGAGTTGCATTGGAAGGTAGTGGGATGGTACTTCCTAACTGTTCCAGAAAAACCTTTTATTCAGACTCAGGTCAAGACAAATGTTGGAGACAGTGTGGAGAGGAAGGAACCCCATATCACATCTTCTGGAGCTGTCCAGTCATCCAGCCTTTCTGGGAAGAATTTAGAGGGGTTTATAAACAATTAATGGGACTCATTCAAACCCAAGTTCCCTCCCAAGATTTTGGAACTGCTGGCAAAAAGTACAATGAGTAACCCAAAAAGTTGTTTTGCAGGAATTTTACTGGCAGCAGCCCAGAAAGCCATTACTAGAAGATGGCTTATGCTGCAGAGTCCTTCCCCACAGGAATGGATAACTATTATTATGTCAATACACCCGGTAGAAAAAAAATGACAGAATGGTTCCATGTCATAATAGCAAAAATGGAACGGCGACTCACTTAACAGCGAGTACATTTCGCCAAATACGAAATTCGCTACAAAGCCGCCACAGCAAGACCCATATCAGCAACGGCACTACACACAGTAAACGTGTCACAAAATACACTAATATTTAGTGCAGGAGGCAAACATGTCTTTGCAAGGACAAGCCCCCCAAACTAATATAATCAACACCAGGGGCAGTGGACACTGGGGGAAAGGAGAAAACACGGGTGAAGGGCTACAGTGGCTGGGGCACCAGAGTTAGGGGAACAGGGGATGGACAACAAAAAAAATTCAAACACCCAATACAACTAATAAAAATGTATACCTGCAGGCAGTCTCGAACCTGGACCATCAGCATCCCAACCAGTGACTCCATCCACCATTCCAGGTGCCTAGCTTGGGAGCACCAGGCTGAACTACTCTAACACACAACATAACCCCCCCCCATCAGTCACCCTCGCTATCCCATCATCCCACACTTGCTATCCCCTCCCATCACTACTCACACTATCGCTACTCCATCGGGCGAGCAAACTGAGTTGCTCATATTTGAGTCTCTCAACTTGCTTCGCCCCCATATCACTGGATATCCAGCAGAACTATGCTTGCAACTAGAAAAATGTCAAGGGGTCTGGTTACCCAGGATCATAGAGGAAACGACTGGTAGATCAGTTCTATCCCAGCAGAACATGGGGTACTAGGGTGGGGTCCTGAGTAATACCACAACCAGAGGAAGAGAAGATGATTAAATAAAGTAGATGCAATAAAACCAGGAAAAAAAGAGATGATGCTGACAATCGGTCCGTTATCAGTACTGAAGGGAAGGTATGTCTCTGCAGATGACATCATAATCTGCAGTATGGCAGACAACCTAGAGGGAGTGGAGAGGAAGTACAAAGACCTGAGAAAAAACTCACGGTGTGGTCAAGGGTATAGTAATCATACACCTAGGGCACAGAAAATTAAAACAAAAAATGTTTCTTAAATGTGCTGACAGATCAGTTTTAACTCAGGGTCTTTGCATACTAACCTAAGGAACAGGTGTGGGGCAGCAGATTGGATGGCAGAAAGCCGATAGCCAGAGACAGAGACAAGCTTTGAAAGGACTGACTGCAAAGTGACTAGAAAATAAGTATAGTGTATGATGGAACAATTTTCTAAGTAGAAATCCTTCGCTAGAGCAGTGCTGCTGTGCTACAGTAGCTACGTCATTTTGCTGTTGTGCTGCACCTGCTATGTAGCTACTGCAGCACAACATAGAACGTTTTCGCATGCTGCCTTTTCTTAAACCATGGCACTCGACAAAGCGGCTGTGGCAGTGACAGAGCTGACCCCGGAAATGAGCGGCATCTGAAAGATCCACAACAGTCTCTCAAAAACCTGTACCCGAGCCCTGCAACAGTAAGGGAATTAACGGAGCATGGGGTGTGTGTCTTTTTTTCATATGTGCTGGGCA
Organism: Neoceratodus forsteri; assembly: GCA_016271365.2. Taxonomy (NCBI): domain Eukaryota; kingdom Metazoa; phylum Chordata; order Ceratodontiformes; family Ceratodontidae; genus Neoceratodus; species Neoceratodus forsteri. The sequence continues at coordinate 135,024,359 of JADMNL010000034.1, forward strand.
CAGGCTTGCAGTAATGGTTGCCCATACACCATAAAAGGTTGCGTATGAACATATGAACGTGCCAGCAGAAACAGACCACCCGGTCTATCTAAGTCTGCTCGAATGTGCAGCTAGCACTCTTAGTTTGCAGCTGCCCCCCCTCCTTTGTCATCCCACTGACACCCCACCCTCACTCTCCCCTGTTCTCTGTCATATGCCCTTTTAAAGCTGTTCACAGATTTACATGACACCACCCATTCTGGTAGTGCGTTCCATTTTGCTACCACCCTCTCTGTGAAATAGTGTCTCCTCATTTCCCTCCTAAATCTTCCCCCCTCTAATCTTAGCCCATGCCCCCTGGTGTTCCTCCCCCTTCTTAACTTAAAGACACCCTCTGCCCCATCCTTACTGATCCCCCTCAGATACCTGAATATGTCTGTCATGTTCCCCCATCCCTTCTATCCTCCAGGGTGTACATATTCAGGTATCCCAGCCTGTTCTCACAGTCTCTCCCCTCCATTCCACATATCATCTTTGTTGCCCTCCTCTGCACCCCCTCCAGTAGCCTGATATCAACCTTTAGGTATGGCCTCCAAAACTGCACACAATACTCTAAGCGCAGCCTTACCAGTGACCTGTAGAGGGACAAGATCACCTCTCTTTTCCTGGACAAAACAACCCTCCTATGCACCCCAGCATTTTGTTTGCTTTTTGCAGCTGCTCTCCTGCACTGGGCAGTGTTGTTCATGGTCCCCGTTATCCTTCTCCTCCTCCTCCTTAGTGATCCTCAGCTTAACCCCCACCACAGCCAATATGCTCTCCTTGGGTTCTTCGCCCCGAAGTGCATAACCTTACACTTCTTTGCATTGAACCCCAGCTGCCACCTCTTTGACCACTCCTCTGGCTTGCTTAGGTACACCTGCAGCTGCTTCCATCCCTCCCTCCATCCACCACTGCTCCGATTTTAGTGTCGTCAGCAAACAGACTTACCTTGCTCACCACCCCATGTGCAATGTCTAATATGAAGAGCCCAAATAATACTGGCCCCAACACAGAGCCCTGTGGCACCCCACTCGTCACCAGCCTTTGAGTTGAGAGCTCCCCTCTCACCTCCACCCGTTGCAGCCTCCCACTCAGCCAGCTTGTAATCCAGTTCATCATTTTTGCCCCTACCCCTACACCAGTTTGCTTCCCCCAAAGCCGCCCATGAGGCACCAAATCGAAAGCCTTGCTGAAGTCCAAGTAAAGAACATCCACCGCATGACCCTTATCCTGCTCACCATACACATACAAGGCTGAGCCGGAGTCTCGTGGTTTCCACGGTAAAAGAAGGCCTCTAAAGCTGCACTCTCGAAGTCTTCTGTTACCATGTAAACCTCTTGGTTGAAACACAGCCTTGTTGTATACGATTACTCATATACAATCCTCCATACGTTGGTGCTTATGTAATTGTTTATGATGTGAAGCTTCATGCATCGCACTTTGGATTATATGCAATAAAGAGGTTTAAATAAAAAAAAAAAAAAAAGGAGAGGGATCAGAAAAGGGAAACCGGTCTAGTCCAAGCAGCAAGACAGGTGAATACTAGGGCCCTGACCTCAGCTACCGCCCTAGAAAGCAGAAGCCTGGGCACCTATGCCTTCGTAAGCTGGAGAAGGTAGCTGGCTGGATCCATTCCACGGGGAAATTACTGTGGGTAAATGACAAACACTTGGGGGGGGGGGGCTTGGCCTGACTCTGATATGGGACTGGAGTATGAGAAACAATACATTATTTAAAAAGGAAAAAAAATTGTCAGGGCAAATGATTTGTCAAGTCACTTTCCACACACTTACAGCAGTTCATGTTACACCAAAAAAAAAAAAAAAAAGTACTGCCAGTTCTGATTCAGTAAGGGAGCAATTAGGCTTGCTTACTGTATCACACTACTGTTAGCTCAAAACATTGAAGGTAAAATAGTATTTTTTTACATTAGTTATTTTCTGCTGATCTGAAGAAAAGATGGGCTTTGGCTCACATCTGTTGACTCAAACAATTTGTGATGGACTTCCATTTCATTCTAAATAATATATATGTATATATTTTTTTGAAATTGCAGTTTTTATCCCCTCCTCATCCTGCCCAGCACCGACCCTTCGGGGCTACTACAGAGTCATCCTCCTGCCTCCCGCTCTACCCACTTCCACCTCCGTGTCCCCCATGGAGCCTCGGATTACCCCCCCCCGGCAGGGACGGGGTGAGGCCCTAACACCCTGAGCTACTCACTGTTTTTCGTCGGTCCGGAGGTGGCAGGGCGAGCGGGGGCACATCGGAAGCATGCTCCAGGTAGCCCGTCTTCCCGGTCCTGGCAGGCATTTTTCCTCTTTTTCTCCCAACCCTACAGTGTAAGATCCAGACATCAAGGCGTTGAGCGCCAACGTCACACTGTGTAACGGCCGCCCATCCCCTATTGTTAGGGGCTTGTAATACTTTGAGCCTCTGCTTGGAGTCATACAGAGCACAGGCTATGGCCTCAACACTCCCCAGAGTAGGCGAGCTGTCGTAGGACACTCAAGCCTATAGACCAGAGTCCGCTCCCGAACCCAGGTCGCCGGCGTGGAGTGGGGTGTGGCATCCAGCGCCTCAACCCTCAGCGCCACTGGGCCAGCTACTCTAAATATTTTATTATGTTTTTAACTTTTTGACAGACACTGCACTGGATGTGAACATAGACAATCGAATCGGAAATCGTTCACAGAAATAATAAACCTGTCTTCCAGTCTCTGCGTCTTTATTTGTCGAATCCAGAGTTATAGATGTTTTGTATCCTGGAATTCTGTAAAGACCCAATGTTCTTTCCACATCCTTTGAGTGTTTTACTATAGCGCAACAGAGACCATTTGTCTGGCTGTACACTGAAAACAGAACTGGTGGGACTAACTTGAGCGTCTTAACATTTCTCAGCATACACATACAGTAATAAATAGGTTTTGCACAGTGAGTTATTACAGAGTAGTATAAACTGCGTAGATGGGAAGTCGAAAGGTGGGTTCATCCCCCCACCCCCCATCTTGATGACATAATCCAGGGTCCCTTTGGAGGATCAGGAAAAAGCAGATCCTGAACAGATACTTCAGCTCAGTCTTCACAGCAGAACAGGAGAGGGACATACCACATAAAAGAAGCAGGAACACAGGGGAGGGAGGTAGACAAGTCCATTCACAGAGGAAGAGAGCCCTGAAAGCCAGCAGCAGGGGAAGGGAGAAAAACGGAAAATGCTGCAGCCACAGCCCCCACACTACCTACAGGGCACTGGTGAATGTCTGGATTGTGCTTCTGGGGAGGGACAGCAGCCCTCCCCCCCCCGATCCCACCACCAGGGGAATATCCATGGGAGATTTCTACCACAGGTAAATCTCCGAGACGGTGGGTGAAGGGGGTGGGCAATTGAAGGATGAACGGGGCAGGATGTGTAAGGGAGGAGAAACCTCTATGGAAGAAAGATCTGCTGAAATGGGCACATGAGTGCATATGGTGAACTGGTTTCCTTAAAGAGCAGCCGACACCATTATGCCCTTCGGTCAGACAACTTACAGCAAGGTGTTGTCTGCCCAAGGACCTGAGTATAATTAGATTTTTTTTTTCATTATTTATGCTCCTCTTGCTCCAGTGGCACTCTCACTCTGGGGGAGCCCCAGCCCCATCACCCTGGCATCCACCTTCCGGCGCTACTGATCCCAGGGCTTACCCCCCGGTGAGGTCAGCAGAGGGGGCCCTCCCCCACCGAAACTGGATCCAGTGTTTTTGTGCCATGGCTGGCCAGGTGTGGGGCCTGAGAGCTCCCCCGTCATCTGCCGGGAGTTTTTTTCCCCTGGTTTTTCTTGTGCCCCCGTGGTCACATGGCATGCAATGATGCCTGCAATGGGGTCACACACGCTCCCGTGCACATCCCCGTTACGCGTCTGACGTGCACTGAACCCATGCTGTAGCAGCTCTGTGGTGCTGAGCCCCACCCTCTGCTAAGCCAGGCGCACCAGCCACCAAACCCCCCCCCCCGGAGATGGAGAGCAGTCCATCGGATGTTTGATCCATCTCATCTTTGGGCACAAAAACCCTGGCACAATATATCAGTTGGGGGGTGAGGATATAGCATGCACCAAGCAGGAAAGGGATCTTGGGGTTATCATCTCTGATGACCTCAAGGTAGGGAAACAGTGTGACAAGGCAGCAGGTAAAGCAAATAGGATGCTGGGATGTATAGGCAGGGGCATCACCAGCAGGAAAAGGGAGGTCATAATTCCGCTATACAAGACACTAGTGAGGCCCCACCTGAGTACAGTGTACAGTTCTGGAGACCATACCTACGTAAGGACATAGACAGAGTAGAGAAGGTTCAGAGGAGGGCAACAAAGATGGTGCATGGATTGCATCACAAGTCCTATGAACACAGGTTGAAGGAACTGAACATGTACTCCCTGGAGGAGAGAAGGGAGAGGGATATGATAGAGACATACAAGTATCTTACAGGGAGGAACAGGGTGCAGGAAAACACTATTTTTAGCGAAAATATGTTCCAGGACTAGAGGCATGGGATGAAGTTGGAGGGAGGACGATTCAGAGGAAACATGAGAAAGAATTTCTTCACAGAACGGGTGGTGGACAAGTGGAACACCCTGCCAGAGGAAGTGGTGGGGGCTGAAACAATCACGGGATTTAAGAATGCATGGGATAGACATAAAGGAATTCCGGAGGTCAGGGGTAAGGTGCAACAGACTTCTAGAAAAACAAACTGAACTTACAAGCTCAAATGGGCAGACTGGGTGGGCCATAGACCCTTATCTGCCGACATTGTCTATGTATCTATGTATCTCCATCCCTGCCAACTCCTGGCAGCCCATGCTTGTTCCCGAACATGGGTCGCCGGCATAGCACGAGGTATGGCACCAACGCCTCAGCCCTCAGCACCACCGGGGCAGCAATTAGATTTTTTTTGTACAGCCAATATTTCTATCTTTACTTTATCAAGTCTATGAACTCCTTTCCAAGTTTCATAGAGCAGCTGAGAGCCCGCCTCAGCCCCACCCCTAAAACAGCACTTTGATGATGCCACAGGCACAACAGCAACCTTCACATACAATTATTTTACACTGCAGGCATTTGCACATGTTAAGGGGGTATATACAGATAATACTACCCCCTTAATACATGTGCTTGCAAAGTAAAATAATTTCATGTAAAGTTCGTCACTGCTCAGACTGTACTCGATGCTTATTAGTAGCTCTGTAGCTCTTTCCCATTAGGCAGGGGGGGTGTAGTGGCTGCTGGGCAGCTCTATGAAATGCAGAAGGGAGAGCTTAGACTTTGTAATGTAAATATTTAAATGATGCTTGTACGAAAGAATACAAATTCTACCCGATTTAGGTTCTTGGGCAGGCAACTCCTTGCTAGGAGTTACCTGATGCAAGGACACCAACTGCCCTTCAAATACAATGGCAAATTGTTTCTTATGGATGTTTGTGACCATAGGTAAAGATTTTTTAGTGTTGAGAGGTGACCAATGCAATGCCTTGTAGAGTAAGCATGAATGAGTTCTAGGGGACAGTCCAATGTTGAAGTTAACTTCAAATACCTTTGATAACTTCAAATACCTTGGAGTCTGGATAGATAACAGGCTTGACTATTCTGTCCATATTGAAGAGTTACTTAAAAAGCTAAGACAGAGGCTCGGACTATTTTTTAGAATAAAACATTACCTAAACAGTGATTCCAAAAAAAGGTTAATTCAGGCCTCATTCCTATCCCTCATTGATTATGCTGATTTTCTCTACTGCCATTGTTCAAGTCATCTCTTACATAAGCTGGACACCCTGTATCACAGGTCCATAAGATTTATTACTGACCTTCCCTCCAACACCCATCATTGCTCCCTTTATATGGCAGTCAACTGGACATCATTGCAACACAGAAGAAATAGGAATGCTGTTATCTGGATACTCAAAGCGTTAACAGGCAAACTACCGACCTATATCACTGATTGCTTTACCCAAATTACAACCAGGCCATACACCTTAAGGATCAGTAAACTCATCACATTAAGGTCCCCAATGCCTGCACCCGGTATGGGAGGGGCTTTAGCTATTCCTTAGCAGCTGCATGGAACTCTCTCCAAAAATCCATGAAGCTAGATAGCCTACTACCTCTGGCATCCTTCAAAAGATTGTTCTCCGCCTTTTCCAGAGCTCTGCAATTGCTTTATAAAGCATAATCCCCACCTCATCTGACCCAACTAAACCTCCTTTTTCTATCCATTATATTAACTCAATTTCTTTCTTCCGAATCACCTATTATATTCACTTAAAACTAGTTTAGACCATATAACTTATATTTTAGGACTGCTATACCTTTGTCCTCTTTTTTTCCTACAGGCTAAATGGTTCTATTGTTACTTGTATATATGTAAATTGTTGTATATAATCATTTCATGCCATTGTATTGCTATTTATTCTATTCTTGTCTATGTAATAATACTTGTATCCTCATTTGTATGACCACTCAGGTCCATCTTGTAAATGAGCTTTGCTCAATGATGTTCGCCTGAATAAATAAAGATTTTGATTGATTGATTGATTGATTGAACTGCTCTATGATAACGCACATCTACCTAGTGAGACGCAAGAGTGCGTTATTCAGACAGGAAAGCTCCACAATCCATTTGGGGTGGAAAGGTGACCTGTAACAGCCGTTTTCTGGCCTCAGTGGAGGAGCAAGATTTACTCCTGCAGAAAAATCCCAACCTCATCCGGAGCTTTTTGCAAAGCTCCTTGATGCGCTTGGTAAAGGACATCTTACTATCGATCCAAAGGCCGAGGTATTTATACAAGCTTAAGGTTTCTAGTTTGATGCCATATTTAGTAGTAATAGTGAACAGAGCAGTTTCAGATGGTTTTGGTCCGTTGGCCGCAAACATTATACACAGTACACCGTACTCTAGGTGGGGTATCACCAGCAATCTATACAGGGGCAACACCACCTCCCTCTTTCTGCTGGTGATACCCCTTCATATAAACGCCAATATCTCACTAGCCTTACCAGCTGCCTTGTCCCACTGCCTCACCACCTTGAGGTCATCAGGTATGATTACTCCCAGGTCCCTTTCCTGCTTGGTGACCATCAATACCTCTTTCCCCATTTTGTACTCGGTCTCTGGGTTTCTGTGCCCTAAATGCATGATTCTGCACTTTTTCGCATTGAAACCCAGCTGCCGCACACCTGACCACTCCTACACGTTTTCTTAGACCTCTGCACATTCTTTCCACCCCCTCTGGAATGTCTACCCTGTGTCAGGTTTTGGTGTCCTCTGCAGAGAGGCAGACCTTCCCTTCCAGGTCATCTGCAGTGTCACTTATAAAGATGTTAAAGAGGAATGGTCCCAGTACTGAGACCTGAGAAACCCCCACTGGCCACCTTCCTTTCCCCGTAGTGAACCCCATTTACCACAACCCTCTGTTGCCTATCCCTTAACCAATTTCTTACCCAGTTTTTCACCTCAAGACCCACCCCTAAGCTGTCCAGTTTCCTTACAAGTCTTGTATGTGGCCTTACTGAAATCTAAGTAGCCACATCCACCACCCCACCATGATCTAGTCTATGAATAAAGTCCCACTGCTAAGTTTGTGATCGAAGGCAGTCAGAAGTCATCAGTTATCTTGAATAAAGCATACACCATGTTGTGTTTGGCTCTGAATCCAAACTGTAATGAAGTTATAAGACAGTTTATTTTGGCCAGCCCAGTGGCGCTGAGGGTTGAGGCACTGGACACCACACCTCGCTCCACGCCTGTGATCTGGGTTCAGGAATGGACTCGGGTCACAGGGGTCTGGCCGGGGAGGAGAAGGATCGAGCCAGTGACTTGCCTCTTTCTCCGAGAGGAAGGAGATTGATCTCGATTTCACCGCCACCACCTGGGGATCTCAGGGGGTGCCGGGGACAACAAGGAAGGGGCTGACGCTAGCAGAGGACAGGAGCCAATGCACATCTCAGTGTGCGTTGACTCGATGGTCCTCATTGCATGCCAGCATCGAGGGAACCAGAAGAAGAAAAAAAAATCACCCGGACAGTCCTGGCGACGATCCTCCACTCCTATCCCATGAAGCCAGAAGAGCAGACTCCCCTGTGTGAGTACGCCTCTCTGAGGTCTAGGGAAAGTAAGAGGAGGCCTTCCTTACCCCACCCGGGGGGGGGGGTTAACCGAGCTAACCTGAGGTGGCATGCACCTGGGGGCAGACTCCATGGTGGGTTGGTTAGTGGTAACCTGGGGATCTGAGAGATTGGAGGGTCTGGGGGAAGTAGGCGGGGGAAAAAAACAAAAAAATGACAGTTTCTTTCCTGGTAAGAGCAGAGCAGCACATTTCTGCATTTTTCTATCATTTTGGCCAGCACAGGGAGATTTAAAATGGGCTTATAATTGTTCGGCTCAGATCTATCACCAGATTTAAATAGTGCGAGTTAAATGTGCAGTTCTCCAATAGCCCCTGGGAGGAAAATGTGGCAAATCCCAGTGGACTCAATCATTCCAGGTAAGGCATCCACAGAGCTAGAAACTTAAAGATACCAGACCCAACTACAACCAGGACAGTTCTAAAATTCCAGGAGGGCTAGCTGAGTATGAACATACCCTCCTTCTGATACAGACTTTTACGTAAGGAATAACCTACAGCCATCTGTGTAGCAATACTGTAATATCTGAACAACCTGGGTAGGTTGTGAGGCCCGATGCAGAGCCAAGGGCCTTCAACCACCCAGGAAGTGAGGTTATTATAGCATGGACGCACACCCGACGTGGATTATTACATTTATAACACATTTGTTAAATGTTCAAAAGTACTATAGACACTTTTTTTTTTTTTTTTTTTTTAAAGCAAGCTTTTTCTTTCAGCCCTGGAGCTGGCAGCCATCAACCCCTGCGCACAACCGACTGGTGACTACCTCACCTCGGAGATCCTCTGTGGATATTCCACCGTGATGGGGTGAGGAGGGAGAGGTCCATCCTTCCATCCCCCCCCCCAGAGCACAGAGTAGAGCTGGTCCTGCACAACAGTGCAGGCTGGGAAAGGGGTTGGGCTTCATACTCAGACTGCCAGATTTTTCCATTTTTTTGATTTCCCCCACCTCACGGCACGCAATGATGCAGATGTGTGTGCACATCTAGAGGCGTGCATGGACCACGTGCCTGCCACCTCCCTTACTGAGCTGCACCAACTGCCCTGTCACCACTCCTCCATGCGGTGGCAGTGTATGAGCGTTGCAGCTGGAACCCCACCCCACCCCCCGGGACAGGAAAGCAGTCCTCTGGATGCTCAATCTCTCACCCAGCTGACCCTCGGCAACCCAAGGTCGCTACCGAATTTCAGCCGCCGGCATGGCAGAAAGTAAGGCATTTGGGCGCCTCAGCCATCCAAGCCACTGGGCCGGCCATCTGTTATAAATACTTTTAAAGTATTTAAAGTTTATACAGGATACCTGGTGTGTAAATGCTGCATGCATATGTTTACCTATCTGGAAAGTCAGAATTCCATGAGATTATATTATACTGTATGTACTAACCACAGACTTATGAAACTATAATGTGATGTGATAAACCATTAGCTAAGTAGTTAAACCTCACTAGTAAGAGAATAATGCATGAAAGAATTGATTCTTTTGAAAACTGATAACTGAGAAAGGCACACGGAGCCAGAGCTCATTTCCAGGAGCAACCCGGGGAGAGGGAGAACAAGGAAGTAGAAAGTTCAAGCAGTTGAAACGACAAAAGCAATGATGGTATATACAAACACAGTGTGGTAGCAGAAAGCAACCAAATGACGACAGTTGAAGGGCAACATAGACAATGATGGCAGAAAAGGACCAACGGTCCATCCAGCCTATTTATCCCTGGGGCCTACTGTCTCCTCCAGGGTCCTAGCTCTCCCCATTCTCCCCCCCCCCATTCTCCTCCCAGTTTCTGCTGCCCCGAGCAACTACTATACCCTTCATTCTGTCCCAATTGGGCTTGAACCACCAATGGTTTCAGCACCTGCCGCTTCGGCAGGCAGACTGTTCCACAGCTCCACCACCCTTTCTGTAAAATAATACTTCTCCATGTCCCTCCTGAACCTCCCTCCTGTCAGTTTCCGCTCACGTCCACGTGACTGAACTAGGTTCAAGCTAAATACTGAAGTTTCCTGCAGTGTACCTTGTTAATTCTTTTAAGGAACTTGAAAGTTTCCATCATATCACCCCTCTCCTTTCTGGTCTCCAGCGGGTACATGTTCAGTGCCTTAAGATGCTCCTCATAGGACCTGCCCCGATGGCCCAAATAATTTTGTTACCCTGTGCTGCACCATCTGCAGTCTATCCCTACGTTTCCTGAGGTGAGGACTCCAGAACTGGGCATAGTACTCCAGGTGTGGCCTCACTAAGGATCTATACAGGGGAAGTATTATCTCTTTCCTTCTGCTATCAGTACCCCTCCCAGTACAACCCAGCATCCTACTCATTTTGCTATATGCCTTGTTGCACTGACTCGATTGTTTGAGGAAGTCACTGGGTGATAACTCCAAGTTCCCATACCTCAGTCATAGGGCTAAGTCTCACCCCACCCATTCAGTACTCTGTCCTGGGGTTCTTGTTCCCTAGTTGTATTACCTTGCACTTTCTGGCATTGAATTTCAACAGCCAAACCTTAGACCACCCCTCTAGCTTTGGTACGTCACTCTGCATTCCCCTTCCCCCGATTCCCTCATCACAATCCACCCTCCCACAGAGTTTAGTGTCATCTGCGAAGAGACACAGCCTGCCCCAGATTCCCTCACCAATGTCGCGGATGAACATGTTGAAGAGGACCAGACCCAGGATAGATCCCAGTAGTACCCCGTTCATGACCTCCCTCTCTTCTGACTCAACCCTATTGACTACAGCCCTCAGCTGCCTCCTCTTTAGAAGGTTACCTACCCAGTTTACTATCATGTTAGTCGCACCCAAATCCTCCACCTGTTTCAGCAAGTGTCTGCGAGGCACCAAGTTTAAAACCTTGCTGAAGTAGAGCAAATCCACAGCGTGGCCCCTATCCAATTCCCTCATCACCCAGTCAAAGAAAACTGTCAGGTTAGTCTGACAAGACCTTCCTGTCACAAATCCGTTTACTATCCTGGAGACTACTGCTCTCCAAGTAGTCCACGAGGTCCTCTTTGACCAGTGATTCCATCAGTTTCCCTTCAACTGACAGGTCTATAGTTCCTTCCTTGTTCCTTATGCTCTCCCCCATAGAGCGGAACTATGTCCACCACACTCCAATACTTCTGAACTACCACCATCCTTAGTGAACTGCTGAAGACCCCTATCCGGGGTTCAGCCAGTACCGTTGCCAGCTCCCCAAGGAACCCTGGATGTAACCCATCTGGTCCTGGGGCACCAACAACTCATGCATATAATAAGAATGCAATGTAATGACTAGTGGTGGGGCAACAACCCATATAATAACATTGCAATATGATGGCTAGACCAGGTGCAAGCTAAGTGAGGACAGGAACAAGCAACTATATGTGAAGACAGAAGTCTCTGTTGCATGCAAAATCAGAGCCATGAGAAAAGGAGAAGTGAAACGGTTACTAGGTAGCTGAACCACATAAATATTTATCAGAATGTCACTGTACACACATGACTTAATTGTGATAAAATGCTAATAAAAACCTTCTAACTGACTTGGGACTAGCCTTAGTATCTATGACCTATCATATCCAGGGGAGAAGGGAAGTAAGTAAGGACTACGATGGCACCGGTGGTGAAAAAATTATTAAAGAGTTGCCGACACCTCAAGGGAAACTCTGAAATTAAATAACCTTGGAAAGGGCAATCAGTGGAGGGAAGGTCATCCAGCAGAGCAGACAAATCAAGACACTTGAAATACCGCAGCAAGATGACCCTGGGTGGGACTGCGGAGCAGTGACCCTGCATACACTGTAGGACATAAGATGGTCACTGACAGCGTCAGGCTGGATGCCAGCTTTCAAGATGCTGTAAGGGTAGGAGAAGAGAACCCCTGGTCAATTCAGGAGTAGTTTGCTTTGGATAGGTTGAGCTGGGAAGACTGGGTGATATGTACTGACAGGTATGACGAGGGGAAGGTAAAGAAAGAAGGTGATAAATGGGGGAGGGAAGCAGAAAAGGGAGCAAAGTATAAAAGGGGATAAAGGGAGAAGAGAAGAGATGAAGGAGCAAAAAGGGTGAATGAGAAGTTAAGAGGAGTAACCATGTCAGAAGAGAGAGGGGAAAAATATCACAGTGCAGCATATCGCTTATTACAAAACCAAAAAACATGGTACAGATGTGGCCAACTGGCAGATTTGAATATCAAGCAGAAGAATGCACTTAAAGCCACAGTGCAACGAAAAATGTTTTCCAAAAAAAGCTAGTTTCAGCCACAATTAAGAGAAATAATAGTATACCCATCAAATCTACCGTGTCTAGGTACCTCCTATGCTGTGCACCATGAGTTTTTTTTTTTTTTATTTTAACCCTTGCCAGGCCTACAATGCTATTTCTATGCAAAATGTGGTGGCCATCTTTCTTTTTTCTTGAGAAAAAAATTCAGTTAAAACATTTATAAAATACTCACATTTTGGTGGAATTAAAAAATTGTACCACCAAATAAAACTGGAAGATGCCTGGAATCTTTTATAGTTAAAAAAAGGCAGGGTCAAATTCTTTGCCCAGTTTCACTGCATCACTGCTTTAAGAGTAGATTGGGTAAACATTTTCATATGCTAGGTGGAATTGAAAGGTAATCATGTCTCGCTGTATAGCTGGCCAAGATAAACATTAAAACAACGGAAGCGGAACAGATGAGTGACAAGCAATGTCATAATAGTAGTAAAATACAGTGGGAAAATTATAATGAGACGATTGAATGATGGGAGATGGGCTAAATTACACAGCAACACTAGAGGCAAAGGCCAGACGTAGTTTACAAAAATACAAATTACTAGCACTGCAGGACTAGGATGGAGGCATGGGACTGGGAGGGGGTAAGGAGGAGGTTTGGCTAGGTTATCATGATGGAACACAGGGCTGTTGGTGGGGAGGAAGTAGAAGTAGTATATTACAGTGATAGGCAACTATGGTGTCCATGTAGAATAAACAACGGGGGAAGTGTGAGTTACCAGGTGATAATTGAACCAAGGGGTTTATATATAGAATAACAAATGGGGAAGTGTGTGATATGAGAATTGAACGGGTTCCATGTTAAAATCGCGACAATAAAATCGCAAAATACATTACAGCGCTACAATAATAGCGAGTGCAGTGTAGCGACGGCACAGTTTGGCCCCGGTTAGCATTGCCGCCATGTAATCGCAATCAGCAACACCAATAGCAACCGCAAACAGAATTATAATCGATGACAGGTGAAAAGGTTAACTCACCATTTTGCTTTCTCTGCACGCTTTGCAGTCCTAACATGCCAAAACTTACTTTTTTCCCATAATTCCCACTGCATGTCCAATCGCAAAGCAGTACCTTGCAGAGCAATGGTGTATGTAAGCCTCTATCCGATTTTGTGTAACTCTCGATGCTGGAATGGAGGTTGAGCTCATCAGCAGCCGAAAAGGTAGGCCACTCACTGTTTTTGCTGGTTATGTCTACTGCAGAGATAAGGAGAAGGGAGACAGCGTCTGTTGGAGGCGTGTGGAGTCACATAAGTATAGTTGTCTTGCAAGATTACATACGACTGGGAATACTGTGTCTGCAGTGTTAAAGGAGCACACGCATGTTCCTGATGCTGGAGACATAGGGGTGAGCAAGATAATGGCAGAAGTCAGGGACTGGGCACGAACAAGTGTTGAGACAACCACACAAGTTGTAGTTCAGTGCACATCATCAGTTCCTGATGTATTAGCAGGTCGTTTGCCCAAAGTACCACTAATTAAGAGAACGGTACAACAGATTAGGCGAGTTGAAAGAGGTTGTCGTGCCACCCCTTCCTCAGTGGAGGAGCTAGATATACCACCGGAATTTAGCCCAATTCCTGTTTTATGACAGTGGAAAAGAAAAAGATTGATTTCTAATGTTTGCAATGGCATCCAACATTAAAATGCTGCAGGAATGCTCTGACTGGATGCTGGATAGGACTTTCAAGTCTTGTCCTGCCTTGTTTGACCAGCTATATACTGTGCATTGCATTCGGTCTGGCCATGTTGTGACAGCGCTTTATGTGCTGATGTGCTCTTGCAAAACAGTCTCTTATTCAAGAGTTTACGCCAAGCTTCTTGAGTTGTGTGACACACTGAATCCTAGCACTGCTATTATGGACTTTGAAAAGTCCCATGGAGAGCGTTCAGTGCTTCCTTCCCCAACACAGAAGTAAGGGGCTGTTTTTTTTTCACAATGCGCAGGTAGTTTGGTGAAGAGTACAAAAGTATCCTGTAGTGCATGAAAAGTATATTACTGATCCAGATTTTGCACTGCACTTAACTCATGTTATTATCTTTGGCGTTTGTCCCAGTAACTGATGTTGTGGCTACTTTTGAAGAAATGAGAGATTGGGACTTTTTCAATCAAAACGCTGAAGTGTTACAACCTCTAATGGACTATTTTGAGTCTACATGGATTGGAACACCAAGAGGGCGCTCAGGGAGGAGAAGGTCTGCATTCCCACTGGAGCAATGGAATTGCCACGATGCGACTACAAGGGGTCTTGCACGCACTAATAATGCTGTGGAAGAGTGTCACCGTGGATTCAACAGCCGCCTCGAAGCCTGTCATCCTAGCATATGGCGACTGATCCAATGTTTGCAGGAGGAGCAGCACATGACTGAACTTAGGATAGAGCAGATTGTGTCTGGCACAGGAGTAAGTAGAACAAAAAAAAAATACAAGGATGCGAATGAGCGACTTTTATCTATACTCGCTGAATATGGTCAGAGAAGCATGTATGACTACCTATGTGGGCTAGTGTACAATTTCCAGTTCCAGGTCTAATTCAAGGACACTGATTCACTCACTCCACTACTATTTTAACTAATAAAGTTGTCATGAAGAACACAGAATTGAAAGAATCGATCACCAACCGGTGATCTTTTTTTTTTTCTTTCTAATTCATATAGTCCCTACTTTGATGTTACATGTCACTTGTGATTTTGTCCAATTCGCTATTTTGTTTTACTTGCAGCAGCTGTAGGTGCTATTGTTAATGTGCTATAGTGTATATGTTGCGGTTCTAGTAGTCGCCATATGTCACTTGTGATTCTGTAGTCACTAAAAAGTAGTCGCAATTATTACAGGTTACCATTTAATGCACACCCAAGGTGTGGGATGCTACATAAATCCCAAGGGCGAAGCCTGAGGGTTTTATCAAAGCATCCCACACTGAAAGTGTATTAAATTCTTATATGGACACTTCATTTTTTTTCTTATTTTATATAATTTGCTGGTGAGGAGTTTTTTTTCCAATGAGTGCTGTGACAGAGAGAGAGAGAGAGAGAGAGAGACATACACACACACCAGTCTTTTTTTTGGGGGTATACTTCAGCAGCCCACACACAACAACCCTAAATGCAGCAGGTAGTTTCAGCTTCCCAGCTCCCACTTCAGATTCTACAGCTGTGCAGCAGTCCCCGCCTATTCCTGTCCTTCTCCCTTTTGCCCCTTAGCTGACAACAGCACAGCAGTCTCCAGCTCCCTCAGGTCCCACAAATTCTTTTTTTTTTGTTTAGTGAAAGCTAGTATTGGGATCACGCTCGCACTTACCTCTTGGTGTGGGCAAGCAGCAAGGGACCACTCCCTCTGGCAGCGTGTGGCTCATGAAGCTGCTGGCGAACGGAGAAATGGACAGATACTTTTTTTGTTTGTTTGTTTTTTTACATGTAACAGTAGAATGAATGGTAGGATCAACCAGATAGCCAAAAAAAAAAAAAAATTATGGGAACGGGAGGGTTTTGTTGTGGCAGCTCATCCATAATAAAGATACGGAACTGCCACATTTCTTGAAATTGTTTAGACCGCCCACACAGAGAACGCGAGCCAGTGAGAAACGCTCACGTTTGACAGATGCAGCGCATGAATGCCGTAATAACTGACTGGTTATTATGGCAAATATCAACCGGTGGTATCCATTCAAAAAATTGCTCACCTGTAATTATAGAACATAATAATCCACAAGGCCAAAGGCAGAGTGCATTGTGATGTTCCATAACCTCAGAGACTAAACTGTCACATTGTAATTCACAATGGCCCATCAGATTGTTTTTTGGTTTTTTTTTTATATTACAGGGATAATCCTTGATAGGCTCAGACAGTACAGTATGTAGAATGGTGGTGGTCCTAGCAGTCAGTGAATGGACTTTTTTCTATTTTATTTCTCTTTTTTGAAAAAAATAGATTGTCCCATCCTGTTCTCAACCACTCACTCCCAGTGCCAACTTTAAGCAACAGCTGATGGCACCTCTGCAGGCTAACTTCACAGTTTGTGAGATGCTAACAGCTAGCGCATATCAGGGCAGTGGCGGAAACCAAAGGGATTCTGACCAGGAAGACTTACCACCCACCCACATGGTTAGTGAAAAATGCCAACACTACAGAAAGTGGGCTAGTATGGACAGCGGCCAACAGCACTGGGGGCTTAGGGATGCAAGGAGGATGCTACAAAGAACAAAGGGAGACTCAGGAGTGTGACAACAACCAAGGAGACTAGCAAAGATTGGGGAGGGTTCACTATCCCCCCCAACTGGCACAGCCACAACCTTGGTGTCTGCCTGTCTACACTGCCTTTTTGGCTACCTGCCTAACTAAACACCCCTACTAGCTAAAGAACAAATACTGGAAAACTTTTAACAAATAGACTTACTAGTCAGGACAGAGCTGCACTGGTTTTGCTGGTTATTTATGAACGACTGTCTATCTTCTGGTTTTGGGATTGTGAAGCCAGAAACCATTGTTGCGGTTTAGTCAGTGAATCTGTTAGAGGCATGATGGCACAAAGATGACCAGGAAGCACAAGGAGAATGAA
The DNA here is from genome assembly GCA_016271365.2 of Neoceratodus forsteri. Taxonomy (NCBI): domain Eukaryota; kingdom Metazoa; phylum Chordata; order Ceratodontiformes; family Ceratodontidae; genus Neoceratodus; species Neoceratodus forsteri. Next base: position 135,041,355 of record JADMNL010000034.1, read on the forward strand.
CAGTGTGGCACTTGGAATTAGAACAGAAGAGATTTTGATTGCTATCTTGCAAGAATTCACAGAAATTGGCAGGTAGTGATAAATCCATGGCTAACCATGGATTATCACTACCTGTCAATCCACTTCCGTGAATTATCAAGTTTGGAAAGTGCTTGCAGAATGTGGGTTATTGGCCTTAGCCATATAATATAGTCAGACATTTGCATCCTCTCAAGAATTGGATTATTCCATCTATAGCTTAACCACAGTTATCTTAACACACCATTAACTGCTTTTCCTTTTCCTGGGTGGTTCAAGGTACTTTTCTTTGCCATGTGCTTCATAATCTATGTAGGGTGTTGTTTTACAGCATAGCTACACCTGTCGTATGTTCTTACTTACATAACATGTGCCCATGCTCTGAATGGCAAGCTTTCATGGATATCTGGTCCTACTGCTGGAATGAAATACAGGGAGTTTCTCTCGCTCTGTCTCGGGTAATGTCTCCGAATTGCTGGTTTTTGCTGATTGTTTGGCAGGAATGAACCTCACAGTTGGGCCAGGGCATGTTGTTAGTCACTCAGATCTGTTCCAAGAGCTTTTCTCAGCACCCACAACATTCCTTGAATAGCTTCCAGTTCCTTCTGCAGTCTCAGTTGTAGTCAGGAAAGCATGTCGAGTGGGGGGTGTTGGTGGGCATAGGTGGCGGAGTCAGCAGATCTCTCACCATTAGAGCTGAGGGGCCAGCTAATGCATTTTGAACACCCCCCACACACACACACACAATCCACCAGCAGGGCAGCTTTTAAGCTGAAGGAAATGAGACTGGGGATATTTCTCTGGGGACAGCAGGTCAGCATAACCAGTATGCAAATGTAATGATAAATACTGACCACAGAAAACGTATATTAGAAAAAAAAAACGTTGCAATACATTTAGTTCTAAGTGGGCTGCACAATGTAGTTATTCGGCTTTGTCCCAGTTCTCCTTTGATAATCATGAATAATTATTTCTGTAAATAAATTCACACTGATTGTTCATGAAACAGTGTGTCATATTCAGTATTCTATTTTTTTTGTTTTACCAAGATAGCTCCACTGAGCCAGACTCATTTTAAAATTCAAGATAGGTTGATTCAAGTACAATAAACAAAGTATCTGTTTTCGCAGTTCCCTGCGCTAAGGTGTTGCATAGCAGAGGCCTATAAAACTCTGCTTCCCCTTCTGATACAGTTCTGTCCCCTTGATAGAACTCTAACACCCCTCCTTATATAGTTCTAATCCCCCTTTTGATACCATTCTGCCCCCCCATCCCCATAGCATTCCGACACCCTCCATCTCTGATGCCCTCTGCTGCTACTGCTGGAGGGGCTACCCAAGATTATACTAGCCAGACACTGAACCAGGAAACAGAGAGTCAGAGTGGGAGTACTTCAACCACTAGCCTGCACCTGAGGCTTTATCCTTATAAACTTCTCAACTCTCTTGCTTTAATAGGGAAACTAACACAAAGTGTTTCCTGTTACAGTCAGGCTGGGCAAGACAGGAATCGCAATGGTAAATCTGAACCCCCCTGCTTCAAAAATTAGGGACACATCTTACAAACGGGTAGTATCAATTCATGAAATCTGTTACAATAAGTTGTTTAGCTGTGAAAGTATTTTCTGATGGAGAACAAAAGGTAAAATTATTGTTTGGTATGCGTTTATGATTCAAATCTCTCCTATTCAGTGGCAAAAAAATGCCAAACTGAGGGACAGAGTAAATTTGTACTGCAGAACTAGGGGCAGTTAAGGGGTACGCTAACGATTTATTTTCAAAGTCACATTTCAGATACAGCAGAGTCCCGGAAGCACCTGTCGTTTCTTGTGAGTTAACAAGCAAGTCCAACTGCTTGACACACTGCGTGAAAAAGTAATTGACTGAGAACTGGGACAAATAAATGCACACTCTCCCGAATTCCGATCAGTAAATGGCAACAGCTGTAACCCGCCGGTAACTCCGAGTTTATCTGCAATACTTACTCCAGCAGGCTTCCCAACCCGCAGGCGTAGTTCCCCATGGCGACGGCCCCTCCTCACATAGTCTGTGCTTTGCGGAGAGTGCGGGGTGAGCGCGGTCCCAGCCCCTTGCTCCTGCCGAGCTTGTGCTGCACCGTCTGTCTGTACGGCTCGCTTCTGGCCAGGTTATTTCCTTGTTCCTCGTTTTTTGCGCTCACTCACACAGACTCGATACACACCCACCGCATCTGCTGATCCCGTCCCCGCTGGCTCAGCACAGGTAAAGCAGGGCGGGCGGGAGCGGAGCTGGTTTGGGCACTTGAATAGGAACACGCCGACCTGCGCCACTAGGGGGCACTGCCCTGCTGCTGCCAGGGGAAGGGGGCAGTATGGTTCCCCGTCTCTCTCTCTCTCTTCAAGTTCAGGTTCGAGTTTGTTGCAGGAAAGACTCCGTTGAGCAAGCTTATTCACAAGGAAGTCCTGAGGCACACATATATATATATATATATATATACAGTTGCCAAGTACATAGACAGGAGATATAAAATGTAGAACAACAAAGAAAAAAAATATATATATATAATACAAGAGGTATACACAATAGAAGTCCTTATGCTGTATTATATATGCAGTACATTCCAGCTTTAACCTTGCCGTAAATTATGCAACACATTTCAGCTTAATAAGTAGAGGGCCAGTTGGTACCTAGGAAGTTGACTTGGTGTTGGGGGCCTAGTAGCATCTACATATGTCTTTTAATTTAGAGATAGCTAGTGTTTTGTAGGAGTTAATTGATATGCTGGTTAGCTTCAGCATGGCTTGTAGGTGGTTCCAAATGTTTGGGAGGGCGTATGAGACAGCTCTTTGGCCAGCTGTGGTACGTGTCCTGGGAACATCTAGTAGGATAAGGTCGGATTTCCTTAGGGAGTAGGCGCTATGCGAGATGTGTATGAGAGACGTTAAATAGACAGGCAGTTTGTGGAGTAGTAATTTGAGGGTCCAAATGCCAGCATGCAGGAGGCGTCTGGTGGTAAGAGAGGTCCACCCAACTGCTGCATAAGGATCACAGCGGTGGGTCCTGTACGCAGAGTTAGTAATGAAGCAAAGAGCATGGTGATAGAGTACGTCCAGTTTAGATAGGCTCAAGGTTGGGGAGGAGATAAAGATAATGTCTCCGTAGTCAAGCAAGGGAAGGAAAGTTGCTTGGACAATTCTTTTGCGGGTTGCGAGAGAGAAGAGGGTCCTATTTCTGAAGAAGAAACCCAAGCGTGCTTTAAGCCTCTTTGATAGATCCTTGATGTGGTCGCTGAAGGAAAGCTTGTTGTCTGTCCACGTACCTAGATATTTAAATTTAGGTACGACTTCCAAGGGTTCACCTAGGGAGGTAACTGTGAAGTTTTTAGGTGGGGTAGGTAGGGCACCAGACAAGGCAAGTCTTGAGAAAATCATTGTCTTGGCTCAAAGGTATTTGTAGCAGTGCGGTGGTCATGACAAATTTTAGAGAAAATTTGTCTCGGAAGTGATATAAATCATAGCAGAACTCATGGATTCATTGTGCTATTGACGTCGTTTCTATTTTATTTTATTTTTTTATTTTATTAAGTCTAGGATTACAAATACCTTTGAGTCAAGGCTCTTTTACAAAGGTTCCATGTCAGAGAAATGCAAATTATGGGGAACATCTAGACAGATATTACAACAACGTGGACATTACAAACAGATTAAAACAAATTCAAGGGTAGCATTGTAAGCAAGGCAGCCAGCAGCATTCATACCTCTCAACTGTCCCTTATTTTCAGGGACATCCCTGATTTTGACTCAAAGTTTTACTCTGTCCCTCCTAAAAATTGTGTTTCTGTGACCAAACAGTGGGGACTGTAATCACAAAATAATGTCATACATTAAAGTTACAGACTTGTTCTTCCTTAGAAAATATATTTTACACTAAGCCTCTTATTCTAGTAGTTTCCTGAGTGTATATCACCAATTTTGAAGATGTGTCCCTGATTTTTGTCCTTTGTCCCTGATTTTTGTAAGCCTTGTCCCTAATTTATGAGGCAGGAGGTTGTGAAGTATGGCGGCATTTGTCAGAGAAAACAGACAAGAGATAAGAAGTACCAGAGTCATGGGGGAGGAATGTAGGTAGGGTGGGGAGAGGGTGAAAAGTGCAGCATTGGGGTACCAAGATGTGAGGGTAGAATCCAGTGAGATGGGGAGGAGGAGATCACTAGAGCAGGCAGGAAAGTGGAGAAACAAGGTTAAGTTGGGGAGTCACAGGAGCTGTTGGTAATGAGATAGTCCAGGAGCCTAGTTTTAAACATACCAATTGTTGGGGCATAGGAGATGGTGGGGCTGAGGCCATTGAACCAGAGTGGCACTCGATAAGCAAATGAGCGTTGTCCCTGTGAAGTGTGACAGTGGGTGACTTTCAGTAGCTGTAGCGTAGGTCTCCAAAGGCACTGTTTGTTGGTTCAGTGTTGTAACAGGGTTGAGATCCCAGAAAGTGCAAGGTCAAGGTAGATATTTTTCGCCATGGAGCAGGTGAGAAACTTTATGAGGTTTGATAGCTGGAGCCAGCCAGTCTGGGTGTGCAGATCACATGTGTGGGTGAGACGGTGAGCACCCGTGATGAGCCGACATGTCTTATTTAAGGCAGTTGAGAGGCGTCTAAGGGTTGTGGTTGTGGCTGAGCCATAAATGATGAGACCATAGTCTATTACAGAGCTCAGGACTGCAACCTTCAAAGCTTCTGGCATGAGGTGTTGTCTGTGTTTGTAGAGGAGACCAAGCTGTGCATTAGCAGCTCTAGCTACATTATCTATGTGAGGTCCATAGGAGAAATTAGGGTCAAGCTGTATCCCTAAGTATTTGAAGGACCCCACCTGATCTAGAGTGTTCCCCTGGGTGGTGGAGATAGCCAAGTGGTGTAGCTTGTGTGGGTTATGAGAGCTGCAGAAGAGCATAGATTTGTTTTTCTTGTCATTGAGGACCAGTTTATGATTAAGAAACCATGTCTCTACAGAAATGAAACCAAGTTGAAGGTTGTGTTGAAGAGTTGCAGGATCTTTGTGAGTGAAGTATACAACAGCATCATCAGCATATAGTATGATCTGCTCAGAGCAGTGGTAAGGGAGGGAGTTTAAGAAAAGGCTAAAAAGGTGGGGGCCCAGTATGGATCCCTGTGGGATACCCAAGCGAACAGGCAGGGTGTCAGAAAGAGTGTCAGCAATTTTTACTCTCTGCCACCAGTTTTCTAAGTAGCTTTTAAACCAGAGAGAAGAGTCAGGTGATAGCCCGGCATTCAGTAGTTGGTCAATTAGTAGTCCATGGTGTACTGTATTGAAGGCCTTGGATAGGTTGGCAAAAACGGCCCCTGTGAGAAGGCCGTTGTCAAGGGATTTGTGCAAAGATCCTGAACAATATTTATACACACACGCAACAGCAAAGATTTAAATACATTGTGGCCGATTCAGTGGCTGGTGGGATTGAACACCTGGGTTTCGTGCTGGAACGGTTTAAAAAGTGTTAGGGCCAAGGATGTATGGGGTAAATTCTCCCCTAGTAATAAATTAACATGATTGCAAAAACTGAAAGCACCACTTATGAAAGTGGTAAGACCAAGGCCATAGTGCTCCCCCCATGGTTTGGGGTTTTGTGCAAGCCCCAGCGTGGCACACTTGGAGCGCCTGGTTGGGCACCAGATGAGTTGGGGAGGTTGGAAGGGGAGGATTACAAAAGCATGGGTCTGCATACCTCTCAACTGCTATAAATTTGATATAGTGCTGTGATTTTTACAGTGAAAAGTATCCTTGCTATGCAGAGTTTTTCTGATGTTCTTAATAATGTTAGAGCTATTTATGGACAGGGAAACTATTAAATCATTGAATTAACTGGAATTGAAACATTCCTTGAAGAGCCACTGATGCCTCTGGTAAAACTTTGGAAAACATAATATTAAACACAATTAAACTTCTTTGGCATTTACATTCTACAATTTTTTTCTATAGTATTTATTACTGAGGAAGTTACCACAAAAAAATCCATTTGTATCCCTAGAGTTCATCTGTTCTTGCAGCATATTCCTTACTTGAACTCATAATGCTCTGTTGTGACATCACAGTTGGTTGCCATGGGAATAACTGTGATGTCATAAGCTGGGTATTATGACATTGGGTTGGGAAGAAGTAGTAGGAACTGATGAGCCCTCAGGGAACAACTATCCTGTTTTCATGCAAATGACCTCAGTAATGAATAATTGAGTAAAGGAATATGGAGACCATGAGAGAGATAAACTGCTTTGTATTCAGGAGGCAGTACAGAGCAGTGGGTTAAGGCTCTGAGCTGCAGATCTGGAGACCTGGGTTTGAATCCCATAGCCGCCTAGGTGCATACTGTGTGATCCTGAGCAAGTCACTTAACTTTTTTGTGCTCCCAGGTTGCATCTGGAAACAAGCTTCAGCTTAGTGTGCTACTCCTGGTTAAACAACGTTCCCTTCCCCCATTCCCAAATATTATGTTTTTCAAGGTTTCTCCATAGGTGTCAGTGGCTCTTTAACACTAAATATATGGGACCAACTATTTGTAGACATAATAGACTTTAAAATAAGAAGGTGCTAAACATTCTGGCCATTTGCCATGAATTTTGAAGGCTAGTGTGTTGAAAATGTACAGTATGGGTCCAGTTGGAGGGCCTCTTACATGAATTGAAATGCTTTGAGGTTGAGAGGTATGTTGGTCTTTGAGGTTGAGAGGTATATGTATGGATCTGTCATAGAATGAAAAACATCAAAAATATGGTGTCTTCAAATCAGACACTGCTAAGTCATGGTACTGACATGGAAAATGGCAAAAATCATTTCTAAAAATGGGGGAAATCATGGTATCCTAAATATGCAATAAACCACACACAGCCCAGCTACAGCTCTCAGTGGAGGGGACTACTGCCCTTGCAGCTTGCTGAGAGTGATGTACAATTTCCCTCACTGATGTTATACAGCTCAGCTCCCACCGATTTTCAGGGATCGTTCCCATTTTGCCTTAGAAACATGCTCTGTACCTCCTACATTTGGTATTTATTTCAGTGAAGAGCATTTTAAAATAATGGCAAAGGCATTCTGTTTATTTAGTTCTTGTTGATCAGGTAAGTGCACTAGACAAATTCTGCCTATTTTCAGGCACGACCCGGGGGAGGGGGATACAGATGAATGCCAACTGACCTTGAACCAGATGAAGTTGTTGGTGATATTTTTAGTGAATGGGGGGAAATTTGGCCAGGACACCGGGGAAATTCCCCTACTGAAGCTGTAGGGGAACCCCCTGTTGGTCATTTCCAAGATGGCGGATATGGGGTGTGCTGGTGGCAACGCTGGAGTGAGGAAGGTAAGGGATGTTCTCCCTAGTACATCTATGATTGATACTGCTGTCAACGATGTCAAGAAGGACCAGAGCTACTCCGATATGGAAGAAATTGTGGATTGTTTTTATTGGATGATGTTTCTGAGAATGTGCAGGTTTCTAAGAGGGCTCAGACTGCAGGGCAAGAATTTTATCAGGAACCCAGCACACCTTTAAGGTTGGTGTCTGATGTTGTTTCTGGTTTAAATCCCTTAATGTGGTGATTGCTTTTATTACTGTTTAATGTCTGTTATTTAATTGTTATTTTGTACAGTGCTTTGGTCTTTAGAAAAGCACATAACAATACATTTTTACTTACTTACTTAATGTCTGAACAAGAAGAACATTTATTGCAGAATGCCATCCTGCATAATCAGGCTTTCCTGTTAAAACTTGTGTTACAATCTGCAAAAACTTCACCTGCAACTGTGTCAGGAGTCGAACGTCTGGTTTATATGGACTCTGTTACACCTGGGTTAAATATACATGTTCCAGCTGTTGCCTTCCAAACTTCACAAGAAATACCTTCCCAGCTTGACTCCCCTGAACCTCTTCTAAATCTGCCTAAACCAAATACAATTGTAGAAACTCCGCAAGACAGTGATTCTGTCTCCCTTCCCAGACCTCCCATCACTGACACTAACTGAGATCTGGCCTCAGCGCTACACGCTGCAGGATGGCTACCTAATTCAGAAAAAGGTTGGACTCCACCAGGGCCTGTCTCGGCTGCAGAAATCATTCAGTCCTCTCAGTCTGTCACAAAGCAGACCAATTCCTCCAGCAAACATGCTGACTGAAGCTCCTTCATCCCCTGCATCTTTGGCTACCATTTTGAGCTTACCTACTGAGATGACTACCAAGAATTTGGAATCTGGGGATGCTTCTACCTTTTTCTTGGCCCAGTATAGTTTCTCCCTTGCCTCTGGAATCTCTGCAGCATTCTACTACATGGCCTCATTCTGTGGATACCTCTGTATCAAATATGCCAGATGTTAACTGGAGCACCTTTGCTGTAGTCACATCCAAGAGCATGGCTATTCTTGATGCCCTACAAGGGGCATGCCTCAGACAGCTAGTGGTAGAACCCACTCGGGAGCAAGCAATCTTAGACCTGGTACTGTCAAATGGGGATGGAGAAAGGATCTCGGATTTAGAAGTGGGTAGCCATCCGGGAACAAGTGACCACCAAACAGTATGGTTCACAATAAACACAGCCATAGAGTCAAGCCATACAAAAGCAAAAGCACTGGACTTTAGGAGGGCTGACTTTGGGAAAATGGGAGAGTGCCTCAAAAAAGCACTAGCAAATGGGCAAGAAGGAGGGGTGGAGGAACAATGGGGAAAAATCAAAACATCCATCACTGAGGCAACAAGCCTTTGTGTGAAGCAAATCAACAGAGGAAAACAAAGGAAAAAACACTACGGTTCTCAAAAGATGAGGTGAGGTAGATTAAGGCGGAAAAGGTAGCATTAAGGAAACGCAAAAGGAGCAGGACAGAGAACTGAACCAGTTAAAGCAGGAGGAAGCGGGGAAGGCAGTCAGAATAGCAAAAGCTCAAACTGAGGAAAAGATAGCCAACTCAGTCAAGAAGGAGGATAAAACCTTTTATAGGTACATTAGGGAGCGAAGAAAGACCAAGGGAGGGATAGTGAGGCTTATTAAAGGGAAGGGAGGGTGGACAGAGAGGGTCAGTGAAAAAGCAAGGATGCTGAACTAATACTTCTGCTCAGTATTCACAAAAGAAAAGGAGGGGAAGGTACCTAAATCAAAGAATAGAAGCACTCTGAATAGGGAGGTCGATATCAGTACATTCACAGAAGAAAGGGTTCTGAAAGAACTCTTAAAACTACAGGTGGACAAAGCAATGGGGCCTGACTGGATTCACCCAAGAATTCTAAAAGAACTAAGGGTAGAACTAGTGACACCACTGACTATCCTTTTTAACAAATCATGAGAGTATGGTGTGGTACCAGAGATCTGGAGGAGGGCAGATGTGATTCCCCTTCACAAAATGGGGAGTAAGACAGAGGCAGGAAACTACAGACCTGCTAGTTTGGCCTCAGTGGTAGGGAAAATGATGGAATCACTTCTGAAAGAAAGAAAGAATTGTTGAATTCCTAGAGGCCAGTGGGGCACAGGACCCAGGACAGCATGGATTCACAGCAGGAAGGTCATGTCAGATGAATCTAATAGATTTCTTTGACTGGGTGACCAAAGTAATAGACCAGGCAGGGGCTGTGGACATGGCCTACCTAGACTTTAGCAAGGCATTTGACACAGTCCCACACAAAAGATTAATATATAAGTTAGTTAGTCTTGGAGTGAGTCCCAAAGTGGTAGCCTGGGTAAAATATTGGCTGGACAATGGGACGCAGAGGGTAATAGTAAACGGAGTTCATTCTGAAGAAAGGGGGGTTACTAGCGGGTTACCGCAGGGTTCAGTACTAGGACCGGCCCTTTATAAGTGACATTGCAGAGGGACTGGAAGGAAAAGTATATCTCTTTGCAGACGACACAAAGATCTGTAATAGGGTCGATACAGAAGGTGGGGTGGAAAGGATGCAAAGGGACTTGGCAAGGCTGGAGGAATGGTCAAATGTATGGCAGCTTAGATTCAATGCAAAGAAGTGCAAAGTAATGCACCTGGGAAACAAAAAACCCAGGGGAAGCATACATAATGGGGGGTGAGATACTAACAACAACAAAAATGGAAAGGGACCTGGGGGTAGTCATATCAGATTACCTTAAGGTGGGCAAACAATGTGAGAAGGCAGTAAGGAGGGTTGGGGGATACTGGCATGCACAGGGAGAGGCATCACCAGTAGAAAACAGGAAGTTGTTATCCCGCTGTACAGACAGTTGGTGAGGCCCCATCTGGAGTACTGTGTGCAGTTCTGGAGACCCCATCTGTGCAAGAACATAGATAGAATGGAGGCTGTCCAGAGGAGGACAACTAAAATGGTGCAGGGTCTGCACCAGAAGACATGTGAAGAGAGATTAAAGGAGCTTAATATGTATATCCTTGAGGAGAAGAGTGAGAGGGGGGATATGATTGAAATGTTTAAGTACCTCAAGGGAATCAACAAATTCCAAGATGGGAGCATCTTTCAGAAAAAGAGATGTACAAGAACAAGGGGACATAATTTGAAGATGGAGGGGGAACAGCTCAGAGATAATGTGAGGAAGTATTTTTTTCAAGGAGAAGGTTGTGGATGCATGGAACAGCCTTCCTGAGGAGGTAGTGGAGTCAAAAATAGTTAAGGAATTCAAGAATGAACGGGACAGACATAAGGTAATTCTAGTGGTGGGGGGTAGGAGGAAGTAGGCTGTTGGTTAATTAGGTGGGCTAAGCAGTCCTTATTCACCATCATATTCTATGTTTCTGTGTTCAAACCCTGCTACAAGTGTGCACACTGAAGACTCCATAAGACATTTCCATCCTCCTATTTTGGAGACCTTGACTGACGAAACTAGTGAAAACAATATGGACATTCCTTTTAGGATGGCTGATTTTATTCAAACAAGTGGGTGAACCTGCACAAAGGTGGAACGCAGTCTGTCTAAAGTGCAGATGGATTAATGACATTTGTTCTGAGAGGAAATATGTTTTGCATCAGCACCTAGTGAAAGCTATGGGTATCCCAGCACGTGAATTATTTGCTTTTATTTCATATAAAAGGGGGAAATATCGATATTAGTTTTCATACAAATGCTGCCTGGGAAAAATTCTGGCAGAAACATGAAGCACTTAGACATCAACCTGAATGGCAAGATTTTTCCTATCCCTCTGACCAAACCTGCTATTAAAACCATCACTCTGTTGTTTTGAACCGAGGGAGTTTATATCGATGATGTTCAGCACTGGTTGAGGCAGAAGTGTGAAATATTACAGTCCCCTTTCCATCGTTGATGAAGATTTAGTCGGGACGGGGGGGGGCGTATTAAAGTGAAATTACAACACACTGATACTGGGCTTTTACACCTCCCTAGCAGTTTTCACACAGGCAGGGATCGGGGGTACTTGTTTTTACCCAGGCCAGACCAAGGCATGTCACAAGTGTGGGGCCCAAACTCACCTAAGTTCCACTTGTAATCTGCCTAGGTGTAACCTATGCCTTGACTATGGCCACGTTAGTCTTGGTTGCCCTAATCCTCTTCGCTGCAACGTGTGCGAAGAATAAGGCCATACCTATGCCTCTTGCCCCTGGGCTGCTAAGAATAGATTAGACAAGGCCATGCAAGATCAAGACACATTGATTGCTGCCCAACAATCTAAAGTTCTTCAAGCCAGACAGGAAGCTAGTCTTAGTACAGACACTGGCCCACCTCCCCAGCTAGATCAAAATTCTGGGACTTCTACTCTGATGAATGTTGCTCCTTTGATAAGCCCTGGTCCCTCTTCTGATAAAGGAGATGGGAAAGCTAGCACCTCCACAGTTTCTGAAAAACCTGGTGAACCCCCCTCTGAGTCCCTGTTACCGCCCAGAGAAACATTTGTGGAGGTGGTACTCCCCAACAAAACTAGGCAATCCTGAAAGAAAATAGACTCTCATACCACTGACTCTTATTGTTATGAGGACTAGATTTAGTGCTTTAACCAAGCGAAAGCAATGGAGTGATATGGTTGATGAAGAGGGGTAATCTGATGCTTCATCTCTAACTTCAGAGGTTTTAGAGGATGTCCCTGACTCCCACCCTGAACCTTCACAATCAAAAAAAAGCTGGAGGAAAACACACATTCAAACAGAAATCTGAGGGATGAGGCTTTTTCACACATTTCTCAACTGTTTCTTTTTTCTCTTTTTCTCTGGTTTATGGATTGCATATTATGTCCTTTAATGCTTAATGTTAGCAGTATTAAATCTTTCAAAAAATGGGGTACCACTTTTCATATTCTGACTCAGTTGCTGAATAATATATATTTTTTTACAGGACACTCATATTAAAACTATGTATGAACTACAACAAGCTAAACAAATGTGGTCTTGGGGGGTCTATCATTTTGGTCCCAAGGACAAGACTTATGTGACAGAGTAGCTATTTTACTCCAAGGTTCAGAATTTCACCCTAAAAAAATTATAGATATCGACCCAGGGAGAGCTATTTTGGTGGATGCTTCTTTTCATAATCTTATTCTATGTCTCATTTGTATACATGCCCCACAGAGTATTGCTGGTAGAATGTCTCTCTTTAAATTAATTCAACCATTTCTTCACACTCAAAAAAAATGTCATTTTGGGAGAGATTTCAACTGTGGACTGTTCCTCCCTGGATAGGGGTTGTAAGACTCAAAAAAGTTTTGGTGATATGGCTTACTTAAATGAAATTATTGCCATAGCAAACCTTAAAGAGTTTTTTTCAGCCGCTCATACACAAGGGCATATCACTTTTATAAAAGGACATCTTACCATTAGGATCGATTATCTTTTCACATCCAAAAATCTTACTATTTCTCAAGCTACCACTACCCCCATAGAAACATCAGACCATTTAGCAGTTTCATGCACTGGATGTTTTCCAGGAGCTAATCATTCGCCTCATTCTTCTCGATGGCGTTTGAATTCCTTGTTATTAACCAATCCTGACCTCATAACACAATGGGATGAATTATTAAAAGCTCAAGTCTCCATTATGGAGGTGTATGAGGAAATAATAGAATGGTGGCTAGACTCTAAAATGGACTTTAGACATCTGTTTATTCGTTATGTATCTCAGAAAAGTAGGAAATGACAGGCTCTGTACCTTATGTTACGTAACCAGTTACAAACCTTGATTTCACAGGTTTATGTATATAATATGGATTTATCTGCCCAAATACAGAAAACTAAAGCAGAAGTGTCTAAATATCAGTATAATAGATTTCTCAACCTTAAAATAGAAGCCCAATTTGGTACTCAGGGTAGGCAACCAACATTAGACACCTTTCGCAGCTGTGCAACTAGAGTAAAGGCATCCACGGTAGAAAGTGTATTGCTCCCTGATGAACCTATCCCTATTACAGATAAAAGCAGAATTCAAATGTCAGTACATAATTATTTGTACAATCAGTTTAGGACAACAACGGACATTATAAGGAACACGGATTATTTCTCTGATCAGTCCATACCACACCTTTCTGAGGCTCATACTTCCTTATTAGCTGATATTTCCTTGCAAGAAGTAACACAAGCTATCTCAAAAATAAACTACACAGAGAACCAAGAGAAGACGGTTTAACCGCAGAGTTTTTTAAAACATTTCAAGCTCAGCTTAGCCCTAGTCTTACTATATTATTTAATTCCTTGCTACAAACTTCACACATTCCCATTAGATTCTCTCAAACACTGCTAATTCTTTTACATAAAAAGGGGACCACACTAATTTAACTAACTGGAGACCAATTAGTTTTCTGAATGTGGATTACAAAATCCCTTCCATTATTTTAACTCGCAGATTGTCACATATAGCCCACAAAGTAATTTCCCCAGTATAATCATGTGACATTCTGAATTGATCCATTTTTCATAATTTACCGTTTTTACGTGAGGTCATAAACTTAGGTACAATACAGGGCTATTCAGGATGGGTTTTATCTTTAGACCAGCAGGAAGCCTTTGACAGGGTCGACCATACTTATTTTGACACACTTCAGTTTTATGGGATTCCTGCTCAATTTATATCTTGGATACAATTATTGTATAACTCTGCTACCATAGCACCATTTATAAATAAAACTATAGGTACAGGGTTTCGTTTACAAAGAGGTGTCCGCCGGGGGTGCCCTTTAAGTCCCACATTGTACCTTTTCGCAACTGATCCTGTAATTCACAAAATACAAACACACGGTCATATTCCAAGTATAAAATTGCCAGGACTCTCAGAATTGACCACTGTAAGTGCGTATGCTGATGTTCTTTGTATCACCACACAGACAGCAGAGGCTATCCCTATCATAGAAAAGACATTACAGGCATATGAATTGGTGTCAGGAGCTAAATTAAATTATGACAAGAGCCATTGCTTTCAAATTGACCCAGCATCCAGACAACTTTGTCTTACTACCCAGTCCACTATACCAGTCTAGACGGATCCCATTACAATTGTGGGACTTACATTTGGTACAACAAATGATGCTTCCTATAAAAAGCAATTGATAAATGTCAAGGTATACTTCAGCGTTGGAAACATAAAACCATTTCCAAGAAAAAAAGGGTTCACTTATTAAAAACTTTAATAATGCCACAGCTCTTGCGTGTCAAATGTTTTTACTATTCCTTTTTCCTTAGAACCTCTAGTAGTAAATATATATTTCCAAGGACTATGGGGTAGTCATTTAAACCCCGTTAAGCGGGTTTTTACATATTATGATTATGCTTTAGGAGGGATCAGAATGCTCAGTCCTATAGTTTTTTGTTCTCCACAGCATCTTTATTTGTAGAAATCTAATAAATATTATCAAAAATAAAATGCTCCACTGATTTAATTTCAGTTTTTCTTGTTTTTTGACATTACTAGACAAATGGGGTCCAGGTCTTTTAAATGTTTCCATGCTTACCCGTACTAAGGGGGTCCTGGGGTTTATTAAACCTTGTCTAACCAAAGTGCGTCAGTGGAGTGTCACTTTACAACTACGTGGCACCATCCCAAGGAAAGCTTTCTATAACCATATCATTTCAGACATTTTATTTGAACAACCAATATTCCCAGAGTGTTTAGCAACTAATATACCAAAGACCTGCCTTCAGCTAACAGACGAGAGAATTCCCAAACAGATGTGGGACGTAGTCTGGTTGTCTTGCCACGGAAGGTTAGGTGTTCGTAACAATTTAAAACACAAAGCTCCAGAAGAAAGATGGTGCCCTTGATTTACATGTTGTCAGGTTTTAGAGACCCTAGAACACTTTCTTATAAAATGTCCCTTTGCTGAACAGGTCTGGCTTATTTTACAAAATATCTGGAAAGACCCACATCTGATTTTCATTACATACAAGACTCTGATTTTAGGTATTTACCCCCATGGTTTTTGGAAATATAATAAGAGTACCCTTAGGGTTATTTTTGCTGCTTATAAGTATTATATGTGGCAAGTTCAATGTATCTTTTTACTGCAACAAAAAGAAGTACCCCCAAAAGGGGTGGTTCAACATATTCTGTTTTTTTACATACTTAATATGAACAAGAAAGAACCTTTCTTTCTAGAACTAAATTCCATGTTCTGCGGAAAACCGTGACTGGGTGAAGCAGGGGTTAATTTAATATTACGGCTGGCCGGCCATTTAGTTTTTAATGTTTTTTCATATTTAGCCAAAAGGGGGTTGATCACAGTTTGTTCTAATTTTGCATTTATATATTTTTTTGTACTATTTTTTTTCTCTCCAAAGGTTTTTACATATGTTCCTCAGTTTATTATTTTGTATGATACATTAATTGAATTTGTTTGTGTGATGTAACACTGATTGTTATGGTTTTATTTAATGTTTCTAAATAAAAAATTCTCCTACTTTTTTCAAGAAGTGCCATGGGATCTTTAACATCCACCTGAACTACCACCAGAACAGGTAGATGGGACCTCGGTTTAACATCTTGTCTGAAAGACGGAACCTCAGGAGTGCAGCACCCCCCTCATGCTGCACTGCAATGTCAGTACTGGGATTTAACCCAAGTGTTTGGTGTGGGGATAGAACCCACAGCCTTCTGATTTCCTGGCCTCATAGGCGAGTGCGCTACCTGCTGAGCCACTGACACTATTCTAGTTTAGGTTTCATCCAGTACATCTATTTTTGCACTAAGCCTGTACTCTAACATCGTCCAGAGCCACTATTGCTTTTTTAAAAAGCTGTATCCCTGATTTGGAGTCTCTTGTCCCCCAGTTTTGTTAAGCCTCATTTGCCCTTCTCATTGACTTGTGAAGCAGAGAATTGAGAGCTATGCTGACTGGCAACAGATGGCACAGGAAACCTGTCTGTGTTTGAGGAAGAAGGCTGAAAACTGTTCCACAAACAATGCAGGAAGGAATTACAGTTTAGCTATTAGGACCTAATAACTAACTACTTTAAACATGGAGGAAGGAATTACAGTTTAACTATTAGGAACTAATAACTAACTACTTTAAACAAAGTCTCACCTCTTGTGAGGCAATAACCACTGTTGAAAGAGTTCAGGTATGGCTGGATATAGTAAGGAATGCACAGTGTGTGCCAGTACAGTAATTCCATTGCTAGGGTTTTCAGGTAACATTTTGGGTTGCACTGTTATGGGCTCTGGCCATTAATTTCTACTGTCTGACAGTGCCTATCCCTCCCTCCTCCACCCGCCACACTGGTACTGTATTATAATATGTGCGCTGTTTGAATTACATATAATACTTAAAGAGCCCCTGACACCATTAGAAAAAGTTGAAATAAATGTGAGATTTAGACACAATTCAGTTTACATTTCATACATTTTCTGTAATTCTTTGCATTTTCTCTTTATTACTGAGGACAGCTGTATGAAAAAGGACTATTGTCCTTAGATTCCATCTGCTCTTTCTGCTTGCCTACACCTGATATCATACTCCCCTGTTTATGGTATCATAATATAATAACTGGTCATCAATTTCTCTCAATGTACTGACCAGGTTGATATTTTCCATAACAACCAGCTGGTTGTTATGACATTCATGAGCCATGCCAGTCAAACTTTGCTGCTGCCTCATTGGCCAACATTCTATATGTGGGCGGGGCCAAACAGTCTCACAAACTGCCGGAGAAAAATTGCTGGCCTGTTATTATAAAAAAATAAAAGATGGGGAGGGTGTTTCATATGAGGATTGAATGCACACCCTCATTGTGGGATGCTTTGATAAACCCCTCGGGCTTCGCCCTCAGGGTTTATGTAGCATCCCACAACTCAGGTGTTCATTAAATTCTCAAATCAAACCCTTCCCCATCCATTATTCTCTATTTATCTCCATAGCACACAACTGTGATGTCATAGACAGAACTGTGTTGTCCGGTGTAGGCAAACAGCCAGAACAGATGTGGCAGCAATCCTGTTTACATGTAAATGTCCTTAGTAATAAAGAAGTAAGTGTGAGAATTACAGAAAAAAAAAATGATTAAATAAAAGCTGAAGTGTATCTAAATATTAAATTTTTTCAAAGTTGTCACAACAGCATCAGGGGCTCTTTAACTTAGACATGCTAGCAGCATCGGTGCTTCCCCAGTCCTAGCCTATCCAGTTTCTATAACCAGTGTCTGCCCTTGAACCTGATAAAATAGCATGCCATGTCAGTTGGATGATATTGTGTCTCTTTTGTAGCAGGGACAAGGTCTTTTAATTATTCTCCTGTGCCAATCTTTTCATGCAAATTCCATTGTTTTACATTAACATTTATCAGGTCCGCAGATCTTGTCATATCAGATGTAGGCTCTGCTTTCTGTTGTTAAATTACAACAAAATTAATTCACGGGGCTTTGTGAATCTTAGCTAGTCAGCTAGATGGTAAGAAAAACACAGGGCCTTTCCTTTCAGCCCTGCCAGTGAAACAGAAAGAAACTGAAAACATTGGCAGCACTGTAGAGCACTTGGCCCGCCACTCTGCATTCCTCATTTATGGGTGATGTGCAGTAATAAAAGGAGGCTGAGACTGTGGAGATTAAACTAGCTGTACTAACTTAATTTTCTGCTTAGGTAGCAGGGCACTGAAACTGGTGATTGGCATCCTGAGAGATCCAGCATGACAGCTCACTGGTGGAGTATCCCTCGGACTGACCTTGCACATCTCAGGACTGTGCTGTACCATACCTCCATATTGCCAGATTGGTCTTATATTTCAGCTGAGTAATCAATACAAGATGTTGGGTCCAGTTCTGACACCCAGTTGGGGCAGTGAAAAATGGGCACTTTATGCTTGCTATGATGAGAGGCTACCCAGTGCGCTATACACCAAGAGGCTCCCACACTACAGGTGGCCAAAGCCCTCCCTTTGAGTATGCCAAATTTCCAGTAGCGGATTCAGATGTCAGCCAAGTGACATTGGGGATAGCACCTGCTAACATCCATGGGTGTGCTATAAAGACTTGCTTTGCAGCATGTACCTGACACATGTTGTTATGCTGCATTGTCTGTTGCTTATGGGGTACTGACCTTCCTCTACTACCATTCCAGTTTCAAGCAGTCCCAGGCATCCATTGGTACCCCCTTCCTTTTCCTATTCTATACACACACAGAGTTCTTGATGCCTTGTGCAATCCCCCCACCTGACCCACCTGCTACACAAACCCTCACATCTGATGCAGTCTGTCCTGCACCCTATCTCTCCTGATACAGGGCCTCTCTTCCTTCTCAAATGCAATCCCTTTTTCCCAGCCTCCCACATACCTCTCCCATCCCCCTGTCCACAAATCAGGGGCAGAGCTTAAAGAAATCGGGGCCAAATGACCAAACTCAGTGACACTATGACAAAATGATAATATTAACTGAAGATGCTGGTGAACTGTGAATGAGCTTGGTACATCCAGCAGACCTGGGGTTGATGCCCACAGTCTTCACTTGCATATTGTATAGTTCCAACAAGTCACTAACCACCCAAGTGCTCCTGGGTTGCCCATAAAAACAAGCATTTGTGCCTAGTTGGTCTTACCTGGTTACCAAAGAATAAACAAACAAGCAAAACAAAACAAAAAACGTATGTAATATAAAACATTTTCTTTTTTAGTGAATCTCTTTATACACCTAGACTCCAACCATGCCGCTTCCAATCTAGCGCCTCCCCGTCCCATCACCCAGCTTCCTAGGGACTTACTAGTCACCCCAAGATCTCCATGTCTTAGCTGCCCCCCCCCCCCCATGGTGAGACAGCAAGGCTCCTGGCTGCCACAGGTCCCGATCTGATTTGGGAGGAGGGCCATTTCACCACTGTGGGGCCTGCAAGAGCCTTGACCTTAATCCTGCCCTGGTTGGGGGCTTATTGATTTTGTCTGATCACCATGGAATGCTATCATTGCTAGTGTGAAAGCTCTATGCATGTGAGTGTGTGAAACACATCACGGTCGGGGTCCCCCTGCCCTGTAAGCCACTGTATGTGCACTGCTACCTATGGTCACCCAGGTGACAGTATTGCACCAGAGCTGGCTGCCCTCCCTCCCCAGAGGAAAGTGACCTCTGGACTGCTCTGTCGTCCTCCCTCTGGCCGGCCCTCATCAACCCAGCTTTGTTCCTAAACCCAGGGGACCTGCATTGTGGGCAGTAGTGCTGTCATTCACCAATGAGACAGCTGTACTATGAAATGATTTCTCAAGGAAAACTAGACTTTAGGTGGCTCCTGACATTGGTACCGCTGCTTGAAAATCACTCCTCGGAACTCTTGCCTACTTAGCCACTCATCAGCTTGACAGGCCTGTGCTGGACCCAGTCGATGTCTTCAATGTCCTGTCTGTACTGCGGTGACCAGAACTGAATGCAGTTCCCCAGAAGTGCTCCAAATAGAGTTTTCTACAGGGGAACGAACTCCCCTCCCATAACCTGCCCTTACGCCCTGTCTGTTTTACTATATTTTTATTCACAAAGATACGTTCACATTACATTCAATTATGCATAAGAATAAACATTTTGAAATCATACTGTGTATCATAATGCAAAAAAAACTAACTAAATACATCACCCCCAAAGTTTTATTTTTTTTATTTTTTCGGGGAGGTTAAAAAAGTTACAAATTTAAAGTAATTATAAGAGCTTCATAAAGTTAATTAGTTGATAACTTTGACTATACTCCAAATCTTAATCATCTCAGCAGTAAAAATACAGATCATTTATGTTCAACCACACCTCAATTCATAAACCTCCACATAGTTCCAATGTGAATAATTAGTGCAGAAGAAAGAACAAGAATTAAAGATTAAAGGACAAATGAAATTACATCATAGTTAATATGCAGGGAAAAAGAGTTATAGTCCAGCCATTTGTAAAGGACGGTACTCGGTCATCTCTGCCTCTCCCACCTCAAAATCAGATCCAGTGTCCAGCTGTTCTTATGTTTGCATCAAAAATGTTCAAGCAGCATCAGGGTCATCGAAATATTGAACTTTATCATGGATGGTGACCCTCAAATAACCGGGTGCATGTAAAGCCACTGGTACCCCGGCATCTTTAAACTCAGATAGAATGGGTAAAAATCTTTTCCGTCTGTGTTGGGTTTGTAAACTGAAACCTAGATATAAGTGAATTTGTCTCCTTCCCGAAATACTACATATATATGTGTGTGTATGTGTATATATATGGGGGATATGCCATGGCTTTACTGAACATATCATATTTATCTTCACAAGAGGCCAATGATATCATGATATCTCCCGAGTGGCGAAGCCACCGAGTGAGATATCTTGATGTCATTGGCCTCAAGTGAAGATAAATATGATATCTTCAGTCAGGCCATGTCATGTTCTGTTTATACAATATGTGTTTCGGACTTTATGCAACATAATCCTCCAAAGAACCCTGCCCCCCCAAAAAAAATCTTGTAGCAACATAACAGATTGTATATTTTATTGAACAAATTATCTGGTTGCCCATATTAGTTTATAGTTTTGTAAAAAGTTATCTGACTAATCCTGCCATTATTTTTTAATAAATAAAATAATTAAAAGAGGTTTCTGGTTTATCCTGCCACTGTGTTGCTGAGAAACCCCTGTATGACTTTCATTTCCCCCCGAAATGTAGCATGACCGAGTGCTATCTAGAGTAACAGATGGCTGGTAGCAGATTGTTAAAATAACTCGGTCTGATTTAGGAAATCCTAGTTTTTTGCTCAGTGCAACATTCTTTACTTGGAAAAAAAAGGGACTGACTGTAGCAACAGCACAGCAACCGAGTCGTGAAACTTATATGGTCAATAGAGTGAGGTGTAAGGTTGATTCTTTGAGCATTGTTTAAAAAAATAATTTTTAAATTATTAATGAAATTAGGTTAACATAGAAACATAGAATTTGATGGCAGACAAGGACCGCTTGGCCCACCTAGTCTGCCCCATTTCTCTACCTAGAGGATAAGCTGTAGATCCTATTTAACCAACAACCTATTTCCTCCTACCTCCCCACCACTAGAATTGTCCCACACATTCTTGAATTCCCCCACTGTTTTTGACTCCACAACCTCCTCATGAAGGCTGTTCCATGCGTCCACAACCATCTCCATGAAAAAATACTTCCTCGCATTACCTCTGAGCCATCCCCCCTCTATCTTCAGATTGTGGCCCCTTGTTCTTGCACACCTCTTCTTCTGAAAGATTCTACCCTTTTGGACTCTGCTGATTCCCTTGAGGTATTTGAAAGTGTCTATCATGTCCCCCCTCTCCCTCCTTTTCTCGAGGCTATACATATTAAGCTTCTTCAGTCTTTCTTTGTATGTCTTCTGGCGCAGACCCTGCACCATTTTGGTTGCCCTCCTCTGGACAGCCTCCACCCTATGTCTTTGCAGAGATGGGGTCTCCAGAGCTGCACACAGTACTCCAGATGGGTTCTCACCATCTGTACAGAGGGATAACAAATTCTTGTTTTCTCCTGGTGATGCCTCTCCCTATGCATCTCTGCATCCCCCAGCCCTCCTTACTGCCTTCTCACATTGCTTGCTAACCTTTATGTCATCGATATAACTACCCTCATGTCCCTTTCCATTTTTGTTGTTGTTAGTATCTCACCCCCCATTGTGTACACTTCTGCTGGGTTTTTGTTTCCCAGGTGCATTACTTTGCACTTCTTTGCATTGACTTTAAGCTGCCATACATTTGACTATTCCACCAACCTTGCCAAGTCCATTCTCATCACTTCCACCCCACCTTGTGTATCAACCCTGCTGCAGATCTTTGTGTTGTCTGCAAAGAGACATACTTTTCCTTCCAGTCCCTCTGCAATGTCACTTATAAAGACATTCAAAAGGACTGGTCCCAGTACTGAACCCTGCCGTACCCCACAAGTAACCCCCCTTTCTTCACTGTGGACTCCATTTACTATTACTCTCTGTGTCCTGTTGTCCAGCCAATGTTTTACCCAGGCTACCACCCTGGGATGTACTCTCAGGCTGGCTAATTTATTTATTAATCTTTTGTGTGGGACTGAGTCAAATGCCTTGCTAAAGTCTAGGTAGGGCATGTCCACAGCCCGTTCTTGGTCTACTACTTTGGTCACCCAGTCAAAGAAATCGATTAGATTTGTCTGACATGACCTTCCCACTGTGACTCTGTGCTCTAGGTACTCAACAATTCTTTCCTTCTGAAGTGATTCTATAATTTTTTCTACCACTGAGGTCAAACTGACAAGTCTGTAGTTTCCTGCCTCTGTCTTGCTCCCGCTTTTGTGAAGAAGAATCACATCCACCATCCTCCAGTACTCAGGTACCACACCATCCTCCCATGATTTGTTAAAAAGGGTAGTCAGTGGTGTTACTAGTTATCCCCTTAGTTCTTTCAGAATTCTGGGGTGAACCCCATCAGGCCCCATTGCCTTGTTCACCTTCAGTTTTAGGAGTTATTTCAGAACCCTCTCTTCTGTAAAAGGACTGATATCGACCCCCCCATCCAGAATTCTTCTTTTGACTGGATTAAGTACCTCCCCCTCCTCTTCCTTTGTGAATACTGAGCAGAAGTATTTGTTCAGTATCCCTACTTTTTCACTGTCCCTCTCTGCCCACTGACCCTCCTCTTTATTCAGCCTCGGTGTCCCTCCTTTTTGTCTTTCTTCGCTCCCTAATGTACCTATAAAAGGTTTTATCCCCCTTCTTAACCAAGTTTGCTATTTTTTCTTCGGTTTGGGCCTTTGCTATTCTGACTGCCTTTCCCACTTCCTTCTGCTTTAACTGGTACAATTCTCTGTCCTGCTCCTTCTGTGTTTCCTTATACTTCTTGAATTATTTTTCTCCCTAACCTTCCCCCCACCTCTTTTGAGAACCATAGTGTTTTTTTCCTTCATTTTGATTTGTTTATTTGCTTCACACAAAGGCTTGTTGCCTCTGTCATGGCAGTTTTGATGTTTCCCCATTGTTGTTCCACCCTTCCTTCTTGCCTGTTTGCTAGTGCTTTTCTGAGGCAGTCTCCCATTTTGACAGAATCAGCCCTTCTGAAGTCCAGTACCTTCAGTTTTGTATGGCTTGCCTCTACAGCTGAGTTTATCGTGAACCACACTGTTTGGTGGTCACTTGTTCCCAGATGGCTACCCACTTCTAGATCTGATTTCCTCTCTATGTCGCCTTTTGAGAGTACCAGGTCTAAGATTGCTCCCTTCCAAGTGGGTTCCAACACTAGCTGTCTGAGGCATGCCCCCTGTAGGGTGTCAAGAATGGCCCTGCTCTTGGATGTGGCTGCAGCAAAGGTGCTCCAGTTAACATCTGGCATATTCAGGTGTTTACCTCTCTAACTACCCTGATTTTTTTTTGGTGGGGCTAGGATTTCCCTTCTCCTTTTCAGTGCCTCCCCCTTAGCTAGTTTAAATGCTTGTCAATGAAACATTTAAACCTTTTGACTAGGATCCTGGGTTCCCTTCTGGACAGATGCAGACCATCGCACCAGTATAGGCCTGTATCCCTCCAGGTGGACCCCCAGTCCCCAATGAAGCTGAACCCCTAAGCTCTGCACCAGTTTTTCAACCACTGATTGAATCCCATGGTGTGGAGCACCCTAGCCTCACCCATACCATAGACAGGCAGCACCTCTGAGAAGGTTATCATGCGTACTACTTGTCTACATCCCCTCCCCAACTCACAAACTTCTCCTGCACTGCTCTGATCCATTTCCCAGCCAGGTAATTTTTCCTAGGTGGACAATGACATCCAGCTCCCTCCCCCATGCAGCTGCTTCTGTGATCCTGAGGATTCGCTCCCTGTCCCTCCAAGCCATGGTGCCAGGCAGGCACCTTACCTCCCTCTCCCTTCCCTCCCCAAGTTCTACTTTCCTAACAATGGAGTCCCCCACCAGGAGTTGTTTCCTTCTCCTGTGGAGTCCCATGCCACCCTCCTGTGAGTCTCCTTTGTGGAGGCTCCCAGCATCCTCCTTGGTCTCCACTGTGGGTGCCTCCATAGAGGAATCACACTCTGCCAGAATTGCATATGAATAGTGGAGAGGTACAACTGGAGGGATGCGCCTCTGTTCCACCACCTTCACCCTCCCTGAGCCCACTGTGGTCCAACTGTTCCTCTTTCTTGACAACCTCTGAGGCAGCGGCAGTGGCCCTGGTGGTCCCGGGTTGGGAAAGGAGGTCCCCCAAATCCTGGCCAACTCAGTCTGGAGATGAGCAACCTCCTACCCCAGCCCAGAGAGGTGCCTGCAGAACATCTCCCGGAAGACTGCTGCTCCACAGCCACTGCACAGGTTGCTCAGAGTTACAAAACCGGGGTCTGTTTTTTGTGACTTGTAAACCAGTTTTTGTGAATGCCAAACCCATTTTCATTAGTGTTAGCATTTTCAAACATCAGTAAAATAAGAGAAACTCTGCAAATGAAAAACAAAACAAAAAACACTTGGAGGCATAGTCTGAAACTTGTGTGGTTGACAGAGTGCTATAAATTTAATTCTTCAACTGTTGTTTTTTTTTTGTTTAAGTTTTAAAATTCTTAATAAAATGAGTTTGTTCGGTGTTGGTGCTGCTTTAATAAACCCTAACTAGTGCACTGCTGTAGTTTTTGCAATATATATATATATATATATATATATATACATATGATATCTAGTATATGGTTCACGTGCATTTTGTTGATGTATTGCTCCATTTGAAACTTACTTTACGTGGATGTCATGTTGGTTCCTTAAGGTCACTCTTGTAGACAAACTGTTTCACTCCATGTTCTAACTGGAAGCAAATCTTGAAGCAATAAATAATTTAAATACAGAACCTCCATTTCTTTCATTTTGGGATAAGCATAGAAACAGAAATTGACGGCAGATGGGGACCAAAGATCCATCTAGTCTGCCCTGAGCCCTACCCTCTTTAGGATTTCTGTGAGACAATCCCCCAGGTGTCTGTCCCAAGCTGCTTTGAATTCCCCTACTGTTTTGGCATCATTGACTCCAGCCGGTAGACCATTCTATGGGTCAACCACCCTTTCTGTGAAGAAAAACCTTTGCATGTTGCCCCTGGATCTTCCTCCCCTCAATTTCATTTCATGTCCTCTTGTCCTACTGGTGCTATTGACCAAAAAGAGCTCCTGGGTGGAGACTCTGTTTATACCCTTCAGAAACTTGAATGTCTCAATCATATCCCCTCTATCCCTGCATTGTTCCAGGGAGTACATGTTGAGTTCTTGCAATCTGCTTTCATATGGCAACTTATGGAGACTGTGTATCATTTTTGTTGTCCTCCTCTGTACTGTCTCCAATCTATCGATATCCTTCCTGTGATAAGGTCTCCAGAACTGGATGCAGTACTCAAGGTGGGGTCTCACCAGAGACATGTACAGTGGCAGGATCAACTCCTTTCTTCTACTTGTGAGAAGGGATGGTAGCATCACTCTGTTTTCAAGCAGGGCGTTGAGACTGTTACCTGTGGCCAGTGCAGAGCCTCATTGTACTAATGGTGCACTTAGACTTGGTGGAAAAGATAGAAAATGGAGGAAATTAAACCCAAAATGAAAACTCTAAGAACAAAATAAAAACACCTGAATTCTCCTCCCACAGTAAGGTCTGATGTTCTGAGACACGCTACGGAGATTTCTGGCATACTCTTTGGCTTTAGTTTCAGAGAGAAGAAAGAGAGAGAGGGGAGTGGGGGCAGCAGCAGTCATCAAGCTGTGAACTGTATCTTGAGCAGATGCGTTAGCCCTCAAGGCCTAATCTGCTGGCATTTTCATATGTTCGTATGTAAGAAGGAAGAGCCCATTCTGAATTGGCAGGGTCACTAAAACTAAAAGGGTCACTAAAAGAGAGTATTATAAAACAAGAACGCCTTGTCAAAATGTGATTAGTATCACGTGGGAATGTCTTCTCCATCTTCACCAGTAAAATACTGTGTACCCATGTGTTAGGTTTCCAGCTAAATATACCATGGGATTTTGTTATGTTCCTCATTATTTTTAACACCCAGTCTATCTACTCAGCTGCTTAGTTTGGCTGATCTAACAAAACGGTTTCATCAGCCACACAAACACGACAAATATAAACCAGGAACAGCTGCAGGTGATCTCACTGCATGGACAATGACACAACTTGCTCTAACTGTAGTCTGAAGTACGTTTTAATACTTCTGTCATGGATTAAGCTCAGTGTTTGACAAGCACTCGAGAACTGCATTTGGATAGAAGCTTTTTAGCATTTATAACAAAATACAGAACTGAATTATTCAAGCATCTGCAGAGAAATTGCCACCATAAAGTGTTTTAAATATAAATACATCTTGCATCTATTCCTAGCTTTGCACTTCATCATGGAGATGCATCTTGCACAGTGTAGTAAGTTAATTTAAAATACATCCTGTTGGATGCTCATGACTCCTGTGTGACCAATGGAAAAGACTGGGGTGACTGCTACAAATTATGATGACCTATAAACCTGCCAGACTGACAGCACTTTAGCCAGATTCTCTTTATTTAATTGATCGTCCTAATAGGTACTGCTCGGGTGGCCACAGGACAAGCTTCCTCTTACTAACCCCAACCCTTTGACTCAAATACCACCTCTTGTAAGTCAGAAGATAGTTTAGACTCAATGCTTGCTTCTTCCTTGGTCTCTCATGTGAAATCACAAACAGTGGGACCAATTAATGCCAGCCAGGAAGTTTTTTTTTTTTTTATTATTAAATTTTTTATTTTTATTGAGCAAAAGTTCCAAAGTCAAAAAGAATGTAAACAAGAAGTAGTATACAATGATACCTTGTACAAAAAGCACAACATTTCAAAAACATTTACTGTTCGCTAATGAGAATCGTGCAGAATATAACTTTTCCTTAAAACATTTCACACATACATACTTTAACAATTGTTCAGAAGAGTCATTTCAGTACAAGCCTTCTTAAAAATGCATTTATATCATGACAAGTGTTCTTAAATGGGAGTTGCAAAGTTTCATGACTCAGATTCCAAGTGGTATATTTGTTCTCAATGACCTGGAATTTAAACTGCAAACCTGGGGATAAAAGGCTTGAGATGGACCGTTTCCCCCATCAGACAGTTATTATATTTCATGCACTACAAAGGATAGTCACCTGGTAATAGCATATCAGAGTCAGGTAGGTGTTTCCTGTCTAAGATTCAAAGCAAATTGACAGGCCTTATTTACTGGCACTAGATCAAAACGCCGACTGAAAAATAACGTGGTCAAAAGTCACACAAGCATGAGTAAACGACAATGTAGTGCACTGGCAAAAATGCTGACCACTACAAATAAACCAAAAATACTTGAACTGTCTGCCAGGGGCTGTGCACCCCACACCCACCATTGTGGGGGTCTTTGTCCCCTGCTTCCCCCAAACTATGACTAATCACCTGGGGGAGAAACTTGGGGATGGGGAGGAACCTGGGAGGGATCATATTTGTGTTGGAGGCAGGGAACTGACCATAACAACTGGTGATGGGGGCAAAAGTGCAGGGTGGGGGGTGGACAAATTAAAAATAAGACTTGGGATGGGGTGAAAAAAAAGTTACTGGACCAGAAATCAAACTCTTGAACCCAAAACTTGAATTTTACACACACACTCAATGTTGGGTGCTTATATAAAACCCTCGAACTTTACTCTTGGGCTTTATGTAGGATCCAACACCTCAGGTGTGTAGAATTCTTGTTATACACATTACCCCATGTATTATTCTATATTTAATGCATGCCCCAGGGGTGTGAGGCACAAGGAGTAGCCAAGTGCCTTACACTACTTAGAAATGCATTAGAAAGCTTTTTTAAATGGGTTGGAAAATCTGTGTAACCCAGTTGGTGCAAACCAGTTACCTGACTATTAAATAAATCTCTTAGTTGTCAGTGGTCATCCTGGTACCTGGCCTGATCATATATTAATTTGCCATGCACGACTGCAAAGGTAAACATCTGGCAGCCATATTTTTACCCAATTTTCCTGTTCCTGTTGTCTTTCACATTTTCAGCTGCCGCTCACACCTGCAGCCCTGGAACCACAGAAACTGTTAAATAGTAAGTTTGTGCATTTACAGCTATTGCTGTAACCCACACCTCACACTGCAAAGCTGGGGCCACCCAAACAAAATGTGATCGTTCCTATGGATGATCAGCACACCTCCAGTCCTGAACGTGTGTACCATGGGGTTAGTATAAACTACAGTATGGTAAAAGCACTGTATGTATGGGCACCCAAGTAGGACAAACTACAAATGTCACAACCGAAAATACCAAAAAGGCCTAGCAAGTCCTATCAAGCTGAGGGACTATATGTAAGCAATAACCCCACATTTCTTCAATTTTTGCAACATGTAAGAACATGTTTTCACATACAGTTTATGCAACCCCCATTTTAAAAGCACAATAATCCATTCCAGGGCATTGGTCATGGTGAATTAATGCACTTTCTGGGTGCTGGAGGACACTTCAGCCTTCAGCCCCGTGCCTTACAACACAGCTGAGGCACGCATTAATTCAACATAATCCCATACCCTGTCTCATACCTCAGAATGCACCCGGGGTGTTGAGTAATCCCAATAACCGCACACCCTGTCTTGGGTTATGGCTTACTTAATGCACGGTCATGTGACATGTTTTCGCCAATCATGTTTATGGATTTTCCAGTGACATTTTATTACGGGACAGAATCAAATCCCTTTCACAGCATTTTATGCCCCCATTAATACAGCCCAGCACTAGACTGCCTTACCCACTGCCTCTGAACATTAATGTGAGAGCGTCAGCTTCCTATCAATGAGGACCCTCCTCCATGTCTTTTTCATGCTATATCATTGCTAGTTTTCTTTTGAAATTGTACCTCTAACCTGGATTTGGGGGTCTAAGGGAAGGCTCTTACGCTTTTCCACATTGAAATTTAAAGCAGCAGTGCATGATGGTGAATTGTTTGATCTCGACTTGTTTTTATTCTGTTTTAGATTGCCCCTTATCTCCTGACTTGTATGATACCTTTCTTTTCCAGTTTTGAGTTTACTTTAACACTTTTCCACATTAGAAACAATGAAAGGAGCAATCCTTTTAAGTTGGTTGGGACCAAATTTTCATAATTCTTGTTGTTGTTGTTTTTGGCCATCCATTTTTTTAGACCATGTTTCATGTGACAATAATGAACTACCATGCAGCAGACACTGCTCCCAGTCCTTATGGGGCAATAGGTGTACAGAGTCAGCTAAAAATACTGCTGAAAACAGGTCCAAGCCATATTAAAAGAAGCACTTCCTTTGTTATCTCAAATGTGAAGAAAGTGCTACAGCAGACTCAAAATTGAGAAGGAAAGGTATCACACAAGTCAGGAGATAAGGAGCCATCTAAAATAGCATACACAGGTATAGGTCAGAATTTGCACAGCTATCAAGCACTGATGTTCTAAAACACTTTGTCAACTGATTTGAGTCCCCCCCTTCAGACGTGATGGATGGAAAGACCTATGGCCTGCATTAAAGAAGAACTGCACCAAGGATAAGATACAGGGTGTGTCTCAAATCCTATATATAAATATATATATATATATATATATATATATATATATATATATATATATATATATATATATATATATATTTATTAAAGGAATAATGCCTGACAGAGTGGGTATTATGTGGTGGTATAACATCCCACCTCAGGTGGTTGGGCCCAAGGCCACCGGTCGAGGGCGTCCAACACCCGTGAAGGGATGTTATCCCAGCAGAACACCCACCCTGGAGGGTATTATTCCTATTATACAATGGCTCATTGTTTTATACAGAAAAAAAAATAATTTTAAAGAATTTTATTTAGTGTTCTAAAATATTTTTTTAAGAAAAGATGCAAGCGCCTCCATAATAACAACAGCAGGGATGTTATGCCAGGATAACATCCCTGCTGTGATGGCCAACTGACCAATCAGGAGCCAGCAGGATTCTTTCTTGCCATTGTATAATAAAAGACAATTTTGTACAGCAAGTACTGACACAAGTGCAGTCAAGTACAACCTGGAGACAGTAACTA
Organism: Neoceratodus forsteri; assembly: GCA_016271365.2. Classification (NCBI taxonomy): domain Eukaryota; kingdom Metazoa; phylum Chordata; order Ceratodontiformes; family Ceratodontidae; genus Neoceratodus; species Neoceratodus forsteri. The sequence goes on from JADMNL010000034.1 coordinate 135,071,793, forward strand.
TTCAGAATAGTGTACAATCTCAAGTTTTGTGTTTAGTATGATTTGTTTTGTGATGCAACAAAACAGGACAGATAACCCACAAACACTTCAACTATGGAGGATCTAATGCTGACATCGTATGGACTAAAAACTCAAAAAATATTAATACATGTGAGGACCTCTGGGGGAACAGCAGGACTAAGAGAGCAAAGGGTTCACCACTAAAGGGCCGCTCCCTAGTACTCTGACCCATTTTCAGTTTTATGGTCTACTCTCTGCACCTCCATCTCATTTGCTTTCTCATAGATACCTCACCTCTTATGGAATACCCCACAAAGGCCAGATGATAACCCCCCCCACTTGAGTATCAGAGGGGATCAGTCTCCCTCCTCTTCTATTCCCTGCTGGGTTAGCTCCCATCTTATCCATCTGTTTATAAAAGTGGCTGTTCACCCTTGGACCTGGAAAGTCAGTCTCTCCATTTTGGAGATCTCTTTTACAATCACTGTCTAGTCCTGCCTGATAGGTGAGGTCAGTTGAAGCCTCCTTCTCATTACTGCCTTAAATGCTGCAGCAACAAGAACATACCAGAGATATATGGCTTCTTTCCTTCTAAAAGAAGGAAGTTTGAGCCATGAGACTAGTTGTGGCAATTTTGGAAGCTCAGGGAGTGAGAACATGTGTTGTAGTCTCATTGCAACTTCTTCCCAGTAATGCTGTAAGTTTAGTGCAGGCCTATACTATATGAGTGTGAGTTCCTCAGGGACCCCCACATCACCTCCAACAAGCACTGGGGAAGTTATGTGACTTGCTCAGAGTCATACAGTGTGCAGGTGGAGGTTGTGGGAATCAAACCCATGTCTGTCTGCAGGATGTACCAAGCTCATTACTCTAACCTCTGGGTTATACTGCCAGCTTGCTAATAATTTGATATTGTAACAAGAAAATATCTGGAGCTCTTTGGACTCCCTCCCACCCGCAATACTGTAAACAGATGTCACTTGTGTGACATCCCAGAAGCCCCCCCCCAAGACTGATGCCACTGGTGGGATTTGCAGTGGGAGATTTAATTGACTGCCAGGCATCCCAGAGTTTTCTAATGCTCCAACATGCTGACTGACAGTTTTACACTCATCCCAAGACTAAGTACAGGCTGCATTAATTGTAGTTAATCAATACGTAGTCTCTGCAGGATGGCACAACAATCTGCTGGCATACCAGAATATAAGAGAGGTCTAGGATGCCCAACAGTCAATTGGATGTCCTGTAGCTGATCCCATGGGTGATATAAGTTCTGTGTGTGTGTATGTGTGTGTGTGTGTGTGTGCTATTTACTGTATGGCCAGGGCTGTATATGTTGCAGGGTCTCCAGATATACATTTGCAGTATTAAATAAAGTTAACACTCAGATAGCCTTACTAGCTGGTACAGAATGCTGAGCTAGGAAAAACATAAGCTGAAGCCCATATCTAGGTGTGACCCAGGGTAGACATAAACATGGGGAGGTTAAGTGGCTTGCGCAAGGTCACACAGTATGCAAGTGGCAACTGTGGGATTCAAACCCAGGTCTGCTGGGTCACCAGGCTCACAGCTTTGAGCTCTAACCACTGGGCTAAACAGCCTCCCATAACTGTAAATCAGAAGCTGCCCCACACGTTAGGTATGGCGCTGTATAGATGAACATTCCCCTTTAAAAATATTATCCCAAACTGGGCAGGCATCATAGGCAGTCCAGTACTAGACACAACTTGAAATGACCCAGGAATGGCCCAAAGTCAGCTTGTAGGGAGACTGACAAATCATGATTAAAATTAAAAGTGGCATTTTGAGGCCTGTGCTTCATAAGGGAGAAACTGCTTTTTCACTCCCTATAAAGTAACCATGGGGTCCCTTGAATTGTTCTGACTTGTGTTTAAAAACTGTACATTTCTTTTCTGAACTGCATGGCAAAACAGAGGAGATGTGAAATAAAAGTCTGAAAAAGACAGTTAAGATTTGCTTTAGCAGGTGGATGTCCACAGCAGTAACGCTTTATCCAGTGCCTGCTACACGACAGTCCAAGATTCTGTACCCCAACTCTGCTATTAGACAATACTTCACACTCTCACTTGACATAGCAGAGAGTTCTGTCACTCTCCGCCGTGCGAGTACCCCAGACTGAAAAATAAGTCAGGTCAATTAAGTGACTGAAACTATGCTACTAGCTGCAGGCTGCCACTGGCAAGGCGCCTCTGCCAAGAAGCTGTGACATATTGCATCACCACTAGAAAATGTCACAGTTCTCTGCTGGCAGCTAACCTCAGTGAGGGGAGAGGGGCAGGGCATACAAGGAGAGTAAGCAGGAAACAAAATGAAGGAAAAAACAGCTTGCATTTGGCAAACAGCAGCAGTCTGCAGCAAATTGCATTGCCTTGAAAACTCCTAGCTGAATTTATTTTTCAGATAATTGGGGGGGGGATTTTAACAGGTGGAAAAGCTACTGCCGATACTAAAAGGCAAATGAGAATTGTTGTATACTGTCTATTTGATTTAAGAACCACCCTTTGTCTCCTCAACACTTTTAACCTGTGCACCAGGTTGCTCCTGTATAGCTATATTCACATTGTTTATTTTGGCTTTCAGCTCTGTTCCTCCCCTCTGTGCCTCAATGCTCAAAATCCCATCGTGGGACAGGGAAGCTTGGACCAGCAGGGGGTCTACATCCATAGGCAGGATGTAGGTTCGAGTGAACTCCCTAGCTATGAAGCCATGTCTATCCACTTTCTGAGAATGCCGGCCTGTCACTTGTAAGAGATTGTCCACTGTGCGAACTGTGATCTCATCTGGCTTGAACTGGCATACATCCAGCAGAACTTCGAATTTATGGTCATTTGTGCTGATTTCTGAATATCCTCTGTCCAGCTGTTTGTTGATCCGGGGTCTGATGTAGTAACCATGGTACAAAGTTGGTGCTAGAATATCCTGAGGTGTCAGACCTTAAATATAATCAAAACAATATAATATTTCAAGATGTTTCCAAAGCATTTGGGAAATATTCTTTCTGAAATACACCCATGGTCATGTTTGAGCAGTTGTAGACAAGCGGCAGAGAAGGCAAAGTCAAAGATCCTATCTTCATGCACATGCCTTCGTACTAACAAATAAGTCAAAAATAACTGCACAAGCCAGCTTGGTGGCATGGAGGGCTGAGGCATTATTGCCTTACGTGCTGCCATGCTGGCGACCCAGGTTGGGAATGGAGCTGGGTCATTCGGGGTTGGGCAGGATGAAGGGGATTGAGTATTCCATGGGACACTCTCCTCCTCCAGGGGAGGGCTGGTTGCTGCGCCCACTGTGACTTCACCTGGGTGGCCACAGGCAGTGATCAGACAACTGAGACATGGCACAGGAGGGAGGGTGTCTTGTGGCCGCACCGCATGCAATTGCATACATCCCTGTCAGCCATAGCCCACTGAGGTGCCTGTGGAGTGGGACAAAAAAAAGGCAGAAAATGCTGAAGCTGGGTGGGAGGACGACGCGCTTCCTCACAGGCTCACACTCTCTACTGGGCTGCCCGCTGCAACATCCCATACCCAGCTCCTCCCAGGATTAGCGGGGATCCCTGGGGCACCGCTACAGGGGACAATCTGTAGGGCACTGTGCACTGGGATGGTAAGTCCAAGAGATGACAAGTGACGGGGCTAAGGATAAGCGACAGGCCAATGAGGGCTGGCTGAAAACAAAGAGGCAAAAATTAAAAAAAAACTGCATGCGCATATGAAATATAAGCTGAATTGTGCAGCCTCTGCTTAAATCAGCAGTATCTGATAGTCTGCCAAAAATGTTATCATATAGTTGTTTTGGCAATAATATATACAGTATATATATACACACATATATATCTACATATATATATATATATATATATACACACACACACACACACACATATATATATATATATATACACACACACACACATATATATATATACACACACACACACACACACATATATATATATATATATATATATATATATATATATATATATATATATATATATATATATGTGACATGATTAGGTTCATTGTCAGTATATTTTTATTTCCCTCTGATGTTTTTAAAACAGCCTTTGTTATTAACTTTGGAATTAGTGACTCAAGTCATTAAAGATGGCCACCACTGGCAAATTTAAAAATTCCTTCCCTTAAGGTTACTTTTTGACTTTGCATACTGGATTCATACTGCGGAAGTATCATGAGGGTGGCGGCACACTTTTTGATAGTAAACAGCAAAACACTGCAGCATGATGTTTAATTTATTCATAGTGGGCGTGGTCAGAGAGCTGTTAGTATTAAAAACTTCAAAACCCTATGTTTCAGTTAAGGAATGAAATACTGTACAGTGAAAGAAAAATGGATACCCTGCTGTTTTTTGCCAGAAATACATTATTACTATAAAAAAACAAACAAGCAAACAAAAAAAAAATATAATGAACTTTTTTCCCGCTAACAAATACTGCTGTTTTAATTTAGCATGAAGTAACTGTAGCTCTTCCCGTGCATTTAGTGAGTTTTGGACAGCACTGTATTTAGACAGCTTTTCCTACTTTCGGTGATAGGAAGGGTAAAATGGGAGTCAAGGAGCTATCCTCTGCACAGATCTTACTAGGACAGTTTATTAAACATCATCTCCTTGCAGTTCTGGGGACATTTCAGATTGATAATGGCAGGTTGAATATCATTTAAAAAAAATGTTAGACTTTGGATACAGTGATTTGCAAATCTAAATCTAATAGCTGTTTGCTCCCAAAAGGGCCCGTGGGAAACCAAAAATGACTACCAAATTCCAAATCTGCAGTAAGAACATAGATCCCCACAAGTATAGAATTGCCACAGTTAAATGCTGTTTTTGAATGCAAGTGCTAAATTTGTTGTGCATACATGTTTTATTAGGCAAGCCATTCAACTTTGCTCTCTTATAAAACCATTAATGTAATTCTGAACTTTCAAAGGAAAAACAAATTATATAAATAGTTGCAGAAGTGTCTTTCTACAACAAATTCCACGTGTGATACAGTACTGCCCAAGTATAGTAAGTAGGAGAACTAAAGAAACAAGAAAAAGAAAGCAGACTATAACTTAATGTCCTACCTTCCCCAAAATGCTGGTCATAGATCTTGCTAGGATTAGCAAACTCATACTCTGTACTCATTGGATAGGCGTGGGGAATACTCCTGCTGTCTGCCATTATTTCTGCTGATCCTGGAGAAAGAAAGGCCACAGAAAAAGGGGACAAAACCACTTTCTGTCTTTCAGCTACTTGAGTGTGCAGTGCTACTGAGATGGACTGCTACGGATTCTGAAGTTTTAATCAGTGCAAATTCCAAAGGGGGGGAAGGGTGATAAAAGAAAGACAGAAATAGAATGAAACAGATAGTCTGTCCTAGGAAAATATAAACAGACAGAGATGGCAATCCCCCCATCAGCAAACCAATGGGGAATTGTCTCACAATTATAAAATGGTGTACTACAAATCCTTGGCTTATTATTTTAAAATGAAAGCTCTGATTAGCCCAGTAGCATGGTGCTACCACCTGGGACACTGTGTTTCACATTTTTGCACCTGAATTCTTCATGTGGGGGGGTGAAAGCTTCATGGAGAGGGCATGCATGGGCTGCCCGATATGCATTTGCCCTCCTGATGACTGACTGTGGAGCCACGTTGACTTGAGTTGCGAATGTAGCAGTCTTATGGCCATAATGACCCTGATCATCAGAATGGGGCCCGGTGGCAGCAAAAAGGAACAACAGAAGGGGGCGGAGATGTTCAAGTTGCTGCTGTGCAGGCAAGTGTGACATTCATCTTTGGGGCAGACAGTCATCGCACTCTGGATCCACTTACGTAGCCTTACATGCAGCCCTTTGGTAAGGCATCTGTCTGTCTGCATCACAGTGACATTTGGTTAGCAGACTGATTACAATTGCATAACACAAGGTCAAATGTCTCTTCTATAGCTGGATTTCTGCAAATGTAAACTTCAGCCTTTAAAAAGTATTCTATAGCAAGAGATGTCCTAATTTCTTTACTGAAGCAGCATGTACAGATGAGGAGATCCAGTACAGCTCAGAGGTCACAGGGGGCATCTGGAGGTGGCAAGGTTTACATTTTAAACCAATATCTCCATAGACCCACTGTGTGTGGGGTTGGGGGGCTAAACACAAGGGCTCATCTCTTTCTCTTGTTCAGGAGGATAGAAAATGAAATAGCATAGAGTAATACCTAAATGTGTTTTCCACCAGTATGACAACATCTGTCCGTTTATAGAGCCTAATTAATTGCTGATTCTCAGAGTATGTAGGTTCTTGATTTGAACTAAGTGCAGACAGTTGCATTCTTTCACTTTCTTTTTTCCTTGTTGTATTTCATCATTGTATTTGGTTTTGTGTATGAAAATGACATTTTCAATAAAAATGATTAACCACAAATACAGCTCAGAGCTGAATGATCCCACTCTCTGTTGGATCCACAGAAATGATTATTTAGAAGAGTTAGTGAAAAGGGTATTTTTTTTTTTTTCAAAATAAGGGGGAGAAGAAGCAGCATGTTGGGAGTCGAGGTCTGTCAGCAAGGCTAGTTGCGATCCAAAGTGAGACGCTGTGGGCCATACAGGAACCAGATGTGCTGGGCTCACACAAGTGCACCGTCATGCTGCAAGGTGTTTTCAGTTCCAACTACAGTAATTTTCATCTGCAGAATATTTTTCAAATGGTGTTTAACAGTCTTTTTCACATAATGAGAATAGCATTATGTGGGAGGAGGGTTCGACCAACTACCAGTAGAGGTTTTCAATGGTGCATTGATATTTTGCTTGAAATGATGCACAGGCTTATGAAGTACAGAAGTGTAATAATTATGGCCAGACAATTACACTGTTTTACTTCTGTTTTAGCCAATCAGTTGGCTTGAATCTTCCTACCCATGTTATAAAAATGGTTACCATCTCCCTAGTACCTCCATTAATATTTTTGCTCTACCTCACGGTCTCCACATATCATGAGCTACTCCTCCAATCCTGCGAGTACTTGTGTATCACTACACATATTTCTTTATTTATTTATTTACCAGGGAGGTGCACTGTACTAGACAAAATAGTTCCCTTTTTTCAGGCACGACCTGGGAGATGACAATGAAAGTGAGCAACAGTAAAGACAACAGGACTGACCAAAAATTCAATACAAAACGGGGTACAATACATAACATACAAAAGTGCTGGAAAAATAGTAATTGGAAGTTACGCAAAACAGTAGAGTACAGTCCCATACTCAGGTCACTAAGATATGACATCGCATATCTGAGCAGGTATAAGCCAATTCTGGACAACTTGGAGGGCTTAATGCTGAGTAGACAGAAAAACAGCCCGACTTACTACAGATTTCGCCTCAAGTAACCTCATCTACAGCGGATGGAATTTAGATGGAATTTATTTGAATTTCCCTCTTGTTGAAATAACTTACCTACTGTTCATGAGCTTCTATATGTATTTCACAGTTGCATCCTGCTGTCACTATGGGACAGCAGAAAAGGTAATGATTTACAAGGATTTCTAAATGCATAGAAAATGCCGTCCCAAAATGCATGCAGAAAATGCAGTCCCAAAATGTATGAAAGTGTACCAAGTACCAAAAATAGGGCAAACACGCAGCTCCTTATGGGAGACCATGATCCATAAGTCCTCCAAGATCTTACTTCCTGTACTGAATTTGGTTTTCCCCGGTGACATTTTCCTTTTCTACCACTGTCCTCATACTGTCCTGTGGCCACCTTCAACAGATGGGCTCAAACGTGGTCCTTATGAAATATCCCACCGGCTCACCCACTACCCTTGAATGGCCTCAGTTTGTCTCATACACTTGGTTGGGGGGTACAGCAACTGACTCGTACCACAAGAGTCACCATCAGTGACTTCCTGATTAGTGAGAGGTCCACAGCAGCACTGTGACCAGGCACCATTGCCCACAAAAATTAGAGTGTCACTTCTGTAACACCTGCTGGCCCAAGGGGATGCTTAAAGTCTGCTCCCAAACTCTAAACTCATTATCAAGCCACAGGGCTGGCTCTGAGGTGCCTACGCTTACATTTGCGAGGTTCATTTTTTGCTCATAGGTATCTATGCAGACTAGGTCAGGGTTGCATTTCTACTAGAATGTCATTGGTGCAAGCTGTACTTTATGAAGATGAGCCACGGCTGTAGTGGAAGACATAACTCTGAATTCTGTTTCTCAAAGCCAATGTAAAGCATGTCAAGAGTGGATGTAATGCAGAACTCCCCTCAGTAATGGACACTTGATACTCACTACGTTAACTGGTTCTGCCAATCCTAAGTACCCTGAAGATTCTTACCTTCAGATGTGTGGGCAGCTGCAGACATTTTACATTCCAAAAACCAAGAAAGCAGTGCACTCCGGGAGAGCTGTGCCAGCACTACCCCCAGACTGGCAGGTCATGAACCGAGATACGAAAATCCAAAAGGGGAGATTAAAACTGTTTTATTAATTCCTACAGACTTCATAGTGGGAGCCATGCTGATCGTGTTTTCCAATGTCAGACTGTAGCTATATTTTCTTACAACTAACATTCAGACACGGTCAGGCATTTTTCCTCATAAAAGAACCATTGCCATATCTCACCATATGGCTTGTTTCGGCATCCATACCACATACTTGTTAAAAAAAAAGTTTTAAAGCCATACAATTTTTGGCTCACCTAGTGAGTTATGTATAACAAACAATAGAAAAGTGCTGTGTACTCGGGAAATAATACTATCTCAGCGGCTGGTATGTGTGAGAGCAACCCAGCCCTCGCTGAGCATGGCTAGGGTGGGCACCACCTCATCTGCCAAGTCATGGCCCTTTCCCCATTTTTCTAAATCTCTCTTCTTCCCTGGCAGTGAAAATGGCAACCTCTCCAATGCCCAGCTAACATCTACAGTACATCTGTTGCACTCTTTCTCTAGTGTCACACCCTGTAGCACCAGGAGGTGGGCAAAGAGGGTTGTGGGCATCTCCCCTCCCAAAGACAGCATCCTGGTGGGAGGCTTTTCTTCTCTCTGGTTGGTGTATCATGATGTCCTGGGTGTGGGATGTGAATCTGAATTGCTAACACTACAAGTGGCACACCTACCACTGTGTTATGGGCATTGACAATTTATTGCACTGTTATTAAGGAACTGCAAAATGCACAGCTGAACATTTTCCATATGAACTAGATATCTAGTAAATAGTGAGTAACATGCCCTGCAGATTTTATCTACCCCTCCTGTTCTTTTGTTTCAGCTACTTGTCTTTGGCATACAATCAGTTATTTGATAGTAGGTAAGAAATAAATACTGTGCCTCTCGTTGCTTCCTCTGTCTCAGCAGATATGAGCCAGAGTTATGTGCTGAAGGATTCACCTGTTTTATTACTTGTGATACTATTCACTTGGGAGGGCTGCCCAGTGGCTCTACGGCAGTGTGCCGCATTGACATGCAGACAACCCAAGTTTGTAAGTGATGCTGTGTTGAGAGGCAGGTCAGACCGCAGCAGCTGCTGCTCAGTCGTATGCTGTGGTCAGGAGGGATGGCATTGGGCTCCAGTGCCATGGGACCCCTGCAGTGGGCAAGTGGAGCTCGTTCCCTCTGCAGGATGTTGCAGTGTGCAGCCAAGGTTGCTCCCTGGGCCATGCCCACAATAGGGGAGGAGAGAAGAACCAAACAGAAAAACTGGGAGAAAAGCACATCTCCATCTATATGACAACCTGGGCTACTGGGCTTCCCTTGGGTCCTAGTGCCCACCCATGCAGTATCCTGCCCGCCTTGGGAGGGAGGAAGGCCCTTACCCTGGGAACCCCTGCTACAGAAGGGAGAACCTTGGGAGATGTCAGGGACAGGACCCTGGGGGGATGGGGTTTACCAGGCCAGAACAGGGTATATCCCTGGGGAAACTGTTTATCCCTGACAGATATGACCAGAAAGAAAAAGCATGATGTAAGTAATTTTCATTTGGAAGCTTATAATGCAAAACTCGATAAATTCAAATGACAGGTCTTAATGTTGTCTTAGAGAAGTAAACTATTTGAAACAGTGGACTGCATGGAACAGTGGTTAGAGAACAAAACTCAGGACCAGGAGATCCCAGATATAAATCCCACCACAGCCACCTGCTCACTGTGTGACCTTGAGCATGATGTCACTTGACCCCCTCCGTGTTTCAGTCCTATCAAGTTGGTGGAGCAAGACACCCCTGTAAATGAGGTGCTTGTGGTACTGCATCACAGCTGGTCTTCTCTGGGTAAACTGTAGCAATGAAAACATGATATCAGTGATGTCTGAACCTTTCAAAACATTTCAGCATACTTGAGCAGCGTCAGTGGCTCAGTATGTAACACACTTCACTTTGGGCCGGAAGATCAGAAGGTTCTAGTCTCACACCTGGAACTTGGGCTGATATCTAGTACTGACAACACAGTGCAGCACAAGGTGGGCAATGTGCTGCTGAGATGCATTCCTGTGGATGGGGCTTTAAAACGAAGTCCCTTCTACCCATCAGTGTTGGCTGTTCAGGTGGACACTTATCATAAGAGTAGGGGATTTACCCTTGTGCCCTCGCCAACATTGTCTTTGTCAATAAAACATATCTATGTAAACCAGAATGCACCTGGTAATATTTTAAATAACAATGGTTTAATGATATGCGGCTTTTTTTGAATGTATTTATCTCGCATAGCCTAACTAGAAGCCTAGAACTAGAAACTAGAAGGGTTCTGCTGCTAGCGTAACTGGGAGAGATTGAAGCACTTAGAATTCAGATGCCTTCCTCAAGTTCAAGAAGTGACAGCAGCTATAGTGGAATTCAAACTTGGGACCTCTTAGAAACATAGACAATGATGGCAGAAAAAGACCAGAGGTCCATCCAGTCTGCCCAATTTCCCTATAATCCCTGGAACCTACTGTTCCTCTAGGGTACTAACCTTCCCTGTCCTCTCTCTATTTTCCCCCTTGGTCCTGTCGCCTCCAGTAACCACTATCCCCTTAATTATGTCCCAGCCCTGCTTGAATTACCTGTTTTTGCACCCACCATTTCAACCAACAGACCATTCCAAGGTTTCACCACCCTTTCCTTAAAGTAATACTTCCTCATATCTCTCCTGAACCTACCTCCTGTTAATTTCAATTCATGTCCACGTAGCTGCGAATTGGTATTCAGGCTAAATAGTTCCCCGTGGTTCACTCTGTTAATTCCTTTACGGAACTTGAAGGTCTCTATCATATCTCCCACCACTAGACCATGCTGATTTGAAACAAAGCAAAGCAAATTTTATTTATAAAGTACCCTAAAGTGCCCTACCCAAAAAAGGGCTCAGGGCACTTCACAATGAATGACATTGTTATAGCAATAACAGCACAATGGTCTGGGTTTATGAGATAACAAATGGACCAGGGAGTAATAAACAATAAGGCCAAAGGCCAAGGCATTCATTAACCCCCGGTCTGATTATTGCTGAGGAACCCCCTGAGCACTATAGCTGTTATCATTATTATACTGAAAAAAGTAAAAAAAAAAAAGGTTTTGAAAAAACTGCCAAATCAGCGTTATAACATAGCTGTGAGAAACCAGGGAATGTGAGGCAGTTTCTCACAGATGCACTGTAGCACTGCTCTCAGCCAATCAGAACAAATGTACTAGCATATAGCCCCACTAGTGAGCTTACCATCCAGTCATCTCAGAATAACTGGACAGCAGCTCTCTCTTCTGAGTGGCTGAGAGAATCTTTCTCCGTATAATAATAAATAAAACAGCAATAAAAATAATCAATAAATTAGTACATAAACAGGGCTCAAAATTCTCTGTTGTTTGGTGTTCCGTGCACACCAAAAAACAAGCATGAAACACCAAATGTAGTCCCCTGGTAATCCGCGGTGTATACTGCTTTAAGGAATGAGGTTCGAGCCAGCCATCATTTTGTTTTAGGGCACTCGCTTTGCCTGAGTGTGTTTTTTTTTGGGGGGGGGGTATTTTTAGCTCTGGGGGACTGTTTCACATCTTCTGAGATGCCCCAGGCAACCGGAATGCCGCATTCTGTCTGCCCAGCCCGAGACCGATTGAAATCTTGTGTTCACTAGTGAGATTTCAGTCTCGGGCTGAGCCATTGTGAACTTGCTTTCCCTCACTCCTGGGGCGGCAACCACACTGACAGGACTCTCTCTCAGGCTCCTCACTCTGGACATCACAGCTGCTCCAATGGTGGTCTGGTAAACTAAGGGGGGTGCCGTCTGAAATGGGAGGGTGCAGGGAAAGGAAGGGAATGAACAGTAGTACAGTCATATTAGAAGGTGGGAGGGTTGACTGTGGATTTGGGAGAGACAGGATTTTCTGCAACGACTGATGAGCGTCGGTGAGCTTAGGAAACAGTCGGGGGGGTTTGGAATAACGGAAGGCAAATGTGCCATTTTGCTGTGTTTTTCAGACTAGCCAATTTCTTTTCAAAAATTAGGCAGACTGCCTAAAAAAAGGCGGAACAAAATGAAAAAGACTAACAAGGGAAAACCGGTTTTACAGGGAGGGCACTGCCTATAAAAAAAACAAAGGCAAAGGCAACAAACCTGAAAAAAACTAAATTTAGCCTTTTGGGCACATTCCCTGGCACAGAACACAAATGGCAAGAAGGGAAACAAAAGCCAAGGGAAAACCAGCTCTGCATTACAGTACTCAGGGCATAAGTTTCCAGCCCAGAGACAGATTTACTGCACAGTTTCAGGGAGGGGCACTGCACCACACAATAACAGACAAGCATGCCCTAATCTCCCTGATTTGGTGAGACAAAAAACTCCTGATGTTTTCCCTTGTTTTGGTACCCCCCAAAAAAGACACCAGATATTTCTTTTACATTTTTTATTGGAAAAAAAACACACACATTGGGCTGTAACATTTCATTGAAGTGCTTTATTTTGTGCAGCTCATGTTCTCTTTTTCTGGGAAGACTTCACCCTGTGGGGAAAAAAAAGAGAAAAATTAGACTCTGGGCTGTTAACAAATTTGCAATTGGCCAAGAATATATAAATGTTCTTTCCTGTTGAAGACGTTTAACAAAACCCAACACTCACTCCCCTCTGCGGTTGAATCTGCAACACAGCAAAACAATTTTAGTGAGGCCCCCAGGGGCTAAAAATATTGTGATCATATTAAGTCTGCTTGACACTCACCTTTTGAATAGAAAATTCTTGATTGCTACAGGGACCCAAATCTCTCTCTCTGGGGTGTCATGGGGTGGATTTATCCCAGTTAGTTCTGCATCCACTGACCCTTGCCTGTTTGGTCAGGTGCTTCTTTGCTGGCAAATTATAAAGAAATTGCCAGAACTGCCAAGATGTGGCATTTTGGAAATGGAGTAAAGAACCCTGAGACCGTAGCAGCAGAGAAGGAGGCTCTTAGACAAAAGGAGAGAGATGCAGCTTACGACAACAGTAAACGAGTGCGTACTTTTCAAGAACACTGGTTAACAAAGTACGCTTGGGTTGAGCTTGACCCTGAGAAAAACGTAATGTTTTTTAAAGCTTGTAGGAAATTCCCAGACATTGCAGACACCACATCAGCATATTATGAAGGGGGCTGCAATCATTTCACTGAGCAGTCTTTACAAAAACATGCCAAGTCTAAGAAGCACTCCCTCGCTGATGCCATATTTGTAGCCGAATCCCAGCAGGCATCTGCTGCTGACAGAGCAATCGAAATGCTCAATTCCAATGTGGCATGTCATGTGCAGATCTTAATTCGAAATGCACATGCCTTGGCCAAACATGCTAGGCCATATACAGGACTTCCAGTGGATGTGTGACCTTGACAAATGTAAAGGGGTTGATATTGGGGAAACCTATCACAATGACAAATCATGCCGCATGTTCATTAGTAATATCGCTGAGGTGGAACATAAGAAGCTGGTGGATGTGGTGAAGAATGCGGACTTCATGTCCATAATGATAGATGGTGCTACAGATTCCAGTATAGAAAAAAACAGGAAATAATTTACAAAAGAACAGTAAACAAGGGGGTGCCAGGTGTTGTTTTTGCATCCCTGAAAAATCCACACAAAGCTGACGCAGCATCAGTCACGGCATGCATCGATCAGGTCATGCTGTCACAGAGTCTGCAGAGTGGAAAAACAAATTGGTAGAGCTTACCACCGATGGGGCAGCAGTGATGACCAGTAGAAGAGAGGGGGTGGCCACACTACTGAAAAAGGATCATCCTCATCTAGTCACAATCCACTGCAATGCACATAGGCTGGAGTTAGCCCTGAAGGATGTCTTAAAAAACATCACGTATCATAAAAAAATGGACCGATTACTGCTAAGGATCTATCTGTTTTATCATTTTTCACCACTAAACCGTAAAAATCTGAGAGAGTCCTGTCAGGCAGCGGGAGTAAGATGCCTTATTGCAACCAGAGTGGGAAGAACCAGATGGGCACAACACACATTAGCAGCACTGAAAGTGCTCATCACAGACTACCATGGGATCCTGCTGCACTTCCAACAGGTATGTACTGTCCCAGACTCCATTTTAAGCACAGTCCTAGATTTGTTTTAAAATTGGAACTACTAAAGCAACAACTTGTGCCATTTTTTGTCTTCTCAGATGCAACTTGGCAGATCCTGAGGGGACCAAACAGCAAAGGCCAAGGGCTACCTGAAGACCATGGAGACCTGGAGATGTCTACACTACATTCACCTGATGGCAGACATCCTGGAAGAGTTCACGAAAGTTAGCCTGCTTCTTCAAGCCAATGATACTTCAGTGGGAGAGGTGTTTGAATCACTTCAGGACCTGAAGGACTGCCTTGTAAAGTTGAAAACAAGTTAATTTTGTTTTCCAGAATGATGAAGTTTTAGCTAGACTATTTTCTTTCCACCCTAGCTGGAAAAAAAACTTTATCTCTCTGTCAGGATAAGTTAGGTCAGCCCAGGGGAATAAGTGTGTTTTTCCTTTTATTCTTGTTTTCTAGACCTGGAAAGCACTTGCAAAATCTGGATGCCTTGGAGTGACCTGAATTCCATGGACACACCCTATCTCTTGACAAAGTGGACCAGTTTTCCATTGACAGGGAGATACTACTGACAGCCATGATCCTAAATGTCATGAACAGGTTTGAAGACATGCACCAGCCGGACTCCATTATGGTGGCCATGAACCACACTGTGAACTTTAAACAGTGGCCAACAAGCCATGTGGACTTGACAGGTGTGTTAGGGTGGGAAAATAACTCTGACTGGGTGGCACTGAGAGAATCATCTTTAGCTTAGCCAGGCAGAGGTGAGATAGTTTTTTTTCCAATTTGTTTCAGATTATGCGGAGGATGAAGTATCTGGTGTCGTAGAGGAGTTCAGACCAGTCCTCATAGAACAGAACATTGATCCAGACGTGTGTAGCACAGTGGATCAAACTAAAAAATCACATAAAGAGAAGATGAAGTTCTTCTACCACTAACAATCAACAAATTCTCAATGTACTGTCAGGCTGCAGATCAGGTCGGGGTGTTACATGTTTGCCCCCCCCCCCAAAGGTACGCCAATGCTGTAAAAGCAAAGTGGTCAGATATTCATCAGGCTTGCCAAGACAAATGCCACAACATTTTGGGACTAGTAATCTTAATTTGTACTCTACCAGCAAGTACAGCTGTTTGTGAACGTGTGTTTAGCCTAATGAAAAGAATAAAATCCGACTGGCGAAGTTCATTAGGAAAAGACAGTCTCATAGACTTAAAAAGGATCTCATTACATACACCATGTGAACAGGAATTTGATCCAGTTCCAGTCATTGAGTACTGGTTAAAAATTGGTAGACAGGAAAAAAAGGCCTTCTTTGCAGCCATATGGTCCACGGAACAAAAAACAAAGCAATGAGAAGGAGGAATAGGAGGCAGACAGCTCAGACTTGGAAGTAGATTTAGATGAATCTTTCTGAAAACCTTTTGTCTGATGATGATGATTCTCATACTATATCTGAAGAACTTGAATATACTCACATGTCAGTGTTGTTCCCTAGTACTATTTTCCAGGAAACCGTTAACTGTGGGGAGAGGGGGGATTCTTGCATCCTTGAATACTCCCATCCAGACGATGACATGAATCTGTTGTGATCACGTCCTCCACATTTAAGGTTTGGTCTTTCTTTACCACCCAACTGTTGAGTCCTGCTTGGACTAAATGTCTTCATTTTTCCTATAAAACAGTTAATATTGCTATTTGCAATCAGTTTAACTTACCGTCACTTCAGGTTTTTGGTGGCAAAAATAATTTTGCCTGGTCACAGTGCCAGATTTACAAGTCACGTAGGTTGATCAGTACAGTCTAATTTGTCAAATCTGTGAGCTTTCTCAGTCCTTGTTCAACTAATTTCAGTTGTGTTACAACAGACATGGCTGCGTAGACTAATGCTAACTTGTCGAGCTGCAGCACAGCTAGCCAGTCTTAGCACAAGCATCAGTCAAGTACAAGTCAGTGAGGCAACTGAAAGTAATGCACCAATCAGGTACTGTTTTATCTTACAATTAAATGTGCCTGGAATTTATCTGAGGGAGGCAGCTGAGCACCAAGTAGTCCAGATCTGGGTATGTGAACAGAGTATCTTTCAGTCTTCATCATTTTTCTTCCCTTCTTAGTAGCCCTGAGTCCCTACAATAAAATAATCGTGGCGAGTCCATGCACTGACAATGAGACCTGCTTATTGGACCACTCAGCACAGCAAAAATCAGATAACGAACGGTACAATAACATTCTGGCCAAACTGGATTTCATGTAAAAATTACAAAAATCTATCACGATTTAGGAGCGGGGTGTTTAAATTTGTAAAATTTGGCAAACTGGTCCTGTCACAGTAATAAAACTGTCACGTAGTATGCCACAGTACTGTAACAAATCATGTCAGATTAAAATCACGAGCTTCTGTTTACACTGGCCCGATTCATTTTTTCGTAGCGTCGTCTTGCTGGGGTAGACAAAAAGCAAGAAGACAAAAAGATACTCATCATGAATGTCAATTGCTGCTTGACCATTTCAGCTGTGCATAAGCTCACTGTCATCTCTGAAAGTACAATGTCTGTCCAGGGTTTTGTGCTGCATTTTTGGGTTTAATTGCATCATACACATTCTTACACTGTAGTTTGAGTGTCTGTACTCTGCTATGGATTACAGAAAGACTTTCTGTACTTCGCTGCTTGTGAAATTAATATTGTCAACTGTGATGAGATTGCTGCCAGTCAGTGCTGCAAAAACACTTTGAAAAAATATCTGTGATGCCTGGCTGCTATATTCATTCTGTGCATCACTCTTTCTGTACATGCACAGAATAAAGTGGAAGTTCAACACCTTACCTACAAGGTAAACAGAAAACAAAAAACATACAGAAAAATAAATGAATGGAGAATTTTTAGAACTTGTTTTTTTGCCTTTTATTACCTTTTATTTAGTCAAACAAGGATGTACTGATGGTTGGTGACATTTTGATAGCAGGTATACAAAAAAAGGGTGTGGCATACCACTTTCTGGGATGGAATATCAAATCTGGGGAAACTGGTAATCTGTGCGGTGCACCACTTTTTAAAACAAATTTCTAGCCCTGATAAAACAGCAAAAGTAGAAGAGGTGCACACTCACAGATCAGTTATAAGAATCAAACGCTGGCATGAAAAGATGACACTTTAGCCCCTTTTTGAATGCCTCGCCCATACGGTATGGAAAGGAGTTCCGGGTAGATGGGGCCATCACTGAGAACGCTCTACCCTGCAGATTGTTTTAAGGAAGCTCTCAGGATAGCCACAAGTTATTCCTCAGTGGAGTGGAGCAAGTGGCTGAGAGTATACCAGGTGAAGATGTCTTTGAGGAAGCCAGGGCCCAAAGTGTATAGGTCTCTGAATGTTAACAAGGCAATCTTGAAGATGGTGCACCAGGAAACGTGCAACAACACGGTCATTACAGAGCTAGTGGAACCAAAAATAGCAGACAGGAAAATGTTACACCTTTTAAGAAGCAGTCAGTTGTAAGTAACTTTTTATCTCTGAAGTATTTTTCTTTTTCCTTTTATCCATTAGAAACTTTTCTATGTGATAGTGTTCTGCTGGATGTGTGGACCAGCACTCTTGTCTGGTAGCTGACATGTTTAGTTCTGTTCCCCTCCACTATGTCATCAGCTCTGTGACTTCACTGACTGTGACATCATAGGTGACAGGCCTGACAGCTACTGAGTGTCTCTTCCTGGGCAGCTGTGATTTCACAGTCAGTGAGGTCACAATGCTGATGACGTAGTGGAAGGAAAAGAATTAGATAGGTCAGCTGCTGGGCAGAGTACACATTCACTCATCACACCCACTAACATCATACATCAGGTAAAAAATCTTCTAATTAACCAGATGGAAAGGAAAAAAAATACCTCAGCTATAAAAAGTAATAGTTGACAGCTTTTAAAAATGAATAGTTTTAGGCTCTACACTAGCTCTTGAAATGTACTGCAGTGCATGCTTAACAATTTTAAATCTTCCAGAGAAGACAGGATTCAGAAAGGAACATTTATGAGGTAAAAACATCATCATAGTGTTTTGGAATACATAGCTGTACCACAGAAATAGCCCTGAGCTAATCACTTGTATAAATGCTTCTCTGCTGCTAGCCTAACATCACTCCACTTTATTAAACTTGTCAACGTCTTAAATATAGCCCATATAGTCAACACCGTTCAGTTAGCTAGATGTCTTAGTATGGTGACATTACATGTGATTGTGAATATGTTGTACATATGAACTACATCACTGGCCACTCACACTTATGAGCTGCTGAAATCACTTTCTCTTGGTAGAGTAAACTATTGTTTCTTCCAGCATACTACATTCAGTGTCAGAAATAAAAACTTCTCCTGTTTAGTGTACAGACCAAACTAAAAGTACCACATTTTTCTAACTTGGTTCCAAAGATATGGACTCCCAAATTAAACTGGTTTTAGTTGTGAGTATGAAATAAAAACTGTTCTTCATGGTGCAACTTCCTTTTGTTCTCCTTTTAAAATCCCATGTTCTGCCATTATTCTGTCCTGAAGGAAACCCAGTCCACCCTCACAATGCCACTAATTCTGGTGTAGGATTGGGTTTCATGATCTGTGTCTAACCACCTATCCACCTCACAGTGCCACTAATGCTGATGTAGGATTGGGTTTCATGATCTGTGTCTAACCACCTATCCACCTCACAGTGCCACTAATACTGGGGTAGGATTGGGTTTCATGATCTGTGTCTAACCACCTATCCACCTCACAGTGCCACTAATACTGGGGTAGGATTGGGTTTCATGATCTGTGTCTAACCACCTATCCACCTCACAGTGCCACTAATGCTGATGTAGATGGGTGTTGTGATCTGAGTCTTATCATCAGTCCATTCCCACATTGCCACTACTGCTGGTGTAAGCTCAGGTGTTGGGATCTAAGCCTAACCATCAGTCCACACCCACAATATCACTAAAGATGGTATAAGATTGAGTGTTGTGATCTGAGTCTAACCACTAGTACACCCCACAGGGGAACTAAAGCTGGTGTAGGATTGGGTTTCATGATCAGAGAGTAACCATTAGGCTATGGCCAGAGTGCCATTAATGTTGGTATAGGACTGGATGCCATATTCTCAGTCTAACCACCACTCCATCTCCACAAAGTCGCAAATGCTGGTACAAGACTCGGTACTGTGATCTGAGTCTGAACAGCAGTCCACCCCCACAGTGCCACTAATTCTAGCATAGAATTGAATGTCATGATCCCAGTCTAACCACCAGTTCATCCCCACAATGCAACTAAAAATGGTGTAGGCCTGAATGTCATGATCTGAGTCTAACCACCAGTTCATTCCCACAATGACATTAAAGCTGGTGTAGGGCTGGGTATCATGACTGGAGTGTGACTACCAGTTCCTCTCCACAGTGCCACTAAGGCTGGTGTAGGATTCGGTGTTCTGATTGCAGTGTAACCACCAGTCAGTCCTGACGATGCCAGTAATGGATGATCTGAATCTAACCGCCAATCCACTCCCACAGTGCCACTAATGGCAGTGTAGGACTGGGTGACATGAACCTAGGGTGTAACCACCAGTCCATCCATCCTCACTATGGCACTAATACTGGTGTAGAGCTGGGTATCAGACTCAGAGTCTAGACACTAGTCCACCCTCATAATATCCTCCTTAACTTCTAAAGAGCCCCCAGCTGACTACCACACCCATGGCTTTTGGCAGACCTTGTGCTAGCATCCCATTTCTCCTACTTCAAATTCTCCAGAAAGCTCCAAAGCCCAGCTACAAGTAAGACAAGTGGTTGCCCCCTGGAGCTAAAGTGAATACTGCTCTAGGAATCAGCCATTAATTATGTGCTTTAGTAACACCAATGTTTGGCTGTCCTGGCCCACAAAATGAGTGAACAGTGTCTGCTTCCAGACTCTGGTCTCCACATGGCAGCGACAAAACTTGCATCAAGGTAGCGGGAGAGATTAAATTCTCAAGTTAAGTTTTCAAGTCTGGCTGAAAGGCTAATTTATGGCTACAATTCAAAGATATAAGGTGGAAATGGGTGTTTTGGCTGATGTTCACTTTTAATTTCTTATAATACGGTACCTCTGAGAGGGGCAAATGAAAACAAACTGTCCAAACTAACACATACAGTAACAGAGTGTTGGCAGAGACCCATGGGAAGTGACTTGGAAACAACTGAAGCTCTTTTTAACAACTTAATTAGCAAAAAATGTTAGGCTCACAAAAGCAGATGGCATCAGCTTAGATGGACAATTCTTTAATCAGCAGAATTCAGGCATACCGGATATATCCACATTGCTGCCATTCTTTGGAGGAGACTGAGGTCCCTTCCTCCTTTTCTGGTGGTTCTTCACATGGATGTTAAAGATCCTATGGCACGTCTTGAGAAGAGTCATGGCCAAATTTCCCCCATACATCAAAATACCACCAACAACTTTATCTGATTCAATTTCAGTTGGTTTGCTTCTGTATCCCCCCCCCCACTGCCCCGGTATGAGGATGAAAATAGACAGTATTGTATAGTCTTCCTGTTCCAGTCCACAAAAAACTAAATCAGATGTTCAACCTACAGTAATACTGTCTACCAGCTGTAAAGCCCAGGTTCTGCAACCTTACAGCAGTACAGAACTTCTTTAGGCAGGATAGCATAGCCAAGCACACCCTGTCGTGTTGGCTGCCTGAAACTGACTGACTCCCAGTGCTTGGAAGTGCAACTATATACACACCCACGGGGTCACCTGACTGCAGCCCCATCACCCTAACACTTGACGAACCCTCATGTTTCCCCACAAATGGCTTCTGTAAACATGCAAAATGCAAAAATGTCTTCCCACTGGGTGCCCACACAATGGACCCTGCAAAACCCCACAAACAACACAAATAAAAAGAAACTGATGCAAATGAGCTTAGTTTGCTTTCCTGCTATGGCACTGGAATGAAAGCGGTGAACTGAGCATGTCAGGCCCCTTTAAAAATCCAAGGAGCTGATCGAGCATAGTCAAGAGAACCAGAAAGTACCACTTGGCTCCCTGAAACTGCAGCCTCACTGCCTGGCTCTTCTTCTAGTACGGGCAGCACTCTTTCCTTTCTTTCCCTGTGAAAATGCCAATACTCTTATTTATGCATTTATTTAGAATTTTATTTATTTATTCTTTTATTTATATTTTTTTTAGAAAAACAAGTTGCTCATGGCTTTGGGATGCTGGCTTTGTTAGCGACCTCCATCTTCCCCCTATGCTCCCGACTCCCACAATGCATTAGTTCTGCCTGCTCTTCTGACTGCCACGGT
Organism: Neoceratodus forsteri; assembly: GCA_016271365.2. Classification (NCBI taxonomy): domain Eukaryota; kingdom Metazoa; phylum Chordata; order Ceratodontiformes; family Ceratodontidae; genus Neoceratodus; species Neoceratodus forsteri. The sequence continues at coordinate 135,093,643 of JADMNL010000034.1, forward strand.
ACTGAGTGCCAAAATGGGGGACAACCTAGTAGACCAGATGCCCGCTTCACAGTCACATGCAGGAGTGCTTTGGAAGAGTGTGGTCTCCCACCCCCCATGAGCAAGTTGCTTGCCCCAACTAGTGACTCCTTCACACTCATCTGCTGGGTCAGCTTCTCCATGGTTGCCAACATGAGCAGCCAGCCAACAGCATGCCATGCCACCTCTCTCTGTCCCTGCCACCCTACCAAGGATCCTTGTAAAACTCTATGATTTAGTACTTGTTTGCACAGCATACTTGTCGGACCCTCCTTATGAAGCAGTGGGTGGAGAGGGACTTGATGGACCTAGTGTCCCTTCAGACCTTTAATTACTATGTCACTATGTATGCTTCAGATGGCAGGCTGCAGGGGACAGCATCCAAGGCCCTCTGTGCCCATCTAGTGCCAGACTCTCCTGCAGCAGTCAGAAACAGGAGCTCAGGGCATCATTCCACACAATGGGTTAAAGAGATAAAGATTCTCCTCCAGAGAATCCCATTGCAGGGCCTCTCTAAGCCCTAGTATCCTACCCCTGTACCTTCACTTCCACTGGGTCCCAGCCTCTTTGGGAGGGCCACAAGGAGCCACTCCATCCAGTGCTGGAGCCAGGCCCCCATTTTCAGGTGCTTTAAGGCCTCAGCCCTCACATGCCAGTCAGGACAGCCACCCTGCATTCATCTTAAAAGGTAAATGCAATTTGTTTGTTTTTTATTTTGATCTGAGCCAATCGAGACGTGCCTGACGCCATGGACCAGTTTCCCGCTAACTCACCCACTATCATGGTCTCCACCAACCAATCAATCAATCAATCAAATCATTATTTATCCAGGCGAACGTCGTTGAGCAAGCTCATTTACAAGATGGACCTGGTTAAGTCCAGATTATATTACACACAGCTATATTTACAGTGGGAATAAGACATAGTAGAAGTGCAAATCAGGATACACAGACGTACATAGCATGACAGTTAGTTCGGGATCATCAATAACACAAATGAACAGTAAGCATAGCAGGAACAGGCAAGTCCACAGAGATACATGGATGGATATTGTTACAGTAATTTTCTTAAGAAAAAAAACACAAGCCAGACCTAGGTATCACTATTGCAACAGTCAGACAGAATAAGTAAAACAGCTTTTCTCTTGACACAGTTCACAAAGGAGTAAGACAGGTATAGTTAGGTCTGAGGGGAGCAGACAACCTGCCAGGCACTATCATGGCAGCCCCAGGGAGTGCTTACATTGGGACTGGAAGTGTCTGTACCGCGGCTTACTGGTAGAAGGTGTGAGTGAGGGACTGAGGCATGGATGGGACTGCACCTACTGCATATATTTTTAAAATCTAGGTGCTAGTGTTCGCTGTCCATGTCCAACAGACCGTCGGGCCACAGAAAGATCGCAAGGCAGTGACGGTATGAATGTGCTGGGGCAGCTAGGGCCAGTCTCGGTCAAAGATTCAAAGAGGAGCATAATCACTCATACTCCAATGATTACAGTTTAAGCCATGGGAAAGGATTACATCAGTCTGGGAAGGAAGCGGTTACAGCTAACAAACTGACAAAGTCTCTAGAATGGACCCTATAGAACTAGGGACTCTAGGAACTGTGTGGTGTCTCCCGTTATGAATTGGAGACTTTTGAGTGTGTGGCCATGGTGTGCTTGTCTGGTCTGAAATGCAAAGTGGTCCTCCTGTACTGCCCTCTGGGGGGTGGGGACTTCCTGCAGGAGTTTGCTGAGGGGCTATCGGACTGGCCTTCGGAGTCCCTGAGGACTCTTGTCCTGGGGGATTTCAATGCCAGGGTTGATGACCCTTTGAATGTGTTTGGACAGAGTGGAGAGAATGAGAAGTGACCTGGGGAAGCTTGAAAATGGGCTGAAGTGTGGCAACCGAAGTTCAGTTCCAAGAAGTGCAAAATAATGCACCTGAGAAGAGGGAACCCTGTTGGGGGTGAGTTGCTGATGATCACCAAGGAAGAAATGGACCTGGGGGTTATCATTCCTGATTTACCTAAAGGTGATAAGCAGAGTACAAAGGCTGCAGGGGGCTAGTGGCATGCTGGGGTGCATAAGCAGAGGTATCACTAGCAGAAGGTGGGAGGTCATGATGCCATTGTACAAAATGCTAGTGAGGCCTCACCTAGACTACTCTGTGCTGTTCTGGAGGCCGCACCTTCATAAGGACATTGACAGGGTGGAGGTGATCCAGAGAAGGGTAACTAAGATGGGACATGGCTTGCACCAAAAAACATATGAGGAGAGACTAAAGGACCTCAATATGTACTCTCTGGTGGAGAGGAGGGATCAGGGAACATTATAGGAGCATTCAAGTACCTTAAGGGCATAAACATGGTACGGGGGGAGACATCTCCCAATATAAAAGATGTACAAAACAAGGGGGCATGATATGAAAGTGAAAGGTGGCAGGCTGAGGGGAAATGTGAAGAAGTTTTTCTTCACAGAGAGGGTGGTGTTTGCAAACAAACTTGTCCAGCATACAGGGGAGATATGCTTCAGAAAGGAGATTACCACAGCCACACACTTGGCAGGCCATACGCTCAACCTCATCTCCTTGGTGGGGTTGGAGATGGATGATATCTTAGTGGAGTCTCATTTTCTCAGACCACTGCACCATATTTTTTAATGTTGGGGCCATTAGGGAACCACCTTTGATTATGGAAGTGATCCAATACCATTCTGAATGGGATCTGGATCCTTTAAGGTTTCTAGGTCTTTTGAACACTTCGGGCCTGGTTGAGGTCCCTACCAGGAGATGCAGCACCGCAGTTGAGGGCTACAGTTGGGCTCTTTCAGTAGCACTGGATACCCTGGCACCAGTCCATTCTCACCTGCAAACCTCTTGCTGAAGTACTCCATGGTTTACGTCTGAGCTTTGGCTGATGAAGGTTGCAGGTCAGAAATGAGAGTGTAAGTGGAGAAAATCACACTTGGGTGCTGACAGACTTGTCCTGGAAGAGCATTTTAGGCTGTACTGGGAGGCCATTGCTACAGTTAAGAAGGAATTGTTTTCTGCCTTGATTGCTGCTGAGAAGAACCATCCTGCCAAACATTTCTGGGTTGTGGATAATTTATTGCATCATGATTGTCTGCACCACAGAAAACTTGCTTCCACTGAGAAGTGCAAGTACTTAAATGGGTTATTTAGGGCCGAAGTAGTGGGCATACATGTCCAGATTTCCTCCATTATCCAGTCATCAATAATAGGGATAGAGAGGAAGTGAGTGCATCAGTGAATGGCGGGGGGGATTTCAGCCATTGGAGGAGGAGAAGGAGGAGGTCCTTAGGGTGGTCACAGGTTTGCAGTGCACCACGTGTGTTCTAGACCCTGCAGCTACTCAGCTGCTTAAGGCTGGGTGGGGGGTAATTGATTCCAGAACTGGCTGACACAGTCAAAGCTTCTCTGTGGGAGTGACTGTTCCAATTACCTCTCCTTGAGAAGGTGTTGTTAGATCCTGATATACCAGCCAATTATTGTCCTATCTCCAACCTTCCCCTTTTTGGCCAAGGTTCTAGAGAAGGTGGTTGCGACCCAACTTGTGTGCCATCTTGAAGAGAATGACCTCTGTAAGCCATTTCAATATGGTTTCCGTAGCAAGTGCAACACAGAGACAGCCATGATCTGGGTACATAATGCTCTCCTCCTGGCGAGAGTCTGCGGGAAGATCTCTATCGTAATCTTGTTGGATCTTTCTTCAGCATTTGAGACTGTTGATCATGCAGTGCTATTGGTCAGACTGGGGGAGGATGGAGGGTTTTCTGGGACTGTGTTAAAATGGTTCTGGTCCTTCCATAGTGGAAGGGAGCAGTCAGCAGTGCTCAGTTTTTGCTGATTGCAGCTTGTTGCTCTGGACTATGGTTTTCCCCAAGGCATAGCTCTTATCTGCTATGAATTTCACATAGTGCTATGATTTTCACACTCAAATTTACCCTTGTTTTGCATAGGTTTCCTGATGTTCTTAATAATGTTAGAGCTATTTCTGGGCACAAAAACTATTAAATCATTGAATTAAGGTGTTAGAAACATTCCTTATCACAAACTATATGAGGTCCACTATTTGTAGACCTATTATTGTTAAAAAAAAAGAAACTGCTACACATTCTGACCCTTGGTTATGATTTTTGAAGGCCAGTGCTATGATTTTTAATGCTGAGAGGTTGAGAGGTATGCCCCAAGGTTCTATAGTTTCAACCATTTATTTTGTTCTTGGTGTATATGCTGCTAGGAGAGATCATTAGGCACTACAGTGTGGAGTTTCACTGCTATGCAGATGACACTCCTCAGTATGTATCTTTTACTCTAGACAGGCTGTCTTCTGTGCCAAGATTAGAGCAATTATTGGAGGGGGTTTGGATGGCCTCCAGCCAAGATTGAGTTGCTGGTAGTGGGTTCAGTGAAGCAGTTATCAGCTGTTCATGGCGACCAGAATCTTCTCTCCCTTGGGGAGAGGGGGGTACATCTTCAGGTGACAGAGGAGGTTCGCAGCCTGGGAGTTGTTCTTGATGGGTGGTTGACATTTGTTTCGCAGGTGTCTGCTGTGGTCAGGAGCTGCTTTAATCACCTGAAGAATGTTGCCAGACTGTGACCACTGGTTGATTCTGCCAATCTAACTACTTTAGTCAGTGTCCTCATTTTCTCCCATCTCAACTACTGCCGTGTGCTCTATAAAGGCTTACTGGGGGGGGTAAATAACATTGCCTGCAGCTAGTTCAGAATGCTGCAGCAAGATGTCTGACCTCCACTAGGAGGCCAAATCATACTACACCGTCACTGCAAATTCTGGGCTGGCTGTCCGTTGGGTGGTGCAATGATTTCCACTTATTTTTGGCAACATTTAAAGCCTTGAATAGACTGGGCCCACAATACCTCAGTGATCTCCAGGTTCCTCACATCCCATCTAAGGATTTAAGATCATGTGAGTGGGGTCTGTTGACAGTTCCATTTTCTTGGTGAAAGCCTGCTGGTGATCGGGCTTTATTGGTGACAGTCCCCACCCTATGTCAGTCACTCTCTGAAGATTGTAGCACTCTTGCCTCTGAGGCCGGGAGATCAGAGGGCTGTGGGTTCAGTTTCCACATCTGGCACTTGGGTTACTATCCCAGTACTGACACTGTCGTGCAGCATGAGGGGGGTGCTGCACTTCTGAGGTGCCATCTTTTGGATGAGGTGTTAAACTGAGGTCCCACCTGCCTGGATTGGTGGTAGTTCAGGTGGATGTTAAAGATCCCATGGCACTTATCAAAAAGAGTAGGGGAATTTCCCCTGGTGTCCTGGCCAAATTTCCCTCATTCTCTAAAAATACCACCAACAGTTTAATCTGGTTCAAGGTCAGTTGGCATTCATCTGTATCCCTCTTCCCCGGGTCATGCCTGAAAATAGGCAGGATATGTCTAGTGCACTTACCCATCAACAAAAACTAAAATAAATAAAAAAATATATGCACCACAAGATCTGTTCAATTAGAAATTAAAAAAAACTTGCTTACTACTGAAAGCATTTGATGGATTATCTAGAGCTGTTTTAAATGCAAGTGTTGCTTTAGTTGTTTTACGTGCGTATTGCAGTATAGAAGATATCTGTACGATTGAATGTAACGTATTGTTGGTGTTATATTATCTATGATCTATTTATTCATTATGTGCATTACACAGGCACTCTGAGAGCTGGAGGGGTGCTTCATAGAAATTTCATAAGCAAACAAATAAACCCTCTAACATGGTGTCCGAGACATGGGTAAGCATTTTTACTCCTTCTACTGTATGCAGACCTAATGATAAGTGCTTTTGGGGAATGTAATGTGAAAAATACTACTTAATTAGTAACTGTGTCATAATATATACCTATTTGCTGACTGCTATGCCTTCTGTACCTATTTAAGTATCTTAAAAATGCAACCTATTTGTTAATATAAGCATATCACTAGTCTGAGTGAACAAGCTTTCCATAAGTCATCATGATTTTTTTATTTTTACTTTTTTTATTATTTTTCTGGAGTATCTCTATATTAATCTTTACCTTACAGAGGTAAACTATATGCCTAATTGAAACTTAATGCATTGGCCTTGGCAGCTTTGTTAGGTACTTATCCTCACGTACTGGTAATAGAAACATAAACAGAGCTATGAATAGACAGCACATTAGACAAGACGCAAATTGTTGTTTCTCACTTTATTGCTCAGCTGGAATATTGCTCCTTAGATAATCGGAAAGGGGATGCAAACTCTCCAAGTCCACAGAGTGGCCAGTTTTCACCAATATTATCTAATAAGTGTATACAGTAGAGACAGGCAGAATGCAATGCAGTGTCTCAAGTTACTGCATGACAAACGGGATTAACTGCTGTTAAAACTGCCTTGTTTACTGTGTAACCCTGCTGCAGTATTGCATTGAATCCTGGCTGGCTCCACTGTTTAGACTGTACTTATAATCGCCAAGTAAGCAGTCTTTTGTTTTTTTTCCTCCTTCTCAACAACCATGCCATACCTTCCCTTTTAACTTGGTATAACTAAACAGACTTTCAGGAAACAAACTGGTCTTACTTCCATTTGAAGAAGAGTGAAAGGTATCAGCCAAACCATAAACTTTCTTATCCATGAATAATCTATTTGTGGGGAGGAACTGGGCTGTAAAATGTTGTAATGCTAAGTGTTGCATAGAAAGGAAAAGGTGCTTCAGTACCTCATCAGAGAAAATGGTTATTTCAGTTTAACTTCCAGAATTCTGAAAAAGTATATCAGGCCAAAGGTAGGGGAGGAGGGCCAATCCTACCTTAAATTAATGAGTGGCAAGGAATCATTGAAGGAAAGAGGGAAAGAATTTTGTCATAAGCATTATTTAGTAGTACTCTTTGGAACTTAAGGGTGTACCCATTTCAGCTTGATACAGGGAATTCTGTGCAGTAAATGGTTGTGTAAATAAAGAGAAAAGAAAATATTTTCCTGCAAGCAGCCCCAGCAGTCATCTTTTTTCCATCAAAAACCCTAATTGCACAGATGCCTTTGAAGAAGAACATGTCTTAAGTAAATGGACCTTGATCTGGGTCAAGCAGCAAAAACGGAAAGTCGAACGTGTAACTGCTCAGCAACTGGGGGAGGTGAGACGCTGTAGGCTGGTTGCAGCTGGTGACAGTTGCTTTACAGAGGTGGGGTGATCATCTTAAAGCATACCAAATTCTGAACAAGTCCTGAAATTGTTCTTAACTAGACCACAGAATTCAAGAGGCACATGAGTGTACCGATACTTCTGTGACCAGGCAAGCATTAAGGACAAGCAAGGGGATTTACGGACTGTCCTGGAAGGTGTTCACCCTGAGCTGGGTGACATGGAGGACGTGGGATCTGCTAATCATATTTTCTTCTCCAGCAGGAGCGTAACACATCAGAATGATGCAGTCCTAAGGGATTATGTATACCAGATCATAATTCCCTTTTTTTTGTTGTGCAGATCCCACTTTGTAAGCTTGATTTGATTACTGTTTGGATGTATTTACTTTTACTGTTTTTTTTTCTCCTGTGTATATTCCAGCTGGACTATGCTAGCCTGTTGACTGCTGCTATCCCGGCTTAGACCCCATTAAAAATGAGATGCTGCATCTCATGGGGTTAACACAGTTGGAGTAATTTCAACAAAATAAATAAGTAAAATTTTTGTTACTACTATCTGTACTGTCTTATTGTTAGGCACCTTGAGCCTCTGGGAATGGGTGCCATACAAATATAATGTGCCTTGCCTAAATAAATAAATACATTTTTACCAGGTTATGGAATGGGTCTGGCCCACTTTGAGCTCTGTCTGGGATCCGCACAAAAAATGCTAGACAGTACAAATATGGACATTACAATAAAATGCTTGTCTGCATATCTCAAATTCATGTAACCTATTTCTGAGCAGTTCCCATTCTAGAAAACTTCTGAAATAGGGAACAATACTAGTTTTTCCCTATACAGTATTTGTAGCTAAAACAACTGCACTGATTTTGACACATATAACTATGAAACAACACATGTCAGACTGTCTGGTTGTGTTGAGATATACTATGCAGACAGTTCTGATAGGCTGCAAAACACTGAGGCACAACTGAGTGCTTTCCACCCCCAGACAAGTCCTTAAATGATGCACAATAAATCCTAAAGTGTGTTAGTCTTTTTATAACATAGTCATAATAATTAAAAAAAAAACATATTTAGTGAAAAATGTGCGATGAAATCTGAGATCTCTGGTTGTGCTGTTAGAACTGGACGGTTACATTACATACTTGACCAATCAGATCCCTAGGATTGCTACACCTATATTTTACAGCTATATAACTGATAGCTAGGGTTGATTTAGACTTGATTAACCCAACATGGCACACCTGAGACGGGAAATCTTGAGTGAAGTCTTATACCTACCCTTGGCCTTCCTCGCGGCTATGAGAACTGAATGATGAAGAGGTCAAGTGACCTAGTCAAGGGAGAGGCGGTGGCTAAATTAAGATCTGAAGCTGGATCTGTTTGCTCACCACCTTTTGCTTTAACCATTGTACCTCACTGTTTTGGAGCCTTGCGTTATTTTTATTAGCTGTGTGTTGTGCCCTTAAGTCATTGTATGACTGTTCCTATGTTTTCTGAGTCCTGGAATAAGAAGGAGACACAAAGGGTAGCTCTCCTTTTGCTGCACCCAGGTGGGTGGAATAAATATCACTACTTACTAGATATTACAGTATATGCTGGTGTTGTAAGAGCTACAAGTAATTCTACCACTTAAATGAAAAAGAAGCCTAGATGATCAATAACAGCAAAATTCAGGAGGCTCTGAAGCAGCAATCCATCTGCCCAGTTGTCATCAGCAGGCAGTAATACAAGAAACCAGAATGGTGGTCTGCAGAGCAGATGTGTGCATCTCAGTTGACAGCACATCCGCCTCTGGGCCAGAAGGTCATGGGTTTTAGTCCCACACAGGGATTGGACTCATACCATCAATGCTGGCACCCATGTGCGGTACTAGAAGGATATTGTACTGCTGGGGTCTGCCATCCTTTGAAAGACTCTCTGGTGCTGTCTTAGTGTGTGTCCAGGTGGAAGCAAAAAACCCAAGGCACTTTTTGCAAGAGCGGAGGATTTTCATAGTGTCCTAGCCAACATTCCCCATCTAATAAAACTGGTTCATGCAACTGTCCATGGCTATGTATGGGTGTCGATGTTTGAAATGGCTGCCACTACACATTTACAGTCACTTCACTCCCAGTCTCTCATTACATGTAAAATGCTTTGGGACACAGTGTGTACAAAAAGTGTAATACAAATGCTGTAGTGCAGCATGAGGGGGTGCTGCACTCCTGAGGTGCTGTCTTTCGGATTAGACATTAAATAGAGGTCCCATCTGCCTGTTCTGGTAGTAGTTCAGGTGGATGTTAAAGAGCCCATGGCACTTCTTGAAAAAGAGTAGGGGAATTTCCTCAGTATCCTGGCTAAATTTCCCCCCATTCACGGAAAATACCGCCAACAGCTTAATCTGGTTCAGTGTCAGTTGGATTCATCTGTATCCCCTTCCCCTGAGACGAGGCTGAAAATAGACAGAATTGTCTAGTCCTCCTTTTCCGGTCAACAAAATGAAATAAATAAATAAGTCTTCTTCTTCTTCTTCTGCTAGTGGTCCTGTGTGTTAGTTGGATTGGGCTTCCAGTACTGGCATGCTCTACACTCCGTGCCTTTCTTTTGTAAGCACAACTTTAAATGCAGATCATGGTAAATGTGTGATACATCTGCTGATGCAAATATGGTGTCTGTCCGTTGTAACCGAGATGAGGTTTTTGTACAAGGGTACCCAGTGAGAAACTGTAAATAGACAAAAACAAGGCAAAGTAAAGTAATTTATTGGGAAGCCCTCCACGAATAGAATGAAAACTGGATTACAATTGACGTTCCTTTAATTATGTGAACACTGCAGGTAGAAAGGAAGTAAAAATGCATTTGCTCTAGTTAAAAGCGCCCAGATCAAAGTTACTGAGAGTAAAAGTGACCCTCAAGACCTAGGTCTGATCTTTAAGGATAGACTGCCCTGTCGTGTTAAGATTTATCCAGATGCAGTAACTGAAATGGCTCTGACAGCACCCAGTGCAGCTTTGACTGTCTGCCAAGTCTGCAAGGCTTGTGTCCAAACAAACACCAAGGGCTGGTCAGCACAGCCTCTCTTTGACTTACGAGACAAAAAAGGTCTTTTTTAATAATGTGAGCAAAGGGCATGTGTCACCATTCAAATCCCCTGAATAATCAATCTTTGTTATATGGGACGAGCCAATGAGCTTAATGAACAAAAACACCTTACATCAGTTTTCCAGAAAGTTCAAAGAGAGGGTGCATGCTGTTAGTGGGTATATAAAGTGCTTCACAGTTGATTGTATTCTGAACTAAACTTCACACTCCTTCTGTCTTCTCTCTGTTGTAGCCTTGAGTGACAGGATGGATGTTGCAATTCAACACCCCTGGTTCCGCCGTTTTTTCCCCTCCCTTTTCCCTCCTCGGATCTTTGACCAGAATTTTGGGGACCACATCTCGGAAACAGAACTGCTCCCCCCCTTCTCTCCTTTTTATTGGTTCAGATACCCTTTCTTCAGGATGCCTCCAAACTGGATGGACATTGGACTGTCAGAGGTAAAAAAAAAAAATTGTTTTATTTTCCTTGCTGACTATTGATATATTTCTTTTTTAACCCTTCATCTTTCATGGCCCTTTGCACTACCCATATCTTGGAATGGCAGACACTAAGCCCTGGTGGACCTCCTGCATCTCTGCATCATTGCTCACTTACAGTATGTGTTATCAAGACTAACTTTATTTTTTAAAGCTTTATTTAAACAGCCCGGTGCACAATGAAGAAGTATGTCCTTTTTCCAGTGTGATCCTTTCAAGATAGCAGCCAGTTATGGTTTGGTAGATAGATATTTAGATTATTATTCACATATGCTTTCTTAACACCAAGGCACAGTACAATAATACAGTAATTATAACAAAACAGCTATAGACAAAATAGAAGCACCAAAACAGTTTACTGTCAAAGTAATTTAAAAAAAGTTAGTCTCGATGACACAAAGTGAGCAAGGATACTGATAAATATATTTATATTTAAATGTACTTTTATTAAACCAAGGCACAGCACAATAATAAATTAATTATATCAAAACAGACATAAACATAATAGCAGCACCAAAATCTAAAACAATCCAAAACAATACTTAACAATACTAACAGTAAATTAAATTTAAAACAATTAAGAAAAATGTTTCATACATATGACACAACATGACACAACACAATGTCCTAAGGGCAGTGACTAAAAGAAAGGTCGTCCATGGTGGGACAGTCCTGTTAGAGGAACACTAGTGCTCACCAATTCATGCTTGACTTGAGAAGCACTCATAAGTGGGTTTATAATTATGTTTTTCATAAACAGCTTTTTGAAGATACTTCTAGTTTTATGGGGGCTGTTCAGTAAGTGTAGGATCCAAGTTATTCCAACTATACAAATTATGAAAAGATTTGACTTGAGGATGTTCATTCATGTTCCGAAAGGTTTGCCAGTATGTTTTGAGGTGAAATGACTAGTATTGGGCTTCTTGAAGTCAAATACCAAGCCCTTGTATGAAGCCTAGCATCAGTTTATGGTTTTGCATTTCTTCTGCTTCTGTCATTTCTTGTCATCACTACCATGCTGTGCTTCTCTGAGTAATGGATTACACGTTTGAAATGGGCAGTAATGTGTAGTGTGTACTGATGTTTTTCCTAGTTTGATGCAAAGTTATCACATCTTGTGGTACAGTCAAGGGGTTCTGTGCACTAATTATATATGGCCCTGCATGCCACAGTACATGGCCAAAGGACATCTCTGGATGCACTAACAGCCTGCCCCTGCCGTATGGACCACCCAGATCCCGACCACACCTCTACTCGCACAGTTGAGCTAGTTGGGGCAGGGGGGAGGGAGTGGACATTCCTGGGATGGGCCAGCAGAAAGCAGCATTCAGGATGGCTATTGCACTCTGCCAGCCCAGTCTTGGGGAAGTCTGTTACATCAGTGGGCTGCTGTAACATGTGTGCTCCCCCCTGACAACCTGATGGAGGACTCACCTGCACTTTGCAGTCACAGACCTCAGCCCTGCTCTCTGTCACAGAGGGCTGGGGTGAAGATGGTGGCTGCAGGGCATATTTGTGAGCACCAGACATGTTTAGATCATTGCCTGGGGGCACGGCACAGTCCATAAGGGGTACCATATCCCATGATACCTTGCTCCCCTGGAGCAGGGTATCCACTGTGGTGCAGACTTTGGCTTTCAGTTGGACGCCCACAGCCTGGTCCAGGTCCAGCCTCCAGCAGGCTCCTCCCCTTGCATGGAGCTATGCACCTGCACATAGGGCAGCATGAGGGTAGTGAATTTCAGCCCCGAGTGTCCAGCTAGTTCTGCTTGTGCAACTCACGTTTGCGAGGCTCAATATGCACCATTTCAGCTACATATCAAGCCTATTCTTGCATACAGTCCAAAAACTTGTAAGATTGATACCTGTACCCAGCATGTTGGGGGTGCTGAATTATTTTTTTATGTGCCATTCACCGAATGAGAGATTAAGCAAAAGTCCCTCTCATCACCTAATGGTGGTTATCTGATTGGAACCTAAAAACCACTGCACTTTTCATAATAGGAGAGGATGTCCCTGGTGTCTGGGTCAACATGTGGTTTTATATAGAGCCTTTCATACAAACTGTATTCCAAAGTGCTACACAAACCAGGAGAGGGAGGGGACAGAATACTGCTACCATTTTAGATGCACAGGGAAACACAGATAGCACAGATAAATCAGAAAGAAATTAGAGAATGAGGTTCAGCACAGGGAGGTTAAACAACTTGCTCAGGGTCACAAAGGGAGTATGTGGCAATCGTGAGATTCAAACCTGAGTCCTCAGGTTCACAGTTCTGTGCTCTAATCTCAAGAGTGAAGTGTCTCAATAAAAAATAGGTTCTAAGGCAATTTTCTGTTACTGTGTCTATGTGTTGCTACATATGTCTCCTTACAGTCCCTGCACTACCCATATCTAGCTCATTGCTTTGTAAAGTGTTTTGAGAAATGCAGAATAATGTATGGAAAGGTATGTATAACAAGGTATGTTTACACACCTGAGATCTGAGATGACCTCATCACTAGCCGACAGTGCCTTTAAAATTAGTTTGCACTGTTTTTTCAATTTTACTTAAGCAAGAAAATCAAATGTACAGACTCCTGTATGTCTGGAAGTCACAGCTGGGTGGGGAGTTTGATAGGAGAGCATTTAATATTAAATATATGAGGGGATATGGTGGGAGAGAGAGAAAGAGGTAATAAAAGAAAATGGCACCAGACCCTTTTCGTAACATCACATAAATCCCATCATATATGGGTACAACATCAAAATTGTGTACAGTGGGATTTTGTGATGTCGTGCCTGTATGCAACAGCAGTCAATAGCTTCAGAAAAAATCTGATTAGAGTCACATCTAACCAGGTATTTATTATGTTTTTGTATTTTTTTATTGACCACAAGCCTTACTGCAACTGGAAGCTGCTTATGTTTCAAAGCCCTTTAGCGGCGCCAGCTAGGGTGCAATACAATACCATGCAGTAAATGATGCGTCATAAAATACTGTATGACAAAGGGGCTTAACTGCTATTGAACTGCACTGTTTCCTGTAACATACTGCAGCATGCCCCAGTAATACTGCAACGTACTGCATCACATCGCATCTGGCTCTGCTGTACACACTGACTGGCATCAACTGCCAAGGATATTGACTCTTATCTGACTTTGTGGAGCACCTCTAATGCAGACTGACAGAAGGAACTGCAGCTAGTGGAGTGATGGCTTATTTGCTGCTGAATAACTGCTTTGTTGTTCTCTTAGCTATTATCTAGCTGGTTAAATATAGAGCCGTAGCCAACATTGTCAAAGAAAGACCATCTGTCCATACAGTCTTCCCTGATGTACCCATCCCGCTACACACCCAGTGGGAATACCGGGCATGCTTTTTCTTCAAGGTACTTATCTTTGAAACAGAGAAACATAGACATAGAAACATAGACATTGATGGCAGATAAGGACCACTTGGCCCACCCAGTCTGCCCATTTCCCTACCTACTGGTTAAGCTGCAGATTCTAGTTAACCAACAGCCTACTTCCTGCAACACCCAACTATAATTGCCTTTGTCTGTCCCATGCATGTTTGAATTCTCCCACTGTTTTAGACCCAACGACCTCCTCAGGAAGGCTGTTCCATGTATCCACCACTCTCTCCATGAAAAAAAATTTCCTCACATTACCCCTGAGCCGTCCCCCCTCTTTGAGTTTGGAAGACAGAAACCGTGTTAGCTGATAATACCTGATGTGGAAATCTGTTCCAAGTCCCTACCACTCATTCTGTGAACTAATTATTCTTGATTTTTCATTTGAATCCTCCTCCTTTATGAAGAGAGTGGGTGTCCCCTTCTCCTCTTGTATTTCTAGGTCCGGAAGGTCTGCATTTCATCTGGTGGTGTTATCCCTTTCAGATATTTGAATACTGTATAAAGTATTTCTCTCTTTCCATGGAGAACACCCCCCATTTCTTCCAATCAGAATTGTACTGGAGTTTTACAGTGCCTCATGTTTGCTTCATCCACTTTGGTCTCTCTCCTTTGCACCTTCTTGATCCTGTTATCTTTCCTTAGTTACGGGGATCAGAATTGTACCTTATACTCTAGATGGGGTCTAACCATTCATATTCAGAGGTGCATCACAATCTCTCTCAAGTACTGGGGCCAACAGAAGCAATCTGGAGGTGTGCACCAGTAGCTGGGTTGCACGATTTGTTGACACCACCAAGGAAGGGTGGTTGCATCTCAGCAGGATGCCTGGGAAATAAGAAAACTGGCTTAGCGGTAGGACCCACAGAGTAGTGGTGTAGGGGAACTCTCAAGTGCAAGGAAGGTTTCAAGTGATGTCTCACAGGGGTCAATGCTCATTCCAGTGTTTAATGTTTTCATAAACAACATTAGGGATGGGATAAAGGAAAATATCTGCTTCTGCAGATAACACCAAGTTCTGTGAGAGAGTGGACTCAGACAAATGGGTGCACAACCTACAGGAAGACCTGGCTAAGCTGGAGAGGTGGTCAGGCATCTGGCAGCTGTGGTTCAATGCAAGGAAGTGCAAGGTCATGCACACTGGAAGGAAGACTCTAAGGGCAGAGTACAGCCGGGGGGGGGGTGCCAGGGTCACTGAAACAGAGAAAGAGTGGGACTTGGGCATAGTCATCACCAGTGACCTTGAATATGCCACGCAGTATAGGAAGGCAGCAGCCAAAACCAAGAACAACAGAATGCTGGTCTGCGTAGCTAGAGGCTTCATGAGCAGAAAGGAGGAGGTTATAATGTTGCTGTTCAGATCCTTAGTGTGACTGCACCTGGTGTACAGCATGAAACCCTTCCCTGAAAAAGGACACTAACCATCTCAAGGCAGCCCAGAGGAGGGCAACAATGATGGTTCAGGAAAAGCAGGGCAAATGAGGACAGGCAGAGAGATCTTAACATGTACATACTAGAAGAAAGGAGAGAGAGTGAGGACGTGATTGAAAGCGTCATGTACCTGAAAGGTATAAACAAGGTAGATATCAGGGAACTTTTCTGTCTCAGTGATAACAAGACCACTGGGGTCACTGTCTTTTTTTATGTAACTTTATATTTATTTAAAATTTAAGATAAATACTACAACAGCAACCATAACTATGGCTAATACAATAGTTGAATTATCCATTTAAAAACCTATCCGAATACTGCTTTCTGAGTAAAGAACATACCATAATTCAAAGTTTACAGTGGCTACAATGGCATTAGTCATTAAGTGTACCATATAGCCACCTACAATCTAATAAGAACAAATAAATAAAATCAGTAATCAAGCAATGGAGGTGCATATCTGACTCATGAAAAAATCATAATGGTAGAATAGCAATTATACAATGGGGTATGAAAATCCTGTAACCTCATTGGTCAAAACACATCACATGACCATGATAAATCCTCCAGTATACCCACTGTAAAAGTTTTATATCACTATAAAAACAAAAAAACAAGTTGAACATTGTATAATAGCAACATACCATGCCAGAGAGTGGGTATATGGGTGGATCGGCTACGCCTCGTGACCGAACCACACCAGATGTGGTAAATCAACCAATATACCCCCCTCTCTGTCATGGTATATTGCTTAAATATATAGGTCATGAGGAGAGAATCAATAAGGGGAAGGGGGGTCAGCATGGAAAAGGAGTGAATGGGGGTGGTCATTTTAGAATTGATCTCACATTTTATAATGTACCCTATTTACCATACTTCTTCTAGGGGGCAAATCTGTACTTGTCAGTAATCAGGTGAGATTATATCCTCTCTCTTCTTCTTGACAGAAAAGTCCCCCCCCCAATAAGTTATCTTATTCCTTGTCAAGGTACAAAATTTTGCCTTTGTGTCATTACACAAGGAACCCAGCATCTCCAGAATATTTCAGATTTTTCTATACGCTGATTTATAACTGCCATAAGTGTCTCCATTTTATAAATTCTTATCATATTGTCTTGCCATTGGGAAATCATGGGGACATGATTGATAGCCATTTTTGAGTATGACCTTTTTGCTGCAAAAATTAAATGTCTAGTAATTTTCTCTCAGGTGGAAAGTGCAAATTGGGTCCATAGTTACAGAATAAAAAACAACCCGGAGTGAGATGGCTCGGGGTAGACCTAAGAATCTCCATCTCCTCATTCAAGGAGTCTTGGGATCACTGTCTTAAAGAAAAACAAGGGTTATATCAAAAACTGCAACAGCTACTGCAAAAACAACCAATTAGGGTTTTTGGCAATAATCTATTTGTATACCTGTGACAAGTATTTTTATGTCTGAAAAGAACTGTGCCGACTTTTACAGTTTCCAGACCCAACCATGGGCATCTCATGCACACCCAGTGGCTTGCTTCATGCTGGAGATGCTAATAAGAGCTACCAACTAATGGCAGAGTTGGTAGAACTAATTAGCAAATCCAGGGTAAAGGAAGCTGCCAGGTGTGCTTGAGATGCCCACAGTCTGGTCTGGAAATCGGAAAGTCATCACGGTTCATTTCTGCAGAAACTGCTGCAGTTTTAAACATGACCCTTGTTTTCCTTTAAGTTGGCAGGGGGAAGATATAAGAAGAATGTCAGGAGACATTTCTTTACATAGAGGGTAGTATCAGGGTGGAAAGGACCCCCATGTGATGTTGTCACTTAAAAGACAGTTGGGGGGATCAAGAGAGGGTGGAATAGTTGAAGGGCAAGGTTAGGGCTGGGGAAGGGGGCAGGGTTCACTCTAATCTCTGGATCAGGGGAGCAACCGAGCAGATTCAATAGACTGTAAGGACTTCTTCTGCTGGCAGTTTCATATGTCTGTCTGTAACTTTCTTCTCTTTATTTTCCTGTGCTAGGTTCTTGAAGTCTCTCACTATGTGGTCCTTCCTATTGCCACTGGTTTTGTTTGTTCCATGTAACGCTACTAAAGACAGTATAGCGGTGTGGTGTAGGGCTCTGCGCTGCACACCTGGAGACCTAGGTCTGAATCCCACAGCCCCCACTTGCATACTGTGTGACCCTGAGCAAGCCACTTAACTTCCTTGTGCTCCCGGGTCACACCTGGAAACAAGCTTCGGCTTAGTGTGCCTTTCTGGTTAAACAATTTCCCCCTTCCCCTCCCCCCAAAGGGTGGTCTCTGCAGGGCTCCGATAGCCTGTGAATGTTTTCAGTAATTTGTTTCATTCTGACTCCTGGCAGGCAGCAGAATCCACTATTTACAATGCATCTGTGACATACTTGTATACCTCAGGTATGACTCATCCAGAAGCACTGGGTTCCTGTGTCAGATCTTGCTTGGCAGTGCCGGGTTTATGCTGTGCCTCACGTTATATGGTTCTTCATTTCCCTAGTTTGCCAGTAGGTTGAATCTGTTCTTAGTGGGTAGTAGTAGACATTTACTGGTATTCACTTCCTCAAAATGATATACAGTAGGTGTAGTTATTAATGAGCTTCCACACAGCCTCCAGTCAGCATTTCCTCCATATAAACTGCAATCTTTGCTGTGTCACAACTCACCAGTTTAAAAAAATATTTTATTTCCACTGTGGAAGGTCTAGCTTTTCTTCAGTGCCAAGACACTCTTGTTTAGTTCCCACTTGGACACCAAACTGGCTCATACCCATGGTTACCCTGCAGCAGCTTCCAACCCATGATGTGACAACCCTATGACCCCCCCATAATCTATATTTCTCTACAAGCTACCACTCAGACTGCCTAGTCCCCTGCCCAAAATGTCACCCCACCTACTCCCTCTGAGCCCACACAGTCAGGTGCCTGCAGGTGCTGAGATCTGTAGGTCAGGTGTCCTTTGCTTACCAGCTCCTGAACGTTGTAACCCTCTCTGGACCAGAGACACATCTTCACTCCTCAACACTGGACCTGGAGGAAGTAAAGAATTCAGGTAAGCTGCGGTCTCTGTATTTCAATGTGTTTTGAACATATACTCATAACTTGGTATTTTTTTAATCATTTCCTCCCCAAATTTTCAACATGGCATTTCTGGGACCCCACCTCATGAGCAAGGTAGGTGACATCTTTCAAATCTATCCCAAAAGGTGATTTCACAGTTGCTCAGAGAAATCACCTTTTGCATAGGATTTGAACACTTTCACCTACCAGTTTCATGAGGTGGGATAAGACGACAACTATGTTGAACATTTGGGGTCAAAATATAAAAAAAAAATGTTGTGAAGGTACATTAAATTTTTTCAACACTCAGTCATAACTTTGGTAATTTTCAATATTTTACCCCAAATTTTCATCATATCCATTTTTTCACACCATCTCATGAATGTGATAGGTGTCACTTTTCAAATCCTGGCCAAAATTTGTTGGTACACTTGTGTGAAATTACATTTTGGCCAGTATTTTAAAAATGACACCTGTTATATTCAGAAGCAGGGGTCATAAAAAGACTATGCAGAAAATATGGGGTCCAAATGTAAAAAAACAACTAAATTATGAAGAAATGTTGTATTGTTCCAATATTTACTCCTAATTTTACTTTTTCAGATTTTTGGCCCCTAATGTTCAACATATCCCTTGTGTTACCCCACCTCATGAACATTACAGATGTCATTTTTAAAATCCCCTCTGAAGCTTGTTTTTGCAGTCGCTCTGCAAAATCACCTTTCAGATGGGATTTAAGACTTTCACCCATCTTGATCATAATGTCAGGTCATAAAAAGTCTTGGAAACTTGGGGCCTGATTTTACAAAGTGTAAGCCCTGTGTCCAATGCAAAGGGGGTCGCAGATGCAACAAAGCCGCTTGGATGGAAAGCGGTCCAATTTTCAAAGGGATGGCACATTTGTGACAATTTCCCCACTTTACAGCTACTTGCGCCAAAGAGTTGGTGCAAGTGCAGTGATCCTGGATGGAAGGTTAGACCAGAGACTTCACTGCACATATTGACGCTATACATAAGAAGCTATACCCCATGTTGGGTGTGTTATACCAGAATAAAAGTTGCATCCCCCTCTCTACCACCTGGCAATCGTCCAAAAGATGGTCCTCCCAATAATGGACTATGGGGATGTCATCTACTGTGTAGCCCCTAAGTCCTCCTTGACCAGACTAGATCCTCTCTACCACTTGTTCTGCCATTTCTCCCTGGACTGCCCTCCCATTACCCATCACTGCGACCTCTACCGTTCATTAGACCTCCCATCTCTCCACAATTGGATATTGTTACACTGTGCTAGAACCATTGTGAAATTCTGGTCGCAGTCTCTCTCCTCCTACCTTGCGGCTGCCCTAGCTGTTCTACTCGCTGGCTTACTCGCTCAGGAACATTGATTCCCGGCTACTTCACATCCCCCACATGTCCACAGGGTCTGGCTAGGCTGCTTTCAGCTACCAGATGCCAAAGTTATGGAATTCCTTACCAGCTGATACTAGACATTCCACCTGCACTCCTCACCTAAATGCACTTCTTAAGACACACTTCGCCACTACTTGCTCATGCAAGCTGCACTGTTAAGCCCGTGCAATCATGTTGGCTGCTGTGTATATACCCGGATTACTCCATTATATGGATGCTGTTGCTTGCTCTGTAAATATGCGTGCACTGCTGGCTTTCGCCTGTATTTCTTCTTACTTCTGCTGTAACTACTCTGTATGTATATGTTACTGTTGTCAAATTTGTTTTATGACTGTACAGAAACATGTATTTCCACTGTATTCTCCTACTCCCCCTTTCCCCCAGGGCGCATCTGGAATCGAGTGATATCCTGCTCAGTATGCCTTCCTGGTAAAACTCTTAAATAAATAAATAAATAAATATGGTGGTCTAACTACTTGCGTCCCAGATTCTGGACTTACAGTGGGCATTTGCAGCACGATTCTTTGAAAATCATGCTTGCCGCGATGTTTGGCGCAAGTTGCAACTAGCATGAAACAACCTGCTGCAAGTCTCCTGCTCCGCTGCATCCCATTCTAAATCCGAGCCCTTGCTGTCAAATATGGGAGCCCACTGAAAATGAGATACTGGCGCTCAGCTGGCCTATCCTGGGTCAATACACTCTAAATGTTTAAAAGCAGGATGCCACTAAAAATGAGATATAGTATCTTATACGGTCTATCCTGTGTAAATATTTAGTAAAAATGTGTAAAAGCAGGACCCCAGTAGAGCAGAGCCCCCAATGAACTGTGCATCTATGCTGTTCTGTCCTGAGAAAATTCATTGTAAGAGCTGGACACCACTGAAAATGTAACTTTATTTTCACCTTGGCTACCCTGGGTATATACATTATAAAATGGGTAAAAGCAGGGCCTCATCGAAAATGAAATATTGCAATCTTGGCTGTGCTATCCTGGATAAATAAAATATTTAAACTGGGAAAATCAGGATCCCACTGAAAAACAAGACAGCATCTGAGCTGTGCTATCCTGGGTAAATACAGTTCTTTTTTCCCATATGCATTTTTGCATTTTCTCCCCGTTTTTTTTGCCTGCCTCCATTCTCGTCCGGGCATGCACATGTGGAGGCATGCGCACGCCGTGGCTCGAGACACCCTCCTGCAACTTGCCGCCCCCCTCATGCCTACGCTAGCCACCGGACTGCCACCTGGTGGCAACGGAACTATGGGGGGGTGACGACCACCCCAAGAGAGGCAATCTGCCCTATGGCTGCTCAATCCTGCTCTCACCCTCCCCCCTTGCTGGCTCCTGATGACCAGAGTCCATTCCAGAACCCGGGTTGCTGGCGTGACGTGAGGTAAGGTGTCCAGCACCTCAGCCCTCTGTGACACTGGGCCGGCCTAGGATAAATACAGTTCTAAAATGTGTCACAGCAGGACCCCATAGAAAATGAGATATTGTATTTCAGCTGGGTTATCCTAGGTAAATATATTGCAAAACTGTATAAAACCAGGACCCTACAGCAGAACCCTACTGAAAAGGAGATGCTGCATCTAAGATGATCTGCCCTAGAAAAATACATTAGAAAACAGGGCCACACTAAAAGCAAGATATTGGATCTCACCTCTACTATCCTGGGCAAATGCAGTATAAAACTGTGTAAAATCAGGACCCACTGGAAATCACATATTACATCTCGTCTGTCTTGGGTAAACAGAGAGTAAAATGTGTACAAGCAGGACTCAGTACAACCACATGCAAGCAAACATTCGGCACTAACAAATGCTTGTTTTTATATAGGCATTGAGGTCACTCTGTGAGCTTTGACATAAAAACTCAAAAGGTGGGCTGTGGAACTGACAGCCCCCTCAGAGACTGCAGCTGCTGGGCTCAGAGGGGTCTCGAAGCCACAAGAGTGCACTTCTACTGAAGAACTAACAAGGAGGGAGGGAGGGAGTTTCAGAGAAACACTAGAAGCAGAAAGACAACTTGTGTTGCAGAAGGGTGATCTGCCCACAGAGCATTTTCTCAGCAGGAAAGACAATTGCAAGCATAAGGTCCAGGTATTGCCAGAACCCATGCCCACTGAAAGTTCCAGAGGAACCAAGAGGAAGATGACAGAGAAAGGAAACTTTTGACCGAGTGTAAACCCCTGCAGAGGAAACAGCCACAGTAAGTTGTAGCCATCCTTCATCCATGCCTGGGAGGAAGTGTCTGATCCCCTTGCAAGGAGCAGCAGCAGCTACCCACCAAGGGGTGCAGTGAACGGCCCTCAGGGTGAAGACCTACGAAAGGCCCTGGGGGGGACACTGACTAAAGGCATAGAAGCAAAGATCAATGAAAGTTCCTAGGAATGAAGACCAAAGAAAGGCCCTGGGGGGGCGAAGGTGACAAATGAGACAACTGATGAAAGACCCTGGTTCGTGCCTGAAAATAGTCATTTTCTTGTCTAGTGCGTTTATTTACCTGGTTAAAAAACCCCAAATAAAGCCCATCTGCCAGCTATCCAGAGGAAGCCAAGGTGTTGCCAATTCCAGTTCTACACAGCTGAGCTGTAAAGAGAGAGAACCACCTAAGCCAACCTTCAGAACTGTGAGTACCTCAGAGCTACAGCTCTGTGGATTTCTTCTGGGTATAGTTAGTTAGTTAGTTATTAGTTAGTTACTTACTTACGAAGGAAAGAGGGGTTTAAGTCCAAGGCAGGACTGTGAATCTTCAGATTTGGCCCAGGTGTTTTGCACACTGGCTCTGTCCTTTTGGTCATTCCCCCTGTAAGTGGTTAGTGAATACAAGTGCTATATTTGGGTTTCTTGGTAGACTCACTGCTCACAGGGAGCACCCATGTCAATGAACGTGTCAAACGCCTAGACCCAAAGATTGGCTTCTTGTTCAGAAACAAATCTTTCAGCCCAGGACTGCAGAGAAAGAATAATCCAATCTATGATACCCCATTCAACTACGTGGACATCTTCCTCCGTGGTGCCTTGAAGTACAGACTGGACAGATCAGACATTCTTTGTAACAGGATAGCCAAGCTGATACTCACCTGTCCTTACAACACTTGACCCTGTAAGCGCTACAGCGCATTACACTGTCTGTCCTTGGGTGACAGGAGGGAACTGCACTTTATTCTGTTCTCTCTGAAGTGCATCAGAGGCATTGTTACCTCTTATTTGCACTCAAGGCTTACTGTCACCATCCTGTCCTCGATCCTTGCATGCCACAGAATTGCTCAGACTGATGGTCCCACGTATAAATATGACTCGCAGGTCCCTCACCTGCAGTCATGGATGCCTGACTATGTGGAATTCCCTGCAAAAATTTGTAAGCCTGGTAATCCGCCTCTTGCCCTCCAGTACAAAACTCACGGAATGGTTCTTTTCCATCTCCTCTTGGCATAAACCTTGCTGACATCACTCCAGGGGCATAATGCAGGTAGCAACAACTGTGCACTTCCATCCCTATACCCTCTGCACTGGTCCTTACCTTGCACTTGAAATGTTGTTATACCTATGTAAACATACGATCGATGCCCTGTGAGCTCAATGCTCTGTCTAGCACTGTTTGTGTCAGTAACATGTTTGTTTGTCATCAGAAGTTTCACCTTAACAGGCCACCACTGTAAATTAGCTTCAGTGCACGAGTTGTGGCTCAATGACAGCGCCATTAGAAATGTGCATTCATGGTGGTGATATGCCTTCGGGCAGCGGCTGAATTTTCCAGTCCGAACATACGAAGAAAAAGGACTAAAAACAGTGTACATGCGGATTTATTTTATACGATGTGGCATTCTACAGACTTAGTTGGCCAGATCTGTGCCTGAAGGGAAACTGGTCAGAGATGACCAGAAATTGCACACCAAAGCTGACAATGGTTGTAACAACATCATTCCTGTGAGTGTTCAGACAGCTATTTTCCAAGGCCCTCACATCTCCTCCCTGCAGAACTACAAACAAAACCCAACTGTCTACTGTTCCTACTCCTAAATTACGTGGGCACAGCTTCGGGTCCTGGGACACAATATGTCACACATCACTAAAAGAAACACATTTCCAGTTGGACTACAAATAGTAGCAAGTTGAGATTTAAAAACAGCAAAACGAACAAATTTGTCTCAACTACAAAGGGAGATTGTTCCATACTGTGGGTGCTGAAAAGGTAATAGATTTTTGACCAGTTTTAGGTTTCAACCAGTGCACAGCCAGAAATGATTTGTCAGATGATCTTAAAGCGGATCTTAAAGATGTTTCATTATAGCTGAACTTTAAAGCCATCACGTTGGATGTGTAACCCAGTATTTCATCTTACTAAAGGCAAGTTTATACAGTCACCTTTGCAGTGCAGCAACCCGACTGCACGGGTTGTGGCAGTACAAAAGTGGCCATGTGGACACTTACCGTAGTGTTACAAGTCATCATCTCATCCTCTCCCTAAGCTGGTGCAGGAGTAGGGGCACATTCTGGAGTGAGTGGCATATGCAGCTGTATGGACAGGCTGCACTGCTCACTCCAACACACAGTGCAAGCTCCCGGCAATGGGTTACTGACTCTCAGACTGACGGCTCCTTTCAGCACTGAGAGAGGCCAGGTAAATGGGTTGAATGATCGTCTTGGGTGGTCCAGGAGTGAACAGCATTAATAAGCAGATGCAGTGCACTGGCCCTGTAAACAGGCCTTTAAACACTTTCTTATGTATTTTGATTTTATGGTCTATCCAAAACTAATTATTAAGGAAACCTTGAACCCTTAAGACTAGTTTATTAACCCACTATTGTCTTTTTTGCCAGCCTGTTCCATTTTTCAATACAAAATAAACAGCAGGCTGCTGAACTCTGCTGACTGATGAAAAACAACAGGAGGAATGCACACACCAATCTGGATTAAATGAAACAGTTTATTAAAACTCAGAAGAACTTGGAGCAAACTCCCCAGCTTCTGAAGCCTGCTGCTGACACTAAACTGACAAGAAGAGTGGACACTGCAGTGGAAGGAGATGATGACCTGCAGTATGCACACATTAGGGATGTGGGCTGAGAAAGGGTTAATGTGGGGAGGTGCAGGCACTACCCTAGGGGCAAGGAATCGGTGTTGTACATACACCCTGTGTGGTGCACCACTGAACAGAACAACCGAGCAACAGGATCTAGGGGAAACTGTGAATCTAAAGGCAGTGTGTTGCACTGCTGCTACAGGCAGAAAAGCAAGTGCAATGCAGGGGTGCATTAGCAGGGGGTAAAAGGTAGGTGAAGCAAAGTGATCCTCTCCTTGTACAAGGCCTTGATTCAACAACACTTGGAATGTTGTGTCCAGTTCATATCCAAATGGGCATCACTGCCTGTAAATGTTTCTCCTGACTGTACGCTCCTCTTGTTTGTTTATCTACAGTATGCTACTTAGTCACGGTCTACAAATGTATTGTATTTACTGTTCCATGCTTTCTCCGCTGTCACCATCGTACAGCAATAATCCTATTTCTGTATAGAAGCGGGATTGTATGGCTGTGATATTCTTGTCTTACAACTGCTTGCATATCTTTTTTTGTATTATATATTTATTAATTTTGCAAGCAGAATTCACAAAACAGTGAACACACAAGAGGACAAAAGTGCAACTCTTATGCAGATCAAAATCTTACAAAGGACCTATATAAAACACCTCCCCTTGAGTTACAACATAGGGGAGAATACACACAATACGCATTATCAAAGATAGGCATTCCCATTGCATGCAGCTGTGGAAGGACAAATGGGAATCAAATGTAGGATAGATAATATAAGAATTACAGTGACCAATATAACACAGTGGTCAAAAAGATTCCCCCAGTGCAATCAGTTACTTCATACTGAACATAATTTCCCCACTCTCCCAGGACAAATCCTCAAGTAAAACGACCAAAGTTGTAAGGCAGCAAAAGCATTGTCCCGAAAAACGATCAGGCAGTAAATCACAAACAGGGCTAAAATAAAACAAACAGACTTGATATATAGAGCGGCACATAGAGCAGCACCCCTCTCGACCCAGAACATAGAAACATAGAAATTGATGGCAGATGGGGACCAAAGATCCATCTAGTCTGCCCTGAGCCCTACCCCCCTCTTTAGGATTTCTGTGAGACGATTCCCTTGTGTCTGTCCCAAGCTGCTTTGAATTCTCCTACTATTTTGGAGTCAATGACTCCAGTCGGTAGACCATTCCATGGGTCAACCACCTTCTCTATGAAGAAAAACCTTTGCATGTTGCCCCTGAATCTTCCTCCCCTCAGTTTCATCTCATGTCCTCTTTTCCTACTGGTGCTATTGACCATAAAGAGCTCCTGGGTGGAGACTCTGTTTATACCCTTCAGAAACTTTAATGTCTCAATCATATCCCCTCTATCCCTGTGTTGTTCCAGGGAGTACATGTTGAGTTCCTGTAACATGCTTTTGTATGGCAACTTATGGAGGCTGTGTATCATTTTTGTTGCCCTCCTCTGTACTGTCTCCAATCTATGTCCTTCCTGAGATAAGGCCTCCAGAACTGGATGCAGTACTCAAGGTGAGGCCTCACTAGGGACCTGTACAGTGGCAGGATCACCTCCTTTCTTCTACTCATGATGCACCTTCCTATGCATCCCAGCATCCTGCAGGCCTTCTTTGCTGCCTTTTCACATTGTCTGCCTACCTTCAAACTGTCTGATAAAACAATCCCTAGATCCCTCTCATGATGGGTGGTTGCTAGTTTCTCCCCTCCCAGGTAATAGTCTGTTTCTGAGTCGCTTCTGCTAGGATGCATAACTTTGCACTTTTTCACGTTGAATTTTAACTGTCACAAGATGGACCAATGTTCCAGCCTGAGTAGGTCACTTGTCATTTGCTCTACTCCCTGTGGAGTGTCCACCCTGTTGCAGAGCTTTGTGTCATCTGCAAACAGGCACACCTTCCCACTCAACTCCTCTGTGATATCTCTGATGAAGATATTAAAAAGTAATGGCCTGGGAGTGGGTCCCAAGATGACAGCCTGGGTAAAGGATTGGCTGGAGTATAGGACACAGAGAGTAATAGTAAATGGAGTCCACTCAGAAGAAAGGAGGGTTACTAGTGAGGGTACCCATGAGGTTCAGTATTAGGACCGGTCCTCTTCAATGTCTTTATAAGCGACATTGCAGAAGGACTGGAAGGAAAGTATGTCTCTTTGCAGATGACACTAAGATCTGCAACAGAGTTGATGCACAGGGTGGGGTGGAAAGGATGAGAAGGGACTTGGCAAGGTTAGAGGAATGGTCAAATGTATGCAGCTTAGATTCAATGCTAAGAAGTGCAAGGTAATGCACCTGGGAAACAAAACCCAGGGAAGAGTACACAATGGGGGTGAGATACTAACAACAACAAAATGGAGAGGGACCTGGGGTAGTCATATCAGATGACCTAAAGGTGGGCAAGCAATGTGAGAGGGCAGCAAGGAGGGCTGGGGGGATACTGGGATGCATAGGGAGAGGCATCACCAGTAGAAAACAGGAAGTTATTATCCCTCTGTACAGACAGCTGGTGAGACCCCATCTGGAGTACTGTGTGCAGTTCTGGAGACCCAATCTCCACAAAGACATAGACAGGATGGAAGCTGTCTAGAGGAGGGCAACTAAAATGGTGCAGGGTCTGCACCGGAAGACATATGAAGAGAGACTTAAGGAGCTTAATATGTATAGCCTCGAGGAAAGGAGGGAGAGGGGGGACATGATAGAAACTTTCAAGTACCTCAAGGGAATCAACAAAGTCCAAGAGGGTAGCATCTTTCAAAAAAGGTGTGCAAGAACAAGAGGCACAATTTGAAGATGGGGGCAGCTCAGAGGTAATTTAAGGAAGTATTTTTCACAGAGAGGTTGTGGATGCATGGAGCAGCCTTCGGAGAAGGTTGTGGAGTCAAAATCAGTGGTGGAATTCAAGCATGCATGGGACAGTCATAAGGCAATTCTGGGGGGTAAAGAAGAAGTAGGCTGCTGGTTAACTAGAATCTGCAGCTTATCCAGTAGGTAGGGAAATGGGCAGACTGGGTGGGCCAAGCGGTCCTTATCTGCCATCAAATTCTATGTTTCTATGTTAATGGTCCAAGACGGACCCCTGTGGCATCCCGCTTGTCACCTCTCTATTCCCAATGCTGCCCCATTTACTGTCATGGACTGAGTTCTCTGTTTAAGCCGGCTACTTCCCATGCTATCACTTCCTGCCCCACTCCTGTATGGTTGACTTTGTTTAGCAGCCTTCTGTGTAACATAAGTTAGGACCTTTACCAGCAACAAACAAAAACATTTGTTAGGGCTCAGGAGCAGAGGTATGTAGCTCTTACAAGCAGCATATAAAAGCTCACATCCCAAACTTACAGTACTGTTCAATACAGAGCATCAATCTTCATCCGACGAATTTCCACCATCCACTGCTCCTGCCATCTCCGATTCAATGCCATTTTGTCAGCATCTTTGGGCTCATTGAACTGGTGCTGGCACCCCTGCCATGTTAGATGAAGTTCTGCAGGGAACAATTGCTGAACCTTTAGCTGCCGGAGACAACTCCTGATCCCATCAAACCCCTTGCGCCATTGTCTGGTGTTCTAAGAGAGGTCCACAAACAGCATCACAATGTCTTCACCATATTTAAGTGTCCGCCATGTCCTGGCCATAACCAGTGCCCAATCCCAGTCACTGGTACCAGTAAAGACCACCATCAGTGTTGTAGGAGCTATGGGATCTGATGCAGCATGCCATGGGGTGATACGGTAAGCTTTTTCATTTGTTGGAGGGGGGGGCATCTTCAGAGAGCCCAAAATAGTAGGAAGAAAAGAACGTACAAAGTTGAGACAATCCTCTCCCTCTGCTGCCTCAGCTAACCCCACCACTCTCAGGTTCCTCTCCCTGGCTTGATTTTCAACAGTCTCCAGACGCTGTCGCAACAGTGAATTCTCCTTAATCAGCTTCATCGTTGCATCGCAGGCCTTAATAACTGAAACTTCAGAGCACTAGAATATCTGCTCACAAGTGTCCATTCTTGATTCAAGAGCAGACACTCTGGGAGTCAAATTATTAAGCTTCTTGTCCAAATGTTGGCCCGACCTGACAAGCTGATTTAATGTAGCCTGTATCGAAGTTAGGGTCGCTCCCCAGGGTGGCGGATCAGCAGGGTCCGGGACTCCACCAGAAGATGTGGGCCACTCCTCCTGTTGTTGCTGCTGCTTCTTAGGAGGGAAAAAATCCTCCGAGGATGTATTAGCTCCATGTGTTTTGCCCATACTGCCAACCTGACATGAACTAGGTACCTATTTCTGCACTTTTTGTCAGGAAAATTCAATTTTTACACAAATTATTGCAAAAAATCCTGGGTGCTCAGGAATTTTGCTGCTGTCTCTAAAGCTGCTCACAGCCAGTGCCCCCCGCTGCATATATCTTGATAACCTCTCTGCATGGCGTTCCTGCTGTTCTGTTTGTGTGATATTTGTGGCCTGGTCCATGCTTGAAAATGGTCACTGGGACCAGTGCACCCACCCAGTGAATGAATGAATAAATCAGGTCTGGTCACCACAGTATAGAAAGGACACTAAAGAGAATGAGAGGGTTCAGCACAGCACCTCCAAGCTGATTTTTTGCTTAGGAGGCAACAGCTAAGAGGATAGACTGGACATACCATACTCACATTATTTAGCCTAGGAAGGTGAATGCTGAGAGGGGACATGATCATGGTTTTCTGAATACTAAAGAAGATAGTGTGAGGTACAGTATACATAGATGTGTGTGCTAGTGAGTACAAGCAGAACTAGACAGCATGCTCTCAAATTGGAGGTGTGGCAGAATAAGGGAACACATTAGAAAGCATTGCTGCACACAGAAGGTGGGTAACATGAGGCTTAGCCTTTGCAGGGAACCTAGCATTGTTCAGGCTTTCAAAGCAGTACTAGACAGATTCCTGAGGGAGAATGACATTGAGGGTTATACAGCATGAGTAGGGGTAGCATTCTAGAGAGGGGTTTGGTTAATTTATTTACTTTTACTTTCTGTTTTTCCCCTGCCCTGACCCAGCACTGTCACCTGACTACCTGCCCCAGCCACTTCTTCCCACCGGAGACCCCCCATGGCTTACCCCCCCAGGCGAGGACACGATGGTGGGGCTCCCCCTTAACTCCCTCCCCAGAGGAATCAAGTCTTCATTGGGGTCCCCAGATGGTACTGCAGCCGCAGGCAGGTGAGGACCCACTACTGGGCCCTCACATCACTGTCACGCTGGAAGAGGCATTTTTCTATGTACGCCCTCCCAGAGTGCAATGCCACAATGCTATGGCTTATGCTAACATCCATCATGTTCTGCCCACTGACGTGGGCATCAGGGCCACGATATCTCTGGCTGCCGCCAGAAGTCAGGCCACCCCCCCCATGCCAGTGTGCTTCCTTCCCCACAGAGGAGTTAAGTGGTCCATCAGATGCTCAGACATCCTCCCCGTGGCTGGCCCTCTGACTCCCGGGTCTGCTTCCGAACCCGGGTCGTCAGTGGAAATCCAACCACTGTGCTGATGGGCCGGCCAGTTAATTTATTTTTAGTGGAAGTCTAAAACTTCCATGAGTCAAAATCTGGAAGTCATTCCAATTTTTTGGAAGTGAAAATACTTCCAGGATTCAATTTTTGGAAGTCAGTATTCTAGGAAGGACCAATTTATTGATGTTACTATAATATATCAGTGATAAAACACGATTTCTTTTAGAAAAATCTGCCATTTTTGACTTCCATGCCTGCAATTGTGGAAGTCATCTAATTTTTGGTTTTACATCTGGAAGTTAATGACTTCCTCTCCCTTTATTTTAGACATGTTTGCCTTATTTGTGGAACTCAAATACCCCAAAGACGGAGTTAACTGAATCCATGATTCTAGCTGTTAAAGAGCCCATGACACCATTAGAAAAACTTGGAAAAATGTGAGATTTAGACAGTTCAGTTTATAGATCATGTATTTTCTATAATTATTTACCTTTTTACCTTATTACTGAGGACAGCTGTACAAAAGAGGCATTTGTCCCTTAGACTTTATCTGCTCTTTCTGCTATCCTACATATGACTTCATAATCTGGGTTGCACCGGGAAACAAGCTTCGGTTCATGGTGCTTTTCGTGGTTACCAACTTTTAAACAAATAAATAAAATAATCTCCCATTTATGGCATCGTAATTATCCCCACAGCAACAGATTGTGATATCATAAACAGATCTGCGATATCAAATGTCAGCAAGTAGCCAGAACAGATAGGGCAGTGATCCTGTTTACATGCAAAGGTCTTTAGTACTAAAAAAGAATGAGAAATACAGAAATAATATTAAATTATAAGCTGACGTGCTAAACATTACATTTTTTCAAAATTGTCACAATGGTGTCAGGGGCTCTTTAAATGTGGTTGTATATCCATACTCAAGTTGTATATCGTCACTGCCGTGTGGTAGGAGAGATGGACACAATAGATCCTAATTATTTATTTATTGTTTGTTTACCAGGTAAGCACACTAGACAGTCAGGTGTCTATTTTCAGGTGCAACCCAGGACAATTACATGGTACAGGCAATAACAATACAGAGTCATGGCATGGCAATCAATTATACAATGGTGTGTGAAAATCCTGTAACCTCATTGGTCAAAACATGTCACATGACCATTGGTAAATCCTGCATAACCCACAGTTGAAGAATGGCATTTATAAAAAACATAATTAAACACATTTTAAATTTATTTTACACGAGTCCATTGTATAATCACAATAAGGCACTCCAGGTGTGAGTTATTGGGTGATTTACCCACTTCTTGTGTGGTTAAATCACTCAGCTATGCCTTTTGACATGCCACACAGGGCATGGGTAAATCCCATATAACCCACACCTTGTGCCTTATTGCTTAAATCCCCACCGTCATCACCACGCAGTTACTATGTTTTAAGCCTGGTATAATATTAATTGGGCTGTATGTGACTTTTTCTTTATTTTCAGATGCGGCTTGAGAAGGACAAGTTTATCATCAATCTGGATGCAAAGCATTTCTCTCCCGACGAGCTGCAAACGAAGGTGGTGAGCGGCTTCATTGAGGTCCATGGGAAACATGAGGATCGCCAGGTACAAATGAATGCCATTTACCAATACAGTAAAAATCCCTTGAAATGGGACTAACCAGCCTTTGGCAGCATGCTTCACAAAGCGGTAGTTTACAATGTATCCTCGTTTTCTGATTAATATTGCCCACTGCGACAGCCTATAGTTGCCATTGTCTAATGTAACACTGTTGCTCTAATTATACCTCCGTTACTCAATGTGAATATACGGTTTAAGTTTATTTGCACTGTGTACCTGTTTCTACTGTAAATGTATTTTCATTGCACTATACTGTATATGTGCTACCTCTGCTGTCCTCTGTCATCCCCGTCCCCCTCCCCCACTGGGCTGCAAGCAGAAACAAGCCTACCTGAGCTCTGTTTGTTCACCTAGTAGAATATGTTTTAAATGAATAAATATCAAATTCAATAACCAACTGAAATGAAATACATTATTACACAATCTTGGATTTTTTTGCAAAGAACTGTTTTTAGATAACACTAGTGTTCATATACAGTACACAGTGAAAACAGGAAGCCCTTTGAAGTTAGGATTTGAGAAGGTTTGTTCTTTTGTTAGTCCTTGGGAAGCCAGACTGGCTAAAGATGGAGATACCTTTTATTGCATTAACAGAGATATTCCAAGTAGATGTAATATACAAGCTTTCAGGGCTGTAACATTCCATTCATCAGGTTATTTTAATCTCTTTATAGGTTCAAGTTAAAGAGCTACTGATGCCTCAAAGAAAACTTTAGTCACAATTCTGCCTGCATTCCATTTACATATTTCTCCTCCCCGTTATTTATTACTAAGGAAATGTGCATGAATATATGATCTTTATCCCTTAAGAGTTCCATTAGAGCCCATTTACCTCTACACTAGCTTACACCCTACTTCAAGTCATAATCC
This sequence comes from Neoceratodus forsteri, assembly GCA_016271365.2. Lineage (NCBI taxonomy): Eukaryota > Metazoa > Chordata > Ceratodontiformes > Ceratodontidae > Neoceratodus > Neoceratodus forsteri. Next base: position 135,126,665 of record JADMNL010000034.1, read on the forward strand.
TCTGTTGTGACATCACAGTCTGTTGCTATGGGAGTAACTTTGATATCACAAGCAGTGCTCTGTGACTTCAGGTAGGGAGAATGCAGCAGGAATAGACAAATTCTTCAGGAGCAAAGATCCTGTTTTCATACAGATGACCTCAATAATAAATAATGGGGAGGAGGAAAATACAGCACTCATGGGAAATACATGCTGGACTGTGTCTAAATATTAGGTTTTGTAAAGTTCACCAGAATGTGTCACCAGCTCTTTAAAATGTTGCAGTTCTAAACCTGTCTTACAAGCACAACTCCTTTTAAGGTGTTCCGTCATGCAGACTACAGGGACTTCTTAGTGGGCTGGAGAAACTCAACTTCACTTGGGGCCTCATAGCAATGTATTATACAGGCACGGTTGTGTCTGTACAGTATGTTAGGGCTGTTACTGTTTCTGTTAAAACAGGGGTATTTTACAGAGTATATGTCGTCCGTCTTAACCCCTAGGAATATGCAATTTTGTATGCCCAGTCTCACGCCTGAAGTCTACTTTTTTGGCAGTTTTGACAAAAATCAGTAAGGCAGTTTATTAACTTACAAAAAAATCCCCAGTTTAGATTTTTTTTTTTTTGCTCACCGATAGATAAAATGCTTTACTGACCTATTTACAGTTGCTCCGAACAGGAGCCCAGTCCCTGAAAGCTCTCCTGGTTAGCACTGTAATATCAGGTTTGATCCTGACCCCAAACATGAGTCAGAAATTTAGGGTACCTGTGTAAAGGCTGGAACCTCATCTCTTCTCTAGAGCCACACGGCCCCTTGTTCTCTTATCACACAAGAGTAGGTAAGGTTGTACCTCGAGTCACAGAATGTTACCATTTTTTCCCCCCCACAAGGCTAACAACTTTGGGTTTACACCACATCACACACACACACACACACACACACACACACACACACACACACACACACACACTTCTTACTATAGTGTCAGGTCAGCAGGTCATGCAGAAGGCATCATTGCTGCAGGGGTATTACCCATGGACTTCTATTGGTCCATGAGGGCCACCGCCACGTGTCAGGCCAATCTCCCTGCTTGAGCCCTGAGGCTAGCTCTGCAATGGATGCCTCACATTAGCTGCTCCACGTCCATTGGTAGGTGTGCTGGGTACAGCGCAGCAGCATGTACTCCAACCTACCCTGTGACAGTAACTAGCAATCACCTCAGCCCCTTTACCCAAGCCAGCAGCTCCGGTACCCATCCTGGCTTGGAATAGGCTGCACTCAGTGTAGGCATTTCTCCTACCTTAGTCCACAGCTCAGTCTCTCTCACACCAGCTCTCTCACCATCAGCAGCTCGGATGGCAGCATCTCTCGGGAACAGGACCACAAAGGTGCCCCCCAAAAAAAGATGAACACTCCATTTTCTGTGGGACCTACCTTGTGCTGCAAGGCTGCCAGGGACTCCCCTTGAGAAAAAGCTCCTTAGGGTTCCCTTACACTCTTTGTGTCCCCTACATATTTCTGAAATTTTTTTTGTCATGACATTATTTGCCACCACCTCTGCAGACCTGGCAGGGGCTATGACCCCCCCCCCTCGAAGGGGTACACCATTCAGCACATCTGGGCCATCATGGATCCTGCCAGGTCCTGGTATTTTCCTCTCTTTTTCTCCCCCACGCCCGTGCAATGGGCGCATCAGCTGTCTCCACCTCCACGGAGGCAGCCAAGCACCATGGGTGTGGGCTGAACCCCTCTTGTTGTGCTGATGCTTGCAGCACAAACCCCCTTCCCCGAGGAAGGAGAGCAGTCCTCCGGACACTTGATCCTTACCTCCCCCAGCTGACCCCTGAAATGACCCGAGTCCATTCCCGAACCCAGGTCACTGGCGTGGCACGAGGTGTGGCATCCAGCACCTCAACCCTCAGCACCACTGGGCCGGCCCATATTTCTGAAATTTAACAGTGATCTACACTAAATGCCCCTACATCCCTTCACTGGGATCTGCATAGTTCTGCTGTGGACCAATTGCTGGAAGCTTCCAGGTGACTGGGCACTGAGATGAGCAAGTCTTTAAAGCTGGATCTACCATCAGCTGTGATGTAATGAGGCATGTGCCATCTCAGTCTGGCAAGTGACCATAGGCAAGTGACCTTGCAGACACCCTAGCACCATTCTCACTGGCATTCTAAGCTCCACTCACATGACTCTTTAATCACAGGAATTACCAATCAAGTATGCTCTGAGCCTGGTATTCTAGCAAGCAAGATCCCACCCTCTAGTGGCAGAAAGAGGTTGTTACATAAATAAAATAAAAAATAGCAGGGACGGCAACTCCAACCCACATGTACCATATTGTGAGCACTAATGGAATAATCACAAACCCCAGAAGAGGCTAGTCGATCTGGTTTATTTTAGAGTTTCCAGTCGAGACAAGTACCTTTCCTGGTTTTGTAGTTTCTTCTGGTTAGGGTATAGAATTAAGCATATAGGTGGGACTAGAGGTTGGGTTACCATTTGTCAATCTAACTCTAGGGGAGTCATGAGGTATGAGGTTAAGCCAAGTACCTGATGTCCCTAGAGTTAGATTAACAATGGTAACCCAACCCATGGAGTACCCTCATGCTATTATTAAACTAAAAGGTTATATATTTTTAAAATGAAAGGTTTTCTTACACTTCTACTGTACATGAAGCTTTCTAGTCGTTAACGTAACCCTTTACATTGCTGTCAGTCAATCAGAATGTTCCACTTACACCCATTGTTTTATAATCAGGATTAAGGGGAGTAGGTGATGCTTACATATCTAGTCTCTGGTAGAGTGGGCTGATTCACTGTTCCAGTCACCACCTAGTCAGACTGACAAAGCTATGACTTGAGTTTGTCACATTTCATGCCAGCCTGGTGATCAAAGCAGAGGTGTAGGGCCCCATATGTTGCTAGTCGTATCTCCCTGCTGCAGATAATGCATAGAAATGATCTAAGTGTACCTACCTGGTCAACAAAAGCTAAATAAATAAATAAATGTATACTGTACAAACAAGGGGTACCTAAAACCATGCCCCGTGTTCTGACTGTGAAGCATAACTGCCAAGGTTTCCTGAGGCAGCTACCAGAGGATGACAGTTATTAGTAAGTACCAACTTTGGGCGCACACTGAAGATTATAGATCATGGGAGCATTCCTGGCCAATCAGAGTGCTCCCTTTCCTCTGCACGTGAGACACTCTTATTCTGTGAAGGGTGCCCCAAGTGCAGCTGCCCAGGAAACGGGAACATTCAAGGAAGGTTTTTTTATAACTTTTAATATATTATTTATCAATCTCAATATATATCAATAACATATAAATACTGCCACTGTGACCACACTTACGGTTGTAAGAGTGGTCACACTAACATCCTTAGGGTATCAGAACCGCTCACACGGGTCTTATACCATAGGAATGCATGCAAGACCACTCTTACAGCTGTAAGACTGGTTGTGGTGGCAGTATTAACATACAGAATAGAGAAAGTGTACGTATGGCATCTAGGCTGTTGTAAAAATAGTTACTTGTAGCTTCAGAGGATAATTAGAATCAGGAAACACAACATTACAAACAGAAATAGCTGTGAAGTAATAGCTGTTATTTACTTTGCTGGGCCTGGCTAACCTTCAGCTCCAGTTGTCCACTCTGAGGCTGAAACTTCCAGTAACCTCTGATCCTTCTTCCAATGCCACTCCAATTATCCCTATGACATCACCCCCACAGTAGGCCTATTTTCTCCTCCCCAGGATCCATTGTGGGGGGTAGAGAGTCGAAGAGGCATTTTTGGGCCTTTGGTGCATGGGAGAGGGCTATGTATCTTCACTTCAGGCACTGAGCCATTCTTCCTCCTGTAGGCCCTCCCACTGGTCTCATCTGACACTGCTCCTGCTATGCTAGCCTTGACATTGTGTGGTTACCCTTGATGTCCATGCCTGTCTAGCTTCCTTCTGAAGGAGATGCTTCCACAGTAGGACAAGCAGAGCCTTCCCCCTGGCATTTTAGGCTGCTGCCTCTACAGTGTAGCTGAGACTCTACCGTATATACCTTCAGGTCCATATGGGAGCCCCTGCAGGCCACTGGCGTGCTGCCTGAATCTCTGTGCTGGAGGACAGCACACATCACTCACATCTACCTTGTAAAAGGTATAGAGATGTGTACAACCCTTAAGGGTTAAAAAGAGTAGCAGTCCTGTTTGGGTGATTACTTGAGAGGTGCACTAGATTCAGTCTGCAAACTAATAAAAGGTCAACTTAAAAAGCAACTGACATGTCTAAAAAGACATGCCAATAGTGCCCTACCCTACCTACAGTACCTCCTGGTACAGAGAGTACCACAAACAGAGGCACTGTAAGGCAAGATTTTACAGCAGACTTGCAGTGGGACGCAATGCGCACCCCCTGCCGCAGCCTCAGGTCCCTGTCCTGATCCAGACCTGAAGATGACATCAGGTTGGGATGGGGACCTGGTGAAATTCCATTTCGCCAGCAAAAAAACTGTGGAAGTGGCATTTTGCAGCAATTTCACTGGTGAAATGCCATTTTTGCCAGCAAACTGCTAATTCCATGGCACTTTCACCACAAAATGGAATTTCACCAGATCCCCATCCCGACCTGACGTCATCATCAGGGAAAGGATCAGGAAGGGGACCTGAGGCTGTGGCAGGGGGCACGCATTGTGCTCCGCCACAACTTTACTGCATAATTCTGCCTTACAGTATCTCCATTTGCAGTACTCTCTGTACCGGGAGGTACTGTAGGCAGGGTAGGGCACTACTTGCACATCTCTACCGAGACTTGTCAGTTGCTCTTTAAAAGCAGCATCCTTATAAAGCACAGGACTCACAATGAAACCAAATGGACATAAAATGAGTGAGACTAGGTTTGAGTAAATTCCATTTTAAAGTAAGTGCTAAAGTTGAGACTGGTCCTCTCTACCAGGTTCCCTAACTGGTGACCAAGTGCTCCGTAAGAGAAGTGTTTGTTTTAAATCAAAGCCTCTGAGTCTTCTTACTTGAGTGGAGCTTTTGATCTGAAACAAACAGTACTAAAAAGTATTAAAAACAGGAAAAGAAAAGATGCCTTCAGTGATTCTTTTGGTGAGCACTCCCAGCACTCGCCAAACTCTGACATCTCAAAATGTCAGTGCACAGGACTGGGATAACAGTCAATGAATTCTAGGACTTGGAAGGGATTTGGCTGCTCGGCTCCAGAAGGCCAAAAATATGAACCCTTCTCTTCCAGAAGGGATCAAATTAAAAACTTACAGAATCCAGCCTGCTGCCTTTCCAGGAAATAAGACATCTTATTTTACTCTGGAGGCTATTTCTGTATTTCCTTCAATTGGTGATCTTGGAATATTTTCAAAAACTCATTATGAAATGAGTAGAAAAAATGCTGGCTCCTGACTGGCCAAGGGGTACTTTCAGCCGTGTCGGTATCCCAGCACAACAACCTGATGTAAAGTAGCCCAACAAAAATATGTTTAAAAAGTACATTCAATTTACTAAAAAGGACCATTTCATAATCACAATAAGGGACTCCATGGGGTGCGTTATGATGGGCGAACGACCCTTCTTGGGTGGTAGAAGCACTTGGCTTTGCCTTGTGCTTCAACCCACTTAACGCAGGCTGTTATCCAACCATAATGCAGCCTGTCATGCCTTATTGTTTAATTATAAGATAGGAAAATGCTGCAATATGATTGGCTAAAGCAGTCTCTGACCCATGACAATATCTCCATATAAAATCACAGCACAAAACTGATTACCTAGATCAGCCATTTCCTAACACTGTTCTCCCGTCAAATACAATACTGTATAAGGGGGGACTTTACCTCAGAAATGCTGCCTGAGGGGCAACTTTATATTGAAGGCTGACTGACATGAAGGATCTTGTACTGCACCTTTTTTATTTAGACTGGAGGAAGCCTAGTTACAGCCCACTTAACCTCACTCATTGTTCTGACTTCTTTTAGGATGAGCATGGATTTATTTCCAGAGAGTTCCACCGGAAATACAAGATCCCCACAGGTGTGGACCCCGCTACTATCACCTCGTCCCTTTCCCCAGATGGAGTGCTGACAATCACTTGCCGCAGAAAAATGGATGATGTTCCTGAACGCAACGTCCCCGTCACTCGTAAGGACAAACCCGCTGGCACCGGCACTGGCACTGGCACACAGAAGTAGTGGGCAACTAACCTTTCATCCTTTCCAGCCAAGAGCAGATCTCCATCAGACTAGACTGGGACACATTTGATACTCCCATTTATTAAATCATTTCCTTGAATAAAACCTACATGCAGAACTGAGTGATATCACATTTGGTAATTTATCAGTCAATCAATCAATCAGTCTCTAGTTGATATTATTCAAATTGATGCAACTTGGAAATTTGGCAGTCTGTACCATTTCTATAGCGCAGACCAAAAAACAAGTAATTTACACTAAGTTTCAGTTGCAAAATAATGCAGCTAACAATCTTGATGTAAAGCATTAAAAGGGAACAAGTATCCAGCTTAGAGATCACTGGAATGTCAAGTTATGACATTTCTCCCATTTTTAAAAGAAGCACTGAAGCCACTTTATTCAAAGCATCTCTGTGGCTAACCAACTCATGTTGCCAGGATTCCCATAACAATCTGTCAACAGTTTAAGAGAATGCCTCTGCTTTTAATTTTTTTTTTTTTGCTAGGCCTTCCGCAAGATTGTGCGAAAACAGGCTTACAATAAATATAAAAAGGAAAGTAACAGAAATGTGAATGATAAAGTGGTTGCAAAAAACTTGCAAAATTGGACAGCTGTATTATAATTATAAATCTGGAGTTTGCCAGTTAGGCACAGGGATGAGGACTGCGCATTTTGGAAGCAGGTAGGCAGCCTAGAAAGTACCTGACTTAACAGAGCACTTAATATGAGAGACGCAGGATGTATGACATGTGGGTCCTGGTTTGGAAACATGAGAACTGTACAGATCCCCAGCTGGGACAAAAGGAGAACGTTTTGATCAAAACTAGGAAGGGGATTTGGATGGTCTTTGCTTTAGCCACTCCGATATTTACATTGTTCAAACTAGACTTTAACAGTTCCAAACGCTGACCATTGAAAAGGAATTGCATTTTCTGTACCATCACAGCTCAAAACTTTTGTATGAGCTCATTTGATTTTGCCCAGCATGGAATCTGATGCCTAAAATAAAATATTACTATTCTTTTAAACATACTGAAAATCTTGGCTTTGGAAAGGAAGGGTTAGAAAACATAAAGCCATTGATCGCTTCAAAGCATATTCCATGTTGCTTTATGACTACACATTCCTGACATGCTGCAACGCTTCGTAGTAAAAATGATGTACATGAGTGAAGTGTCCATTATTGTAAAAAATAAAGTCACTAAAGTCATTGGCTTTGCCCTGTGCAGTTTTGTTGTTCTAAGACATTTTGCTATTGCTCAAGTTTCCTTGATTGTTTACTTTGGATTCGAAGGGGAACATTTGTGAGCTGTTTCCCTCATATTTTGAAAACCCAGGAAAAGCTCTTTTTAAATGAGGTACTTGCCTACCTGTAGCTGGTAGCAGATTGGAGATATCCCTGACTAAATCTGTCCTATTTTGATACTACAAAGCCAGCATTTTTGGGGAAACTGATGTCAGGCAGGGTAGAGTTGTGCCTGACTACAATGTCGTTACCAGTAGGCACAGCTACGCCAGGCGTGACATCTTAAGGTTTCATAAAATGGTGGCAATGTATTATCAATCTAGAGCAGACTTAGGGCCCAATCCGCAAAAGGATATGCACCCACGCAGCAGTGCCTATGTGGGCGGTGGTGTGCAGAGGTCCTCCTGAGCACATACGAACTCCACGCACCCACAGCAAAGGATGTATGCCCACTCCACACCTGATCCTGAGCCACTCACCAAGCTACACAGATGCCAGGTTGAGGGCGGGCAAGAGGATGCTAGTTTCCAAAGGAGATGAAGTGCTTGGATCCTGGAATCCCACGCTGGGGCAGACTGAGGTCAGGAAAGTCATGAAGCTGAAATATTTGGTCCCTGGAACCCCAACATGATGCTGAAGGTGGTGGTGGGGGGAGCAGGTGTGTCCTGGTGCTGAGGTACCTGGATCCTGGAATCCCACACTGAGGCTGGATGGGGCCAGGCATGTCATGGAGTGGAAATTCTTGGATCCTGGAATCCCAGAATGGGGCTGGTAGGAAGTCAGACTGGTCATGGAGCTGAAGTGCTTGGAGCCTGCAATCCAACACTGGGGCTCGGGCTGGGGCCAGGCTTAGCATGGAGCTGAAATGCTTGGATTCTGGAAACCCACATGGGGGCTGGCTGGGGCCAGGCATGTCACGGAGCTGCAGCGCTTGCATCCTGGAATCTCACACTGAGCCTGGCTGTGGCCCAGTTGGTCATGGATGTGATGCACTTGTATCCTGGAATCTCACACTGTGGCTGAAAGGGGGCCAGGCATGTTATGGGGCTGAAGTGCTTGGATCCTGGAATCTAACACTGGGGGCGGGGCAGGTAGGTAATGGAGCTAAAGTGCCTGGATCCTCTGAGGGGAGGGTGCAAACCACCTGGTATTCACACACTCCTGCCAGCCCAGCAAGGAGAGGCATTAACATCTGCTCTTAAGGTAGCTTCTTGCCCACCCGACAGGATGGTGGGGGCTCAAATGATTGCAAAGGGGACTAGAAAAATGTGACAAAAAGGGATAGCCACAGTTTGTGGCAAAGTGGTATGCAGTCCGTTTTAAGTCTTTTGCTGCTTTCTGTTTCAAACATGAGACTGGCTTGGTGGCGCTGGTGGAGCACGCTGCATTCCCATCTGGGAAACATGGATCCATGTCGCACCCTAACTCCCCATTCTGAGCCAGATTAGCCTAGAGCGCCCTCTGGAGGTATCATGTTCATGCTCTTGGGGGGTTGGAAGGAGGGAAAGTCCAGTCTGGCTACTTGGGTGCTTTACATAGTCAGAGGGGTGCCTCCATGAAAGGACACCTGCAGCCAGGCACATTGGTGCACTGGGGAGCTGGGCGGTAATGATTAAGGGAGAAAATGCTTCAGGGCTATCATGCTGCTTAATTACTCAGCAGATAGACTCGGTGGCCACCCTTGCCCACTGAATACTGGCTGTGGGGGGGGGGTATTAACTGTACCTGAATAAAAACTGATGTGAAGAGTAGACCCGTGGTGGCTGCAGAACCCACCCACTAGGAACTACACTTTATTCTCAGCACCCAATAATTCATACTCCAGGATAGACCACTTTTACACCAAGAAACAATGGGCATACACGATTCAAAAGTTAGCAATTCAACCAATAGTGATAACAGATCAAGCCATGACCTCCCTCACCCTAGAGCTGGGGCCCACAGATCATAAAGGCCTCTGAAGGCTCAATGTGGGCCTGTTAAATGATGAAACTTTCCAAAAGAAAACTAAAGAGATAATCAGAAATTATTTTCAGGAAAATAGGGAGGGAGATACAAAGCTTGACTATATTTGGGATGGCCTCAAAGTCATTCTGAGGGGGCATCATTCTAATCAGCTGTGCAACTTACAAATGGAAACAATAATGGGGACTACAGGCCCTGCTGGAAGAGAAATTACAAACCCTTGAAGGGCAACACAAAACAACGAGTGGGGCTGAACTACTCCTCTAAATTAAAGAAGCAAGGGTGAAACTAAATGACACGGCCCTTAGAAAAGCTGAGAATACTCGCAGTTTATCAATCAGAAGTACTACGAAGGTGGCAACAAGGCCAGCTGACTCCTTGCATTCCACCTGCGGAAGCAAGAAGCGGACTGGCACATCCCTAAACTAGTGTTAACCTCCTAACTGTTCCAAGAGCGAGGTTAAAATCTGTGGGCGAGCGAGCATTTAGTGTTGCCGCCCCCGCTTTTTGGAATTCTTTGCCAGCTGCAGTTAGGGAGGCCCCTAATCTAACTACCGTTAAGGTTTGCCTTAAGACCTACTTATTTCAGCATGCTTTTGGGGTTTAATTTTGACTATGTATATGTGTTTTATTCTTTTATGTATTTATATGGTATGAAATGCTATAAACTTTTTTCTGTGCGGCACCCAGAGCCTTTGGGATTGGGCGTCTTTTTAAATAAACATGACTTGACTTGACTAAACTGAGAAGAAGGGGTCAACACCAAGTGGATATTACATACCCAAAACTCATAGCTGAAGAGTTCTTTCAATTTTATTTCCAACTTTACACTTCAGAAGCTCACACAGGACACCAAGAAAGCACTGAGATGGTGCTCTGTCAAATTATCCTCCTGACTTTGTCCCCAGAACAACAGGCAGAGTTGGAGGACTCATTCACGGTGTAAGAGTTAGATGGAGTTATAAAATCCCTGAAGACAGGAAAGGCACGCAGACCGGATGGCTTAATTGCTGAATTTTATCAAATGTTTGCCCTGGGCCTAGTACCGGCTCTAGTCAAAGTTTGTAACCAAGTGCACGAGGAAGGAGAAATGCCAGACTCTTGGAGTGAAGCAGCTATTGCAGTAATTCCCAAACTGGGAAAAGACAATACTAGTTGCGGTGGATACAGGCTAATTTCACTCCTAAATCAGGATGCCAAAATCTTTGCTAAGGCCATTGCTAATAGACTTGAGTAGATAATAATCACCCAGCTGATACATCCTGACCAAACTGGCTTCATATTAGACCAGCACCTGTAAGACAATATGCATAGAGTTCATTATGTGATCTCTACTGTCAACACCTGGCCGGGAAACAAACCACAATAATAGTTACTGGGCATGGATCACTTGAACAAATAGGCCACATTAACAGCATCATTATAGTTCAGCTATCCATTAGAAGCATTTAATAAAAGGCCGCAGCCCTCACCTAATGTGAAGACACTTAGCTTGAAGGAAAATTCTTCTTCTCCTTCCCTCATTTATGAGAGACTGAGGTCCCATCTCTGCAAGAAACTGACCACAGGGCATTTTAGCCTGGATGCCACCACGGATATTAAAGACTCTGTGGGTTTTTCAGAAGTAGGGAACTAAACTGGGCAGGAACTCACTGGAACTTAGTTATATCTCCTCTAACACCTTTCTCCTTTGAATACTACTGGAGAGTTCCACCTCCTAGGGATCACAGTTCTACCTCCTACAAATGTAGAGATTACAGTTCCAGCTCCTAAACTTTCCAATAAAACCACTGAGACGCTATCATTAATAACCATCGTTTTTGTTCATACTAATGTTTACATAGAAGCTAATGCCAAAAGAACAGATGTTTGTGAGGTAACACCAGAACTCATATGCCAGGTAAACTGCTCCTTGTAGGTACATTACAGAATTCATGAAGCACTAACTGGCAAAAAACATCTCCGAGTTCAATTACTTTCTCTCTCCAAAAAGGATTTCAAGCATCAAAAATGACCTACTTTATATCAGCTGTAAACATTATGAACCACTGTGATATAATCCGAGAGCACTTGTCAGGATAACAGCATCGTAACTGCATCCCTTGTATTAAATGATGAACTAAAATGTTGGTCTGTAGCCTTTATGTAAGTAATAAGCCACAACAGGATGTGCATTATAGGATTACAGCTGGTGCCCCATATAATGACTGGATATCCAGTCCTGATCAAATGATGTAATAACCCCCCTGAATTCCGTAATAACTCAATAGCGGGTCATTACAGCATTTTCTTCCTCACACTCCACTGAAGCACAAAGAAAGCGCACTGTATTTGTGTGACTACAGCAGCTTCTCAAAAACACGCTCGCTCACACAAAACAGCTTAGTTTTTGTTGCTGTCCAAACCTTGCACCAGTTATTATAAAAACTAATGCCTGTGCAAGGTTTGTCTTATGAGGATTTCTCACATACCCTCAGTGTTTGATAATCTCATAAATCCCTCAAGTTTCACTCTTGGTGTTTATGGATTATCACTAGGGATGTAACTTTGTCATGGCAGTCATACACATCATCGATTCCATGACATTTGATCTTTATTCAGCACTTCCATGACTTTCATTAGTGTTATCAGAATGTAGCAATGATCACAGTGCCACAACATTTACTACTGTTTACTAATGATTTCATGAACAAACAATGAGTCATTAAACCTCATCCAGGACAAACTTACATCCCTAATTATCACATATCTTGGGTGTTTGAAAAATCCTCATAACACACACCTACACAGCCATTATTCTCTATTTAATACACACCCAGGGGTGTAGTAAGGCACAAGGCTGAGTGTCCTTATGCTCCTGGAAAGTGCATTAGAATCCTATGATGCACACCCTTGAGGGTCCTATTACACTTTTAAAATGGCTCTAAGTAAGTTTTTTTAGGGAAGAAAAATTAGATTTGGCACCCAACTGCACGTTTGCAGAGATTTAATGCATGGTCAGGTGATGTCTCTTGGCCAATGACATTTCTACATTTTTCCTTGCCATTTTATAAACAGTATTATATTATCATGCAGCTGATACTGTTTGTACCCTGTAAATAAATACCACACATAAACTGAGTAAATAAACAGGGGATATGCAACAGGCTGACTCAAAATATATAATTTATCTTAACGTGTGAGGGAGCAGTACTATAACTCACGAGTGGCAGAGCCAATCAGGGAGTTATAAATGTCCTGCCCCGTTGCAAATGATGATTATACGAATGATTATACTAAGGAATTTAGGACAGCAGAAGGCAAGATGCCCAAAACTGTCATCCCCACTTCTCAGTGGATCGATTTGTAAACATCACTATTGTAGAAATTGTCTAATTTTGATTTGAAATCCAAAAGGTTGTTTGCTTAACTATATTATGTGGTAATTTATTCCATAACCTGATTGCTCTTGGTAAGAAAGAGTTGTATCTCACATTAGTCTTGGATACTTCTTGGATCTGCTTATTATGTCCTCTTAGACTGTGAACTCTACCTCTATAGATTATTTCTAAGTCTGCTGATCATTCTGTATCGTTTAAGATTTTATACAAAGTTAGCAGATCACCTCTTTCTCTCCTTATCTGTGAAGGCCAAAGTTTTAGTCTTTTTAATCTAGTTTTGTAATCAATATGTGTTAAGTTGGATATCTGTTTTGTAAATCTTCTCTGTGCCCTTTCCAACAACAAAATGTCATGTTTTAACCATGGACTCCAGGCCTGGGAACAATAGTCCAGATGTGGACGCATGTATGCTTTATAAAGAGGCAACATAACCGATTTGGTCTTATTTGTAAATGACCTTTTAACACAAGTTGTCAGGTGGTTTACATTTCTGACCACTTGCCTACAGTGTGTTGCGTGTTTCATATTATTGGTAACAAGAATTCCTAAATCTCTAGTTAAATCTGTTAAACTGCATATTATGAATCAGGCCATTGCAAATTCGATTTTTTGGGGATAAATATTTTCACTTTAAACTTTTTTTTTCTATTTAGAACGTGTTATGTCCACTTAAAATTGGGAAATAGGAACAAGAGAACAATGGGCCAGATATATAGTGTAAAGAAAGGCAATTTTAAGGTAACACTAATGAAAACATTTAAAATAATGTGGTACATATCAAATATATAATGGGTTGCAGTGGACTAAAACATTTATCTCTATACATGAGTGGTAAAGACCTTTATGACTAACTCATGGCTTCCCCACTCGTGAGTTATTGGTCTTACTAAATAATGTGTGTATTGGACCTGAGCTGAAGTACAGTATAAAATATGTACAGAATTTTGATTACTGCATATTTTAGTGGTATATAAAGTATTTTAAAGCTCTTCACAGGCAATGAATTGGATACTGGTAGTCCTCGGACTATATGCAGGGGAATGAGGCATTGATTATGCACTAGCAACATGCTAAACACAGTCATTGACAAGCGCAACCAATAACTCCATCGATGCACTTCAGCTCTAGTTCTGAATGCTCTTTACACATTTTTGATTCATTTACAGTGTTCAACATATGTTACTTACAGTCCCTTAAGATTTTCTTTAAAAAATTCTAGTAGAATGGAACAGTATTACGTACAGAATAAAAAAAAAATGCAATTCAGTTGAGCAATGACTGAAAAAAAGCTGAAGTCCATTCTTCATAAAAAAGATTTTTGCACCAACAAACTGCAAGAATCTCAGTCCTGATAAAGTAAACAAAACAATCAATGTTTGGATGTTTTCAACATGGCCATTTTCTAGAACTTGACATTTAACACAGATTCTAGTTACCCTTTAAGGCAGATATAGAAACCAATTCTTTAAAAAAAGAAGAAATTGTTACTGATAGAATGCAAGAATTTAAGTTACAGCTAAAAAACATTAAATGACACTGATGTTCTTGCGTGGCAAACTTCTTAATTGTTCATTTCTTCACTGGCTGCAGCGTTTCCCTTCTGTAGTAGTTCTGCCTTGTGAAGGTGTGCGAGCAGCAGTAGGGTTGGTATAGTCCAGTGTGTAACAGGAACTGGGGATCTGCTTGCAGCTGTGGGGATTCATTTCAGGCTGGTGCCCTGGGAATGCATGATTTTCCCGTTTCAATGCTAAATGGAAAAAAAAAAATGAAATTTGGGAGGCATGAGATTAACATGATATCCAAACTAAGGGTGCAGTTCTTATAAAAATGCACTGCTTTATATATTTTCTGTATCGAGGCTAGCATTTGTTAATAGAAACATAGAATTTGACAGCAGATAAGGACCGCTTGGCCCACCTAGTCTGTCCTTATTCCCTACCTACTGCAACACCGCAGACCCTACTTGATCTCCGGCTTAACCCCCTTTCCTTACCACTAGGGTTCCCTTATGCCTATCCCATGCATTCTTGAATCCCGTTACCGTTTTGGCCCCCACTTCTGCTGGGAGGCTATTCCAGGCATCCATCACTCTTTCTGTGAAAAAGTACTTCCTCACATCTCCCTTGAGTCTACCCCCCCCCAGTTTCATATCATGATCCCCTGTTCTTGAGCATCTTCTTTTGTTCTGACAAATGCTTCTCTCTCATACCTTATTTATCCCCTTGAAGTATCTGAAAGTCTCTATCATATTCCCCTCTCCTTTAGTCTCTCCTCTTAGGGCTTTTGATGCAGACCTTGCACCATTTTTATCACCCTCCTCTGGACCGCCTCCTCTCTGTCGCTGTTCTTCTGGAGATGTGTTCACCAGGACTGGACACAGCACTCTAGGTAAGGTCTCACCAGTGTTTTATACAGCGGTAACACCACCTCTCGCTTTCTGCTGGTGACACCCTTCCCTATGCACACCTAGCATCCCACTAGCTCTCCCCACAGTCTTGACACACTGTCTGGCCACCTTTAGGTCATCAGATATGCTTACCTCAGGCCTCTCTCCTGTTTGGTGATCGCTAATACCACTCCCCCACTTTTGTACTCCACCCTGGATTTCTGTCCCCCAGGTGCATGATTTTACACTTCTTCACACTGAAGCTTAGCTGCCACACCATTCACCACTCCTCAAGCTTCTCAGATCTGTTTTCATTCTTTCCACCTCCCCCCCCTGGAATGTCTACCCTATTGCGGAGTTTAGTGTCATCTGCAAAGAGGCATACCTTCTCTTCTAACCCTCTGCAATGTTGATAATAAAGACATTAAAGAGGACTGGTCCCAGTATTGATACTTGTGGCACCCCACTGGTCACCTTCCCTTCCTCGGAGTGAATTCCATTTACTACCACCCTCTCTCTCCGTCTCCTAACCAATTCCTCACTCAGTTTACCACCTTTGAACCCACTCCTAGGCTGCCCAGCTTGTTTACGAGTCTCTTATGTGGAATGGTGTCAAAAGCCTTACTGAAATCTAGGTAGGACACATCCACCGCTCTACCCTAATCTAATTCTCTGGTCACTCAGTCAAAGAAATCTATCAGATTTGTTTGACATGAACTTCCCCCCAGTCAATCCATGCTGCCACGGGTCTTGTAAGTCACTGGATTCAAGATATTCCACAATCATTTCCTTCAGTAGTGATTCCATTAATTTCCCCACCACCAAAATCAGGCTGACTGGCCTGTAATTGCCAACCTCCTCCCTGCCAACACTTTTGTAAAGTGGGGCTACATTTGCCCTCCTCCAGTCCTCTGGAACCTCTCCCCTCTTTAGGGAGTGGTTGAACAGGGCTGTCAGAAGTGCAGTGAGCACCTCTCTGAGCTCCCTCAGTATCCTTGGATGCACCCTGTCTGGCCCGACTGCCTTGCCCACTTTCAGATTTGTAAGCTCCTTCAGGACTCTCTCCTCTGTAAATGGACTAGTGTCCACATCCCTTCATCAGATGCTCCTCGCATTTATCTGTGGTCCTTCATCTTCCCCTTACTCTGTGAACAACGAACAAAAGTATTTATTCAGGATGTCCGCTTTTTCCTGGTCTCCTTCCACACACTCCTCCCCTTCCCTCCTAAGCTTTATTGTCTGTCCCCTGGTCTTCCTTTTCTCGCTTATATACCTGAAAAATATCTCGTCTTTCTTCACTGCCTGGGCTATTCGCTCATCTACTTGTGCCTTTGCACGCCTAATAGCTTTCCCTGCCTTCTTTTGTTTCTCTTGCTAGACCTGCCTATCCTCCTCCTCCTCCCTCTGTGTTTCCTTATACCTCTTGAATGCTAACTTTTTTGTCCTTACCTTCCCAGCCACCTCTTTTGAGAACCATAGCAGTCTCTTTTTCCTCTTGCTTTTGCTTACTTGCCTCATGCAGAGGTTTGTTGCCTTCATTATTCCCCCTTTCAGTTTTGCCCACTGTTTCTCCACTCCACCCAGGTCCTCCCCCACCCCTACTGGGGCATCCCTGAGGCATTCCCCTGTGTTTTTAGAAATTCTCTCCAGAAGTCCAGGACACTTGCCTTTTTGTGGTTCGATTCTGCCACAGTATTTACATTGAACCACACTGTGTGGTGATCACTGGTTCCCAGGGGGGCAGCCATTGGGCATCTGCAACATGAGTGGGATCTTTTACTAGTTGTCTGAGGAAGGTCCCCTGCATGGAGTCCAGGATGTCCCTGCTCTTTGCTGAAGCTCCAATCTACATCTGGCAGACTGAAGTCCCCCATCAGCAGCACCTCCCCTTTATTTACCAACTTTTGGATGGTTTCCACCAGGTTCTTATCCAGCTTCCTGCCTTTGTTGGAGGAAAATAGATCACGCCAGTGTGAATAGCGAATACCATGAAGAGTCCACACTGAAAATGGAAAAACTGCTTTGCCTGTCTATTTTATGAACTCTGGTTTTACTGCTGATGCAATTTTCATGTAAGTTTTTTTTATCTTTGTCAGGCTTAAAGGGGAATTAAGGAACAATATCTCTCTCAGTTTGAAAGCCCGTGAAAAGCTATTTAAAAAAAAAATATTTTATTTATAAGATTTTTATAATGCCTAAATGATCGTATAATTTTAGAAAAGTTCAGTCTATCCACCAGAGCTGAAAAGCTCTTTTAAATGAGGTATTGAACTTACCCGTAGGAGGCTGCAGGCCTGAAGATATCCCTATCTTAATCTGCCCTATTTTGATTCTACATTGCCACCATTTTTGGAACATGTGATATCATGGATGGTAAAGCTGTGCCTAACTACAACATTGTTAGGCTCAGCTCCATCATACGTGAATGACTTGATGCCAAAGAGCTCCCAAGAAAGTGTGGAGGGCAAAGCAGCCGTGAGAAGGAGGAGGGAAGCAAAGTTCAGCATATAGAAGAGAGCAGAGAACACACACTACACTCACTGGCAGATGAAAAGATGTAAAGTGGGTGTAGAAAGATTCCTAAGGGGCTCTGTCTTGGGGAAGGGGGTAGATATCTTTCATAACCTTTTATCATTCTTCTTTTAGATCCTGGGACATACCAGACCAAGAACTGGCTGGTCAAACGGCCTTTTATCTTCAACTTAAAGATAGTCAGAACTGACTAAAATGAACTGCATGTTAGTACCCTATGGTTCACATTTAGACACAGGAAGGAATGTACCGGCTGGGTTTATAAAGTTTAATATTTTAATATGCGTCCAGATTTCGGAAGAGGCAGTCCAAAGTCGATGGGCAGACTAGGAGTACTACTACTCAGCATGAATTTTAAACAGAATGGTGGTATCAATGACTGCCTGTCTGTACTGAGGGACTAGAAGAGGAATAGAATTGCATTTGAGCTATATCACAGTATATCTGGAAACATTTCTTGAATAAAGATTGAGTTTAAAAAAAAGTTGTTACATTTGAGTTGGAAAGGGGCAGAACTGAAGACAGTACATGGTTTTTCTTCTGTATTCCTGTATGTACGGTATGTTCATCTGATTTGATACATTTATTGACCTGGTTGGCTCAATGAGCAAAACTGCCCATTTTCATGGTTGAACAGACATAAAACACAAGATGCTGGCTCTACATGTGGAATATAAAAACGTAGTCCATATTTCTCCCTTCCCCCCTCTTCCAGACGCTTAAGGGTGCTGAGGATGTCTCCTCCATTAAATACCTTGGGGTATGGTTGGATTGTCACCTGGACTTCTCTACTCAGGTGGACACCATCCACAAGACGCTGCACCCTAAACTTGGGGCACTTTATAGGAACAAAGCAAGCATCCTGCTTCCTGCTCATAGAGAGATCATCACGAAGGTGATTCTACCGATCTTCGATTGCAGTGACTTAGTATACAGTGCTGCTCCCAAGTCCACTTCATGCCTTCTGCACTTTGCCTTGGATTGCTTCCCCAGAACCCACCACTGTTCCCTGTATTCCTCCCTCTCCATGCCCTCCTTTGATGCCAGTGCCTAGCTCATTATGCCACCTTCATCTCCAAATTCTAACTGGGCTCCCTCACCCCACCTTCCTCTCTCCTCTCCTCCTTCCACTTCCTTCTCCCTTTGCAGATCTGACACCCACTCTCTCACTCTCCCCCTTGTAAAATCATCCACTGGTCAAGCTGCTTTATCCTTCCACTTCCCCAAATTTTGGGGCGCCCTCCCTGTTGCTATCTGCAAAGCTCCTTCTTCCTTATCACCAAAATCCCTCCTGCGTGACTTCACTACTCACAGTTGCAGTTGCTGCTGATCCTAGGCTAATCCCATTGCTTCTCCCTCCATACTACTCCCCCACCTACTGCCCTGATTAATTGGTCCACTTCTCCCTCTGACTAGTCTCCCATCCTACTCACAACCTTCTTTCCTTCCCTCATTTTGCTGCCAGTTGCACTTTACTGAATTGTTGTTCTTGAGTTGCCTTGTTTTGCACTACTTACTTTGTGCTTCCACTCAACAATTCTTACGTTTTATAATTATTATGATCATCTTATAATTGTAATGTTACTGATGTAACTTATTATTGCAATCTCCGTGTCTCCTCCCCCACAGTCACATCTCAAAACAAGCCGTTAGCTCAGTATGTTTTCCCTGGTGAAACCCTTGAAATAAATGAATATAAAAAGCGGTTACAGGAACTTAGCAATAGCAGTAACTGCTATAACACCAGGTTTAAAAACAGAAAGAGGGAACACAATTCAGGGCAGAGGTGAAAGTTTACAGCCAGTACTAGATCTGTAGTCAAAAGATTTTTTTTTTTTTAGAAAGTTCATAAGTTGGCAATTATAATTTTATAGCATAAATTCATAGATTCATAGAGTGTTATGAGTTCGGGAGACCAAAGGCCTTTTGTGAACTTGCCACCATATTTCAATGGGGGTAAGAGAATTTATGCATTCCCATGTGTTTATCTAATCTATATTTGAAAGTAAACATGGTATCGCTTTCCACAACATTTACTGTTAAGCTGTTCCATGCACTGATTATCCTCTGAGTGAACCAGTGATTATGTTTCTTTGTTTTATTTGTATCCCCCTTTATTTTGAATTAATGTGACTATTATTATTGCTATGTCTTGCTAAGTACATAGTCTCCATAATTACTTAATCATGCATTGCCTTATAAGTTAGGCAACATAGTGCAGTGGGTTAAGGCTCTCAGCTGCAGATCTGGAGACCTGGGTTTGAATCCCACAGCTGCCCAGGTGCATACTGTGTGATCCTGAGTAAGTCACTTAACTTCCTTGTGCTCCCAGCTCGCATCTGGATACAAGCTTCGGCTTAGTGTGCCTTTCCTGGTTAAACAATGTTCCCTTTTCCCCCTTAAGCATCTATAGTGCATAGAGTAAAGCTTTAGCTTCTATAATCTGTCTGTATAGTTTAATTCTGACATGTTTATGACTTTTTTCATTACCTTTCTCTGTAGTCCCTCGATTAACTTTTGGCCTCCAATCGTATGTGGTGCACAGAAAGGGAAGCAGTACTACAAGTGCAGTCTAACCAGGCTGATATAAAGGGGAATCGCCACCTCTGGCTCCCTGCTTTTAATGTTTCCAAGTATGCAACCTAAGATACTGTGACATTTCTTGACAGCGCGCTTAGTATGATCTTCAAATGTTAGGTTAAGTGACAGAGTCATCCCTAAATCTTTTTCACTAGTTGTTGATTGTAAAACTGTATTATTTAGTCTGTATGGGTAACCAAGGTTATTGCACCCTAAGTGCATCACCCTACATTTGCTTTCATTAAAAAACATTTTATTCTTGGTGGCCCAGGACTCTGAAAGTATGAGGGTTTCTTGAAATTCGTGAGCTGCTTGTAGATTGGTTATTATTCCCCCTACTTTATAGTCGTCAGCATACTTGCTGAGCCTTATATTCCTGGGAGGCTGCATGGATGCCACTAATATGTTGAATAAATTTAAAGAATAAAGCAGAATTGCATTTATTTATCTTAAAGAGTTGACTAGGAAGGCACGCTGAGCCAAACGGCTTGTTTCCAGCTGCATTCTGGGTAAAAGGGGACGGGAATGGGACACAAGATATAACAGAGTATAAATAATATATGCAACTCAGTACTACTTCAAAGTAGGAAATACAGCACTGTGTAACTCCAAATGGAGTGGGCCATGAAACGTTTTACAAAAATGGAAAGCATAAATATGACATTTCCTCAGCACAGAATGGGTAAGAGCTATATAACGTGAACTGTGCAGTGGAAGCATCACAGATGAGAGGACTTAACCTGGGAAGGTCAGCAGTACAAAGCAAAGTGGAGGGAGAGGGCAGAGAAGGGAGGTGTGGCTGAAGAAAGTCATACACAGAGTACGCATATATGCAAAGTTATCTCTGACAAGGAGTTTCAGTGCAGTGCGGGAAGAGGCACAGCAGAGTGGATGGAGAGGGAGAAGCTGGACCACAGACAAGGAAGTCTTTTGGTGAAAAATGTGGATTTATAGGGAACCTTGCACACACCCTCACCATCTCTTTCTCACCTCAATCTCTCATGCACTCACTTTAACTGTGCTGCACTCTCTTAACCCCCCCCCCCAGGGTCACAGCCTGGATCCTAAACTCTTGCACCTTTATACTGTATAATTTCTGTCTCAACTGCCTTACCTTGTGACTCAGAGCAGTTCCCCAGGCTTAAGGAAGCCAAAGCCACCCCCCTTCACAAAGGGGGTGAAGGGACTTCTCCTCTACAAGGAACTACTGTGAAGTCCCATCTTTATTCTCCCAGCACTGCCTAAAGTGCAACAAAAACACTTTTTCTCTGACAGCTCTCATCTTCTTTCCTCGCCCCTTTCCAGTCCGGTTTTCACAAATCCAACTCCACCGTCTCTTCCTTACCACAACTCCCAGACTCTGTCCTGAAGGGGAAGGATCAGGGTCCGATCATGACTGCCATCTTTGTTAACCTTGCCAGGGCTTCCAGCACTGTCATCAACCACATCATCCTTGACAAGGTGGTGAGGGACAGACCTTGTGGCCTCCACAGGGCTTAAAATGGGCATGGTCTGGCAGGGTCTCAGACCCAGCTGACAGTATAGCCTAGAGGTTAGAGTAACGAGCTGTGAATGAGCTTGGTACATTCAGCAGTCAGACCTGGGTTTGATTCCCAGAACCTCCACCCGCATACCGTGTGACCCTGAGCAAGTCACCCAACCTCCCCAGTGCTCCCAGGATGCCTATGAAAACAGGCACCTGTGCATAGTGGGCCTTACCCGGTTACCAAAAACAATAATAATATATATATATATATATATATATTTATTTTGAATCATTTGAGGAAGCCTCACAGGGTCTCAAGGTAGGCCTCACTCCATGTTTGTTCCCCTTACTATGCTTTCAAAAGGCCAATATGCAGAACGATAAAGTTCAGCCATATTTTCTTACTTTTTAAACTTTCCAATTCGTTTCCTCCTCTACATTGCCATTCTGTTTGTCCGTCAGTATCCTACAGTACCTTTGTGCCTAGGTTTTGGATTTTTAACGAAAAACTGATTAAGGATGAAAAGGCAAATACAGCACTGTGCAGTGAAAAAGGACTTCCACAGCGTAAGTCTTCTTATAATTGTGAGCCCTATAAATCTGGCAGTTTTTTTCTACTCTCTTTTAGCCCTGCTTCACAGACAGCTGGTCCCATGTCTCTTTCTCAGATCATCACCCTTCAGCATACCTGTCTGCTCTAGAGTCCCCAAGGGCTACATGTGGGTTGGGTCCAATCCTATTCTTCATCTTTCTGAATGCCCTCACTACTGCCTGTGTCTCATTACATATTCACATATACTGTCTGTTACGGTTTTTCTCTGTAATCCCTTCCCCTCACCCATGTCACATCTTGAAATGAGTTCTGGTTCAATGTGCCTTTCCTGGATGACAATATGAAACAACATAAAATGAAAGCCTCTTTTATACCACTGTCTTTGTAGAGAATCAACTCATGCACTCCGGATGATGCACTGCAAAGGTGGTGGTGTGGACAGTCACCGCATCGCCGTGTGCTCCAGCTCCGGTTTTTAAACCAATGAAATAAAGGGGATGTGTACTGGATTGGGCACATTACCCCACAGTGTGGACGACTGATGCGCTCGATCCGCTGTGACCCCCTATTTCCCTGACAAGAGTCACTGAGATGTCATTTTCCCACAAGCCCCCAGACACTCCTCTCGGTGCGATTTGCGGTGCATCAAGCTCGGGAGTTGTAAACAGAAAAATTGTGAAGCAAGTCACAACGCAGCGGGAAGGCAACAGATCAGTAAGTGAAGTGCTGCTGCTGTGTAAACAGGGCTTAAGAAGCTTGTAAAACAGAGCTTTAACAGGATCAGTCACTAAATGTACTGGGGTAAAACTACAATTTGGTCTATCATTGGTGTTTTACAGCTCTGTTTTAGGGACTTACGTGTTGCCCCTTGTTGTTTGCCTCCTTTTCCATATTCTGCCGAATAGGATGTCTGATAATAATGAGCAAACTGAAAGGAAAAGAATATAAATTATTTACTGTAGGTGTTAGCACAGTCATAAAACTGAGACATATTTTTCTCAGCTTAATAAAACACGTGTGCATCACTTACTGCTTTTTATTCCAACTACTTAGGTAATCAATTCTGTTCTTAAAATAATCATGCTGTTTAGTAAACAAAGCTGTACGATGCATGACTGTACAATGCAATGGTTATACTGCTTAGTTCACATGTGCCATAGGCTATTTTGCATCTGCTTAAAATGTAAACGTTGGAATGCTTTTCTCGTTTACCCTGACATTCCATACCTACAGTATTATGTTCCTCGTGAATGTCCATTTGGAAAACAAACACTACACAATACAGTTGTGAATCGTTTATAAACAAAAGCATTTCTCTGCTGCAATCAACCCACGAAGACCCTGGGCTCCGACATCAGTACTGTATACACTATACGGGATCTCACAGACAGTAAAATTTGGACACGCCCATTCAGTACTGCACAACTCACACCTGTGTGACATGACCAAATGTAACATCCCCGAACAAAAAGAAGACTGAAGGGAACACTGCCAACTAGAGATGACAATAGGGTCTAAATTTAGTAGAGACATATTATCATTAGATTTTAGAAGGGCCACCCTACTGAGTTCTATGATGTATTCACATAACTCTCCACCTTGTCGTTCTCACTGCATGAGTGATGTCCCACCTGGCAACCTCCAAAGCATTTTCTTACATAATATGAACAAATGTAGGGGCTTCAAACCAAAGAGGCATGCATTCTTTTCCCTGCAAAGAAACAGAGGTTAGTTCTTTAGAAAGAATAAGATGAATGACCACTTCTTACCTGAGAAAGTGGTGATTTGGGCCGTCCTACATTCTTGAGGTCATACCGCTCCTCGTTCCAGTTCCCGATGAGGGTGCTGTTAGAATATGAATCCTCCTTGGTAGTGCATCTCCAACCATACTGCTTAAATTTGTAAGTATCATCCCAGTCTATCCAGACCTCCCCGTGCCCTGTGGCTCGAAGCATTGAGCAGAAATAGGGATCAATGTTGAACCAGGATGCTGCCATCATCAGAGGAACAGAAACACTGATTTAATATTCGCTATTGTTTTAATGGCTTTTGTAAATATTTATTCTAGGAGCTGAGAAACACAGGATGTTCAGAAAATCTAATTCAAAGAACCCATAACCACACCAGTTCGTACATTCAGAATATTTTTTCAGCTATTAATATTTGGGAGGCTCAGACTTGCGGAGTCAGAATCGGATTTGTCAGATTGTGAACTTATTTTAGTAACTCAGATTTTAGGAATGGAAGGTCAAAAATCCTAATCCCAAATAAACATCCGATTCTGATTTCACATCTCAGTACTCTCTAAATTCCTCCAACTTTTTGAACAGCACTGTCGGTCCAGCAGGACCCTGATACCGAGCTGTCCCCCCCCCGTGCACACACACACACACATATTTGAAAACAGACATCCCTCCTCCTCCCCCGCCCTTGCAGTGCCCATTCTCCCAATTCCACTGTAATTTACTTTGTAGTGGTTCCCAGAGTCTGTGCCTCCTGCTGGTTCCATACTCCAGGCTCCATCCTAGTCTAGTAATATACACTAGTCTGTCCCACTTAGCAGCTCGTTGCCATGCACTCAACAGTGCCACTGCCACTCCCACCCCAATCCACTGCATGCCTTCAATCCTCATGATGGATCACGTGGGAGTCCAAAATGTGGTATGACAGTCCCTCCTGTGAGTGAGTCAAGTCCCAATTTATCTACATGCATGTGGTGTGAGCCGATGAGAAGGCCAATGGGCACAAAATCTGGACACCACCTTAGCCTGACACTGTATTTCTAGCTGAGTTAATTTTTGCAGATCCAAAGAAGAGATGACACTGGCCCACCTCCGCCAACTCTAGATCAATTTGTAGCCAGCCCGGTGGCGCTGAGGGTTAAACCGCTGGATGCCACACTAGCAACCAGGGTTTGGAAACTGACTCAGGCGCCAGAGGTCAGCAGGGGAAGGAGAGGATCCAGCGTCCGGAGGACAGCTCTCCTCTTCTGGGGTGGGTGGTTGGTGCCACTCGCTGCTTTGGCGGCTCCTGGAGGAGCTCGCATTTGGGGTATGGGAGCAACAGCGGACGTCCTGCAAAGGGGGTGTGGGAGCATGCCCACATTGTGCTGGACATCACTGCACGTCCGCGCTCCCATGGATAACAAAGAAAATCCCCATTCCTGGGGATAGCCAAAGGCACCTCTGCCTCCGGACCACACTCCCAACACCGGGCCCTCTCCTCTCCCTGCTTGGAAAGACCAACACTCTATACTATAGATACAGCATCCTGGGTGGATAGGGTGACCCCTCCCCATGGGGTTCAGGTCTGGCGGCTGTGTCGGTTGGAGCAAGGGAGATGAGTGTGAGTCTCAGATGGGAGGTAGAGCTCTGAGGTTGTAGGATGCTGAAGAGAGCTCCCCAGGAGTGGAGCAAAAATAGAATTCGAAAAAAAACCCCCAAAAACTCTAGACCAATTGTGAGAGATGTCTAAAAAAGACATCTTATGCGACTGGTTTAGCGTCAGCAGGGACAGGCTGGCACCGTCTTTTCTCTGGAGTGGCAGAAAGCAAAAAAGCTAAAAGCAAACCATTTAACTGGAGTTATTTTTAGTTTTCAGTAGCATGATTTTGTAATCCATATCTCAGTTACTGGTCTGCTGTGGACAGTCCTTGATGACAGAGAACCCAGATTTCATTAGGGTGGCCAAATGGTCCTAAGTACTGGTCCGCTTCTTTATAAGAATGGGCAACCTCTTCTGAGATGGCATTAGATTGGAAGCAAAACTAAGAAAAGGGGACTTTCAGCTGAAAAGAGAACTAAATCTTTACATACTGTAAATGTTATCAGTTTCCTTGTCACCTATCAGCTCCATTTCTATCTCTCTTGGAGGTATAAACTTTTATTTTACTCTGTTATTTTTTTCAATTTATATTTAATTTATTTCTAGTTACCATGCTTTATTCCCCCTTGAGTCCCCCAACTGGTCCACCTTTGGTCCTGCCCTATCACCCTCCTTCTCTGGGACTTTCCCCTCTCTGAGTTCCTTCCTGCCCCCCTCCCCCCCGAGCAGGGCTGCCAGGGAGTGGACCTGGTCCCCTGACAGAGCTACAGTCTGGTTCAGAGACAGTCTTTATGCCCCAACTCCCAAGAAAGGCCAAGATTAGCTCCTGCAAGACACCCTCACACTGATGCATGCCAAGCACGTCAGAGCACATCAGCATCATCCTTCCCTCAACTGACTCCTATTTGCACTGCCACCTGTGGTCACCCTGGTGGCGGTACTACAGTGGAAACCATGGAGACCAAATGCCAGCCCTCCCAGAGATGGACAGCATCCTACGGGACACTCAAATCACCGTCTGGCTGGCCATTTGATGATTCAGGCTCATTTCCAAATCCAAGTCGCTGGCATCGCAAGTGGCAGCTCAACAGCTGTGCTGGCGGGCAGCATATTTTACTAATCTCTTATAAACTTGCAAAATATAAGCTGATGTATAGTAACGTGATATACATAGCTTAGTAATCTAAGGTCAGAAGGGACTCCAGGCCCATCAAGGTACTCCCCACATAAACAGGGATAAGAATGCTGGGTAAACAAACACAGTTGATAGGGATAAGCCACCCACTCCACTGCCCCAGGGGCATAGCTGCAAGGGGTGCAGTGGCACCCGGGCCCATGAGGTTTGAGGGGCCCAAATCATAATTTTGATGTTTATTCAAAACCGGGGAGGGGCACTGTAACATCACCTTGCACCTAGGCCCTCTGGGAATTTGCTACACTATTGACTGCCCAAGGTACCCAGTGATTCATTTGGTAAACAGCCATTTGTCCAGGCTTAGTAAAAGCCTGTACTGTCACATCATTGATACAGAGAACAGTGTTCCCCATTCGTTGTTTTAGCATGGTGGGCCAACACCCTATATTTTTCCCCACCACCTCTCTATTTTCTTGCCGCCTCCCTATATTTTCTGCCATTGCAATTTTCTTTTAATAAAATCCCCCCAAATAATCTTTTACTGCCTTTCCTTGTTGTACTTTTACCCCTGTTTTGATACCAGTGCTCCATATTTTGCTAAAAAGCGTTTATGCACATGCACAGTGCATATGGGAGCCTATGTAATAATGCACCCTTGGCCGCGGTCGCCATCGCCAACGCCCTATATTCCCAGAGAGTGGGGAACCCTGGAAAAGCAGGTGAGAATATTACACAAGTAATTAACCAGATAGTACATTGCAGTCCCATTGTGGTATGGCTGAGGG
Source organism: Neoceratodus forsteri (assembly GCA_016271365.2). Taxonomy (NCBI): domain Eukaryota; kingdom Metazoa; phylum Chordata; order Ceratodontiformes; family Ceratodontidae; genus Neoceratodus; species Neoceratodus forsteri. The sequence goes on from JADMNL010000034.1 coordinate 135,154,226, forward strand.
ATGGAGAACTAGCAAACACAGAGAGCAGATTAAGATACTGAACATCAGGAAACACGACTGTGCCAAACCTGTAAAGCACACAGACAGAACAAAGGAAGTGTGCAACCACTGCACTCCATGGCTTGTGGTAAAGCCAGTGCTCCTGCTTTGGCGACAGCCATTATATGCCACTTGTTACAACTAAGAAGGCACAAAAAACAGCGATACCAATAAGTTAATAATTGTGAGTCTGTGGGAAGGGAACATTAATGGCTGAAACACATTCGATGACAGTGTACAAGCTGTATGTGGGTTGGAAGTTGGAAGGGGAAGGTCCTTGAGTATGCATGGCACCAGTATCTAAGATAAACACAGTCCTACATTCATGCATGTGGCAGAGGGGAACATAGAAACACTGGGCGCATCAAAATGCACTTATGTGGGGTGGTAATGGGAGGTGTGAAATCCTGGAAAGGTGCGAACAGCATCATTCTGGATAGTGTACTCTGAAGGCCACTGCCTGAGGCAGAAAAACCACAAAAAGCCCCTTCTCTCTGCAAGCTTGGGACATTTATATTTTGCAGTTAGTCCTGTTTATTGCACTCATGGCATCCAAACCACCCCCTGGACACTGAGAACCTCAGCCCTGCTCTCCCGCTTTCCTCCAGATCTTACCTTCACGCATGAGGCAGTGTGGCCAGGGTGCTCCACAGGGCGAAGCGCTCCAGGTGGTTGGGGGTCAGTGGCAGCTCAGTCAGCCACAAACTTTTTTTTCTTGAGTTTCTCCCTTGATGGGTGGCATGCAATACCGTGTGGACACCTCCACGGATGCTTCCACGCATGCAGTGTCAGCAGCTGCTACTCCCTCCCCTAATGTGTACAATCCCAGCTTGCCTCACCTCTAGTCAATACCCCCCCACTCCCCGGAAGAGACAAACAATTCTTCAGATGCTCAGTCCTCTCCCTCCCAGGCCAACCCCTGGCGAGTTGAGTCTGCATCCGAACCCAGGTCGCTGGCATAGTGCGAGGTGTGGCATCCAGCACCTCAATCCTCAGAGCCACCAGGCCATCCGGCCTGTGACATTTATCTGCAGCATCGATGCGGTCCCCTCAGATTCCAAATGCACTCTACAAATCTGGTATAGTCACAAGGGCCCGTTACTCATAGTTTGACAACACCATCACTAATAGAGACTCAGCCCTTTCATGTGTCTATCAATAGTTTTCCTCCACAGAGGCACTCTAAGCCACTAGGCTCTTTTCCATCCAGTGCTGATTTGCTCTACCTCTGTCAGACAGGCCTGTACATTCTTCCCGTCTGTAGCACATACAGTCTAACAGTGAGTCCAAAAGCATTGGGAATATCCATCTCCCGATTTTCTGTGAACCTCATGGAAGCTTTTCTGATGGTGCTGCATCACATAACTAGGATCCGGATTCATCTGACTGGGGGAGCCATCTATTTCCAATGTCTGAACTTCCCTGCCCACTTGTAGCACTAGGTTACAGAAGGAGTGGTGGATTTCTGGAATGGCCTTCCAGAGGAGGTCGGTGGTGGGGGTGAAAACTGTGGTGGGGTTCAAAAATGCCTGGGATAGGCTGGGCACAAGGGAATCCTATAGGGAAGGAAGGGGGGAGGGAAAAGAGCTGTAGATCAAGTAGGGTCTGCAGCAAGAGTGCAGGTAGGGAAAAAAAGGGCAAACTGGGTGGTCCAAGCAGCCCTTATCAGTTGTTAAGAGTCTATGTTTCAGTACCAGGAATTATTCAGAGCTACAAGCATGGTGCAGAAATTATCATCAGATAATGGAGCATTATTCACTATGCCTTCACCTCTATCTCCATGTGCATGGTATCACCCCTGAAGAGTAGTTTGGGGGACAGCCAGGTCAACATGAATTTGACTAGGCAAGTCCCCTCTGTGAGACCCAATATTAACTGTCTTTGCTTGGTTTTGCAAGTGTTTCAGCCTGACTTGCAAGCTGCTACTTTCTTGTGTAAGCTCTGCAAAAGCCCACCAGACCACTTGTTTGGAGAATGTATTTTAAAGTGCGTTACTTGTACTTCCTAAGTAAATGCCATTGTAGCGAACTGCACACATCAGAGGTCATCCCTACTTTGTACATCACTTTGGCCCTCTCCATGGCACGTGACATGATGCAGAGATTGGTACACAGGGCTCTTCTTGGTACAACCTATGGAATGAACCTAAATGTCTCATTGTTGTGCTAGATACTTGCATTGTCTTGTAAGTCTTCTAAAAAACAACGGTTCTGTGCCAAAAAGACATTTCAGTCAGATAGGCCACAACACATTTAAGTCTGTCCTATACCTATCCTGATACACCAATAAAGTTGGAAAAAACAACATTGCTGTATGCACTGGTCACATATGGGCAGCAGATCCGAACAAGTCAAAACTAGAAGAAAGAATAATGAAAAGGTACCCCCCCGGAGAATTTATAAACATGTGCCAATTTTATTTTCAAACAATTATACCTTCCCAATATAGTATAATAAAAAGAAACGTTCCTCTTCTGTAAAGAAGTACCCTATCAGGGAATCCAGTTGGGAAAACTTGGCCCACCGTGGGTGTTTTTTTCTGGTTGTCCTATATTAGTAGGTCTAAGGTACAGTATGGCTATATCTGTAATTTCTTTGTATGGTTCATGTTTTCAGCCTTGCCTAATGTATAAAGACACATACAGACTGCAACGAATAACTTACAGAATAAACATTATTACAATGTTTCAGAGGAATACACTCAATTCCTAAGGTGCTTTAAAACATTTGCAAATTGATTCACAGCATGTACTAATTTAAAGGGGTCTTCTACCCACTCTTCAGGGTTTTCAATGATTCCCTCGGTAAGCAGAAGTTTGTCCAGGCTTACCTTGAAGGTTGGCAATATCTTCATGTCCAAAAGTCCTATGGGATAGTTGAGTTCCACCTAGACATCCACCAGACTAGCACCAGGGAGGGGCAGACAGAACCTTGATTAAAGGGAGCAGGAAACTATTTTTCATTGGTAACCATTTATAATGTTCCCGTTTTCAGAAATTATATTCATTCTTCTAAATGATCCATATGAAACAGTACCTGAATAAAAAGTGATACGAGAAGCTATATTTTGTATTGTTTTGTTTTTATGGGAAGCATTCTGTTACAGTTCTCTTCATGGAACCAGTGGTCTGGAGTTTTGACAATGTCATGGTTTGTGTACAGAATTCTAAGCATGTTTCTGAAAGGCAACAGACCCTAATTAGCATTCTGTACACCAACCATGATACACTAAAAACTCCAATTTACTGGTTCCATGAAGAGAACTGTGCAGAATGTTGTCCATAAAAAAAAAAAAATCAAACAATCGAAAACACAGTTTTTCATTTCAGTATTTATTCAGGTACAGTTAAATATGGATCCTTTGGAGGTGTAGATTTTCATTTCTGTAAATATGAACATTACTAACTGCTGGCACTTAGCACATATTTCCTGTCCCATTTAATATTTAATCTGGAAAAGAGCAGAGCCTAACAATACAGCTCCTCCACAGCACTGTGCTGAAGTGTCAGGAGCTGGGTTTTGAGCCCCAAATCCTGGAGTGGGATTAGAACCCAGCACCTTCTGGCACAGGAGCAAATATGTTACCAACTGACATACATAACACACTGACACTTATTTTTGTGTCACCTTTAGGAATTTCTATTTGTTTTAATGCATTTGTCACGTTTTTAAACACCCGATACTGCACAAGCATAACTGGGGGCGCTATCATTGTTTTATTCCCTTTTTTAACACAAGCTACATTTTTTGCTGCAAACAGATTTTGCATTGCAGGATGCTGCAGAACTCGAACTTCTATAGGCTCGTGCAAAGTAAAATAAAGTGAAATAAACAGGTTGTTAAAAGTTTCGCAATTAAATTAAAGAAAATCTGCTTACCTCTTCTGTTATCGCCCTCTAGACTTCAGCAGCAGTTTACTCAGCTAGCAGCTCTAACTGGGTCTGCCTACTGGTTACCCGGGAAACTACACGCCGCGTCAGTGACGTCATCCACGTTTTTTTTTTCTCCGAGATGACAGGTACCGGTTGGGGGCGCCCCTTAGAGGATATTTTGAAACCAAAGTGAGTCGAGGGATTTTTTTGTTTAATTGGGCGTTATCGCGACTCCCCTTACTTTAGGAGTGGCACCGCATTATACTGAAGACGAAAGGGAAAACGGGCAATCATGGCCGCGTACGTGTAACCCTTTGATAAGGAACATTAAGGTATTACCCCGTGTGCTCTACCTGCTATCGAGTATACGTGTGAACTAGGGGGAGCCTAATTACAGTCTTTACGTTGACTTTGTGAAAGGCGGAATGCTGCGATATGGGGGGCAGTATCAAAAGCAAGCGGGACCCTTTCCCGACCCAGAAAAATGGTTCACTTTGCCAGTGTTTCTCCTCTGGTTGATATGTCTCCTCTCGTTCCCGGGCCGTGGGTAGGAGATCCTTCCTTCAGAGTACAGAGCCCCAGTCTCCGGGGACGGGGTTGCCCAATAGGCCTTCCCATACCCTACAAAAGGGGATGATAGTGGAGAGTATGGGACCAGCAACGGACCCACGCTTTTAGCGTGGGAGCAAGTTACTGTCTTCAATCAGTCATTGGGTTATTTTGAGTTAGTGGGCTTCAGTTCCAACACCTTCCCCCGTCAAAAAAAAAAGAAACAAGGGGGTCTGAGGCAACCCCCCCTCCCACTCAAACAGACACTTCATCAGCAGTAAGCGCAAGCACACGCTGTATTCACAAAGGTTTTACCCTGCTAGCGCAGCGCTGGTCTGATACTCTGTACTATCGCTTCAAAGGGTCGGGAAGTGGCTAGAGGGGGAACTTATGGAGCCGTTAAGAGTCCGGGACGTGGTGGAAGCAGCAGGTCGGTCGGGTGAGAGCACGGTTCCCCGACCTGTTTTGTTTCCCTAGGCCGCTGAGTTCTACATTAGAACTCGAGGTCCCAGGCAGAGCTCCGACCTGCGGGGAAGCAGTTTTCGGTGGACCAAGTGGTGCAGCGCAAAAGTGGTCCGGTCGGAAACCGCGCCCCGGACCTACGAATTTCGCGGCCCCGCAGCCGCAGCTGAAGAAAAGCAGGGTGGGAGCGGGGCTATCAGGCTATCTTCCTGACCCTCCCCTACAGTGCAGCTAGGGCATACCTCTCAACTGTCCCTGATTTTGCCTCAAAATTTTACTCTGTCCCTCCTAAAATTTGTGTTTCTGTGGCTAAACAGTGGAAATTATAAGCATGAAACAATATCAACCATTAAAGTTACAGACTTGTTCTTCTTTAGAAAATGCCTTTTGCTCTAAGCCCCATATTATACCAGCTTTCTGTGTGGATATCTCAAATTTTGAAGATGTGTCCCTGATTTTGGTCCTTTGTCCCTGATTTTTTTTTAAGCCTTGTCCCTGATTTGTGAGGCAGGAGGTTGAGAGGTATGAGCTAGGGTTAAAACCTGTCCTGATTTTCGCAGGACAGTCCTGATTTGGGCAGCTGTGTCCTGCAAAAAAACATGAAAAATATTTTCTAACTTTCCACTAAATGTTGCAGAAAACTACAATATCTTAACTAAAATACCTTAAAATGACAAGAAACAATACAAGCAACTAAGAAACAACACTTAGCATTAATTCTGATTATATAGAGAAAACAAGTCTGTTGCATTGGTCCAAGTTATGTACTGTCCTGCAAAAAATCCTGTTTCAGTAAGAAATGCCCCACTTTGGGCTTCTTAAAAGGTGGTAACCCCAAGTGCAACAGACCCGGGCCGTGTACCCAAGCTGGCTGTTTACTCGCGCCACGGGAGCTGGCCAGGGGAAGAGGAGGAAAAGAGAGAGAGACAGGAGGGTTGAATGGCTAGAGCCTAAATTCAGTAAAAAGGGGCATAGTGGGCGGACCAGCTTAAAGAAGAGGGGGAGCCAGGGACAGTGGGCCGAGTGCCCAAAGAGCAAAGCAGAAGGCCTCAGGTGTGTCCTGAGCTCACGGATCTATTTTATTTAAATAAAAATGGCTTCCAGAAAAAGATAGAGTGAGCTGAATAGCAGCTCATCCCCAAATAAAAGAAACGGGGCACTGCAACTAAAAAACCTCAAGAGAAGGAAAAAAAGGACATGCCATGAACATGATGGAGACCTGTACATTCCTCACAGTGGTGAACACGGTGCAGAAGAGGAGGCTGTTTCAAATGAGAAAGAGCACCAGGACCAGGGAGTATGCAATGAAGCTGGTGCAGGGGCGTTTAAGAGGAATGTAAGGCAGCACTACTTCACTGAAAGGGTGGTAGATGCCTGGAACTAACTACCAATAGATGTGATGGGGGAACAAGCACGCATAGGATAAACATAAATATGCAGGGAAGAGGGAGTGTCTGCAGAGACAGACGAGGCAGAGAACATCTGGGCAGACTGGGTGAGCCAAGTGGCCCTTTTCTGCCAACAAAGTCTGTTTCTGTGTAGCAGTATACTCAGTGAAATACAAAATCACACATACCCCCATAATGCAAATCTCCATGAAATGTTCAGCTGGTTCAGCTTTAAGCAGGAATGCAGGGTGCTGAAGCACCTCTCATACAATCTACAAAGGGTGTAAACCAAAAACACGGACACATGTTTCATCCGACCCAGGAATCATCAGTGTACCTCATCTGTATCACACCCCACGGGAAATGAACCAGCCCCTTAGTTGGTCTCACAGGTTTGGGTCATGGTGAGCTCAAACAAACAAAAAAACAAGCTAAAAGACAGAGGCCAGGATATTCAGACTGCGCCAGGCTGGGGCGCAAGCCTGGGCGCAACGCAACTGGGATGCGTCAGGGCGTGTACTGGGCGATATTCAACGGTGCTGTGCCATGGCTCAGCACCGTTGAATATGGCTCTGTGGCTGCCCGCATTGCGCAAGGCGCAAGTGGGGCCATTTGAATGTCGTTATGGCCCCATTTGTATGCAGGTGCGCAGATCCCCGGCGACTTGCGCCTGGCGCCCTGCCAGGCTGCAGCCGTCGGGGACCGACACCCCCTGCCCCTTGGCGGCAAAGCGCCCCAACACTCGATCACGGGCTTGGTATATTTGTAATATCCCTGGTGGTCCAGTGTACTGAATCCAGCCTGATCGCGGGCTTATAAAAGTTAAATCCATCCCTGGTGGTCCAGTGGACCTGCTCCCCAGCCTGATCATGGGCTTACTAAAAATAATCATGTCCCTGGTTGTCCAGAGGACCCGCTCCCAAGCCAGATCACGGGCTTTGTAACAGAAAAACCCTGGTGCTCCAGTGGTACCGCCCTCCCCACCTGCCCACACAGACCCGCCACCCCACTCCCCCCCCGGTCAGCGGCGCCCGGCAGCTCCCCACCCGCAAGCTGCCTGGCCGTCCGCCGACTGACAGCATACAATATGGCTGCACGCTGTCAGTCAGGCGGCTGGGTGGAGCTGCCACTCGCCGCTGACCGGGATGGGGGGCAGGGTGGTGGCTCTGTGGGCGGGTGGGGAGGGGGTACCGCTGGACCACCAGGGTTTTTCTGTTACAAAGCCCGTGATCGGGCTTGGAAGTGGGTCCACTGGACCACCAGGGATAGGATTATTTATAGTAAGCCCGCGGTTGGGCTGGGGAGAAGGTCCACTGGACCACCAGGGATGAATTTAATTTTTATATGCCCGCGATCAGGCTGGGAGTGGTCCACTGGACCACCAGGGAATGAATTTATTTGCTTATGCCCATGGTTGGGCGAGGAGGTAGGGTCCACTGGACCACCAGGGATAGGTTACATGTACAAAGCCCGCGATCGGGCATGGGGGGGCACGACGATGACAGACCGTGGCTCTGGAGGTTCGGGTGGCCACCCACAGCTGGCGGCTGCCTTGTTGGGCCCTGCAATATGGCAGCTCACCTGTGGGTGGCCAGGCCTTGCTGCTGGTTTTTCTCGGCGGATCTTTGCGCCCTCCCGTGTGGCGCAAGGCGGATGTGTGTCTGCATATCGCCCGCATCCCTGGGCTGAATATCGGGATGTGCCGCTTATGCGTAGACGCCCTGCACTGCGCCGCATACATTACGTCTGTCGATTGCATCAGGATTTGCGCAGCACAGTATCCCTTTTAGTTATCGTGTCGGCACATCAGTGGGAAGGCGCGGTGCAACACTGCTGCACCATGCGCAACCCCTTTGAATATCCAGCCCAGAGAGCCTCAGTGCAAAACCTCCAAGGCAAGGGTTACCCCAAAGTGCACTGGCAATAAAGCCAAGTTTTAAAGAAATACAAACTCACACATACCCCCATAATGGAAAGCATCATGAGATGTATATGCAAATCGCCATGAAATTTTAGGCTGGTTCACCTTTAAGCAGGAATGCATGTTGTCAAAGGGCCTCTAACATAATCTGCAAAGGGTGCAAACAGAAAACACAGACATGTGTTTTGTCCTACCCAGGACTCGTCAGTGTGCTTCATCTGAATCACACCCTGGGGGAAGTGAACCAGACCCTAAATTGGTTCTATGGGATTGGGTTAGAGATTTTAGCAGTGCTGTTCAATGCTGCCAGAACACTTACAGTATATTATCCTGGTGCAGCGGTGCCCCTCCATGGCCTGTCCTGTAATACATACAGTATTTAGTCCCTGGTAGTCTAGTGACAATGCCTCGGCCCCCCATCCACCCAGTTTCCCATCCTGACAGTCATAGTCATCCCTGGTAGTCCACTGGCCACCCCACTCCTCTGATCGCCCATCCTGGTAGTCATATTCATCCCTGGTAGTCTAGTTCCCCCTCCCCAACAGTCGTATTTGTCCGTGGTAGTCTAGTGGTCCTCCCAAGCCCCAGTCACGTGCTGACAGTCATATACAATCATTGGTGGTCTACCGGACCCCCATCCTCCCAACAGTGCTACTGATTCCCCTCGGAAGCTGCCCACGCAGGACCCTCCTCCTGTACCCCCCCCTTGCCCCGATCACCAAAGCCGATATATGGCATTAGAAACAGCAGCCGGCACAGCCCTCTGCTCCCCACCATGGCTGGCTGCCATCTGTCAGTGAGTGATCGCATGCTTACTGTAGAAACTGTTTCTACAGTAGCTGTGCAGTCGCTCATGCTGCAGTAGGCACAGACTGGTTACTGACGATCAGACGGTAGCTGGCTGAGGTGGTGAGTGGAGTGCTGTGCCTGTCACCGTCTGTAACGCCGCACATCTTGTGGTGACCGGCGAGGTGGTGTGAAATGGAGGGTCCTGAGCGGGCAGGTCAGGAGGGGGTTGGTACCATTGTCGGGGGGGGTCTCCACTAAACCAGGAGGGACAGTATATAACTGTCAGGATGTACAAGCCGGGGTGAGACGGGAGGACCACTAGATTGCCAGGGATGGAGCTTGACTGTCAGGATGGGCATTAGGGTGATCGGACGGGCACATGCATGCTGATGAGCTGATAATGGGCATGCAGGTGGACCCTAGTAGCCTTTCATGCCCAGTGGGCTCGCTAGTGTGACAGGGCTGAATATATGACCCACAGGAGCCCTGGTGCTATCCTGTTTTGGCCGCGCTGTCACTGTTGGGCTCCTATGGGCCATTTGCTGTTGGGGCCTGTGTCTGTGCAGCACATAGTCACTATGCGCTGCGCCAACACAGCTTCATATTTAGATAGTTTGCACACTCTGGTCAGACCGTGCTGTCTGAATAATGTCCCCAAGCTGACCACGTGCTGTCTGACGTGCAGCCCTCCTGCCTGCACGTGGCACACGGCTTTTAATGTGGGGGCCAAAGTCATTTCTGTTTTTTTTTTTTTATTAAATAGTCAGATGTCTCCCCCCTCAATAAAAAAACAGTAAAATTATTTTTTTTAAATACAGTTCGATTCCATGAAAAACAACTGTGAAATTATTTCTTTTAATAGTACAGTTTGAATCTTTCTACACCTCCTGCCCTTTCAGACATAATGGCTCATAATAGAAACATATGCACAACCTTAATTCTTACAGTGGGTACCATTATTTGTAACATACCTTTTTGGCGTGGAAATGATTCAGATATGTCCACGTGCCAGTGAACTGTCTACATGCAACTGTTTTCTAGCACAGCAGCGTCTTGGGCAGAGCGGTGTGCCAGAGCAGAACTGTGCACTACCCCTTGGTTTTCTGGCATGCCAGCACCTGAGAAGAGCGGCATGCCAGCATGCTGGAATAGGCTGAAGCCCCCCTACTGGCAGGATGTTTATTCCCCCCCCCCCCCAAATGCACGCAGACTTGAATCAGCGTGAGAAATAATTTGGGGCCCATACCTCTCAACTGTCCCTGATTACGAGGGACGTGTCTCATTTTACCCCTCAAAATTGCTTTGTCCCTTGCCCACCCCTCGTGGAAAATGTACTGCCCGCACGGAGGAGGTTCTGTAAATTTAGGATTTAAAGCAGAATTTCATAACATTCTAGGATGCTTAATAAAAAAAACTTTGTTCAAATACAGGAAATGGTTTCCCGAGTGTTCTGGGCTTTTATCTCCATGTTCGAAGACGTGTCCCTCAGTTTGAGTGCCCACATCCTTCATGTTAGTGACAAAAGGTTGGGAGGTACAGTATGTTTTGGGGGGGTATTAAATGCACCCCACCCTTTCAGCAACACTGTCAGGTACACTGAATAATAGCAATGACACTTTTTTTTAAATAAATACATTTCAGCATCAGAATCACTAAACATGAAGCAGTACAATATTTCTGTACTGCTCCATAACTGATGCACTGCTTATCCTACTGCTACAGCTCTAACTATATGTGCCTCATATGCCTTGTACCTTGTGTATCTATTTACATTATTGGGTTTGCAGGTGACATGTGAGTTTCGTCTTTTGGCTAACTGTAATCGGTTCCTAATTATGTACCATGCTCACAAGTGTGTAAGTATGTAATCTCACTAGGTAATCTTAACTTGTAGTCCCATGACGTGTAACCTGTTCCTAATTATGTACAATGTTGTCCCAAGTGTGTAAGTATGTAATTTCCTGTACTCTCCCAGGTCGTACCTTAAAATAGGCAAATTGGCTTGTCTAGTGTACTTACCTGGTTAACAAAAGCTAAATAAATAAATAAACAATGCTAACAGTGCAACAGTTTTTTACTTTTTTTGTAATAGTAGCCCCAGCAGCAAACTCTTTAAACGGATATCTTTTAATCTTTGTCTCGATAATTTGGACATAACGACTGACTTCAGCGACTGTTGTCTAGCATGCTCGTATCTTGAGCAGAGCAGTGTGCTGACATGCCAGAGCAGAACTGCATACTCCTTGGTTTTCCGGCATACTGCCACCTGAGAAGAGTGGCTGTGTCGGCATGCCAGAAAGTATGGACATTTCCACCAGTGTCCCTCTCAGTCGGGCTTCTTTCCACATTCAGACTCTGAAAAAAAGTCTGGCATATATATCTGTTTTCTAATTAAATAGGGTTTTCTGAGCACTGCAAGTAAAAACTAGTGAATAAAAATTACATGAAACATAGAACCATAGAATGTGACGGCAGATAAGGACCGCTTGGCCCACCCAGTCTGACCATTTTTCCCTACCAACATTATTACTGCAGACCAAACTTGATTTACAGCTTTCTCCCACCCCCCTTCCTTTCTACTATGATTCCCCTGTGCCTATCCCATGCATTCTTGAACCCCATCACTGTTTTTGGCCCCCCCACCTCCACTGGAAGGCTGTTCCAGGATCCACCACCTTTTCTGTGAAGAAGTGCTTCCTCACATCTTGCCTGAATCTACCCCGCTCCAGCTTCATAGCATGTCCCCTTATTCTTGAGTACCCTTTCTTCTAAAAATTACTTCCCTGCTGTACCTTATTTACCGCGTGAGGTATTTAAATGTCTCTATCATGCCCCCCCCGTTCCAGGGTGTACACAGTGAAGTCCTTTAGTTTCTCCTTGTTGGGCTTTTCATGCAGATGCTGCACCATTTTAGTTGCCCTCCTGTGGGCCACCTCCACTCTATGTCTTCCCGGAGATGTGGTCGCCAGAACTGGGCACAGTACTCTAGGTGGGGTCTTACCAGCAATCTATACAGAGGCAACACCACCACCTCCTTTCTACTGGTGATACCCCTGCATCCCACTAGCCCTCCTGACTGCCTTGTCACACTGTCTGGCAACCTTTAGGTCACCAGATATGATTAGCACAAGGTCTCTTTCCTGCTTGGTAGTCATCAATACCCCTGCTCATGTCCTATGCCTTTCCATTGGTGTGTGCGCTGCCAGTGACCAAACTGCTGTCCCTCTACAAAGCTGGTCATGCACTAGCCCTTTCCTACCTCAGAAGCTGAGGCTATCAGTGCTCCCACAATTTACTAATAAGAGGGAGAGTTGTCCCAGTATTGGGGAGATGGGGAGTCTTTCTTGACCTCTCCAAAGTATACAAACACAGAATACAAGAATGAGCGGCCTCCGCTGAGGCTGCAGACGGAACACCTATCTGATGGTTGCTTGGCCCCCCCCCCAGCAATCACAACTTCTGCCGCTACACTAGTAATACATTTTGACTGCTGACTAAGTAGCCCTTACTTTGCCATGGACTTCTATACACATCCTGAATTCCAATACTTTATAAATCTACTAAAATGTTCTGTTCCTTAATACCACTGCACTGTTAAATGTGTGTTGTGTTTTTCTTTTAAGTTTGTGATGCCATGAAGGAGGTCCACAATGTCTTGCTGGTCGGAGAGGGAAATTTCTCTTTTTCAGCCTCTTTGTGCGAGAAGTCTGATGCTAACACCCACATCACCGCAACCTGCTATGAGTCTGAAGAAGAAGTTACAAAGCAGGAAAATGCTTCCAGTAACATTCGGCATCTTAGAGAAAAAGGTAGGAGGCCTACAGAATGCGAATAAACTGTACAGGTCATTGTAGAAAGTTATGGGTTTTGAATCTTGCACACTGTGCCTCACTGCAGGGTTTGAACCTAGTTGTACAGCAAGAATACCTGGCCTGCCACTACGTTATTGTTCCCCCACATAAGGTCACTGTCCTGATTTTGTGCCACTATAGAGATCAATAGAGATGTCAATAAAAATGTCAAGAGGCTGGCATTGTGTACCTTTTTTTAAAATGTATTGACACTCCCTGTGCACTTGTTGCCAACCACTGATGCCACATCCCAGTTGTGTGTGAGGGTGCTACTGTGACTTGCCTGTTGCAACAGAATCCTTCGCGGGGGGACCCTATTAGTTGAGTGGTGGCTTTGATTTTCCTCTACCACTGCAAAAACCTTTGTAAAAATGCATTGGAAAAAGGCCCCATAGACTTGTATGGGCGGGGTCGGCTTACCAGGAACTTGGAAGAGATCAGCTGGCCATCGGTTCAGCTGCTGTTATGATCCCTTCCCTACAGAAAACAACTAATTTAAAAACGATAATTTCTGCACAATTTAACAAACTCTGCAATTAGCTATTGGGCTATGAAGACCAAACGGTGCTACAAACAGGTAGGAAATTCACTTCAAGGTGCCATATCCTAAAGTGGTACCTTAAGTTCCCGAAATCACTTTAAGGGATCCCTCGCTATGTTTACACTCCCTAACCCTGTCTTCCCTTCCAGAACCTGAAACAGGTTCATACAAGGATCAGTTCTTTTTCAGTGAGGTTGGTTGAGCATTACTGTTGCAGTTCCTCCAACTGTAAGTTTGTTATTGTTATATGATAAAATTTCACAAATCTGCTGTCAGTTTGATGTTTTTAAAATTCTATTTAAATGTGTCTAAAAATGTCAATAGCTGCTGCTCCACTCTGGCTTGGAAACAGATCTGAGCCAATGGCTAGAGTGGAGCACGGATGCAGGGCTTGACTCTACATTCCAAATTCTGAAAATCTGCATAGATTCTATCTCCGGGCTATCACTCTCAGCTGAGATGACTGCTGAAGGGTAAGCTTAGTGAAGGATCACTTAAGAAGAAACAACATTTCTAAAGCAAGTAATTTTTTTCTTAAGGGCACAGTAAATAAATTATAATTTGAGTTTCTAGAGGGCTATTTGGGGGTATTTATTCATTTCCTTCCTTTTTGCTTTCTTTGGGTTATTGTGCACCAGGATAGCCTCATTCAGACTAGACACCTATTTTTCAAAAGGGTCCTGGGGACAGTTACAGCAGCAGAGATGGTACGTGAAGGTTACAATGTGAATGCCACAAATATAGCTAAAGGTATGAAGTTAAAAAAGTACAATTAAAAAGCATTGCGTATTTGTACACTGAGTTACATACATTCATGAGAGTAGCAGGCTTAGGTCATGGAATAATCAGAAGTGGTATTCTGTGGGACGGTAGGAAAAAAGGGACGTTCTAGATGAGGATAGCGTGAGGAAGGGGTATTGGTCTGGAGAGGATGGAGGAGGGATATGTGTTAGTAATCACAAAGGTTTTGTGTTTGTTGGGACAACACCACCTTGAAGGGTCACAGGTTGTTGAGAGTCTTCCCACCTTGAGGTAGTGCATTTCAGGTGGCTCGGGCAACAGGGGTGAAGGCCTTGGCTGCAACTGATTTGTGTGCTTGAGGTTGGTGTAGGATATTTTTGGACTGGGAACACAGTTGATAGTTCTGGATTGGTTGGATGAGGGGGCAGTTTAAGTATGGGGAACAGAGACCGTGGACACGTTTTTTTGTCTATAAGGTGGCCTATCTGAGCTCTTTTCTTTCCTCTTGGGAAGGGGGAGGGGAAGAAATTCAAGTTTACTATAGAAGAGTGCAGTGATGAGTTAATTTGGAATTAAACATGCAGTATCTTAACCCACAGACCCCTGCCCCTCAGCAAGGAGGTCTGGCTGACAGAACATTCTGTACTAAAAAAAAAAAGGTTTGTTGCTGCTCAGGAGGCCAGTAAAACCTTTCCTTGATTTCCATTCCAGTATAGTAACTGTTTAGACCAGTTTGCCATATTTATTCATAGAAACATAGACTTTGATAGCAGATTAGGACCGCTTGGACCACCCAGTTTGCCCATTCCCCTACCTATTGGATAAGCTGCAGATCCTAGTTAACCAACAGCCTACTTCCTCCTACCCCCCACTATGATTGCCTTATGTGTGTCCCATGCATGTTTGAATTCCCCCACTGTTTTAGACCCCACAACCTCCCCAGGAAGGTGGTTCCATGCGTCCACCACTCTCTCCGTGAAAAAAAAAAATTCTCACATTGCCCCTGAGCCATCCCCCATTATCTTTAAATTGTGTCCCCTTGTTCTTGCACATCTCTTTTTCTGAAAGATGCTACCCTCCTGGACTTTGTTGATTCCCTTGAGGTACTTGAAAGTTTCTATCATGTCCCCCTCTCCCTCCTTTCGTCAAGGATATACATATTAAGCTCTCTCAGTCTCTCTTCATATGGTTTCTGATGCAGACCCTGCACCATTTTAGTTGTCCTCCTCTGGACTTCCTCCATCCTATGTCCTTTCGAAGATGGGGTCTCCAAAACTGCTCGCAATACTCCAGATGGGGTTTCACCAACTGTTTGTACAGAGGGATAACCCACTTCCCTTTTTCTACTTGTGATGCCTCTCCCTATGCATCCCAGTATCCCTCCGGCTCTCCTTACTGACTTCTCACATTGTTTGCTCAGCTTTAGGTCATCTGATGTGACTACCTTAGGTCCCTTTCCATTATTTTTGTTGTTAGTACCTCCCCTGCCATTGTGTACTCTTCTCCTGGGTTTTTGTTTCCCAGGTGTATTACTTTGCATTGAATTTGAGTTGCCATATGTCTGACCATTCCTCCAACCTTGCCAAGTCCCTTCTCATCCTTTCCACCACCCTTGTGTATTAACTCTGTTACAGATCTTTGTGTCATCTACAAAGAGATATACCTTTCCTTTCAGACCCTCTGCAATGTCACCTATAAAGACATTAAAGAGGACTGGACCCAGTACTGAACCCTGAGGTACTCCACTAGTAACCCCCCTTTCTTCGGAGTGAGTTCCATTCACTATTACCTTCTGTGTCCTGTTGTGCAGCCAGTTTTCTACCCAGGCTACCTTCCTGGGACCCACTCCCAGGCTGGCAAACTTGACAATTAATCTTTTGTGCGGGACTGTGTCAAATGCCTTGCTAAGGTCTAGGTAGGCCATATCCACAGTCCCTCCCTGGTCTATTACTTTGGTTACCCAGTCAAAAAAATCAATTAGATTCGTCTGCCATGACCTTCCTGCTGTGAATCCATGCTGCCTTGGGTCCTGTGCCCTGCTGGCCTCTAGGTATTCAACAATTCTTTCTTTCAGAAGTGATTCCATCATTTTCCCTACCACTGAGGTCAAACTAACAGGTCTGCAGTTTTCTGCTTCTGCCTTGCTCCCACTTTTGTGAAGGGGAATCACATCTGCCCTCTTCCATTCCTCAGGTACCACCCCATCCTCCCATGATTTATTAAAAAGGGTGGTCAGTGGTGTCACTGGGTCCCCCCTTAGTTCTTTTAGGATTCTGGGGTGAATGCCGTCAGGCCCCATTGCTTTATCCACCTTGAGGTTTAGGAGTTCTTTCAGGACTCTTTCTTCTGTAAATGGACTGGTGCCAACCCCCACCCCACCCAGAGTGCTTCTATTGTTTGGTTTAGGTAACTCCTCCTCCTTCTTCTTTTGTAAATACTGAGCAAAAGTATTCATTCAGTAGCTCTGCCTTTTCACTGTCTCCCTCTGCCCACCTCCCCTCTCCTTTATTAATCTTCACTATTCCTCCCTTAACCTTTCTATGATCCCTAATGTACCTATAAAATGTTTTATCCCCCTTCTTAACTGAGTTGGCTATCTTTCCCTCGGGTTTGGGCCTTTGCTATTCTGACTGCCTACCCAACTTCTTTCTGCTTTAACTGATACAGTTCCCTGTCGTGCTCCTTCTGTGACTCCTTATACTTTTTGAATGCTGCCTTTTTCTCCCTAGCCTTCCTTGCCACCTTTTTTGAGAGCTATAGTGTTTTTTTATTCCACTTTGTTTTCTTTGTTTCACACAAAGGCTTGTTGCCTCCATGGTGGCAGTTTGGTTTTTTCTCCATTGTTCTCCAACCCCTCCTTTCTGCCCATTTGCTAGTGCATTCCTTAGGTATTTACCCATTTTGCCAAAGTCAGCACTTCTAAAGTCCAATATCCTTGTTTTTGTATGGCTTGTCTCCATGGTTGTGCTTATTATGAAGCACACTGTGCAGTGGTCGCTTGTTCCCTGATGGCTACTGACTTCTAAATCTGTGATCTTGTCTCCATTTGAGAGTACCAGGTCTAATATTGCTTCCTTCGGAGTGAGTTCCAACACTAGTTGTCTAAGGCATGCCCCCGTAGGGCATCGAGAATGACCTTGCTCTTGGATGTGGCTGCAGTACATGTTGTCCAGTTACCATCTGGCATATTCAGGTCCCCCATCAACAATATCTCCCCTTTTTCAGCCATTTTGAGAATGTCTTCTATCATTTTCTTGTCTATTTCCTCCCCTTGAGATGGGGGTCTGTATACAGCCTCTGTGCGGATTGTGATAATAATAATAATAATTTTATTTATTATGCGCCTTTCAATTGTCAGGGCACATTACCAAACTTAAAACAACGGATAAAAGAACAATAATAAGTACACAGTAAAACCAAAGAATTAACCTTATTAGTCACAGGATACCCTGCTCCATAAATAGGTCTTCAATGCCTGTTTAAACCCCCAATGGTCACGCACTCCCGAAGCCGACGGGGTAGAAAATTCCAAAGGGCCTGGGTGACCCACAGTGTCTCTTGTCCTCCCCCTTTACCTTTCAGTTCTGTAGCTTTGATCCCTTCCCTTATGTACAGAACTACTCCACCTTCTCTTTTACCCTCCCTGTCCCTTCTGTAGATTGTGTACCCTGGTATGTTGACATCCCAGTCATGGTTCTCCATGTACCATGTTTCAGTGACTGCCACAATATCCAAGTGTTCCTCTTCCATCAGGGCTACTAGCTCAGGAAGCTTGTTTCCCAGACTACGGGCATTGGTACTCGTTGCCCTCCATTTAATGTTGACTTTATCCTCCCCCCCATCCCTGCCCTTATTGCCTTTGTCTATTTTTCCATTTGCCCGTTCCTGCCCTCTGTCAAGCTATGTACCTCAGTGTTTACCTTACTACACCTGCTTCACCTGAGCTCTTTCCTTCTAGCTTGCTTGAAAGGACAGAACAAAGAACCTTACCAGAGTAAGGGAAAGGATTAAGACTTTTGGCTAGGCAGATTTACTGTGTGGTGTTGTTTTTATTTTGTACTCACAGGGAATGTTACTGTTTGTTGCTAGCATTTTATTGCTTTATTTTTCTCTGATTCAAATTGCTGTTGCTAGGTATATCTTCTGCTGCATTATTACAAGGTGTGCCTACAGGTGTGTGCTAACAGATTACTGCTGTAATCTTCTGATTGAAATTGTCTTTTGCAAGGTATATCTTCTGTTACTGCTTTATTTTTCTCTGTAGCAAAGTGTTTCTTACAGGCTATATCTTCTGTGGAATTATTACAGGTGGTGGTTAAATTGTTGTGACTTTTTAGCATTAGGCTAAGCAAAATTACTGTTTGCCCCTATTTTATTTATTTATTTTTTGCTGAAAAGGTTTTTTGTCTCAGAAGTGCTGCTAAGCCTTTGTGAAATAGGTGTCTGAAAGGAAGGAAGACACTCCCCAGGGTGGAGGTTAAGAGTTGTAGGTGATTGTTTGTGGATAGCATAGGATGAAAAGGGACGTGGCAAGCTTGGAGGAATGGTCAAATGTACAGCAGCTTAGATTCAATGCAAAGATGTGCAAAGTAATGCACCTGGGAAACAAAAACCCAGGGGAAGAGTACACAATGTGGGGTGAGACACTGACAACAACAAAAATAGAAAGGGACCTGGGGTAGTCATATCAGACGACCTAAAGGTGGGCCAGCAATGTGAGAAGGCAGTAAGGAGGGCTTGGGGATACTGGGATGCATAGGGAGAGGCATCACCAGTAGAAAACAGGAAGTTGTTGGCCCTCTGTACAGACAGTTGGTAAGACCACATCTGGAGTACTGTGTACAGTTCTGGAGACCCCGTCTCCGCAAATACATAGACAGGGTGGAGGCTGTCCAGAGGAGGGCAACCAGAATGATGCAGGGTATGCATCAGAAGACATATGAAGAAAGACTAAAGGAACTAAAGATGTATAGCCTTGAGGAAAGGAGGGAGAGGGGGGACATGATAAAAACTTTCAAATACCTCAAGGGAATCAGCAAAGTCCAAGAGGGTAGCATTTTCAGAAAAAGAGACGTGCAAAAACAAGGGGGCACAATTTGAAGATAGAGGGGTGACAGCTCAGAGGTAATGTGAGGAAGTATTTCTTCACAGAGAGGGTTGTGGATACATGGAACAGCCTTCCTGAGGAGGTCGTAGAGTCAAAAACAGTGGGGGAATTCAAGAATGCATGGGACAGATATAAGGCAATTCTAGTGGTGGGGGGGTAGGAGGAAGTAGGCTGTTGGTTAACTAGAATCTGCAACTTATCTGATAGGTAGGGAAATGGGCAGACTAGGTGGGCCAAGCGGTCCTTATCTGCCATCAAATTCTATGTTTCTACCTGCCATGTTAAGTGGGGGGAGGCTTGAAATTTCCTGCTTCCTATCAGCACCTCCCCCCTGGCTAGTTTAAAAGCTTGCCAAGGAAGCATTTAAACCTGTCACCTAGAAGCTTGGTTCCCATCCTGGACAGATGCAGACCATCGTGCCAGTATAGACCTACATCTCTCCAGGTGGACCCCCAGTCCCCAATGAAGCCAAAGCCCTGTGCTCTGCACCAGTTTTGCAACCATTCATTAAACTGCATGGTGTGCAGTACCCTAGCCTCACCCCTGCCATAGACTAGCAACACCTCTGAGAAGGTTACTGTGCTTTCTACCTGTCTGAGGCCCCACCCCAACTCCACAAACTCATCCTGCACTGCACTGATCTCATGCCCTGCTAGGTCATTTGTCCCAAGGTGGACAATGATATCTAGTCCCTCTCCTGTGATGATGCTGCTGCTGCTGCTGCTATCCTGAGAATTCGCTTCCTGTCCCTCCAAGCCATGGCACCAGGCAGGCACCTTACCTTCCTCTCCCCTCCCTTCCCCAGTTGTACCCCCTAACAACTGAGTCCCCTACCAGAAGCTGTTTCCTTCCCCTGTGGTGTCCCTTGCCACCCTTTTATGGGTCTCCCTTGTGGATGTCCCCAGCATTCTTCTTGGTCTCCACTGAGGGTGTCATCATAGAGGAACCTTGATCTGCCAGAATGGCATATGAATTGGTTAGAGGTACAACTAGAGGGATGCGCCTCTGTTTCACCACCCTCACCCTCCCAGAACCCACTGTGGTCCAACTACTCCTCATACTTGGCAAACTCTGAGGCAGTGGTTGTGGCACTGGTGCTCTTTGGGTGGGGGAGGCCTCCATAGACCTTGCCAGTTCAGCCTGGAGATGGGCAACCTCCTCCCTCAGAGCTGACAGTTGTCTGCAAATAGGGCAGCAGCGTAGTTTCCAGAATGTCTCCTGGAAAACTGCTGACCCACAGCCAGTGCATTGCACCACTCCCCATATGTCCCTCTTCCTTATACTATACAATATATATATATATATATATAATTTTTTTTTTTTTTTGGGTGTGTGTACTTACCCTTGATCTGTGTTCTTGTCGCTATGTACCACTCTGCCATCTGATAACCAGTCTCGTTTTTGTGCAGAGTATAATGCCAACCCGACATGACTGAAAAGGTGATATTTGCTTTTTTGTGGTAATCTTTCAGGAGCTGAAGTTCATTTCCAGCTGGACTGCACCAAACTTCAGCACTGTCGGGCGCTGACACATAGAGTGTTTGACTGCATCATATTCAATTTTCCTCACTGTGGGCGGAAGGCAGGTGTGAAAAAAAATCGAGAGCTTCTTGCAAAGTTTTTCCTCAGGTGAGCGCACACGACTTGAACTTAGTTATGGTATGAGTAGCAAAAAAACCCAGTCTTGGGTACATTCTGAAAGAGTAGAAGTGGAGAAGCACACATCAGCTGCCCCAAAGATGCTCCAGTCAAAACAGTATCAGCAATATGAAGCAGAAAAAACTGGGCACACACCAAGGCTGAGTTCAAACCAAATCCTCGTGGGTCTTCATCACCCCGATGGAGACCCACAAGGATGGGTCGCTACATAGGGGAGTTAGCACTGGTGTATGACATGCTGTGCCCACAATAAAAAAAAAATCTGATTTGAACTCAGCCTTGGTCTGGGTATATTCTGGGGCTCAAAGTTAAATGGTTCCAGAACCTTCATTCATGCTGGTTCTGATGTTCCAGTTCCAGAATTATTCTGGTTCCTGAACTGTTTTCTGGATTTTCCCAATCCCATGTTGTATGTGACTGGCATGGAAAGAGAAGTGTCACTGACAAATCTCCACTGTCTCCCAATCTGTTGTTTTAGCCAGTATACAAAAACAACCAGCTCTGCTCCACGGTGTGCCTCTGTGCTTGGTGTAAATTCAACACAAGTTCAAAAAGCAAAATCTGGCACCAGAGAAATGAAGTGAAGAATGGCTTTATGCTATGTATGCCAAAAGCATCATCAGCTCAGGATTAAAATGAACCTCGACTGCTTTCGCTTAGCAAAGCATCATCAGGAGGTGACTTTTTGCTGTCCGGCCCAGTGGCACTGGCCGTCTTACCGCGTGCCACACTGACGACTCGAGTTTGGGAACGAGCTCGGGTCCCCGGGGTTGGCAGGGGAGAGAGAGGATCGAGCATCTGGAGGACTGCTCTCCCCTCTCTGGGGAAGTATCCAGGGCCCGCCCGGCACTGTGGCGGCCCCTGGTGGAAGCCGGAGGCACTACATAAGCTTAGGGTTGAAGTAGAGGGGAGGAGTGCGGCAGATGTCAGCAGTGTTACCGCGCTGACATCATTGCAGTGCCACACTCCAGGGGGACACTTACATGGAAACCCCTCCGCTGCAGCACTGCGGAGATGAATGGAGTTCCAGGGACAGACCCACATCCCACCGCCAGCCCGTCACTCCGGAGGACTCCACGGCTGATCTGTCACCCAGGTAAGGCCTCTCTAATATCAGATAGGCTGCCACGGGAGGGTGGACCCACCCTGGGGGGTGATCCAGGGGGCTAGGCCTGCCTGGGTGGTTGGAGGAGTCCATCTGGAGAGGAAGGGTTCAGGCAGGGAGTTGAGGTCCTGTCGAGTGAGCACCCTGGAAGGATGCCCGGGCTGCAGAGGGAGAAAAAATAGAATATAAAAAAAAAAAAAAAAAAGTGACATTTTGCTAAGCAAAACTGGTCGAGGTTCATTTTAATCCTAAACTGATGGTGCTTTTGGTATATATGGAATAAAGCCGTTCTTCACTTCATTTCTCTGGTGCCGGGTTTTGCTTTTCAAACTTGTTTTAGCCAGTATCCTTGACTGCCAGTTTATTTGAAGGACTGCAAAATACAGTAAGTTTAATAATTCTTCACACAGTATTAGGCCAAGCTCAGTACGTTAAGAACAGTAGTAGAATATACTAGTTTGGGGTGGCCTGAGAATGGTGAACATGGTGGATTCCATCATCAGCCTGCACCAGTGAATTTATAGTGTCCCTGCTAATGAGCGTCCCTCAGACGGTGAGCGTCTCTCACTTTCCCTGTTTTTACAGTGCTGACCCCTGTGTCCATCCCCAACCATCGAGGTTATCATTCTCTAGCCAGGTGTAGAGTCCAGAGTTTGCCTTAATAGGCAGTGCCTGTGCTGCTCCTTGGTTAGCTGGCAGTGGAAACCCACTGGGCCTCAACATGGGATTTTAGGGTAAGATTCTTTAATTGGCTTTAACTTAGCTTCTTGTACTAGAATGCATCCCGAACCACGCCGGAACCACCTGAAGTGTAGCAACCAGTTAACATTATGTTGATTAACCAGATATAAAATAACATTTTTTGACACTTTTTCACCAAACGTTTTACTCCCTGTGGCACTTGTGATGGAGTTTGTTAGTGTCTTACATGCTTCTTTGACCCCACTACCACTCTGAGGTTACCTCCCAGTCTGGACTTTGGCTTCCCTGAGGGTACTGGGTGGGTGCGTGGGGGGGGCCTTCATGGATATGTTGCCACTGTCGTTTTCTCCCCATACCTCCCTATGTAGCAGTGCATGGTCTGAATGGTTTTCAGGGGGTGTGGGGCAGTGGTTTTCCTAGGAACTCTCTGGGAGGTTGGGGGTTGTCTGGTCTGCAGGAGCCTAGATCAGCTGAGGGTGACTTAGAGGGGAACTGGGAACACTAGTAGATAGAGGAAAGCTGAATAGGGAGTGGGTGCAGAGGGGAAGCGTGGCTGGTTGGGTGGGGTGGGGGTTTCGAGGGATGGAGCTCAGACTGAGTGGGGGGGTCCGATGGGATGAGGGAAGAATGGAGAAAGGGCTAAGGAGGCAGGGTCCCTGGATCCGTTTTCCCTAGCAGGAAAGGAGGTCTAGGGGAGAGGAATGAACATTAGTAAGAGGTACTGGGACGGCAAAAAAGGAAGGGAGGCTTTTCAAAACTTGAGACTTCTTCTCCTCTCCCCCCCCAACTGTTGCATCCTCTCTCTTCCTTTCTCTTTCTCTCTCCCCCACTGTTGCATCCTCTCTCTTCCTTTCTCTTTCCAGTTTCACAGTCTCTTCATCTTTTCAAATCTTGGTTTCATTTGAGCCTGTCTCCTCTCTTCTTCCTTGCCTTCAGCTTCTAGCCTGAGCACACTGTCTCATTGGGTTCTGATTTTGGCACCTTTCATCCAGGGAGGGACATATTTGTTTTGGGCTAATGGTCAGCTGGCCACTAACCTTCAAAATCTGGTAGCCAAGTCAAATTATTTTTAGTCACCATAGTTTTTAAAGGTTCTATACACCATTACTCCAACAGGGGAAGAATGGGCAGGTGGCTAATTGACTCCTAACTTTTCAAATCTGGTAGCCAGAGCAGTTTCTTACGTGGCCATTGACCCCCTGGCTACCAGATGTGTCCCACCCTGCTTTCATTACACCATCGTTGGTGCCGCCAAGTAAGATTAATTTCTTTCAAACACAAAGTTTTTCCTGATTCGTTCCATATGAAAGACATTATGCAGAATAAAACTGTATAAGCATTATTTTAAGTTGATGTCTCCTAGTAAAGTGATGAATAGACCAGTGCTCGGAAATTTCAACTGTACAAACAGTTGCAAAAGAGAAAAAATACATAGATGTGTTTTTGTGGTATTCCGTAATAGAACAAAGCATACATTTCAGCATTTTAAAGCAGTCAATGAAGTTGTGTGAATTTTCAGTTTATTCTAGTGTTCCTTTTTTCAGAAACATGTTCATACCCCCAAATGGTCCATTTAATTGTGTCTGGATAAGGTGAGGTAAAACCTCTGTTCTGTATTGTTTTCCTTTTATGTGGTGTAAAATGTGTGCCTTGTATCATTTCCCTTTTCTGGACAATGTTCTGTCCAGTTCTCTACATGGAATCAGATAGCTGGTGTGTTGCATATGTCACTACATGAATTCAAGTGTCTGACCATGATCCCTTTTTCACGTGTCGGAGCAGTGCCCAGTGTTCTGAATTTATGCAGTGACATACATAGTCAGAACTCCAGATCCCTGATTCCATGAAGAAAACTGTTCAGAATGTTGTCCATAAAAAGAATTATAGCTCGCGGGAGTGCTCCTGACCAATCAGAGCACTCCTTTCCCCTGCACGTGAGGCACTCTTATTCTGTGAGCGTCTCCGTGCAGATGCCTAAGCGGACACGTTCTCTGAAGTTTTAAAAATATATATATTATTGATCACTCTTGATCAATAGTATATATCGTCCCCATCGTCCCTCGTTGCTGAAAAGCTGGTGGTTCATTTGCCTTCAGCTTGAGCCAGAACAGCTCAGCTTCGCTTCGCTGTTCTTGCTCAGCAGAAGGCGCATGAAACCACTTGTTTTCAGCAACGAGTGGCTCCGGGGGACGAATTAACACATAAACAATATACAACTCAGTTTTTTCAATGTGCATTTTATCCATTTTCTCTGCCCTGGTCATCCCATGACCACCCCCTCACCGGCTTCTCCGAGACTTAGTTTCCCTCTGTTGTCCTCTTCCACAGGACTGTGGGTGTTTTCAGTCATGGGTGCAGGGTCTGCGAGGGGTCGGTTGTCATCCAGTGATCCGGGTTTTTTCCCCACTGATTTTGGCCCCGGTCCCACATCACGTGCAGTGGGCGCAGTGTGAAAGCTTTGCTTCTGTGGAGATACCCGCGATATCCTGTCCAGAGAAGGGCAACCAAAATGGTGCAGGGACTGCATCGGAAGACATATGAGAACAGATTAACGGAGCTCAATATGTATACCCTTGATCAAAGGAGGGAGAGAGGTGATATGATCGAACCATTCAAACACCTTAAGGACATTAACAAGGTGAAAGAGCTTAACATGTTTAAATATAAGAAAAATCGCAGGACAAGAGGACACAGCATGAGACTAGAGGGAGGCCGATTAAGGGGGAATGTGAGGAAATTCTTTTTCACAGAAGGAGTGGTGGATGCATGGAACGGCCTACCTCAGGAAGTGGTGGCTATGAATACAGTGCAGGGCTTCAAACAGGCATGGGATAGGCATAAGGGAGCAATACAGACGAATATGGATAGATAGGCCATTGACAGAGTAAAGGTGTGTGACACATTCATAAGGTAGAAAAAATGGGCAGACTGGATGGGCCTTACGGTCCTTATCTACTGTCAACCTCTATGTGTCTATGTTTCCTTCCCTTCTTGCATGGTCTGGCTGGCGATGCCACCTGGACACCTCAAGATGGCAGACAAGCAGCGAGACACATTAACCCCCCCCTCCCCGAGGGAGGAATGCAGCCATATGGATGCATAATCCTCCCTTCCCCGGCTGGCCCCAAGTGACCCGTGTCTGTTCCCAGATCTGGGTCGCGGGTGTGGTGGCAGGTGAGGCACTCGGTGTCTTAGCTCTCCAAGCCACTGGGCTGGCACACAACTCAGCTTTTCACATGCTGCTATATTCTAATACAGTTAAATATGGATCGTTTGGTGGAAGAATACTGTATCATTTCTAAATTATGAACACTACAAACAGCAGTAACTTCACACAGATTTCCTGACCTTTTAACGTTTGGCTGTCTAAATCCACATAGCATTTTGGCTAAATGTCAAATGAAGTTTTAGCCAAATAACAAAATTCTTAGCCAGACCTTTAAAACAAAAATCATTGCATGTTGATCTGCAGCCAGAGGAACTGCAGTAGCCATCTAGCTAATTGAACAGTGTCATTTGTAGCCAAAAACAAAAATGCTAGGAAAATGCTGCTTGGCTAGTTGGGGCTTCTACACTGGCATTTGATGTGCAAACTACCTTGAATTCTTATGCCCAGTCTTGTTTCTGTTTTCTGCTCTCTGCACCTTAGTAGCAGGTGGGTGTATCAGAGATCTGAACAAGGCTCGAAATGTGGAGTGGTAGGGAGCTAAAACGGGAAGTGCTGAGGGCTGCCTATCACTGCTGCATTCTCTGGTGCGTCACTGATTTGTTTTATGTTCTAAGTATTGCTCGCAATGCAACATAGTGGAGTCACAAGGACCGGTTTTAGACCTAATGGCGCCCCAACCAGAAATACTTATGGGGCCCCTTCACCATTTCCACCACCCCCTCTCCTCCCTTCTGCCCCACCCATTTGAAAAGTTGTAAAAATTCTGTGAACACAAAGGTGACAATAATAGTTTGGGATTTTATACTGACACTTTTTTGCATTTCAAGCTGATCACTGCTTATACTTTATAGTTTACTGCACCCATTCTGTGTTGGCGCCACCAAGTGGCTGCTTGGTTTGCTTGTGCCTAACACCACCTCTGAATGCAACTAAGGTCTTTAAGAACTACTGTTTATGCTAACTTAATAACAGCTATAAAATAGCAAGAAAAAAATCTTGAAATGTCATTGCCCGAGAGATGTCACCTGACCGTGCATTAAATCTCTATAAACACTATCAGATGTTGAATCTCATTGTCCTCCCCAAAATACTACTTAGAGACATTTTATAAGTGTAATAAGCCCCACCAGGCTGTGCATCGTAGGATTTTAATGCACTTCCCAGTTGTGTAAAGACACTCGGCCTGTGGCCTCATGCCTCACAACGCACCCCAGGCGTGGATTAAATGCCTATAACTCCACACCCTGTCATGAGTTATTGCTAACATAATGTATTCATTCAGTGTTTATATCATTATTTGTATGGTTTGCTAACATAATATGCGAACACAGTGGTAATTAACTGAAGAACGGGCATGACCACCATTAAAGCTGCCTGTATTAATGAAACATTTGTTCTCGTTTTCTTTCTAGTTGTGCTGAAGTCCTCACAGAGAAAGGAGAAGTCCATGTTGCTTTGTGCAGAGGACAGGGTGGCACTCCAGCTGACCAGCCAGTTAGAGAATGGCACAATAGCTGGCAGGTCGTTGCCATGGCAGCTGGGGCAGGATTTATTCTTAGTGAAGTTCATCCTGTTGGCGTTGATGAACACTGTGGATATAAAAGCACAGGGTACAGGTAGGTAATTGCTTTAAATATTCGCTGACTATTCTTTGGCAATACCTGTGGTGTAACTAACACCTTAGTGGGGATTCAGTACGCTGAGCTGCTACAAAATCAAATTCACCCGTTAAAAGCAGGAGATGGGGAACTCCTCCCACATTCCTCTCACATGAGCAACTGCAAATGTACAATCTGTGGCTCATAGCGCATATGTCACTGTTGGTATTTAGACACATCTCCAGACATGAACTATAGGACGTATTAACATGGAGATGTTAAATTCATACAACACAGAAGCGCTATACCAGGGAATAATGAAAAAATATGATAACAATTAATCACTGCTTTTTTTATTCTTTCTATATGCTCCCCTTTTTTTAACCAGGCTGCTTATCCCTCATGGTGTCCTCTGTCCTTTTAATCGCAATGCCTCACCTCTGCTACAGGGCTCAACAGCTTGAAAACCTATGTGGCTTGGCCCCCCTGGGAAGTGGGACCTGGCAGGAAGAACAGGATCTAACAGGATTGTTGGGATGGGGGGGTATGCTTGCTGTTGCAGGCCTGCGTATGATGTCAGACTTGAGGGGCAGGTGATGACTCAGTTTTTCGGACCATGCCCACACTCAGTTTGGTGTCAAGGCATGGGGACTTCAGGAGGCGAGGCAACAGCCAACATGACTGCCATCCCCGCTAGTCACCGGCTGGCAGTCACTCCAGCAGTTGCTTCTAACCCTCTGCAGAGGCTTTGCGTGTTCTTTGGGGACACCACTAAGTCTCCCTGGTCTGAGTGGCATTCCCGTGTTCAAGGCACACACTAAGGGACCCCGTGTGGAAAGTGGACACACTGATCACAAGGCCAGTGGGCCAGCCACACCGATTTAACTTTAACTGGGTAGCACGTGTCAGACTAAACTGCTGCAGGTCAAATCCTTTGTGTTGGTCCCTTAGAGGGTTACATGTGACATAGGATGAAATTGGTGATCTTAAGTAGTTCCATGAGAAATAAAGGCCAGAAAAAAAATATTTCTTCATGTTCTTGAATATTGTTTTTTTTTTTAAATTCAGTATGCTTTTTCTCCACTTACAGCTGGCCCCGTCAGTCCTACCCTACTCATGCAGCCCCATCACCCGCCTTCTCTGGGACTTACCTCTCCCTCTTACACATCTGGCTTATCCCCCAAGGAGGGGGCCATCGGGAGGGGCCCATCTTACCTCCCGATGGAGACTGGGTAGGCATTCTAGGGACAGCGCCACGGTCGGAGGTGGGGGGCCTGCTGCGAGGGGTGAACATCCTCTTGTACGGCTGGTAATCCTTTTTTCTGATTTTCTCCCCTTGTGGATGCTGAGAAGGCTGCCAGCATGCATGTATACATGCGCAAGTGTGTGCACATCCGAGCATGTCGGCATCCGCCCCTCAGTTTGCAGCTCCATTTGCACTGCCACCTGTGGTCACCCAGACGGAAGTAGCACAGCCGAGACTGACTGTTCCCCCTCTCCGAGATGGAAATTGTCCTCTAGAATGCTTAGCTGACTTCCCCCAGGCAGCCCTCCGATGGCCAGAGCTCATTCTGAAGCCGGGTTGCTGGCGTCGCAAGCAGCAGCTCTACCGCTGGGCCGGCTTTTACTCTTCCTTTTTGAAGCACTCATCTGTCAACTGCATGACTCTTGTCATCAGCAGTGAAGGCAGCTCCTTTCTCGCCATTTTGGCTGGAGGAAGGGTACAGTTGTAATCCTGGACCTTGAGGCTGGAGACAGGGGTATCCATAAGGGGGAAAAGGAACAATGTAAATGAAGTGTGTGCAGAAAGGATTAATTCATTATACCGATGTCTATTTTAGGAGTCAAGATAAATCTTTCCACATCGAAGGTGCACTAAACCATGTTTTCACAAGAGGTGTACCTATTGGTTGTCCGAAACCTGTGACCTTTGAAGCAAAATGTGATGAGGAGTGGATTTCCTTTCAGGTTTCAGAAGAGCTGGTGGAAAAAATCAACAGGTTAAAAACTTCATAGATTGTGAACTTTATTACCACAATATGTAGTGGTCAAATTTTTCAAAATTGTTTCATTTTCCTATAGAAAAACTAAAGATCTTCTTTGAGGATATCTCTTCCCTTCGGCCACACCTTTGGAACTATACCCGCATATGTCCTAGGACAGCATGGTAACTTTTGGTAGCCGGGGGCCACCCACAACAACTTCATGTGTCAGCACCTACATAAGCTTTGGTGGCCTCATCTCTCCTCAGTTCTTGTCCTGTCATCAGTCGCACTCGTCAGACCTACCATGCAAACGCTGACTAACTAGCCATGGTCATGTATTATTTTATAGGTAAGTAATCTCTGTTTTTTTAGTGATATCATTGCCTCTGCATGCTGCCGAAACCAACGATGTTGTTCCAGTACTGTGAGTGCAGAGAAAAGATTTATAAGGATGATGGACACAAAGTGTGTGCCTGCCATTTAGGCCTCTCTCACAACATCTGGACTTGTGAGATTTGCCAGGGCTTCAGTCAAGCAACCAGGCAACACAGAAAAAAGGTGCCAGAGAAGTTTTTATTGGAAAAAATGTTAGCAGTCGTGGAAAAAGCTTGGGGTCAGAAAGTGGCATCGACAGTCCCATTGACCGACTTGGGGTTGTCTAAATCAAAAGACTGCGAAAAAGACTGGTTGTTGTTGGGACCCAAGCATAAGCATAAAGATAATGACTGATCTGCTTCCCTGGCGAAGTCTAGGTTGCTGTTGTGGCCGACAGGTACTTTACCTGCATTGTCATCGTCCTCCTCGGCAGCGGTGACACCAGCTCCCCTGATCTTCAGCCAGATACCAGGATCGGAGTTTGGTTTAGGCAATACCGTATCTACTACAGACGGTATATCGTTGGCAGGTCCAGGCCTGTCGTTGACTCCATGGTCACAGTCCCTGGCCAGGGCATCGTCGGTGTGCAGGCAGTACTGGCGTTGTTTTCAGATATGATATGGCGCACACCTCCAGGCTTACCTGTGCAGCGAGTACTGCCATTGATGGGTGTTCCTGCATCGCAGGCCCCGCTGACATCATTGACTGTTTCACAGCAGATGCCTCCTGAGCAGTGGCCTCTCGCATCGCCAACGAGGACATCAATTCCTGTCACCAACAGTGACATCAACAACAAGCAAGAATATAATCCAGACCTCATAATGGAGGAGGATTATGGAGAGGAGGAGGAGGGTTATGGAGAAAAACATTCTGCCGCGCGTTCTAGCTCCACTGTATCTTCTTGTAGTGAGGATTCTGTGGTGTACACACTCAGATCTCCCCCTGAAGACCCTAACTTCCAAACTGTGATGCAGCAAATGCAGCGTGCAATGGGAGATGCTGGAAGAAGAGGATTTCATTGAAAAGAACCTGATGGATTTTTTGGAGGTACCACGTATTCCATCCGTCATTGTTCCTCCAATTTATCCTACATTGGAGGATGCCACATTTGCTGCATGGTACAGGCCAAATTCAATACCAGCTGTACCCAGAAAATCTGATAAGCAATACCCTCCTGCTGCCAAGCCTTATTATGCCATCCAGCCTGAAACAGACTCTGTGGTTATAATGGCTGATAAATCCAGGGCACCAAAACACATGAGTACTCTGCCCCCTGATAAGTAATCCAGCAGGCTTGATGTGATGGGCAAGCGAACATATGCCTCTGCCTCACTAGGCCTTCATATTGCAAACTACCAGGCCCACATGATCAACTATCAGAATAGCCTGTGGAAGGCTGACAAAGCCGCAGCTCAGGCTCTTCCAGAAGGAAATGCCAAGAATTAGTTACTGACAAATCTGAATTCTGGTGCTGAGGTTGGCAAACATATGCTGTGCTTAGCATACGATGTTTCTGATGCATCTGGTGTTTGCACGAGAAGGTATTCATGGCTGAGGGTGGCTGGGTTTGCAACTGATATGTAGCAGATGGTTCTGAATGCCCCTTTTAGAGGTATCAGACTGTTTGGCTGTCATGTGGAAGAGGCATTGAAAGGCCTTCAAGTCTCTAAAATAACTTTAAGGTCAGTCAAATCCCTGTATCCCACACCTGGTTGGGGTTGTGGCAAGGGATCCTTTCATCAGCTTGCTGCCAGAGGTGGCTGTTACGCCTACCATCAGCAGGGTCTGGGTAAGGGTGATGGAGCTTTGCCATCTCTGCCCCCGGAGCCCATTCCAAAGCATCAAAAGTCAGTGGCTGTGCCCCCACTGATTCAACATGACTTGAATTGTCTTCCCCCACACCATTAATGCCTCCAGAGGTGGTATGGGGTCGCTTCTCCCTTCATCTGACACATCGGAGGCGATCACCACAGACAAATGGGTCCTGGAAATAATTGTAAAGGGACATGCTCTGGAACTATTAGAATCCCCGAGCACCCTCCACGTCTTTTAGCTTATCCTCCGTGACATTTGTCACTGCTGAAAGAAGAGGTACAAGCTTGGCTACACAAATGCACAATAGAACATGTGCCTTCTCACCAGAAGAACAAAGGGTTCTACTCCAGATACTTCCTGGACTCCCAGTGGACAGGAGGTCTCAGGCCTGTGTTAGATCTGAGAAACCTAAACTTATATATATAATACAAGAAGTTCTGCATGGTCTCCTTGCAAGTTCTGATTTCCCTGTTGCAAACAGGGGACTGAATTTGCTCCCTGGATATGAAGGATGCATACCTTCATATCATGATCTGGCATCATCAGAGACCATACCTGAGATTTATACTAGAAGGGGCGCACTGCCAGTTCAGAGTATTACCCTTGTCTTTTGCGCCACGAGTCCTCACCAGATTTGGCAGTGGTGGTAGCAGCTCTTCATGGGGAAAGTCTGTGTCTTCCCATACCTGGATGATTGGCTCTTGACGGCCAGCTCCAAGAACTAACTCTTGCACACACTGTTCCAAACAAGGCAATTGTTTGAAGACCTGAGGTTATAGTGAATCTACCAAAGTCAGTACTGACTCCTTGCCAAAGGCTGCAGTACATAAGTACTGTCCTGGACACAGAGCAGGGCTGGGTGTTCCTGCCCCTTGACAGGGCAGAACGACTCATTGCTGAAATGCAACTGGTATACAGCAGTCCTCACATCCCAGCCAGAACATTTCTGTGTCTCCTAGGACTTATGGCAGCAGCCATTGTGACTCTGCCACTGGCCTGCTTACACATGCAGATACCACAGTGGACACTGAGAGTGCGGTGGGACCAGTTGACCGATGACATGGACCAGAAGGTGTTCATCATGGCCCCTGACACAAAACACTGACATAGTGGATGGACCCCCACAGCCTCTTAAGGGGTGTTCCATTTCTGATACCGGCTCCAACTCAGTTGCTCCCCTTCCGATGCATCCGGATCTGGGTGTGGGGCACACCTGAGCCCTTATCAAACTCAAAGTTCTTGGACCCAGGAGGAAACCAAAATGCACATAAATGTCCCTGGAGATGAGAGTGTCTTAAACAGTCACCAGTTTTTTCAGTTGCGTCAGACTCCAGGTCCTCTACTAATATAGACAGACAACATCAGTGTCATGTATTATATATATAAATAAATGGGGGGGGGACTCATTCCTGCCCCCCTGTTGGGAAGCAATAAGAATGTGATGCTGGGCGCTTGAATACAGCCTAGAGCTGTCAGGCATGCATCTCCAAGATGTCGAAAATGTCTTGGCAGACAAGCTAAGCAGGTCACAAGCCAAGATGCTGAAATGGGAACTGCTGACCTCAGTGGTAGACGACCTCTTCGCAAGATGGGGTGATCCAGAGGTGGATCTTTTTGTGTCCCCACACAATACAAAACTGCCATGTTTTTGCTCACTCCAGGGCCTGGAGCTTTTTGGCGAGATGCGCTGTCCCTGTCTTGGAAAGGGAGGTTTCTGTATGCATTCCCTTCCATTCCAGTAATACAGAGTGAGAGTGTGACCCTTATCCTCATTGCACCTCTGTGGCCTCTGCAAATATGGTATTTGCTGCTCCAACAACTATCAGTGGAGCCTCCAGTACTTCTGCCTCTGTGCAGGAGCCTGTTGTTACAGGACAAGGGTCCTCTGGTCCATCTGGATCCAAAGTCCCTGCACCTGCATGCCTGGCTTCCGAAGACATAGCCATTGCATGGTTTGGGGTGTCACCTAAAGTAGCTGATGTACTGGTTGTGGCAGGAAAGCCTTTCACCAGACATACGTATTCTTTGAAGTGGAAGTGTTTCACTTTGTGGGCCACTTCCAAATATGTGGATCCATTCACCTGACCAGTAAATGCAGTGTTGGAATACTTGCGGTCACTGGCAGATTCTGGCCTTCAGTATTCCTCACTGAAGGTGCCTCTGGCTGCTGCACCAGCTTACCATGCCTACGTTGATGGGCATATGGTTGCCCAACTGGAGGTCTCCTATACCTTTCTGAGAGGCATTCTGCACAAGAAACCTCCCATTTGTAAGCCAGTCCTGCCTTGGGACTGGAATGATGTTCTTGAAAAACTTACTTTGGCTCGTTTTGAGTTGGTCGCGAGTTGTGGCCTATGCTTTCTTTCAAGGAAAGCGTTATTTTTAGTTGCAATCACTTTGGCTCATAAGATTTCAGAGCTACAGGCTTTAATGTGTGAGCCTCCTTATTTGCTCTTCAACAAAGACAGAATGTCTTTGCATACTAATACTAAGTTTTTGCCAAAGGTGGTGTCTGAGTTTACACTAAATCAAACCATCCACCTTCCAGTTTCTTATCCTAAGCATGCTGATCAGGGTGAGGCATTGCTCCACACTTTGGATGTACATAGAATCCTAAGATACTATATTGCGTGCATCAAGGACTGCATCTCAGCTATTTGTTTTGTTCGCCCCTGGAAAAGAGGGCACCCCATACCAAAACAGTGTTTTTCCAAATAATCAGCACGTTTTATTACTTTCTGTTATAGGAAGTACGGTAAGGAGCTTCCTGGTCATTCCACCAGGGGTATGGCCACCTCTGTTGCTTGTTTCAGAAACTTTGATGCAACTGACATTTGTGCTGCGCCATAAGGAGCATTGTCCACATAGCCCAGACATTGTGTCTCGTAGATGAGCAGATTTCAGCCTTGCTGTTTTACAGGGACCGCTGTCCTGAACATACTGCACCACCCTCCCAGTTAGCTTCTGGGACTGCTTAGGACTCATTCCAAAAGTGTGGCCTAAGGGAAGAGAGATCCTTGAAGAAGATAAAACAATTACGTACTTACCGTAACAGTAGATTTTTGAGAGACTCTTTTCCCTTTGGCCATGCCGGTCCTCCCTCCTTTCCCCTTTTATTAGCTTTAGGGGAATAAGGCATCCGATTCTGCTTTGGGAATTTCCATGGCTGCTATATCCAGCACTTTCGCCCACCAACTATAAGAGGTGCTTATATGATCTCCTGGTTCCCCAATCACATTCTGCAGCGGGGAGCATAGAAGAGATAGGGCCACCCCACGTTTATGATGACTCTGATGCGTGACATTGAGGGCGGCCGCCAGCTAGCAAAAGTTTCTGTGTGATCCCCAGCACTGGCGCTGGTATAGTTCCAAAGGTGTAGCCTAAGGGAAGAGATTCTCTCAAAGATGTATTGTTACATAGGTAAGTGTTTTCTTTTTTTGTTTTTATTTGTTATAAAGCAGTAGACACCTTTGAAGTCACACCTGTTTAACTTTGTAACTGCATAGGTTGTGACTCTTAAAATGGCTCCCAAGCACGTGTATGGCCATACTGCTAACTTCACTGTACAGTTTCTCTTGTCAGTATTTTTTTCATGATTCCCGAAGGTAGCATTTTAAAAGAAAGTTCACTGTACCACAATTATCACTACAAGTGCTGTACTTGCCCTGGTAAGATTTTTAATTGCTTAGAAATGTAACTGCTTTAATTGCTTAGTAGCCAGTGTACTTGTCCCACTGAGACCCACCTCTTTGGTCATTGGCCTAACCTGTTTCTTGCCCAAACTGCTTGTTTGCTGCTGCTAACCTTGTTGTTGTACTTTCTGTAACCTTGTTGTTGTACTCTCTGTAACCTTGTTGCTGTACTCTCTGTAACCTTGTCGCTGTACTGTCTATAACCTTGTCGTTGCACCCTCTGTAACTTTGTCGTTGTACTGTCTGCAACCTTGTCGTTGTACTCTCTGTAACCTTGTTTCTGTACTCTCTATAACCTTGTTGCTGTACTCTCTATAACCTTGTTGTTGTATTGTCTTAACATTGAATTGTTGGTTAATCTGATATACAAGCTTGTAAATTTTGCCTTGCCTTTGCAAAGATTTTATATTGTCTGTTAACTCTATTTGTGCTTCATTGTTTACATTTGCTGTCTGTATTATAATATCAGTGACAGTTATTTGTAGTTAATTGTGACTGGTGAATGTAATTAATTCCAGGTTGCTCCTGAAGCAGTGACTTTTAGTCTCCGTGCGCCTACCCAGTTAACAGAATTCTAATGAATTAATGAATCGGAGTCTGTTGACTGCTGGCCTGTCAGTGCAGTGGTAGAGTTACTGCTTGAGATGCTGGCAACCGGAGTTCGGGAACGAGCTCAGATCATTGGGGCTGTCCAGAGTCAGGATGATCGAGCGCCCCAGCGGATGCTGACTTCCCCTTGGGAAGGAGGGCTTATGCTACTGCTACCACACTGCCACCTGGGTGACCACAGGTGGTAGTGCAGCAGCAGCAGCAGCACAACTGGGAGGAGCAACGGTGGCTGGGGTCTGCAGTTTGAGTCAACTTCAACCTCCCTGTGCACCGACGTCCCAAGGGCTGGTCTTCTGATGGGGATTCTGTATTATCCTCCTCCTGATGGGTCCCACCTCTGGGGAGAAGCCAGGGTGGAATGAAGGCAAGGCGGCCTTGGAAGGATGTGTAGTCCATTTAGGGAATTTTTTTTTTAACCAGGAAAGAGACAGTAAGCTGAAAGCTTGCTTACAGGTGTGACCTGGGAGTACAATGAAGTTAAGTGACTTGCTCAGGGTCACACAGTATGCAAGTGGGGGCTGTGGGATTCAAACCCAGGTCTCCAGCTCAGAGCCTTAAACCACTGCGCTATACTATGTCCGAGGATCTCTTCCTTTGGGAAAGGGTTGTGGGAATGGAATTATGTACTGACTCCAGATTATGGTCCAAAAGTAGAATAAGAAAACAGTAAAAGAAATGCTTTCAACTGTTAATTTAGAATTTTCAGATTAGACTTCTGCCATGTTTAACAGACTGTATTTTTAGCTCAGGTGGTGAAAGTCCCAAGAAGTCCTGTTAGGACAACTGGTCCTGCCAAAAACATAGTACTATAATATTTTAAGGTCAGAGGGGGCTCTGGGTACATCATATCCGCTGCCTGCTTCCTAAGTAGTATGAATAACTATGCTGTGTAAACTTGTATTATGGGTTTCCTATCCCTTCTTCTACCCTGGGTGTGCAGTGATTCCCCTGATAAACAGAAGTGTGTCAAGGATTTCCTTGAAGGCCTATACTGTCTTTATGCCCACTGTGCCCGCTGGTAGGCTGTGCCAGGCAATCACCACCCTCTGGGAGAAAAAGGGCTTCCTGATGTTACCACATGACTTTGTCACTTCAGAGCATCAGGATGCGTCCTACCTGCAAAAATTACTGTTTTTAATTAAGTTTTTTTCTATAAAGTTTATTATTATAACTCATCGTGGCCATGGATCGTCAATCTAGTAAATTCCTTCTGAAAACAAATTTGACAAAAATGTTTCAGTCCCTGTTAAAGAGCTGCGGACACCTCCAAGTGAACTTTGAAAAAGATAATATTTGGACACATTTCAGCTTATATTTCACATTGGCTCTGAATTCCTCCTATTTGTGTTACTGAGGTTATATGCATGACAACAGGAGCGTTGTTTTTTTTGAGAGTTCATCTGCTCTTGTTGCTTACTCGTTTCCTGATGGCATATTACTCTGCTGCTTGTGGCATCACAGTTATTCCCATGGCAACAGACTGTGATGTCACAACAGAGGATTATGACTTCAAGTTGGGAGTAAACTGTAAAGGAAGATGAACTCTAAGGGATAAAGATTCAGTTTTTGTGCAGATGTCCTCAGTAGTAACAAGCATTTGTCAATGCTGAATGTTTGCTTGCTGGTATTGGCATTGGTACTGAATGAGTTAGAGAGAGGTGCATAATAGAAATCGCAGTGAAGTATTGAACGAACGCCAACCCCAACCCCCACCCTGCAGAGACTGACAGGCGTTGGGGTTTGCCTTTGGGTCATCGGCCATAATGCTCACACCATTCCACCTTACCCCACCCAACAGACACTGACCGGTGTCACGGTGTGCCTTGGGGTCTTTGGCCATTCCATAAGGAAATAAGCTGAGATAGGTGCAGTATAGGAGAATGGGGTGAATGTTAGGGCTGAAGACCCCAAGGCACACCTCGATGCATCTCAGTGGCTGCAGGGTGCGGGTGGAATGGTGTGAGCATTACGGCCGACGACCCCAAGCCATACCCCAATGCCTGTTAGTCTATACAGGGTGGGGCGTAACGCCCCGAGTGTTTGTTGGTATTTTCACTCCACATTTTCCACATGGGCTTTTTGGGACCCCACCTCATGAACAGTGGCACTATAATTTCGTTACTCAACCCCGAAAGGTGATTTTGCACAGCGAATGCTCCATTTGGAGCAACAGCTACGAAAAGACATTTTGGGCAGGATGTGAAAAATGACATCTATACTGTTCATGAGGAGGTGTGATAAAATGGCAATGTGAAAATCTGGAGTGAAAATATGAAAAAGTGGCAAAGTTACAAGCATGCGTAGAAATTGTGTAATGCATACTTGTAACGCAGTCATTTTTTGGAATTTGTTCAGCAGATTTTCAACATGGCCTTTTTGGGACCTCCCCTCAGGAACAGTGGAACTGTGATTTTGTTAATCTGCCCCAAAAGTTTATTTCGCACAGTGACTACGCCATTCTGCGCCACAGGTGCTAAAACACATTTTGGGTAGGATGCAAAAATGACAGCTGTACTGTTCATGGGAGGTGTGGAAAAATGTCAATGTTGAAATTTGGAGGAAAATATTGAAAATTGGAAAGTTATGAGCGTGACGTAAACTGCAAGTAGCATCACTTATGTAACCAGTCATTTTAGGAATTTGTTCACCAGATTTTCAACATTGCCTTTTTGGGACCTCCCCTCATGAACAGTGGCACTGTAATTTCATTAATTTGTCCCAAAAGCTGATTTCGCACAGCGACTGTGCCATTCTGTGCCACAGCTGCGAAAACATGTTTTGGGCAGGATGCAAAAAATGTCATCTGTACTGTTCATAAGGAGGTGTGAGAAAATGGCAATGTTGGAAATTTGGAATGAAAATATAAATTGGCGAAGTTACAAGCATGCGCATAAACTCTGCAATGCATGCTATAGCAGTCATTTTTGAAGTTTTTCACCAGACTTGCAACATAGGATTTTGGGACCCCAACTCATGAACAGTGGCACTGTCATATCATTAATCAGTCCCAAAGGTGATTCCACAGCGACTGCAAATCACCTTCGGGACAGAGAAATGAAAATGACAGTGTCAACGGTCACGAGGTGGGGTCCCAAGAACCTATGTTGAAAATTTGGGGCCAAAACTCCAAAAAATGACTGAGATATCAACCTAAGTTGAACCCCCCATTAATTGCCATTATAGGGCTTACTGTGATTGTCTTCAGTTCCCGGTTCATCTTTGAAGAGTGCAGACGTGTTCCCGGTCCACTGAAGATCGCTGCTTCTGACCTCCGGAAGTAAGTATGGGTGGGGGGGGTGCATGGAGGTGGGGTGCGCAGAGGGATGATACGGGTTGAGGGAGGAGGGCCCGCAGGAACAACGAGGGACCAGTTTCTTTCTTTTTTTTTTTTCAGGTTTAAAAACAAAAATATGTTGTGGGACTTTTTGTTTTTACAGGTGAAAACAAAATGGATAGGCACACTGGGGTGGGCTCCCAATGTACCAGACTAGTTGGGGGGTCAGTGCTGACCTGGGGATCGGGCACTCTGAGGTCGGCTAATAAAAAGGGGGATGTGGGGGCACTTCCGACACCAGGAGTGGGCATCCTGATATCGAAAAAACATAATTACTTGGGCACACTGGGGTGGGCTCCCAGTATTCCACAATAGTTGGGAGGGGCATGCTGACACGGGGATTGAGCACCCCGTTTTCAGCAAAATATGTGTTCGGGCATGGGGGGGGGCATGCCGACATGGGATTGGGCACCCTGATGTTGGCTTTGGAGGGAGTATGTGGTAGGCCGCAGGAGCCCCAATTATGGCAGCGGGCTCACCAGGAAAGACATGGAGCAATCAATCAATCAAATCTTTATTTTACCGAGTGAGCGAGTTGCTCATAATTCCAGCCACGTGCATTACTGTGCACTGTAATGTGCATAGCTGGAATTTGCCTAATTGGGGCGGGTGGGGGGAGAGAGATCTGCTGCTGCAAAGACAAAACTGTCCGTGATTGGAGTGGCAGATTTCTTTCATGTCCGGCGCTCGCTCTGAAACTGCCATCATCGGCAACTTCCCTGTTGATTTGTGGCCGCGGGACGAGCCCCTGAAAACGTGGGCTGCATTAGCCAAACACTGCCACACCTCTGCACTGGTCTACTTACCTCAGTATGTTTCTTGTGCGCTGCGTGCGCAAGCAAACATAAAAAAGGGGAGGAGAAATCTATGAACGATATATGAAATACAAGCTGGAGTGTTTCTAAATATTAGGTTTCCCACAGTTTTCCTAGCGGCACGAGTGGCTTTTAATGATTTGAACCATGGTCTCCTGCTGGAAATACAAAAAGATTACGTCCCTACCCTAATTCAAACCCCTTGTCCCTTGCTTGCTAACCCAAGATGCATCCAGTGTGCCACCGAGCTGCACTGGAGTGACTGGCACCTCCTGCTGTGTAGCGGTGAAGTCACAACCTATGAAGCCAGCAGCCCTGACTCTAATCCAAGCAATGAATTTCATGTTACACATTACAGTATATGAAAACTGAAGTTGTCTTATAGGTTCATACGAGCGATTGAAGGTCAAAGACCTATATGATGTTCACCACTTTTCAGTGGAAACTCCTACAGTTTTCTACTCCCATATACCTATCCAATGATTTCTTAAATTCCAACATAGTTTTGCTGTTAACAATACCTGCAGGCAATGCATTCTATACACTAACAACTCTCTGGCTAAACCATTTACTTCTCTTAGATATTCTACTAACCTCTTGTGTTAGCATCATATTGTGCAATCTTGTATTTCTTTGACTGGGGTGTCTAACTAGGCCAATGGCTTCCCACATACCCTCATTCCTACTAGCACTAAAAACCAAACATAGGTCACCCCTTATCCTTTTTGTGGTACCTTCACTACCAGACCATATTTTATGAGTATCTTTTGGACTTTTAGTTGTAGATAGAAATAAACAGGTGTTGTATTCAAAACATAAAATTTTAACGTCAGCGTTTAGGTCCTTTTTAACCAGTGCCTTATGTGTCTGTGCTGTGCCCTGCAGTGAAGCATGCAATTACATGTGTCATTTTGTTGCTTCTTTTAGGAATCACCTGGACAGCAGTCGCAATCATCCAATCAGAGTGGCGAACGAACTGCTTATCAAAGAGATCAGTAAGATATTCCCAGTGCAGAAGCTAGACAACTCATTTAGTTTTGTAGTCAGAGGCAGCTTTTCTACTGCCTCATTCTCCGGTTGTAAAGATTCCCTTTCCAGTGTATATTTTATAAGTCCCATTGGTGATGAAGACGGGAATGAAGAGCACGTGGAAAATAAATCAGTTCTAAGCACGTCTTGCACTGATGTTTTGTCATTAGCTGGCCTGTATCTGAAGGACAACTATGAGGAGACCAGAGACAGTGGTCCTATGATGGGGATGCCCACTAGGGACCCAGACTCTACTAAATACTGCCTTAGGCCTTCTCTTTTGGTACATGTGCACAAAATCATACAAAGACCAGACTTCAAGCCCGAAACACTCTATACTCTAAGTGTCCCTGTATTCAGAAAGTGTTTGGTTTCTTCATATACCTTGCCGGTTTATCATGAGATCGTATTCATTTGGGGTTCAACTGCTGATCCTGGGTCTGAATTTGTCCATTCATTTAGAGAGACCGTTTTGAAGTCCATAACATCCA
The DNA here is from genome assembly GCA_016271365.2 of Neoceratodus forsteri. NCBI lineage: Eukaryota > Metazoa > Chordata > Ceratodontiformes > Ceratodontidae > Neoceratodus > Neoceratodus forsteri. The sequence goes on from JADMNL010000034.1 coordinate 135,195,863, forward strand.
TTCTTCAGTCTGTTTGTGATCATACGGTGAAATATTCAGAAGAAGAACTGAAGGATTACAGAAGCAATGACCAGACGTGGTTTGTGAACATTAAAGAATTGCCTGCTGAAAAACAGTGTTCCATTTATGTAAATATCAGTCGTGATTCTTCGTATATGCATGATGTCCATGTAGGACACGTATGTGTAGTACCTTCAGGTCAACTTCATAAGGAACTAGGTTTTTGTATTGCCATTTTAAATCTCGACCTCCTGACCATGCTAGGTTTCGGGATACTGGATTGGAGAATGCTTTGGACCTTTGATGAACGTTTTATAAACCAGTTCCATCATTTGGAGGTAGGACCATTCAAGAATTTCTCATTGTATCCACCTTCTTTTGCCCATGACATCAGCTTTTGGGTCAAGCCTGGGAAGCAGTTTGATGAATTAGAGTTCCACACAATTGCTCGATGTGTGACTGGAGAAATGGTCAAAGACATTACACTGATTGATAGCTTTGAGCACCCAGAAACAGGACAGGCCAGTCGATGCTATAGAGTGACCTACCAATCATGTGACAAAGCTCTGTCTTATCAAAAAGCTTTAGAGCTGCAGCTGTGTCTTAGAGAAAAACTGCAGAAGTGCTTAGAAGTAACTCTAAGATAGGTTATTTCCATGTCTAAAGCTACATGAGGCGACCAGAAGTGAACTATGAACTTGGCTAAAAATTAAAGCTCTAGTTACTTAAAATATATGTGAATAAATGTTTTAATTATCTTTTAATAACACTATACTTAAGAACAATAACTGCAGTACAATGCTTTCTTGTTTTCAGAATGGCAGAATATTAGTTATACATTGTTGATGGGTTTCTTGCCTGTATTCTGAACTGGTTTCAGTGCTTTTCTTATCATCTGTGTTTCCCCATGGAGGACAGCTGTACCTCAGTTGTATCTCATGCTGACTCTTCTTCCAAGAAACAGGATACTAGCATTTGAGATAAATGTTGTAGAAACAAGACTCCAAAAATAGGCAAATGTATTGCATGATGAGCGTAACATTCAACAAAGGGGACTGCCAAAGAGTTCTGGCACTTCAGTTTCATCAGGGGGTGACTGGCGACTCTTGTCCTAACACTGTTTCACAGGCTTCAGACACTCTAGTGCTCCTGTGCCCTCACTGCCCCCTCACCCTTGCAGCAGGTCTTCAGACTCCCTTCACACAGATACAGTTCTCTACACAGATCTAGGATGCGTTCATAGCCCAGGTAACCCATGTCGTCATGCAGGGATTTGTGGACTGCATCACAGTACCCTGTGGCAGTACCAGCTGGAGGTTGGGATGTTCGGGTTGTCCTTGTCATTTACGTTTCGCAGTAACAGCCCATCTAGTAGAACTAGCCTTCCCCATTCTTTCAACAGGTATTTGGTGTTAGGGTAATGGCTACGCACTTGATCTGTTGAGTGTCTCTTCCCAAGGGCCCAAATTAGGTCTTGGATGGCTGGGTCATCTCTCTGTGCCCGCTGTAGTTCGGATTTACTTGGTTGGGGCAGCGAAGACATGTTCAGCCCAGTGAAATTCAGATATGTGGGTGGGATCAGGAGAGGCCCCCAGCATATATGTTGGTCTGGTAGGGTTCACAGCTGGATCATCAGCCGGCAATGCAAAGTTATAGCACAGCACTTGAACAAGGACATTCTCTATTTGAACTGGGGGGTTAGAAGTACCAACATGCGGGCATCTTGACAAAGCATCAGGGTCTACGTTAGTCCACCCACTTCGCTATTCAGGACTGAAATTGTAGGGGGAAAGGGCAGATAGCCATCGGTGCCATGCAACATCCAATCTGTTCTGGCTGTAATAGAGACCCCATACAGGTATTCATGGAACTTGTCTGTTATGGCCCACTTTAGTGCCAAAAATTCCAGTTTATGCACAGGGTAATTCCTCTCGGAGGATGTCAGGCTGCGAATAGTGAACGCAACTGGCCTATGCCTCGTGGGATACTCCTGGTACAGCACGGCTCCCAAACCATTCAGACTGGCATTGGTGTGGAAGACATAGGGCTTGTTTGGGGTCAGCAGATGCCAGAACTGGGGCCTCACTTAGTCCCTGGATAATCTCCAGAAAGCAGCTTCACACCGAGGGGTCCACCGGTCCCCAAAGGGTTCTCAAACTTGCAAATACTCCTTGAGCGGGTTTGTCCCTGACCCCAGGGTTCTCCTCTTCTTGTTTTTTGGGAGATAACCTTGCATCAAGTCATTAAGCGGACATACCACCATCAAGTAGTAATTCACGAAACAATGGTAGTAGCCACAGAACCCCAAAAAGGATTGAAAGGCTCTTAAGTTGGTGGGCCAAGGCCAGGTGGTGAGGGCCTCCACATTAGCTGGGTCAGTTTGAACGCCTTCCACTAAGATAATGTGCCCCACATACTTTACAGCAGGCTGGCATAACTGGCACTTGTCAATTGAAACCTTTAGGCCAAACTCCTCCGCTGATCCAGGACCTTCATCAGCCATTTCTCATGTTCTTCCAGGGTGCGACCAAATATGACCAAGTCATCCAGGTAGACAACTTCGAGCAAGTTCATACCCCCCCACAGCCTTCTCCATCAAGCACTGGAAGGTGGCTGGTGCTCCGGATATTCCCTGCGGCATGTGCTCCAACTGGTAGAACCCCAGTGGGCAAATAAAAGTGGTATTTTCTTTGTCCTCCTCCACCATGGGGATTTGGAAATAACCACTCCAGAGATCCAACACGGAGAACCACTGGCTCCACGTGCCACAGTGTACTGCTCTGGAACTGTCTTCTTATTGAGTGTGCGATAGTCTATGTACATCCTCACAGCTTTGTTCTTTTTCCAGGCCACTTCAATGGGGGAGGCATAAGGGCTCCAGGATTTGGTAATAATGCCGGCATCCAATAACTCCTGCAAATGTTGCTGGATGTCCTCAGTGTCGCCAGGGGTCAACCTTGAAGACCTCTCTCTGAAAGGACGATCGTCCTTCAGACAGATCCGATGCTGTTCACCTTCCACTCACCCCATGTCCCATTCATGGAGTGAGTAGACCTTTCGGCGCTTGGCCAGCTTCTGACTTAAGCTCCACTGGTAATTGGCGGGTATGGGGAATCACCAAACTCTACAAATTTAGATCTGTCTCTTCCTCTGTGGCTATCATTGGGTTCACTGCAATACACCTGTAGATACTTGCCAACACTTGACCCTTTTGGATGACTGTGAGTTTCCTTGTTTCATTTCGGACACTCACTGTAACCCGCTTGGCCAAGGGTATATCTGGAGGTGGCAGCACTCCTCTTTGTACCAGCAGCCCTTCCGGTAAACTGTCAGGTGGCGGGGTGTCGATGATGAAGGCAGGTCCTTGGAGCAGCTGAGCAAACTGAGCAATCCCACAACTCGGCACTCTGAACTCGGAGGCAGGATCAACTCTTTTCCATCCACTTGGCACACTACACTGACACTCTTCCTCTACCACATCGGTTCTCGCACTTCCCACAGTCAAGCCAACCCTCTTTACCATAGCTTTTACCAGAGGGTTCAGTAGCTCATCAGCCCCGCCTCTTTCAGTACACATCTTTGCCAGCTGCCCGAACATATCAGCATTTGTTCCAGTTAGCATGGGTGTGTCAGTCATCCTTGGCTCCGGGCATATCAAGGCCAAAGTCTCAATGGTGGGATGTTCTTTGGATCCCTTCGAGATGAAAGCAATTTGTACTAGCAATAACCATCATAGGGATAGTCCAAACTACCTATCCCCCACAGCGACAAACTAGGCAGGGGTAGAAGGGGTAAATGCTGCAGATGTCTGTCATAGAAAGTCTGGTGTATGATGGTGACTTGTGACCCGCTATCCGGTAGGGCAAAATAAGGCACTCCCTCTAGCAAGACTTCCACATCACCTGGGGGCCAATCAGGCCAAGTAGCACCCAGCTGGTGGGGGGAATGTGGGAGTCAGTCCACTTGGTGGAGCAGTGCAGTGGCTGGGACCCAGGTATTTTTATTTATTTATTGAAGAGAATCGGAATTACAATCGTTTGAGTCATTGACTCCTTTGCAAAGGTAACTCCATTACTGGTCCCCACTGTCATTTCCCTGGCCCATCCGCCTTTGTTTTTATGCCACTAGCTGGAGATTTTCTGCACTGATGCAACCCCACCTTGTATGACCATCTTGTCCACATTTGAAACAGAACCAGCCTTCTCGAGGCCCGAGGGGTATTCAGGGCCTAGGTCTGGGGGCAATGTATTGAGCTGACTGCCATCTAGGCTCAGACAGAACAGCACTTTGAAAGGGCCGGGACTCCAATGCCAGCTGCAAGGCCTTCACACAGTCTTTTATTTCTTGGAACTCGGCCATAGTAGGGGTGGGGGTGTTTCTCTCATTCCCTTAAAGTCCTGCACACAGTCTCTCAGCTGTTTCTGCACATTTCCCAACTCAAATGGACAAGGCGGTTCTGCAGGGTTGTGGCTTGGGGTCACAGGGCAGCAGTGGTAGCTGTGGGCAGCTGCAACGAATCACTGACATCTCCTTGAGCTTCTTCCTCCTTCACCTCATCCAATAACTGCTTAAAGGATGGGGGGTCGGTCTTTCGGTCCCGCAACCTGAGGGAGATTAGAATCAATCAGGAGTGCACAGACCCCCTAAGGATCTGGTTGAGCCTCATCTTGGCAACTTGCTTTGGGGAATCTTCACCAGCCTCAGCAATCTCTTGCACCACGGCCTCCACCCTGGTAATGTAGTGTGACAGTTTTCTCCGTGCTGCTGCATGGTGCTCCCTTTTCTCAACAGCCCAAAGGTGCTTTTCAAATTGCTACATGGTCGTCTGCAGTACATGTAGGCTTGCTGGCCTGTAGAGACCGAATCACATCCAGAGCCATGCCCCTCAAGCTTTCAACAACCCACTTGCATTTCTCCTCATCGGAACACCTCCAGACTTGGATCATTTGGGCGGCCTGACTTATCCAGGATTCAAAATCATCTTCCCCAACTGGCGTGGTGATTGCCCCTGAGATGGTGCATAGCCACTTGTACTGTTCGTACAGCACCACCACATGGGGGTCTCCCCACTGGGCAGCACTATAGGAGAGGGCCCTCCCCTCCCAGGAACATAGCCTGAAGGTCTTTCATGGACTTCACTAGCGAGCAGGGACTCCAGTTTAGCCTCAAAATTCCCTCCTTCACTGGGCAGAGGGGGTCTGGGGGGGGATGAATTAACAGGTAGTGGACTGGTCTGGCTCCCTCTCTTTAGCACCACCCAGGTCTCTTGGAACCCTTCTAGCATCACACTAGGGGGTACATCAACAGGACCCAAGTCCTTGTGTGTTTCTATGATTAAATCCCTAAGCCCAGTGCTGGGTTTTTTGGCCACCCTTTGAATTTTCATCTTCCCACATTCTGTCAGGGCCCCATCTAATACTCCCAGAATGAACTCTTTAATCTGCCCCCCAGTCACATTTCTTATCAGAAACACATTCTGGGGGTCACGGCCCTCAAACGCACACCAGTCTTGTACTTCTTGGAAGGCCATTATCATTTATCCCGACCACAAGGGGGGGTACCACAATTCCAAACTGCAATTTTGGAGGTAACTTCTAGGAGGCAGAAAATCCCAGCGGTGCCCCCACCTGTAACAGCCCTTTGACTCACCTAGGCTGCACTGGGGCCCTCAGGATAATTCAGCACACCCCTCCAACGGGGCCAGCCTGGGTTCTGCAGTGGTTGCAAATGTGGCATGGTGCCTCCACCTGGGGTAATGGCAGGGAACTCCTGTGGATAAAGAACAGGTTACCACCCCCAAGAAAATGAGTAAGCTGCCCCAGTAATACTTTTCCCTACACAATAACAGTTTCCCACACAGTAGCCACCCACACCCCCAACAGCACTCTTTCAGTAACACAGTGACAGTGGATAAAATGCAAACAGTAACCTTATTTATTTGGGGAGGGGGGACACAAGGAGGAGAATGTCAGCCACCATTTACTTTAGTTAGATTATAACTTTCTCTGTAGCAACCCCTCTTCTCACCCCTGGGTGCACCCAGATTGTCCCAATACGGTGGGTACCTCACTGCTCGGGGCCCAAATAAACACGGAACACACTTCTGACTTGTAATCCTAGGCTTGCCAAACTGGTATGTCACTAAAAATCCTGTGCAAGGATTTCCCTCAGAATCCAAAACTGGCTAGTTAACTAATAGTCTCCCAGAGCCACAGCTCGGGGCACTCACAGTTTTTGCAGTTCACACGGTTCACAGCCAGACGAGTTGTATGGTACCACGGAGGCTCTCCGTTGGTCGTGAACCACAGGTGGGAAGCCAGAACTGGACAAACTCGAGAGGTGATGATGTTCGCCTGCCTGGCCTTGCCAGCTTCGCCTATGGACCTTTATAGACAGACTTCACTCAGGCAGGCCTGTTCTGTCCCTCAATATGGGAGCGTCGTCATCTTCAGTCCGAGGAACCGGGATTGACTATGTTCCTCAAACCCTTCTGTTGCATGTCTAGTCACCCTACAGGACCTGCACAGGGCAGTGGGGCTCCTACAGTCTCTCACCTCACAGCTTCTATCTCGGGATGCCTCCACAGGCAGTGCTGGGTCCTGTCACAGCGGCTTGCCTTACACTTACAGTCTCTCCCATGGCCAAACGTTCAGTTCACTAACCAATTTCTCCGCCGAGGGAATCAGTAGCTCACTCAAAGTCCGCAGCCCAACTCTTCCCAGTTCAAAAAGCTGTCCAACTGCTTGGGCTGCTATAGAACAATTTTTTTCTGCTTTAGTCACACGGAAACAACTGCTATTCCTTCTGCATTCAGTTTAGTAGTTTAAAGTAGCTGGGGTTCAGAAACAGCCAGTCAAACTTGATAGAGTGGGACAGTCTCTCTCCTCGCAGCCACCTGCAGCTCCTCTCGACAACTCTCCCTTTCTGGTGGCAAAACAGTCTTATATCTCCCCCTTGCAGCCTCCTCTGATTGACTGCAGCTTACCAGGTGATCTCAGGGCTGGCTCTGTAGTTTACCCAGCAGCCCTGTTTTGTAGTTTTATATGGGGCTGCTATTTTAACTCCCTTGGTGCTCTCTGCAGTCCAGCCCTGATTTATGCAATTGAGCCCTCTAACAGGGCTAACGCTTTGTTTTCTTTTGACCAGAGGCCTTCCAGTCACTACGTCTATAGATCCCTGGCTCCTCTGCTCATCCTAGAGCCAGGGATATGTTTTTTTACTAACAGCCACGTAGCTGAACTGGAATTGGAGTGCAGCTCCTTTAAAATTTTGTTTTGATGGCCGCACATGCTCAGTGAGGGCGCGGCCGCTATGTCATTCAATCACTGTGCTGTCCTGGCTCTTCAAAACATCAGGACAGCGAGTCATCCCCCTTTCCTTTTTTTTTTTTCCTAGCGCCCAAAGGTGTGGAAACCATGCTCTGTTCCTCGGCCTCTTTGCACAGCGATCCCACGGGGCCGAGGACAGTGATGGCGTCAGCAGCTGCAAGGTGACAGGGAGCCGCTGGGGTCCAGATCCCACCTGGGACCCCTTGAGCGACATCAGTACTGGGTCGGGGCCGATGCTATTGCGCATCCAATTTGGGGCTTACACATGGAAAAGATTATAAAAGATGTACATTTTATGGTGCAATATGGATGATTTTTCTGTCTCTTTTTGTGTGTTTTTAATGAGTTGCTGCCAGTTTGTAGAGAAATGATTGGGTGAGAGGTGCGTAGCGTCGGGGGGGGGGGAGTACAAGAGAAACTGTCAGTGCACAGAAATAGGTAAGACTGTGAATGTGCTTGAATTTAAATGTTGCCATCAGATATGTGTATGGCTGCCATGTCCTGTAAATATAGTGTTAACTGTCTTCACTGTAGGTCTTCTACTGATGGAAATCCTCGCTAACATATGCTAAAATAATGGATGTGTCGGGGAACAGTAGTGTTGTAATGGCACTGTGTTGTTTTATTCTTTTTTAGATAATAAGCTTCTTATTTCCTGGACTCTGATTGGCTGGTAACCATGCTGGGGGGTACATCAACTTTCAGTAGATGCCCAGGGGAATAAAGTACCAGCCTGCCATGCCTGGGGTATCATTGCTTACTTGAAGTCTTGAAGTCCCCTACCGGCAACATCTCCCCCTTAGCCGCCTTCTTATGGATGGCTCCCTCTAGAACTCTGTTCATCTTCTTCCCCCCATGTTGGTGATCTGTATAGCACACAACTGCGAACGGTGTATCCATTTTCTGCCTCTAGAGAGGCCGACAGTGTCTTAGCCCCCTCACTGTATTCTTTGTATTTCAGCTGCTCTTATACCGTTGATAACGTGGACAGCCACTCATCCCTCCTTCCTACCCACCTGGTCCTCGGTGGACAGTGCATTAAATGGAATCAGCGTAAGGGCATTTATGTACCTGTTGCCATGGAAACTGACTCACGTGTGATACTGTAATAGCATTAAAAACATCACTGAAACAAATTTTCATTTATTTTTGTGTTAATGACAAACGTCTTGGTACATTTGTCCTGGTTTAATGCTATCTTCCTACCAAGCTTGAGCTGATCTCCTTGGCAACATGTACACCGTTGCGCTTTACACTGACTGTGTCATCCCTGATCCCTGCAGCCTCATGCCTTACTAGGCCCCTGGGCTAGGGATTATCTGTTCAACGCACACCCCGTCATGCCTTATTGCCTACTTACCGGACACCCAGAGGTATAGTGATACATATGGCCACAAGCCTTCATCCACTGGAAGTGCGGCTACATACGATCAATGCACAAACTGAAGTGTCTCACTATGCTTATGAAACGGGCTACATCTTTTTTCACCACTACATAAAATCAGTAAAACAACAGGATAGTATCTGGCAAACCAAATTTGCGTATGGTAATTTATGATAAAATAGAACTGCCGCCAACTAACTAATGACATTGTGTCACGATTGCTGTCCGGGGCATTTATGCATGATCGTATCCCAAGATGTAGTTCCCTATTATAGACACATTCTACATACCACAACAGATCTTGTCGTCACCAGGTCACAACAACACCGGGACAAAACTGTGCTTCCAAAACCAATATATCTCACCCACATATTACATTTCTGTCTTGCTGTACTGTATAAAAGATTACCAACCTAAGTAACGCTTACCAGTACTGATCGCCAACAACCGCTTGAAGTACATATGAAGCACAGCCCTTTCTAGTTATAAAATCTCAGTAGCCTTCCTGTGGGGCAAGAACAGGGATGTGCTTGTGCCATCTGTACACCCCATGACTTGGGGCAACCCACAAAGTTCTCTAAAGCTCTCAGCTGTACATACTTCTTCATCCTCATTTGGCACATCTATCGTTTTAGCGCTGATATGCCACACAATACCCAGTGCAGAACATTGTGACAACCTTGCAGACTGTACTTTTCTGAACACCGAACTGACTGACTATGACATGATACTCAGCCCAGCTTGCTAGCTTATAAAGCACAATTACCACACTTTTGTGCAGTGAGACTGGCTGTCTTACATACTCCACCTCTGGACTCATGAAATCTCTGACCATGTCACACAGCCCAACGAATGATGCCCGTGTCATCCTAAAGTTTTCCACCCAGTCAGAGTCTGAAAAGTGATAGGTGACAAAAATCTCCATCCCACCAATGCTTGGACCAATTAGGCAGTGATAGTGGAGAACATCGGACTCACCGTGGCTCTTTGCTATTAGCGTAACTTACCGATGTACATTATGGCATGACATCTTGACGCTTTACAGTTACATGTGTAACCCCTAGGTGGCGCTATCCCAAGGACTACTACCCCTGCCTGCTGGGCTAGTAGCAGGTTAAGGGGCCTGAGTTCGGAAACGGGTACCTCCACCCAGAGGTCAGGGATGGCAGTAGTTAAACCAGCCTGGGCACAGCCCTCCGGGACACTGTAACCCCCCTCTTTCCCTGCTAGTGGCCAACACAATACACGATAATTTCTCTCACAATACCCCTGATATGCTTTGCAAGTACCCACACAGTTTGCACTTACCACTAGGGCTGTTTCTCCAGTTCAGCCTTGGGGACCCCCTGTAAAACAAGGTTAGACAGAGCAAATGGCAACAGTACAATACTTCAAACAAAAACAGGCTCCACAGACTGTTTGAAATGCAGGAAAAAGTAGATCTGATTTATTCAGGTGATTTGAACAAGGAAGGGGGGCAATCAGGTTAATTATCTTAACTGCTCTATCAGTCACACAGCTGTGCATGCAGTCAGGGTTCCAAACACAGTCACACTCTCTGGGGTACCCAGGTGAAGGGAAAGTGGGCTAGCCAGGTCCGTTGCCCAGGGTAGGCCAGCGTTGCAGCTGGTCGGGGCCATGTGATGGAAAAAACAACTTGCACAACACACTATTTGTAATCCGGAGCCAGATGGCTCAGTTCGTGAAGGAAAATAAACAACAAAGCAATCAGATGACACACTTAGATTAAATGATAGTTGCAGGGAGCTACCCTGATGGTTACTCACGATACCCAGAACTGGACACAGGCTGGATGAAAATCGAGACAGCGAGTGAATTCTCTGGAGTGCCAGGAGAAGCAGGGCCCACATGATTCGCCGAGGCGTCGTTCCTGTTCAGGTGTGGAGCAGTGGGCTGATCCCCGGGCAGGTCTCTCGTCGATGGCTGTTCTCTGTGCAGTAGGGTAGTCTGGTAGGGCCCTCGTGGCAAGGCCCAGCCGCATGGAGATTACCACGGATTCAGTCTGTTCGGGCTGGATACAGCTTCCAGCAGTCAGTTCACATGAAGGGGAACTAAATCACAACCTTCATTCAGTACACAGACCATTTATATGCAAGGAAATCTTACTGTACCAGGCTAAATGCTCCCCGATCACGATCGCACAGTCTCTGCTCAGACTGGGAGCTCAGAAGTAGCTAAAGATCCTAATAGGCCGATCGCATACAGCAAAATCTTCGGTCTTTTGCAGGTTGAGCCTGGTACGCCTCAGTGGCTTAATTCTGTCTCACCACCTCGGATTTAGTCCGACTGTAATTCTTTCTCTCCTCTCATGGTAACGGGCAGACTTGCAGGCCTCAATTCAGGCCTTCCCACAGTTCTCCCACTCGAAACTACGCAGACCTTTGCTCGACTGGCACGAGCTGCTGCTCTCTCTGCATCCAACTCAAAACTGGCTAGCCAGCAGACAGCTCGGGGGATTTCCCTCAGATTCAACGGTTCAGTTGATGAGTTCAGCTGTCAGTCACAGCAAGAGCTCCCCCTTTAGTTACAAAAAGGCTCCAACAGTCCAAAACTACAAATCCCAAGCTTGTAATCCACTCAGCCCCTATAAGCAGGTTCCATTTTAGAGTCCCCAAGTACTGATTGGTCCAATTCGGCAGTTCGGGACCAAAATGGTGGAGACAGACAGAAACCCCTCACTGCAAAGAAGGCAGGTTAGAACAGACAACATTTTTGTCACTCTAAATGATTCTCAGCAATTAGTTACATCTTTCAACAGAGGTCCCTCTGCACAATTAGTGATGACAGAAACGGAGCGTTTTTCTGGCAGTCCGGGGCGAGACTCGAGCATGCCAACACTCTGCCCCCCCCTTCCAGATTAACTATTTCTGCATACTAGGCAGATCTTAAAGCGACAGTACATAGAGGCTACACAGGCACTCTTTAGCAATACATTTAAACTGCTAAACGCAGAACACCAGCCTAGCAGTGAGCATTTAGGCAAACTCGTAGGAAGACTTTTTGGGAACCCCCATTTGTAAGGGGGTTACACCCTTTCCTGCCAGGAGAAAACTTGGCGTCTGCGTCAAGTCGGTACCATCACAATAATTGCAGTTGCAAATTATACTATACATCTATACCATTAGCAGGCTAGGCCTGTGACTTCTTAAAGCATCAGTCAACATATTTAACCTTTACTATACACATTCTCTGCATTTCACAGTACGATATCCATTCTGAATTACAGTATGCATTTTTCTCACAGGTAATTTACACATTACTATACTGAATCGGGTAATAACTTCCTGTACATTGAACAATGTGAGAGGGGGCACTTCCCTATCAGCTAAACTGGGGCTAGACGGGGCAGGGGCACCATACCCTAGAGGGCAGGACAATCAACCGGGAATTGGTACTTAGACTCAGTTTGGGCAGTGAGCTCTGGGAAACATAAAGCCCCTTATGGACCACATTGAGAGGCAGATCCACTGGCCTCCCAGGGGAATCATAACTAAAGCGTACCACAGGCTTGACAGCTCGACAAGTCTTTCTGGAGGGAACAACCACAGTCTCTGTACTTTCAGCAACAGCCTTGGGGCTTTCATCCCTTGTGAGGGGGGCTCTGCCTGGGTAGGAAGGTTCGAACTTGGAGTACTGTCAGCCCCAGGCTCTGTAGATTCTGTTTCTACAACACTTTGCTCACTTGGAAGGCACTCTGGCACTGAAAGGGAATTATCACACTCCAAGTATCCTTCAGGTCCTGGCATATCACCAGCATGACTCATATCATCCGCCCCCACCTCAGGCAAATCATAAAGTTCCACCATGCACAGAGACTCAACATCTTCAGAGGTGATGCTTTGCTCTTCACTTTCAGGGAGCATTGGCTCCAAGGACGAAGCTGGGGGGTTAGGCAGTCCAGAAGGCCCAGCTTCATCCCCACAATTAATCATGGCGTTACCTCGAAACAGCTAAGTTCATAAAAGGGGTAATAGGCATAGTTGCACTCGCTCTTTCAGAAGTGGACTGACATTCACTATCATTCTGGGCTTGCTGTGGAGAAAACAACAGCTTTATCTGGTTCATGGTCAGTTGGCATTCATTTGTATCACCCTCCCCCGGGTCGTGCCTGAAAATAGGCAGGATTTGTCTAGTGCACTTACCCGAAACTAAATAAATAAATAAAACCGTAAGTCCGTGACCACTGGGGTAGGTTGACTCTGTCTCACTGGTCCAGGGGGAACAATCTTGGGGGGGGGCAGCTTCAATCATAACTTGGCCAATAGGTAGGTGGTTACGGTGCATGGTCTTGACAGCTTTGGAGTTGTTTTCGGGGCGTACTTTGTACACAGGTAAATCATCCAACTTGCCTACTACTACTATATGGGGAAGGTGGTGCCATTGGTCATCAATTTTATGTTTACCATGCAGTCCCAAATTTAGCAACAACACACAGTCTCCAGGTTGAAGCTCTTGGGCCTTTACTCTTTTATCATGCCTCTCTTTGTTGGCCGAGTTTCTCCTAGCAGCCATTGTCTGGGCCAGTTGGTAAGCATGATTCAATTGAGCTTTCAGTTTTTGCACATATTGCAGATAATTTTTGGCTCGGACCCCATCTGGAGAGACCCCAAAACAGACATCTACGGGTAATTGAGCCTCTCTCCCGAACATGAGACGGTAGGGAGTGAGCCCGGTAGCATCATTTTTTGTGCAATTATAGGCGTGTACCGAGGTGCAAATCTGCTGGCTTCATTTATGCTTGTCTTTTGGGTGAAGGGTGCCTAGTATGTCTAGCAGGGTGCAATTAAAGCATTCTGGTTGTGGGTCCCCCTGCGGGTGATAAGGGGTGGTTCTTGACTTTTGCACCCCCCCCCATAGAGAGAGCATTTCTTTGATTAATTGACTCTCAAAGTCTCTACTTTGATCAGAATGAATTCGCTGGGGGGCTCCGTAGTGAACAAAAAAATTTTCCACCAGCACCTTGGCCACGGTGGATGCCTTTTGATCTTTGGTGGGGAATGTTTGTGCATACCGCGTGAAATGATCCGTAACCACTAACACATTACCAGTGTTTCGCTGGTCAGGCTCCAAACTTAAAAAGTCTCTGCAGACTAATTCCATTGCGGTGCTGGTGGTGAAGTTGACAAGGGGGGCTAGCCCTCTGAGGCAGGGCTTTTCTCTGCAAGCAGCTACTACAAGTCCTTACATGGTGCTCAACATCGGCCCCCATCTTGGGCCAGTAGAACTGAGATCGTACTAGGTCAAGGGTTTGGTCGATACCATGGTGGCCCATATGATTGGGGAGGGACCTCAACACCAAATATTTGAAGTCTGTGGATAGGACCAATTGTTGCTTATCTACTTGGCCACCCCGATCTACTATCTCTCTATACAACAACTGATTAACCAGCTTCAACCTGGGGCCTTCTTTGAACAATAACGCAGTTCACAAGTCAGAGGAACGTAACTTGGACACATCTTTCCCTGCACGGAGGGCATTAAGGGCTGACTGAATCATAGGATCTTGGGATTGAGCCATTGAATGCTGTCATTGTCAAATTGAGGTAGTGCATTAATATCTAGAGCAGAGAAGTGACAGTACACAGCCGGTATGCAGGTATCAGAAGGGCCCAAGCAATCTACTAAGCAATCCACTGTCTCCGCAGACATGTGTTCATCTTTATCAAACTTTTGGCACAAAGCTCGAATGTCAGGCTCAGACAGCCTGATACAATCACTATTGGAAGTTGGCCTTCAGGATAGGGCATCGCATTGATGTGATTCAGGCTTGACTTGTGTTCAACAGCATAATCATAGGTAGACAATGTAGAAAGCCACCGATGCCCTGTGGCATCTAACTTAGCTGAAGTCTGCACATAGGTCAATGGGTTATTATCAGTCTTCACCAGTATCTTTGCCTCATACAGGTATTCATGGAACTGGTCAATGATGGCTCACTTTAACGCCAGGAATTCTAACTTATGCACAGGGTAATTTTGCTCTGATGGGGTCAGACTCCTACTAGCAAAGGCCACTGGTCTCAAACCATCCTCATGGTCTTGATACAGCACAGCTCCTAAACCTTGTAGACTAGCGTTGGTATGCAGCACATAGGGTTTGGTAGGATCAGCATAGGTGAGGATGGGAGCATGGGTGAGCTGGTATATGATTTCGTGGAAAGCTGCTTCACAATCAGGTGTCCAGCAAGGCCCAAAAAGTTCACCTGGGCGGAAGTATATTCTGGCTGGTCCTGGGGTGCCCCCTTTCTTACAATTCGTGGGAGGGTAACCCTGGGTAAGATTCAAGAGTGGGTGAATCACCTTGGAGTAGTCCTTTATGAACCTGTGGTAGTAGCCACAGAACCTCAGGAAGTGTTGCAATTCTTTCAGATTGTGGGGCTGGGGCCATGTAGTCAGAGCCTCACCTTTACTGGGATCAGTCTCTATTCCCTCTGTGGATACTATATGCCCCACAAACTTCACGGAGGTCTGGAAAAATTGGCACTTGTCAATGGACAGCTTGAGGCTGAAATTCTCCAGACGGTCTAGTACTTTGAATAATCGACCCTCATGCTCCTCCAATGAACTTCGGAACACAATGACGTCGTCCAAGTACACCAGGCATTCCAACAAATTCATAGCTCCCACCGCATGTTCCATTAGTCACTGAAAGGTGACCGGGGCACCCGATATCCCCTGTGGCATCCTTAGAAATTCATAGAACCCCAATGCACAGAGGAAGGCTGTTTTCTCACGGTCTTCCAGGGCCATGGGGATCTGGTAGTACCCAATGCGAAGATCAATACCGAGAACCATTTGCTCCCATTCAAACAGTCCAGAGCATCTTGTATACGGGGCATGGTGTATTGATCAGGGGTGGTCCGCCAGTTCAGGGTTTAATAATCCATGCACATTCTCACAGACCCATTTTTCTTACACACAACCACAATGGATGAAGCATAGGGGCTCCTGGATTCTTGTATCACACCAGCTGAAAGCATTTCCTGCAAGTGTCTTCTTACATCATCTATGTCTGCTGGAGCTAAACGCCAAGACCGCTAACGAAATATCTGTTCATCGTGAAGGCGAATGTAATGTTCTGCACCCTGGACACATCCCACGTCCTATTCCTTTAACGGAAACACTTGGTCTCTCCGGGCAAGTTTCTTGCTGATTCTAGTCTTCCATTCAGCAGGCAACGGGGAGTCACCAAAGTCAAACAAGTCGGGAGTAACTCGTTATTAATCTCACCAGGGTGCTTGTTGCTGGGTAACACTGCAGTGTCTGCACAGTGTACTGTAGCTAGGGTGCAGCCTTTGTTCACCCGAATCTCCCGATCTGACACATTGTGAATCTGGACCATCACCCATCGTGCATGAGCATGAGTGGGCTCCATTTTAGAGTCCACAAGTACTGATTGGTCCAGTTCTGCAGTTCGGGACCAAAATGGTGGAGACAGACAGAAACCCCCTCGCTGCAAAGAAGGCAGGTTAGAGCAGACAACATCTTTGTCATGCTGAATAATTCTCAGCAATTAGTTACATCTTTCAACAGAGCTCCCTTAGTGATGGCAGAAACGGAGCGATTTTCTGGCAGTCCAGGGCGGGACGCGAACATACCAACACTCTGCCCCCTCCTTTCAGATTAACTATTTCTGCATACTAGGCAGATGTTAAAGCGATAGTACATAGAGGCTACACAGACACTCTTTAGCAATACATTTAAACTGCTAAACGCAGAACACCAGCCTGGCAGTGAACAGTTAGGCAAGCTCAAGGAAGACTTTTCGGGAACCTCCATTTGTAGGAGGGTTATACCTGTTAGGTGGTGGCATAATGTCGACACTTTACAATTACATGTTTCATTTGTTTTATTAATTTATTTGAGCTGGGAGGCTTTGTCCCCCATACACCCTGGTGTTAAAAAAGGGTGTGCAGGGGAGGAGCCTCCCTACTCAAACTGACAAAACCTAACTCAACACCAAATGTGACATAAGTAGCCTAGCGCAGCTACAGCACAGTGTGGCAAGCATGCAACCCTGATTTCATGTAAGCAATAAGACATGACAGGGTGTGTGGTAGACACTTTAACACACGGCTAGGAGGCGTAGTGAGGCACAAGGCCACTGGCTGAGTGCGTCCAGCCTCCTAGCCCTGTGTTAAAGTGTCTAACACACAGACCCTGGAGTGGCTTATTGCACTTATGAAATGGCTATCAAAAATACAGATGTATGTGATAGCTAAAATGTGTAGTATTTAAAAGTGAAAACGTTTTAATGTTTGTCTTCATTTTTAATAAAATAGTTCCTCTGCCTACGGTTTTTTTTCCTTGACTTAAGGAGTTTTGTCCTACAAAGGCTTCTGTAGTTTACATCTGGTTGCCATGGCAGTATTCACCCCCCACACACACACAAGCAAAGAAATGAATTCTGTAACTAATACAGTAAATACATTATTTTTACATAAATCGGAAATTAGACACTATGCGGTGGAAGTTGTGACCCCGCTGCAAATTACCAAGTGATCTAAACCGCCACTGAGCAGATGGGCCGGGACAGAGATTGTGGCCGTACTTAGTGTAAATGTTTCACCAGCAGTAATTGGCAATCGGCTTCTGATTAAGATGAGGAGAGCGAGCGAGTGGGCTGGGAGAGAGAGTTCGCTTTTCGAATCGGATGGAGAGAGAGCGAACGGACTGGGAGACAGATCGCAGCACTGTTTTTTTTTCCGCTTTTCTACAGTACATGCTACATGGATTCATAAACAGAAACCCTCAAAGACCGAGGTCAAGTGAACAGGCAGTCAGATGTATTTATTTTTTTACAGTTAGGTTGGCACCACTTCTGGCAGAAACAAGATGGCTGTGTTTTCTTTTCTCAAGGTTCTGAGTGGGCATCACCTACATCAATGCCCACTTGCCATAGCTTGGCACAACCTGATCTTTTTCCCATGGTGTTAGACATATTAGCACACACGTAGCAGGCAATCAGAATGCTGCTTTTCTACCACCCATTTCATAATGTCGCTTTATGCTACGCTAGCTGTGCGGTCTGATGTTCACCTATGCCAGTTAGGCTTGACAAATAATTATGGCACTGACACAGTTCGAATTCTAGGTGTGCTTGAACTTCACTATGTGTGGCCTCAAGTAACTGGATCTCAAATAATGTTCTCTGTTGCTTGATGAAATTAATCACCATCTGCGTAGATGCTTTATTAAAATCGTTCAAATGTGCCATAAACATAGACCCTAGGAAATGTACTACTCGACAAGGCCCCCTGGATGCAGTCTCCCGCCCTCGCCCACCTACCCCCATCTCCACTCCTGCCCCTGCTCCCAACCACCTCCCATACTCCCTTACACCTCGTACCCCCCATCTCCTACCCTCACTTCCCCACCCCCCTTTCCTTGTCTTGCTCATAGCTGATGTCCTTGTACTGGTTATTACATGTCTGTAAGTGAATGACTATATGTTTGTAACTAAAAATGATGACTGTTGCACACGCTGACCTGGAACCTTTGTAAAAGAGCCTCGGCTCAAAGGTATTGTAATCCTAGACTAAATAAATAAAAATGTGCCCTCAAGTGTGAAGGGGACATCTTTCACTGGGACACCACTCACCCTAACAACTATAAACTGTCCTAGCCTGTGAACTGAGCATGCGCAAGCACCAAGTCTACAAGGGGTGGGGGACGACGACAGCAAAAACTCGCATGTAACCCGCTTCTGTTCTTTATTCTTCGATTCCCGAGCCATGTAAACGAAGCAGCGTCGCTGGTAAGTGATCGCCGTATGTACATGTGAACATTCCTGGAGAAACTTTTAAATAAATAAATAAACCTCCCGGAGGCAGGACATTTTTGCCATCCACAAGATGGCGGCCCCGGCTGGCGGCGCGCTTTGCGTGTGTCAGAAGGGGGCGTGGCCATTGTAGCCTTTCCAGTTCTGGGATTACGGTCCCCGCAGAAGGGCCGAGCTCCGTGAAGCTGTCTACCTGTTGGTGGTAGACATGGCGGCCAAAGGGGTTAGGCAGAGAGCGAGAGGAGGGGGCAGCAGGCAGGATGGACCCGGCAACAGCGCTGGGACCGGCCAGGACTCTAAAGCGAGAGAAGACACTAGGATCAGTGACGGGCACAGCAAGGAAGAGGACACTAGAAACGAGTGAGAGTCATTTTGATTTTATTTGTTGAAATGTCTGCTGCACCTGACTGTGATCCAGTTGATGCCCCCTTGGGTTCCGCTGGTACTACGCTTACTCGCAAAAATGTTCTTTTTTTTCCCCCAAGACTGGGCATTCCCGTTTTTTATGGAAACAACGCGTTTGCTTTCAAAGAAAGAAATGATTATATATCATTTCAATGTTTCGACTGCTATTTGTTGATGTGGATCTCGTAGCCTGAGGTCAGCAGACTGCAGTGCAGAGCTGACCTTCCTGAGATTGACATCATCTCTATCGAATGCAACTTGGAAAATGATTTGAATTGTCGCGTTCAGCCACTAGTGCTGATGGCATCCAGGTATGCGAGTGTGTACATAAATATGCTGGTATTGACCAGAGGTGCTAGTCAGTGTATGAGCTGTCATAGATGGAGAGCAGCGCGCATGCTCGGGGAGTGAGCAGCTGCACGCATGTAGTTTCATGGTGTCATTTTGGGGGTAGCCAGGGGTATGATTTTTTTGCATCCCCCATGATGGCCATTGCAGACCCTAAAATAAGGTTTGCCTAGCATTTACTTTTATAAAATGCGATGTGTGAAGGAGTTTCGCAACCCCTATACTTATACTGAAGTGGAGTTTTGCAATCTCTGTGATTTTGGTGATGAGCTACTGTACATTAAAATACCTGTACCTGCCTGATCCCTTTATTGTTGTAGTACCAGAATATAATAAGCAGCATGCTTGTATTTGACTCTTGCATTACTCGATCTTGCATTAGGTGAGAGGTGTCATAAACAAGTGACAGTTTGGCTGGGGAAGGAGCTGAATTCTGTGCGAATTCTAATAGCTGATAATAGTGTTGCTATAATTAAAATTGTTTAGACCTGCCAGCTTCCTCATTTTATGTGACAAAATGTGTCCTGTGCTAGTAGCTGTTTTTTATTTGTTCTTCCCCTTGCCCCTCCCCCACCCCGCCCTCTGTCTTTCAGGCTCCTCAGCTTGCCATGTTTACCCCTGCTACTGTGCATGACCTCCAGGTACTTAAATCCACTAATGTGTGTAGGTCTGGAGGGTCCCTTCCAGTGATCCCCTCTGGCTGTTGGGGTACGCGTCTCGGTTCCTGGGACATTCACTGGGTGGGCCATGACGGTGTGTTGATTGGGTGGCATGGGGGATGTGGGGGCTGTTATTCAGTGTGCTTGGTTTGGTGGAGTTTCTTTCTGATCCCTTCCACCACCCAGGACAGCATGCAGGTTTTGACTGTGTGTGTGTGTGTGTGCGCGCGCGCGCGCCTGTGGGTCAGATGGGGCATAGTCACCCAAGCTGCCCAGGACACCATCATATCACCGTCTGGAGCTCAACCCTCTCCAGGAGGAGAAAGGGCTTTGCAGATACTGCCACTACCGGCCTCTGTTCCTGCTGGCCTGGGTACAGAACGTGAACCCAGGCTGCCATCATGCTGAACGGATGCCTCACCACTCTGCGTCATGGAGTCAGTGGTCACAAGTTTTTTTTGTTGTTATTCTCTTTATTGTTCTTCATCTACAGGCCATCCCCTTCACCCAGTTTCTCCCAGATGTACCCATCCTTGACTGTCCTCCTTGGCTTCCCCATTGGGGTTACTGATCTGGTGTGAGGAAGTGCCTGGGTTGCTGGTGCAGAGCCAATGCTTGTCTGCCCAGCAACCTTGCTGTTTGAAGCCCCTACTAGAGTGATTGTGTGTGTATAGGGGGGGGGGGAGGTTGATTACAGTATCAACATAGGCACTGAGTTTCAGCTCAGCCATTCTGGAGAAGTAAACTGTGCAAACAAAAAATAGTATCTTGACTAGTGAGGCATCAACATTAGGAAGGACAAAAAAGGCAACGAGAAAAGTGTGCATGTAATATTTGTGCGCCGGATGTGTGTGCACAGATCCGTATGTGGCG
Organism: Neoceratodus forsteri; assembly: GCA_016271365.2. Taxonomy (NCBI): domain Eukaryota; kingdom Metazoa; phylum Chordata; order Ceratodontiformes; family Ceratodontidae; genus Neoceratodus; species Neoceratodus forsteri. The sequence goes on from JADMNL010000034.1 coordinate 135,216,661, forward strand.
CTGTGTGTGTGTTTCAATAAATGTTGCGATGCTAGTATTGCCTGTAGAAGGCCATTGTAGCCAGTGTTAAAGGACTAGGGATGTATATAAAAAGGTAACTGCTTGCTTTAAAATAGATATACGTAAGTACGCTCTTGCGCGGTACAGGGTTTGCACTTAAGATTAATTTACTGGCCAGGGGGCATAGGCGGATTGGCTTGGGCCAGTGTGAGTTCCACCTGCGCCTATTGGGGCTAATAAATAAAAAAAAAAAAAAAAACTTTCCTCCCACTTATCCCAGCCCTGCGTAATCTTAGCTGAAAGCACCAAAAGATCGAAAGTATGAAAATAAAATCCTTAAAAAAAGCACACCACTGTTGGTATCTTAACAGTCTCACCACCAGACCCAAATGCTGGCTTGTGTTATCGTAAAGCACTGCTGGGAGAGATTGCCAGCATTCGTGCTGTGTGTTGAGACTGTTAAGATACTATAGGTGACATGCTTCATTAAAGATTTTGCTCACATACCTGAGAACTTTTGACAAGTTACTGACTATGGAGAGATGGGAAGGAAGGGCGATGGAGCCGAGATGGGCGGGGAAGATTTTTTTTTCCCTTTAGTTATGAGAGTTAGATGGTGGCTGGATGAGAAGGTGAGTAGAGGGTTTGTTTTGGCTGCCGTCAGTGGGTTGCGCTGGGGGCTGTCACTGGACACCTGGGAGAACTTGTGGGGAAGGGGAGAGGGAGGGGGTTGCCACTGACTGACACCACATAGACATTATGAGAGAGGAAGGGGTGCCACTGAATACCGGGTAGGACTTCTGTGGACAGAGAGAGGGTAGTGATGCCACGGGACATTGGGGATAACTTAATGGGAAAGAGGAGAGGGAGGGGGCTGCCACTAGACAACAGTGAGGGGTTATGGGACAGGAAGGAGGGAGGGGTGCCACTGGAAAACGAGGAGGGGGCAGTGCAAATTGGTACCACTTTTCAGCTAGACCAGTGCAAAAAAAAAAAAAAAATGAAGTGTGACCCCTGCAGTATTGTGTTATTAGATGAAGACCAAGTTTGCATCCTTCCCTCACATTTCTCCACTTATGTTTCCTTTTAAAGAAAACTTGTTGGCAGTTTCCCAGTGTGATTTTCGGCTGGTCTTGGTTATTGGTTGCCACTTATCAACAATAAATGCAAATATGTACCGTTATCCTATTTCTTCGCAAAATACTTTGGGATGTTCTGCGCGTGGCACTATATAAAATGAAATCTGTTCTGTTATGTTCTAAATGCAGTTGGAATATGAATTTGCAAAGTTTTCTTTCCGTGTCTCCTATTCGCAATAGCGCTTCAGAAAAGTAATTGTTGTTTTTCTAACTGTTCCTGGTACAGCGATGCTCACTCGAAGACATCTGATAGGTGAGGCCTGTGTGACGAATTTTTCTGATTGTCGAGTTACACAGTGTGTGTTCGTTGACAGCACTGAAGCCCTCTTGAGTGAATACCAGAGGAAAGAATACTATATAGCTGTTTTTGGAATAAAACAAGCAGTGTATTGCCTAGGAGAATAAAGTGCTTAGCAGATCTGTTAAAAATAAATTTCCTTTGTACCACTTTTGTCAGTGCAGTGCTTTCAGGAAAGTCCCCTGAAAGGAATAACTGACACATAAATTCCCCATTGAGGGAATCAACTTGCCATGCACCAAGAAGGTGTGTTGAAACGTTTATATAACAATTCTGTCTAGATGGTCAAAGCACATCTTAACATCTAAATGTTAGAATGATCTACCAGATTCTATTCATAATGCAAAAATAATTCATTTTGTTTTTAAGAGTCAACTAAGGCTTGATTTGGCAAAATTGTTGGACTGTAAATGTTTTGCTTGAACTTGAATGTGTCGTTTTAAGCTAACCCTGCATATTGCGTGAGTTTTTATGGCTGCTTGTAATAATGGCCCGGGTCATTCCCAAACATGGGCCTTTGGCTCAGTGTTCTTACCCGGTAAACAAATGTTAAATAAATCTGAGCTGTATACAGCTTATTGCCTGGTTCATTGGGGCTGGGGGTGGTGTGTTGTGATACCATTTGGGCGACCCAGGTTTGCGCTGTGAATCTGAGTGAGTGCTAGTCCTGGGATGGAAGAGTATGGGGAAAGCGAAAGAGTCTGCGTTTTAAGATTCTGTAGGGAGGAGGCTAACTCTTCCCACCACAGCATTGACTCCTTGGGCAAACAGCGGGCGCTATGTCTGAAGTTGGGGGCGCCTACATAGCATCAGCCCCTTCCCCAGCTCAGTGTATACAAAGGGGGAAGACACCCCCAAGCTGCCATTACAGTATAATAATGACCACCCTGGTACTGTTGGGCAGTTTTGAGCCACCTTCGGTGGTTGCAGTGTCTGGCACATCTGGGCAGAAGGAAGCTGTAGAATACATGCTTGAAGGGGAAGGCCATCAGCAGAAAAGGGGATAAACAGAAGATTAAGAAATTAATGTTCTAAAAGTGTCTATTCCTCAAACGTATGGTTTTGTTAACCAACTTTTCTTTGACACCGCATCATGTCATTAAGTTCAGAGGTTGGCTGTTGCTTTCGCTTGTTGCCCATTTGTCATGACACCTGTCCTGTACTATTTTCTTTCGACTTTCCAGCAGTAGAGCTGGGCAGGTTTGGGCACCAGAAGGCTCCACGGCTTTTAAATGTCTGATCTCGGCACGGTTCTGTGCAGCTTTGTTGAGTAATATCTCTGATTGTGATGAAACCTTCAACTACTGGGAACCAGTAAGTATTCACAGGTGTATTTTTTTAAAATTAAGTGAATCGCATTATGTAAATGAGTTTCTGGATGTAACAAACACTCATTGTCTATTGACTTCTCAAAATGCCTAATTAGGGTCCAGTTCAGATCTCTGTCATGCCTATCAGTACTGCAAGAAATATTTGCTTATTGAACACATCACTGGTGCTTGATTTTTCTCCCTAGTGAACAAATGTTAGACCATAATTACTCAGTAAAGAGAGAGATTGTGTATCAGAGTTAGGTATTTTATATATTAATATGTCCCCCATTGCCGCTCGTTGCTGTATAAGAGTGGTTTCACGCGCGTTCAGCTGGAGCGAGAACAGCGAAGCTGAGCTTTTTTGACTCAAGCCGAAGGCAAGTGAAACCACTCTTATACAGGAATGAGTGGCGTCGGGGGGCTTGTTAACATATTATTGATGAGCGTGATCAATAATATATATATAAAAAAAAATCTGTTTCTGGAATGTGTCCGTTTCCAGGGCATCTGTGCATGAGACACTCTTTACAGAATAAGAGTGTCTCACGCAGAGGAAAGGAGCGCTCCGATTAGTCGAGAGTCCTCCCTCGATCTATAATCTTTTTAGTGAAATTCCTTTTGGAATATCAAATCTTCAGTATTCAAGAGAAGAATGTAAGAACAGCAGACACATAAGAGTTGTGGCAGGGCTAGTCTAGTTCCCATTGTGCAGGAGTCCACATCACAGAAACCACCATCACAGTTTGGCACCTTTGTAGGCAGTCTCAGATGGGAGGCCGAGGACTGAATGGGCATGGGTTCCGAACAAACCTCTCACCTGCTGTATGTGGTGGTCCCTCTGTGGCAGGGTGGAGGCACATTGGCAGGGCAGTGTGAGGGAGCTTGCACTGTGATCGCCCATGCTGTACCTGGCATGTGGATAAACAGAGGGGCTTCAGATTCCAGAACTGTTAGTCTGGCACCTTTCAAATGCACTAATTCTCTCTCCTGGGCTGGTCCCGGGCTTCCTTACTCCTGGGCTGTTCCTCCTCATGTCAGTGTCAGGCTGGTCCAAAACTGTGTAGCAGGGAGGTATAACAAGCCCTCCACATCTGGAGAGCTTCAGTCTACTTCCTGCCTTCGGTGAAGCAGGTACTCTGCAGCAGAGCTCTGTCACTCGTGGCAGGGCTGAAGATTTTCTGACAAAAAATGGATATCCCAGGAGTAAGGAAGCCCGGAGACCAGATTCCAGAACTGTTAGTCTGGCACCTTTCAAATGCACTAAATTCTCAAAACAGACAAAACAGAAGCGAAATGTGATGCCACTCTCTGTTTAGGCAGTGCTGTCTCTTTACATGGCCACTAAGACTGTGACTCCAGTTCTAGTTCAGTTTCTGTTTGACCGTGTTTAATCTCAGTAAGTGGCTTGTGGTCACTGTGGTAAAACTAAAAAATAATTAGTGGATTGATTTAATCCCCACCCCATACAACTATGTGAAAAATAACTAAAACACTCTGGATAATTATCCCTGTTGCAGCCTTGCTCCACGTGGCTGTCAATATCATGGGCATACCCTACATGGGTATTCATTTTGGAATGACTCCCTAGTGATATAGTTGGCTGATTTGTCTGTGTAACCGAACTTCTTTAAATACCGATGGTTGTGCGGCTGGTTTATTACTGACTGGCTGGCTGCTTGGGTTCATTTATTGCGGTTAGCCTTGTGGTATAACAGTAATAACCCCACTGCATGGGAGCATATTCGCAGTAAATGGTTGTTGCACTTAAAAAGTGCAGAAGCCATTTTATTGCTTCATGTACTTCTCCAAAGTGGAAGCTGTATTGTAGGCAAAGTTTCAAAACTTGCTGCCTTTTGAAATCTCGACTTGCATGGACTAGTGTCTTTGTGATTTGGGGTTAAAAACCTGTAGGCGGTGTTTACCTGTAGGCTGACGCTCGAGGCTCAGGTGACAGCTGTAGCTTGGGGTGACTTTTCCCTCCTAAGGAATATAACCAGGTTGAAGCCAGATCTTGTGCGAGGGGAACTTGGTCACATTGATACATGCCTCCATGACATCCTGCTTAAACTATTTTAAAGGAAAACTGAAAATTCAGTGTCCCCCTTCCCTGGAAAGCTTGCCCCCCCGATCCAGCTTTTTATGTAGAGAAAAGCATTTTTCTTGCGCTGCTACTTTATTTTTATTGCAAAAAAGCACGCAAACTGGGAATATGGTGGACGCTGGGGGGGGCCTCCATTTACTGTAAAGGTGTGGCGGCATACTGCTCGCTTCAATAAATTTGAGTGGTGTGGCGCCGCACCTTTACAATAAATGGAGCCCCCCCCCCCAGCATCTGCCATATTCCCAGTTTGTTTACTTTTTGCAATAAAATTAAAGCAAGTAGCAGTGCGAGAAAAACACGCTTTTCTTCATAAAAAGCTGGTTCGGGGTAAGCTTTTTGGGGGCAGGGGACACTGAATTTGCACAGTTTTCCTTTAATGCTGTATACCTAGTAGGTCTTCTGGGGTGTTGATATGGCCTTCATGCAGCCGGTGCGGAACGCAGCAGCACGGCTGTTATCATCCACACGCACTTTAAACTATATGGTGCCTGCGCTAACTGCACTGGCTACTGGTGAAGATGGTGCATCTCCTTCAAGGTTTGTCTGCTTACGTTCAAGAGCCTTTGTGGATTTGTGTCTTTTCTACGTAAAGGACCTCCTGATGTCATATGCCAAGGCTCTCTCCCTCTGCTGTAGCAAAGCTTTGCAGTTCACAGTTCTCTTACCCAGAGAACTTGAAAAGGCACTCTTACAAGAGACACAGTAACACCACATATGACCATATAAATGATGATTCTAATTGATTGAGAGAGCATTTCTTTGTTTAAAAATTGTAATAAATTAACAGGCTTTGTGCATTCTATACTTCTGCAGGCAGGTCTTGTCATTTCCCACCTGTGTTTTATATATATATATATATATGTGTTCTTTTTTTTTTTTTTACAGTAACCATTATTCTCCATAAGTACAAAGATTAAAACATCTTTGTCTGTTTGGACTGATCAATGCCAGTTGCTACCTTTCTTGATACTTGGATTTCCAGTATTTTTAATTTGAATCACTGAGAATATAGAAATTATTTTCCAGTCTAGTTTGGTGACTAGTTTGAAATTTATGTATGTATGTACACATATATATATATATATATATATTCAGGTTGATACTGTATTCTTTCTGAACTAACAGCCAATTCATTTGTGATTATTTTGTACGTATGGCACAATCAAAGGGATGCTTGATCTTGTACCTGTTTTTGAACTGCTGCTTATTTTCAGACACATTACCTTGTGTATGGGAAAGGATTCCAGACGTGGGAATATTCTCCAGTCTACGCTATTCGTTCTTATGCCTACCTGTGGTTGCATGCCTTACCAGCTTGGTTCCATGCTAATGTCTTACAAACCAACAAGGTATTTTAGACATATTTTCTTCCCACATGTTGCACTTAAGAAGTAAGGGATGGGGGGGTGAGTGAATGTTTGAGAAGTTACAGTGATGCAGAGCACGCTGTGGCAGTTACCTAGGCAACGGTGATTGATTTTCATTACTTTCATTTGTATGCATGTGCACAATTGTGATTGTGCACATTCTTCTAATGTATCGAGGCATAGGTATACCATAATTTGTGTTTCCGGCAGCGTACCATAGTGCCCTACGTCTGGCATTGGTTTTCCTTACATGTTGCTGAGTAGGCATCACCTACCCTTGATCAATATACTGTAAAACTGTTTATACAACAGGGGTGAGATGATATGCCATTCTTTATTTCAGCATAAAACCACCACCATGAGATATCACACTCTGCTGACATCATCGGAGTGCGATAACTGGAGTTTTCTGTAGTTATCACGCCCCTATTGTATAAAACGGATACATGATATGCACTCGTGTAATATGGAAAATATTTTCACTTTGCACAGTGACCGCTGCATACTCACTCGTGGCTTTGCACTCGTGAATATCCAGAGGTCACTCTAAAGGAGTGAAAATATTTTCCATATCACACACGTGGCCATCATGTATCCCCTTATAATAACTGGCAAGGAATTTTTTCTATGGGCAGAAAAGGTTGATATTTTGTTACGACAAACATGCGCTCAGTTAAACAGAGTGCAGCGTGAGCCCCACAACTGCTCTTCTCTCAACTGCTCGAACAACCGCCACCACCGAGAAGAAAACATTTTCCCCAGGATCTCCTGACATAAATCTTGCTTACCTTAAACCGCTCACATGAGCAGGCAACCCCATCAAACTTCATCTTGTCCAAAAAAAAAGAGAAAACATGTTCCGACCTAAAAAAGAAAAAAAAAAGATGCCTGAACTCTGGTGGGAAAAAATTCCTTGCCAGTTCATTATACAAAATAAAAGATCGGGGAGTGTGTGAATGAGAATTTAATGTCCACCCTCGGGGTGGGATGCTTTCATAAACCCCACGGGCTTCGCCCTCGGGGTTTACATAGCATCCCACCCCTCGGGTGTGCATTAAATTCTCATATCACTCACTCCCCCATCCATTATTCTCTATATTATTTTCATGCAAAGTAAGTTTAGTGCAAACCCAAATGCAGCCATAATTACACAAATTTAATTTAGCACTACGTCATTAGCGCCACATTTACTATAACTGGAAAGGTGCTAATATCACTAATTAGTGCAAATTTATTTTAGCAGTAATTAGTGCTTCAGTGAAAATAGTGAAAATTATTTGACAGTTTCAAGTTTTACAGTATTTCCTGACAGTTCGTGAATCATAAGTCACGCTTTTTTTTTTTTTAAACTGAACTCAGTTGTTTTGATTTTGGCATTAATATCATTGTGGGGTCACCATCCTTATAGCAATTGCCTGACTGCAAGAGGCAAGTTATAGTGCAGACCATAAAAAAAAAAAAAAATTCCCATTTACTGCAGCAAGCCTTCAGGTGCCTTGGGCTAACTGGATTACCTTCCCATTGAAAATGATGGAGTTGCTGTTGTGTATTTATTGAAATTTGGTAACAGGAAGGCATACCGAACCAAGCCGGGGTGGGGGGGGTAGTACAGGAAGACAAATAGATTCAATGATAAAGTGCAGTCAAAGTAAACAAAAACATATACACGCAAGTATGTGCCACCGAGGCAAAACAAACCGTGGGATGCTACAGATGAAAGTCGAGTGCAGTTGGGAGCAGGCAGTATGTACTAACTATGGCAGTATGTACAGTAAGCAGTGTTCTGTATGCAGTGCAATACCTCTCCTGCTGCAGGATTCCACAGCAGTGGGGAACTTTTTGTGCCACCACTGTATTTGTCATCTCTGTGGTTTTATTTCAGAGAGATGTTGTATGTATTGATACGCAGATGAAATCTTGTGACTCTCTCAGTGCTAATGGCTTGTCCTGTAAGATAGACCCATAGGATATAACTAGGCTTGTCCAGTAAGATAGACCCATGGGATATAATTGGGCTTGTCCTGTAAGATAGACCCATAGGATATAATTGGGCTTGTCCTGTAAGATAGACCCATAGGATATAATTGGGCTTGTCCTGTGAGATAGACCCATAGATTTAATTGGGCTTGTCCTGTTGGGGAGACCCATAGGATTTAATTGGGCTTGTCCTGCAAGATAGACCCATTGGATATAACTAGGCTTGCCTTGTAAGACAGATGCTAAGTAAGGAATAACCTATGATTAGTTGGGTAGTGATGATGCACTAACTACAATCTTTGGATGGTTTTATGAGGCACAAGGCTTAGCCAAGGGCCGCCAGTCTCCAAGAAATTGCCTTAATTGAAGTGTTGCCAGGCTCCTGGATTAGGGTTTTCTAATTATAAAATTTGTAAAATGTCAAAAGTGTTATTAGAAGATGTACAAAGGTTTGATCTGTGGCATAGGGGCCAGTAGGAGATAACCAGAGTTGTCTTATAAAAATATAGCCTTTATGCTAGAACTATACTAGTCTTGTGTGATGTTGGCACATAGGTTAGCCAAGGTCTGTGAGATGGCAGCCCAAAGGCTAGAGCTAGACTTGTCTTGGATTATGGTGGCCTGTAGGATAGAACCTGGCTTGTCCTGTAAGGTGATGACCTATAGGACAGAACCTGGCTTGTTTTGTACGGTGGTGGCCTGTAGGGTAGAACCTAACTTGTTCTGTAAGATGATGGCATATGTGACAGAACTTGACTTGTCCTGTAAGAAGATGGCCTATAAGGCCAGAACCTCACATGTCTTGTAAGGTGATGATTTATAGGATAGAACCTGGCTTGCCCTGTAGGGTGATGGCCTATAGGATAGAACGCAGGGTGGGACAAATCAGTTTGTGATCTGGTGGTCAGTTTGGCCACTAGCTTTCAAAATCTGATAGCCAAACCAATATTTGTAGTGGCCATCCTTTTTAAGGGCTCAGAAATAATTTTCTAGGCAGGTAGCCAAGTTGGCGAATGACTTTCAAAATGTGATAGCCAAGCCAGATTTTTAAGTAGCCATTGGCTACCTGATTTGTCCCACCCTGCTAGAACCTGTCTTGCCCTGTAAGGTAATGGTCTATAGGATAGAACCTGGCTTGCCCTGTAAGGTGGTGGCCTATAGGATAGAACCTGGCTTGTCCTGTAAGGAGATGGCCGATGAGATAGAACCTGGCTTGCTCTGTAAGGTGATGGCCTATAGGATAGAACCTGGCTTGTCCTGTAAGGTGATGGCCTATAGGATAGAACCTGGCTTGTCCTATAAGGTGATGGCTGATAGGATAGAACCTGGCTTGTCCTGTAAGGTGATGACCTATAAGATAGAACCTGGCTTGTCCTGTAAGGTGATGACGTATAGGATAGAACTTGACTTGTCCTGTAAGATGATGGCTGATGGGATAGAACCTGGCTTGTCCTGTAAGGTGATGACCTGTAGGATAGAACCTGGCCTGTCCTGTAAGGTGATGGCGTATAGGATAGAACTTGGCTTGTCCTGTAAGACAATGGCTGATGGGATAGAACCTGTCTTGCCCTGTAAGGTAATGGTCTATAGGATAGAACCTGGCTTGCCCTGTAAGGTGGTGGCCTATAGGATAGAACCTGGCTTGTCCTGTAAGGAGATGGCCGATGAGATGGAACCTGGCTTGTTCTGTAAGGTGATGGCCTATAGGATAGAACCTGGCTTGTCCTGTAAAGTGATGACCTATAGGATAGAACCTGGCTTGTCCTATAAGGTGATGGCCTACAGGATAGAACCTGGCTTGTCCTGAAAGGTGATGGCTGATAGGATAGAACCTGGCTTGTTCTGTAAGGTGATGACCTATAGGCTAGAACCTGGCTTGTCCTGTATGGTGATGGCGTATAGGATAGAACTTGGCTTGTCCTGTAAGATGATGGCTGATGGGATAGAACCTGGCTTGTCCTGTAAGGTGATGACCTGTAGGATAGAACCTGTCCTGTCCTGTAAGGTGATGGCGTATAGGATAGAACTTGGCTTGTCCTGTAAGACAATGGCTGATGGGATAGAACCTGGCTTGTCCTGTAAGGTGATTGCCTATCGCATAGAACCTGGGTTGCACTGTAAGGTGAAGGCTGATGGGATAGAACCTGACTTGTCCTGTAGGGTGATGGCCTGTCGCATAGAACTTGGCTTGCCTTGTAGGTTGATGGCGTATAGAATAGAACCTGGCTTGTTTTGTACACTGATCATTCCTTGATGCTTTCACTGCTGCTGATGCTGCATGTTCTCTGGAGCCAGAGGTGTTGCACTCTAAATGACTTGTTTTTTATTTAAGCACTGCACCACTATATGATGGAGGCGCCAGTCACCCATTCATTATAGCACAGTGGTAGCACATTTCGTTTTCAGTTAAGGAGGTGTAGAAGTGGTCCAAGCAGCAAGAGCAGGTAAAGGGAGGGTTCTGCTCAGCATCAGGGATTGTCTGCAAGGTCAGATGTTTCATTTTTTGATTTGAACAGTGCCCTGGTGGTGCTTCTGCACTTGAGTGGAGTTGTAAAGGAGGCGACAGGTAACAAAGAGAAGGCCAGAGACTTTGAGGGTGAGAAAAGGGACAGAATTGGACATCAGGCAAATGAAATGGTGGGGATAGCAAAGTTAGAAAAGATGGAAAATGGTGTAAAATGATAGGCAAAAGAGAAAGAAAGGGGCGCAGCTAACAAGCATAAAATAGAAGTAAGAGGCTGCCCACTGTGACTGTGTCATGTATGGCCCTGCTGTCACTCAATCACAGCTGTATTGTCAGTTTGCATTGCACCTTAGTTGCTTGGGTACTGCTTCCTTGTCAACATGTGGCAAGCTTTGAGCATGGTGCTGTTGTGTGACGAAACAACTGTAGAACCAAAGTCGTCTTGTTTTGTGCCACCCTGGATAGTGACTTTGAATGGGGCGCTAGCGATAACATTTGTTGGACTTTCAAGTAATAGTTGTGTTTTTATTTCAAAGTGCAGTTAAAATTTACATAAACACAATAGTAGTAACATCCGTCAGTGCCAGTTTTATGTGGTGCAACAGCTAGCTGCTGTATGAAACCACTTGTTCTTCTTTCTGCAGTATTGTTGATCACATTCCCTGTAATAAAGCTTCTCACTCCAGGAGTCCTTTAGCATCAGTAACTTTTTTGCACTTAGCTGTTTAGGTGCGACTTCCCCAGAGGTGTGCCTTTTAAGAGATATTTAAATGAGCTTAGGGCCAAGCCAGTCATAAGACAGAAAAGGGGGTGAGCTGAGTGAGAGCTGTTGAAGGCTTCAGAATTTTTTCTCCGCTGGACTGAGCAACATCACCTCTGTGGTGTCTCTCAACTTTCCTTGTTAACAGTCTCCTTGTGCTTATCTGGGTAAAGTTTTCCTCATATTTTATTTCCAATAGTGTGCTGAGTGAAAATTTTACTTTTTCATTAGCGCCACACTTATTTTTTATTTTTAGGGCAACTGCGCCATTTTGACTCTGTTTTTACCTCGATTATTCATTTTAAAACCTAATTGTATCGGGGGTGCTTATTTTTAACAGTTCCCTTAATGTTTGGGCAAATTCTTGTGGGAATCGTTGAATTAGGGTCAGTTGCCTTGTTTTTTTTTTTTTTTTTTACCTCAGACCTCACAAGGTTTACCTGCGAGGCACCCTGCAGTGGATTTCAAATTTAAACAGTGCCTGGAGGTTTTCTCTCTAGATTGGCAATTACAAGGAAACCTTTTTGTTTTATTACTGGACCTTGGTATCATCTGTGTCAGGACTGTCCGTAAGGGTCCAACAGCCACCTGTGTGCAGTTGACCGGTACTACTGGGTTTCTATTAAGATTAGAACTGGTACAGATCCCAGTTCTACAACCTCCCAAAAAAAGGCACTAGTAAGAGACAGAGTTTATTAACTGGGGTGGGACTGGCCGGTGGCATTTTCACAGAAACCTGCACTCAGTTTGTAGGTCCAGGACTGGTTTGCTTTGCTTAAATTGGCAAACATAGCAGACAAACCTTTGATTATTATGGCTGAGGATAAATCGAAGGCTTCCGACGAGGGACCATCCAAAAGTACTAATACCAAAAGCAGAGGTGCTGAGGAACCCTCCAGATCCTAGCCAAAAAATAAAGCTTCAAAGATGAAGTTCTCACAAATTAAAAAAGTAATAAAAGTGATGAAAAAAGGAAGCTTGATCAAGCCTCTGATGAAGTGGCTAAAAAGAAACTCTGTCAAGACAAAAATGCTCCTGTTGCTCCTGGGAAAGCCAATAGCGAGACAACAGGCAGCTTAAAGCATACAGAAAAACCAAAATGCTTGCAAACCAAGTCTGCGCAGGTTCGTCCATCAGTGCAAGATATGGAAAAAGCATGACATCTGTTTCAGACCCTTGGGTCCTCGATTTACAGGGGCTGGCAAGCACTCTTCCACAGTTCTCTCTCTTCTGTAGACTGTGAGGGTGACGCAGATGGTGATCAATTTTATGATGCCCTGACATGAATTTAGAGGGCCTTGAGGCCCCAGGAGTCCCTGTACCCTCATCTTGGGGGATACCCTGGGTGACCACGAGGATCCTTCCTCTGTGTTTACTTTTATGCAAAATATGCTGGACACCCTGGACCCCCCTATGCAGGAGCCCAACCAGAATGTCGATGAAGACTAAAATTATAGGGAGATGAGAGATCTTTCATTCCCAAAGACCCTGGTTGTCCCTATCTATAATGCATTTAGAAAAAATACCATGAAGGTGCTTCAACACCCCACTTCAATATCAGGGGTTAGTAAGCGACTTGAGAGAAAATATAAATTGTCTCAAAATGGTACTGAGTTCCTGTCTGCACACCCTAGCCATGAAAGTATAGTGCAGCAGGCAGCTTGTGAGAAAGCAGGAGTCTCCTTGTCCCCCTCTCCTCCCCCTGACAAGGATTCTAAGAGAATTGACATTATAGCAAAGAAAATGTATGCCACAACTTCCCTGCTTCTCAGACTTTTTTCTTACATAGCGTTCACAGCCAAATATCAGAAAGCCCTTTGGAAATCTGTCCAGGCTATTGCCTGCAACGGATCAGATTTTATGGTGCAGGAGCTGGTGGATACATCAAAAACTGCCCTGGAAGCTACTGTGTACCAATTCCACATGGCAGACGACAACAGTGATGCAGCCTCTAGGGCAATGGCCCATGCCATCTCTCTGAGATGCTTCTCCTAGCTTAGAACAACCAGTCTGACCACAGACACTCAGAACAAGGCCATGGATTTTTCTTGTGATGAAAATATGTTGTTTGATTACAGACCCACTGACTGCATGAAAAAAGTTGATGAATACAGGGCCTCCTGACAGAGCCACTCATCCAAACCTAAGCCCACCACCCCTCAGAGATCCCGTTCCAGGGGCAAAGATTTTGTTCCCAGGCCTTACAGTCCCTATCTCTAATCTTATTTCAACCAGTACATTGGGTCTTTCAGAGGCAGGGGCAGAAGGGGCCAAAGAAGAGCCACCTCTACCCAGCCATCTGCCTCTCAGTCTGAGTCCTGATGTGAGTATCCAGGTCACCTCCCTGCTTCCGGTGGGAGGCAGACTCTCCCACTGACGTTAGCACTGGTCCCTCATCACCTCAGACATGTGGGTGCTGGAGATGGTGGAGAAAGGTCTGCCACTACAGTTCAGGCAGATGCCAGACCTCGAGCATACCCAGGGACCAAGACCTTTGTCCCCAACACAGATACCACTGTTGGGATTGGAGGTACAAAACCTTCTGGCTTTATGAGCAGTGGAAAGGTCCCCACCCACGAGAAGGGCAAGGGCCTCTATTCCAGGTATTTTCTGACACACAAGAAAACGGGGCAGTGGCAACCTATCTTAGATCTCAGATATTTAAACAAACATCTGAAAAACCCAAATTCAAAATGGTCACTCTGTTACTGATCATACAGTCCTTACAGCAGGGAGACTGGTTAACCTCCCTAGACTTAAAGGACACCTACTTCCACACACCCATAAGGAGATCTCACAGAAAGTTTCTCAGGTTCAGACTTCCTTCGAGTCACTATCAGTTTGCCACAATGCCCTTCGATCTGTCCTCGGCCCCAAGAGTCTTTACCAAGTGTCTCACAGTGGTAGCAGCATATTTCAGGAAACTGGGTGTCACTCTCTACCCCTGTCTGGATGACTGGCTCATAGTAGCAGAATCTCTTTGCCAGGTCAAGGAATCTCTTTCCCTCACAGAATGCGCTCTGGAGTCTCTCGGTTTCCTGATAAATCTAAAGAAATCTGACCTGGAACCCACCCAACTGCTCACCTTCATAGGGGCCCAGCTGGACACTCGGAAGGTATATGTTTTCTTCCTGCAAGAAAGAATTCAGAGTTTTCTTTCAATGGCAGATTCTTTCGCCCGCAGACAACCAAGACGAATCAGACAATTTCTCAAACTTCTGGGACATATGGCCTTTATGTCTGCAGTAGTTCCAGTGGTCAGGTACAGGATGCAACTCCTGCAAGCCTGCCTCAGAGCTCGCTGGTCTCAGAGAAGGAACACATTTTCAAAGTTCATACCTGTGTCTGAGCAGTTCCTCCAAATCTTGCCTTGGTGGAAGAACCCTGCAAATTTGCATGCAGGGGTTCCCTTTCAAGCTCCTCTTCCCACAAAAGTGATCACCACAGATGCGTCCCTTTTGGGCGGGGGAGCTCATTTGGACAGTGCCTCAGTAAGTGGCAACTGGACTCTCGAAGAGTCACAGTTGCACATAAATCTTTTGGAACTCAGAGTAGTCTTCCTAGCTCTCAAAGCTTTCACTCCCAGCATAGATGGGCCTGCAGTTCAAATTCGAATGTGCAACACCACTGCAGTGTTCTACATAAACAAGCAGGATGATACCAGATCAGGAATACTCTGTTTGGAAGCTCTGAAACTCTGGTCTCTAGCATTCTCCCTGGGAGTCGGCTTCTCAGCTTTTCACCTCCCAGGCAAACTCAATACTCTGGTGGATGCTCTAAGTCGCATCAGTCAAGGTCAGAGCAATTGGACACCGAACAAGTAAGTACTAGTCACAGTGTTCAGGCGGTGGGGCACACCAGACGTGGATCTGTTTGCCACCCCCTCAATTTTCAGCTTCCTCAGTACTGTTGCAGACTCTCAGTTCTGGGAACACTTCCTCTGGATGCCCTGATCCTGGACTGGTCAGGGAGGTTCCTATACGCATTTCCTCCCTTCCCCCTGATATTCAGGGGTTTGCTGAAACTCAGGCAGCAGCCTGCATCGATGATCCTAGTGGCTCCGGACTGGCCCAGGCAAGTCTGGTACTCTCTCCTTTTCTCAGTGCCCTGCCGCAGGCCCATTCGCCTGCCTCCGACTCGCTCCCTGCTGACCCTTCCTCAGACAGGAGTGCAGTACCCAGACGTACACTCTCTTCACCTCAAAGCCTGGTTCTTGAGGAGTTAGTTTCCATCCTCACAGTACTCTGAACAGGTCTTTAAGATACTGAGGATGGCTAAAAAACCGAACATTAAGAAGACTTATGCAGCCAGATGAAAAAGGTTTTCCCTCTGGTACAAGAGCGAAAAGGTCAAACCCCTATCAGCTTCAGACCCTCAGCTGCTAGACTGCCTGGTACACTTATAGGTGTCAGGCTTGAAACTGTCTTCCCTCAAGTTACACCTGGCAGCAATTTCGGCCTGCCTTTTGGTGGGAAAGAAAAAAATTATTTTTTTCCCCATGCCATTTATAAACAATTTTTCAAAGGCCTGTTGCACCTCCAGCCTCCAACCAGGGAGCCCTGTCCTCCTTGGAGCATGAACCTTTGCACAGATGGGCTCCTGAATCCACCCTTCAAGCCTATGTCCACGGCTCACATCAAGTTTGTAACTTTGAAAACAGTCTTCCTGGTAGCCATTACGTCTGCCAGGAGGATTTCAGAGCTACAAGCCCTGTGCACTGTCGAATCACATCATTTCTCACAACGATAAAGTTGAGCTCAGGACAAATAGGAAATTTCTGCCAAAGGTAGTTTCAGAGTTTCACTTGAACCAGTCTGTTACTCTGCCTGTCATCTTTACTGAGCAGTCCACTCCTGGTGAACAAAACCGCGGTCTTTCACTACCTAGAGCATACTAGACAGTCCAGAGACTCTTCCACTCTGTTGTTCCTCATCTGTGGGGATGTAGGCAGAGGAAGACCAGCTACCAAGATAACTATTTCTCATTGGTTGGTCTCTTGTATTAGTTTCTGCTATGAGAAAGCTGGTCAGCAACCTCCAGTGGGGCTCAGGGGCACTGCAGCCTCGCTTGCATCAGCAAGGGACATTCCGCTACTGGATGTCTGCAAAACAGCTACCTGGAAATATGTGCATACCTTTGTGAAACACTACAGTTTGGATGTGCAGACCAGATCTGATGCCAAATTTGAGAGGGCGGTTGTGCAGAGCCTCTTTCCTAAGTAGGTTCTCTGCCCACCTCCCACTTGGTACTGCTTGGTAGTCTGCAAAAAAGTTACTGATGCTATAGGACTCCTGGGGTAAGAAGAAAAAATTACTTACCACAGTAATCTTCTTTCTTCCAAGGGGTCCTTTAGCATCAGTAAGCTCCCAGCCTTCCTCCCTGGTTCACCTGTCTGAGAAAGGCTCTTGAAGTCACCTTTTGCCAAATTTGGAGTTTCTTATTGATAAGTTTTTAGCTTGTGTTGCTGTTTCCATTTCCACTTTTTAGTGGACATTTGCATGTTTTTTGAATCTTGTTAATTATTTTGGGGTGGGGGCAGTTGCCATCATTTTTCCTTGACAACATTCTGAAGCCTTCAACAGCTCTCACCCAACTCATCCCCCTTCCTGTCTTCTGATTGGCTTGGCCCTAGGTTCATTTAAATATCTCTTAAAGGCACACCTCTGGGGCAGTTGCATTTAGCCATCTAAGTGCAAGAAAATTACTGATGCTAAAGGACCCCTTGGAAGAAAGAAGATTACTGCGGTGAGTTATTTTTTCTTATCGAGTATCCTTGGTCACTTTAAAATTTTGGGCTTGCCTGGCCCAGTGGTGTGAGACCAGGAATAAAGTGTGATTTATGGAATGTCATGCTGTAGCCAGTGGGGACCAGTTCATCATGAAAGTGAGATGCTTGGCTCTTGGGGAGGGTGAAAGCGAGCCTTCCAGATTTGTACACCCACTGTTACCAAGCCTTGGATCAGCATTGGCTGAGACTGTGGCTGCCTGTTCTCCCAGCCAGAGGAAGGGTGCAGAAGTGAGAGCCCGAACACTGGGGTGGTAGACAGTGCCACCCAAGAGGGAAAATGGACAGAGTCATAAAAAAGTGGGGGAAGGGGAACTGGCATAGTTTTGTTTTCAGAAAGGATTCACTAAAGCCCCATGTGGAAGCACTCCTAGCTGCAAGAGTCCATGATAAACGCTTTCCTTAACTGGCCCAGGGGCTCACAGGAAACCCAGGGCTGGCAGTAACTTCAAGTTTCTCATTCACTGAGCCAGTGGAGGAGTGGACCTGTCAAGGAGCTGATATGCTCACTCAGTGGGGAGGGAGGGCTGGAGTTCATTGCTCAGCAGCAACCTCTGCTGCCTAGCCACAGTTGGAGCTTGGTAGGTCTTAGTGGCGACCACCACATGTAGCACCCCTCATGGCTGAGGTCGGTTACTGCGACACATTCTGTAAACGCTGGTATGGGGGGTGGGTGGATGTGAAGGCTACAAGAGAAAACAGAGGCTTCTGTCTGGAACATCTCACCCACAGGTGGTGAAAGTATAGAACTCCAGCATCAAGAGATGGTGGTGGCAAACAGCGTGTTATACTTCAGGGTCAAACAGGACAGGTAGCTGGAGAATGAAGGCATAAGGAAGTTATAACAGCTAATCAATATATGATCAGTGAACAGTAATGCAGTTACTGACTAATGGGGGAGGGAGCTCAGTTTACTGAGGTCTCCATTCCCTCCTACTGTATATGTAAGAAAGAAAATATCAGAGCTTTTCTTTACAATTTTGTAGGTCCTTGTCTTCTACTTCCTGCGATGTCTCTTGGCCTTCATGAGCTGTATTTGTGAGCTGTATTTTTACAAGTAAGTATAAATCTGTTCATTTTTCGCTAATTAATACCAATAATTTATCAGTCAAGTTAACAACATTAACCTCATGCATCTGATTAGCACTTGGAATTCCAGGGAAGTGCTTGTTGGAAAATAGTTATCTTTTAAAATTCGCTGAGACTTTTGACTGCTCAGAAGTACTATTGTGTAAGCAATAATACCCGACAGGGTGGGCATTATTGGGAAATACCGGACCGCCCAGGGGCGTGATGAGGCCGGATGCTGCAGGCGGAGGGCCTTTTAGCCCTTGGAAGGTCTGGTATTTCCCAATAATGCCCACCCTGGAAGGTATTATTGCGCTTAGAAAATGGTTTTCTTAGTAAGTTTTTCCAATGACGGTAAAGAAAAGAGAAAGTGATTATATAAAATAATTAATAGTATTAGCAGAAACAAAAGTATTTAAAAAATAGTCCATGTTTCTTTAAGGCTGTTCCAGGTTCTGTTGCTGCTCCCCACAGTTATAACCCCCCACCCGCTTCCCGACACAGACACATCCACCTGAACAACTAGTAAATATCCAGAAGCAGTCTGTGGGCATCGTTTTTAAGTCGTGTCATGTTTGTATAACATTTAAATTTTTTTAAAATTGGGCTGCAGTTGGACGTTGCGTCTGTTAAGCTCGAGACCTGTGGATGAGAACTATGCCTTGACGAACAGTCCCGAGGTAAATGATGCATTTAATTTAGATTGGTAGATGGAATAAGTGTGGGAGCATTGTAGTTTGAGGCAGTTCTGGCGTTTGTGGCAGTAGAATGCTACGGTTTTGAAAATGGTGTTTCGTAGTAACAAGCTGTTCGGAGCAATGGATTCTGTAACTTTCAGTTAAGCGCAGTGCTGCAACAGTGCGGTCAGAAGAGTGCAGCTGTGAGGAAAAAAAAAAAAAAATTTTGGCACTCTTCCCGACCGCAGAATAAGTGGAGTGTCCTTTTTTTTTTTTTTTTTGAAGAGGAGTGAGCTTATACTGAAGGAGCGAGTGTGTGTGTGTGTGTGTGTGTGTGTGTGTGTGTGTGTGTCCAGTTGCCCTCACTAAGTGAGAGAAAAACATGGCGGGGATTTTAAATTTTAGCTGGTGGTTTCAGCCAATGACTAAGCAAGGGTGAGCACCCCTGCACAAGCGTATGTGGTAAGGTGGCAGTTAGGCTGCCACTAATTTCTTGCTGGGCATTTATTGAAAAATAAATGCCCAGCTTGGAGGTGGTATTAGCCAGTCAGCACTGAGAATCCATTCTTGCCATTTACTAAACTGATTTTAGTTAAACATATCCATGCCAGGGGCACTAAAGAGCTTCTCCTGAGTGGACGCACTAGCACACAGCTCTATCTATAGAACTTCTGTATCTGAACAAAATTATTATTTTACTTGGGAAACTCGGACTTCTGATTATCAGAAGCAATTTTGTACAGCTCAGAGTATCACCAGAGTGAAAATGGTTTGTGACAGTAAACTGGGTAATGCTCACTGGTCGAAGCAAGTGGGAAGTTAGAGGGAGGCAACTGGAGCCGCAGTCCGTAGCACGTCGGGAGACCCATTTGAGCCAAACTGGCAGACAGTCTTAGTGACCGTGCAGTTGATAAACACTAAAATTTAAACAATCTTGGAGCGCATGAGCTCACAGGAAGCAAAAATAACAGTAGCCATGGACCTTGCTAAGTTGGGGGATGAAAAATCCTTGAGTGCTGTGATGGAGACCACAAAACTGTTTAAGAAGAACTCACAGTTAAGATGCCAACTGGAAGCCCTTGAAAATGTGCATAGAGTATGTGTTATGTGATTGGTAGGGGCAGCAGAAGGCGCAGAGGGAGAGGACCTTAACTCTTTTTCATCCTGAATCTACTCCACACTTTACTGAATTTAAATCTGGAGGAGATGTGGACAGTAGTCAAAAGAGTATATTATACCGTATGAGCTGGTAGTCTCTTTGGCCACTAGCTTTCAAACTTTGGTAGCCAAACTATTTTTTTTAGTTAACATCATTTTAAGGGACTCAGAGAAAATAAACTCCTCACTAGACCAAAGGACCGCATCCCTCTTACAAAGTTCCTCTCTATGTGCCCGAGTATTACCGCTATCCTGTTTCTCCGGGGGGAAACCACACTGTCCTCCAGTCGACTCCCCCTGGAGAAAGGAGCCCCAGTAAGGAGTTTCACCATATAAAGTACCCAGCAAACACATGTTTTTATTTAATATAAAACTGCACTACAAAAGCATTCTGATACATAGATAACGCAGCAATTTGAAGGGACTGAGGGAACTGGTACATGCTACGAAATGTGTGTATTGGAAAAATAGAGTCTAATACTGGATTGCGTGGAGTTCATCCTATTTTCTCTTGAGTCATATGGATTTTGTCAGGAGGATGACCCACGTTGGAACTGTTACACACTTCTTTAATAAGTGAGGGCAGCCTGGGCACTTTTCTGAATTTGCAAAATTTTTAAGGGCTCAAAAATCACTTCATGAGCAGGTTAGCCACTTGGCTAGTAATGTTCAAAATCTGGTGGCCAAACTGTTTGTGGCATATGGCACCAGGCTCCCTGATTTGTCCCAGCCAGCGTGTCAGTGATTTTTACCATTGTGTAAATGGCATATTGTTTTCATGCTGGTGACACTGCATACCTGAATAACATGTTTTATTTTGTAAATTGTGGACACTGGAGCTGGTAGGGCAGAGAAGGTGATTGGGTTGGGAGGTCAATGAAAGTGTCAGAATGTGGGGTGTTCAGCCAGAGGATAACAGTTTCTTTGGGAAGGGCAGGTGCAGTAGTGTGGGGGTGGGGTGGGTGGAGGGCGGCTTGACTAGCGGCCAACAGGAATGCATGCTTCTTTATGTGCTCTGCAAGACCATCTCATTTAAAACCTAAAATTTGCAATTTATAGCAACTTTTCCTGAATAATACCATTTTTACTCAACAGAATGGGTTTTACTTACCCGGTGGTACATTTTTGAGGCAGAACACTGATGGGGAACCCGCGTTGGATGCCACTGCAAGAGATCGGCAAAGGCAAACAGGGTAACTCGCTAGATGGAGGAGGGCTGAGCCGTGCAGAGTCTGTGATGAGTGAGGTCAGAGATCTGACGTCAGGAGAGGTCCTTAAAGATGTAAAGGACCCGCTGGGCTTCGTGGACAAAAAGATAGATTGATTCCTTCACTATGAAGGCCACACTTTGGAGGACCAAAGTTGATAAAGTTTTATCTAAGGCACAACAGTCTACTATTACAGCTAATAAATTGGAGACTGCAGTCACGGGGTGCTCCAGGAAAACAAGCTACTCTGGTTACGCCTTGAACACTTAGAAAACGGGTCTGGAATGTTAAATTTATGGACCCTTGGCATATTGTAGGAGCTTGAAAACTCTAATTATGTTACTTTTGTGACTGAGCTACTGCAGTCATCCTTAGGTTTAGCAGTTGATAGATGTCTAAAGCTCATAGGTTTAACTCATGTTGACAGCCGGTGAACGCAGACCTTCCCCAAACCATTTTGGCAGTAACTTGGGGACCTCATGTCCGGCACTGTTAGAGGCATCAAAAATAAGGAACAACTGTTGCTGTAAGACGGGACATGTTTTTTGTTGTTTTCCCAGACATGTTATTCTACATGCCAAAGAAGATAATCTTTTCACGTGGTGCGTGGTATCCTAAAAGCTCCTGATGTATTGCACACCATCCAGCTGCCACCCCATCTCCGTTTGGTAAATGCAAGCAAAACTTTTTTATTTTCTGATCCAGAGGAGGCAGGCAAGAAACTTAGCACAAGCAAGGAGGAAGCGACACGAAACAGTGAGAGCCGCTCAAAGGCCACGGTGCCAGTGACAAATGCAGTACGTCATAAATCAAAATTTGTGGCACTCACCATCAGGTAGTGAAAGAGAGTCTGCACAAAATAATATGTCCAGCTTCTCTCAGTATTCCAGCAGTGCAAGACGTGCATACAAAGTAGCCACAGCAGTAGGGAGCACGAACTCCTAACGTTTCACCTTAAAGATGGTTTTATCAATCCTCGGCTGAGGTGTACTGCTGAGCGGCACCTAGCTCAGCCTGGACTGTTCCTCAACGCAGTGATCTGAGCCCCTCCCAAACCTGGGTAGCCTACGCGGCAGCACAGTAACTCAGCGCACTGTAGCCGGGCTATCAGGGTGACTCAGTATAGTGCTTTTTTTTAAATCAATTTTTTATTGAATTTTTCATTAACAAATCAATATTTCCACAGAACAATCATGCTTTAATACAACTTATTGCACACATATCTAATTCAGAATTTAATGTGCTTCGTAATAGTGTTTCATTATATGTAAAAATGTAAAATAACTTTTACTGTTTATCAGATCATTTGAAAAATGCAGAATTCAAATAAAATTCCAATAGGAAGTAAAATGTATCCAGTCTGTTTTGAGAAATGCTGGCAGTTCTTTTGTAGTCGACTCATAGCAGTGTCTTGAGTCCTTTCTGAGAATGTAGGAGTGTTGGTATTTTTCCAGTTGTTTAGTACAACCGTTTTTGCAGCAATACTGGCCATGTGTAGCCAATGTCTTCTGCGTGAGTTGATTGGTGTATAGTGTATTTTTAAAATGAAAATAGGATTGCTGGTGTGTTTTATGTGGCGTGCTAATGAACTTCAGCTGGATGGAGTTTCCCAGGTAACGTCTTTTATCAGCAATAAACTTTGTGAGATTTTGGAACATGAAAAAGATTTAAGATTTATGCCCCACTGCAGTGGGAAAATGTATGCAGTGACCCTTGGTTTGTAATCCTGTAACCACAGCTGTCCATCCAACTAATGTTTTCTTTTTCACTTTTGTTTTGCTTTAGAACAGTGTGTAAGAAATTTGGGCTCCATGTCGGGCGGTTAATGTTGGTCTTCCTGGTTCTCAGTCCTGGGATGTTTTGCGCAGCAGCTGGTAGGTGAGAAGGTGATGACGGGCATGGATACTCGTTTCTATCCAAATTGTGCAAGTTACAATGAGAAACTGCTTACATACATTCACGGAAGGTTAAACTGGCAATGAATTTTGTAGTTTTAATGTGCAGGTCGTGCATCAGGCCAAACGTGATGCTATACAACTTGTCGGATTTGAAGTCTTTTGGGGAGGGGGGGAATGCCACATAGATGCTGTCCAGCAGGATGAACCACTCTGTGATTAAAACATCCCAGTCTCCTGCGTGACAGATTGGACTAACTGCTATTGTATTACATTGTGTTCCTGCAAGTTAAAAAATGGGTTGGAAACTTCTTGTTTCCTGATTTGGTTAAAAAGGTTCCAAGACCCATATGTTAATCTTGCAGAAAATGCATAGATTGGAACAAGTTCCAGCAGTGTGATTCGGAGTTTGGCCATTACATACAGAATTCATGACCCTTTTAACTTATCTCTGATTGCCATCACAAATGTGGCTGCCACAGTTACTCATTTTAAACCTTCAGCTAGGCCATAAAAAGTAAAACTCCCATAACATTTTTAGAAAATAATGTTCAGACATTGTGCAGGGCAGAGTACCAAACAGGGAGCACGGCCAAGGCTGTTTTAGTGAAGACTGGTGGTGTTTCCAATGTATCGACCATTGAATGAGTGATACAACATTGGTGAGACCCTACATGGAGTACTGTGTCTAGTTCTGGAGACCACATCTCAGGAAGGGTATCATAAACCCTATGAGGAGGGACTGGGATCTTAATATGTACACCTGGGGGGGGGGGCCATGACAGAGACCTATAACTTAGTACCTCACGGGGTAAATAAGGTAGAGTAGGGGAGTGTTTCAGAAGAGAAAGTGCATTAGAGCAAAGGGGGAAATTCAGTGGAAGAGTTGTGGACTCCTGAACAGTTTTCCAGCGGAGGTGGTGGGGGTGAAAACAGTGGTGAGCTTCAGGCATGCATCGGATCGCAGAATGGGGGGCTCTTGGTAGGAAAGTAGGGTGTGGCGGGGGGGGGGATAGCCAGAGATCAGGTAGTCTGTGGTGACAGTAGAATCAGGGAAGAAAATGGGTAGACTGGGTGGGCCAAGCAGTTCTTATCTGCCAACAAATCCTGTTTCTGTGTTTCTATGACTGGAGGGACTAAGGTAGTGCCCGGGCAGACTTAATGGACTGGTTGTCCAATTCTGTGGTTCTATCTTGTACCTTAGAGTCTGTGTGCCGCTGTTGCTTGTTCTCTAGCTTCTGCCCTTGCAAGGGTGCTGGACCTCCTTTGGTTTGCATGGCACCCCCATTATGCCTCTCTGGAGGGCACTGGTCTCAAACTCCAGTACGCTCACATTCCCCACTTTCCCTAGCCCCTATAGCTTCCCAACCCAACATCAACTCCCCCTTTTCAAAACAGGAGACCACATCCAGCAAGGGAAGGAGGAACTGTGGAGACCAAATGACTTAGGTGACCCCCCTTCCCCCGTAGAGGAAGGGGCAGCTTATGAGGATATCATTTGCTGAAGCCTGTCCATTTGCCAGTTCTTTCCCCTCCTGCCTGCTCCTCCTTCTCTCTGGTGTAGCTCGAATATCTCTGCCGTTCCTTTCCCTTGGGAAGGGCCCAGTCACTTGTGTTCTTGGGCATTGCTTCAGCTGGAATGGGGGCTGCAGTGGAGGATCCTTCCCTACAAGAGGAGGAGACCATTCTGTGGGACACTGAGTTCTCCTTCTGTTAGTCCACTATGCAGTTCTGGGCTTACGATGCATACCTGGATTGCTGACATAGTGACCAGCTGTGCTAGCACCAGTGCCTTTTATAAACAAAAATAAAGACATGCCCACATGTATGTCTGCCTGTCTGTCTGCCGTGCATTTGTTTTCTGTACACCAGTGGTTGTGTACTCTTAAGCAATAAGGCATAACTGGGGTTATGTTGAGTAAGAAATAAGACACGATGAGGTTTGTTTTGTGGCCTGATAAGAGCACCCAACAGGTACGTAATGAGGCACAAGGCACTTGCACTGAGTGCCTTTAGCACCTGGGAACTGCTCTTATCAGGCCATAAACCACACCTCGGAATGTCTTATTCTGCTTACAAAAGGGTTCCCCCAGTAAAGAAGTTAATTAAAAAATGCACATAAAAAGTATAAAAAAAAAAAAAAATTCATATCAGTAGAGAAAAACAAAAAGCAGTAATTGTCATTGTCTTGGAATGAAGCAGTTTAATTAAAAATCACTAGAGAACATTCATGTCTGTCTCTCCACTCCTTACCCACCCACCCACACAAACACTCTAAACTCTTCACAACATGCTTTCTGTTTATATATGTATAGTATTTATTTTTATGTTGTTTAGTTTGCCCACCCAGTTTCATTTAGAGTGAGCGGGAGCGAGTCTGTCAGCGTAACCACCCCCCGAAGATAACACAAAATATATATTTTTTTCGTGTCCTTATATTTTTATTTTTTTACCTTTGTCTCCTTAATTCACTTTCATCCGTTTTATTTACAGTGAGCGGCTGGCTTGACTGGGAGTGAGCTTGTCTCTCAGCGGCCGCCGTACAGAGTGGTTTCTTGCGTCACGGTTCTTAAACTGTAGCAGTCACTGAAATAGAAAAGAAACTCTTTTTAGTTTTGTGGTGACAGAAATGCGCTGCACTTTCCGATAAGAACTTCTGGGTTGTTGCGGTTCACGTTTAAGGGAGAAGAGGAAGTGGGGGGTGGGGGTGAAGTCTGTAGATGGCAGAAAATGGTAAATGTGTTCTGGGAAGAGTTATGAGCAGTGGGAGCGAGAGCTGGACCTGCGACCAAACAAATGAGCAGTGAGTAAAAGATATACAATATATACAAAACATTAAGGCCCAGATATTCAAACTGCGCCATTCTGAGGCGCATGCCCTTGCGCTGCTCAAAATAGTTGCACAGGGGTGTGGCCAAGGCGATATTCAAAGGAGTTGCGCTATTGAGCAACTCCTTTGAATATCACCCCCCAGCCACAGCCACTGTGCATGGAACAGTGGAACTTGTGCCACCGCAAGTTGCCAGAGTTGAGCATTAAACTTGCGGTGGCGCAGTACCATTGCGCCATCGCAAATTCCGATATTCAAAGGTGACATGCAAATGGGGCCATAATTCTTGCAAGGCGCAGGGGGTCCATTTGCATCTATTTATGCTCATTGCATGCCATTATGGCATGTAGGTGCCCGATCCCGAGGACTTGCGCCTGGCCGCCCTGCCAGGCAGCAGCTGTCGAGGACCGGCCTTTCCGCAGCGCTGAAATCGCGGGCAGTGTGTCTGAATACCTCTTCCCTCCCACAGCTCCAGTGCCCGATCGCGGGCAGAAAGTAACAGAACACCCCCCACACACACACATCTCCCGATGCCCGATCGCGGGCAGAGCGTGAAACAAACCCCCAGTGCCCGATCGTGGGCAGAATGCATAAATCCCCCAACCGAATATCTCCCTGGTGGTCAGTGGACCGTAATGCCCGATCGTGGGCAGAATGTCAAATTACAACCCCCAAACATCTCCTGGTGTCTAGTGTCCCCACCCTACCCACCGAAGCCCCTCCACCCGCTCCCCCGGCGGCGGAGGCCAGCATCCACCCCTGCCGCGCCCGCTCCCGCCGACTGACTGTCGGTGAGGGCTGCCGCCCATTGGTGCAGAGCTACAGCCAATGGGCGTCAGACCTACCGTACATAATGATCCAGATTTGTGAAGTGTGTGTGGGGGTGTTTATGTTACTTTCTGCCCGCCGATCGGCATCGAGATGTGTGGGGTGTTTATGTTACTTTCTGCCCACGATCGGCATCGGAGATGTGTGGGGTGTTTCATGTTACTTTCGCCCGCGATCGGGCATCGGAGGATGTGTGTGTGTGTGGGGGGTGTTTCATGTTACTTTCTGCCCGCTGATCCGGCATTGGGAGATGTGTGGGGTTGTTTTATGTTCTGCCCGTGATCGGCTGGTGAGGGCACAGGACTGAGTTGGGGAGCCAGCCACGGGTGGCAGCTGCTGTGTTGCGCCTGCAGTACAGCAGCGCTCACCTGTGGGCACCTCAACTGATCTCTTTTTTTTGCTCAAAGTTGTGCAGGGCGCAGGTTGGGGTTGCGATGACAACTCTGCACAACCCGACTGAATATTGGGTCGCGAGTTTATGCATGGTTCCTCCCTCCTGTTGAGCATGCATTCATTTGCATTGCGCTGTTGCTCAACCTGTTGTCAGTGGCGTAACTGCCTCCTGCTGAATATCGCAGAATGGGCGCAATGTGAGACTTGCATGCAACTCTGTTCTTTGTGGCGCCTCCTTTGAATATCTGGGCCAAAAAGTTTAGGGGTTTTGCAGGAAGGGTAACCTTGGATACACCAAGTGGTATTTTTCTGGTTTCTCTGTTGTTGCTGCTGCTCTCCTGGTGCAGCTGTTGTGGTCCCTTTGGATGCTAGCTGAGGAGCTGCAGCAGGAGAGCAGTGGCAGGCATTGATTTCACCATGTGCTGTGCTTTGGTTGGCATAAGTAGTACCGGTTATCAGAATATGTCCCGGTAAGGACACGGCAAATGTTATCTCTTAGCCAATCAAATTACAGGACATTTTTTACCCATTTTATAATGTCTGTTAATCACGCTCTAGTCCGAGTGCCAGTTAATCACCCTGTAGTCAGAGTGCCACATGCCCCTAGAGGGTGATTAACAGACCATTAACATAACCTCTGGGAATGCCGTATTACTGTTACAATAACAAAGGTTTTTTTTTTTTTTTATTTAAATGGTGGTGTTCCTTGTTCAATCTGTGATCAGGTTCTACGTGTAAACAAAAGATTAACATAGAGATGATAGAATGATTACAGCCAATCAGAAAGCTCTACTTCTCAGATCCTTTTTAAAATGCATTTACGGACCTCTAGTGACTCAACCAGATTGCAGCATTTGAGAGTCATCGTTCTGCTAGATTTTGTAATACCTTTCAAAATGTATTTCATTTATGCTGGAACGTACTGTAAGTAAAATTTTCTGTGTAAAAATGTTGAACATGCTTGTTTTCCCCCTTCTTTTCAGCGTACCTGCCTAGCAGTTTCTGTATGTATACCACGGTGGTAGCAATGACTGGCTGGTTCATGGATCAGACTGCTGTTGCGGTTTTAGGGGTGGCAGCTGGAGCTATTTTTGGCTGGCCCTTCAGTGCAATTCTTGGGTAAGAAAGGAGTGTATCCCACATTTTTGTTTTCAGATTGCGATTCTTGTTTCCATTAGCACTCATGGCCAGACTGTGGAGATCTTTTGTTTCACATAAATTGTGTCAGTATTTATTTATTGCCCTAAAACAGTTGCTGACGCTGTCACAATCTGATTTGACCTCATTCTAATAGGGTTACGTTTACCTTTGAGAAACCCTTGAGTGTAGCATAGCACCCAGTGGTGCACCTTTTTTCTGCTTAATAATCGTAATACGGCACTTCAAGGGGCAGGTAGCCTCTGCTATGAACATATGAAAGCAGCCAGCAGAAGAAGGCCTATTGGTCTATCTAGTCTGCTCAAATTGCAGAGTGCTGCTTCCCACATACGGCAGGAGCACTCGGCTTCACCTCGTGCAGTCCCTCATCCCCAAAGGGTGATAAACTTACTTTATAAAACTGGCCCTGGCGAACTCTGCCTCCAGAGTGATCGACACCTGGTGACATGAGGGTGTGCTATCACAGTTTATAACCTGTCTAAAAATATGTTAATAAAATTAGTCCTTCAGGGTGAAAAATGTCATTATACAAATTACAGATCCCCATACAAGAAACCCCCTCTACCAGAGGAGCAAAGAACACCCCAAAATGAACAATGAAACAGACGTTACTCAAAATCCCCATACAAGCCACCTTCAAAGAACAACAAGCCTCCCAAGAAACAGACACGGAGGTTATTCCAAAATGCCTCCAAATATCAAATATTTGAAACCCACGCACCAATAAATGTCACAGAAAACAAACACCTTTCCCCTGACCGAATAAACAAAGCATCGTTCCCCAAAAAACATTAAAAGAGAATGCAAAACAAACAAAACCACTGTGAAACGGTTGTTCACAGGCTCAAGTCCTGTGGCAGTACCTAGCTCCCTGTGTGATGTAGAGTATAGTACTGGTCTTCATCATGCTTCAGTCCTTTTAGCTGTAAGATGAGGTTGAGTTGGAACAGTGCACCCCTTTTGAAAGCAAGATGTCGCATCTTAGCCGAGATCTCGGGATAAATTGCGACAAAACCCTTATAGAACTGAAAAGCCAATGAAGCTAGAGCGTAACATTTTTAGTTAATTTCTCTCTTTTGGCCTGATACTGTCTCAGCTTTTTAACCTCTAATTTTTTTTTTTTCGTTTTTGTCCTCCCTCTGTTAACGCTGTGCTTTTCCTTATTTGAAAACCAGAGCAGTGCCAGACCCTTAGTGCAATACAATGAGAAGCGGTTAGCCTGATTGCAGTGCCTTATGGCAGTGTAATAGAAGCATATTAGATGGATAGTTTTAATAAACTCACAGCCTCAGAAGCAAAGATACATCCTCAGATTTGCGGAGGGATGGGGCGGAGTAGGTTAGCACTGGCACGTGTAAACTGCTAACCTAGAGTACATGCTGTGCGTGCTCTCTTTCTCTCCCCTGTGATATGTGCAGACCCTTTCAATACCATTTGCTGTTGCATGGTTTTTGGTTTTTTTTTGTCGTTATGGCCTGCCACCAACCCATATAAAGAATTCATGGCTCTGCCTTGCTGTGTCCTGCTGTCCCACCGCTGCTGCTTTTGAGTGGCTAAAGTAGCACAGCTGCTTTAGCAGGGAGCCATCCCAAGAGTTCTGAGGTGCCAGACCATTGAAGGCCGTGTGAGTTAGTGGTTAGTCTGCAGAACTGAAGTGAACCAAAAGATCCCAGACTGAGATCTCTCCAGGGACAGTGGCTCACTGAGTTAACCTGTAGCAAGTCACGTAAAGGGACACGGTCAACCCCCCTTAGGCCTCAAAGTGTCTCTAGTTTAAAAAAACATGTCCTGATTGGTCACATTCTGTAGAGATTGCTGATGCGGTTGTAGTGTGATTCTGATTCCTTTTTTTAATAGTGAAAGCACAGACTGCCCACCATACTAGCGTCACCACACAAAAATGTGTTTATTACAGTTCTTGATCTTGGAGGAGAGATGGGGGATATGATTGACACCTTCAAGTACATGAAGGGAATAAACAAGACAGGCACAGGGGGACTATTCAAGTTAAGAGGGGGTAGGGACACTTGAGGTCATGATCTCAAATTGGAGGGGGGAAGGTTCAGGAGGAAAATGAGAAGACGCTTTTACGGAGAGAGTGGTGTCTGGATGGAATGCGTTTCCTGCGGAAGTGGTATCCTGTAGAACAGTGGACTGCTTCAAAAGGGGATGGGATAGGGTAAGAGGGAGGGGAGGGAGGGGCAGCAGTAATATAAGGTTTTTTTTTTTCAAATTGAATAAACTTTATTAAAACACTCGAGACAACAACATACAGGGTGTATAGGCAAGTTAGAGGATATAATGCAAGAGGCAAAAACCTTCCACAGCCAGAAAAGAGTACCTTTTATGATAAACTGCAGTGTAAGGGTTGCTAGCTGCACACTCGAGCAGACTCGATAGACCATAAGGTGTTTATCTGCTGGCAAATTCATATGTTTGTATGTTCGCATCAACTTCCACCACATCTTTCCTGGACTGGGGAACACCCCAGCACAGTCTAGCCACTTATGATGCATTGGGAGGCGAGAAGCCTATGGCATCATGAGCGGCAGTACTGGTTGGAGTGTTCCAATGTTCAGGAAGTATGCAGTAAGAGTAGATCATGGATTTGAAGCAAATGAGTGTTGAATATATTTACACCATTAGCATTTCACTTCTAAGAAATAAAGCAGATAAAATAACCAGCAACATCAGTCAATTTTAGACCAGATAAGCAATCATAAAATGTGCTTTTCAACTAGAAATAATATGATGCTGGGTTATAATTTGCAAAATTGCATTGTATGCTATTTTTACTAATGTATAGCTGTGTAAATGTTGTTATAAATGGATGAGGAGGGTGATGGTGTTACAAAAAGCACTGTTCTGTGATACTTTTTATCAAATATTGTTGAAATGGGTAAGTAGCAATCCAGCGAGATTGCGGCTGACCTTTCTCGATCACTTCTCCCTTTTTCTTGGACATTCCAAACCTTTGTGACGGCTAGCACTATAGAGACTTCAATATTGGGACATTGCTAGAATACTGGATCCCTCCTCTCCTGTTGTAGCAGATCACAGGGGGCATTATTGAATATCAAAAGTCTTCCGTGTGTGTTTAAGAATCTTCCTGTTCCCTTGTATGAGGAGGTAAGTGTATAGAAATAGTATGATGTGAAAAGGATTGACAGTGTCCCTTTAACCTCTTTGTACTTCAGTCCTCCTAGGTGATAGGTTGGGTATAAAATGAGATGCTGCATGTCAACTGGGTGCGCTGGGAAAATGAAATTATTGAAATAGTGTCAGATACAGAATGTCAGGAATGAAGGTCTGCATGGGGGGCTCGGAGCATCGGGGGAGTGCAGCATCGCCTTTGCGGCATTTCCTGGTAGTGGTATGGTGACGTTGTCTTTGCTGGTGTAAGTGTCCACATGCCATCGGGCACCCCTCTGGTCCAGTCATGGCGTGCATGTTCATATAGGATGAGGGGCAGAGACAACAGGAAAAAAATGTCTGGCAAAGCTGGGAGGTCCTGAATGCTGGCCTTTGTGTGTGCACCCCCAGGTGCATGATCCTCCGCTGCCATGTGCTGATCACCCAGCCACTGTACCAGGCTTCAGTGTGCTTCTCGCTCCCCTCTGATGGCCATGGAGGGGGAGCTCCTATCTGGGAAAGTATAGACACAGATCTGGTGTTGGGGGCATACTGGGATTAGCAGTGAGCAGTATCTCCTCCACATGAATGAGTCTGGCAGGCAGAACGAGCATCTACTAGCAGGGCCCTAGCAGATGGAGCAACTGTGGTCCAAGGAGGAGGTTTATTTAAAAAAAAAAAAGAAAGAAAAGAAACATTGAGATAGTTGATGACGCTACAGTGGGCTTTACTTATTGTAGGGAAAAAATTGCACAAAGGGTAACCAGTTTCTACCTTGCCCCTGGGCCTTGACACCCCCCCCCCCATCTACAATTGGACTGTGTATTTTGTGTTATTCATCACTTTTGAATTTTTTTATTTTCTAGCCTTAGTTTCTAAGTGAATATGAACTAAGAGTTCCAAGTTTTCTGATGGAGCAATCTGCAGCAGCTGTTCCTGTAGTTTCAAATGCCTGCTTTGTACTTTTAATTTAACAGAGGACCTTATTTCTCAATTTTGTTGCTAGGTTGCCCATTGCTTTTGATTTCCTAATAAACAAGAGGCGGTGGAAGAGTTTCATTAAATGGGCCCTGATTGCGCTGATAGTATTTCTGGTAAGTAAATAAGTAAGCAAAAAATATACAAAAAAAAAAAGTCTTTTATTGAATTGAAGTATTATTAAATTTTTGAAAGAATGCTAAGACTTTTTAAATTGTCTAAATATTGTTTTGAATGTGAAGGATTCCGGGTTCAAAACAGACCTTGCACGAAGCAAGATCTCAAAACCTTTCTATTAAATCTTCTTTCATTTTCTAAGCCACAGATTCACCACTGACTAGAGAAATATTTTCGGAAAATCCTTTGTCCGTTATTCAGAAGGTTAGGGAGCAACTGCTGAAGGATTTGTTTCCCTGAAACTTTTTGCTGGGCTGTGTTGAAGAGTTGGCTTAGAACATAGAAGAGGTGTCTGGCCCAGGACCGTGGTGACAGCATATTGTGCTACCCAGGAGACTGCGGTTTGTGTATTAGCCCTGGGATGTCACACTGTCACTAACTAGGGGCCAAGCAGATTGCACCATTTTTTTTGGGGTGGGGGGGATGTGGCATGCTTGGTTCTTGGGGTGGCGGAGCACAGTCACACATTCCATGCTGACTGACCATGAAGCAGTATTATGCAGGTAGGTATTTTTTTACTTATCTGGCACCTTTCCCAGAGGCTCGAGGCATTTCACACCAAAATGCACAAAACAGGTACCTGCCTGTCAGTGCAGCGGTACAGCTGTTGCCCGCAGTGCCAGTGACCTGAGTCAGATCATCGGAGAGCCTGATGGAGGGGGCAGGTGAGCACCGTGCATGATGCTCCTTTGCTCCGAGGAGGGAGGGGTGCAGAGCTGCGCTGGTTGCATCCAGAATTGTCCTTGGCAGCGTCTTTAGGAGGGAGAACCAACAAGATGGTGAGTCACTACTTGCACAGAGTCAAGGACTTCCACCTGACTTCAGGCCCAAGACCCGTTGACTCGTATTGTCTCCTCCCCCTTGGCTAGAGGATTTAGAATCCTGAGAGGCTGGGGGGATCCCAGTGACAGCCCCGTTGTGGGGAGGGTGGTGGGTTAGGCCACGGCATTCTGTTGGGTCACAGAGGAGTAAGCCCTGGGAGAAGGCAGGGGATGGGGCTGCGTGGGGGGGGGGTCAAAGAGTCCTGAAGAAGCAGGACTCCTTAGGGGAGCAAAGTGGTGTCAGGAGTTTAAAACAAAACTAAGATCCATCTTAACTTTCAATGCTGTAATCAGTGTCGGCGCCGAAGACTGCTGCTCACTCAGCTGCCTCGCTTGACTGGGGACGGAGGAGGCCCATGGTTACTCTAATAGGAGTTAGGGGTAAAACAGAAAAAAATGGAAGAAGATTAATAAAAGAGATTTTGCCGGCATTCTTTGAGTTACGGTGTGCTTGCTTACTTTAAGGACACTTTTGAAACTGTAATCTCTGATTTAAGGAGCCACTCTCTCTTATAATAAAATGCTTAAAGGGACACTGTCAACCTTTTTTGTATCATATTATTTCTTAACGAAAACCCACATTTTATGATCATATACCTTCTCCAAAATTCATTAATGTTGCTGTTTGTCTTATCTGCTTCTGTGTATATTTTCTGCTTTTCTCGTTTCTAGCTTTTTACCATTTGTTATTACAAAACTCCTTGAACACCTGTTGTATAAATCAGTTATATGACACAGGATTACTTAAGATAGCTTTCTTATTTTCATTTGAGGGTACTAGTCTGTTGCTGTTTCACTCATGGCTGTGCCACTCGTGAGTTATCTACAGACCAACACCCTCTCATGAAGATAAGTGATATATCAAGTCAGCCCATGTCATATCCCCTTATATATCGTTTTGTTCAAAGATACAGTATACTGTCACGCACCATTAGTGTCTGTAGCTCATCATTACGGCCTCCATAACAATTACCTGTTCTGTCCTGTTCCTTCTGTATTTTAGCTCCCTCTTGTGGCCATTGACACATACTACTATGGGAAGTTGCTGATTGCACCTCTGAACATTGTGCTGTACAATGTATTTACTCCTCATGGCCCAGATCTGTACGGTAAGTCTTTGTGATTAATCACTTCAGGTGAAGTTTGGTGAAATGAACTGATTCAAAATTAACATTAAACAATACTTGGAAAAGTCGTGCTGTATTCCAGGTGCTTTGTTTTTCAATAATAAGAATCCACATTCCTCAGTTGCTTCCTAAAAAAAAAAAAAAAAAATATGGCAGTGTTTAGATCTGTGCATTCTGAGTGTTCTTGCTCGTTGAGGGAAGCCCACAAAGACAGCTCCATGTCACTGTCAGGAGAGTTTGAAAATAGAACGTTGTATCAGAAACCTGAATGCGTTTCCCTAGGCTCCTCAAAGATAAGGCCAAAATATACCTGACAGGACTCCTACTAACTGCCACCCAAAAAAAACAATCACCCAACAGTGGTTCCAACCCTTTCCACTCACAGAACAACTACAGAACTCCCTTCCAAGACTGCAAAATAGGTGGAACCTATGGTTGCTCCACATTATGGAAAAAAGAACTGATATCATCCCCTAGTTCCTCAACCCCGACAATCCCAGCATACAGACCCATACAACCTGTTCTCCACTATACTGGTAGAATCTCAGAGAGGGGTTGGAGAGGTCATCGGACATCTAAAGCTGGAACTGAATAGCCAAAGCCTGACATAATATGACCCCCCCAATCCATTCCCTAGCATAACTTATTATTTATGACAGCATCAGCGGACCTAGCACTACGTAGTTATTGTAGACAGTAATTTGAGCACTTTAGCCAGCAAGAGGCAAAAACAGAGTCTGTAAAAGAAATGCATGTGTAACACAAGGTGCAAGAAATTGTATCTTCTGCATCACATGATTCCTGCCTTTGTATGTGGCATGAAAGAAAACATATTAAAGTAAAAATTAAAAAAATCCGATTGCAGAATTACATTTTATATTAAATGTCGTGGTAGTTTGGAATTGGTTCTCCATATTTGTTCAAAATGGCCCAACAGGCAGGCGACCAAGGTTCAAAAGCCAACTTGAGTCACCATGTCTGGAAGCAGGGAGATGGCTGCATCTGCAATCAGGAGTGAAGGCGTGTGGCACCCGGTACCCCACCGACTTCTGTGGTGGTCAAGGGGAGCTTGCATTCTCCACAGACATTGCTGCATCCATCCAAGGCCATCAGTAGCATTGTGCCCACACCAGGGGAGAAAATTGGGATAAAATCCCACAAACCATCTAAATGATGGCTGAAGTTCCTGGCTTCCCTGTGTCCTAGCACCCCAACATTGGATCCTGTCCACCAGGTCGACTGTCTCAAGGACTGGTGGGGTGGAGATGTCCCTTTCCATGGAGAGGAAATCATGGGATCTATCAGCTGGACTCATGGGATGAGGGAACACCAGGTTTGAGCAGGGGTATATCCCCGGGGTGAAGATATACCCTGAGAACATGGGCAAGGGTGGAAAGAGCTCTGTGGAGGGGGGGCGTTGACCACCCTTCTTGACCTTAGTTTTTTCCCCCTGTTCCCTTCCTAATACTTTGTCTTGCTTTGCTGTGCTGGCACTCCGATTGCTATCCACTGCGAGTGGTAGGCTCTGACACTGCTAAGAGCTTTGCCAGGTGGCAACGCCAACTAATGAACAATTGCCCCAAGGTGCAGCCCTTTTCTTTGATTTGCCGAGACGTGCTGTAGAAACGCCCAGCAGTGCTCACTTCAGTTCCAGCAGAGCACCTTTATCACACATGTCCCCACAATGCAAAGCATTATGAGCTGCATATGCAAATCACCACAGATTATTATGCTAGTTCAATTTTAAGCAGAAAGCATGGTGCCTAAAGGCCTCTCACACAGTTTGCAGAGGGTGCCAACAGAAGACATAGACACGTGTTTCATTCTACCAGGACTCATCAGTATGCCTCGTCTGTTTAACACCCCAGTGGAATGAACCAGCTACTCTAAGATGGTCTATCTGGGTTTTGTTGTAGTGAACCCAGTTAAAACAAAACACAATTTAAAAGAACGGGGGTGTCTGTTGTTTAATTGAGATCTCCAAAGATTTTTAGCATACATGAGAATAAATATATTATAGTGTTCTTCAAGCAGCAGTGTGTGTTAGAGGTGAAAATTATGAAATACGACCTGTACTTTTTCATCCTGTTTTTTTATTACCCCCTTTCTCCTGTCTTTTATAATACAATTTTGCACCATTTTGAGTGCGCTTTAGTACTTTTTAATATAAAATGGTAAAAGGGGGTGCTCATTTTACTGTGACTCAGTCCAGGCTTTCATTAGAATTCTGTGTTGAACACCTACATTATAAAATCACTTTTTTGTGATTGTAATGAACTAAGATGCAACAGACACTGCTCCCAGACCTCAGGGAACAAGAGGTATACAAAAACTTCTGGGAATACTGATGAAAACCTGGTCTGAACCATATTAAAAGAAGCCCTCCTTTTATTATTTCAAATGTGAAAAAAAGTGCTGAAGCGGACTGAAGATGGGGAAAGAAGGGTCTCGTACAAGATGGGAGGTAAGTGGCTCTCCGTAGTGCATTTTCTTATTATTTATTTCAAATGTTTTACCAGGAGGGGCGTACTGAGCTGGTAGCAGCTCATTTCCAGAATCATTCTGGGGGAGAGGGAAATAAGGAATAACAGTGTATGGAACATCAGTACATAAGGTGCGTAGTTAATCATATTACAGTGGGTCATGATAATACAGTAAGGTGCGCAGTGGAGTGTAAATAGAAGTACGGTGCAATGGGAGCTTAAAATAAATACATGCGTAGGGGGCAACCTTAGCAAGTCTAGGGTTTAAAGGGCTAGTGTACTGCCTAAAAGTAATATTAGTTTTTAAAAGCTGTCTACTGTTACCTTTCATATCTGAGGTGCTTTTTCTTTTCCCTTTGGATAATTAGAACATTTTTTCTTTTACCTGATATTAGTTCGTGTGATGTGCGGATCAGCACTCTGCCTGGCAGCTGATATATCTAGTTCTAGTCTTCCCACTACATCGTCAACATTGTGACCACACTCAATCAATCTTTATTTAACCAGGAGAAGCACCATTGCGATAAACTCATTTACAAAGTGGTCCTGGGTGGACAAAGCACATAAAATTGACAATCGAAAAGAACAAACTTAGGAAAATAATATGCAGTAAATAGATACAAGGAAGTCAGAATACAGAATATAAAATAAACAATAAACAATATGTAACATGAGATAGTCAATAAACAACATGTACAGCCTAGACAGTGATGGAAAAACAAGGGGAAGAAAAGAAAGTATGGGAGCAGCAATTTAATAGGGGTGGAGAGGAGGCAGATGAAGACACCAAGCATGTTAAGTGGTGCTTGGCAGAGAAGCCAGGAGGGGAGGGGTGAGGTAGGGGGAAGGGGGCGAGGAGGGTGTAAGACTAGGTGAGGGTTATGAAGACTCAAGTCCTACCTAGTAAAATAAGAGAAGAAGGTAAGAGGAGATAAAGCTCAGAAAGGACTCCAGTCTAATCTAGAAGGATAGGGAGGCGGATGGGCTTAACCAGTGAGCATGCGAGAGTTCTATGGCTTGCGGAAACAGTTGCAAGTTTCTTTCGACAAATGGCAAAGCAGTGTTTGGAAGGCAGACATACTAACAATTTGTGGGAGTTTTAGGAATTTTTGGATACTACTTCAGATGGAAGGAAACGAATAACTTAAAGAAGAGATACCATGCCGAGTTCTGACTTTTGGGATGTCGAATGAGAGGCAAAAATATCGTCTAAGGGAATAGGATCCCTTGGAGCAAACTAGGAGATTAGAAATATATTGGGGGAGCTTACCCGATATGGCTCTGTAGATCCAGGGTAACACATTTTTTTGTTCTCCTCATTTTTAGGAAATGCCAGCCAAGCTGGGCATAGAGGGTGCAATGATGGGTGTTGTATGGCACGTTAATGATGGATCTGAGGGCTCTAGGAATCTGTGGCATTACACCTGCTCAGGCAGAGCCACTCAGTAGCAGCCAGCTCAGTTCCCTGTGAGGTCACAGTGCTGTTGTTGTAGAGGAATGGAATTAAACATGTCAGCTGCCAGGCAGAGTGCTATTCCACACAGCCAACATAATACTGTCACATAGGAAACTTTCTAATGAGCAAAAGCAAAGTGAAAAACACTCCAGAAATAGAAAGGTACAACTAACTACTTCATAAAATGTATAACATGTTCCTGCTATTTTTGGCTCTGCGAATTCTTTAAAGGGGTTAAATGAACTTAAGGAGCAAGCTGGAAGAGTGAACCAGGTGGAGTGGGTTGCAGTTGAAGGAGTGAGTCATGAGGTTATGGAGGAGGACTTATAGAGAATTTTAAAAGTATATGTCACAACGTTCTCTGTAACCAGCACTGCTGCTTTAAACTCTAAGGTTGGATGCCAAGGTGTTTGTGGAGTGGGAATATGTTTCCTCAGGTTCCCCTGCAGCTGCTGTGTGAGTAATCTTTATCACAACTCCCATTTTCTTCTTCATGTAGCTTCTTGTCCTCTGAGGGTGTCTGGCCAGTCCTTGGTCTGTGCTCTAGAAACAGTCCGGCTTCGTCAGCTGCTACCATCCCTGTCCTCTCCAGTGGACTGCGCTGTGGAGCAGGACCAAGAGTACCGCTGACAGGGAGGCCTTGCATGTGCACAGCAGCCCCATGCGTAGGAGCAAGCTCCGTTGCCAGCCGCAGGAGTTAGTCTTGCAGCGGAATGCAGCACCACCTCTCCTCAGCTGGAAGCACTGTCACATGGCAGCCCCAAAACTGCCCCCTCAGCCACCTGTTCCGTATCCCAGGTCTGCTCCCAAACACAGGTCCCCGGCTCAGGAGCATGACTCCCTACTGCTGGGCCATCAGGGCGGCCTACAAGTCCTTTTATTTTGTTTATTTTTGAGCAGTTAATAGAGAACATTTTCCTTCTTTTTGTAGAGGTTCTAAGATAGCCGCCTCTAAGTGTAGTACCGCACAGATAAACTAGTCAGGCTGATCAGCAAGTAGGAAATGGTTACTGGATCTAGTATACGTTACGGGAATACCGTTCTAGTAGTTCTATGTAGTAACTGACTCTGAAGGTCCACTTTTAGTAGAATGTGGGATACCTGTACACTTCTGGCCTTGTGTCATACTCCCTTGAGAAGTGCTGTGCAAAGCCATCCACTTGCCTGGAACTGGTGGAGCTGTGAGGCTCCGTGGGAAGGGTGGTAGAAGCTTCTGTGCATAAGCGCCTTGTAGGGGAGATTTTTGGCAGCATGGGGTATTATGGGTAGCCACACGGAATCTTGTAACCCTCCCCCGTGATTGGCGTTGCGTGAAAGCTATAGCAGTCTGAGGGATGGGCAGGACTTACACCAGGGAAACAAATCCATACTAAGAATGAGCATGACACCGTGGACATTCCCTCTGCCATGACCTTATCCTGAATGTCACTCCCCACCTTTCCCTGCCCCACCCCAATTGGTGAACATGTGTGAAGCCTAGAGGCCTTGCTACCCTCCAGGGTGGAGTCCCCCGGCGCCAACTGGGGAGCAGTTTTCTGGCTAGTCATTATGATGGGTGACCAGTGTGACTGTTGAGAAGTAAGCATTTAAGAACATGAAGGGTTGGTGTGGAAGCGGCTCACTTAGGAGGGCACAAATACATTAAAAAAAAAAAAAATAGGTATCAAAAGGTTCCTCTGTGGCCCAGCAGGCAACCTGGGTTCAGGAGTGGACCTGTGTCACTGTGCCTGGTGCAGCCATATCTGTGGTAACGTTGCCCACTGCAACACATCTCAGCACGGGAAGGGAGGGCACCATGTTCCGCCACCACAGCAACCATCTACATTGGGCCACGGGAGTCTTCTCTCACACACTGGCACATCTTCATGCATGCAAACTCTTTGTGAGGTGTGCATGCAACACCATGGGTGGTGGGAAATCATG
The DNA here is from genome assembly GCA_016271365.2 of Neoceratodus forsteri. Lineage (NCBI taxonomy): Eukaryota > Metazoa > Chordata > Ceratodontiformes > Ceratodontidae > Neoceratodus > Neoceratodus forsteri. The sequence goes on from JADMNL010000034.1 coordinate 135,257,177, forward strand.
GGTTAGATTAATCTTGTGCAAACCATGGCAACTGCCAGGGTGATGGTGTCAGAATGCTGGAGCTCCGGATTTCCTTGCCATGTTGGATTGCATTCCAGTGGGGAAGGGACATCTCCCACTTGGCCTTACCTTGGTGAAGTTAAGCTGTGGAGAACCTGAACTGAAGAGATGGGCAGTGAACCACACTTTGGACCAGACAGAGGCGATCACCGCAGTTCCACTCCACAAGACAGGGCAGATATTCTATTCTGTCTACGTTGTGGTCCCCAAGAAGTCAGGGGCTACCACCCAATTCTGGACTCTCACCACTTGAACAAACTTTTGTCAGACACATGACATTTGAAATGGAATCATTACGGTTCATAATAAGAGCAGTTCAACCAGAGAGCTACCTAGAGTCCCATCAACTTGAAAGATTCTTATCTCCACATTCCAATATGCAGATCCCAACAGAAGTACCAGAGATTTGCAATTCTCTATTGACACTGCTAGTACGGAGCCCATCAATTTGGTCTGGCAACAGCCAAAGGGTGTTTTAGAAGATTCTCTTGGTGCTTGTGACACTACTGAGAAAGGAGGGTTATTAAGTAAATGTATACCCTTACCTGGATTCTCTGATTAGAGCCACCATGGTGCAGTCTGGTGACCTAGACTCCGAAGGGTCCTGGAGATGCACTGCTGGCTAGTAAATGAGGAGAAAATCTCTATGACTCCATCACAAGGACTGGAACATCTGGTGTGATCTTCAAGATGCATGGAAAATCTTCCTCACTGTAGGCAGGAGACTCTGGTCAGGGAGAGAGAGTTGCAGACAGTTGTATCTGCTCACAAAATCCACCATGTGCTAGTTCTGATGATGGGAGCAATAGTTTTGTGGGCAAAGCTTCATATGAGACTGCTTCAAAACAGGTTGCTGTAAGTATGATCTCTGGCATCAGAAAATTACCAAGTGCCAGTTTGGCTACTGGAGCCAAAACTACAGTCTGTTGTGGGGGGGGGATCCAAGAATCTACTCTGGGGAGCTTCCTTAGTCTCTTAGGAGTGATCCTCACTGACAGTGCCAGCCTGTCTGGCTGGAGAGTGATACTGGACCAGATCCCGTTCAGGGAGTCTGGAGCTCACAGGAACAGTGTCTTCAGATAAGTGTTCTGGAAATGCGAGCAGTGTTTCTAGCACTGATACACTTCCAGGACCGAGTTCGGTACCAGGCAGTGACTTGAGGCGGGCCATAGAGCTGAAGCACCATCAGGCCTTTGGCTTGGTGGTGCCCAGCTCTTGACTTCAGGCCAGGTGCATAACCTGGGCATTATTGTTGACAGCGGTTTGACTTTGAAATCCCAGGTGTCAGCCGTTGTTAAGTCCTCTTTTTACCATCTGAGGAATATCGCCCAGGTGAAACACCTGATTCCTCCAGCTGACCTCCCACTCTGGTCCATCACCCAGGTGAAACACCTGATTCCTCCGGCTGACCTTCCCACTGTGGTCCACGCCTTTGTGACCACTCGCCTTGACTACTGCAATTCCCTTTACCTGGGGCTACCGCGGGGGTTGATATTCGTTGCCTGCAGCTAGTGCAGAATGCAGCAGCCAGGCTTTTGATTGGAACATCTAGGTATAGTCCTATTACGCCTGTTCTGTGCGGGTTGCATTGGCTGCCGGTACAATGGTGAATCACCTTCAAGGTCAGGTTATTGACCTATAAAGCCCTACACGAACAAGGGCCGCAGTATCTGAAAGATCTCCTTACTCCCTACTGCCCCTCTCGCTCACTCCGATCCACCAAGGGATTGCTAGAGATTCCCAGGGTTCGTCTGAAAACATTTGGAGCGCGTGCATTTTCATATGCAGCTCCTGCCCTGTGGAATTCTGTACCTCGCTGGATACGAAGCTGCCTGACCGTCGAGAGTTTTAAAGCAGAGTTAAAAACTTTTTTGTTTGAAAAAGCTTATGGGGTATGATGTTATATTGTTAATATTGTCAGTATCGTATTTGTTTTATTCATTGTTATTTGTAAAGCGTTTTGATCTTTTGGAAAAGCATTTAAAATAAATTTTACCTACTTTACTTACAATAAAGGTAGGCTCAGACAATGCGGTGACTGTTGCGCACATTAACACAGGAAGTGGAAGCATGCTCATAGAAGCAAAAAAAGGTGCTCCAGTGAGTGCCACAAAATCTGCTAACACTGACTGCTTTTCAGCAGGGGACCAGATTAGACACATAGAATTTGATGGCAGATAAGGACCACTTGGCCCACCTAGTCTGCCCATTTCCCTACCTAATGGATAAGATGCAGATCCTAGTTAACCAACAGCCTACTTCCTCCTACCCCCCACTAAAATTGCCTTATGTCTGTCCCATGCATTCTTGAATTCCCCCACTGTTTTTGAGTCCACCTCCTCCTCCTCAGGAAGGCCGTTCCATGCATCTACAGCCCTCTCTATGAAGAAATACTTTCTCACATTAGCTCTGAGCCATCCCCCCTCTATCTTCAAATTGTGACCCGTTGTTCTTGCACATCTCTTTTTCTGAAAGATGCTACCCTCTTGGACTTTGTTGATTCCCTTGAGGTATTTGAAAGTTTCTATCATGTCCCCCCCTCCTTTCCTCGAGGCTGTACATCTTAAGCTCCTTTAGTCTTTCTTCACATGTCTTCTGGTGCAGACCCTGCACCATTTTGGTTGCCTTCCTTTGGACAGCCTCCACCCTGTCTATGTCTTTGCGGAGATGGGGTCTCCAGAACTGTACACAATACTCCAGATGTGGTCTTACCAACTGTCTGTACAGAGGGCCAACAACTTCCTGTTTTCTACTAGTGATGCCTCTCCCTATGCATCCCAATATCCCCCCATCCCTCCTTACTGCCCTCTCACATTGCTGGCCCACCTTTAGGTCATCTGATATGACTACCCCCAGGTCGCTTTCCATTTTTGTTGTCAGTATCTTACCACCCATTGTGTACTCTTCCCCTGGGTTTTTGTTTCCCAGGTGCATTACTTTGCACTTCTTTGCGTTGAATCTAAGCTGTCATACATTTAACCATTCCTTCAGTGTTGCCAAGTCCCTTTTCATCCTTTCCTCCTCACCTTGTGTATCAACCCTGTTGCAGATCCTTGTGTCATCTGCAAAGTGACATACTTTCCCTTCCAGTCCCTCTGCAATGTCACTTATAAAGACATTAAAAAGGACTGACCCCAGTACTGAACCCTGCGGTACCCCACTAGTAACCCCCTTTCTGCACTGTGGACTCCATTTACTATTGCCGCTGTGTCCTGTTGTCCAGCCAGTGTTTCAGGCTGCCACCCTAGGACACCTCCCAGGCTGGCTAATTTGTTTATTAATCTTTTGTGTGGGACTGTGTCAGATGCCTTGCTAAAGTCTACGTAGGCCATGTCCACAGCCCCTCCCTGGTCTACTACTTTGGTTACCCAGTCAAAGAAATCAATTAGATTTGTCTGACATGACCTTACTGCTGTGAATCCATGCTGCCTTGGGTCGTGTGCCCCACTGGCCTCTAGGTACTCAACAGTTCTTTCCTTCAGAAGTGATTCCATCATTTTCCCTATCACAGAGGTCAAACTGACAGGTCTGTAGTTTCCTGCCTCTGTCTTGCTCCCACTTTTGTGAAGGGGAATCACCTCCACCCACCTCCAGTCCTCAGATACCACACCATCCTCCTATGATTTATTAAAAGGGGTAGTCAGTGGTGTTAATAGTTCTTCCCTTAGTTCTTTTAGAATTCTGGGGTGAATCCCATCAGGGCCCGTTGCTTTATCCACCTTTAGTTTTAAGAGTTCTTTCAGAACCCTTTTTTCTGTGAAGACTGATATCAACCTCCCTATCCAGAGTGCTTCTATTGACTGGATTAGGTATCTCCCCCTGCTTTTCCATTGTGAATACTGAGCAGAAGTATTCGTTCAGTATCCCTGCCTTTTCACTGTCGGTCTCTGCCCAACCACCTTCCTCAGTATCCCTGCCTTAGTCTTTCTTTGCTCCCTAATGTACCTATAAAAGTTTTTAATCCCCCTTCTTAACAGAGTTGGCTATCTTTTCCTCGGTTTGAGCCTTTGCTATTCTGACTGCCCTCCCCGCTTCCTTCTGCTTTAACAGTACAGTTCTCTGTCCTGCTCCTTTTGTGTTTCTTTATACTTCCTGAATGCTGTCTTTTTCTCCCTAACCTTCCCCGCCACTTCTTTTGAGAACCATAGTGTTTTTTTCTTTCGTTTTGATTTATTTGCTTCACAGAAAGGCTTGTTGCCTCTGTGATGGTGGTTTTGATGTTTTCCCATTGTTGCTTCACCCCGCTTCTTGCCTGTTCGCTAGTGCTTTTCTGAGGCACTCTCCCATTTTGACAAAATTAGCCCTCCTGAAGTCCAGTACCTTCACTTTTGTATGGCTTGACTTTACAGCTAAGTTTATCGTGAGCCACACTGTTTGGTGATCGCTTGTTCCCAGATGGCTACCCACTTCAAGATCAGAGATCCTCTCTCCGTCCCCATTTGAGAGTACCAGGTCTAAGATTGCTCCATTGTGAGTGGGTTCCAAAACTAGCTATCTGAGGCATGCCCCCTGTAGGGCATCGAGAATGGCCCTGCTCTTGGATGTGGCTGCAGCAAATGTGCTCCAGTTAGCATCTGGCATATTCAGGTTCCCCATCAGCAATATCTCCCCTTTCTCTGCCACCCTAAGGATGCCTTCTATAATTTCCTTGTCCATTTCCTCCCCTTGAGACGGGGGGGGGGGTCTATATACAACCCCTGTGCGGATTGTGGTGCCATTTCTAGTCTCCAGGGTGACCCACAGTGCCTCCTTTCCTCCCTGTTTACCCTTTAGTTCTGTTGCTTTGATCCCTTCCCTTACATAGAGAGCTACTCCTCCTCCTCCTCCTCTTCTTCCCTCCCTGTCCCTCCTGTAGATCGTGTACCCTGGTATGTTGACATCCCAGTCATGGTTCTCTGTGTACCACGTTTCTGTGACTGCCACAATATCCAGGCATCCCTCTTCCATCAGGGCCACCATTTTGGGGAGCTTTTTACCTAGACTATGGGCATTGGTACTCATTACCCTCCATTTTTTGATGGCTTTATTTCTTTTTGCCCCATCCCTGTCCTTACTGCCTTTATCTTTTGCTCCATTTACCCCTGCCCTTCTCCCTATCGACTGCTCTGTCTTGGTGTTTACCTCATTAACTACCCTGATTTTTTTGGGGGGGGCTACGATTTCCATTCTCCTTTTCAGTGCGTCCCCCTTGGCAAGTTTAAATGCTTGCCAATGAAGCATTTAAACCTACCACCTGGGATCCTGGTTCCCCTCCTGGATAAATGCAGGCCATCGCGCCTGTATAGGCCTGCATCCCTCCAGGTGGAGCCCCAGTCCCCAGTGAAGCCAAATCCCTGAGCTCTGGCACCAGTTTTTCAACCAGTCATTGAATCCCATGGTGCGGAGTATCCTAGCCTCATCCATGCCATAGACAGGTAGCACTTCCAAGAAAGTTACAGTGTGTGCTACTTGTCTAAGACCCTTCCCCAACTCCAGACTCCTGTTGCACTGCTCTGATCCCATTCTCAGCCAGGTCGTTTGTCCCTAGGTGAATAATGACATCCAGCTCACCCCCCCCCGTAGCTGCTCCCACAATCCTGAGGATTCGTTTCCTGTCCCTCCAAGCCATGGCGCCCGGCAGGCACCTTACCTCCCTTTCCCCTCCCTCCCCCAGTTCTACCCTCCCTAACAATTGAGTCCCCCACCAAGAGTTGTTTCCTTCCCCTGTGAGGTCCTGTGCCACCCTCCTGTGGGTCTCCATTGTGGAGGTTCCTAGCATCCTCCTTGGTCTCCACTGCAGATGCCTCCATAGAGGAACCATGCTCCGCCAGAGTGGCGAATGAATTGTGGAGAGGCACAACTGGAGGGATGCACCTCTGTTGCACCACTCTCACCCTCCCTGAGCCCACCATGGTCCAACCACTACTCTTTCTTGGCAACCTCTGAGGTAGTGGCGGTGGCCTGGGTGGTCCCTGGGTAGGAGAGCAGGTTTCCCGAATCCTTGCCAGGTCAGCATGGAGACGAACAACCTCCTCCCTCAGACCAGAGAGGTGCCTGCAAATACGGCAGCAACACAGTCTCCAGAATGTCTCCCAGAAGACTGCTGCTCCACAGCCAGTGCATTACACCACTCCCTACATGTCTGTGTCCCTTCCTGTTACAGATGCATTTTTTGTTGTTGTTGTTGTTGTTGTTCAGATGGATTGGCTAAGCTGCAGGAGAGTTCACCCAGGAGAGTGGGCTCTAAACTCAGGAGTGTTCAAGCTGATTTGCAGAAGAATTGGATGACCATGGATAGACCTATTTGCATGAGTGAGGAACGCCCAGGTTCCGCGGTACATCAGTCATTTTCGGTGCCCAGAGGCAGAAATGGTGAATGCTGTCTTCAAGCAGCAGGACTTCAACAGGGTGCACCTCTTCCTGCCACTTCCGTTGCTTTCAAGAGTAATGCAAGAAGTTTAGTAATCGAGAGGAAATTTCTTCCTGATAACAAATAAGAGATGTACCTTCCCCTCTTCTGCCTGAAACCTGCAAATCCAAAGGAGGAGTTCCATAAACTGGATTTGCACAGAGTGGTTATGACGTACTGGAAGAGATATGAGTTTAGGAGATGAGAAGGATTATTTGTCCTTTCTGGGTCAGTAAAGAAGGGTCAGATGGTTTCCAAGGCCACCTTGGCAAGGTGGGTTAAGTTCTGAACCACAAAGGCATACATACATTCATTCATTTAAAAGTTTCACCAGGAGAGGCATACTGAGCAAGAGCTTGTTTCTAGATGCATCCTGTTGGGAGGGGTAAGAGAATATAGCAATAATAGAGAATACAGTTGTAGGAAAACATATCCAAGGTAAGCAATACAGAAGGTGGTAGGTTACAGAGAGTTACAAGCGCATAATATGCATCAGGGATGCAGGCCAGTTAGAAATTGCCTGATGATGCAGCGGAGCAGTGGACACCTAAATAAGGCAACAGCAAGTTGTTTGAAGGAAATAAGCGAGGGTAAGAGGAGGAAGAGGCCACTGTGTTTCTCAAGGGAGGTGGCTAAGGTGGTAGGAAGAAAAAAAACAGCTTTTAAGAAGTATAAGAAGACCCAGACGGACGGTGACAGGGAAGTATATCTAGATAAACAAAGGGAGGCAGGAAGGAAGGAAAGTGAGGGCAGCTAAGGCACAAACAGAGGACAGGAACGCAAAGAGGTTAAAAAAAAAAAGGATAATACTTCATGTATGTGAGTGAAAAGAGGGAAGCAAGGGGTGGGATAGTGAGGATCAGGAGAACGGGGGGGGGGGGACTGTGCAGAAGAAGACCAAGAAAAAGCTACAGTATTAAGAGTACTTTTGTTCAGTCTTCACAGTGGAAGGGGAAGGGGACAGACCAGTATGTATCAGCAGACACCAGGGGGAGAGGGGAGAGGACACAAGTCCTTTTTTGGAGCACAGAGTCCAAAGGAGATTGGAAGCCCTAAAGGAAAATAAGGCCATGGGGTCAGATTGGATCCACCCAAGGGTACTGAGAACTGAGCACGGTGCTAGCTGCCCCTCTGGCAACAGTATTCAGGAACTCAGAGATGGGGTAGTTCCAGAGGACTGGAGGAGGGCCAATGGCCACCCCTTTGGCAACACTGTTCAGCAACTCGGAGATGGGGGGGCAGCTCGGAGATGGGGGGGTTGATGTGGTCCCTCTGCACAAGAGTGGCAGCAAGGGGGAGGCTAACAGTTACAAGCCATTCGGTCTCACATCAGTTGGGGGGGGGGAAATTGATGGAAACCCTGAAGGATAGACTGATGGATTATATGATGAAAAAAACCCAGAAGGGTACCCACTTTGATAAGAGCACACCATGGCTCGTCGGTGCAGCAGTTGGATTTCCGCTTGCGACACCAGCAACCCGGGTTCAGGAATGGACTCGGGTTGCTGAAGAGTTGAAGCCGAGGAGAAGGCTTGAGTGTCCTGCGACTGCCTCCCGGGGAGGGAGAGGATGTGACTCGCTGTCTGCTGCTCCTAGCAGAGGCCGGAGCGCAACAGTTCAGCAAGCTCCACTGCACACGGGTGTGTGGACGCCGGGCATCTGCCCTGATGCCCGTGGCACACCACACCCCCGGGGAGAAAAGCGGAAACTCTGCTCCTTGGTCGGCCGGATGGTGGCTGCCGGCTCCTACCGACTCGAGTGCCCTGACACCCTGGAAACCACCTCAGCAGCTCCCAGGGACTGATTGCGTAGCGCGCTGGTTGCCCCTTCTGGCGCCTTCCCCCTCAGAGGAGAGGGACCCATCCGGTGAAGGGATACACTGGTCCACCCCTGGGATGGCTGCAATCTGAGGTAGGTGGAAGGGGGTCGGGTAAGGAGGTCAGTGAGAGTCTGTGTGCAGCCGGAAGGAGAGGCGGGCTAAGGAAGCAAGTACAGAGCAAAAAAAAAATTATTGCATCCTCCTAGTGTGCTCCTGGGCAGAAGGGGCAAAGGCCCCTGTCACAGAACTGTGCAAGGTGGAAACGTGATCTTCCAGTCACATCTTTAGGAAGCACTATAAGCTTGTTGTCCAGAGCTCTGCTGACGCATCCATTGGGTGTAGAGTTTTGCAGGTGGTGGATGAAAGAGGAATCCAGGAGTTACCTTTATGGGTCATATATGGGACAGCCTTCTCCCCTGCCCTGTTCCTGATGGGCACTGCATGTTTACAGCATCACATTTTCCTGCTTACCTGTATTTGCCCTGGGCCACCTCTTAGTTTTGCTGGGATTTTTTTTAGTCCGACACATTTGTTGACCTATACCTTCTGACTACAAGCAGTCTGTCCCTGCTTGCCTTGTAAGTGATTTTACTTTGTACTATGTATGCCTGTCACATTTCTTAGTTCTTAGTAAACCTCCCGTATCATTCCTGAAAAATAGGCATTTCTCAGTCCAGTGTGCTAACCTGGCCAACAAAAATTAAATAAATTAAGCAATAAGGCACAACAGGGTGGGTTATTGGGATTTACCCACACCTGCATGATGTGCTTCACGAGATGAAATGAGTGATCAACCACATAAGAAGTGGTAACCACCCAATAACCCACACCCTGGAGTCCTTATTATATTATACAGTGGACCCATGTGTAAAATAAATTTAAAATGTGTTAATGTTTTTTTTATAAATGCCATTCCTCAGGCGTAGGTTATGCAGGATTTACCCACAGTCAGGTGACGTGTTTTGACCAATGAGGTAAATCCCCGCCACTGCATAACCTACATGTAGTAATCACCTTCCCTATTGACAGAATAAAAGCGATTAAAGAAGAGGGATATTCCATTCATACTTACCATAATTTCCTTTTCTGTTAGCTCCATAATTGTCAATGAGCCACTCCCTGGAGACATCAGCTCCTCTGAAGAATATTGTCCAGTATGTGCACATTTACTGAAATTTTATTTTAAAGAGAATCACCAACATGTCTTGAATCGCCCCTGCCACTGCATAAACAGTGACTTACCACCACAGGAGTCTGTGCATAGAAACATAGAATTTGACGGCAGATAAGGACCGCTTGTCCCATCTAGTCTGCGCATTTTCCTACCTAACAGATAAGCTGCAGATCCTAGTTAACCAACAGCTTACTTCGTCCTACCCCCCACTAGGACTGCCTTATGTCTGTCCCAAGCATTCTTGAATTCTCCCACTGTTCTTGACTCCACGACCTCCTCGGGGAGGCTGTTCCATGCATCCACAACTCTCTTCATGAAAAAATACTTCCTCCCATTACCTCTGAGCCGTCCCCCCTTTATCTTCAAATTGTGCCCCCTTGTTCTTGCACATCTCTTTTTCTGAAAGATACTACCCTCTTGGACTTTGTTGATTCCCTTGAGGTACTTGAAAGTTTCTATCATGTCCCCACTCTCCCTTCTTTCCTCAAGGGTATACATATTAAGCTCCTTTAGTCTTTTTTCATATGTAAAGATGCCCACCGAAAATGCAGACTTTAAAAAGTTATGCCACTCGTAAAATTGTCTAAACTGGGTCCGGCGGACTTCTGCGGTTTTTTGTCTGTTGCCGTTCGCCACTCACGCCACTGGCGTGATAAGATGCCAGTGAGAGCGTGGGGGCGCGCCCCATTATACTGAATGGGCGGCAACTTTTGAACAGATTTTTATTAGCATGACGGCCACTTGCTAATGAAAATTGGGCACCGGCCAACTACCAAGGGCCTTGTTAAAAATATATTTGACACTTAGCGGCATGGTTGATTAGTATCCCAAGTTTTGGGGGAACATGTGTAGGTTCACCTCCACCTGTTTCAAGTACAAGTGAGCAGGTTATATAATGAAAGTTTTATTTATAATTTTTTTTTTTCCTTCTTTTGAAATCCTGAGCAGGTCCTCCAGAGGGATGTGAGAGCTGGTCATTCAAGAAGGTGAAGTCTTCCTTCTGGATGAAGTAGAACTATATACTTCTTATTTCTCAGGAATGGAATGCTTATCTGTACTTTTTGAAAAGAGCTTACCTTGGTTCATGAATATTGTTGGTCTGATAATTTTGGCAAATATGTGGACTGGTCAGCGGACAGATTTGGAATGTTCGTGTCTGCCTGAACAGTCGAAGATTCTAATTGTACCCACTATCCTCTGGTAGGTGTGCACATTACTTATATTACAGTAGTTGCTTTTCCTATTGATAGCATTGAAGCTAACAGAAAAGGAAATTACCCTGTAAAGTCTCAGTGTAACATTTGGGACAACCTTGTCTTCATGATGGACAGAGGTTTTCTAAAAGGTCAAATGAGGGATCTCGTCAAATGAGGCACAGTCTGAGGTGTAACTTTACCAGACTCTTTTTTTTTTTTTTTAAACCTCTGCATAAGAGGCGAAAAGTTTCCTATATCACCACTGGATGGCTCTCTTGAGCTAAGCACTAAATGCTGCAGACTTTTAGTTTACAGCTTCTGTGTTGCATTCTGCACACACCGTTTCCAAGTAGGTGGAGATGACAGATCAGCCATTTAAAGGAGAAGTCCACCCAGAATGTGCTGGGAACTGGTTAGAACACAGAAAAAAAGACTACTACATATCTTTTTCTGATTTTAATATGGAGTTTTCCTTTAACTGTGTCTGCTCTGCTTTTGAGATCTGAAGCAAGTGGTTAATGAATGTTTGCATTTTTCTGCTGTGTGGAAACCCTGTCAACTGCCTTGGCCAGAAAAAATACATTTCATTTTCATCTCTTCTTGTTTACCTCTCAGTGGCCTCTCTACCTCAGGTCCAGAATGGATCTGTGCTCTGCAGTGCCAGTTAGCATGCGCTACTGAGTAGGGTTACCACCTTTTAAGAAGCCCAAAGTGGGACATTTCTTACTGAAACATGATTTTTCACAGGACAACATGTAACCTCGAACAGTGCAACAGACTTGTTTTCTCTAAATGATCAGAATTAAGACTTGCGTGTTGTAGCTTTTTAGCTGTTCATATTGTTTCTTATCATTTTAAAGTATTTTAGTTTTCTGCAATAATTAGATGAAAGCAAAAAAACTATTTTTTTTGTTAAAAGACCAGGACATGTAGCATTTTTCATGTATTTTGGCAGGACATATAACTGCTCAAATCAGGACTGTCCTGCAAAATCAGGACAGGTGGCAACTCTACTACCGAGGGGTTGCTAACCCCCTAACCAACTTCAACAGTCCAGACAAGCGATGCACACTCATTAGGTAGCCTAAAGGGCTGCAGATGGCAAGTAAGGTGGACCCTGGAGTTAGAAAAGCTTCTTGCAAAGATAAAATGTATTGTATTGTTGACAGAGTCTGTAGGGAATGCACACAGCCCTACCTTCGTCCTGGCCTGATTCCTGCCTTGACAGCAGCAATCATTGTTCTGGAGCCCTCCTTATTACCACCTATGTACAGCTTAACCCCCCCCATGGGTTTCTTCTGTAGTATCTCAAGGAGCGAATGAAGAGGCAAGGGCCATAGCCATATCAGGTAGACATCCAGGGCTACTGGGGAATTGGTGGGCTAGATGTAATGCTAGTATGGCCTTATCTCCACCCATCACTCTTATGTAGGACCACTTGGGGGGGTGTTGTGTGGTCACCCATGGTGGTAATGGGGGGGGACCCTGGGGGAACTTGGTTCCAGGAGCAGAATGAGGGGAAAACTGTTCCTGTGTAAAATAACCCCTCCCCAAAGCATACAACTGGAAGTGTAACAACATATATTGAGGAAATGTATCCCCAGGCCCCGGTCAGGTATGTTTGATCCTATATCAAAGGTGGCGGGTTCCTCCAGTGAATATTTTCCATTTCCTGCTCTGGTGGTGACTCTGAATATCCAGTGTTGTTCCCCAGGCCTAGCAAAATAATACACTTTGTGTCTCCTCCTGACTGGCAGGAGGCAGTGCGCTACCCCCACCCACCACCACCTACATGAAGGGAGAGAAGTATCCTTGGAACAAACACAAAAATTTTAGACCCCATAAAACCCAGAGTTTGTTATCTTTAAATGAGTTTCTCAGTCAAAGAGCAAATGGCAAGAAATTATTTTATAACAGAGCCGACAATAACTTTCTTTAATGGTTTTTCTATAATGATTATTTTTATGGAGGGATTTACAGAACAATATAAAAAGACAGTGATAATAAAAAGATCGGCTGAGTTACAAAGATTCTAAAAGGATCTTGTTACTGTAAAAAAAACTCTCATTTGTAACCCCCTGACTAGAGCCAGTGATTTCCAGCCATTGCAGAAATTTCCGCATTTTTTTCCGAAATTGCTGAAAAATTGGATAGTTTATCCGCAATTCAGTTTTGAATAAAAAATGTCACCCAAAATGCTGCTTTTTCTTCTTTTTTCTTTATCTATCCATAAATAAAATTTATGTCACCTTCTGTAACAATTTACATTTTTTGCAGATCTTCACATTTTATAACCTAGTGTATTTCAAATGTTCAGAGAGCTATTTTGTATTAGTAAGCATTAAACCACGACAGAGCATGGTTCTGCTATGGAATTAATCCATTGTTTTTTTGAGGGGGAGGGGGCACAAGGCCGCAGGCCGAGTACCTCCAACCATGGATTAATTCCACGGTAGAAACATACTTTGGAGTGATTTCATGTGCTTGTAACATGGCAAGTGCAGGAAAATAAATTATTTGCCTATAAAGGTGTTTTGATCAATAATACACAGACAAACCATGCATCTCTGTCTCCGTTTCTGTGTCTCTAGTGCTATAATCTTCTGAGCATGCTCCCGCCCCACTTATTGAAACGAACTTCACTGCTTTGCAGGTGGCCTGTTGAAATGTAATGTCATGAGTACTGTTGTAAACAAAATCATGTACTTTCTTTATAGACATTAGCTTAACATTTATTAATGTGTTGTTTTTTTACCTAACTGAGATTCAGGAAGGTTGAATTGCTGTTCGTTATTCTCATCACTTTCAGTGATTGACTTGGTTGCTGTGGATGCTCAGAAACTTCAGCTGGTGCATGTTGTAGTATATGCAGAGATATGCATGGGAACTGTCCCGGCATCCACAGTAACACAGTAAGCTCACATTTCCATGTGGCATTTACATACTGTAAACATTTGACAACTACGGCAAAGTTTTGGAAGGGTCACCGGGAGAAAACTGGGGACAATATCACTTCATGGTAGTTAAATATTGCCATTCTTTGATTTTGCCCACAGTGATTTTATTTTACTATCTTTACCACGGAGGTCTGTGGGGTTGGTGGGTGGGTGGGACCGGGTCACACAGTGTTCCTCTCTCTTGCTAATGACTCCTCTGGTCCCCTGTGTGCCATAAGATTACAGTAATCGCAACTGCCACATAGAAGCACTCCCGGTATCTCTGGTGCGAGGCATGACACTGCTGCGGCCCACCAAGTCTGCTTCCTTTGTGCTGCTGCTGGCACTAGCCCCGTTTTACTCTCCCCATGCTCCCGATACCCCTGCTCCGGTGATCCTTACCTCTGTAGCAATGCGGCAGCCTCCGAGAGGGAGAGACACTGGTAGCGTGGAGGCTGACCGCCCAATTCACCGAAGTCTGTTGGGCGGTGGCTGGGTAGGAACTACACCAAGGAAAAATGCACACAATGGAGCAGAGCAGTGTGGCAACCCCAGACTGCCCTTGGGAAAGAACACAGAGAACACTCATGTGGACTTTCATGCGGGACAGGGACTTGCTCGTATGTGTGCTTCTCTCTGCGTTTCTCTCTCCCTATGCGACTTTCACTGTACTGTTTGTGTAGGTTGTGAGCACTTTCACAAGGCACAGGTGCCCCTCAAAACACACAGGCATGCTCTAGAGGGCAACCGTGGATTAACTGAGCATTAATCCATGGTTGCTCTATGGTCACCTGTTGTATTTCCTCCAATCCATGTAACTTATTTGGGTCTGTTGTTTTCTGCCATATTACAGAGGTGAATTTACGAACAAGTATCCATGGTGTTTTTGGTCTTTTCTTTTTTAATTTAAGATATCTCTCCAGAAGACATGGGTACTATTTTTGGTTCGTTGCTACTGTAGGACTTATTATGTGCTACAGTCTTTCAGCTACAACAACATTTCGAGATAAATTAGGACTTGCTGGTATATACAAGGAACTTGGTCATGGTGGTAGTGTTTCATGATGTCATGTAGTGTTTGATTTGGTACACGTCTGAGCAGACTTCTGGGTAAGTGTGTGTGGGTGGCGGTGGTGGGGAATTTTCAAATTTGCTGGCCATGAGTGAAGTCTACTAGAAATGGGGACCTGAGCCAAGTTATCCCACACTAGGAGTAGAGCTGACTTGCTCTTGATCTACAGTAGATCAGCAGTAATAAATTCATTTTATGCCCCTGCTTTTCTCCTGTTTACCTGTGCGCTCCATCCACTGTGCTTTGAACTGTCACAGATGCCCCTTCATCTGGCTCTGCGGGCAGGTATGTGAGCAGCTGCCTTAACAGCCCACACCAGTTCTACCTCTTTTTCACCCACATGGAGTTAATGAATGCTGGGTGAACCACGTGCTCCCTCCCGGGGAGATATTGCCTTGCCATGCTGGGGCATGAATGCAAACCCCAGCCTTCCCAGGTGGGAGTGTGATACACATTTGAAGCACCACTGGGCCAACTCCATGAGCTGTTTTAAAAAGGACCTGGGAGAGACTGGCCTGTTGAGGCAGCAGTAGGGCTATCGCTTGGCAAGTCAGTGACACAGCTTCAGTAATGAGTCCAAGTCACTGGGGGCTGGCTGGGGAGATGAGGATTGAGTGTCCTAGACGATGTCTCCTCTGGGAAGGAAGGGTCACTGCCTATACTGCAATTCTGCCTCCTTGGTGATGACAGGTGGCAGCGTAGCGATAGGTAGGCATGCATAAGATGATGCCTGGGTGCACAGATGATGCACCCCCATGTGTGTTTTTTACCTGTGTCCCTAGCATACCGACGACCATGGGGAGAAACCAGGAAAATGGCCCCAGCACCCTAGGTGAAGGACCCTGGTGAATTCTGGGTGCTGTGTGGCCACCACACTGCCACGTGATAGAACCATAAAACTGTAGTGTAAATGCCCTTTTGCTCTTGACCCTGAAGGGACAGCGGCTTTGTATAGTGTACCTGATTGCGTCTGAGTTGCAGGCGAGTCAGTTGTGTGCCTGGGGATTCCCGAGAGAGCAGATGTTGGAGATGGAACAGGAGCTTAAACTGTAAGGTAAAAACACAGGACCTGGACATGCTTGTAGAGAAGGTGAAGCTTGACAGAGACCATTGATTCTCTCACTCCGATGAGGAACATGACCACAGGGCTTACATTAACAGAAAGGGACAGACCTCGAGTTAATATTTGCTCTTTAAACTCAAACAAACAACTATCAGGAACTTTAGCCATAAACAGTTGGATCAAAAAGAACCCTATCATAAACGGCATAAACCCCTGTACTTCCCACAAATAATGTAAGACGGGAGAGATCTGACGTAGGAACTTGGATAATAAAAAAAAAAAAAATCAAACAAAAACAATCCAGGCACCGTCCTTCTCCTTTCTACAGGTCTGTCTCAGTCAGCCTAAACAGAAGGAAAACCCTACACAGAGTGCAACTGAAAAAGTCCTTGCCCAAGTGAAATGGAAACATAACATGCAGCATTATTAATAAGAAACTGTAGTCCAGCGCAATCAGAAAATGAATCACTCAGTTCTGCAGTGTCTTGAATAAACTGAGAAATAGATATCCCTCAGTAAAATAAGTCAGAGCAAACTGTGCCAATTGAAAGGAAATACTCTGCTCCAGCAGCTCGTCCCCACACAGATCTTCTGACTCCATGGAGCAGGTGGTCAGGAACTTGAATGATGCCTTGGGGTCCGTAAATAAATAATGCTTTCAATGGAAAAGAAAACTGAGCCATGTTGGGAAAAACAAATTAGCATTAATGCTGTTATATTCTGAAGAGCTCTAATTGTTAACTTAGTTTTCTTTTTTTGCTGCATGCAGACGGACAAGTTTGGGGGTCGGGGGGAGAGATAGTTGAAGCTTCCTGAAAAAGGTTGTTTCTGTCCCTAGAGGTAATTTCTTACTTGGAATATTTACTGCTGCGTTCGCCATATGAACACTTGATCACCATTTTCCGTCTTCTGTCTGGTAAACAGAATGCCCGTACTACAGTCCCACTGTTCCCTGCAAGGTAAGGCCCTCTTGGGGGAGTAAGTCAGTGTTAGAAATATTAACCGGATAAAAAAGGACCCATATATTAGCCTCCCTTTGTAAATTCTCTAAGGCTTCCAGCTTATTTAATACAAATTTACTTTCCTCGTACACCGAAGCAGTAAACTGGTGATGACCCTCCACAAAAGTTTGCAACACTCTCTCTACAGTGATCATACATTGCTCTGCTGTCATCACCCTTTGACTCATTTTGAAAAGCTCTTTATTGATTCCGTCAAGTTTTCCTCTGTGCACTGCATAACAGTGAGGAGCTGCTAAATCACCAGGCTACTAGGGGGCAGTCAAGGGGCCTGGTTTTGCTGCAAAAAAATTCTTCCACCCCTTTAGCGGGAGCATTCCTGTATAGTCTCATCACGTTGATTTGGTGGCCTGACACATTAGTTACAAAATTAATTCAAAGATAAAACTGTTTAAAGTATAAGAAATTAGTTAAATATGTGGAAACTGCAGGAGCAAAGGCAAAACATGTCCTCCATCTTCAAAGGGTGGCTCTGTGCCCCTAAGAGCTCTCTTCTTGTCACTAATTAGTAATTGCAAAAAGTGTGCTGTTGTGTGTTCTATAAGATAGTTTGCAAATAATCTTCTTTTCACTAATATTCTTGATTGACATGTTTTATCACATACAATATCTACAAACATACACAGGTTCCAAATGAGTGCCCATCTCAGAAAATAAAACCCTCTGACCCCACCCCCAACAACATCATCTGGACTGGTACTTTGACTTCTTTTCTGCACATCACAAAACCACCCAAATACCTGTTGTAAAAATCAGATATCAGTCAATCAAACTTTATTTAACCAGGCAGTTACATCATTGAGCACGCTCATTTTCAAGATGGTCCTGGACACATAGGACACATTCAGTAACAAGAACTTAACAATTCACGCATGACAGACATTAATACAGAGTAATGCAGAATGAAAGGTAGTAAGCATTATCGCTTAGCACTGATGGCGAATGCACACATAGGCAGTTTAGCATATACTGGAACGTAACATGATACAGGGGAAGGAGAGGGTGGGAGGGAGACACAGAGGGGGTCAGGGGGGGTAAACAAGACCATGCTGGAGAAAGAGGAGGGCAACCAAGTAAGGTGGAGGCCCCCAGGGAAGCTAGCTAGGGGCAGGGGGTTGGAAGCAATATGGGGTATAGTTACCCTAAGGGGATGCTGGCTGACGGGGGATAGATGGCCTAATCAATTGAGGAATATGGGATTATTGGCCAGAAGGGAAGAGTTTACCTATAGCAATCACACACCGTATTCAGGCATCGGTTGAGCATCTGTCTGAACATGCAGGGGCTAGGCAGGATGGAGAGTTTAAGTGCTTTTTGTATGTTATTCCAAAGTGTAGGTAGAAAAGAGCTAATGGCAGTAGAGCCAAGACGTGTCCTTGTCCGTGGTATTTTAAAATTGATAAAGGAGGAGTTCCTTATGACGTAGGTAGCCTTAGAGTGCTTGAACAGTTCACCGATATAGGGTGGCAGATTGTTTGACACAGCCCGGAAGAACCACATAAGGGCGTTTATTTGTCTCCTCAGGGAGAGTGATGGCCAGTCCAATCCTTGGTACGACAAGCAATGATGAGTCTGTAGGGGCAGGCCAAGCACAAATCTCAAAGCGCGGTGGTAGAGAGTATCAAGTTTTTGGAGCTCACGTTGGGGGCAGTGACTATAAAGAAAGTCACCATAATCAAGCAGGGGAAGGAAGGTTGTTTGAACCAACCTCTTCCTAGCTTCCAGGGTGAGTAGGTGTCTTATACAGTAGAATAGGTCAAGGTGCTGCCTTAACTTTTTAGATAACTCGTTTAGGTGTACACTGAAGTTCAGTTTGTTATCCAACCAGACTCCCAGACATTTGAATTTGTCCACTATTTCTAAAGGTTCACCAAGAAGGGTGAGAATCTGGGTGGTACGGGGGCCTTCATGCTGAGGGTGGAGGAGGGGGAGATAACCATGTTTTTTTTGTATTTTTGGCATTTAATAGTAGCCAGGGCTGGCATTAAGGATAGGCGAACGCCTAGGGCGCCATGTATTGGGGCGCCGATGATGAACGGTAAAATATAGTTTTTTTTTAATTTCCCTTTTATTTTCTTGCATACAGAGGATGGTGATTTTTTTAAAGATGGCAACTATGATGTGTTTTCCGGTGGGGGGGAGATCTCTGCGCACTGTGTCTACGTATGTGGAGTCAATGATTTTTCTTCCCCAGCGTGCACGACCAAATCCTGACTTTTTTGCAGCACTAACAGTCTGCTCCCAATGCTCGTCTGCTTGCCACCAGTCACCGACGATGTACATGCACTCTGCTCCACCCACCAACCTGTCTGTCATCTGTGTGCTGCAGTTTGAATGGAATACTGATGTTGCCTGTCTCAGTCTGTTAGCTAAGGTTATGTGCCAATGCCATGGCACAGGAAGGACCCGGCAGTAGCACAGAAGCCAATTAAGTTGCAACTTGCAGAGGTAGTAGTGTGCGTGCCCCATAGCGCCCTGCCCACCGCACCAGTCCCATCCATTGACAACCCCTTAGCTCCTCCCTAGAGCATGCCAGCCACTCGCCAGAAACCCAACTATTGTGTGCGCTGCACCCACAGCACATTGCTGCCTTACACCATATTTGTGTGTTGATGAGACTTGAGAGAAAATAGTCTCTCATTGACTCGTCAACAATGACAACGGTCCGTATCCTCTGAAGAATCGATCGGCTGGGATCCACAGTGTCAGTGGCTCAGTAGGTAGCACACTCGCCTCTGAGGCCGGGAGATCAGAGGACTGAGGGTTCAGTTCCCACATCTGGCACTTTGGTTAATATCCCAGTACTGACACTGTAGTGCAGCATGAGAGGGGTGCTGCACTTCTGAGGTGCCGTCTTTCGGATGAGACATTAAACCGAGGTCCCATCTGCCTGGATTGGTGGTAGTTCAGGTGGATGTTAAAGATCCCATGGCACTTATTGAAAAGAGTAGGGAATTTCCCGTGTCCTGGCCAAATTTCCCTCATTAACTAAAAATACCACCAACAGCTTAATCTGGTTCAAGGTCAGTTGGCATCCATCTGTATCCCCTCCCCCGGGTCGTGCCTGAAAATAGGCATAATTTGTCTAGTGCACTTACCTGGTCAACAAAAACTAACTAAATAAATAAAAAATAAATAAATTGTCAACGTGTGTGTCGCTCGGTGAGAGTCTGAGAGAAAACAGTCTCTCGACTCCTCGAGTCGTCGTCGTCGACAGTCCTCCTCGCCTGGCTGGACAGGGCAGGATTCTCAGATTGTACTCGAAGAATTAGATCCTGTCAAGGAGGCACATCCACATCGTCATGCGTCGTTAAGTCGACGGTCTACTGGAGGACCAGTCCAGACCACTGCATCTGCATACTGACTTGAGCAAGTGGTTATTTTATTTTTTTATGACTGATAATAAAACTTAAAAGTGTATTTTTATTTTTGGTCAGGCCTACAACACAATATACTACAGCGGAGAGTAGATGGGGACAGGAGAATAGAAGACAGACGGTCAGCAGAGATTTCCTGTGTGTAGGCCTTTTTTTTTTTTTATGCCTAATAATTGATTGTGGTGGTTAGATCTCACTGGTCTGGTCCCACGTCGCATCCCAGCCTCAGTCACAGGGACAGTGAGAGTCGGAGAGAGGCTAAAGGGGGCCGGGTCCCCAGACAGTGCTGTGTTAGCAAGTGAGGTTGATGGTCAGCCTGGTGTAAGACAGGTACTAGTAGGTCACTGTGTGGTTGTCACTCATGTACTGCTGCTGGTAAGCTCAGCTTCTGAGGCTAGTGGGCTTAGGGCTGCAGTTTTGAATAACCATTTGCGAAGTAATAACTTTAAAGTTCTGCTTGTTAAATTTTAATTCTTGCTGTGTTAAGCTCCTGAAATGAACTTTGGTAAAATGTCCTGCCCCCCCCCCCCAAACAAGTATTGGTCTAGACATACATGTAATTGTAGTAAGTTTGTTAGACATGTTTTTGTTTATAAACTAAAAATTAGTAAAACATAAGTATAAAAAAAGGCTAGTGGGCTTAGTGCTTGTCTTGCTGTGTGGTGGGTAATGTGAGATAAGTGGTTGAAGGTGACATAAAGCATGGCTTACTGTAGCCTGCACTGAAAATATCCAGCAAAACATTATACAGCAATTACCCCATTGATTGCTTTTATTCTGTCAGTGCCACCACAATAGACACTTCTTAGTTGGAGCCTTAGCCAATGATCCTTTAGCTAAGCATTCCCCCACTCTTTTTAATTTGCCCTTGAGTGCTAGTCCTTTCTTCCTCATGGCTCAGTCCTGCTCTGTGATTCCAGTGACTGCAATCTGCCTGGTACACGGGCATAAGGCACAGGCATCAGGCACGTTATTTGTAGTATTGTACATGCACTACTGACAGCTCATATATGGCAGCCAGCTGATGAGGTAAGAGGAGGTTTGTGCCTGTCATTGGATTGATTTGGGCATTACTGATCACTGCAGGACACCTGGGAACGGGGGTTGTGTGTGGGTGGTGGTCATCTCTGCTGGGGTGGGACAATTGGAGGGACACTGGACCACCACTGACTACTTTTACTTATGTCAGTGGGTGATCAGGAGGGGAGGCGAGAAGAGCCACTGGACACCAGGGAATGCTTCAGATGAAATGGAACGGGTTATCATGGGATGGGGTACCACTGGAGACCAGGGAATGCATTAGATGACACAGAATCTGAGTTACATATCCTGATATTAGGCAGACAGACCCTAATTGGATGACAGCAGATAATATTCAAGTCAACACAAAGGATTGTACAACATAAACATCAGAAGTTCACATGCTGTTAAAAAAAAGGTAAATAATTTGTCTTAGTTATTTTAATGAAGTGATCTTCCATTAAGAATGTAATGGCTGGCCCGGTGGCGCTGAGGGTTGAGGCGCTGGATGCCACACCTCACGCTGCACCGGTGACCTGGGTTCAGGAACGGACTCTGGTTGGTGGGGGGCCGGTCGGGGGAGGGAGGATTGAGTGTCCCAACGGATGCTCTCACCTCCCTCAGGGAGAATAACGAGGCGCTATGTGCACCCGATGTCCTGAGAGAACCGGTGGTGCACCGGCTCGAGGGGTTGGTGGCTCCGTCCATCAGAGTCGGGATGGGGATGGATGTTACGCTGGGGAGAGACGCGCCAGCACATCGTGGTTCTGGACTTACATCTTCGCACCGCTGCTCCAGGAGCAGGGAGACAAGGGACACAGAAAATGGAAAACTCCCTCGGCGGTCCTAGATGACGGCCGCCTCGAGCCATTCAGACCACCACTAATTCTCGGGACAGACCCCAATGTGCAAGTAAGAGATAGAAGGAGAAGCACTCTAGGGGCAGATCCTGAGGTCAGGGGGCTGAAATGGGATGGACGGCCCGGAGTGGACACAGAGGGCAGGCAGGAGGGGATAAAAAAAAAAAAAAAAGAATGTAATGGTTTGTGTTGGGGGTGAAATGAAGACTGAAAAAGAAAACTGAGCGGGGGCCACTGGCAAGTTTGCCTAGGGGTGCCATATACCCTAAGGCCGGCCCTGATAGTAGCTTCAGATTAAGCAGGTTATGTTGGAGTATGATAAAGTCCTGTTGAAGCTTCTTGTAGGCAAGATCAAGGGAGGGGTTGGTTGAATAGATGACAGTGTCGTCTGCGAAGAGGTGAACATTTCCTTCTAAAAGGCCAGAGTCATACGGTTAATATAGAGGGCAAAGAGGATAGGACCCAGGATCGAGCCTTTCGGGACGCCTCGTGGCAGAATTTTTAATGGGGGAGAATTCATCTGATTTTAATTTGCTGCTCTTATTTGTCAGGTAACAGTGGAACCACTTTATCACTGGGGGTAAACCAATGCATCCCAGAGAGTCAGGTAGTGTGGAATGATCAACCGTATCGAAAGCTTTGCCAAGGTCAAGGAGGAGTGCATAGATGTGCTGCTTTTGATGTCCAGGGCACGTAACCAATTGTTAGAAACTTTAGCTAGGGCCAACCCGGTGCTATGTTTGGGTCTAAACCCTGGTTGAACAGGGTTGAGAATGTTTTTACTATCCAGATGCTCCCTTAGTTGAGTGTTGACGATTTTTTCAAGAAGCTTGGATAGTACAGGAATCAGTGACATGGGCCTATAGTTGTTCAAATCTGTAGGGACTTCTGATTTAAATAAAGGAATAATGTGTGCAATTTTCCAACTAGATGGCAGTTCCCCTTGGATTAATGAGCAATTAAAAAGGTGAGCAGTTGGTGCTGTCAGATAGGAATAACCTGCTTTGAGGAAGAATGGTTCTAATAAATCAGCACCCGCACTCTTTTTGATATCCAGTGAGAGGAGGAGTTCCTCCACCTGTTTATAGGATACCGGCTGGAACTTGAACGTGGGGCTGTCGGACCCAGGGGCAGAGGTCGGGCTAGGTAATGAGTTGGCGTAACAAGTGGTACTCATTTTACTAACAGGTGACACGTCAAAGGAGAGGCCTGCAGTTGTGAAGTGGTTACTAAGCTAATCAAGGATCTCAGCCCTGGCTGTGTATGAGATGTTGTTTGCCACAATTTTGGCCGGGAGAGGAGTGGCAGGAGAGTGACCTTCGACCTCTCTGAAAATCTGCCAGAACTTGGCTGAGCAGTTTTTGTTTACCTCAAGGGCGGACTGGAAGAGTCATGCTTTTTCCAGCCTGACCAGTTTGGTGCAGGCATTCCTGGCTACTCGGAAGGACAGCCAATCTGAGTCTGACTGCGACTTCCTTGCCTTTTTCCATAGAGTGTCTCTATGATGCAGAGCCCTCTTCAGTGCTGGGCTGAACCAGTCAGGAGCACGTTTCCTTAACTTCATTTTCCTTAAGGGTGCATGCTTGTTGATGACCTTAAGTAATAGGTCCTGGAGTATGCAGAAGGCTTCTGACACAGTGGGTGCGAGGTAGAAGTCCTGCCACAGAATGTCTCCAAGGTCTGCCAAAAAGGCAGGGAGCACAAAATGTTTCATGCTGCGTTTCACCTTGAAGGTGGAAGTGGAAGGGAGGTGAGGGGTGTACCTGACATAGGCAGTTGCGCAGTGGTCACTCAGATCATTATGAAAGACCCCGGCATGGGAGATATTATGTGCTTTACTGACCAGAATAAGGTCCAGTAAGAACTACGGTCAGGATATTTTTTAATTTGGTCGAGTAACCTCCGGGGTCATCTGAGTTAGCCCATGGTTGTCGCAGAAGTCCTTAAACCTGTTAGCGCAGGCATCATTCCAGTTGAGGTTAAAGTTCCCCCATTAAGATGCACTCCGTGCTTGGTTTTTCCAGGAGAGAATGTAGGTGGGTCAGTATGCACAGGCCAGCTGCAGGCGGCCTATAGCATGCGGCTACCAGTAGGGCTACTCCAGGTGATAGCATAATTTTAAGGGAGAGGCACTCAAATTCTTTGGTCATCAATGTGCGGTCAAGATCGGTGGTTTGGAATTTATCTTTGATATAAATGGCGACACCACCGCCTCCGGACAGTCTGTCACACCTGAGTAGATTGTAGCCAGGGATATAGAGCAATTTATCAGGTACGTTGCTCTTCAGCCAGGTTTCTGAGAACATCGCTACATCGGGGGAGGCATGTAACACCCAGGCTTGGGGCTGGTCAAGTTTGTTGGCAAGGCTGCATATGTTCATATGCAGGTAGCTCAGGCCCTTTAGCTGGGAGAGCTCCCGGGAGCAGCTATCGGGGTGGCGGATTTAATGCCACATTACCTGTACAGAGTAGCAGCAGCACTAGTAATTTCCTGAGGAATCTAACCATGAATCTCAGAAAGGCTTTATTAGATCGCTTATTTATTTATTTATTTATTGAAGATATTGGATAACATACCTTTGAGTCAGACTGCTTTACAAAGATTCCACATCATTGAGAACAGAGACATCAAGGACAATAGCAACAATTTGACACAATAGTTACAGAAATGGTTACAAAATGGTTACAGATAACACAGTAAAGCAGCTGGTGATACAAAGATACAGAGTGTTGCCAAGCATAGGTACATAGTACAGACAGTAGCAGGTAACAGAAATATACATTGCAGGGCAGTGGTGCCAGCCATGCCCTGGTGGTTATTTGCAGGCCTAGGCTGGTCTGAGGTGTCCATTGTCAGATATAGGCACGCCCTGGGGTGGCTGGACCAGAGTTAAGTCCATGGTCGTTGGGGAGGGAGTGGGTAGGGCTAGAAATCAAGGATAGTCAGAGGCCGAGTCATGAGAGGTTAGGTCGCTTAGCTGGAACTTGAACTGTCCAAGTTTGGGTTTTGTGAGGAGAGAGTTTGGGAGGGAGTTAAGCCAGCTAGGGGTTTTGCTTGGTCACTAGCTAGGGCAGCAGGACAGGAGTTAGTGGGGCTGTGGAAATTGGTCAGAGTGAGTAATATTACCCTAACGGAGAGGGCAAGAGGGACCAGCTTAGGGGGTGTGGGGCAGTAAGGGTTGTGAGCTGATGTGGATGTGTGAGGATTACTGTCTTTGGAGGGAGTTAATTGAATAGCCGATACAGTAGGGCTTGGATCCTGAGATGTGGAATTGTTCGACCAGTTTGTGCCTTTTTTTAAATCCAGGGCAGGCTCTATTGTAAATTGGAGGATGCAGCCAAGAAGGAGGGAGGCAGAAGCCACCATCACTAGGGAATTAAGTGTCCGAAGGAGAAGGCACCTTCTTGTAAGATTGGCTACAGTGCCAAGGCCGCCCAGGTTAAATTCGTCAGGTTTTGATTGCTAGGACAGAACTAGTCACTAGATCGAGGAAGAAGTAGATAGAGGGAGCAGTAGCAGGATACCTGTGTGGGATGATAAGAAACAGAAAAGAAAGAGAGCAGAAGTATATAGTGCAGTGTAGTCACAGCAGGGAAGAACTGAAAAGAGTAGCAATAAAGAATGATGTCTTTAAGGGGCAGGCAGGGGAGGAGTGTGCCAAGGGAGTGGCTTAGAATGTAGCCTTGTTGTGGGGGAGAAGTGCTATTTAATAGCGGTCGGGGATGGGGCGGGTGGCGGGGAAAAATTACCCCCTAAGGGATAACCAGACACCTGCAGTGCAGATCTTAATGCAGTTCAGAATTATATTTATTTTGCACTCTCAATTATGTTTTGAAAACAGCGCCAGAAGAACGGCTTAGAAGCAGACCAATCCGCAAGGCACAGCAGGGAGACTCGTCCAATTACGTTGCTCCTCTATGGCCAAATAAGCAAGGGATGTGGGCGGTTCGGACTACAGCTTCAGTGTACCTGGCTTTCAGATGAGTAGGGCAGGTGGCACCAGGGCACCTTCTCGGGCACCTCTGAAGGTCTTCCCCGCCGGTTTGGGTGGAATTATAGCAGCGAGAGCCCCACACAGTCAGGACCCTGGAGGGCAGAATGAAACAAGGCAATTAGTAGGGCCCTCAGAGAAGCGTCAGCAGTGGGCTGGCTTTAGTGAACAAAAACCTGGGGCGTGAACTATAGAAAGGGAAGGGGGAGCTGGAGTTAGTGGGAAGTCAGCGGGCGTAAGGTTCGGTAGCTACGGCTAATCCTTTAAGACAGTAGAAGTGCTAAGTTAAGGGAGGTGTAGGAAAGCGTGCCTGGAGGGAGAGGACAAAGCACTTGTGTGTAGGCGAGAATAGGAGGAGAAGACCAAAGAAGAGAAAAAAGAAAAAAAGTCTAGCAGGAAGGGGGGTTAAGGAAGGGAAAGATAGCAAGTTAGGGGGCAGAGAGAGTCACAGAATATGTTCGTGCAGGACAAGGGAGTATTTACAATTCATATTCGACTTGCATAACAGTAATGGTAGGGGTAGGGAGGTACGCTTGGACAGGATTCCAAAACAAGCTGAGTTTGCAGACTTTAGAAGTCAGGCAGGCTATTAGAAGTTCATTGTATAACATCAGCCAAAATGTTGAACAGTAAACTTTGACTCGCATTTTTAGCCTAACAAAACAACTGACCAGCCTAATATGACATGGCCTGACTTAAGATATCATTTTTATCTTCATTCGGGAGTATTGGTCTATTGATGTCTCACTCATGACTTTGCCACTCGTGAGATACCAACAGACCAGCACCCATTATATTGATAAAAGTGATAACCGTAAGTCAGACCATGTCACATCCCTTATAGATTCTGTCTTTCTCTGTGATGTTTACAGAAACCTGAATTGGCTTTGGCTGCTTCGATGATGGGGAAACATTTATGTGGTGCAGTTGTTGTGACAATATCGTATGTTTATGCAAATCCTGCAGCATAAATAGTCATATATATTAAACTGAAACGGACCATGAAAGCGCAGGTGGCATGTTGACAGGCGATCACGCACTGATGCTGTGGTCAATGTACTAAATCTTTTCAATATTATTCCCGACTTCATTTGTCATATAGCCCTAATAAGGACAAGGGGGGGGTCACGTAGAATTCATTAAATTGTCAGATCCTTTATAAATTTAGGCAGCAGTATAGGCTAGAGGTTAGCGTTACGAGCTGTAAATGAGCTTGGTACATCCAGCAGACTTGGGTTTGATTCTCACAACCTCTACTTGCATACTGTGTGACCCTGAGCAAGTCACTTAACCTTTCCAGTGCTCCCAGATCACCTGTGAATAGAGGCCTTGTGCCTAGTGGGCCTTACCTGGTTACCAAAAGAATTTGAAATACTGGATGGGCCAGCACAGATATTTTTTAATAACAGATCTGTCCGTTTTTCTCTATGTATACTGTTCATGAATTTCTAAATGCAGTATTGTAGTTCTCACAGGAAGTGTCAGATATTTTTGGTCTTGTTTATTCGGGAGGAATAAAGGATACTGCATCTAATATCAGAAAGTGACTAACAGGCTGGAATGTCTGTGAAGTAGTGAGTCACCGCTGAGAGCAAACTTCAAGCTGCTGTCTGCATAAACCTTGCGTCAGTAGGCCATTTTGCTTGTCCATGTGACGCGGGATTACCCCACAGTTCAGCTTTGATATTTCTTAGGAATGATCAGTTAGTGTACCTCTGGAGAGAGATTAAAGCATTTTTCGTTATTGTTTAAAGGCTCAAATTGGCCCTGAAGAAATTACCCTAGAATGTTAGAACAAAATGCCGGACCACCACTGCAGAGAGCGGAGAGCTTACTTCTTTGTGGTTTATGGTGTGAAGAGTCCGTGAAATATGGAGCTCATTGGCATTAATATCAGTGAGATATAGAATTTTATTTTACTATTACTAGGAAACCCTTTTAGCACAGGTAATCTTTTTCAAAGGTTCAGTGTCAGGAAAGTTGCAGTAGTGACAGAACAGGCAGATAATGAGGAGCCTTTACAATGGTTATCTGAAGTGCAGAGCAGCTTATGGTGAGTCATTACAGAGGTCAACAAAGAGTGCAAGTGTAAAATACAGCTGCACGGGGATAATAACCAGGGAGCAGGCAGATCAACAGGGGCCGGCTCAGGAACTGAGTCACAATCTTTAGAGACAGGAACAGTGAGCCTGTTAGCTTAGATGAGAATCGAATCAAATTTTCAAGTTTATTTAAGAAAGCAAATTGAGAGTAAAATTCTCATTTCCAACTGTGCCCCTCAAATAACAACCTACAACACATTATGGTACACGTAGACTATCAATTATTAATTGCTAAAATGTGTATTAAACAGCATCAAGGATTTCAAGAAAAGACACAAACAAAAGATAGTGTAATTTCTGAGATAATTTTTTTTTTTTTATTTCATCTTGCTTTTTGAACCCACAGCCATCACCTACTTCTCCGAGGGTCTCACTGTGTGCTGTCCCAGACTCCTCAGCCTCTGTCGCTCCCCCTACCAACCCAGCCAGCAGGGAGCTGCACAGAGCAGGGCAGGGGGTGCTAATAACCATTATATGTATATATAGCTCAATGCACATTCTTTCGTCCTCAGTTTTCTCCCAAGTCCCTCCCTCCCTCCACCCCATGGCGTGGGTGGTGCCTCTGTCGGCCTCGGAAGTCATAGCAGCCTTGCAGTAGGAGGCAATCTCCCTGGCCAATCCGCAGGGTAACACTGTGTTACCAGAACTGACTGCGGACCCACCCTGGCTAAGGTGCAGTGCTCAGTGGCAGCTACCTCAGCCCTGCCGGTCCCTCAACATGGTGACCCGAGTCCGCCTGCAGTCACAGGTTACTTGCATGGCAGTACGATGGGTGGGTGCTGGGCCATCGAGTGGCCTCTGAGGGAAAATTAATTTTGTTGTCTCCTCCTCCTCTGACAACCACTCAGCCCCATCACCCCTCTCTGCGGATGCTCCTCCGTAAGTCCTTGGATTAACTCCCCCCCGGCAGGATTTACAGTGAAAGAGGACCCCCCTGCACATGTTTTTTGTGTCATCAGGTGCACGGCAGGTGGCTGTGCGGGGCCCATGTGTGCCATGATACCATCATCCTGCTGCTGTGCCAGAGTTTTCCACACTGTTTCACCCAGCCCCAGGGCATTGCCGACCAGAATGTCTAGGTGGTCTCACACATGCATTGTGTGCTATTCCCCACTGTGCATGTGGGGGTGTCCAATAAAGTCCAGAGAGCAGTCAGGATCCGAAATTTCAAAATTTATTAGAAGCAGAAAAAAATAAAATGGACTTAAAGCAGAACTTGTACATAACTTTCAAAAAAAACATAAGGCACAGGAAATCATATCTTTAACAAGAAAGAAAATTCCTGCCAAAAAGGCACCTAGAAACTGGCTAGGCATCTGGTAGGTTTGCCTTCCTACCACACACTGACTCAACACTCCACATTCACCTCCTTTTATACCAGTGGAGGAGCACATGACTTAGTTAGCTCCTCCCCCAACTTGCATCATAAAAGTGGGTCAACCAGGGCCGCTCAGTCCTATAAGGAGATTGGACTGAGAGGAGCTGGAAGGACTTTACAAGAGAGTTGTAAGTCTAAGGCATTTCTGCATCACATTAGGAGACTTTAGTCCTTTTAAGTTAAACAGTTTTATCTCTCTCCTTTTAACAGTGGCATGCTTTTTTTTTTTTTTTTTTTTTAAAGTACTAGTTTAACCTTTTTATTTAAGGAATAAACAAACACCACTTTTCAAATGATTTCTCAGTTATAATTCTGAGGTATAACATAACTCTGAGCTTCTCACACTAAAAACAAACAAAAAGGCTGTTAAGTTGTTCAGAGCTTCACCAGATAATGAAAACGCCATAACAAACTCTTTTTTCGGCGTCTTCGCATGATCGCACAGTCGCACGATCGCACATTCGTGCAGGAAAATTAATCAAACAGCTTGTACTGCAAGCACAGAACATTCTAAACATTGGGGCTTTATTATTTAGAGAAAATGAGCTGGAAATAAGGAAAGGGACAGAAAGATTGCTCAAAGCTGGCCAAGCTTGGTAGGGGAATGACAGAGAAGGAGCGATAGTAAAGGAAGAGATTAAGAGCAGGAGACTGTTGCAACAGATTTTTTAAATATTTTAGCCACAATGTTCTCAAACTACCTCCAAAACACAGGCAGGTAATTACATGCTCTGCATCCATGAGAGCATATCCAAGTTCGGGGGGGTCACCGACCCTATACAGATCCTCCCATCAAGATGAAAACTAGTAGTTTTCACTACTTGCAATAGCATGTAGATCTCTTTTGTAAAACAAAAAGAGATGGAGCTTTAGCCCACCCACTCCCAAAGCTCCACCTCGGGGCCCTTTCATATTCTCTTTTTACTTAAATACAATGTATTTTCAAAATACAAATATATTCATTCCCCGAGGTCTACATTTGGTTCTAACATTATGTCTGCCCCAAATCGAGACATAAAGTCAGCATTACTATTAGCAGTTCCAGCTCTATGATTGACAGTGAATTTATATGGTTGCAATGTTAGATACCATCTCATAACCCTTGGATTACTATCTTTCATGTTATGTATCCATCGTAGTGGATTATGATCTGTCCATACTGTAAATTGAGTTCCCCATAAATAACATCGTAGGGATTCTATGGCCCATTTGAGTGCTAAACACTCCTTCTCTATTGTAGAGTACTTGGTTTCCCTGACATGTAATTTACGGCTGATATACAGTACAGGATGTTCTTCTCCCTGATGGATTTGAGATAACACAGCCCCCAAACCAACATTAGAAGCATCCGTCTGTAACAAAAATGGTTTATCAAAATCAGGACTTTTTAACACTGGGGAGGAACAAAGTATTGCTTTTATGGCAGAAATGATTCTTCACATTCTGAATTCAGATTACTTTTGAGGGTTTATTCTTTTGGTCAATTCAATTAGAGGCTAGGTAAAGTAGCAAATTGAGGCACAAAACGTCTATAGTAGCCTGCTAGGCCTAAAATGAATGCACATGTTTTTGTGAGGGATGAGGACTCTTGGCTCGCGTCCACCTTCCTACCTCTGGTTTACCTGCCCATTACCAGTTATAAATCCCAAATGAGGGCTTCCTCCATAGCAAAGGAACATTTGTTGGGGTTGATGGTGAGACCAGCTTGTTTATAGTCCTTAAAACAGCAGTAAGGTGTTTAACATGGTCTTCCCATGTTGGACTATAAATGATTACGTCATCTAAATAAGCTGCGCTATATCCAACGTGAGGTCTCAGGAGTTTATCCATCAACCTTTGAAAACTAGCTGGGGCTCCGTGAAGTCCAAATGGCATCATTGTGAACTGAAAAGACCCTAAAGGAGTGCAAAAAGCAGTTTTCTCTTTTGATGCTTTCTCAAGCGGAATTTGCCAGTATCCTTTAGTTAAATCAAGTATACTAACATATCTCGCTTGCCCAAGTTGATCAATGATGTCATCTATACGGGGCATTGGATATCCATCAAACTTTAATATTGCGTTGAGTTTTCGAAAGTCTAGACAAATTCTTATCCCTCCCTCTTTTTTAGGGACAAGGACCATAGGAAACGCCCATTCGCTATTAGCTTCTTCTATGATACCCATTGCTTTCATCTTTTCTATCTCTATGATGACTTCTTGTTTTAATTTCTCAGGAATCCGATAGGGCTTTACTCTAATGGGTGTGTTTGAAATGTATGGATCTGATGACATATTTCGTAGTTTTCCTGGGACTGTTGTAAAAGTATCATGAAACTGACTTAGAGCGTGGGCTAGTTCTTGTTTTTGACTGTCTAATAAAGAAGGGTTTATTGTCAAATCTTTAGACAATTGTTCTCCTTCAATCTATCATATGCCAGCTCCATCTCATTGTCCAATGGTTGGAACATACATACATGACTTCAATAGGCCTATCATGCCATCTTTTCAATAAACTGGCATGGTACACTTTTAGTTTTTGTTTTCTGTCTGGTACTTCCACCAAATATGTAGTGGGGCTAATTTGTTTCTGTATCACATAGGGCCCTTGCCATTTCATAGTTAACTTGTTTTCAGTGGATGGAAGCAACAATAAGACACGATCCCCAGAGCTAAAGTGTTTTTCACCCACCCCTATGTCATATCTTTCTTTCTGATAGTCTTGCTTAAGTTGATTCTGTTCTTGCGCAACTTGGGTATACTTAGCTATTTTTTTACGTAGCTGTGTAACATAATCCAGGGTAGTGGGATTTTTCCAGGTGGTAATATCCTCCCACTGTTCCTTAACTACGTTTAGGAGACCTCTGGGATTCCTACCATATAATAGTTCAAGTGGTGAGAATCCAGTCGATGCTTGAGGTATCTCACGATATGCAAAAAGTAACAGTGGCAGATATAGGTCCCAGTGTTTACCCTCATCTTCCACATACTTTTGTATCATTTTTTTCAGTGTTTTGTTGAAACGCTCGACCAAGCCATCAGTCTGGGGATGGTATGGAGATGTGTAGACAGCTTCTACCCCCAGAGCTTGGTAGAGACGTTTCAAAATGGCTGAACAGAAATTGGTTCCCCTGTCCGTTAAAATAACTTTTGGTATGCCCACTCTGCTAAATACCTTGAGCAACTCCTCTGCTATTTTATCCGCTGTTATTGTGCGTAGAGGAATAGCCTCAGGATATTTTGTAGCATAATCACACAACACAAGGACAAACCTGTTGCCTTTAGTACTTTTGGGGAGAGGTCCTATAATATCCATGGCCAATCTTTCAAAGGGCATAGCAACCAATGGTAAAGGTTGAAGAGGGACTTTGTCCTTTCTTGTAACCGGTGCCACCCTTTGGCACTGGCTGCAATATTCAGCCACTTGATCATGAATGCCAGGCCAAAATAATCTATATAGTAACCTTTTTAAAGTTCTGTCCCTTCCTGCATGTCCCCCGCATGATACATCATGCGCTAAGAATATTAACTGTTCTCTATACTGACTAGGAACACCAGTTGATCTACCATTTCCCAGTTTTGGATTTTGACAAACTCTATACAATTTATCCTGTTGCAATTTATCGTTGGAGTGTACCTTCCACCCCATCAGCAATAACCTTGGAAAACAAAGGGGTTAGTGTAGGGTCATTCTTTTGGTCACTGATAAAAGAGTCAGATTTTACAGTTTTTACCATGGCATCATCACAACCTAAGTCCTTTGTTTTATTCCATGTCAATTTTTCTAGTCTCTTTTGTTTTTTTGATTTAACAGTTTTTCCAGGAACATCAAATAAGGTATCATCAAAAGGAAACAATTCACTGTCCATTTGTTCCTGAGATGCTTGAGATCGTGTAGTCACAGCAGATATAGAAGAAGAGGCAGTCAATAAATTGTTAAATACAGGAAAGTCATGTCCCAATATCACAGGTACAGGTAGTCTAGGAACCACGCCTATCTTCAGATGATGTGCCATACCTGATGCAGTAATAGTAGCTTTCTGTACAGGATAAAAATGAGTATCCCCATGAACACAAGTCACCCCAGTTTTCTCTGAGTGTTTCTTTGTAAGAGCACCACTGAGTAAATCAGCACGTACCAGGGTTTGCTTACTTCCTGAATCAATCAATGCCATCACATCCTGTCCTCCAACATTGACAGACACAGTATATTGCCCCCAGTTTGCTAAGGCCAGATGAGAAGGATCAGATTTTTTCTTGGGGCAGAATCTAGCGATGTGTCCCTTGGTCTGACACTCGTGGCAAATAATATCTGGGTTAAATGTTCTCATACTTTTTCTTTCCTCTTTCATCTTAGTAGAAGGACTAGTGGGTGGATGTTTTATCAATACTTGGGAAGTATTTGTTCCATGAGACCCTTTCTGACGATGTAGGTGAGCTGTAATATAATCTTCAGCTAAACTGACAGCTTTTTCTACTGTGTCAGGTCGATGTTCTCTTACCCACATTTGAACCTCATAAGGTAGTATTTTTACAAATTGTTCTAACACAACTGACTCAACCACTTGATGTATGGTACGAGTTGCAGGTTGTAGCCATTTTGTGCACAAGTCTTACAGTCGAGCACAAGCTTCTTGTGGGGACTCAACACTATGATATCTGAATGCTCGAAACTTTTGACGATAAGTCTCTGCACTGATGTCATATCTTTTTAATATTGCTTGTTTAACATGATCATAGTTGGTAACATTTCCAGGTTCTATGTGACTATAAGCTAGCTGAGCCTTGCCTGTGAGATATGGGGCTAAACGAATAACCCACTGATCCCTAGGCCACCCACAAGCTGTTGCCACTCTTTCAAATGTTGTAATGTATGCTTCAATATCATCACTGTCCATTAGTCTGGAAATTTTAATGTCCTTTGGGCCCCACTAGGTAGAATAGGTCTAGTAGTTCCAATAGCCTGAATAGCCTTAAGAGTCTCCACCCACCTGGTCTCATTTTGTAGACGGTCTCTCTCATTTTGTAGACGATCTCTCTCTCTCTCTGCTTCTCCAGCTCGAGCTGTCTCACACATAACCATCTCAGCAAATCATGTACTTCGGAAGGGGGTTCCTCTTCCTTCTCTTTGACATCTTCGCCCCCCATAGCTTCTTCCGCTGCCTCTGGTCTCTTTCTCTCAGTCTCTTTCCTTCTGACATCACCCAATCCAGCTGCTAGGGGTAGTTGAAATTTGTCCACCATGGTTCCGGTCCATGTACCTTCCGGTGCAGACATTTCTGCTTTCTCCATCTTCTTCTGCTCCTCCATAATGACTCTGGACAATATCCACAAGAAAGGTGGCTCTCCTTCCCTTGTGATATCCCACTTCTGACACCAAATGTGCCGTGGGGGTGTCCAGTAAAGTCCAGAAGAGCAGTCAGGATCGATATTTCAAAATTTATTAGAAGCAGAAAAAATAAAATGGACTTAAAGCAGAACTTGTACATAACTTTCAAAAAACATAAGGCACAGAATCATATCTTTAACAAGAAAGAAAATTCCTGCCAAAAGGCACCTAGAAACTGGCTAGGCATCTGGTAGGTTTGCCTTCCTACCACACACTGACTCAACCCTCCACATTCACCTCCTTTTATACCAGTGGAGGAGCACATGACCAGTTAGCTCCTCCCCAACTTGCATCATAAAAGTGGGTCAACCAGGGCCGCTCAGTCCTATAAGGAGATTGGACTGAGAGGAGCTGGAAGCACTTTACAAGAGAGTTGTAAGTCTAAGGCATTTCTGCATCACATTAGGAGACTTCAGTCCTTTTAAGTTAAACAGTTTTATCTCTCTCCTTTTAACAGTGGCATGCTTTGCCTTTTCTCTTTTAAAAGTACTAGTTTAACCTTTTTATTTAAGGAATAAACAAACACCACTTTTCAATGATTTCTCAGTTATAATTCTGAGGTATAACATAACTCCGAGCTTCTCACACTAAAAACAAACAA
The DNA here is from genome assembly GCA_016271365.2 of Neoceratodus forsteri. Classification (NCBI taxonomy): domain Eukaryota; kingdom Metazoa; phylum Chordata; order Ceratodontiformes; family Ceratodontidae; genus Neoceratodus; species Neoceratodus forsteri. Next base: position 135,292,599 of record JADMNL010000034.1, read on the forward strand.
AAAGGCTGTTAAGTTGTTCAGAGCTTCACCAGATAATGAAAACGCCATAACAAACTCTTTTTTCGGCGTGTTCGCACGTTCGCACAGTCGCACGATCGCACAGTCGAACGTATGCACATTCGTGCAGGAAAATTAATCAAACAGCTTGTACTGCAAGCACAAAACATTCTAAACATTGAGGCTTTATTATTTAGAGAAAATGAGCTGGAAATAAGGAAAGGGACAGAAAGACTGCTCAAAGCTGGCCAAGCTTGAGTAGGGGAATGACAGAGAAGGAGCGATAGTAAAAGGAAGAGATTAGAAGAGCAGGAGACTGTTGCAACAGATTTTTTAAATATTTTAGCCCACAATGTTCTCAAACTACCTCCAAAACACAGGCAGGTAATTACACATGCTCTGCATCCATGAGAGCATATCCAAGTTCGGGGGGGGGGGGGTGGTCACCGACCTTACCACAGTCCTCCCCACTCAAGATGAAAACTAGTAGTTTTCACTACTTGCAATAGCATGTAGATCTCTTTTGTAAAACATCTGGACACATGGACTTTTCTACCTTTAGTCTTCCAGTCTGTTCACTTCCCTTTCCTCTGATACAACAAATATTGTAGCAGTGCCTTGTTCTTCTAGGTATTTCTTCAAGTTCAAGATACTGTAATAGTAATAATTCTGATTATACATGTGAATAATGAATTTATAATTTTCATTTTTTTTTTAAATGTGTATTTATTAGCAACAAGATTACCAAATTAATTATCTATGTTGTCATGTAACCAAATACTTTTGTACCAAGTACTTTTTTTTTTTATTTTACTTGCCAAAAAAGCACCCTTTCCTCTAAGATTCAAACCTCTTTGATACTCCCACGTCTTCCATCCCCTTGCCGTGACTATATAGTCTGGTAGTGGCCCTTTACCCTCCACAGTGAATATTTATCTAACCAGGTCGCCATGAATGTTGTGGATACTACCCCTGCCTTGCAGGCTCAGACAAGGTTGAGGGGTCTGGGTTCTGTTTTTTCTGAATTGGGGGGGGCATTACTAACAGTATAACGAATAGTGCAGTGCCTCCACCCAGAGTTAAATTTAAGTGGGCCTGGTGATAAGATGGTACAACCCCCTGGGATGGGAATACCAGAAACAATAACAAGATTTCTGTACACATGCAATTATTAGCCTTCTCTAATAATATGCTCACAAATTATATGCTTACGAGACAGTTTAACAAGAACAAACCATTTATTAAAATGGGTAGGTATGGGGAAAGGGATGCAGAAAGAATAACTGGTTCAGCTGTTAAAAAAAACATTACCTGGTCTGACAACCTGGCAGCTGGGGTTCAATGCCAGAAAATGCAAGGTGCTGCATTTCGGGGCAGAAAACCCTAAGAAGAGCTATCTACTTGGGGGCAGCTAGCTGTGACTGAGGAGGAGAAGGATCTGGGGGTGCTTGTTACAGGAGCAGTGAACCATGAACCACTCGGCACAGTGTAGAACGGCGGCTGCAAAGGCCAACAGGATGCTGTGCTATATTGCAAGGGGTATATCCTCAAGGAGGAGGGAGGTGATTCTGCCATTGTGTAGTGCACTGGTTAGACCACACCTGGAGTACTGCCTGCAGTATTGACAACTGTACCTGGAGAAAGACATTAGATTACTGGAGAGGGTGCAGCACAGGGCGACAAAGATGATCAATGCTCTGGGGGACCTACCGTACGAGAGCAGGCTGAGGGAATTGAACATGTACTCGCTGGAGGAGAGGGGAGATATGATTGAAACCTTCAAGTACATGAAGGGAGTAAACAAGTCTTGTACAGAGAGTCTCTTAAAACTAAGGGAGGGGAGGAACACCCAAGGCCATGGTATGAGATTGGAAGGGGGAAGGGTCAGGAGGGAAATGAGGAGACACTTTTTCACAGAGAGGGTGGTGGCCGGGTGGAACACTTTGCCAGTGGAGGTGATAACCAGTAGAACAGAGGGCAGCTTCAAAAGGGGATGGGACAGGGCAAGAGGGAGGGTCAAGGGAGGGAAGGGAATGGAGGAAGGGGCAGCTGCAGAATAAGGGCTGCTAGGTGCACCATCGAGGAGACTTGGTAGACCATAAAGGCTTTTTTCTGCTGGCAATTTTCTTATATTCGTATTAACAGCGCCAGCCCCCACAGCATATGCAAATAGTACAGCCCCACTCCTGACTTTTACCAGTCTCCCCAGTTCAACTAAATAGGAGCTCCCACTGTCTTCGCTGGGTACTCAGCTGTTGGAATGGCGCAGACTCGATGGTGATGCAGCAGGTTGACTGGCGTTGGTGCACTTTAAACAAATAGTAAACTCCCAAAACCATGTAATTATGAAAAATGGCTTTTTAAATGAAATAACTGTAACTCCTGGCCTGATGGCCAAACAGTAGCTTTGAAGAAAACTTTGTACACAATCCCTAGTTGCAGGGCAAGCCCTGAAGTTACGGTTTTGGAGCTACCAGTCTCTGAGTCTTTCAGACTGCAGCTCTGGAGTGCTCTGAACTTGGATACAGGTCTGGAATTGCTCGACTGATGTCAGGCTCTTTTGCAGGCTTGAACCATCTTCTGCTTACATTGCAGATGAACTGGAAGGACCTGTCATAGGGACCCAGGGCCACATGCCTCACCCACCTGTCCTGGCATCCAGCCCTCAGGGTGAAGCGATTAGCCAGCACCTAGCTGTGGCACTGACCAGCCGATTCTCCAGACTGTCCACTAGCTTGGGATTTCCTCCGGGATCTCAGGAACACCGTCTCTGCCCACATTGCAGGCTTGCAGCTCTGGCTCAATTATTCCGAGTGAACGGAATACCTCCTGTGGCAGTAAGCAGGAATCTGTCTCTAAATACCTTGCAGGTGCTCTGGCTCTATTCAGCAAAAAAACACTTTTCACTTTAAACTGCTTGGATGCAGGTTGTGGAAACCTTCTGGGACGGCTCCCTAGTAGTGACTGTGGAAACCTCAGGCAGGCCTCCAACCTTCAGTAGACACACAATCCGAGCCCTGCTTTCTCTCTGAGCACTCCAGGCCGACTACCCCAAGCTGGATCTGCCTTCAGGGTCTGGTAAGATCTGGGCAACTTCCAGTTGGTCCAGCAGGCTGTCAATCCACAAAATTAGAATGAAGAATGTTCACTCGACGTCTGATTGGCTGGACGAAAAGGTGCCAAGGACTCAGGCCTCTCCTTTTTCCCAGTAGCTCTTGCTGTAGTCCTCTGGGCTCCTTGATCTCCCATTGACTGATTTGGGGATCAGGGCTGACAAGGATGGCTGCAGCAGTCCAGTTTATGCTGAGCCCCAACTTTCAGTTTATCTTGTAGGGCTCCTGTATTGATCTAAAAAATAACTGCCCCATGGTTTTTAGCTGCCCTTCTGCCCTGTTGTCTGGTGGCAGAGTGGGGCTTGACAGGGACTCCTCTGCCTGTCGCAAGCACCATAGCGCTTTTCCCACAGGCAGCAGACATGGTTATGCAGAATGCCAGCCAGGCTGCTTCTTAAAGTTATACAGTGTTTTAATGCGGTTAAACAAAGTTTTGATTTTTCTCCTTCCTCCCTGTGTGCCTCTGAACCCCCACTTGTGTTTTTGAAGTCCCAAGGGTTGGAGCGAATGAAGGGGGAACTGGACCTGAGCCACCAGAGCAGATTTTACAGTAAGCACTGTAGTGCTAGCACAGTCTGCGAGCTGACTGCTCCACCTCGCACGTTCAAGCAGGAGCCAGTTTGAATGTGCTCACACTGAGCTCCACGGCGCTCATTTGAGCTGTACCGCCGAGCTGGCGGGTTTACTTTAAATCTCCGCCCCTTCAGTCCCCCACCAGGATTACTAACACTGAGGGCCGGCAGGAGCATAAAGGGACCCACCATGTAGACTGGGGACCAGCGGGAGGGCAGAATGACACTGGAAGAGGCAGACCAGGTAAGCCCCCTCATTGTGGGGGGGGGTTACACTTATTTATTTAGTTTTTCTTGACCAGGTAGATGCGCTAGACAAGGAAATGCCTATTTTCAGGCAAGACCCAGGAGGTTACAAAGATGACTGAAATTACAAAAGCAGCAATGCCACAGCAAAACAGACATGCAGAACAGCAAAATGGCGCAAATAGAAAAACTGATTCAGTATATCTGCCTATCTTACCTCGAGTGGGAGCTCTTACAGCAGGCTATCACAATTAGGACTATGCCACAGGCACTAGGACCCTCCGGAAAACTTCTCAGCCAGCAATACCCAGCAGGAACCGCCCCCGACGGCTCCACCCTGGTGTCAGCTCCGGTACAAAAGGGGGCGGACCCAGCTCCACCCAAGTTCTTTTCCCGCTACGTCCCACGCACATGAAGAGTTCCTGCTCACCTTGGCTTACTAGCCCAGCTAAAGAACCTCGTTTTTTTTCACTCTTTTTGCGATTTTTCTCCACAAGTTTCGACGGTTTTCAGTGCCTACCGATGCATGTCTTCGCCGTCATCGGTCTCCTCGACGGGACCCCACGCTAACAAGTGCGGTTGCGGCAGCCAAATCCCGTCTAAAGACGGTCATCGGCAGTGCATTTTTTGCCTGGGGCCTGACCACAACACCGCGGCCTGTTCAGCCTGTAAGAAGTTCACCAGCTGAACTCTGATCCACCGCTTGAAGGCCCTGAAAACGTATCTGCTGGAACAAAAGATGGATCTGCACACCTCAGGGGAGAAGCAGAAGAAGAAGGATAAGTCCAAGTGGTCCCGTGAAAAGGACCATAGTTGGTCCTGGCACCGGTCCAGGTCCCGGTCTTGCTCCCTCTCGCCTTCTCCCAAGACAGCCCGTGGATCCAAGGGCTCAGGGGAGCATCCCAAGTCTAAAGACCAGGCTAAGGCTGGACCTTCGGGGGAGAGGCCAGCGAAGCCTAAGGTGACTCCACTCAGGGTCACTGTGAAGTCCTCGGAGGCGCAAGCTTCGGCCCCGCCTTCCAAGGCCCTGGCGCCGCCAGTCAAGAACGCGCCTACGGAGTCCAAGGACACTCTCGCGCCCCCAGTCGGGTCCCTGTCATCGGTCCCTTTACCGACGCCGGGTGATGAGGCGACGGATCCGGATGCAGCCGGCGAAGGGGCTGTATCATCATCCCCTAAGTCCTCCCCCCCCCCCGGGGCTCAGAAGTGGGCTCCCCTGCTAAGGTCGACGTCCCAAATATTCCATTTCCAGGGAAAGCGGCCTCTGTTTTTTTGAAGGACGAGCTCTAGGATCTGTTTTCCTTCTGGTGGGGGCAGGTCCAGAAGTGGCCCCCCCCGCCGAAGCTGGCCCCGGACCCTTTGGGTGAGGACAGGCCGCCGCCTACTCCTCCTACTAAGGCTCGTTCCCGATCACGGTCCATTGGCCGACACTGGCGCTCTACCAGATCGGGTAGCCGACGCCGGGTCAGGTCTTACACTAGGAGCCATTCCCGTTCTGCTAGACAGGACTGTTCCTGACGTCGGTCCCCGCTCTGCCGTCTGTCCCGTGACCGTCGTCGGTCTTCAGACTGACATCGGTCGGTGAGCCACCGACGCTCAAGTGGGGCTAGCCATAAGGACAGGTCTGGCTACTCGTCACCCAGTAGCCATTCCTCCTCTTCATCTTCTGCCTCTTCCTTTTTGGGTATTGGGGGTTCCCTGGGAGAGAAGGACCAACCCCGCTCACCTCCTGATGATCCCACTGTCATGGACGACATGAGGCACATCCAGGCCTCCAGTGAGTGGGACACGGAGGACCTGGATCTGGAACGCCGACATTTGGCTAAGTACCTGAGGCAAAAGTAGCCCAAACCCTTGGTGGTACCTCCTTTAGTGGACACATTCCAAGACCTCACCAGAGTGACCTGGAAGCGTCCGGCTTCAGTCCCAGCAGTTCCGAAGAAATCGGACAGGCTGTGTAGAGCACTGAAGGATGAACCATTCTTGGCCAAGCATCTTCAGGTGGGCTCTTCAGTTATTACGGCTGCTCACAACAAATCTAAGCAGCCTAAGCATCTCGGCTCACAGCCTCCTGACCCGGAATCCCGCTACTTGGACCAGGTGAGCAAGAAAGTGTATTCTGCCTCCACTTGTTCAATTAGGTCCCTGAATTTCCTTACGCACATGGTCCAGTACCATATGTGTTATGGGAGCGGGGACAAGAGCTGGTTAATGCCTTGCCAGACTCTGAGAAGAAGACGGTGATTCTGGACATTCTTAAATCGGGCTCGGACGTAGGCACGCATGTTTTGCGTGCCTCATAAGATACTGCAGATACGGCAGCCAGAGCAGCAGCGTCAGGTGTCTGCCTCAGGCGCCATTCCTGGTTGAGGGTTTCGGGCTTTCATCAGGATCTGTAGTCCGGCATCTGGAGACTTACCGTTCCAGGGTACCGTTTTGTTTGGGCAGGAGACAGGGTCTTTGATCTCTCGCCTCCAAGAGTCAGGCAAGTCCATCTGGTCTGTCCGCCAAATGTACCGTGGAGACCAGCAGAGGCAGCGAAAGCAGCCATTTCTGAAGCCCTCAGGTGGTCAAGCCCGTGGCAGTCAGCAGGGTCAGAGAGGAGGCTTTCGGAGGAGAGCCTGCAACCAGCAGCCTGGTGGCACTCCTCCCCGTGGGCCCAAGTCCTCCCAGGCCTCTCCACCCACCCCTGACTCCGCCCAGTGACTCCCTTCCGACCCCCCCCCGCCGGCGGAGGTACCAGGGGGGAGGGGGGGTCACTTCTCTCTGTACTTTCAGGGATGGAGCTCAATAACTGTGGACAAATGGGTCTTAGACGTCATAAGGAGAGGACACACTTTAGAATTCACGGAGATTCCTCCAGCTACTCCACCAAGGTTCTCCAGATATCTTCCTTCTCATATTCGTCTCATAGAAGGAGAGATACAGGCCCTCTTGCAAAAAAGGGCGATAGAACCAGTCCCTCTGAGACAGCGGGGAAAAGGGTATTACTCCCACTTCTTCCTGGTTCCAAAAAGGACCCAGGACCTTCGTCCCATTCTGGACCTAAGCTCACTAAATCTTTATATAGAGTACAGAAGGTTCCGGATGGTGACCCTTCCAGGTCTTCTTCCTCTGCTGCACCAAAGGGACTGGCTCTGCTCCCTGGACATGCAAGATGCGTATATGCATATCGGGGTCTTTCCCCCTCACAGGAAGTTCCTGAGGTTCCACTTCCAGGGGGAACATTATCAGTTTTGAGTTCTTCCGTTCGGCCTCTCTTCCGCTCCTTGAGTCTTCACAAAGTGTTTGGCAGTGGTGGCTGCGGCTCTAAGGCGTCAGGGGTATTATGTCTTCCCCTAACTGGACGATTGGCTGCTAGCGGCTCTGTCAAGGTCACACCTGCTTCAAGCTCTCTGAGATACTTATACACTCTTCCGAGACTTGGGGATCACCCTGAACCTTCCAAAGTTTTCCCCAGAACCCAGCCAAAGGCTTGTCTTTATTGGAGCGGTCCTGGATTCGGTCCAGGGCATGGTGTTTCTTCCCGCGGAGAGGGGTGATCACCTGCAGGAGATAGCCGGATCGGTTCTAGTAACTCCTCAGGTCTCAGCAAGGACCTTCCTCAGACTTCTGGGACACATGGCGGCGGCCATTCCAGTTACTCCTCTGGCCCGCCTCCACATGAGCATCCCACAGTGGATGCTCAGGGTGCAGTGGGATCAGTGTTCAGACGACCTCAACCACACGGTCAGAGTCACGGAGCCAGTAAAGAGAAGAACGCTTCTTTGGTGGATGGATCCTCTCAGTTTGGGAAGAGGGGTCCCCTTCCGTCCGGAGCCCTCAAATCAGACCCTTACGATGGATGCCTGGGATTTGGGATGGGGGGGCGCACCTAGTGGCCAGCCAAACACAAGGCATTTGGACCCCCGAGGAGCGTGAATTCCACATCAATGTCCTGGAGATGCGAGCAGTCCTAAATACGCTACACGCCTTTCTGGAGGACCTCATGCCAGGCTCTCTTCTGTTTTAGACGGACAATATGGTGGTCGTCTTCAACATCAGCAAGCAAGGGGGAGCTCATTCTTACCCCCTGTGCAGGGAGGCGATGAGAGTCTGGTATTGGGCGCTGGAATGGCACATCACTTTCTCCGCGGTGCACGTTCCAGATGTCCTCAACGACTTGGCCGACAGTCTCAGCAGATCTAGGTCCAGGGCGCACGAATGGGAGCTACTGCAGTCAGTAGCGGACCAGCTGTTCGACAGATGGGATCATCCAGATCTGGACCTGTTTGCGTCACCACGCAACGCCAAACTGCCGCTTTTCTGCTCGCGAGAGCCCGCGCCTGGTGTTTTCTGGCCAGTCGCATTGTCCCTATGTTGGCAGGGAGGTTTCTTTACGTCTTCCTTCCCTTTCCTCTTGTCCAGAGGGTTCTGTTGAAGTTACAGGCTGAGGGGGCGCGAATGATTCTGATCGCTCCGCTGTGGCCTCGGCAGATTTGGTTCCCACTGCTTCAGCGGCTTTCTGTGGAACCTCCAGTTCCGCTGCCAGTATGTTCGCAGTTCATCCTGATCTCTGATCCTTGCACCTTCATGCTTGGCTCCTTCAGACGTAGCAAAGTACAGGTACGGGTATTGCCAGAGGTGGCGGAAGTTCTTGTGTCGTCGAGGAAGCCCTCCACTTACACTATAAAATGGAAGCATTTTTGTTTGTGGGTCTCGTCTCACCATCTGGATCCCGTTTCCTGTCCGGTGAACTCAGCTCTTCAGTATCTCCTCTCCTTATACCAACAAGGCTTGAGCTACTCCTCCATAAAGGTGCGGTGCACATGTGGGCCATCTCGGCTTATCACGCCCTTTCGGATGACAGAACCTTAGCCCAATTGGACGTGGCATGCACCTTTTTATGAGATTCTTCATATGAGACCACCCATTCGGGATCGTATCCCACCCTGGGACCTCCTTTTTGTGTTGGAGAAGCTTAGCCTTCCTCCGTTTTAACCTGCAGCGGATTGTGAGCTGCGATACCTCTCTTGGAAGGTTTGTTTTTTAGTTGCCATTACTTCAGCTCGAAGAGTTTCCGAGCTTCAGGCTCTGATGCGTAAAGAGCCGTACTTAATTTTCCACAGGGAAAGGGTTTCTCTGAGGACGAACCATAAGTTTCTTCCAAAAGTGGTCTCGGAGCTGACCCTCAACCAGTCAAGTTGACCTTCCAGTTTATTTTCCTTCACCCTCTAACAGAGGGGAGGCTCTCCTTCACACTTTGGATGTTCACAGGATGCTTGGGTATTACCCGTAAATCGGAGCAATTGTTTGTGGCCTTTGCGCCACAACACTTGGGTAGACCTGTGTCCAAGCAGACCATTTCTAAATGAATTGTCCACTGTGTCTCTTTCTGCTATGAAAAGCACAACAAGCCCCTTCTGGGTCCGGTTAGGGGTCACTCCTCCAGGGGAATGCCTGCTTCCTTTGCCGCGCTGCGGAACGTATCCATTAAGGATATTTACACGGCCGCTACCTGGAATTCAGTGCATACTTTCATGAATCACTACAGCTTGAACATTGCCTCCAGACGCCGTGCAGGTTTCGGCCTGGCTGTCCTTCAGGGACTACTGTCTTGAGCTCTATGTTCAGCTCCATCTCCACCTCCCGGGGTCGATTACCTCCTTGGTGAGGGACTGCTTGGGATTCCGTCCTAACTGTGATAGCCTGCTGCAAGAGCTCCCACTCGAAGTAAGATGGTACAGTTACGTAAGAACTTATGGTAACAGTAGATCTTCGAGAGGAGCTCTTGCAGCAAGTGTTACTTTCCCGCCCTCCTTCCCCCTCTGAGGTGTATAGAATTCCAGCTTCATGCTTCGCGCCATTCTCCTGTCAGGGCTTGTTCTCAGGACTTGGCGGGGGAACTGGGGTGGAGCTGGGTCCGCCCACTTTTGTACCGGAGCTGACGCCGGGGTGGAGCCAACGTCGGGGGCGGTCCCTGCTGGGTATTGCTGGCTGAGAAGTTTTCCAGGGGGTCCTGGTGCCTGCGGCATAGTCCTAATTGTGATAGCCTGCTGCAAGAGCTCCTCTCGAAGACCTGCTGTTACGGTAAGTTCTTACGTAACCGTACTTTCCTTTATCCTCCTACTCCCATCCTTGTCCCTGCAGTATGACTATTCCTTCTTTTTTTTGCATTTCTTCGCATATGTAGTGAAAAGAATGTTTTGTCCCCTTTTTTCATCCCCTCTGCCATCTTCAGCACTGCACTAGGCTTTGCCCTGTTCTTACAGCCTTGCTGGCCTCCTTAATCTTGCTTGGCTACTCCACCTTCCCCATCCCCCACCCTGCCTGTTTTTGTACTTATTGAAGGCATTCGTCAGTCTCACCTACCACCAGTGTGAACCACGGTCGTTTCCTGCTCCTTTTGCTTTTTTACTACTACTTTTTATTTTTTTTTTTTTATTTAGTTTTTGTTGACCGGGTAAGTGCACTAGACAAATCCTGCCTATTTTCAGGCACGACCGGGATACAGATGAATGCCAACTGACCTTGAACCAGGTTAAGCTGTTGGTGGTATTTTTAGTGAATGAGGGAAATTTGGCCAGGACACCGGGGAAATTCCCCTACTCTTTTCGATAAGTGCCATGGGATCTTTAACATCCACCTGAACTACCACCAATCCAGGCAGATGGGACCTCGGTTTAACGTCTCATCCGAAAGACGGCACCTCAGAAGTGCAGCACCCCTCTCATGCTGCACTACAGTGTCAGCACTGGGATATTAACCCAAGTGCCAGATGTGGGAACTGAACCCACAGCCCTCTGATCTCCCGGCCTCAGAGGCGAGTGTGCTACCTACTGAGCCACTGACACTGCTTACTACTACCTTGTTACAGTGATTTGTGATCTCCATTATGGTGTCCTTTATCATTTCTCATTTCTTTTCTACCCACTGTACTGCCTTTACTCCTTCTAGCTTCTCCTGCAACAACTCCTGCATCCTGCCGAAGTCCACCCTCCTGAAGTGAAGGACTTATCTCTGTGACTTCTGTTCTCTTCTACAATTACAGTACACCACATGAACTGATGGTCACTGGTTCCCAATGGATCAGTAGATCTTGAGAGTCCTTCTGCTTTTTGCCCCAACAAAAAAGTTCAAGTTGAAAGAAATGCTTAGTTAATTTCAATTTCTTTTGGAAAAAAAAATAGGTACATTTTGCTTAGCTACAGAAAAGAGAGTAAGGAATTCCCATTATCCGAATGCAGACCTCAGGCCTCATGCCTTTCATTGCTGGTATTTGGTTGGTTGGTTAGTAAGTTAGATAGTTATTGGACTTTGAAACCCAGTTGTCTCTTTTTCAGGGTAGACCCAGAGTTAATTATATAGAAGATAGTATACAACTAGCATTTGGGTGTACAGGCATTACAGAGACATGATTAAGTGAACAAAACCAAACCCATAGCTACTCAGAACAAATTATAATAATGGAAGGGATATAGTCAACCTTAATGAGAATATTTACGCAGTGTTGAACAATAGCAAGTGATTTGTGCCAGCTAATGTCTATGTAGGATGCCCCTTGGAACGAGCAGCATCCATTAAGGACAGATGAGACATAACTGAGACTAGTTTGGGAGAATTCTAGATTAAAAATAGATTGTTTAATCAGAAACCAACAGGAAATACGGAATAAGATCCATTTGTCTGTGAACTATACACATATATCTGAGTAAGTCACCCTGGGGAGCTGCCTACCTAGATTCTGTTCTGGTGAACATGTATCACTGGTTCAGTCATTGGCAGATACAGTGTGAAGCACCCCCCCACGCCCACCTCCAGTCCGAATAATCTGCAGAACAAAGCTGGGTCGGAAATCTAATTGTGATCGGGTTTTATTTTAGATATCTTGTAGGAGGATGAGTAATTGTGATGTGCACCAGGTTACTTAATTTGGTGTGTAGAAATATTATTTTTAATGTACCAGTGTTTCTTCATAATTAAAGAGCTGGGTGGCTGTTTCTGCTTAGGGAACTCCCGGCAAGGGAGGAGGGTGCTATTTTATAGTGTATATAAACACCAAGCTTCTCCTTTAACAGGGCTGTTGTTGACTACAGTCAGGTATAAAAGTAAAATTTATCATGCCCTTTTTCTAACTGCTGGAGGATGGTAAACAGCCTGGATTGAAACTGCAGGCAGTTGATACGTTTTTATAGTTACAGTGATTGCAGTTTAAACATCAGCTTATGGAAAATATATGCAGTTAATCTGCAGTATTTGCATATGTGTACCTTTCAAGATCTCAAGATATGAAAGATCAACAGCTCCCCAGTCGTTCTGGCACCTGCTTATCGGCGAGCGCACATCAGGGTGCAGGACAGGATAATCTCACTTTTTTTTTTTTTTTTTTGTTACATGTAAGCGACTGGGAATTCAGCTGGAAAACATAGCCAACTCTGACTGGTGGCTGGATTTACTGAGCATCAGATGAGTTTAGAAAACACCATTTTCTATGTCACTTTACTTGTGTTCAAATGCTGAAACAGTAAATACCCAATGCTTATTTGTCCTGTGCCTTCTGGGAAAAGGAAAAAAAGAATAATTTATTTTAAAAAGGTAGAACCAATAAACAGAAACATTAACAATTGTTTCACATGATATGCACCCCCCCCCGAAACAAATAATTGAAAAGACTTAATGGGAAAAGGCCGAGGACCCCCTCCCCTGTTTATTTTGTACAATGTAAGTACTAGAAGCATGAAAAAATGAACAGAAGATTTCTACAGTTGAGCAGAATTGAAGTAAAAGCATTTAAAACTGTTGAAGTAATCACATTTAAATAGTGAAGAACACGGGGAGGGGGAGTGGCTTTAGTTCAAAAGGGCACAGGGTAAAAAGTTTTTGCAAGCTACTGTTTTTATACGCAGAAATACTGTATTTGCACATTTTGCAGTACAAAACACGAGAAATACCGTATCACACTTACCCACAAAAGTACATTTTAAACCATTTCAGGAGTCTAATCCCATGAGTGCAGTTGGTAACAAAAGCCCTGTTTACACAGCGGCAGCGCTTCACTTTTAACTCCGATGCCTTCCTGCTACGCTGTGACTTGATCCAGCATTGTACGTTTACACTCCTGAGCCTGACACGCTTCAGATCGTGCCATAGCTTGGAAAGAGGGGATTTCAGCGGATCGCGCGCATTGGTCGGTCGCACCCTGTGGTAATGCGCTCGATCTAGTACATATCCCCACATTTTCAGTTGATCAAAAACTGGAGCTGTGGAACACTTACGGCGATGCAGTGAGTGTCCACAAAGCTGACTTTGCAGTGCATCAGCTGGAGCACGTGTTGATGTGCTGCAAAACCGGTGGCATAAATGGGGCTAAAGAGTTAAGCTGTGCATCATGGCATGACAGATCCAGTGGCTGCAGTGACGTAGCAATGGGCTTGATTATCTGTACTGAATCCACATTTCCAGAGACTTCCTGAAATGACTTGCAGTTTTGTATGTTTTTAATGCAAGATGTATAAAAGCTGCATTTCAAATAACATATTTCTAGTTTCAGATAAACTATTTATTATTATATAAACAATGAACAGGAATACAACCCTGTAAATTATTTTGTGAACTTATTTATGGAAGTTATACAAAAGGAATCGACAAACAAGGCATCCTATCTCCAGTCTCTGTAAGGCAGTCAGAGTTATTCAAATCAAAAAGGATAGATATCCAAAAGACAAGGCAAAGAGAACATAATAAATTGCTTTCTGATTAACAGTGGAAACAGATTTGAACTAGTGTTCAGCGTCCCACAAACTGGGAGGTCTGTGAGTGGTTGCTTGGACAGTTGCAGTTTTTTATTTATTTTAAATTTTAGATACGGTAAGAGAGTGTGATAAAATATATTCCGGGAAATGCTCAAAAGGTTCTACTGTGCACACTCAAGTCCAGGATTGCCGTAGCAAGCTGAGAAAATATTGGGAGTTTCGGGCAAGAGTAGGACATGAGGGAGATTTTAGGACTAGAAATAAACATTTAATAATGTATGGTAGAACGTTGTCATCTACCAAAATCTGTCTTATACCAGCGTTGTTATGCCATCGATGGTACGTCAGATCGATGGTGTTACATCGGGATTGCGCTGGGCATGCGTGGCACAGGAAGCAAGTGCCTTCCTGAAACGGCTGCGAGGGTGAGAACTTGACCCGCGGTGACTTAATTTACTTTTAAATAAAGTACCTGCCTCTGTTTTTGCACACTTTATGCAACCATACACTATAATAACAATAATAATAAAACTTTATCATTATGTCGCCTTTCCAAAACCAAGGCGCCACACAATTTTAAAAACGTCTGATATCCCACAAATTAAGTAAAACAGTGCACATTGAATTTAAAATAAATACATCAGTCACCGAAAGCTTGGGTCCATAAATGGGTTTTTAAGGCTTTTTTAAATCCCTCCGTGGTCACATACGTTACTGGCGGGGTAGAGAATTCCAAAGAGATGGGGCCGCATTCATAAATGACTGGACCCCAGGCGATTTTAAACACACTCTTGGGATCTCTAGCAACCCCTCGCCAGCTGAGCGAAGCGATCGCCCAAGGCGGTAGGGGACTAGAAGCTCTTTCAGGTAGTCAGGGCCCTGTACGTGTAGGGCTTTATAAGTCAGAAGACAGATTTTAAAGGTGATCTGCCATTGTACTGTCAGCCAGTGCAGACTACGCAGCACCAGGGAAAGATGGCAGGACTGAGAGGTTCCCGTCAAAAGCTGTGCTGCCGTGTTCTGCTCTTGCTGCAAATGGCAGATTTCCACCCCAGAAAGCCCTAGGTAGAGGGAGTTGCGGTTATCCAAGCACGAGAACACAAAGGCGTGAACCAATGTTGGAAGGTCACCAGACTATGAGAAAGCGTCAGAGTGACGCAAAAACATTCGGTGTTTGGTAATGGGGTGCTGCTGCTGCTAATATATCTGTTTTTTATGGTTGTAATAAACTGTCTTTTTTAACTTGAACCAGGCTTAAAGGTACTTTCACCTACTGGTTGTAGCCCCGCTCTACACTTTGTTTCTGAACATGTCGTGGTGGCTCTGGGTGAGCGTTCTAAGTAGCCACCTTTGTTTCGTTTTTTGTTTATTGAATATGTTGTTGAGTGCTGAACAGCATCCAGGTTTGTCTAAATACAGTCCCTGTGCTAATGTTGCATACAGTTTCAAGTGTTATTTGTCAGGGAAATAGAATAAGCCATTGAGTCCAATTTCATTACAGATGGTGTCCTATACAAGTGCACTTAAACATCATATTCAGACGTTACTAACATACTAAAATGCCAGCAGAATAGGCCTAATGGTCTTTCGTGTCTGCTTGTTTGGTCAGCCCCCACCCTGGGTGCTGACCTTGCTGCCCCCCTCGCCTTCTCTGGCTTCTCCCTTCCCAGTTCCGGATATTCTTGCTGCATTGGATTTTGCTTCCAGAACCCTTCCCCTGTACCCGTCCCACCCCCTCTTGAATCCCTCCACTATCTCTGCCTCCACCAGCCCCTAGGCAGCGCATTCCATGGCTTCACCACCCTCTCAGTGAAGTAGCACCTCCTCCTTTCTCCCCTGAATCTTCCCCCCTCCAGCTTCCACCCATGCCCTCTAGTGGCCCCCTCCTCCTTCCTTCGAAGCAGACTGACTGTTCCTCCCCTATTTACCCTCTTCATGTACCTGAAGATCTCTAACATGTCCCCCCAGTCCCTCCACTCTTCCAATGTGTACATATTTAGCTCTTCGAGCCTCTCCTCATAGGTCCTGTCCCCCAAGCCCCAAATCATTTTGGTTGCCCTCCTCTGACCCTCTCCAGGAGGTTAATGTCCCTCTTTAAGTGTGGCCTCCAAAACTGCACGCAGTACTCAAGGTGCGGCCTCACCAAGCAGTTATACAGAGGGAGTATCACTTCCCTCCTTCTGGAGGTGATCCCCCTAGCGATGCATCCCAGCATCCTGTTGGTCTTGACTGCTGCCCTTCTACAAGTCTCAGAGTTGTTCATCTTGACATCCACCACCACCCCCAGGTCCCTCTCAGCCATCGAGACTTGTAGCATTTCCCCACCAGGGTGTACACTTGCCCGGGTTTCTGGCCCCCAGGTGGAGTACCTTGCATTTCCCTGCATTGAACCTCAGCTTCCACTTTCTAGACCATCTTTCCAGAGCCTCCAGGTCCCATTCCCTGTAGCTTGGATAGCTGATGCTGAATAAAAAACATTTAAAGGACGACCTAAACACAATCCTAAGGGGGACTGTGTTCCAAAAACCCTCCCGTGGAAGCAGAGCAGACAGGGAGAGGTTCTGAATAATACTAATAATTACCTTAAAATCGGTAGTCTAATACAGTTTCGGTAGAGTGTACTGTACATGTTAAATAACAGAAACGATGACAAAGTACACATATACCTGTAATTTTACACATAGTGCGTAAGGCTCCATAGGGAATGAATACTGGAGACGACCGGACTTGCTAAGATGACATCATCGCGCTGCACGTTCCCAGCAGCCTTAGCCTCCGATCGGCATGATCTTGGAAAAACATTTCCTGGGTTCAGCATTTTTAAAAAAGTTGCTGAAAATGTATTAGTTTACCGATTTTAAGGTAATGGTTCGTATTATTCAGAACCTCTCCCTGTCTGCTCTGCTTCCATGGGAGGGTTTTTGGAATGGAGTCTCCCTTAGGATTGTGTTTAGGTAGCCTTTAAAGGACAAGCTAATCTTTCTGTTATCTAGGGATCGTATGCTCAGGCTATCAGACTTTTTGTTTGATCTAAGATTTCTCATACGACACTCCAGTCTTATCGTGCTTAGAAATGGGCTGTGTTGGGCTTCGCTGTCCAGGTCATTGTGATGTAATGACCACTCAATGGAAACACAGCCTTGTTGTATATGGGCACCTATACGTTACTCTTTATATATTAGCCCTTATAAAATGGGCTACCCAGCAACAGCCTGATCAAATAAAAACAAATCCTTTTTCCATTAAAAACTTTTTCCACTTTGTAAACACAAAAACCCACAACAGGAAATGTGTTTCTTCAAAATAAATTCACTTCGCAAGTTCATTGAAAGACATTTGGCCTTTGTTACCAAAGGCATATATTCTACCTAACAGCAGTCTAACTGCAGGAAAATGAAACCTTTTCCTTTTCACATTTTATAAGTGCAATAACCATCTTCAGGGTGTGAGTTTCTTGAGAATTAATGCATCTCCCAGGTTGAAAAGCTTGTGGCAGTTGGCCTTGTCGCCTTCTAATTTACCCAGGGCATGAATTAATTCTCTAGAAATGTATGCCCTCTCATGGGTTATTGCTTACACATTCCTTCCCTTCTTTCCTTCCCCGATTCTTCCTTAGAAACTGCCACTCCCTGACAAAAGCCTGAAATGTCAGTGATGGAGAACTCCATTACACGATTACTCACTACCCCATAGATGTGGATGGCGGATGACATCCCTGACAGATAATTCACGCGATGGACGGAGGAAAGTTGAGGCTTTCATATCCAATATATAGATATATATAATTTTTTTTAATCGACTCCTAAGGAGACAACAACTAGAAAGTAAAGGTGGAAATTGTAATTACAGATCAGCAGTGACAGCATTATTGACTAAAAAAATATGGATCAAATCGGAACCACTGTTGTAAAAAGACGCATGCCAAACTTGGGAACCTAGTAGGTAAAAAATGAATCGGAAGCAAAGATTTCAGTTAATAATTCTAAAAAAAAGGGATTTTTATTTTCAGTTCATGTTTCCAACCTTTGGGTGTTGTTATAGAGCATGTATGTCCCTGTAGGCTAATTTACAAAGGGAGGAGGATCATGTCTGGGTAGGTTGCAATTTTTGCCCTTGTGGGGCCAGTTAGTGCTCTCCTTGCGGGTCAGATTAGGAGCCTAAAGATATTGGCAACATTATGTTCTTCCTTAAAGGTGATAGGAAATAATTTAGTTTAGTTATAATAATAGCTTCTTGCACTCCCATTTTCTTTTCCACGCCTGTTATGTATTCTGATATGTTTTGACCAATTTTTGACGAATTCAGGGTTTTATTTAACTCTAAAAATTGATTAGCGTTTTGCTCATAAATGTTCTAAAACATTGTGAAAATGCATAGCACTTGCCTCACTGTGTTTTACAAACATAACACTTCCAGAAAACCTATATAAATGCTTTCTGTACAGTTAGTATTGTCCCAAGAAAAAAAGTGCTAATCAATTATTTAAAACCCTGATAAAAAGTCCAGCTTTGGTGTGCCCTAAATGTACATAGAGATCTATCCAACTCAGCAGGTGCTGCTCTTTCTTTGCTATTTCTGAGGCATTCCATGACATCAGTTATTCCGTTCCATACTGTTCGTCTGAATGGCCTGGAATGGTGGTGATGATGATGATGATGGAATATTCAGGCAGTATGGACGGGCAGAAAAGGAACTGGCAAGGAGAGAGGGATTCGGGATAGATTCAAAGGCATAAAAACCGATAATTAATATAACAAAAAAGGGTAAAACCATATAAGGGATACGTAACAGGGACCTGTGCAATACATGATTTATTTTCACAAGAGCTGTTTGACCTTGGGTAATCTCACGAGTGCCATAAACCACGAGTGGTGTGCCCAAGGTCAAACAACTCGAGTGAAAATAAATCATGTATTGCACAAAGTCCCTGGTACGGATTTCATTTATGCAATAGGGATTATTTACGATTGTGTAAGGAGTTTTGTTTTAAATTGTTTATTTAATTTTTCATGTTAACATACATGGACTTTTTGTAGTTTTCCCAGGGTAGCGTGGCTTAGCATAGTGGTTGCTAAGCAGTTGCCATGGATGCTCCAACTGTACATTATGGACAGTACATAATGAAAAAGTTTGATGCACAATTCTTTTGTTTTTACATTTTTGGGGGGCAGTTTGTTCATCAGAAAAAGAAAATAACTGAATTGTCTGCCATTTTTTTTGCTGATTATAAAAAAATCTAAAAGGCATCTATATATGAAACACCTCTCATTTTGTTGATAATTTTGTGCTAAACAACTTTTGTGCTCAACATACAAATGCTGTCAGTTTTCATTTTAAAATTATTTGTATTTGTCGAAAAAGTGCAAAAAAAAAACCCCATAACTTTCTGCTGTTTTTTGCTAATTCTACAAAAACTAAAAGGTAACTATAAATGGAACACCATTCATTATGTAGATATGTTTGTGCTGAATAACTTTTGTGCTCACAGTACCATGGTATCTTTATTTCATCTTAAAGTTATTTGCATTTGAATATGATTAGTACTGCTACTGAGGCCGAACATTCTAAATTGGCTGATGACATAGCAACTATGTATATAAATGAGTGACGACATAGTAACTATGTACATAAATGAGCGATGACATACGTACTATGCATGTAAATGGTTTTATTTACACAGTAGCTACAATACACATTATTTGTGGCATACATGTATTATTCACACCTGTTGCATAAATCAGAATATTGGATATACACTAAAAGAAAAGATGGATGGCATCTAGAGGTGTCAAAACATGGTTTCCATTACCTTTAAGAACATTGTTCCAAAACTTTCCTGGCAGACTCGAGCTTTTGCTTGTGAATTTAGGATTCTCCCTCTGGGAGTGGCACGGGGCCAGGTGCACCACATTGGTGAGGCATTTGGCTTTCAGGGAGTGAGGGCATTGGGCACCTGTTTTAGGATGTTTCAAGCCAGTCAAAAAGTGGCATTAGTGAAGACTGCGCGGACAGCTGTTTGTCCATCCACTTCCCAGCTAGAGGTCACGGTTGTGGTCATACCAAACCTGATATCTGTGCAAGGGATGAGGTGAAAATAAAAATTAAAAAAATGGGAGTTTGGGCCACTCCCAAAAAAGGAAGATCTTTGTTTCTTTTCAGTCTTCCTTAACAGCCACTCCTACTATTGTAGCCCTAACTTGTACTGTGCCACTTCTTTTTGTGTGATGCTATCTGTACTCTGCCAGAGATCTAGGAGATCTGACTCTACTGGAGCTATGCATGTATAAAAAGGATAACATTTGGTTTTCGATAGCACGATCGTATGCAAAGTGTATTACAAAAGAATGAGCTAGCTACTAGCAGTTCGGTGACTGAGTACAGACGATGCGACTGTCAACGCACTCCCAACAGAATCCCATATACTGTGCAATGGACAATTGAATTCTGCCTGTTACACTGAACGGGGGAGTGTTGGCCATGCCACTGGTTTTGTTTGTGTAAAAAGTGCCAAGGTATGTTTAATTTGACCTAAACAACCACCGGAAGTGGGCTGAAGAGTATTTAGTGTAATGTCTCACTTCTGAAGGGTGTCCCTTCCAACAGGGCAGCATCCCTCCCACAGCCCTGCACCGTAGTGTCTGTACCAGGCCAAGAAAGAGCACAGCTCTTTAAATTAAGACCGCAGCTTTCTGGCTTATAAGTCAGCTGCTGTACCATTGACCGTACTGAAAAGGCAGAATTACTTTGCCTGTTTTGGGAGCTTTTAAGAGCAAACAGTGAAGCTTAGTTTCCAGCAGTTTCACTGCACATGCCAAGCCATTCAATTATTTTTTTAATGTCAGAAGTACTCTTCTTTTTTTTATAATTTTTTTTTTGTTTGTTTTTTTGACGAGACCCTCGTTTGGTGGAGAAAAATTGAAGTTTTAGCAGTAGATATGTCATACTTGTTCACAGTTTTAGTTGAAAAGTACTTTCAGCATTTTGTTTTCTGGTTAGAAAACTTCAGGGCCGGAAGAAGGGGTTGGGAGTCGTCATTTCTAGAACTACAGAGGCAGACTAAAGCTGGGTTTGATTGACACGGTCTTGCTGGAGATGATATGCCTGTCATTACCTCAGGCTGTTTCAGTGGCAGCAACTGTCACCCGTTTGACGTCACAAGAACGCTTTCCAATCTTGTTTATTATTTTTTTCAGCTCTGAACATAACATGTTTTCCACCCCGCTTTTTAATTTTCTGATTACTTTCAACAAGTGCACCTTCTAAGTGGCATTGATTGCAGAAAATTGCCGTGTCTTGCAGCACACGTCACAACACACTGCTGTGATTAAAAGCGGTATTTGTTATTCTGGCAGCATAAACTGGTGCCAGACAAAAAGAAGAACAGAAATAAACATTTTGAGATTAATTTGCTTGACTTGCAGCCACATTTTCAAATAGTTCTTGTACATTTGATGTGAAAACTTTCCTGGTAGAACATTTGTGCATGCTGTTTAATCACCTCAATTTCTCTTGGCTCTTCAAAGAAGCACAGTATAGTGGCTAGAGCGCAGACTTGTGAAACAGGAGATCAGGGTTTAAATCCCACTACAGCTACTTACTTGTTTGACCTTGAATAAGTCATTTAACCTTCCTGTGTGTCAGTCCCTCTCAGCTTTAACATGGTGTAAAATGAGATGTTGCAACTTAGCTGGGCTAGCCTGGATAAAAAATTCTGAAACGTTAAACAAATAACCATGTAGGATCTTGAGGTTGATGAACTGAGGAACAGAGGCAAGGCATTGTTGAAATACTGCAGTCCCGCTCCAAAAAAGAAATATATCATACTCTGCAAGGAAAAGTCATGGGCCAAACTGGAACTGAAGGAGGCAGTTTAGTCTAGTGGTTAGATTGAAAACTGTAAAACTGAGGGACCCATGTTTGAATCCCACAGCCTTCTATTACTCATTGGGTGATCCTGAGCAAGTCACTTACCCTCCCTTTGTTTAACCTGTCTGAAATCTCTCTTTATTTCCCTATGCACTTGAAATGACAGCAACATTCTCTTCCCTTTCTCTCTGCTGGATTGTAAATTGCTTTGGGACGTAGTTTGTAAGAAAGACACTATATAAAACCAAACTACTTTCCTTTCTTTACAAAACATTGACACAAGACCCTGGAGTTTGGGTCTAGCTAGTGGCTTGATGTTGACACTCCTCACTGACACCTGGGTGAATGTGATTTACCATCCAACGCAGGCTTCCTGCCTGCCGGAACCAGCTAGGTTATGGAGGAGTGGGTCTTGGTTCCTAGAAAGGGAGGGCATGGACCCCCACAGAGCCACCTTGACATGGACTGTGATGGAAGACACTCATCTGACCTCTTAGACGGAGGGCAGGGTACAGCCACAGTGACCCCAATGTAAGGCTCAGGCATTGGGAGAGATGGGGGGGCATATTACGCACAAGATTCATAGAATGTAAACATAAATATTTATGCTGAGCATTGTGTAAAGTAGTGGCTCAGCTGGTGATAAAAGCTACGTACTCTGTTCAGGGTCTCCCAGTACTGTTGTATTTGGCAGCACTGTTCGTGCTCTGTTAGGTGATTATGATTAATTTGATGTGTCCGGTTTGCATATCTTAGTCACGCTAGGACAGGCACAGACCTGCCTGTTTGTCCTTGCAATGTGTATTCTGATAAGGTTTTGCAAAGTTATGTTTAATAATGACAAGCAAATAGAATTTGCTGACTGGTGACGTTAATGCCTGTATACTGTATGATTTTGCAACAGAGGTCAAATCTGAAATGCTTTACAGTTATATAGCCAGACCCTCCCCCCCACCACGGTTACGTATGACCTTCAGTCTCAAGATGCTGATTAGTGCTGGCTGAATGAGCCTCTTTTTCTGCTACTGAATAGGTAGCCTTATTAGCGTGTTAAAAATTTATTTTTAATCCCTCAAAATAAATTTTATTTACAGTACCATGTGCTTCATATGCACACAGGCAGACATGCACATACACACACACACACACACACACACACACACAGGCTGTGTTTCTATTTGCTGATTTTGTATCTGATTGTCAGAACTGTTCAGTTGTCCGCAGCATTTCAGCTCGAAGTTCTGCCGCAAGGCTCCTAAACTTACGTGGTGCAGTTGTTTCACTTCTGCATTGGGGATTGTTCTCATTGGTGGCAGATTTCTGTCTGGCCATTGCTAACATACTGCATGATGTCATGAATGACATCAGATATTCAGTGTGGGGGGAGGAGCTTGACAAATAAAGAGGGAGAAAGTCTGGAATTGTGCAACACTGGTATTTTTTAAATAAAAAGTCTCTACACCTGGTGAATTCTGGGTACATCCTGCTTTGCCAAGAAGGTGAGAGTTTGAATCTTCAGTACCTTACTCGGGTTTAGATGGAGCATTTGATTGCATCACCACCACAGAGTTTCTGGTTGTGGTATTTATTTTGTTTTTGTTGACTGGGAAATGAGGCTTGACAGTTCTGCCTGTTTTCAGCCTTGTCCCGGGGTGGGGTGGGGGTGGGGATACAGATGCAAACTGAAATAGCGAATCAGGTTAAGCTGTTAATATTTTTAGTGAATGGGAGAAATTTGCCTAGGACACTGGGGAAATTCCCCTACTCTTTTCCAGAAGTGCCGCGGGAACTTTAACGTCTGCCAGAAGGAACCTTGGTTTAACATCTCAGCTGAAAGACGACACCTCAAGAGTGCAGCACCCCCCTCATGTAGCACTACAGTGTCTGTATTGTGTTTACACCAGATTTCCTGGTGTTGGACTAGAAGCCACAACCATTCAATCTTCTGGCCTCATCTGCAGTGTAGGTGGCTCAGTGGGTTGCACATATGCCTGCTGGGAGCTAACCCATGCCCTATGGGGGGCACTGCTGTCGGGGACTCCCCTACCAGTTGGTGTCAGTATGAGCACTGCTACGAAAGGGTCAGGCAAGGCTGGCCTGGTGGCGCTGAAGGTTGAGGCACTGAACACCACATGTTGCGTCACACCGTCGACCCGGATTTGGGAACGAACTCAGGTCGTCAGGGTGCTGGCACAGGGTGGAGGGGTGGAGCAGGATCGAGTGCCTAATGATAGCTGACTCTCCTGGGGGTGGTTGTTGCTCCCCTGTAGTTCTGCTGCCACTGGGTGGAGGTCCAGTGGCAGCGCAGGTGGAAGGGGGTGGCAAGTTGGAAGGCATCTCGAGCGTTGGCGCACGCATCTAGGATTGGGGGCGGGCGAAAATGAGGAAAAAACACATAAAATACATAATGAAAATAAAAGGGGGGGGGGCCAGGCAAGCAGTTTGTAAGGAATAAACTAGTGTGGAAGAAAAGTAAGAAGTTCTTGGATCTAGTTTTGTCACCATGTGCACAATAATGTCCTTCCGCTGTCGGGCCCCCCTGTGGTTAAACAGCCTACCGTCTTCCATCTTCATGGAACCCAGTCTTGGGCACTTCACAACCAGCCTCAAGACCTTCCTCCTTATCTCCACAGCCTGTGACTGCACATAATATTCCATCTTCTCTCTTAACGTCTGTATAGGTTGCGTTGCTTAAACCTTAGGAAACACACTTCTTTACTGTTAAGTCTACCCACTGAGTAAACTCACAGGAAAGGAGAACCATGTCTGATGTATCTTGATTAATTTCCCCATTACTCCTCTCTCACTGTGTATATATTTTGACTCGGGGGGGGGTCCATCTAATACCCCATGAAACTGAAACCTGCCATATTGTAAATAACTGTGACCCGGGGTCTACCCTTAATGACCACTAAAGCTTGTAACCTGCCAATTGTATATATTCCCCGTTCTGTATTATTCCCTGTTCTGTATTGCCTATGTATAATTTGTTAGCCGGTTTATGTTATGTTTATGTATCTTTCTGATGTGGCGCCTTTGCAAAGGAGTCTTTGACTCAAAGGGTTGTAATTCCGATTTCTCTTAAATAAAATAAAAATAAGTAGATCAGTTTTGCCTCTGAAGGGCACTTAACCAGTGTAGGAGGCAGAAGAACAGTGTTCATATTTTGTTCAGTTTGCTTTAAGCGTTTGCACCACTTTTTCTTCATATAGTCTTGGCTTGTCTGGCTTGCCCTGTAGTTTGGGTGAGGGGTGCTAATTGTCTGACCTTTGACTTCAGCTGCATGATAACTGGAGGTGGGGCTAAGTCACATAAGAGATAGCAAGCTGATTTCTGTTTCTCAGAAGAAGCCAGAGAAACAGATCCAAAGGATGGCAGACAAGAGTGAGGTGGTGCTGGTTGGAGATCTCAATATTCCAAACGTGGACGGGAGCCTCCCAGCAGCAGCATCAACTAGGAGCAGATTTATCCTGGACTCCCTTCAGGGTGCCTTCCTCAAGCAACTGGTCATGGAACCAACTCTGCAGAAGGCAATACTGGACCTTGTGCTCACAAACGGGGACATTGTGATGGGGGTAACAGTGGGGAAGCACCTTGGGAATAGTGACCACCAGTCACTGTGGTTTGACATCACAGAAGGAGCAGAACCAAACCGCACAAAAACACGTATCCTGGATTTTAGGGGGGCAGACTTTGGGAAAATGGGGAGATGCTTAAAAGAGGCATTAATGTGAATGGGGCAGGAATCGGGTTGAGAAACAGTGGGCAATATTTAAAATGGGGATTACAAGAGCAACAGAATTATGTGTTTAGCAGGTTAGCAAAGGTAAAAGGAAGAGGAGGCCATTATGGTTTTCCAGGAGGTAGTGGAGAAAGTGAAAGCCAAAAAGACTGCATTCAGGCAATAGAAAAAGACGCAGGCAGAAGGGGATAGGGAGAAGTACCAGGAGAAGCAAAGGGAGACAGGGAGGTCAGTAAGGGAAGCCAAAGCTCAGACAGAAGAACACATTGCAAAATCAGTGGGTCGAGGGGACAAAACCTTTTACAGGTACATAAGTGAAAAAAGAAAGGCAAAGGAAGGGATAGTGAGACTGAAGGGGGAGGATGGGGCCGTACGGAGGATGACAACAGTAAAGCTGACATCCCACACCAGGCACTTGGGTTAAATCCCAATACTGACACTGTAGTGCAGCATGAGGGGGGTGCTGCACTCTAAGGTACTGTCTTTCAGATGAGACATTAAACTGAGGTCTCATCTGCCTGTTCTGTGGTAGTTCAGATGGATGTTAAAGATCCTGTCAGCACGCCTCAGGTGTAGGGGCATTTCCGTGGCGCCTGGTCAAATTCGCGCCCAATCTACCAAAAAAAAAAAAAAAAAAAGTAACACCAACAGGTTAATCTGGTTCAAGGTCAGTTGGCATTCATCTGTATCCCCTTCCCCTGGGTCGTGCCTGAAAATAGGCAGAATTTGTCTAGTGCACTTACCCAGTCAACAAAAACTAAATAAATAAAATAAGTAAATTGAACAGGTATTTCTGCTCAGTCTTTACTGAGGAATATGAGGGTAATGGGCCTGAAGGGAGTAAAAGGGGTGGGAATGGCGCGGAAATGGACACAAGACCCTTTACATGAGAAAGGGTCCTGAAGGAACTGGAAGTAATAAGAGTTGATAAAGCAATGGGGCCAGATGGGGTGCACCCCAGGGTCCTTAAAGAACTAAGAGAAGTGGTGGCTGAACCTCTGGCTATCCTGTTTAGCCGATCACTGGAAACAGGGGAGGTACCCAAAGACTGGAGGACAGCAGATGTAGTTCCCTTATACAAAAGCGGGAACAAAGAGGAAGCGGGGAACTACAGACCAGTCAGCCTCACTTCAGTAGTGGGGAAGATCGTGGAAGCACTATTGAAGTAGAAATTGGTAGAACATCTGGTTGCCAATGGACTACAGGACCCAAGGCAACATGGTTTCACCAGGGGGAGGTCATGTCAGGCCATCTTTATTGAATTTTTCCACTGGGTGACAAGAGAGGTGGATCGGGGGAGGGCAGTGGACGTGGCCTATATGGACTTCAGCAAGGCCTTTGACACTGTGCCACGGAGAAGGCTATTAAACAAACTAAAGAATATGGGAGTGGGCAGGACAGTAGTGCGGTGGGTAGGTAACTGGTTGGGTGAGGGGACACAGAGGGTGGTGGTAAATGGCTGTCACTCCACAGAGGGAAGAGTGGCCAGTGGGGTACCGCTGGGACCAGTCCTATTCAGCATCTTAATCAGTGACATTGCGCAGGACCTAGAAGGCAGAATTTCCCTGTTCACTGATGACACAAAGCTCTGTAACAGAGCGGACACGCCAGAGGGTGTAGACAGAATGATAAGGGACCTGCAGAAACTTGAAGAATGGTCAGGGGTTTGGCAGTTGAAATTCAATGCAAAAAAGTGCAAGACAGTGCATATGGGGCACAAAAACCCTGGAATAACATATCGGTTGGGGGTGAGGCTATAGCATGCACCAAGCTGGAAAGGGATCTTGCGGTTATCATCTCTGATGACCTCAAGGTAGGGAAACAGTGCGACAAGGCAGCAGGTAAAGCAAATAGGATGCTGGGATGCATAGGCAGGGGCATCACCAGCAGGAAAAGGGAGGTCATAATTCCGCTATACAAGACACTAGTGAGGCCCCACCTGGAGTACAGTGTATAGTTCTGGAGACCATACCTACGTAAGGACATAGACAGGGTAGAGAGGTTCAGAAGAGGGCAACAAAGATGGTACATGGATTGCATCACAAGTCCTATGAGGACAGGTTGAAGGACTAGAGTATGTACTCCCTGGAGGAGAGGAGGGAGAGAGGGGATATGATAGAGACATACAAGTATCTTACAGGGAGGAACAGAGTGCAGGAATACACTATTTTTCAGTGAAAAAGATATTCCAGGACTAGAGGGCATGGGATGAAGTTGGAGGGAGGGTGATTCAGAGGAAATGTGAGGAAGACTTTCTTCACAGAATGGGTGGTGGACAAGTAGAACACCCTGCCAGAGGAAGTAGTGGGGGCTGAAACAATCACAAGATTTAAGAATGCATGGGATAGACATAAGAGAATTCTGGAGGTCGGGGTAAGAGGCAACAGATTTCTAGGAAAACATAAAGTGAACTTACAAGCTCAAATGGGCAGACTGGGTGGGCCGTAGGCCCTTATCTGCAGTCATTGTCTTTGTATCTATGTAACTAATTAATGTCACAAAACTAGCAAAAACAATATTCAGGATGTTAATTTCAAACGATGAGGAGTCAGCCATAGCGGCATTCATCGCATCATGTCAGCAGGAGGAGCCATCACCCGGAAACCGTCCAGTTGCATTCAAACCTTAACTAGGTGCATGCTTCCACTTCTTGCGTACCGTTTCCTCCAGCCATCAGATCTTTTCTCCCCTCCCCGAAGAGATGAACTGCACCTTGATACCGCTGCATGTTACTTCATTTCCATTAATCAGTTTTATTTATTTTTGACTTTGATAACCGGGTAGGTGCACTGATCACAGGTTTTCAGGCACGACCTGGGCTACTTACAATGGCCTAGAGTTAAAAATAATACAGTACATAGAAAAATAGGAAGATTTCCTGTGATGAAAAGGTAACAAAAGTGCACATGACACAGGATGTTGAACACATAAGTCAGGTATACATATACATAAAGAACAACATAATGCATATGGTTGTAACAACAAGAATAGCATAGTGTACAACCAAGTATACATTAGTAGTGAGTGGAAGGGAAAGAGAGAGGTGGATAAAGAAGGGGGGATGGGAGCAGTGATGGGTTAGGGGGTCAACTAAGGGGGTTGTGAAGGCAGTTCTCCACTGATTCTTGCTTCCTACTCCATGTGGCTTCTAGTTCAGTTTCAGCACCACCTCCACACTGGTCACTGTGTTCTCTAGGATATTATTAGTCGTTTCCTTTATGGTATGTTGTATTCTGAAGGTTTCCACCCTTTGTAATGGCATCACTCTGGGCAAATCCTTCAGGTGGGTTTAAGAAGTGCACTAAGTGCCATAGACCCAAGCCATCTGCTGACGGCCACAGCAAATGCCTGGAGTGTCTGAGCCCAGACCATTGCAAGAATTACAGACTGCTCCGACTGCTTCACGTTGTCCAAAAGTTTGAACGAGAGTTGGGTTAAGAAATTGAAAGAGTACCTAGCAGTTAAGTCCTCACCCTCCAGTCCTGACAAAGAAACTGAAGGAGGCAATCTGGTTCAGACTGGTCAGCTTTTAGTCTGGTTCTCCAGGGATCAGGCCCTCTTAGATTGGGTTGGAAGCACCCCAGTTCCAGTGCTGTAGAGTGGCCCTCGCACCTGGACCCCTCCAGTTCTGGTTCAGAAACCATGTGACTCATTGACTCCAGTTTCTGTCTTTCACCATTTGTGAATATCAGACTGTCACTGAATACTGAGTCTGACTCTGGGTTCTGTGCCGAGCCAGGTTCTCTTGGTTCCTGGTCTGTAGGGGGACATGATTCCAGTGATGCAGGCTCTCCCAGGTTGTTCACGTTTGCAGAGCCCTTCTGCCTGAAGAGCCAGACAGATTCACCCCTTCAGAGTTCCCTTTAACCTACCTTGCTGTTGCTTGGGCCTATTGGCTTTGGTCAGGGAAAACAGGGACAAGGTTGTCCTGCTCCTCCACCCGAAATTCCTTCCGAAGGTGGTGTCAGAGTTTCACCTTAACCAGGTGTTAACTCTGCCGGTATACTACCCAAATCACACCTTGGATGCCAAGTACAGGCTCCATACTCTGGACCTGAGATGTGCGCTCTCCTGTTATAAGGAGAGAACGGCGGAAATTGGGGTAGAGGTTCGCCAGCTGTGTGTCACCTACGCTGAAGCCACTTCTGGCAGACCTGCAGCGAAGCGGACCATTGCAAGATGGATTACATCATGCATAGGTCTGTGTTATGAGCTGGCGGGCAAGTAGCCTCCCAGAGCGATAAGAGCTCATTCTACCCGCCATAATGCTGCATCGGTGGCTACGTCCAGGGACATCCCTATCCAGGAAATCTGCCGGGCTGCTACCTGGAAGTCTGCAAACACCTTTATCACCCACTACCACATCGACCGCGAGTCACGCTGGGTTGCTGGTTTTGGGGCCTCAGTTCTCCAATCTCTGTTCCCTAAGTAGGGGGTGTGCACCTTGCCTCCCTCCTCCCAGAGAACTGCTTGGAGTTTGCCAAAAAGTGTGGATGAACAATATATCCATGATCCTAGACTTGTAACAGCAGTTCTAGGAGTGGTATATGTTGTTCATCCACACGGACCCACCCAACCTCCCCTGCTGCGGATGCACAACACCTTGCTTCCAGCGGGCTAAGATCTGGCGTCTTGGGGCAGAGCCGAGGTATTTACCATGCAGGTGGGTGGAAGGAGCCAGCTTGAAGACTTCGGTGATCCTTAAAGGGGAAAGGGGCATGCCAAAAAGTGTGGATGAACCAAGGAGAAATCTCTGGAGCTACTATTCAGTGAGGCAGAGTAAAGAATCTGATGGTTGGATTTCAAAGGACTGCAGACAGAGACCTCAACCAATCTCGAGCTCAGCATTCTATGCATTGTATAGAAAGTTAATCCTTTGTTCTCTGGGGCAGTTTAAAGGCTGGAGCTAACTACAGTTAGTCAGAATACAGCAAGACTCCATTAGAAGAAACACAGTTACTAAGGTGAGTAATTTTTTCTTCCAGTACATCTTTATCCTCAAAAGGTCAGTAAGGTGAAGGCCCACCTCAGATCTCAGTGGCCTGAACAAATGTTTAAGGTATTCAGAATTCAAGATGGCAGCCCTGAGCCTGTGGAAACTATCCTTTTCCACTCATACTCACCCCTTAGTTAATCTGGCACTGAGTTTAACTGTTTGGCAGACCGTTTCAGCACGTGGAGACTGTTACGAGTGTTCTCTGAACCAGGGGCTCCTGGATATCATCTTACTGGGAGTGGGAACTCCTCATATAGAGCTGTTTGCCTTCTGGGGAAAGAGAATGCTTCCCCCGTTCTGCACAAGGCCACCAAGAAAAGGAGCAGTACAGACAGAAGCATTCTCCCTAAACTGAGAAAGATGGATGCTATTTATCTTTTTTCCATTGTCTTTAGTATGGGGGGTCATCTTCAACCAAGAATGATCCTGGATAATCCTGATAGCTCTGAATCAGTCTTGACAGGTTTGGTATTCAGACTTCCTTCACTTCGGTGTCCACATGCCCATCCTCCTTCTCCTCAGGCAGGACCTTCTCTCCAGATTCAAGGGGAGAAGAGCCCATCTGGAAATTCATTCGATGCACCTGATGGCATTGCTCCTTAAAGGCTCATATTTCAGGACATGGGCCTGTCAACTGAAGTTATGGATATCTTGGTGCTACCAGGAAAGCCTGTGCCTGTAGATTTTTCCATTTGGTGCAACACATTTGCCAAGTCCCCTCCCACCAGTCTAATTTCCAGTATATTTAAACTGCATGCGTTTACTGGTGTCTTCAGATCTGAACTACCTTCCTAAAGGTTCACCTGTTGGCTGTTTATTGTTCTGGTGCAGAGGAGGTGCTCCTGTAATGGCCTTGACGTGCATCTTTAAGAGATCCCAGAAGGGGTTAAATTATTTTTATCTTCCGTCAGGACCTCATCCTTGCATGGGACCTAAAGTTAGTACAGCATTATTTAAATTGGTGAGGTCCCCTTTTTGAACCATTGTACGTATGTGATTTAAAGTTTTTCTCCTGGAAACAGTGTGTTTTTTTTAGTGGCTGTTATCTCAGCTGAGAGAGTAAATGAGCTTTAGGCTCTTTGCATTGACCCTGACTATTTGATTTTTCACAAGGACAGCGTTATCCTTAAACACACACAAGGTTTTCTTGGAGCTTTATATTAACCAGTCCGTTATACTACCTGTTTGTTTTTTTAGGCGTTATGCCAACAGAGAAGAAAATACCCTTCAGCATTCGGATGTTAAGCAAGAACTGAGCTTCAATCTTAACAAACCAGAGCCCACCAGAGGCTCAGTTAAACTGTTTGTCACCTACGAAGGTGCCCCTCCTTGCCTCCCTTTGTTTGAAAAACCCCTATTTCGCTGGATAGTTTCCTGTGTCAGCTGTTGGTACGTGATTGACTCACACCCTGTCCCTGTGCCCATTCCACCAGGGATGTGGCCACTTCTATGGCAGCCTCTTGATCTCTTCCCATTGATGAACTCTGCAGAGCAGCTACTTGGTCATCCACTCACACTTTCATTGCACATTACAGTGTGGACCACCTGTCTTTTAAGGATAGCGAGGGGGTTCTCATCCAGGCGGAGGAGGTGATCTTGCCCCCTCTACAGGTCACTGATCAGGCCGCACTTGGGAGTACAGTGTGCAGTTCTGGAGGCCAGACCTGAGGTGGGATATCAAGCTATTGGAGGAAGTGCAGCAGAGGGCAACGAGAATGATATAGGGAATGGAGGGGAGATGCTACGGGAACAGGCCTGAGGAACTGAATATGTACACCCTGGAGGAGAGGAGGGATAGGGGGGACATGATCGTAACTTTCAAGTATCTGAGGGGAATCAACAAGGAGGGAGCCGATGGGGTTTTTAAACTGAGGAGGGGAAGGGATACTAGAGGGCACGGGCTAAGAATAGAGGGGGGAAGATTTACGAGGGAGAAGAAGAGGCATTACTTCACAGTGAGAGTGGTGTCATAGTGGAACACCCTGTCAGAGAGGGTGATATCATGCAAAACTGTGGGTAGCTTTAAAAGGGCATGGGACAAAGAACAGGGGAGAGTATGGGTGGGTGAGGCTGAGAACAGCCGAGGGTGGAGAAAAGGGGTGGGTGGGGCAGCTGCAATTTAGGGGTGCTAGCTGCACACTTGAGCAGACGTTGATAGACCAGGAGGTCTGTTTCTGCTGGCACATTCATATGTTCGTATGTATGTGGACATTGGTTCAGCTGAACTGAAGAGGTTACTGTATTTCCAAACTAGCTCCAGTAGTCCCCTCCTCTCAGTTTGTACTGAGAGTAGTTGATACAGTATGTGTGGCTGTGGGTGAATACTGGATGTTAAGAAGAAAAAGGTAAATTACCTGTTACTGTGTTTTATGCTGGTGCTGATTCTTAGTAAATTGTGTCTTCTGTATGAAAGTGGAAAGATCCTCTTTATTTTGTGGTGTTTGTACAGACTTTTGTTTGTTTGGTCCCCGAGAACTTGGTGTTCTCGTAGTGCACGTAGTTAGAAGAGGATTTCATTTTAAGGTAAATGTTAATGGCTGGCCCACTGGTGCAGCACAATCGCTTCTGTCTGCAGCGCCGATGACCAGGGTTGGGGAGAGGACCTTGGACATTGGAGAGTTGGCGGGGGGGGGGTTCAGCATCCCAGGGACTGCTTGTCTTTTCCGGGGAGGGAGGGTATTTGGTACTCAGTGCCTACCGACCCCTAGCATTGGCAGGGAGGCATGACAGCCCGGACCATGGCGGGAAAGTCCAGTGGGGTAGGGATAAGCGGACCTCTGCACGCAGGGGCGAAGTGTCCGGGTTATGCTCAGAGTTCATTGCACACCTAGACCAACTTGGCTGGCTTGGGCGGGGTGGTTGTCTGAGGCAAAAATCCGTAGGCGTGAGCTCCATGAAGTTGGATCCTGGTCAGTACTGGGGCCTAGCCGATTTGGGGGGTTTCTCTTGGCAGTGATGGTAAGGCCAAAAATAGCATCCATGATTAAAAATTCATAGCTGAGGAGTTCACTGTGGGCTGACAGGAAAGTTCTCCTCTGAGTCCCAAAATTTGGAAGAGTGACACCTGCCTGCATTATTGTAGGGGAGCGTCTCATTAGTTAACTTGGTACAGTACAGACATGCTTTTATTCAATTTTAGGCAAGCAAGAATGAAAAAAAGAGCAAAAGAAAGAAGGAGCATTAGAATACAGGAAGGAATGGAAGGAAATAGTAACATTGAGCATGACTTGCCTCAGCATCAGCCCTCAGCCACCTCGGTTCCTTTTTTCCCCACC
This sequence comes from Neoceratodus forsteri, assembly GCA_016271365.2. Classification (NCBI taxonomy): domain Eukaryota; kingdom Metazoa; phylum Chordata; order Ceratodontiformes; family Ceratodontidae; genus Neoceratodus; species Neoceratodus forsteri. The sequence goes on from JADMNL010000034.1 coordinate 135,326,137, forward strand.
ATCGAGCGTGCATCAGTGGTGACATCTGTTGCCTGCCAGGAGCCAGAACTTCACGTCTATATGACAGCAGCATTCCGTTCTCTCACTTTTACTGTTTAAAGTTAATGTTTGTTATTTTTATGTTAGTTAAGTGATTTTATAAAAAAAAAAAAAAAATGTTTCTGCCGGTCTCTCACAGCCCTGCCAAGTCAACACTTGACAGCTGTGGATGATGACGATAAGGAACCTTCTCAGGGAAACTGCTCCAGCAGCGGGGCCGTGTTTGGTCCACTTTCCCCATTGGGGAAGTATTCTGACGAGGGGCGGTCCTGTGCCCTGGAGGAAGAACAGTCCTTCGGGAACCACAAAAGAAGCAGGCCTGTTCCCCATCATTCTGCCAGCACTGCCGGTCTCCTGGGCCTTCGGGGCCAGTGGAACTGCAGTCGCAGGTGGGGCCCTCAAGCTGGGTAGAGCGTTTGGATCCGGCAACAGCCACTGATTCCTGGCCGGTGGCTGCACTGCTGACTCCTGTCCCACTGTCCACAGTCCCATTCAATATCATTGTGATGGAACTGGCCGTGGTACCATTGCAGGTCAGTTTGGTGCCTGCTGGGTTATTGGTGATTGGGTCAGCATCGTTGTCAGCATCTGGTTTAGGCTCATCTGGGCCTGGCTCGGTGTTGGCTCCTGTGCTGCCCTCGGCGCTGGAGATCTCCCTGGTGCCGGATTCAGTTATGGTTATGGCACCACCTCTGGTACCAGCCCCTTGTTCCTTGGAGTTGGTGTCGTCTCTGTTGCCAAGGCAGTGTTCTGGATTGGAGGGCCTGTGATCCACCCCCCACTGTATGACCCTCCAAGGAGGATGTAGAGGGGGACGAGTCTGATCCCAACCTCATCATTTCTGAGGGTTTCAACAGAGACTCTTTCTTTAGCCTGGACTCTTCAGACCACAGCCCTCTTGTGTTGCACAGGAGGATCAAACTTCCCAGGCTTTGCTCAGGAATATGCATTCTGTGCTTAATTTTGAGCCTTCAGCCATTGACCCAGGTAAACATTTCTGTTTGCAGTGGTTAAACATTCCTACCATGCCAGTCCATTTAATTCCTCCTATTTCACCCGCATTTGAGACCTTGTCGGTGAAGTATGGAGCAGACCTGCCTCTATCCCTTCTGTCTGCAAGCAGATAGACAGGAAATAAACTGCTCCCAAGGTCAGTCCAGTGTACGTTTCCCAACCTATAACTGATGCCATTGTTATTCTCAGAGAGAATGACAAAGCCATTCTTCAGAAGAGGTCACTGCGCACCCTATTAACAACGAGTCATGCAAGATTGACACTTTGGGCAATCAGGCTTTTGCAGCAGCTACCCTTAGCATGGGGATTGCTAGTTACCAAGGGCATTTCTTCAAATATGAGTATATCATTTGGAGCTCACTTAAGTCTCTGGCAGAGTCCCTGCCAAATTCTGAAACTAAACAAAAGATTCTGTGGACTGCCACACCAGAATTGAGTATTAACAGTCATCAGATCAGAGCTGCTATGGATTTCTTTGATGCATATAAAGTGAGTGATGGCAGAAGGAGACCGTTGGGGTCCCTCTAGTCTGCCCTTGGTTGATTTTGCCTTGATACTGTCTCCTGCTCAGCTGCAGCAAGCATCTTTATCAGAAGGCATTCCTAATTACTTACTGCTGGTTTTTCTAAGGATGTCGTGTCCAGCAACAGGTAATAAATGTTCCCTTCGATGGTACTTACCTGTTTGGACAGCAGGTAGAAAAGTCTCTTGAGGTGCCATCAGATTACTAGCATGACCCTTAAGACTTTCAGGCTAGTTCTGGCTAACCCTCAGAGGGGGAAAGGATGAGGTTTCTTTCAGACCTGCAAGTCCTTTCACGGGAAAGACAGGGGAGCCCAAAACAAATCTCAGCCTCCCCAACCTTGGAAGAAGGTGCAGCCTAAGGCACAGACACCGAAAGCACCCAGTGCCACCCTGTGAAGCTCTAGCCCTGGTCCTGCCTCAGTTGCCTGAGGCAGGTCTCTACTGCCCAGTTGGGGGTGACTGACTACTTCTGCTGTCAGTGGGAGTCCATTACAGTGGACAAGTGGGTCCTCAGGATCATCTGGGAAGGATACTCCCTGGAATTCACAGAAATCCCTGCAGATTATCCACTCAGAAGACAACCCCACTTGTCAGACCACATATCAGAGCTTCTGGCACAGGAGATTGCGGGCCTTCTTAGCAATAGGGCAGTGAAAATATATCAGAGTTAGCATGAAACACAGGCTTCTACTACCATTACTTTCTGGCACCAAAGAAATTGGAGCATGTGCCCCATTCCTGACCTCAGAAGCTCGAACATGTTCATGGATTGAGAAAAATTCAGAATGATTTCTGTGGGGTCTCTGCTTCTCTTCCTGAACCCTCAGGATTGGTTAGCTGCTGTAGATATGCAGGATGCATACCAGCACATACTGGTGCACCCCAGCCACCACAGATACCATCGAGCCATTACCAGTTCAGAGTCCTGCCTTTTTGCCTCTCCTTGTTGCCTTCGTTTTTTTTAAAGTGCTTTGCTGTACTCGCAGTGCACCTGAGAAAACTGGGACTCCCGATTTACCCTTACCTGGACAGTTAGCCAGTCCAAACAGGCAGGAGATGGAACAGGCAGTGGCCACGGACTCTCAGTTCCTTACCTGCATAGGGGTTCTGCTGAATCTACAGAAGTCTCTGCTCTAACCCTCACAGCAGCTGCTGTTCAGAAGAGCTCTTCTGGATATGACCAAGGCCTGCGCCTTCATAGGAAATAGGAACATAGAGGTTGATGGCAGAAAAGGACCACTTGGCCCATCTAGTCTGCCCCTATTCTCTGCCTCTTATAACACTGCAGGCCCCACTTGTTCTCTAGCCTCTACCCCCCCACCCCAACCACTTCCCCTTTTACTTGTGCTACCAGAGATCCTATTTGGACTCCAGATTTCACCCTCTACCTGTTTTTACTTTCCTTCCAGATAGCAGAATACAGGCCACATAATTGACCACATATCTGTTCAAGCCCACTCCATGCAGTGCATACTGGATCTGATAGCCTCCTCAGTGTTCACAGTGCCCCTGGCATGATCGTACATGAGAACAACTCTGTGGATACTCGGTGCACAGTGGTCACAAGCATCACATCCTCAGACCTACCTCATTCAGGTGACCAAGCCCCTGGTTCGGTCATTCACACAGTGATCAGTGGAGGACAGTCTCCTCCAAGGCTTTCCCTTCTCCCAACTGGAGCCTCAGGTGACTCTCACCATGTATGCCTCCTTGTTGGGGTGGAGGGCTCACTGTCGGGACCTCCAAACACAAAGTGTCTAGAACCTGTTGGAAACTCCTCTCCACATCAGTGTGCTGGAGATGCAAGCTGTTTTGTATGGCCTGTGAGTTCTAGTGGATCATGTCAGCCACAAAACGGTCCTTCTCCAGACAGTCAACAAGTCTGATGTATTACATCAACAAACAAGGAGGAGCACACTGTTACCATCTCTGTAGTAAGGCAATGAGAGTGTGAAAATGGTGCCTGGAGCGGGGATCAAGATGATATCACCTCCTGCTGGTCTTGACAGATAAGGTTTCCTCTGTTGAACAGATGGTCAGTTAGCAGACCGAGGATTCTTCCACTGATGACAGACATAGCGACTCGGGGTCACCTGGCTCATCCCAGCCTGTGCTCCCTTCATCTTCAGGCCTTGCTTCTGAAGAGACAGAAGTGAACAGGTACAAGGTGTCTCAGAGGGTCTCTGAAATACTTTTGGCAGCCTGTAAACCTACTACTAGGAAGAGGTACACAGCCAAATGGAAAAGGTTTTCCATCTGGTGCTCCAAAACCTGCGTGGACTCCTTTGGGTGCCCACTCTACAAGGTTCTGGAGTGCTTGCTAGACCTTTCTGATGCTGGCCTACTGTATCCCACAGTTAAGGTCCACTTGTGTGCTATTTTTGCATACCGTGAGCCTATTGATACCCTCTACCTGGCACAACTACCACTGTTCAAGAGGGTTCGTAAGGGCATCTTACAAACAAGGCCTCCCATCAAGAAGCCGATGGCTGCCTGGGATATCAGCCTTGTGCTGGATATGGTCATCTGCAAGCCTTTTGAGCCTTTTGTGACATGTGAGCTGAAGTTTTTAACTTGGAAAGCAGGATTTCTAGTCACCATCACTTCTGCTCGCAGAGTGTCTGAATCCATGCCTTGCTCACAGGTCTTCTGTATATTGTTTTTTCCACAAGGACAACATAGTTCTCCACATGCACTCCAAATTCCTATCAAAAGTGGTGTCTGAGTTCCATCTGAATCAGCCAGTAGTCCTGCATACCTTCTGGCACAAATGCATTCTGTAAGGCTTGTGACCTTTTCGCCCCCCTCACCAGGATCCGCTCCAAAAAATGCAATGCCCCATGGATCACCCCACCCCTCCTCCAGAGACTCAAAAACAGAGATAATCTCTGGCACATTGCTGTAGAATCTGGAAAGGCGTCTGACAGACAGGCCTACAATGCAGAACGCAGTAAGTGCACTTGGGCCATGAGGCGGGCCAAGGCAGAGCACTACCAGACCACCCTCACTTCCACTTGGGGTTCAGCCTGGACCTTCTGGGATAAAATGAAATGATAATTGGAGGGAGGTGGGATTGGGATGTTAGGCAATGAGGACTGCATTGTCGGCATAGAGGAGCATTTTACCAGTACATGAGCTGGGGAGGGTGTTGAGGTAGAGACTAAAAAGTACTGGACCCAGGATGGAGCCCTGAGGGACCCCGGAGCGAACGGGAAGAGTGCTGGAGAGGGAGCCACTGATCTTGACACGCTGGGATCTAGCAGAGATCCTTCCTCCACCGAGCCCCCACCTGGTTTAACTCCCTCCCTAACTGCATCTCCAACTTGCCAAAAATTGGCTCCTTCAAAACAGCCCTTCAGTACCATATCTTTAATGCCCGCTGTTGTAGGTGCAACTAACCCCCTGTTATAACCTGTGGTTCCAGTCCGCCTTGCCCCCTGGCTCGACAACATCCACTGGACAGCCTCTCCTTCCCCCAGACCTACCCCTTCCCTACTACGTCCAAACAGGGATGTAACCCGCTGTCTTCTCTGAGGACCTACTATATACATGAGTGTAACTCACAATGTTGTAACATTATGTAATCTAAGTAACATACAAACTACTACATTATGTAACCTAAGTGTATCTATGTTAAATGTTCCTTTTACTGCACCTGTAATGTTATCCTCCATTTTAATCTACACTGTAATAACTGTCTTGATGTCTGCCCCCACTGTGACGAGGTGCCTTTGTAAATGAGTCTCTGACTCAAAGGTTGTAAACCCGATTTGTAATGAATAAATGAATACCTACTTTGCCAACTTACAACGTGAAGGAGAGCACACCCTCCATTCTTTGGATAATGAGAAAGTCCTTAGGTTTGGGTCTACGACATTTCACTCCCGCCACTTTCATTCCCGCATTATTTAGCCCCCATGCTCATTCACTCCCAGGCATTTCACTCCTGCACTGACTAACTTCTATTAAAGAGCAAATCTTTACTTTAACACTATATTTAATGTCCTGATTGCTGCTTTAATTTAGTGATTCTGTTACAATTAATTATTGTATTTGTGTACCATCAGTCTTCAAAAGACCTCGCCTGTTTATTACACCGGTGCCAAGGGCACTATTTAATTGCTTAAAATGAATTCTATTTGTGGAAAAAGGATAGTTCAAGTGTGCTTACAAACTCGCTCACTATTTAAACTGGTAGCATTTTACCCAGTGGCACCGGGTGAATGATTTTCTTGGACCCCCTATCCCCATTAACCGGGGCATTTGACAATGTTGTATGCCTTCTAGTCCTGCATAGAGAGGCAGCTGTGGCAGCCCTAGATAAGTTACGACGAGTTTCCAGGGCTGTTGGTAAAACATGAGTATGGGCTGTATTTTAGGGCTTTGGGTTCTCCCTCCTAGACACACTCCAACTAGCTGTAACTGTTTTTTGTGTGTGTGTGGGTGTGGTTTTTTTTTTGTTCTCAGCTGTACAGATTGCGCTCACTATCGGAAAAGGACTGGAAGTTTTAAAACAGATGGCACCTGTTTTCATGTGCAGTGAGCGCTGAGAGTACAGAAAGAAAAAAAAACTTTGCTGAGCTGTCAGATCTCTTCTCCCTCCATTCCCTAGAGTTGGCTGTGTTTTTTGGTTTTTTTTTATTTTAGCCTGTACCGAGAAAGTTTAGAAGGAGCTACTGCCCGCTTTTAAGTGTACCACTGTTGTCCGGCGGTGAGGTGTTTTGCTGTGAACTGGTGATGTTATAACATGTGTTTCAACCCAATAGGATGCCGTGCTGTTCTTAGGGTATGTGGAGCATAACACTTTCTCTCTGTTCCAGCGCTCAGTTCCGAGATCGGTGTGTGTGGAGGAGCGTAATGATCTGAGATCAATGTGTGTGGAGGAGCGAATCACTGGAGCGAAATGACACACGAAGTGAATTGGTGCAGGAGCGAGATGTAGGGAGTGAAGTGACGGGAGCGAAATGATGGGAGCATAATGTTACGCTCCCCTTAGGTTTTACCTGAACAGAACCAAGGGCTTTAGGCAATCCAGGCAGCTTTTTGTCTCCTTTGAGCCTAATCAAAGGGGACAGCCTGTTACAGTCACTTGCATTTCTGCCTGGATTGTGAACTGTCTACACCATGGCTCAGGTTGAGCTTGAAGGCCCGATATGCGCCCACTTCACTAGAGCAGTTGCCATGTCCCTGGCAGAGATTTGCTCAGTACCTATCGGTGACATCTGTGGAGCTGAAACTTGGAACACAGTGCACACTTTTGTTAAGCATTATGCTCTAGATGTCCATGCCATGCAGCCTGTCACCTTTGGAAGAGCAATACTGAATGGACTTCTGTCTTGAGTGAGCCATTGGCTCCGGCCACCCTAGTCATGGGGATTTTGTCTGAGCTTGGTACTCTGACCCGTTAGTGTGAATCAGTGGTGAAGATTGATTTCTGAGAGATATGAAAATTATGTACTCGCCATAATTCCTGATCTTCTAGGAATATCTTCAGCACTGGTTAACATGCCCACCTGCCATCCCCAGGGCTCACTCTGTATGTTTTCTTGGTCTTCTCCTCTTGTTCTTGGTTTGGGCTGTGAAGGCACTGTGGTACTAGTTTGTTGACCTTTCTTACATGGGTCACCAGGGCTGCGTTACGTCTCTAAGTTAAATGCATAAGTACTTGTTAGATTATGCTGCACCTCCTCAGTAAAAAAGGTACTGAGGCGGTTGAGGGCTAGTGCCGAGGTAAGCCATGCGGCATGAATCAGTCTTGCAGCGCCACACATGTGCGCGCAACTTTCCTCTGCACCAATCCTCCTGAAAAGTTCTGGCTCCCACGGGGTCCTAGCGCCTCGGGCTGAGACCCACTAGGGTGAATCAATGGTGAAGATGCTCCTAGAAGATCAGGAATTGTGGTGCGTATGTAATTTTCATTTCCAGTATCAGCTAATACCCCCTGCTCTGGGATTCTGTTCTAAATATCTAGCGCTTATTCTGTGGTGCTTTCCTTTTAGCCATCAGACTCCATCTAAGAAGCTGTGTTCTTTTTTCTCTACAAGTTCAGTCTTTTAAGTCATAGCTGAATTTTGTAGTTTGACAGCTGCCATATTTCTGAGACGTTAATGACCTTTAAATCTGAGGAGGACATACAAATCCGCTCCAGCTGCAAAAATTAACTCTTGCATTAGTGTTCCAGCAACACAGAAACCTGCCATCTGTTCAAGGACTCAGAGCCAATGCCAGCAGTTTGATTGATAGATGTTTACAAGTACTATGCAAAACTCCAAGGCCGAAACAATCCAATTTTTTTCTTATGTTTTTCTCCCCCTTTGCCAAGTTATGTCGATTGCCCTCCTTGACCACAGACAATTTTCCGGCCCCATTACTATGGGTCCTGGAGGACCTTTTGGGGCTCGAGAGTGCCAGTGGCCATCATTCTCTTAGGCCAAATGTTCTTTTCCCTGTTTCTCTGGTCCCCATCCACTGACTTATGCCTAGCGTCATCCACAGTGTAAGTAATTTCTTCCCTGCTTCCTGTGAGTGCGCTGCTGTCAGATGACTTGAGTTGGACTTGAAAAGAACGATTGTGCGGTGGATTGGGGGGTGGGGGGACCCACTAAGAAGTGTGAACTGTACTCAAATCATGGATCAGTGGTTGGATGAGGGTGCCTGCTTGTAATAAATGTCCTTTTGGAGCAGGGTACGGAGCTGTTGGGCTAAGGAAGGGGGGTATAATACAATGACAGCGTCAGCTCCTGATGCCATGTTAAGAGCCTGACTGCTGCTAAACAATATCTGAATAGGAAGACAGTTGAGGGTCGAAGGTGGGAGATGGGAGTTGCTCACAGAACTAGCACTGACCACCTGGGAAGGGTTAGAGTTTCCTGGGAAGGGCTAGAGTTTTTATTTCTTTTTTTCCTGAACTTTAGGCCAACTAATGTATCGTGTGTGTGTGTATATACAGTGTGTATGTTTGTGTGTTTGTGTGTATGTATATATATATATATATATATATATATATATATATAGTATTATTACTTCAACAACAATTACATTACTGCTTCCACTTCTGCAGTCCTCAAACACATTGCCTCATCTGGTGGGCGAATTGCGCCCACCTGGAGTTTATTTCATAACATTCACACTGGGGGAGAATTGTCTGGGGACAAATTGTCTTGGGATCTGATTGATGCCGGAGCTAGTAACCCAGGGCCAGTTGTCACAGAGTGAAATGGCTGGGACGAATTGTGACATAGCCTCTTGGCAATTACAGTTCCTGTACCTTTATGAGATGGGCTTTTAAAACGTTGATGTCAAAGTTAGATTTTTCTTTTTGGCTGCGTTTGTGTTTAGTTTTATGTACAGTATGCATGTTAATCGAGTAATATGTTTGAGTGGAGAAGAGGCATTGTATACATAAAGAGATTGTTTATTGGTAAATATTCAGAAAAGACCTTTGAGTCAGAGACTCATTTACAAAGGTTCCACGTCAAACATTAAGGTACAGAGAAAAAGATTTGCAAACAGAGATGACAGTACAGTACAGTACAGTATAAAATGAAGGATTGCATTACATTGCATTACAAGGCTGTCACGAGTCTGATATGAATATGATATGATATGGGAGGCAGTATAGCACAGTGATCTAAGGCTCTGAGCTGCAAATCTGGTGACAAATAGCAGACAAGACCTGGGTTTGAATCCCACAGCTTTCACTTGCATACTGTGTGACCCTGAGCAAGTCACTTAACCTCCTTGTGCTCCCAGGTCGCTCCTGTAAAAAAGCTTTCAGCTTAGTGTGTTATACCTGGTTAAACAACTAAATTTTAAAAAAATTAAAAAAAAAAATAGCCTGACACAATGTAGAATAGTGGTTAGAGCAACTGGAGATCACAGGTTCAAACCCTGCTAGAGCCAAATACTAAGTTTGTGACTTTGGGTCAGTCACTTATCCTTCCAGTGCTCCAGTCCACCCGCATACCTCGCAACCTTTTGTCACTGAAATATGGGACACAGTCACTAAAAATGAGGGGGAAATGAGGGACCCTGGCCCTCACAATGTGGGACGCATCATCTGTCATGTCATGACAGTGCAAGCTTAAAACTTCTTGGAAACTAGTGCTTTTATTTTTTCAAAGATACATTTTGCTTTAGCATCATAGAGTGTTATGAATTTCTGCTTTCTCCATTTACATCATTTTCTCTGTGTGGGCTACACCTATTCAGTATAGGATGAATTTGGGACATAGCACTTCTGAGAGGTAAAATGAGGGGCCTGTCCCATAATGAGTGACAGCTGAGAGCTATTTTAGAAGCAGGATCCACTGAAAACAAGATGTTGCATCTCAGCTAGGCTGTCCTGGGTAAATAAATTGTCAAAAATAAAATGTATCTTCACGTGTGAGGGTCAGGACCATTACTCATGAGCACCAGAGCTGCGAGCGAGTTATGAAAGCCCTTCCCCCTCAGAAGTGGTAATAAACTGTATAGGTGAGCCAGGCCATTGCCTATTAGGTTTATACAACGTCAATTCGCTAGTTCTAACTTTTGCATCAAATATTTGTCTGAAGATGCTCCTCTGTGATTCGAACTGCTGGCCTCAGTGCTGCTTAGCCTCCTAGAGGGTTTATGTGTAGAAACTAGAGGGGCCATCACGTGGAATACTAGGGGCTTTCATTCTGCCATATGCAAGTGGCTTGTACTGTGTCTGTGGGGATAATATGTAAATGAGTGCAGGGTGACACGATTACCTTTTATATATATATATATATGTATAGTCTCTGTCCTCAGCCTATTGTGATGTCATTGGCATTGTGAAAGCTGGTCTCTGGCTCAGTAATCCATCGTGATGTACCCAACTTTCAAGTTAGTTATTGTGACATTCCCAGCTGGAGGCAGTATAACCTAGAGGGTTGAAGTACTAAGCTGTGAATCTGGAGACCCAGCAGACCTGGGTTTGAAACCCACAACTGCCACCTACATAGACAGTGTCGGCAGATAAGGGCCTATGGCCCACCTAGTCTGCCCATTTGAGCTTGTAAGTTCAGTTTGTTTTCCTAGAAGTCTGTTTCCCCTTACCCCTGCCCTCTAGAATTCCTTTATGTCTATCCCATGCATTCTTAAATCCCGTGATTGTTCCAGCCCCACCACTTCCTCTGGCAGGGTGTTCCACTTGTCCACCACCCGTTCTGTGAAGAAATTCTTTCTCATGTTCCTCTGGATCGTCCTCCTCAACTTCATCCCATGCCCTCTAGTCCTGAAACATCTTTTTCGCTTAAAAATAGTGTTTTCCTGCACCCTGTTCCTCCCTGTAAGATACTTGTATGTCTCTATCATATCCCCTCTCTCCCTCCTCTCCTCCAGGGAGTACATGTTCAGTTCCTTCAACCTGTCTTCATAGGACTTGTGATGCAACCCATGCACCATCTTTGTTGCCCTCCTCTGAACCTTCTCTACCCTGTCTATGTCCTTACATGGGTATGGTCTCCAGAACTGTACACTGTACTCCAGGTGGGGCCTCACTAGTGTCTTGTATAGCTGGAATTATGACCTCCCTTTTCCTGCTGGTGATGCCCTGCCTATACATCCCAGCATCCTATTTGCTTTACCTGATGCCTTGTCACACTGTTTCCCTACCTTGAGGTCATCAGGAGATGACAACCCAAGATCCCTTTCCTGCTTGGTGCATGCTATATCCTCACCCCCCCAACTGATATATTGTGCCAGGATTTTTGTGCCCCATATGCATTATCTTGCACTTCTTTGCATTGAATTTCAACTGCCAAACCCTTGACCATTCTTCCAAGTTTCTGCAGGTTCCTTCTCATTCTGTCTACACCCTCTGGTGTGTCTACTCTGTTACAGAGCTTTGTGTCATCAGCGAACAGTGAAATTCTGCCTTCTAGATCCTGTGCAATGTCACTGATGAAGATGTTGAATAGGACCGGTCCAGCACTGATCCCTGTGGTACCCCACTGGTTACTCTTCCTCTGTGGAGTGACAGCCACTTACCACCATCCTCTGTGTCCTGCCACCAGCCAGTTACCTACCCACCACACTACTGTCCTGCCCACACCATATTCCCAGTTTGTGTAATAGTCTTCTGTGTGGCACAGTGTCAAAGGCCTTGCTGAAGGCCAGATAGGCCATGTCCACTGCCCTCCCCTGAGCCACCTCCCTAGTCACCCAGTCAAAAAATTCAATGAGGTTGGTCTGACATGACCTCCCCCTGGTGAAACCATGCTGTCTTGGGTCCTGTAGTGCATTGACAACCAGATGTTCCACCAATCTCTCCTTCAATGGTGCTTCCATGATCTTTCCCACTACCGAGGTGAGGCTGACTGGTCTGTAGTTCCCTGCTTCCTCTTTGTTCCCACTTTTGTATAAGGGGACTACATCTGCTGTCCTCCAGTCTTTGGGTACCTCCCCTGTTTCCAGTAATTGGCTGAACAGGATAGCCAGAGGTTCAGCCACCACCTCTCTTAGTTCTTTAAGGACCCTGGGGTGCACTTGCATACTGTGTGATCCTGAGCAAGTCGGTTAACTTCCCCTGTGCTCCCGGGATGCACCTGGAGACGAACTTTAGCTCAGTGCGCCTTTCCCAGCCAAAAGAAAATCTAAAATAAAGAAATAAATAAAACTTGCAAGATAAAGTGTTATCTTGTAAGGTGATTGCAAACATAACGCATTTATCGTGCGTAATGTATTTGTATACCTGGTGTATAAACTAATAATGGAAACACAAGCAATAGCCATAGTTTTGCTACAGTACTTTAGCTTCAGTTAGTGATGGTGGAATTATCCCCCCCCCAAAAACAAAACAAAATCACTGTCATTAGAAAATGAAGTAGAACCATACACAGCCCCTAGGGGGTTTCTACACAATAGGAACTTATTTACTTTTTTGGCTTCTGTGGTACCACTTAATGATGAAAAGGAAAACGTACTTTAACGCCTGACATGTAGTTCATGGAAAGAGTCTTATAACAGTTTCCATGCTGAGAGATTTGCTGACGGTGTTGGGAGATTTTAACATCTTAGTTGCCTTCTTCCTCAGGCCACGGCTCAGCACAGACCTCAGCTGATGTCCCCGGCCTTCACACACACAGCTTCAGCGGTTTCAGATTCTAATCGCCCACTTGAGAATTGCAGTTTTTATTCAGTTTGACATTGCCTTTTGAACTGAAGGTCGGCAGTAGTGAGTAAGATTTGCTCACAGAGTTTACTTGAGAAACATAAGGCCCTTTTACACAGAGCCTACCTGGTACCATTGGAATCAGTTCCCTCCACTTTGTCTGCAGTACTCACCGTTTTGTTTACATGCTGCAGCTGTGCAGCATTCCTGTTGGGATTCCCCATGTTTTGGGGGTATTCCCAGCAGAGGGGTAGGCTCTGTGTAGAAGAGTGGATGTGGCATCGGTGCAGGTGAAGCAGCGTGTTTACACGCTTGCAAAAACTGCACCAGTACAGGCAGAAAGCGACCCAGCATTCCATCCAGTGTGCCCATTTCTCTGCCTAGTATCATGCTTGGCCTAACGCATGGCAGGAATTTGAGATCCAGTAGCCCTAATTGGGTAATCATCACCCCTTCTCCAGGTATTCCTTTCCTTCTACTATATGTGGATCCCACTATTCCCTTGTAGCTGTCCCATCCAAGCTTAATCCTAGTCAGTCTGACCTTCAGCCACGTCTCAGAGCAGTCTGTTCCATTCGTCCATGCTTCAGGATAGAGCCACAGCTATAGGTTTCATTGAAACCTCAGTGGAGATTCAGGTGATCAGTGCCGTCTGGAACAGGATAGTCACATTGCCAAGTGTCTGCAACATCAGGTGGCCACCTCTTGCCCTGGTCTCCTCCTGTTCCTGACCATTCGTCTCAGTATAATTGTTGGCAGGGTTTTTAGCTACTCTTCCCTGATGTCTTCAAGAACTTCCCGAGAGCCCTTTTACCTCACTGCCTCTTGCATCTATCTTAGTCCCATGATAGACTAGATGGATCAGTGGTCTTTTTCTGCTGTCAACTTCTGTGTTTTTTAAATGTTAGTTTCTCTCTCTCCTCTTTGGCTTGTGACTGCCCTCTCATTCATCAGTTCTGCCCATCCCCTTGTCTCCCTCTTCCTTTGTGTGTAGCCTAGTGGTTTTAGTGTAGAGCAGGGGTTCTCAAATCGTGAGGCCAGCCTCCCCGGGGAGGCCCCAACCTATAACAGGGGAGGCTCAAGCAAGTCTGAAAAAGTACTGTATTTAAATTTTGAGTTTTATGCATTTTGTGTGAAGAGATCAAGTAAACTGAAAGAGGATAATTGTAGGTGAATTTTATGTATTTATTTACTAATAGGTGACAAGGGAAGGTGAATGAGCCAAGGCTCATTTCAGGTGTACCAGGGAAAGGTAGGGAGTGAATACAATTCAAAAGGTAACTGCAAAACAATCAAGAAATACACAATGAACAATAGTGCAAACAAATATGAACAATAAACTAATAATGAGTGGTGGTAATTGATCAATTTGTAGACTGATGGCAGAACAGACCAAATACAAGGGCTGAGCATAGAAGTGCTAAGAGCAATAGCAGGAAGGAGCAACGTAAGCCCAGAGAAGTTGCTTAGGACCAGGGAAGGAGAGGGGGGGAGAGAGAGGCAAAATATGTAGGAAGGTTCTTTCATATACAGAGGTACTGCAACAAGGGGTAACAATGGTTCAAGAATGAAAACAGCGGAGCAAGTAGGCTGGCCTGTGAGTGGGGGTTATATTAAGCTGAATAATATCTGTTTATTTTATTTATTTGGTATTCAGATAACACCTTTGAGCACAGGAGCTAATTTTCAAATGTTCCACATCTGTTTAAGACAAAGAATTGAATGTGAGCCAAGTACTCAAAGGAGTTTCAATTTATTCATGGTGTACTGTGCAAAATACAGTATGCTATTTTTCTTTGGGGAGGCCCAAGATTATTTCAGTTTTTGGGGGAGGCTCAAAATCTTTTCCATGGATTTGGGGAGGCTCACTGTGACAAAGTCCAAGAACTATTGGTGTAGAGCTCTGGACTTTGCACAAGTCACTGAACCTCTTTTGTACCTTGTCTCTCTCCACTTAATCCCTTGTATATTTCTTAACCTCCCTCTGTCTCACTTTACCTCCCTGTGCATTCTAAATGGCTCTTGCCAACTGTTTATGGATTGTAAAGCAGTTTGGGATACTGCCTATATAACAGGTAGTTAACTTCCTTCCTTCTTAGCCTTTTGAAATTATTTCAGCACTTATGATGTATAAATTGCTGTTGCTGCCTGTTCTGCTGTGAACAGTTATCAAATACAAACTAAAATTATATTGCATTTTAAAGACTAGTTAGTCAGGTGTATGTATAGTCACAGCAGTTAACTGGATCATAAACTCCATAACTTTTTTATTGATCACACAGTGTGACTCACAAGCTGAAACTGGATTCCGAGTCTCAAGCGGCACCTCCTCTCTGTGGGACAGCCAGAGTTGTTATGCTGCACAGAATACCTTTTGCTTCTATGAATCACCACAAAGACCCCCAAAAAACACAATTATAAAATGTACTCACTCCTGATCATGAGTGCTGGTGGCCTGTCGCATATCGTTGCTGTGTGATGATATTTGTAGGTAGACATTAAGCAATAATTCCTTTTAATTGAGATTGCTCTCTTTTACGAAGTTTGTTCTCTTTGCTTTAGAACAGCTACTGGAGGAACTGCCCTTTTTTGTTATATCAGGCCACCAGATGGCAGTCATTGCCAGTCAAATTGCAACAAATCTGGGCACCTGTGGCACAAGACTGCTGCTGATGCTACCTTGCAGGCCTATAATGTGAAATCCTATCTTCAGTACAGTCGGGATCAGGCTGGTACTGTTACATTTTCAGCCACATTACCCGGGCCTAGTTGCTGCTCTAGTGGTCACTAGTATCCCACCTCTGATCAGCTTTTTTTTTTCCCATCCTTTCAGACCGCAGTTGTATCCTTGCTGTTTTGTATAAGGAAGGGCTTCTTAAAAGATGTGCTAACAGAATCCGCCCCCCTTCAATCTCCAGTTTAAATATGTACTGCAGAGAGACTCTATTTTACCTTCCTGTTGCTACGTTTAGTTTTATTTAAATTGATTTTCCAGTTTCCTGAAAAACCAAGGCTATTGGTATAAAAAAAGACCCAAATCTCAACCATTCCAAAAGAAATCCGCCCCCCAGCCCCCACCTCATGAAAGGTATCTTGTATAAATACATATCCCCAAATCCTGGTTTACTTACCTGGGGCGTGTGAGCATCTATAGTTTCCTGCCCTGGGTACAGGAAAAGATTTTGGACCGCGTTTTCAAGTTAAGCAGTAATGCACGACAGGGTGTGGGTTGTGCTGGGATAACCTCACGCCTGGGTGGTTGGGCACAAGGCCACAGGCCGAGTCGATCAGCGTCCCAGAAGTGAGGTTAACTCAGCACAACCCGTGTACACTATATCAATAGGCTCGTTGTTACACAAAATAAAAAATTAAAAAAAAAATGTTTTTAGTAGATTTTTAGTGTGCCAATTTGTATGGAAACTTTGTTTCTTAAAAGAAAAGAAAATTAAGCTAGAGGAAATCTGTACAGTGAGGTTGTGCTGGGATAACCTCACTATGCCAGGGATGCACTGACCAATCAAGAGTCCAGGAAATTTTCTTGCCATTGTATAATTAAGGTTAAATGCTGCCTGCCTCTTAAAGTATCACGCTGGAGGAACCTCCTTGTCCCCGAGAGGTAAGGTGTTCTAATGCAGCCCATGGTGAGGGCATTATTAGGGACTGACTCAGACTGTTAGTTACAGTTCATTATTCATTATTAATTGTCCTGTGCACATTAGTTGTTTCTTGTACAATAACAGTACTGTGCTCTGGTCATACAGATGTGTCTGGTAAACGCTTATCCCAAATTCTAAATTGTATCTTCCTACCCCATAGGTGTCCCTTCTTCCTAGTCACCCGTCCCTCCACTGCTGCACCATTCCTTTGGCTTTGAGAGCTGACAATCAATAAATCACTTAACGTTATTTCAGCCAGTCGGCACACAGCGCCACTGTTTCTCGTATCCTGCGTATGGTGATCTCTTGAGGACTGAACATTTGGAGTGGAGTATTCTGCTTCACAGCCAGGGAGAGGGCAGCATCATTAGATGTTTGAAATGAAAAAACGATACTTAAAACTATTATAAATTGCTCTAGCTAACTCGAGTGATTTATGGTAATTTAATACAGCCTCAGCAGGGTGTCTCTCATAGTATATAAGAGACTGTTCTCATATGGTCTGGGAAACCCGAACCATTCAACATTCATTTGCAGTCCTCTTGTCTGTACCTCATGCTCATATTCTCGTATACCATGCGAGACACCCTGCAGAGGCCCTTTTGGCTTATTGCCTTCATAGTTGATGCCGCGTGGAGGATGACAACAGTAAAGCTGACATATTGAACAGGTATTTCTGCTCAGTCTTTACTGAGGAAGAGGGGGGTAATGGGTCTGAAGGGAGTACAAGGGGTGAGAATGGTGCAGAAATGGACTCAAGTCCCTTTACACGAGAAAGGGTCCTGAAGGAACTGGAAGTAATAAGAGTTGATAAAGCAATGGGGCCAGGTGAGGTGCACCCAGGTCCCTTAAAGAACTAAGAGAGGAGGTGGTGGCTGAACCTCTGGCTATCCTGTTTAGCCGATCACTGGAAACAGAGAGGTACCCAAAGACTGGAGGACAGCAGATGTAGTCCCTTATACAAAAGTGGGAACAAAGAGGAAGCAGGGAACTACAGACCAGTCAGCCTCACCTCGGTAGTGGGGAAGATCATGGAAGCACTACTGAAGGAGAGATTAGTGGAACATCTGGTTGTCAATGGACTACAGGACCCAAGGCAGCATGGTTTCACCAGGGAGTCATGTCAGACCAACCTCGTTGAATTTTGACTGGGTGACTAGGAGGTGGATCGGGAGGGCAGTGGACATGGCCTATCTGACTTCAGCAAGGCCTTTGACACTGTGCCACATAGAAGACTATTACACAAACTGGGGAATATGGGTGTGGGCGGACAGTAGTGTGGTGGGTAGGTAACTGGCTGGGTGGCAGGACACAGAGGGTGGTGACAAAATGGCTGTCACTCCACAGAGGGAAGAGTGACCAGTGGGGTACCACAGGGATCAGTGCTGGAACGGTCCTATTCAACATCTTCATCAGTGACATTCTTGGGATCTAGAAGGCAGAATTTCACTGTTAGCTGATGACACAGCTCTGTAACAGAGTAGACACACCAGAGGTGTAGACAGAATGAGAGCGACCTACAGAAACTTGAAGAATGGTCAGGGTTTGGCAGTTGAAATTCAAGTACAAAGTGCAAGAAAATGCATATGGGGCACAAAAACCCTGGCACAATATATCAGTTGGGGGTGAGGATATAGCATGCACCAAGCAGGAAAGGATCTTGGGGTTGTCATCTCTGATGACCTCAAGGTAGGGAAACAGTGTGACAAGGCATCAGGTAAAGCAAATAGGATGCTGGGATGTATAGGCAGGGGCATCACCAGCAGGAAAAGGAGAGATCATAATTCAGCTATACAAGACACTAGTGAGGCCCACCTGGAGTACATGTACAGTTCTGGAGACCATACCTACGTAAGGACATAGACAGGGTAGAGAAGGTTCAGGAGGGCAACAAAGATGGTGCATGGATTGCATCACAAGTCCTATGAAGACAGGTTGAAGGAACTGAACATGTACTCCCTGGAGGAGAGGAGGAGAGAGGGATATGATAGAGACATACAAGTATCTTACAGGGAGGAACAGGGTGCAGGAAAATACTATTTTTAAGCGAAAAGATGTTCCAGGACTAGAGGGCATGGGATGAAGTTGGAGGAGGGCGATTCAGAGGAAACATGAGAAAGAATTTCTTCACAGAGCAGGTGGTGGACAAGTGGAACACCCTGCCAGAGGAAGCAGTGGGGGCTGAAACAATCACGGGATTTCAGAATGCATGGGATAGACATAAAGGAATTCTAGAGGTCAGGGGTAAGGGGCAACAGACTTCTAGGAAAACAAACTGAACTTACAAGCTCAAATGGGCAGACTGGGTGGGCCATAGGCCCTTATCTGCCGACACTGTCTATGTATCTATGTATCTATGATGCCTGGGTTGCTGTTTTGATAGCAGGCGGGGTTGTACGAATGTCGGGTGGTCCATGTCTGCCCTCTTTCCCATGAGCCTTGAGCCAAACATCTCACTTCTGCACCTCTCTGGTTATGTTAGAAGCTGTGATGTTTACGGCAGAGTTCAAAGATGTAGTGTGTTGCTGCCCTGATTCAGTGGGTGTGTTTTTGCACCAGCTGTTGCATTCTCTTACGTTGTTTAGGCAGGGGTGTTCAAATTAAAACTTTTGGGACTTGCCCAGTCATGACTGTAGATGAATTTTCACTTGCCCCTATTCATTACAATGAAATTAGCTCTCTTTTTGTACTTGCACTTCAAGGAAACTTCCTTGCCCTGGACAGGGAGCAATGGGAATTGCACACCCCTGGTCTAGTGGTTCGAACACAGACTTGGGATCTAAGAGATCACAGGTTCATACCCTAGTAGTGCTAAATCATCACTGCGTGACCTTGGTCAAGTCACTTAACCTCCCAGTCCCAAGTTGGATAAGGCCAACTCATGCATCAACACTTAACCTCCCAGTCCCAAGTTGGATAAGACCAACTCATGCATCACACCCTGAGCTGTTATAGGCTCGCATATGTCAAAAGCTGCATTTCACAGTGATTTGTGAAACCAACACCTGTGAATAGATTGTTGCTTTCTCATTTGGAGACCAATTTAAAAAAAAAATTAAGAATTATGCAGCCCTTGGGAGCTCAACCCCGGTGATACTGAAGACCCCTCTTTCCCCATTCCGACACAGGGTGACCAAACCTGGTGTCAGAAATAGTTATTTAAAAAAAACAAATAGTAATTTCCCTTGTCCTCAACCACTAACACCCATCCCGTTTGCGTTTACCCATGGTGTCAATTTGTGTGTGTGTGCGCGCGTCTCTATGTATATGTGGGGGCTGCCGATGGATAACAGGGATGCTTGCCATGGGGTCGGGTGTGGGAGCGGGTCCCCCTAGACACCAGGAATGCTTGTCATAGAGTCAGGTATGGGAGTGTGTGCCAGTGGAACCATGGATGTTTGGCATGGGAACCAAGTGAAGGAGAGGATGCCACTGGATGCCGGAGATGTTTGGCATTGTGTGTGTTGTACGGGGGGGGGGGGTGCCGCTGTGCTCCGTATTAAAAGTATTCATGATGGTGACTGAAGGCTGGCATCATCAATACAAAGTACTGTGTATCTGGTTTTAAACCACTTTTTTTATAAAAAAGAAAGAAAATGAATTGCAAAAAGCTATGTTAAATCATCAGTTTGGGTTGAACCTTAACACCACAGAAGGAAGGAAGGTAAGGCAGCATTGCGGTAAACTAAAGGTCTCTGAGCCTTGGTGAATCTGTGTCACAGTATTTCTCAGGCTTTGAACGACTGTGTGAAGCAGCATTGTCTTTTCCCTAACTCTGGCTCTGTTTTTCCAGGCACAGAAAAATACTCAAAAAATACTCACTGGGGGGAAAAAAAAAATGTTGGACGCCACTAAATCCAGAAGGTTTTTGTAACACAGAACAAATCTTTATGGGTGGAGGAGCTCGTTCAGGTATGACCCACAGTAGTCAGAAAAGTAGAGGAAAGAACTGCTGCACCCACCGAGTGAAAAAAGTCTATTTTTGCTACGTCTGGCCACAATATATACAGTGCCTCTCCAAACGTGCTCAGCGTGTTCTGCTTCAGTAATGTCTGCTGTCTTCCATGGATGACCTTGGTGGAAGGCAGTTGACATCACAGCAACAGAAAACTCTGTGCACCACTTTACTCTGAAGAGGGAATCACGTACGCTCATATACAATACAAAATAAAAACACGCATGATTCAGCAGATTTGTCACTAATCGACACACGTATGCTGAGGATTTAGCACAGGCAGGGATTTTGAAACTAAGTTGCGGACCACTTCCCTGATGAAGTGGAGGTAAACCCTATGAAACGGGCACTGTCCATATTGTGTCCAGACATTATAACCAACATATACTCCTCTTTTTGTTTACTTTGTGCGTGTAGCATTTCTTTCCACTACTTTACAAAACAGATACACACCTGAGTTATTGGAGAGAGGGTGCTGAAGTTGGGGCAGCGGCAGTGCTAGGTCACACAATCACGTAAAGCCTCGCCCGCAAGGAAGACTCCTGTGGTGCGGCTGGGTGGCAAATGCAAAGTCAGGATAGATCCAGCAGAATAGTGTCTTTTGTTATATTGTACTAATACTTTTTTCCAGTAAAAATACAGTTGTACTATCTGCAGATGATACACGAGAGGTGCAGTGTTTGGTATGCATCAGAAAGTACCAGGTAGAATTAGTACAGGAATAGATCAGTTTCGTATCGTTATCTGGAATGCAGTAACAATGGAAAAGGTAATGTCCCTGAAATTACCATTTATAAAATCTACAACAAGAGGTCAGTATGCCCGGCTATCTAGTTCAGAAGCATCAAGGAATAAAGTGAGCATTTTGTGCCGTGTAATATAGTACCCAGGATTGCCATTTCTCATGAATCATGGCAGTCTCCGTCGGCACTGATACATAAGTTCTTCAAAGGTGTAAATATTTGCTACAATTTGTTGCCGCTCTTCTGTACTAGGTGAGGAAGACTGCAGCCATAATCTAGTTGTGGCTTTTTTCATTGCCAAGATAAACACATAAATCGGTGATCGGGATCAGCAGAATAGTTTCAACCTTTGTACGGAAGACTACCATGCATCCTTGCTCAAGTGTTTTTTCAAGATCTGGGTAACAATTAATATTTGGAAGTTAAGGCTGGTGAAAGTCTTTTTATTGCACTTCAAAATATGTTATGTGACGTCTGCATGGGAGGGAAAGGGATTGCAGTTTGGCCCCAACAAGGTAGCCAGCGGATCCCTTCCACTTCCCAATTGCTTCTCTCTGCACTCAGGCACATAATGACATGAGCCAAGGAAGAGTATGGAGGAGGGGGTGCGCCCTATTAAAGTCAGTGGGGGTCATATTTAGTTACATTTTTATAGGTAATGGCCACTGTGAGAATAATCAAGGCCCCCGCCCGTCTAAGGAAACCGAGGACGACGCCTTCCCGTTCTTGGCTTTATCATCTAAACTTACCACTGTTAAGGTGTAGTGAAAAAGGAACAAAGGAGTAGATTGGGTAAATTGAGTTAAGCAGGGTCCCGAACTATAGCTAATGCTGCCTGCTGCTTGTGGCCATCTTGGAACTCCTCAGCCCCTCTTCCTTGTTTTACATTCGAGATGCAGCATGTATGTTTAGATTGACCTGGCAGTGTAACTGATGATATGATGATGATGATGATGATGTAAGAGGAAACATGCTTTTGCATCCAAATATCTTCAGTTCTAGAATCTGAAAACAAATCAGACCAGTAAGCTTGTGTGAAAACCTTCATGGTAAAACCAGATCTTAACGTGCTGTACCTTTGACCTTCAGTTTCTTTTTTCCATAGATCTTTTTTTCCCATGGTCATGTCCGTTGTGGATATACCCTGTTCCCAGGGATGTTCCTAGTTCTGGCCCAGTAACCATCCGTCCTCATCGGGTTCCTGCCCTGGATATCTGCTGCGGTTCTCCACTCCATGGTAGGGGCTCCAGGGGGAGGTCCATCCTGCCCCCCTCCAAAGTCCACAGTGTGGGCCACGATCCAGTGCCGATGTGCTTTAGGACCAAGGGGGAGGCCTTGGGAGTCCAGGTCGTCATTTGGACTGAGAGGTTTTCTCCCTGATTCCCACTTTTTCCACTGGCATGGGTGTAGCCCACTGAGCAGCTTCGACTACACGCAGTAACATCCTGCAGAGGATGCAAGCTCCCTTGTCCTGCCAGAGGGGTTGCTGTGGCACCAGAGCCCAATGCCACCCCTCCAGAACCATAGAATGCTGCCAAGCGGCAGCTGGTGTGGTCAGGTCTTCTACTCGATGCAGGGTCCTGAATTTGCTCCCACACTTGGTTCACCTGCATGGCAGTGTAGTGCTCTGCCGCTGGGCCAGCGGTGCAGTGGCCCATGATCTTTCAGTTTTGAGAAATAAATAGTAGTAATCTGCAAGAACTTGTTCAAAAATGAGGCTCATAAAAACAGTTGCATGGCTTTAAAAATATGTATGCGCAAGCAATAAGACATGCCTGGGCATTGGTTGTGTTAGGCTAATGTATGCCCAGTTCCACAGTGAGGCACACAACGCTTGCACCGATTGCCTGGAAGTGCTTTAGTCCCAGACAGCCAATGACTTGCAGTCTTATTACGCTTATAAAATGAGTAAACTGAAAATTAATTTAAAAAAGAGCCAATTTTTTATATTAAAAATAGATATTTTCATTTGTTTTAAGTAACTACCAAAAAGTAGTCCTGCTGCACTTGTCAGTCATCTGTCTTGCTACACATTCAGTAGATGGAAAGTTTGTTTATCATGGAATGCAGTATTTTAGACTTCTACAGAATTCCTTTGGCAGAAAATATATATATATATATATATATATATATATATATACACACACACACACACACACACACACACACACACACAGAGTTTTATCTGGAGCCATGGTCTCAGTTTTATCTTTGGCAGGACAATCAGCAAAGCCTGTTTACAAAATTGTCTACTCAGATTGCGGTATGCTGTGGTGCTGCCCCACCCTCACAAGCTGATCCTTTGTTATGTTTGCTTTGCGCATGTGCAAGAAACATAGTACCACCATACGAGTTTTCGTAGGTGTGGCACCCCCGCTTCCAATGCCCTGAGCATTTTTGCAGGCTCGGCCGCACCAATGAATGTCCCACCTGTCTATGACAGCAGGTCAGATGCAGTGGCATACAGTTGAAAGCAAACGGCTGCTACAGTCAGCGGTGGTAACATGTAGTCAATTTGCATACTGCTGTGCCGTCAGCAGTATGCAGATTGCCTACACATCACCACCACTAACTGTAGTGGTTATTGTATGCCCCCCCCATTTGTTGTGTGCCGAGGGGTTGCCCAATCCCCTTCGGCTCATGCACCTCCCCCAGCACACTATGTCCAGTGGGGGTGCCCAGTACCTGTCGGCTCCAGTGCCCCACCCCAGAAAAACAAAGTTCCAGGTGCCACGCTGGGGCCCCTCAAGCGTGGCAAAATTAGCATCCTCATGTGCCCCACACTCTGTAGCCAGCAGGGTGCCCAGTCCCCGTTGGCTCCACCCCAAAACTTCCAGGTGCCACGCTGGAGCCCGCCCCATCATGGCAAAAGTCTCACGTCGTCTTTGTAAAATAAAACCTGTAACAAAAGCGCGTCCCTCATTGACTCTCTTGCCCCCTCCCCAACCCCGCGCCCATCCTCTGCATCGCCACCTCCCCACCACCCATCCACCCATACTTACCTCCAGATTCCGGTGCAACGATCTTCGGTGGAGCGGGAACACGTCTGCACTCTTCAAAGCTGACCGCAAACTGAAGAAGTGCCGGTAAGCTGTATAATGGCATAAATAGGGTTTTTTCAACTTTGGTGCATATCTAGGTCATTTTTTTGAATTTTGCACCAAATTTTAAACATGGGGTTCTTGGGACCCCACCTCATGAATTCAGTGACTGTCATTTGGTTATTCGGTCCCGAAAGGAGATTTCGCGGTCACTGCGTGGAATCACCTTTCGGGACCGATTAACGAAACAACAGTGCCACTGTTCATGAGTTTCCACGCACACTCGCAAATTTGTGAATTTGTAATATTTTCACTCTAGATTTTCAACATTGGCATTTTTTCCCACCTCCTTATGAACAGTACAGCTGTCATTTTTCACACACTGGCCAAAATGTGTTTTCGCTCTTCCGGCGCAGAATAGTGCGGCCACTGTGGGAAATCAGTGTTCGGGACAGATTAAGTAAATCACAGTAACACTGTTCATGAGCGGAGGGTACCAAAATGCCTACATTGAAAATCTGGTGCAAAAAATCCCCCAAATAATTGCATTACGGGTGTGCGTTGGGTAGTTCCTATGCACGCTCGTGACTTCACCAGTTTTTTTTTTAATTTTCAGTCCAGATTTTCAACGTTACCATTTTTTATACCTCCTCATGAACAGTACAGCTGTTATTTTTCACATCATGTTCGAAATGTGTTTTCGCACCTGTGGCGCCAGATGGCACCATCACTGTGCAAAATCACCTTTCAGCTAACCGATATTGTCACTGTTCATGCGGTGGGGTCACAAAAAGCCCATGTTGAAAACTTAGAGTAAAAATACCAAGAAACGCCCAGGGCCTTAGGGTTTCTGACCATAACGCCCTACCCTGTAGGGTCTGACAGGCGTCCGCCATTCGCTGTAGGAACTAACAGGCGTCAGGAGTATGACATGGGATTGCTGACAGTAATGCTCACGCCATTCCACCCACACCCCCACCCTGGTGCCAGTGACAGGCATCGAGGTGCACCTTGGATTCTTTTGCCCCAGAATTCACACCATTCTCCTATACTGCACCCATTTCAGCTTATCTCCTTATGGAATGAGATGAGTGTAAAGCCCAAACACCCCAAGGCACATCTCGAAACTTGTCAGTGTCTGCAGGTTAGGGTGAGGTGAAATGTTGTGACTGTTATGGGTGACGACCCAAAGGCACACCCCAATGCCTATCCATCTCTGCAGGGTGGGGGGTGGAGTTGGCGTCAGTTAAATACATCACTGCTATTCCTATACTGCATCTGTCTAACTCCTGCACTTCCACTGCTAATGCCAGCAAGCAAACATTCGGCATTGACAAAAGCTTGTTGGCTTTACGCTGCCCCTCTCAGCAACAATGCAAGAGGTGCTGGAGTGGAACTGTGATTACGGTGGTGACTGGCAGGTTGGTAATGTCAGCAGTGATGCATCTGATGACCTGTGGACCGCTGATGTCACATACTTCTGTTACCATGCCTATAGGAAGTGCTAAGTGCTGTGAGGAGATTGCAGTTCTGCAGGTCTGGAACTGGGAGGGGATGACAGTTAGACATAGCTAGACTGGCGGCTAGCATGGGGATCCCTTGCAGGTATCTAAACCATGGTGTTGGCAGAGATCCAGGCAGTGGGAAATAGACTGGCCCGACTACTTGGGCTTGCATATAATACAAGTATCTCCGCTCCTGAAATGGCAAAACAACCCAGAAACAGGTGCCCGAATGAGAGGCACGAAACAAGACATGCTTTTCTTTTTTTTTTTTTTACCAGCCACAGTTCCGTTCCTGTTGCTACCTGCCTGTCTACCACACTGCGAACTTCTGGGTTCCGTCAGTGCACATCAACAGAGACAAAGGAGGATGCAGGGGGCAAGTGGCGCAGCCTGTCCGCATGGCTGCTTACACCACTCACTCCAGTACGGTACACGTACTCATGACTGGGTGGCTCCAGGAGAGGAGAGTGGAACGGCTTACTGCGATAGGATAAGTGTCTACACAGCTGCATTTGTACCGCAGCAACACAAGCAATTAGGTTGCTGCGGTGCAAATGCGGCCTTGTAAACTGGGCTAGAGATTGCCCTGGCAAGCTGGTAAGAATAGGAGGGGGATTTTGCATTGTTACCAAAGATAAACAAGGAATTAAAACTCACTAGGTGTTCATTTTTTAATTTGTTGATGTATATAAGGCGGGGATCTTGAGAAGAAAGAATGGTATATCATTTTTTATTTATTTTTTTTTAATTTATGGAGTTTTACTTTTTATGGCCTTGTTGAAGGTTCTAGGAATGAGTAAAGTGGGTCATGAATACTGAATGTGATGTGCCCAAATTCAAAATCCCTGGTACTGTTCTTTTAAAAGGCATAAGGCAAAAGTAAATGTATGGGTGCCAGCCTGATTCAGCCAATCAGAAGCTAGGATTTGTCTTACCCATTTTATAATTGGATACCCTTAATGTTTTACTGTGCTGGTTCTTCCCCCTTTGAGTGAAAGTCTGCCCTTGGTTCAGAGGGGCTTTTTCAGTCGTGTTAAATGTTGTTACTTTTTAAAAACACTACATTCGGAAGCGGCTTCAGCTAATGTTGATTTATTTTTATTTTTTTCTGTTTCAGGCATAGAGCCCTGGCCCTTCTACTTCATTAACGGCTTTCTGAATTTTAACGTGGCCTTTATCTTGGCACTCTTTGCCCTCCCACTCACTACACTCATGGAGTTTCTGCTGAAAAGATTCAACGGTAAGGCAGGAATTTTGGATCAGTTTTTGGAAGTGTATGGTTGTTGAAGGTTATGGCCAATGGCAGATTTCTTTTCTGCGTACGAAAATGTGGTTCTTCTCTAGATCTTGGCAGCTTCCCTTGCAACTAAATGAACCTTTGGTACAGATAATGAACTACCGTTTACAGAAATGGTGCCCGCTGATTAAGTTTGGTTTAAAGCAGCTCTGCAACAAAAAAGTTTTCTTCCAAAAAGCTAGTTTCAGCTACAGTTAATGAAAAATATTAGCATACCTGTCAAATCTGCTTTTCTACATACCGCCTAAGCTGCGCATCCGGGGCCAGATTTCAGAGGGTGATGTTGGGCTTGCATGAAGTACAGTGTCGAATCCATTTTTTGGCGCAGTTCTGCTTTGCACCTTTGTCACGACTGCACCCAATTTCCCATTCTTGGGTGCAGTTGTGTCACTTTCCTCACTTTATGGTAGCTATGCCAAATCTTTGGAGCGAGCCTAGTAAAATGGTCCCCTGACTCACACAAGCTAAGCGGGGAGCTGACCTAACCTAACTCGGCACTTGGCACATGGGAGTAAAAATCCTGATCAGTGGCCAGGAGAATGCTGCAAGTCCCGTGCGCTGTATGATCAGCGCACCAGGGGCTTGTGGCATTCTTGAGGGGGCTATGAAAATAGAGTCCCATGGGTCTTTTGTTTGTTTTCTTGATCCTAACCCTTGCCAGGACTGCTGTGCGTTTGCTAAGTAAAATGTTGTGGCCATTTTTTTTTGTTTGTTTTTGAGGAAAACATTTTTTACAAAATACTCAAATTTTAGTGGAACTAGAAACTTTTACCATCAAATAAAACTGTAAGATGTCTGGAATCTTTTATAGTATAAAATGGTAGGGCAGCCAGCCTGGTGATGAGGTGCTGGACACCACACCTCGCACCACACCGCGACCTGGGTTAGGAACTGACTTGGGGGCGGCGGCGAGAGGAAAGGCTCGAGTGTCGGATGACTGCTCTCCTTCCTGGGGTGGTTTCGGGTAAGCTCACCTGGGCGGCCTCTGCCATTGACGGGCACTGCCGTCATTGCCGCGATCCGTGCTCCAGGGAGTAACTTGCAGAAAATACCCTGGTGGCCTAACGGAGGCAAAGGGGGCCCCAGAGACCTGCCCACATACCGATGCCGGACCTGCCTCCTTGTACCTCTGCCCCTTGCTGGACTCCGTGGCCTACCCTCTTATTGCAGAAAGCCAGCAGAGGGTGGGAGGTGATCCAGGGGGCTAGACTAAGCCGTGGAGCCGGAGGAGACCAATAGAGGGTGTTTCAGGCAGGGAGTGGGGGCAGTAGTCGAGTGGGTACCCTGGAGAGATGCCCTGGGCCTCCAGTGAATAAATAGAATTCACCAAAAAAAAATAAGGTAGGGTCAGATTTTTTGCCCAGTTGTGTTGCACTGTTGCTTTAAGATCATTTGTGCTGAAATGCTGCTTTGCATAATATTGCTTTTACTTAGACAAAAGAGTGGTACAAGCAGCCCTGCAAGGGGCTAGATGTTATATGCTGAACACTCATTCTCTCATACATGTTTGTTAACAAATCTGAAAACCTGCAAACATGGATGAAAGGTCAAATTTACATCTTGGAGCACTGGTTTCTCATTTCTTAATTATGCAGCTTTAATGATGCCCTGATGATCTCGACAGATCATCAGAAGGGCACAACTTCTAAGCAGAGAACTCAAACTGTGGAAGGTGTGAGCCGTAATAGTACACTGCCAGGGGAGGGTGTACTTTTTGTCTGACAGCGTTTCCAATTAGAAGTGAGTTGTTAGTTGCTGTAAATAATTATTGTTAGCTGCTTTCAGGCTGAGCAGTGGGCATTTATCATTTGTTGAGCAGTATTAGTTTTTTTTTTAGTTAGGCTCCGCTTCAGACAGTTGGTCTAACAAATTCCTTTAACAGAATAACAAACATGCAGACGTCTGAAGAAACACGCTGATACAATCATGGTATCCTTTCTTCTAAGCACAGTGGAATAGAATAGACTAGAATACACTAGATTATGAAAAGGGTCTGAGAAATAAAACTTTCTAATTGGCTGGAAGCATTCTATCAACCTTCTGTTGATCTTTGGCTAACATACATGTCGAGCGGAGTCACATGCTGAATAAGGTACAACATTATATAAACAAATATATGTTCTATTGTAATAGCAATAAGACACTCCCACGGTGCATGTTAATGATCAGTTATTTAACATCTAGGGATATGTAGGACTCGGCTAGGCCTCATACCCCTAGTGGGTGATTAACAGAGCATTAACAGAACACCTGGTCAAGCCTTATTGCTTAACTAGAGTAGAATAGAATTTTGACTTGAATTAGTCCTGTGTCTCACAGGGTCTACAAGGCAGAGCGTTAGATACTGGTAGTGCAGTGACTCCATGCAGCTGTTATGTGCTCAAGCAATGCCCTACACAAACCACTGACAACTGCATTAGAACCAATTTCTGTTGAGCTGGGATGTTGATAAAGGACACCAGGGTAATCTCCTGTTGTGACAGATCCCATGGGATTGTTAACATTTATGTGACCGACAGACTGCAATGGGCAGCAGGGACTTTGATTTGGTACCCCATTGAAACTTCATCGCCTATAACAAGGCAATAACCCTTCACCCCCCCTCCCCAAATCCAGTACTGTGCTGCAGTGTCACTACTGGGTGTTTGTACAAGGAGAGGTTGGCAAATCTGAACATACACATGTTTGAGGTGAG
The DNA here is from genome assembly GCA_016271365.2 of Neoceratodus forsteri. Taxonomy (NCBI): domain Eukaryota; kingdom Metazoa; phylum Chordata; order Ceratodontiformes; family Ceratodontidae; genus Neoceratodus; species Neoceratodus forsteri. The sequence goes on from JADMNL010000034.1 coordinate 135,355,726, forward strand.
AAGGGAGACAGAAGACATGATTGATACGTGCAAATACTTCTACAGGGTAAATAAAGTGGATGGTGAGAAACTGTCCACACTGAGTGGGAACACAAACACCCGGAGCAACTTCATGATGCTGGTGAGAGGGGGCCGGTGGGGACAAGTTTAAGAGGGATACCAGGAAGCACTTTTTTCACAGAGAGAGTGGTGGAGGGATGGAATGGGCTGCTGGTTGCGGTGGTCTCTGCAATATATATATTTTTTTATTTTGTATATTTTTTCTGTGCCGACTTCCCCTTGACCCTGCCTCGAGTCTTGTCCCATCATTCATCCACCACCACTAGCCCCACCAGGGATGTGCTCTATATTCCCCCCAGAGCGGGGCCATGGGAGGGAACCCAACCACCCAGCAGATTGCGGGATATGGCCTCAGGATGCAACCATCCTGGGGTACTCCCCTGGCTTACCACCCCGGGGCGGGCCACCAGGAGGGAGCCTACCCTCAGCGGAATGCAGTATATATCCCAGACTGAGTTGAAGGGGAGGCTACGCGAGACCACCGACTCAGGCAGGCGGCATTCTGCTTGGCCACGTTGTTTTTCTGCAGCTGGATGGAGGCGGGGCGTGCAATGACAGAGTGACGTAAACACCGCTATCTGACCCACCTCTGCAACATCAAGGTGCTAGATGCCTTGCCCCAGCCTCCATGAGAAGTCACTCTGTGTGCCGGACACACAACCCCTTAGAAGGAGAGCAGCCGCAGGAGCCTTCTCTCAGTCAGTCCCCCCCCTAGCTGCCCTCCAACTCCCGAGTCTGTTCCTGAACCTGGGATGTTAGCATCGCAGGCGGAAACCAAACTGCTACACTGGTGGGCAGGCCGGTCTCTGCAAAATTAGTGGTGGAATTCAGACGAGGTTGGGACAGATAGAAGGGTGTAGTAAAGAGCAGGTCAGAAATGGAGGGGGGAAAGGTGGGGTGAGTGGGAAGTCGCTAGGGTTCTCTTATTCAGCATTACAGGGGTAAATGGAGAAAAAGACAAAGGCTGTAGGGACAGGGATGGGGCAAAAAGAAATAAAGCCATAAAAAAATGGAGGGTAATGAGTACCAATGCCCATAGTCTAGGTAAAAAGCTCCCTGAAATGGTGGCCTTGATGGAAGAGGGATGCCTGGATAGTATGGCAGTCACAGAAACATGGTACACAGAGAACCATGACTGGGATGTCGACATACCCAGGTACACAATCTACAGGAGGGACAGGGAGGTAAGAAGAGGAGGAGGAGGAGGAGTAGCTCTCTATGTAAGGGAAGGAATCAAAGCAACAAAACTAAATGGTAAACAGGGAGGAGAGGAGGCACTGTGGGTCACCGTGGAGACTGGAAATGGCTCCACAATCCACACGGGTTGTATACAGACCCCCGTCTCAGGGGGAGGAAATGGACAAGGAAATGATAGAAGGCATCCTTGGGATGGCAGAGAAAGGGGTGATATTGCCGATGGGGGACCTGAATATGCCAGATGTTGACTGAATCACCTTTGCTGCAGCCACATCCAAGAGCAGGGCCATTCTCAATGTCCTAAAGGGGGCATGCCTCAGACAGCTAGTTTTGGAACCCACTTGGGAGAGAGCAGTCTTAAACGTGGTAGTCTCAAATGGGGACGGAGAGAGGATCTCTGATCTTGGAAGTGGGTAGCCATCTGGGAACAAGCGACCACCAAACAGTGTGGTTCACGATAAACCTAGCTGTAGAGTCAAGCCACACAAAAGTGAAGGTACTGGACTTCAGGAGGGCTGATTTTGTCAAAATGGGAGAGTGCCTCAGAAAAGCACTAGCAAACAGGTGGGGTGGAGCAACAGTGGGGAAACATCAAAACCGCCATCACAGAGGCAACAAGCCTTTGTGTGAAGCAAATAAACAAATCAAAATGAAAGAAGAAACCACTATGGTTCTCAAAAGAAGTGGCGGGGTAGGTAAGGGAGAAAAAGATAGCATTCAGGTAGTATAAGGAAACGCAGAGGGAGCAGGACAGAGAACTGTACCAGTTAAAGCAGAAGGAAGCGGGTAAGGCAGTCAGAATAGCAAAGGCTCAAACCAAGGAAAAGATAGCCAACTCAGTTAAGAAGGGGGATAAAACCTTTTATAGATACATTATGGAGCAATGAAAGACTAAGGCAGGGATACTGAGGCTGAATAAAGAGGAAGGTGGTTGGGCAGAGAGTGACAGTGAAAAAGCAGGGATACAGAACAAATACTTCTGCTCAGTATTCACAATGGACAAGCAGGGGGAGATACCTAATCCAGTCAATAGAAGCACTCTGGTTGGGGGGTTGATATTTGTCCCTTTCACAGAAGAAAGGGTTCTGAAAGAACTCTTAAAACTGAAGGTGGATGAAGCAATGGGGCCTGATGGGATTCACCCCAGAATTCTAAAAGAACTAAGGGAAGAACTAGTAACATCACTGACTACCCTTTTTAATAAATCATGGGAGGATGGTGTGGTACCTGAGGACTGGAAGAGGGCAGATGTGATTCCCCTTCACAAAAGTTGTAGCAAGACAGAGGCAGGAATCTACAGACCTGTCAGTTTGACCTCAGTGGTAGGGAAAATGATGGAATCACTTCTGAAGGAAAGAATTGTTGAGTACCTAGAGGCCAGTGGGGCACAGGACCCAAGGCAGCAAGGAGTCACAGCAGGAAGGTCATGTCAGACAAATCTAATTGATTTCTTTTACTGGGTGACCAAAGCAGTAGACCAGGGAGGGGCTGTGGACATGGCCTACCTAGACTTTAGCAAGGCATTTGACACAGTCACGCACAAAAAATTAATAAACAAATTAGCCAGCCTGGGAGTGGGTCCCAGGGTGGTAGCCTGGGTAAAACACGGTTGGACAACAGGACACAGCGGGTAATAGTAAATGGAGTCCACAGTGAAGAAAGGAGGGTTACTAGTGGGGTACCGCAGGGTTCAGTACTGGGGCCGGTCCTTTTTAATGTCTTTATAAGTGACATTGCAGAGGGACTGGAAGGGAAAGTATGTCTCTTTGCAGATGACACAAAGATCTGCAACAGGGTTGATACACAAGGTGGGGTGGAAAGGATGAGAAGGGACTTGGCAAGGTTGGAGGAATGGTCAAATGTATGGCAGCTTAGATTCAGTGCAAAGAAGTGCAAAGTAATGCACCTGGGAAACAAAAATCCAGGGGAAGAGTACACAATGGGGGGTGAGATACTGACAACAACAAAAATGGAAAGGGACCTGGGGGTAGTCATATCAGACGACCTAAAAGTGGGCCAGCAATGTGGGAAGGCAGTAAGGAGGACTGGGGGGATACTGGGATGCATAGGGAGAGGCATCACCAGTAGAAAACAGGAAGTTGTTGGCCCTCTGTACAGACAGTTGGTAAGACCACATCTGGAGTACTGTGAACAGTTCTGGAGACCCCATCTCTGTAAAGACATAGATATGGTGGAGGCTGTTCAGAGGAGGGCAAACAAAATGATGCAGGGTCTGCATCAGAAGACGTATGAAGAAAGACTAAGGGAACTAAAGATGTATAGTCTCTAAGAAGGGGGAGACATGATAGAAACTTCAAATACCTCAAGGGAATCAACAAAGTCCAAGAGGGTAGAATCTTTCAGAAAAGAGATGTGCAAAACATGGGGGCACAATTTGAAGATAGAGGGGGGACGGCTCAGAGGTAATGTGAGGAAGTATTTCTTCACAGAGAGGGCTGTGGATACATGAAACAGCCTTCCTGAGGAGGTCGTAGAGTCAAAAACAGTGGGGGAATTCAAGAATGCATGGGACAGACATAAGGCAATTCTAGGTGGGGGGTAGGAGGAAGTAGGCTGTTGGTTAATTAGGATCTGCAGGTTATCCATCAGGTAGGGAAATGGGAAGACTAGGTGGGCCAAGCAGTCCTTATCTGCCATCAAAATCTATGTTTCCATTAGTTTGGTAGAAATGGGCCGGCGAGCCTTTTTCTGCTGACATACTGTGTCTCCATGCTTTGTGTGTCACTAGCTAGACTAACAAGACTGCCACGTGTCTGTGTAGTGAAAGAGCATTTACTAAGTTGTAGGTATCGGAATCTGACTTGGAAGGGTTTTGCATTAAACAAGGCAATCCCATTTTCATGGAGCTGTCCTTAGTTGGTAACGAATAATGAAAGTAGACAAATACAGAAACTGAATGACATGTTAGCTGAATTGTGTCTAAATATTTTATTTTAAATTATAAAATGGGAAATGAAAATCCTACAACCTCATTGGTTGAAACATGTCACATGACTGTTGATTTTTTTTTTTTTTTTTTTTTTTAAATAATGCTCCCACGCCATACCGGCCCCCATCGGCACTACCATGCACCCAGCCCTGTCATCCATCTTCCCGGGACTTGCCTTTTCCCAGTGTTCTTCCCTGGCTTTGGGGTCTTCATGTGCCCCCGTGACCCCCAGCAGACTGTATTCGGTTTCCGGGGAGCATCACAGTTGACTGTCCAGGACCTGTGGTGTGAGACTGGCGGCTTTCTGCTGTGATCTGGTATTTTCCATTCACGGGGCCTCACCCACCACCTGTATACATACGTCTGTTGTGGCATCCTAGGGCCGGGAACGCTTGGCAGTGTGTGGTCACCCATGCTGTGAAGAACGCCTCCACAGAGCTACAACCAGAGGGAAGTATCCAGAGGAAGCTCTGACTTCCTCCCCGCGGGCCTCTGCTCCTGATGTCCCAGGCTCGGGCTGCAAACCTGAGTCACCAGCATGCCAGAGCGATTCCCAGTCGCCCGGCGCCACAGAGCTGGCTGACTATTTTCTAACAACACATGTAACCTGAATTACATATAGTTTTTAAAAAAATAAAAATCCCATTTTACCGATGGGATAACATGATATGCAGTCATAAGAGAATAATGCATCTGTTGGGTGGTTGTGGGGCACTCTGCTACACCCTTTGCCTAACAAGCACCCCAGGTTTGCATTATTATCTTATAACCGCACACCCTGCCTGGAGTGTTTTATCCTTTACAGGTTTTCCTGTTGTCTGAAAAATCGCTTTAGGCAGTTAGCTAATACGGAAGTAGCTAAACTGGCACTTTCACTGCTGTAGACTTTCACATAGCCACAGTGCTCGACACCTTCAGCCTGCAGCCAGCTCCTCTTTTCTAGTTCCAAGTTAAACAAAGGCATGCAGCAGAAATCCGCAGGCTTACAGGGGTTGATAAGCTAACTCTTAAATGTGCCCTGCTTCTTTGGAACTTGCTGATAAACAGCACCCTCTCCGTTTTGCTGCGGATCACACACTGTGCTGTTAATCTTTCCCGTCTAATGTATCTGACATTTTAATGTTCGGGGCATGACTTATCAAAGCACTCCCTTACCAAGAGCTGAGGTTGGCATCACTTATTTAGGTCTGAATGATTCTAATCCAACTTTAATTGGAAACATACCACTGAAGCAAGCAGCTTAGCTCATAAAAACTCATTAAATATTGTATATAGCAGGTTACCATTGATAACTTACAAACCTGCTTTGCCACTCGGATGCCTTGTGCAGACAGAATAGTAATCTTACTTGTCTTTGGTTCATATGAGGGATGGAAAATGCATCATGCATTTTTATTTTTTTTAGATAAAATATTCCAATGGGCTGCACTACATGTTGATGCTTCTAGAATGTGACTCGTTTAAGAAATGTGTATTATTAGCCAGTGAAAGCACAGCTGGAAATTCTTCTAGGCTCCCAGCATAGTCTAACAACACTCTTGTTAATTAACTGCATGCCACTGTTGGGTTTACTAACGAGATTGTAAGTGGTGTTGTCATGGTACAGTGTTGCTTAGCTGACTCAAGTCCCCTGTATTCTGGCAACGCTCGGCTTACTGCAGTCCCAGTTTCTTTATTATTTTCTTTGTTAGAGCGATATTCCTTAGAAAGCATTTTGCTGGAAAGTACGATGTCCACTCGTAGAGAGGTATATAAAATATAGTCCTTTACTATTAGTCAGTACTGCTTCTACTACAAGTAGTACCCTCATGCTTCTTCATCTGTAAAGCTACTTGTTGTAACTGCCATTTGTTTTATTCTATTCTCGGATGTTTTTCAGATATCCAGATTTAATTCTCTGATGTTGTACTTTATTCTCTACGTAGTCCCCCCCACCCCGGGTGCACCTGAAAACGAGCCTCGGTTCAGTGTGCCTTTTCCGGTTACCTGTTTTTAAATAAAATAACATCAATAGATAAGTTTATTTACAGGATTATTTATAACCCGGAACAGTCTAGCATGCTCAGTCCTTTGTGCAAGCTTTGGTGACTTTGTCTACCTCTCTCTTTCTCTCTGGCCCGGGGATTAGAACGATCTTCTTCAGGGGTATCTCCTCCATTAGGCCACACCATAAGCCGTCAACGTTAGGACCACATGGGACCTTTTGCTAGCCAGAGGCTGCCCGCGATGATGTGCAGCGTCTACATGGGCGGCCCCATCACTCCTCAGTTATTTTCCTGCCATCGATCATCCTCATCGGATCTGCTGAAAGAAACACCATCAACCAAGCCATTGGTGTTTGTTAGTTTACTTTACTTAGTTTTCTAACTTGTCATCTCTGTATGCCTCCGAAGTTGAAAGAGCCTTTATTTTGGTATTGTAAGAGCAGAGAGAAAATTTATAAAGAAGACACACACACACAATTTGTGTGCACTGTCTGGGTCTGGGCTTGTGAGATTTGTTGGAGCTTCAACCAGGCTATGAGGGCATACTGTAAGAAAGTTCTAGAACATTTCCTTCTGCTCGAGACATTGAAAGCCATGGAGAAGGACCAGGGCACAAAATCTGTATTTCCCTCACCACTGGCCAAAAAATGGAAAGATCGAGACAAGGAACGGTCTTTGTTGTGGGCCTCCTCATCATGCGGTCATAAGTACAGGCACAGAGAAAAGGACAAGTCTGCTTTCCCGGCGAGGTCCCAGTTGCCATTGAGAAAGGGTGTGTCCTTGTTAGTGCCTGCTGTGGCGGCGTTGACTGCAGACCTCCTAGCCATAGTTGAGGCACCAAGGTCGGGGTGTGGCATAGGCACTGCCGTATCTACTATGGACAGTATAATGCTATCGTGGTGTGGCCAAGGCCCATCACCACAGGTTGTCCTGGCCCATTTGCAAGGCGCCGTTGACTCTCAGGCTGTGCTGGTATCGTTTGTGGAAATGATTCAATGCATTCTGCCAGGATTACCAATGCAGGCAGATATCTCACTTACGAGACCTTCTGGTACTCTGCCCCTGTCAACAAGCTCCATTAGCATGCTGCAGATTCTCTCAGCCACCTCTGGCATCGCCGGTCCATTCTGTTGCCCCTATTTTCAATCATACTGATGACGACAAAGTGGAATATAATCCTGACATCATGGATTTAGAGGAGGAGTATGAGGGAGAACAATTTCTGGCACCTTGTTCTAGTTTTACCCTCTCATTCTGTAGGGAGGACTCTGTGGTTTATGCCATGAGATCTCCTTCTGATGACTCATCTTTCTAAGCCATGATACAGCAAATGCCTTTTAACATGTGCTTTGCTGTGGAAGAGGAAGATTCCACAAAAAGAAATCTTATGGAATTTTTGGAGGTGCCCTGCTCCCCCTCCATCATAATTCCATCTTTATATCCTGCATTAGAGAATGCTGCCTTTGCTGTATGGTACAGAACAAACTCATTGCCTGCAGTCCTAGACAGGCTGATAAGCTGTATCCTGCACCATCTGCTTAGCCTTATTATATTAACCAGTCAGAAACTGATTCTGTGGTCAGCATGGCTGCTCATGATGGGTCTAGAGCCCCTAGACACACAAGTACGTTGCCTCCTGATAATCTAGGAAGCCGGATGTGATGGGCAAACATACTTATGCCTCTGCATCACTGGGCCTTAGAAATGCAAGCTGCCAGGCCCACATTATCAAATATCAAAACAGCCTATGGAATGCTGCTCATTCTACTGTGCAGGCTTTGCCTGATGACTGCCAATAATGATCTACTTATTGTCTGCTTGTGCTGAGATTGGCAAGCATTTGCTACGCTCAGCTTATGATGTCTGTGATGCTTCTGCCAGGACTGCTGCTTCTGGCATTTCCATGAGGAGCTATTAGTGGCTTAGAGTTGCTGACTTTGCTACTGATGTGCAGCAGGTAGATCTTCTTGGACATAAAGTCTCCACCACTCATTCACACTAATAGGACTATGCGGGCGCTAGGACCAAGCCAGGCAAAATCTTCAGGCGGGCTGGGCGCCTGGTGAGACGCATGAAGCTGCACCATGAGCTTGGCTCGCAGAGGCCGCTTTGGCGCCGACCTCCAACTGCCTTAGTTCCTTTTTTCCCGCCAAGCACGCCTCAGTGACGAATGTTGCTCGCCCGCCGGGAGTCAAAACTTCATGTCTGTACAACAGCAGCTTTAGTCTTTTTAGTTTTGATTAGTTTTATTATTTTATTATCAGTTTAAGGAAAAATAAATAAGTAAAATCTAGTAAGTGAATTTTCATCAGAAGAAGTCTTCAGCCCTTCTTCAATGGAGTTGACCATGAACGGGGCAGGTGACGGTAGGGAGACTTTACATGAAAGCTGTGTTGTCAGCAGGGCTGGGTCTGGTCCGCCACCCTCTACTGAGGGTGGTCTGACTACAGGCAGTCCAGTGCTTGGGGGGGGATGGGCGGTCCTCCCAAAAACACAAAAAGAAGCAGCCCCATTCTCGATCCTCGTCGAGGACTCTGCACCGCTCTGCCTCAAGTTCTTCTTTGGCTTTCCAGTCGAAAAAGAAATGGCACTGCTCGAGGTTGCCTTCTGGTATGTCTGCGCATCGATCATCAGTTACCGGTGGCAGGGGCCCGACTCTCTCCCTTCCGGGTTCTTCTCCGGCTTCTGTTTCTGGTGGCCGGCATTCTCGACTCCGGAGTCCCTTCCCGCCCCTTGGGGGGTCTTCCGGTGAGCAGTTTCACCATTGGCTGCTCTTATGGAGCAGTGGGTTCGGCAGTTGTCCTGTCTGCCCGAGCCGGAGAGTCCGTCACCGTGGCTTTTGGGCCTTTCATTTTCGGACCTGCGGGCAGGCGGTTAGGGCTTCCTGGTCACATGGTGCCTCGTTTGGTGCCGTTGACGCTGCACTCTGATGTTTTTCCCCCCTCATATGGCTGTGACACAGGGTCTACACCGGTGCCTTCATCTCCTGCTGAATTTCTTTGACTTTCCTCAGTGAGTCAGGGGTTGCGAACCTCTGGTTCGGCCCTGCCGACTCTAGTGCCCACTCCCTTTGTGCCGGTGCCACGCCTTGTGTCGGCGTCGCCTATGTTTTCAGCGCCGCCTTCTCTTCCAGCGCCGGAAGCACCTATGGTGCCACATGCGACACCGGGGTTTTTGACTCCGATTCGCAGTGCTCCTCCTCCTTCTTTTCCTCCCTTTCCTATCTGTACAGTCCCTTTGGGACTAGCAGGAGATGATATTGAGCCTGATCCTGATCTTCGATTGGAGGATGACTTTAACGTCAATTCCTCCATAGGGGTGGTGAATAAATCTTCAAACAACATGAAGTCTTACTGTACTCTGACTATCTGCAGTTGGCTCCAGCCTTCAAACTGCCTCGGAGAACAATGGTTAACTTTCTATGCAGTGCATAGAATGCTGAGCTCGAGCTCGGTTGAGGTCTCTGTCTGCAGCCCTTTGAAACCCAACCATCAGATTCTTACGAGCAAAAACTCACTAACCATACTATGTAGAAATTGTAAAAATTTTTAACAAGCCAACTGGCAACAGAGAGTTTTGGATTCCCCAGGAAGACTCGAGTCTGGAAACCCAAAACTAAAAACCAATCCAAAGAGGATAACAATACAATAAAACACCCAAATGAAAGGGAGGGTGTGTCAGACGCACCTCTGGGGTGCAACACTGCACCTGCCCACCCACTTCCCAAAAAACAGGTTCTGAGAGGGGAGGCAGGGAGGAGGTCAGAATACAGCAAGACTCCATTAGAAGAAACACAATTACTAAGGTGAGTAATTTTTCCTTCAAACAACATGAAGTCTTGCTGTATTCTGACAAACTGCAGACTACCAAGTAGTACCTCCATGGAGGAGGGAGAGAACCTACTTTGGAAGTAGGCTCTGAAGTACTGCTGTGCCAAACCGAGCATCACTCCTAACCTGGATATCCAGAGAGTAATGCTTGGTAAAGGTATGGACTGTTTTCCAGGTGGTTGCTTGACACATTTCTAAGAGAGGGATATCCCTGGCAGCAGCCAGGGAAGCAGCTGTACCTCTTGTAGAGTGAGCCCTCAGGCCTGAGGGTGGAATCTTTCCCAGTATCTCATAGCAGAATTGTATACAAGACACAGTCCACCTGGCAGTAGTTCTTTTGGTGGCAGGTTTGCCCTTTCCCACTTCTCCATAAGTGAGAAACAACTGGAGGGAATCAAACCTGTGACCCTCGGTACGCTCTATGTAGTAGCTAAGGGCTCTTTTAACATCTAAACTGTGTAGCCTCCTCTCTCCTGAGGAAGAATGATCAGTGAAGAAGACAGGAAGAGACATAGACTGGTTCAAGTGGAAGTCTGAAACCACTTTGGGTAAGAACCTTCTGTTGGTTCTAAGGACCACTTTATCTCTATGGAATAAGATAAAATCAGGTTCCACTGACAGGGCTTGCAACTCACTGATATGTCTGGCAGAGGTAATGGTTACCAAAAACACAAAGACAAGGTGGTTCTTAGGACCAGCCCTAAGTTTCTACCCAAGGTTGTCTCAGAATTTCATCTGAATCAGCCCTTGGTCCTTCCAACATACTTTGCGAACTTCCAGAATGAGGGGGAGCGTACCCTGCATTCTCTGGATGTGAAGAGAGCTTTGCGGTTCAATTTAGACAGAACTAAAGAAATCCGCACATCAGAACAGTTGTTTGTCTCCTTCAGCATGGCCCGGCTGGGTCAGCCTGTTGCTACCAGATGCATTTCAGCATGGCTAGTGACATGACTTCGCCAATGCTACTCCATGGCACAGGTCAAGCTGGAAGGCAGAGTATATGCTCATTCTGCCAGAGCAGTTGAGGCATCTCTGGCAGAAATCCAGAACGTGCCCGTTGTGGACATCTGCAATGCGCCACTTGGAGCTCCGTGCACACTTTCGTAAAGCGCTTTGGATGTCCATGCCAGGCAGCATCAGTCCTTTGACAGGACAATCCTTAATGGACTTCTGTCCTAAAGTGAGCTCCTCTCTCCTGCTGCCCGTCTTGGGGGATTATTCTAGCTCGGCACTCTCCCATTAGTGTGAATGAGTGGTGGAGACTTTGTCTGGGAAGATATGGAAATTACGTACCTTCCGTAATTCTTGATCTTCTTGGACGAAGTCTCCCCCACTTATTCACACGCCCACCCATCATCCCCTGAGCTCACTCATCATGTTCTGGTCTTCACCCCCTTGTTGTTGGGCTGCGAAGACTTTGTTGAGTTGACCCTTCTTACTCGGGTCATTGGGACTATCTTATATCTGATATAGGTTAGTTTCACTAGGTTATTTTACATTGCATCTCCTCGGTAAAAAAGGTACTGAGGCGGTTGGAGGGTCGATGCCAAGGTAGCCTATACGGTGCAAGCAGTGCACGCGGTGCCGCGTCCTCGCGGCCCTATCTAGGTGCCGGCCCTCCTTAAGATTTTTGGCTCCCGCTGGGTCCTAGCACCTCCAGCGTAGTCCCATTAGTGTGAATGAGTGGTGGGGACTTCATCCAAGAAGATCAAGAATTATGGTAGGTACGTAATTTCCATTTTTGAATGTCCCTTTTAAAGGGACAGAACTGTTTGGCTATGGTATTGAAGAGGCCCTATGTGGCCTTCAAATTTAAAAAATGACTCTAAGGTCAGTAAAGTGCCTGTATCGCACTCCTGCTAGAGGTCGTGGTCAGGGCTCCTTTCTTCTATGGTCCCCTTCTGGGTCCCTTTCCCCCTGGTGCCCATACAAAAGCAGCCAAAGGAATCGGTTCCGGTAACCCTGCTGCCACCAGTTGCACCTGACTCTCTTTCATCTCTTGTCCCACCTCAGCTGTTACCTCCAGGGGTGAATGTGAGGTGCAGCATTTCCCTGCATCTGAAACAGCTGCAGGAGATCACTACAGACAAGAGGGTTCTGGAGATAATTGCAAGGGGGAATGCTTTGGAGTTGTTACAGATCCCTCCAGCCCATCCTTCGCCTCCTTCCTTTTATGTTCTGGGTCATTTGTCCCTTCTGAAGGAAGAAATTCAGTCTTTATTCCAAAAATGTGCCATAGAACCACTTCCTCCTCAGGAGAGAAACAAAGGGTTCTATTCCTGATACTTGGTCCCAAAATGGACAGGGGATCTGCGCCTTGCCAGATCTCAGGGATTTCAACCTGTACATCAAATGCAAAAAAAAAAAGAGTCGAATGGTATCCCTGCAAGCTCTGATTTTCCTTTTTACAAATGGGACTGGCTCTGTTCTTTGGACATGAAGGATGCATACTTTCATGTAAAGATCAGGAAATCCCACAGGCAATACCTAATTTTTATGCTGGAGGGAGAATACTATCAGTTCAAAGTATTGCCCTTTGGCTTGTCGTCTGCACCACGAGTCTTTACCAGATGCTTGACAATAGTTACAGCAGCCCTTCACAAGGAAGACCTGCATGTTTTTCCCCTATCTATATGGCTGGCTGTTGAAGGTCTTCTCCAGGGGAGCTCCATTACATACCCTGTTTTGGACACATAAGTTATTCAGTGACTTGTGGGTCACAGTGAATGTGCCAAAGACTATGCCGACTCCATGCCGAAGACTGCAATACATAGGGGTGGTCTTAGACACAGAGAAAGGGATGTGCTTTCCTGCCATAGGATGGGCAGACACTCTGATTGCCTAGGTGCACTTGGTATTCAGGAGCCACTGTGTCTGTGTGAGGACAGTGGTACATCTCCTAGGTCTCATGGCAGCAGTCGTAGTGACTGTGCCACTGGCACATCTTTATATAAGGATCCCTCAGTGGACCTGGTGGTCCAGTGGGATCAGTTGATGGACAAGCTGGAACAAATTATTCTCATCATGTCTCCTCGACGCAGAGCTTTGTTATGGTGGATGGATTGCAAAACCCTGTTGCAGGGCATTCAGTTTCTTACACCAGCTCCTGTACATATCCTCACCATGGATGCCTTGGGCTCCAGCTGGGGTGCTCATCTGGACCCTTCCCAGACACAGGGGTCATGGACCTGTGCGGAGGCTGAGCCACATGTAAACGTTCTAGAAATGAGGGCTGTTCTCTACAAACCTCTAGGCCTCTCAAAATTATCTCTGCCTCATTCCTCTGGTAATCCAGATGGACAACGTCAATGTGCTGCATTACATCAACAAACAAGGGAACACTCGGATCCCTTATGCTGAGGAGCAGTGAGAGTATGGTACAGTACTGGATGTTGTCTCACAGCCTTCATATGCCGGCAGTGTATGTCCCAAGTATCCAAGCATCTTAGCAGACAGGCTAAGTAGGTCCCAGTCCATGGTTTACGAATGGGAACTGCTGACTTCTGTGGTAAATAACCTCTTCGCAAGATGGTGTCGTCTTTTTGTGTCCCCACACAAAGCAAAACTGCCGCATTTCTGCTCGCTTGCGCAAGGGACTGGAGTTTTTTGGCAAGACATGTTTTCCCTCTCTGGGAAGGTTTTATGTGATAATGGCGAGTCTTAAACTCCGCTGATCACAAAGACCAAATAAAAAAGCGCCTGACATCAAAAGGGCGACTTACTACAATGACCGTCATAGTAGCGGCCAGTCGCATGTTATAAAAACAACAACCCAAATAAGTATTTTATGGGAGCAAGCCCCCCGCATCCCCCAAACTTAAAATAATCAACTCCACGAGGGGTGCGGACCCAGGGGAATGTTAACATTTAAAAAAAGAAAAAACATTTTCCCCCTAGAACAGACCAGAACCCAGGTTTGCTGGCTCCACAGGTGGTGGCTTACACCCCTATGCTAAATGGCCAGCTCGGCAGGGCTTGGCCAAACAGCATCCTATATCCAGCTGTAGTGAGTGTAGCTCCCTGCTACACTTGCTCTACAGGATGGAAGATCTCTCCTACTACTCGCTGTTAGTACAAGCTGTATTATTGAATTGCTCATGTTGAGCCGCTCAATAATACTCTCTCATATCACTGTACATCCTCTGGGAAAGGGAGATTCCTATATGCTTCCCCCCATTTCTCTAATACAGAAAGTTTTGCCCAGACTGTCAGTGGAGAGTGCCACTGTCATCCTCACTGTCCCATTATGGCCTTGCTAGATACAGTTTCACTCTTTCAACAACTGGGAGTGGAGCCTCCTGTCCCTGTGCTTTTTGTGTCAGGGTCTGTTGTCACAGGATAAACAGTCCCTGGTCCATCCAGACATGAAGTCCCTCCATCTGTGTGCATGGCTTCTGAAGACATAGCCATTGTATGTTTTGGAGTATTCCCTAAGGTTGCTGATTTCCTGATTGCGGCTAAGAAGCCTTCTTCCAGATATACTTATTCCCTGCAATGGAAACTCTTCTGTTTGTGGGCTGCTTCCCCAAATTTGGACCCTTTTACATGTCTATGAATACTGTGTTGGAATACCTGCTTTCCCTGTCTGACTCTGGCCTGCAGCATTCCTTGCTTAAGGTGCATTTGGCCACAGTATCAGCTTTCCATGCACCTTCTGATGGTCATACGGCTGCCCAATTAGAGGTATGCCATACGATTCTGAAATGTAGGCTTCACATGAAACCTCCTGTTCATAAGCCAGTCCCACCTTGGGACTTGAATGTTGTGCTTTAGAAATTAACGTTGGCTCCTTTTGAGCCTGCCTGGGGTTGTGGCTTATGTTTCTTGTTGTGGAGAGTGTTTTAGTTGCGATGACTTCTGCCCAAAGGATTTCCAAACTTCAGGCTCTGTGTAAGTCTTCTTATTTTTCACAAAGACAAGAGTCGCATGGTGTATGAATCCTGGTTTCTATCGAAGGTGTTATCTAAATTTACACTGAATCAAATGACACACCTTCCTGTATATTATCCTAAGCATGCCAACCAGGGTGAAACACTGCTCCATACTTTGGATGTACATAGAATACTGCGATACTGTATTACTCGCACCGAAGACTGCAGAAAGTCCCCTCCAGCTTTTTGTTTCATTTGCCCCAGGGAAAGAGGGTGCTCCTCTGTCTAAACAATGCCTATCCACGTGGCTGGTACATTGCAGTGTGTTCTGTTAGAGGAAATAGGGTAAGGAACTTCCTGGTGCTTTACGTGGTCACTCCACAAGGGGTATGACCACTTCTGTTGCCTGTTTCAGAAACATCCCTGCTGCTGGAACAGTGTTCACACTTTCACTAAAACTTACAGTTTGGACATCGTCTCTCGTAGACATGTTGGCTTTGGGCTCGCTGTACTGCAAAGCTTTGTTCTGATCATATATCAGACAGCCGCCCCACTGCTTGGGAGTCATTCCAGAGGTGCGGCCTAATGGAGGAGGTATCCTCGAAGAAGACAGAACAGTTACGTAGGAACTTTACGTAATAGTCTTCAAGAAAATCTCCATTCGGCAGTGCCATCCCTCCCTCCTCCCCCTTTTGCTTTTATTAAGAGTTATATCAGATGCTGTGCCTAAAACCTACTCCATGCATCCTGTTTCCATTCCCAGGCCTCTCCTTGTATGCCTGGTGCTGGTCTTATCTCCTGGTTCCCCATAGTTGGAAGTCCTCAGAAGTTAATCTCCAGTGGGGAACTGAGGAGTTAAGGGGCTACCGACGTTTATATACATGTAGACACTGCATGTCATTGTCGGCGGCTTCTGGCTAGCAAAAGTTTCCGTGTTGTCCTAACGCTGACACAGATATAGTTCTAAAGGTGTTGAGTAATGGAAGAGATTCTCTCGAAGATCTGCTGTTATACAGTAAGTACATAACTGTTTTTCTGTCGGCCCTACCTCATGGTAACGACTGACAACCATGGAAGAGGGTAGGAAGCTTGAAAAGGCAAGCTGTATTGGCAATAGGGATGTGTCTGGTCACCACTTCTCTCTTGGGGGTACCCTGGTAATGGGCAGTCCGGCGTCTGGGAAGATGGAGAGTCTTATCAGAGCCATAAAAATAAATGGTTCAGATCCCACCCATGCTCTACGTCCGAGTCTTTACACCGTTCAGTCTTGACCTCTTCCTGCAGAAACCATAAGGGGAAGAAGCGGCCCCAGTTGAGTTCATCCTCTGGTCATTCTGCTGTGCTACACATGACTTAAGTGAACCTGGGTGTCCCACCATCATCAGCAACAACACCAGGGAAGCCTGGGCCTGCGACATCGAGGTCTCCATCCTGGAGTCCCTCTCTGTCCAGTAGAAGGGACTTCAGTGGGCAGGTGAACCACTGGGCAGCTCTTCTGGAGCTGTTGGTGCAGCTTATAAGTGAAGAAGCCATTTTTGGTGCCTGCTCCTGTCCTTTTGGGGTCAGTTAAGCTGGCACTGCCTTCAGTGCTGCTTGACTTAGGCATTCAGCTGAGTACGATTCCAGCCTACAGGCTGGGTCTGTAATTGGGGCTGCTGTCTGCTTCACCTGTGATGTTACCTCTGACCGCTCAGAGGATGGGGTCAGTCACACTGCCACCGCCAGTTCCTTTGGGGCTGGCATGGTCATTGACACCATTAATGGTACTACATCCAGTGTCAGGGTTTGGTTGTTTAGGGACTACGCTTGCACTGGCACTGCTGATGGTGCCGGGATCGTTTCCTTTGGGGCTGGTCCCAGGATCATCCTCCTCCTACCATTGATAGCATTGATCTTCTTTGAGGATATCTCTTGCAGCAGGTCACACCTTAGGAACTATAGCCGTCAGGCACTAGGACCACACGAAAAATTTTTTGCTAGTAGTGTATCTGGGGCCGCGCATGGCAACACCATCATGTTGATGTCCTCCTTATATAGTTGTGGGCGGCCCCATACCCTCCTCAGTTATTTTTCCACCATTGACCACTTCACTTTGGACTCCACGGAGCACCGTCACTTCAGTCGACTGCCATTTTTCTGGAATTTTTTCATTTTTTACATTTTTTCACCCTAGTTCGTCAGTCACTTTATTTCCTAAAGTGATTCCCTTATTTCTTTTCATTTATGCCTGGATCTGACAGTCTTTCCTGTCACTGTATCTGTGGACAGAAGCTTTACAGTAGAGACGACCATGGGGCCTGTGCCCGCTGCCTTGGCACCGACCACGACCTTAAAGCCTGCTGTGGCTTCAATCAAACTTCTGACATCAGTGTCAGAAAGAGCTAAAATCCTTCCTAATGGAGCAGAAGGTTGCTGCCTTGGAAAAGGAGCTTCAGCCCAGGAGCTCTCATGCCGCCAAGGACCAGAACAAGTCGTTGAGGACGCATTGCCACCGGGTCCTCCTGGGAATGTTCTTGGTCACTGCTTCCAGTGCTGACCGTTACAGGGTCATCATTCAGACCGGGCAGCGACCCCCACTGCTGCTCACATCCTCTTAGCTACAGGATTGGCCTTGGCAGCCTTTCCCACCTGTGCTCCTCTGCCTGGCATTGGTTTGTCAGCGGTGGGCCTCCACCTTCTTCCACTGATGATTCCCACTGCCTCCCTTACCTTTTCTTCCTTGGGGGGGGACTTTAGCAGTGCGGCCCATCGGTTTCTCCTCTTCCGATGCTGACCCATCTTCATCACGGTTTTCTTTACCCCCGCCGGCATGTCCGCCCCTGTTGAACACCTCCTCGCCTTCTTGGGGGGCCGCAGCCAGGGAGTGATGCCAGCCTGGGCATTGCCGGCAATGGTCATGCATCGTCGGGCTTCAGGCCTCTTCAGCCAATGCTTCTGACCATTCCTGCGACGTTGGGGATGCAAATCTTTCAGTTGGTACCTCAACCTGCCTCCATCCTGTCTCTGCTTCTGCACTCTCTGCTTTCGCGGGGCCCTCAGTGCCTCCTGTCATAGCAACAGAGCTCTCTATCAACGCCAGTGACCATTGACGTCCAGGCCCTACTTTCCTCTGTCTGAGACTTGCAGAAAGTTGTCCTACCTCAGGGCCTGTCGCTGGCAGGGCCTTCTCAGCCAGCATCAACACCGTCACACCATGCAGTGCCACGACCAGCTCTTCTTCGGTCATCGATGTCTATTTCTGAGCTGGGGATGATGATAATTATCGCCTGACTTCCTGTTGCCTGATTATGAAGATGAGAAGGATGAGGATGCTGGATCCTGGACTCCCTCTAGCACCTCCACTGTTTCCTTAGCAGGGGATGACTCCTCAAAATATACCCCATGGTCCCCCCATGGATAACCCCTCCTTCATAGCAGCGATGCGGCAACTTCAGACCGCTAGGGGATTGATGCTGCAGTGCAGGACATTACTCAATGGAACCTGGTTGATTACTTGGACCTGACAGACTCCCCTCCCCTCATCATTCCTCCTTCGATCAATGCATACAAGGATGCCACTATAAGCGCTTGGTACAGACTAACATTTTATGCCCAGAAAGGCGGACAAGCTGTACCAGGCCCCCTCTGGAAAACCATTTTTTGCAGAACCCTCACAGGCAGATTCTGTGGTGATCAATTCAGACCATGATAGCTCCAAGAAGCCCCAGCATCTCAGCTCTCTCCCTCTAGGCAAGTAGTCCAGAAGGTTGGACTTTATGAGCAAAAGGGTATTTGCCTCTTCCACTTTGGCTTTCAGGATCATTAATTACATTGGCCATATGCTGAAATTCCAGAATGACCTCTGGAAAGTGGCCAGGTCTGCAGCCCAGTCCCTTCCAGAGCCTCCCCCAAACAGGAGGTGCTCAAGACCCTCCAGACAGGTGCGGATGTGGGCAAGCACCTCTTGCGAGCCACCTGTGATGCCCTAGGTGCCTCCACCAGAGCCTCCGCAGTGGGAATCTGCCTGAGAGAGGTACTCTTGGCTCAGACTGTCCGGTGTTGCTTCTGACGTCCAAGAGTCCATCCTAAATGCTCCCTTTAGGAGTTACAAACTCTTCAAGGTGGCTGTGCAAGATATCTTCAGTGACCTGCAGGCCTCGTGGAGAACTCTGTGGTCCATTCACTCCCTCTGGCCTATCTAGTCTTTATGTCCTTGCCTGTTGCTACACCCTGGACCCTATTTGGTCTCGGTTGCCCCTTCCTCCTCCTCTTCCCTTTTCTCTACATATTATGCCCATGTGCCTATCCCATGCATGTTAGAAGCACCCCACTGTCTTTGCCGCCACCACCTCTTCTGGCAGGCTGTTCCAGCTGTCCACCATCCTTTCTGTGAAGAAATATTTCCTCACATCCCTCTTAAACTCCCCCGGCCAAGCTTCATTGCATGCCCCCATGTTCTGGTGTTCCTCCTTCTCTTAAAGAGACTCCCTTCCTACACCTTGTTCACACCCGTGAGGTACTTACAGGTTTCAGTCATATCCCTGTCACTCTCATCTCCTCTCCTCCAGGGAGTACATGCTGAGCTTCTGCAGCCGCTCCTCATACTTTTTCTTGTGCAACCCCTGCACCATTTTGGTAGCCCTCCTGTAGACCACTATCATCCCGTCAATGTCCTTGCGGAGGTGCAAGCTTCAGAACTGGACACAATTTTTCAGGTGGTGTGTCACTAGTAAGCGATACAGTGGCAACACCACCTCCCTTCTCCTGCTAGAAAATCCCCTCCTTGTGCACCCCAGCATCCCACTAGCCTTGCCTACTGCCTTGTTGCGCTACCATACCACTGTGAGACCATCAGATATGATTACCCCAGGGTCCCTCTCTTGCTTGGTGAGTGTGAGAACTCCCCATCTTATACACAACACCTAGGTTTCCCACTTCAGGGCATAACCCGCAGTTTTTTGCATCAAAATCCAGCTGCCACACCCTAGACCACTCTCCTAGTTTCCCCAGATCCCTTTTGCACTCTCCCTCTCCTTCCTTCCTATCTTTAAACCAAGGTTCTGTAATATGTAGCTAAAGACCTTTAGTAGCCATGGAGCTCTTTTATGGTCATTCGGGACACTGAGACTTGTGTCACAGGTCCTCGCTTGGTGGTAGCGAGCTGGTTGTCTAGTTTTTCCACTTTGGGAACCTAATGGGTTTATGCATTGGTATTTGTCTAACCCTCCCTGATATAACTATCTGGGTGTAATGTGCTAAATTTCCTGCTGTAATATATTGTTAAAGCTTTGTTTTTAAGCTTTTGCACTGTGAATCTATTTTGTAAGTTATACTTATAGAACCAATAAACACAAAGTTAAAATAGAAAGATTTCCAGATTGGCTCTCAGTAACCCTCTAAGGAGTAGAGGATGTGGCAGTTTTCATAATCAACAGTCCTTTTGTGATAGGGGCAGGGATCCCAAAACAAAAGGTCTCTGCCACCCCAGGCCCAGAGGAAAGCGCAGCTGAAGGCACAGGTACCAAAAGCGCTCAGTGCCACTATCAGAAGCTCTGGCCCCAGGTCCGTTTCAGCTGTCCGAGGTGGACCACCCTTCCCCGGTAGGGGGGGTGCCTCACCCAGTTTTACTGTGAATGGGACTCCATCTCAACGGACAAGAGGGTTCTAAGGATCATCTGAGAGGGTACTCTCTGGAGTTGCTGGGAACCCCCCACCCGGAAGTCTTCCCAGAGGCAGCTTCCCTTGCCAGCTCACATCACAACTTCTTGCACAGGAAATTGTGGACCTTCTGAGAAACAGGGCAATGGAAATAGTGTCAGAATGGAACAAAGGATTCTACTTCACGTACTTCCTGGTACCAAAGCAATCAGGGAGAATGTGTCCCATTCTCAGTGTCAGAAAACTGAATGAATACGTGGATCAAGAAAAGTTCAGAATCATTTCTCTGGGATCCTTGCTACCTTACCTTAAACATCAGGATTGGCTAGCATCACTGGGTGTGCAGGATGCATACCAGCACATACTGGTGCACCCTGACCATGAAAAGTACCTCCTGTTCAGTGTGTAAGGGCAACACTGCCAGTTCTGAGTCCTAGCCTTTCGGCTTTCCTCAGCACTGCAAGTCTTTACAAAGTGCTTTGCAGTACTTGTAGCACACCTCAGAAAGGTAGGACTTCCAAGTCTTCCTGTAACTGGATGACTGGCTAGTTTCTAGCCCCTCCAAACAGGAGACAGAGCAGGCAGTGGCTGCTGCCTCTCAGTTCCTAGCAGCCATGGGAGTCCTGCTGAACCCTGCAAAGTCTCAGCTGTTGCCCTCCCAGGAACTGCTGTTCATATTAGCCATTCTGGACATAGCCTGGGCTCAGGCTTTCCTTCTGGGCAGCAGACCATGAGCTGTCTTGCAGATGGCATGTTACATCATGGAGCACAAGACTGTGCCAGCACACTTTGGGGCCTCATAGCCTCCTCAGTGTTCACCATGCCTTTAACAAGGTTGCACATGAGTACAGTGCAGTGGATGCTCAGTACCCCATGGTCACAAGCATCGCACCCTCAAAACTACCCCATTCAGGTGACCAAACCCCTGGTGAGGTCCCTGATGTGGTTGTCAGTGGAGTAAAACCTCCTTCAGGGCTGCTGCTTCTCCCTACAGGAACCAGAGCTGACTCTCACCAGGGATGCCTCCCTACTGGGGTGGGGAGTCCACTGCCAGGGTCTTCAGACGCAGGGTGTCTGGGACTCATCAGAAACATATCTTCACACAAAAGTTCTAAAGATGCATGCAGTTCTGTATGGTCTGAATGCCCTAGTGGATTTGGTCAGGAGTATGGGAAGGGTGTCTGGAGTAGGAGATTCTACTCCTGGTGCTATATCTATCAGGAGTCCAGAACACTCTGGCAGATGAGTTAAGTTGAACAGAGGCAGATCCTGACAAGTGGTCACTAGCACCAGACATCGTGAGATCCCTACTTGATGAGTGGAGCACCCCAAATGTAGACCTTTTTGTGTCCCCACTCAACTCCAAACTGCCTCCCTTCTGCTCCAGAAATCCAGAACTTGGTGGTTTCTTTCAGGATGCATTTAGGCTGCCATGGCAGAATATTTTTCTTTATGCATTCCCTCCAGTCCCTCTCATCCAGAGAGTGCTGTTCAGGTTGGAGGCACATGGGGGCAAGATGATCCCAGTGGCCCCCCTGCTGGCCTCAGCAGATATGGTTTCCTTTGTAGAACTGACTTATCAGTCAGCAAACTGAGTATTCTGCCACTCCTGATGTACTTGTTGACCCAGGGTCAGCTGGTCCACCCCAGCCTGCATTCCCTTCACCTTCTGGCCAGGCTCCAGAAGAGATAGAAGTGAACAGGTTTAAAGTATCTTGGAGGGTCTCTGAAATGCTCTTGGCTGTGCATACACCTTCAACCAGACAGACTTACTCAGCCAAGTGGAAACGGTTTTCCATCTAATGTTCCAAAACCTCTCTGGACCCCTTCAAGTGTCTACCTGAAAAGGTTTTGGAGTACTTGCTGGACCTTTCTGATGCTGGCCTGCAGTATTTCACACTTAATGTCCACCTGTGTGCTATATCAGCATACCATGAACCTGTAAGTACCCTCTCTTTGGTACAGCTGCCAGTGTTTAAGAGGTTCCTTGAAAGTGTTCTGCATGCAAGACCTCCCATCAGGAAGCTGATGGCTCCCTGGGATTTAAGCCTTGTGCTGGATATTCTCACTTGCAAGACCTTTGAGCTTGTTAATGCTTGTGACATGAAGTCTGACTTGGCAAGCAGTATTTCTTGTAGCTGTCACCTCTGCATGCAGAGTATCTAAAATTCATGCTTTGGTCGCAGATCCCTGGTATACTGTTTTCCATAAAGATAAGGTAGTTCTCCACACACACCCTAAGTTTCTACATAAAGTGGTGTTGGAGTGCCATCTTAATCGGGCTGTAATCCTGCGTATTACCTACATTGCCAACTTCAAAAATGAGGGAGAAAGGATTCTCCACTCACTCGCTGTTAAGAGGGTCCGTAGGTTTGACAGTCAAAACTGCACTTTCTCATTTGACCCTAATTGCAAGAGACAGACTGTCACAATCAAGTGCATTTTGTCTGGATTGTGTATTGTCTTCTCCACTGCTATCCTATGCCATGGCACAGGTTAAATTGGAGGGCAAGGTACATACCCACACCACCATAGCAGTTACCACTTCCCTGGCAGAAATAGACTCTTTGCCAGTTGGAGAAATTTGGAGAGCTGCAACTTGAAGTACAGTGTACGCCTTTACTAAGCAGTATGCCCTGGATGTCCATGCCAGGCAGCATGCCACGTTTGGAAGGATAATCGGAACAAATTACTATCCTGAGTGATTTCTGTGCTCCAGGCCCTATTTGGGGGGGGGGGGAGCTTTCTCTGAGCTTTGTACTGTGACCCATTAGTGGGAATCTATGAAGAAGACTGATTCCTGGAAGATATGGAATTTACGTACTTACCATAACTGTTGAGCTTCCTGACCATCTTTTTCATAGATTACCATGCCCTTCCACCATCGCCCGGACTCACTCCAGTATTGTTGTGTTGGTCATTACGCTTTTGTACTTAGTTTGGGCTGTGAAGACGCTGTATTACTGGATTCGGTGGCCCTTCCTTCAGAGGCCACCAAGATTATCTTATGCCCATAGGTTAAATGGATAGGTTACTTGTTAAGTTAATGCTGCTCACCTTTTCAGTAAAAAGGTACTGATGCGCTGGCACTGAGGGTTAAGGTGATGGATGCCACACCTCTCGCCACGCCGATGACCCGGGTTCGGGAACGCACCCGGACTGTCGGGGGTTGGCTGGGAAGGGAAAGGATTGAGTGTCCAGTGGACTGCTCTTCTTTCCTTGGGGAGGGTTTGGGATTTCCGTCGCTCTGCGGGGGCCTCCCGATGGATATCAGGGGCACTGCAGGAGCGGTGCATTCATGGGTGAAGTTCAGCGGACAGCGGCATATAGTGCCTGGACGTCATTGCACGTCCATACTTCAAGGGGTGTAAAGCTGGAGGATAATGGCAGTCGGTCGGGGCAGCTCGATGGCTGTGCCTCTTCACCAAGGGGGCCCGACAAGGAATTGCACTCTGGTATTGGATCGTGGCCCAGCGAGAGGGAGTGGGGGCCCCTCCACAGGCACGTCGCGTGCTAGCCGGATGTGAGTGAGCCTGCAGGCTGAATGGAGAGAGGATGGTGGCTGAATGGTAAGGCAGGCTGAGCTGCGGGAGTAGAAATAAGAAATAAAAAAAAAAAAAAAGTACTGAGTCATTTGGGGGCTGGTACTGCTGTATACCAGCGGACGTTATCAGTGACTTGTATGGGGCCTACTTGTGCCATGAATCCTCCAGAAAAGTTCTGTCACCCTAAGGGTCCTTACATCTTTGGATCAGACCCATGAGTGGTAATCTATGAAGAAGGCATTCGGAAAGATCGTCAGTTACGGTACTATAAGTATGTAACTTTCATTTCTCCTCCTTGACAACTCCCATTAGTGAGGCAAGATTCTGCTAGTTTTTTCTGAAGTTTTACTTCGGTGTTTTGACTGTTGCTTAACCCTCACCATTTGCTTTTCGCTGTGTCGTCATGATTCGACATGGAATGGAGGAAGAAGCTGGGGTTCAGGAGCTGTGATTTGTGCAGCTACCCAATGTCCTCGACCGGACATGATGCCTTTGTTTACTGTTTGGGCCTGGGCCGTGACGTGGCACATTGCTCCTGGTGTCAAGCTACGCATGCACCAGCCCTTGAAGAGCATCAGCAGCTGGTGATCCAGTGCAAACCGATGAAGGTGTGCACGCTCTCCAAGGCTACAGGGTTGGTGGTGCAGTTACAGGCTGAGGAGGCTGGTGAGAATGTTTTGGTCCTGCATTGTCTGTTGGTGGTGGCGGAGAAGTTTGCACTGGCTCTGCTGACTGCTCATAAGAACAAAGAGTTTAAAGAGGAGGTGACTGTAACTCGCCTAGTGACATGCACCCTTACCTTGTGTAACTCTGTACTTGTCACTGACAGTAGTAAACACCTAGTAATGAACACCCTTTCCACATGTGGTTCCTTACCTGTCACAGACAGTAATAATCATTTAGTAGTCTACCAGGGTCGGACTGGGGTACAGAGGGTCCACCTGGAAAGAAGATATAAGGGCCCACCTGGAAAATCAATACAGGAGTGCCCAGGGTGACACACTCATATCAGTATTCCACTTCAGTTTGATACATTAGCTCTGTGATTACATCTTACATTTATCTACAGTGTCTCAGATACCCCATTTAATTAGGCAAAAGATGATAACTACAAAAGTTTTCAGAGTTCAGAAGGTGACCAGGTACCCAACTGAGGGGGGCCCACCTGGAAATTTCCAGGTATCCAGGTGGGCCAGTCCGACCCTGTAGTCTACACCTTTGCCTTGAGTGGTTCCATACCTGTCAGAGACAGGAGTAATCATCCACTGATGTACATGGTTTTCATCTGAGGTTCCTTACCATCTCAAGTAGCGATAAAAACCTAGTGATGTACACCATTTAGGAGGCAGTATAGCGTAGTGCTTAAGGGCACGGAGCTGCAAATCTGGAGACCTGGGTTCAAATCCCATCAGCCCCTACTTGTATACTGTGTGACCCTGAGAAAGTTACCTAACTTTCTTGTGCTCCCAGGTCGCACTTGGAAACAGGCTCTGGCTTAATGTGCCTTTCCTGGTTAAATACCCCCCACCATTTCTTTGTGTTTTTCATACCTGTCATGGCAGTAAATCCCAAACTATGTACACCATTACCGTAAACAGTTCCAGATCTGTCACACAGTTACGGGCTTAATCATGTAGTGGTGTAAAGCCTTACCTTATGGGTATGTGTTTCCTTACCTGTCAGAGAGCAGTAGTCATCTAGTGATGTATACCTGCAGTGGTTCCTTACCTGTCACAAACAGTAGTCATTATCTGGTGATACACCCTTACCTTGTAGTGTATAGTGGAACGTCGTTGTTCACTGAAATTTAGCACTCTCAAAATGTTGTTCTGCTGCACTAGTGACGTCCGTAGTGCAGCAAAACCAAAAGTGACGTCCTCAGGACAGCAGAACGACTTTTCTCTCTGCTGCAGTGCGGACGTCACACATGGTGTCCTCGAGCAGCAATCTGACAGTTAGTCTTATTTTAAAAAGAAAGATGTAGTATTTTTTTTTTTTTTTTTGAGGCAACGACGTTCACTATGCACTATATAGAACAGTGCATGCGTACCATTTAACGGCGGGGCTGTTCTTTCACCTCGTTGGTACTATGACGACTGATTACCTCTCGAGCTGCGCTCTCGAGGTAATCTGTTGTCATAGTACCAACTCGGTGAAAGAATAGCCCTGTTGTTAAATGGTACTCGTGCACTATCCTATATGTGTGGTTTTTGCCATCACAGACACCAGCAATCGCCTAGTGACATAGGCTCAAACCTTGAATAGTTCTTTATCTCTCACAGACTGCAGTGATCGCGGTTAGGGATGCACACTCTTACCGTGTGTGATTCTTACCTGTCATGGACATTAGTAATCATCTAGTGATATGTACACCTTTATCTTTTGTGGTTTGTTGCCAGTATGAATAGTAGTAGTGCACACCCTTACCTTGTATATTTCTTTACCTTTCACAGACTACAGTACCGACTACAGTACTCACCTTTGAGGTACATCCTTACCTTTTATCATTCCATACCTTTCACTTGACTACAATAATCACCTAGTGATATACACCTTTGCCTTGCATGGCCCTGTACTGTCACAAATATCTGTAATCACCTAGCGATGTATATTTTTACCTTGTGGGGTTCCGTACATCTTAAGCAGCAGACAGTGATCGTCTAAGGAAATGCACCGTTACCTTACATAGAAAAAAAGAAGTTGACGGCAGATGAGGACCGCAAGGTCCATGCAGTCTGCCCATTTTTTCTACCTTATGAATGTGCCATAGGCCTGTACTCTTTCAGTGGCCTATCTATTCATACTCATCTGTATTACTCCCGTATGCCTATCCCATGCCTGTTTGAAACCCTGCACTGTATTCATTTCCACCACTTCATGAGGTAGGCCGTTCCATGCATCCACCACCCTTTCTGTGAAAAAGAACTTCCTCACATCACCCCTTAATCGGCCTCCCTCTAATTTCATGCTGTGTCCTCTTGTCCTACTATTTTTTCTTATATTGAAACATGTTAGACTCTTTCACCTTGTTAATGCCCTTAAAATGTTTGAATGTTTTGATCATATCACCTCTCTCCCTCCTTTGCTCTAAGGTATACATATTGAGCTCTGTTAATCTGTTCTCGTATGTTTTCTGATACAGTCCCTGCAACATTTTGCTTGCCCTTCTCTGAACTGCCTCCATTTTGTTAATGTCCTTGTGCAGGTGTGGCCTCCAGTACTGCACACAGTACTCCAGATGGGGCCTAACCAGTGTCTTGTAAAGAGGGATTATTAACTCCCTCTTCCGACTTGTGATACCCCTACTAATACACCCAAACATCCCTCTAGCCTCACCTACTGCTTTAGTGGTCTGCTTGGATGATTTCAGGTCACCTGTGATGATGATGCCCAAGTCTCTTTCTTCCCTTGTGATTGCCAGCAACTCTCCTCCCAACCTATAGGTGGCTTCAGGGTTTCTCTTCCCTATGTGCATGATCTTGCACTTCTTTGCGTTAAACCCCAGTTGCCACTCTTCTGACCATTTTACCAGTACCTTGTGTGGTTCTTTATCCATCACAGACAGCAGTAGTCATCTAGGACTTTTTTTTCTTCCCGAAAGAAAAAACTGAAGAATCCCCATCTCCTCTATACTCAGAATATGTTTATCTGAGCCTTGTCACCAAAGGGCCTCTGATAAAAGAAATGACTGAATGAGAAGGTGGGGCAAGGGTAAAGGTGGTCGCAGTAGGACGTCGCTTCTACTGGCTTAGGTCATCAGAGGTCAGTGGTTCTCAGACTGCTGGTAGTTGACCTTACCTAAAGGAGGTGAGGCATCCCTGGGACACTCTTCCATCCTTTTGCTTGGCCTAGCTAGGATTGGGGCTTGAGGAACCAAACCTTGATCCCCATACAGAAGATGCCAGGTGCCTTAACTACAGAACCACCGGAGTAGCCCTTAGGTTTCACACTGAATTCAGAAGAAAGCAGGGAGTCACTGGAGGTTTCAGAAGATTGCAGGGATATGATCTTGCTCTTTAGTGCCGATGAGTCTGCCAGTGGCATTCTAAGTGTACTGGACTCTGGAAACATGACATGGAGAGGCCAGAGAAGAGAGAGAACAGCAGTAGTCAAGATGACAGTCCAGCAACAGTAGGAAACCAGTGGCACTGGCCTGTTAAGTCTCCTTTTAGAATCTGTAGGATACTGTAGGATTAGTATGAAGAACTGCGTCATTATTCTCTGCCAATCAAACCATCCATCCGGGAGATTTATTTTCACTGCACTGTAGTCATTGTTGCTGATTCCCTACTTAAGTGACCAAAACAGCTGATGGTGTTAGACAACTTCAAAGAGGGAACGTGGGAACTGCGACAATGCTGGCTGTCGACACACACTATAGCACAATGCTTCATCCATTATGGGGCTTTCATTCTTTCCAGCCTGACATCACCGATCAGCACTCAGGCTAAGACTGCAGCTTCTGTCTTTCTGTTCAGCAGAGCATTCAGCATGTAACTTTTTCTTCATAGCTCGGTGTAAGCAATTGCAGCAGCAAATGTTAGGAAATGGATGCTTTGGTTAAAAATTAAGAAAATCAATAAACTAACTTGACATTTAAATGCTGTCATCTTCCTGACGGCTGCTGCTGTTTAATTGGACTGCACTGAAATGCTGCTTCCTTGCCTTTCAAGTGGCATGAAACGAGTTTTATTGATGGCCTAGGAACATCAAGTGCTGGCCTTTCCGCTCTAGAAAATGGCTCTGACCATGTTTTTTGTGATAATAAAAGACATCATAATTGTGTTGTCAGTGCTAAAGTCTAGAATGTGTTTTTTTTTTTTTCTTATTATCTTTGGAGTTGCCAGGCTGTGCCTTCTGAAACCGAGACTGAGACATTTGAGATTATAGTCAAGGAGAAGCTGGTTGACTTCCTGGAGTCACACGGGCTCCAGGGCTGCAAGCAGTGCAACTTTGTGAAGTGGAGCGCTTGTCAGATGAACTTGGTCAATTTCTTTACCGCTGTAACGCAGGTGTTGGACAGTGGCCGCGCGCTGGATGTCCTGTACGTGGACTTCAGCAAGGCCTTCGACTCTGTGCCCAAGAGAAGGCTGGTAGAGAGATTGGAGGACTTGGGTGTATTGGAGAAAGTCACTAGATGGGTAGGGAAGTGTCTTGGGGGGAGAACCCAAAGGGTGTTATAAATGTTCCATACTCCGAAGTCAGGATTATCAGCAGGGCCCCACTGGTGTTGGTACTGGACTCTGTGGTCTTCAGTAGTTAGTATAAGAGGGAATTAACAAGAGACCTGAAGATGTTTAGCAACTGAAACTTAATACCAAAATGTTCAAGATTATGCAGCGGGGGTGAATGGAGCAGACATCAGATGTGAAGGATCTGGGTGTTATAAGTAATGACAGCCTCAGATCCTCAGCCCAGTGTAACAAAGCATATTGGAAAGTTGGCAGGATGTTGGGATACAAAGGTAAGGCCTTTTCAGGCAGACAGAAGGAGATGATCTTGCCTTTATCCAGGTCCTAGGTATGGCCTCACCTGGCATACTGTGCACAAGTTTGAAATCTCACATGAAAAAGTACAACGACCACTTGGAATGAATCCAGAGGAGTGCCACTGAGATGATTCCCAGCAGCAGGGGAGGACTTAATGAAGAAAGACTGCCCAACATCAGAATGTATCTGCTAGAGGCCAAGAGGGAGAGGGGGAGAGAGAGAGAGAGACAGAGAGACATGAATGAAACCTTAAGTGCCTGAATGGTATGTTTAACCTTAGTTAAGGGTCCATCTCAAGGGGCCACAACTATGAACTGGTAGGTGGAATTTTGAAGGAATGTGAGGAAATACTTCTTCAAGAAGAGGGTGGTGGGAAAGTGGGATCCTCTCCTAGGAGGAGCTGGTCAGTGTGACATCAGTGACCAGTTTCAAAATGGAGTGGGACAGACACACAGGGCTGTTGGGAATGATGGGGAGGGTGGTGCTCATTGGGGGGGTGGGAGGGTTAGTCCAGGCAAAACTAAAGAATGATTAAACTGCTAAATGCCTAACTAGTGCTAGACTGGAGAGGTTCTAGGTAGAAACTGGGCTGACTGGGTGGAGCGCAAGTATGTTTCTGTCCTTATACGTCTATGCAACCTCAAGATTGCTGGCAGGTTTCATTTTGTGCCAGTATTTTTGTGACGTTTTAAGATGGTAGTCGTTTTTTTTTTCTTCATTTGTTACATCAACTATCTGTGCCTGTAATTGGCCATTCTCTGAACAAACAGCTGTACAGTGTCCAGAACCATTACAGATGCATTGTGTCTTGTGAAATTGATCACATATGTCAGAGAAACTGTGAACGTGAAAGAGCCTCTGTTTTTTGTACCACAGTTTGGCAGTTTGTGGCGATTAATCCTAATCTCGCTGAGCTTTCTTCCTGTTTATGTTAATATTTCAAAGTTCCTTGACAAGTTCTCTTTGGTTTTTATTTGTTTTAGTCAAACGTTTCTTAAATTGTGGGTCAAGCAATCTACAACTATGGAAGGAGGAAGGTTATTATGTGCCTTTCTAGAACCCAGTGTACTGTCCAGCGTTTGCACAATATTTACCTACGCTATCAAGGCAATTAGTGTAGATCAAACGCCTTCTGTGCGATACGAAAAGAACAGTGGGTGAGCAGGATGCAGTATTCCTTTCCTTTGATATGAATAGATTTTCTCTTTTCCCCCGTCATGCCAGACAACTGTCCAGCCCCATCTGCCACTTATTCCTCAACTACTGGTGCCGCCTCAGCGTTTCCTCTATGGCGGGGTCCTGGGGGGAGCGCCATCCTCCTGCCTGAGTGTGCTGGTGGCTGTCATGCTGATGGCAGGTAGGTTTTTCTCCCTTACTCTCTGATACCGCCCTCTGGCGGCCTTGTATGATGCTGCATACTTGTGTGCAGGCTCCAACTGTCATGGGGAAGCAGGTTCCCTGACCCTAAGTGGATCACCGCTGCAAGGGATTGCTGCATTGGTGGAGCCCAACGATACCCACCCTGGGCTATATTATGCTGTACTTGCCTATCCCGGCATCTTGCATCTGCTGCCAGACCCGGTGCGCTGTTTTTCAGATTATTGACCCAGGATAGCCCGTCTGAGATGCAGCTTTTCATTTACATTGGGGTCCAGCTTTCATCCCATTGAACTGCAGAGGCAGCAGCAAAGAGAGAGAGACCAGGTGCCTTAGTGAAGGTCTAACTGTGTGGAAGTGTGGCTACTGTACATCTCCTTGTGATATTTAATGTAGTTCTGACAGAATGACTGTTGATTGTAATTTCACAGTGAAACATCTGGTGCAAAAATACGTTTGGCCACTGTGTGACTGCATTGTAACAGCTGGAGCTGTACAGTAGCTACTGTTCAGAAAAGCATGCCAACCCAAATCAGTGCCTTTTGGCAGACCCGACAGATGCGTGTGAGCATGAAGAAAGTAAATCCTTGGCTGTTGCCAACAGTGAGGGTTTTGATTAGACTGTGGCTGTGATTCATTGACATAAGGCTGGGAAAAAGTTCTGATAATTGTTGCAGTCCTGCCCTGGTCTTGTCTTTGTAACTGCTTGGTAATGATGTGTGAGCAAAGAGATTAATTGCTTGGTAATGATGTGTGGGTAAAGTGATTGTAAGAGTTTTCACTAGGTTTTGTGCTTAGAGATGTATTTTTTTTATACATAGAAATACAGAAAGCGTCGGCAGAAAAGGACCAGTAGGCTCATGTAGTCTGTCCTGTTCTGCCTAACACCACACCCTGAACCCTACTTGTTCACAGGTTTCCCTTACATCTCTGTTACCAGTATTTATTGTACCCATGTGCCTATCCCACGTATAATTGAAGCTCATCACCTCTGGCAGGCTGTG
Source organism: Neoceratodus forsteri (assembly GCA_016271365.2). Lineage (NCBI taxonomy): Eukaryota > Metazoa > Chordata > Ceratodontiformes > Ceratodontidae > Neoceratodus > Neoceratodus forsteri. The sequence goes on from JADMNL010000034.1 coordinate 135,387,671, forward strand.
CCAGGTGTCTACCACCCTTTCTGTGAAAGAAGTATTTCCTCACATCCCTGTTAAACTCCCTTCCTTCAAGTTTCATAGAATGCCCTCATGTACTAGTGTTCCTCCTCCTCCTATGAAAGAGGCTCTCCACTGTTGTTCACCTTCGTGAAGTACTTACAGGTCTCAGTCATGTGATCTCTCACTCCTCTTACGGGGAGTACGTGCCCAGCTTCTGCAGGCTTTCCTTGTGTGGCTTCTTGTGCAAACCCCGCACCATTTTGGTAGTCTTCTTCTGGACCACCTCCACGTTGTTGTCCATGTGGAGGTGCGGCCTCCAGAGCTGGATGCATTATTCCAGGTGAGGTCTCCCCAGAGAGCGTTGCAGAGCAAACAGCACTTCCCTACTTTCGCTGGAGATCCCCCTCCCTATGCATCCCAACATCTGGCTTGCCTTGTCTGCTTCCCCGTCACTGTGCCCTGCCACCTTGAGATCATCAGATATGATCATAACATAGAAACATAACATAGAAGTTGACGGCAGATAAGGACCGCAAGGCCCATCCAGTCTGCCCATTTCTTTTTCTACCTTATAAATGTGCCATCGGCCTTTGCTCTGTCAGTGGCCTATCTATTCATAGTCATTTGTATTGCTCCCTTATGCCTATCCCATGCCTGTTTGAAGCCCTGCACTGTATTCATAGCCACCACTTTTGTGGTAAGCCATTCCATGCATCCACCACCTTTCTGTGAAAAGAATTTCCTCACATTCCCCTTAATTGGCCTCCTCTAATCTCATGCTGTGTCCTCTTGTCCTGCTATTTTTCTTATATTTAAACATGTTAGACTCTTTCACCTTGTTTATGCCCTTAAGGTGTTTGAATGCCTCGATCATATCACCTCTCTCCCTCCTTTGCTCAAGGGTATACATATTGAGCTCCGTTAATCTGTCCTCATATGTCTGATGCAGTCCCTGCACCATTTTGGTTGCCCTTCTCTGGACTGCCTCAATTTGGTTAATGTCCTTGTGAAGGTGTGGCCTCCAATACTGCGCAGTACTCCAGATGGGGCCTAACCAGTGTCTTGTACAGAGGATTATTACCTCCCTCTTACGACTTGTGATACCCTACTAATACACTAACACCCCTAGCCTACCTGCTTTAGAGGTCTGCTTGGATGATTTTAGGTCATCAGTGATGATGATGCCCAAGTCTCTTTCTTCCTTTGTGACTGCTAGCAACTCCTCCCAGCCTATAGGTGGCTTCAGGGTTTCTCTTCCTATGTGCATGATTTTGCACTTCTTTGCATTAAATCCCAGTTGCCACTCTTCTGACCATTCTGCTAGTTTATCCAGATCTCTTCTCATTCTGCCCACCCCATCTGGATCATCTACTCTGTTGCAGATCTTGGTGTCATCTGCAAACAGACAAGCCTTACCCTCTAGTCCATCTGCAAGGTCACTAATGAAGATGTTGAAGAGGACTGGCCCCAGGACTGATCCCTGAGGTACCCCACAGGTGACTTGCATATCTTCTGACTGTATACCATTTACCACCACTCTCTGTTTTCTGCCCGTCAACCAGTTTGCCACCCAGTTGACCAACTTCTGACCCACCCCGAGCCTACCCAGCTTATTTATCAATCTTCTATGTGGAACAGTGTCAAAGCTTTGCTGAAGTCAAGGTAGGCAACATCGACTGCTCCCCCTTGGTCCACCACTCTGGTTACCCAGTCAAAGAAATCTATGAGATTAGTTTGACAGGACCTTCCTTTTGTAAACCCATGCTGTCTTGGATCCTGTGCTCCTATGGATTCCAGGTGTTGCACTATCCTTTCCTTAAGGTGCCTCCATAATTTGCCACTACTGAGGTAAGACTGACGGGTCTGTAGTTCCTGCCTCCTCCTGCTACCACTCTTGTGGGCCGGGATCACATAAACCCTTCTCCAGTCTTCTGGGACCTCTCCGTGCTCAGAGACTCACTAAACAATTCTGCTAATGGCTCTGCTAGTTCCTCCTTTAGCTCCTTAAGTACCCTGGGATGTATGCCATCAGGTCCATTGCCTTATCCACCCTGAGCTAGCAAGCTCTTGTAGGACCCTTTCTTTTGTGAAAGGAGTAGTGCTCACCTCCCTCCCCTGTGTCCATGATGCTGGGCTGTGGGCCCTGCCCTACCTTCTCTTCAGTAAATACTGAGCAAAAGTATCTATTTAGGATAGATGCCTTTACAGGGTCCTCCTCCTCACATGCTCCTTTTCTCCATTAAACAGGCAATACCCCTCTGGGCTTTCTCCCTTTCACTAATGTATCTATAGAAGTCTTGTCACCTTCTTTTACTGTTCGTGCTAGTGTTTCCTCAGTTTGGGACTTTGCTTGCCCTACTGCCTTACCTGCTTCCCTTAGGGCAGTTTGGTATGCCTCCCTATCTTCATCCGCTATGTTCCTTATATTTCCTGAAGGCCAGCCTTTGGCTCTGACCTTTTCTGCTACTGTATTTGAGAACCAAAGTGGTTTCCTTCTTCTTTTGCACTTCCTTTTCTGTCTAACACAATGGGATGTTGCTTCATTGCATCCTTGTGCTTGCCCACTTTGCCTGTACCCCTCACCTGTGTTTCTTTTGCCAGGGCTAGCTTAACTCTGTTGGCCATCTTATCAAAGTCAGCTCTCTGAAGTCCGATATTTTTGCCTTGGAATGGGATGATTTAGATGTAGTAGCCAAATTGAACCATACCATGTGATGGTCACTGGCCCCAGGTGACCTTCTACCTGGAGATCTGTGATCCCTTCTTTGTTAGTCAGTACTAGATCTAGGATAGCCCTGTCTCTTGTGGGTTGCTGTACCAGTTGTTTGAGGCCCTCCTGCAGGGAATCCACTATGAGTCTAGTTCTGGCAGATGTTCCTGCTGGTATTGACCAATCTGTATCCGCATGTTGAAGTCTCCCATTATCAGAACCTCCTTTAGCTGTCATGTTTTGTATATCTTCTAACAGTAATGTGTCTATGTCCTCCCTCTGGTCTGGGGGCCTGTAGACAACCCCAGTTCTTATGGCTGTCCCATTTCCTGTTTCAGGGTGACCCCACAGTTCTTCTGGCTCCTTATGTGTATTCTGAATTTCTGTAGCTTTGATATTTTCATTAACATACAGGGCCACTCCTCCCCCTTTTTGCACCTCGGTCTCTTCTGAACAATACATAGCCAGGTACTGAAGTCTCTCCTGTGTGGTTTACTGGTAAACCACGCCCACCACTAGTTACTATGTCCAGTTTAGCCTCTGACATTATTGCCTGCAGGTCTAGATCTTATTTCCCAGGCTGTGAGCATTTGTGTACATGATTTTCCATTGGCCAGATTTTGGTGTGTTAGTTGTTGGGTGAAGTTTGGCATTACCCTGTGCGTAGTATGGGAGACAAACCTTTTTCTTACCTGGTGATGCAAATGAGCGGCAAGCATGCTGAATTCCTGTTTGACCACTAGCTGAGGGGAGGGTGTTCTTCCCATTCGGCGTATGGGGTGCTGCACCCCTCTCCCCATTGCTAGTTTAAATATTCTGCAAAGGCGTCAAACTTCTGCCCCAATGCACTGACTCCCTCTTTAGTCAGATGCAGTCCATCAAATTTAAGAACTTCGCTCCCAGAACTGTTGCCAGTTCCTACAAATCTGTGTCCTTTTCCTGGCACCAGCCCTTGAGCCACGTGTTTGGGTCCCTATCTCCCTTCTCTGACCTTCCGTCCATCTGCTCCCCTCTCCCAGACTGGCAGGATCTCAGAGAAGGAGATGCCGGACGAAATAGATGATAGTATGTCACCCAGCCTAGTCAGGTGTTCCTTGGTCTCCACAACTGACGGCTGGCGGATCGATGAGTCCCTATGTGTACTAGGACATCAATGTTTTCTCCTGCTTTGTGAACAGTTTTGCAATGCGGTCAGTGTCTCTCCATGCTGATGTACCTGGGAGACATCTGACCATCACCCTTGGCTGGAGATGGGTATCAACTCCCCGAATCATGGAGTCCCCTATGATCAGAAGTTTTTTGGATTTCCTTTGTGCTTGTTTTGTTTTGGTTCCTGATTTGGGTGAGTTTTGTTGTGCTAGCTCCTGTGCCGCAGTGTCCTGCTCTGCAGTGTCTTCTGCCTCTTTATTTGATTTCAGAGATAGACCTCAAGGTCCCTCCTCTTACTTGGTGGCTGTAAGTACCCCCCATCTTCTACACAATCCCTGGGTTACTCTGCCCCAGGTGAATGACTTTGCACTTTTCGGCATTGAAACCCGACTGTCAGTCCCTAGACCACTCCTCTCGTTTCTCCAGATCCCTTTGCATTCTCTTCACCCACTCCTGGGTGTCCACCGTGTTGCAGATTTTTGTGTCATCTGCAAAGAGACACACCTTCCCCTTAAGTTCCTCGGCAGTGTCCCTTGTGAATTTGAAGAGGACAGCGTCCAGTACTGATCCCTGTGGTGCTCCACTGGTCACTCTGCTGTTCTCTGAGTGACTGCTGTTTACCACCACCCTTTGCCTCCTATCTCACAACCAGTTTGATACCCAGTTTAGCAGTTTCTCCCCAACTCTGAGGCTACCAAGTTTCTTTATCAGCCTCTTGTATGGTACATGTCATGAACTGTGATGTACCTTAGGTATTTGAAAGTCAGTGGGTTATAGCTGCTGTTTCTACAGTACACACCCTCATTCCCATTCATTCAGATGGCAAGCCAGGGTGGTGTAAGGAGGACCTATGCAGGTCACCATCTACCACTCTAACCATCAACAACAAGGAGTTTTATTCAGGTGTTTTGGGTGCCAGATGAGGGTGAAGGGTGTGGGGATGCTGAGTAGGAGGTGGCCGGGTCTGTCTACTTTTGCAGACAGGTGACCACTAACAGCAGGGTTGCCATTGTAATTCCAGTTGGGATCAGGATGTGTGGTATCATTAGCGCCAGGGGAGATGCGTTATTTTGAATGGGGATCATAATGGGAGGTGAGTAACACGGAAAAAAAGAATTTGTCGGCAGGTAAACACCACTTGGCCCGCCCAGTCTGCCCAGTTTGTTCCTTCCCATACTGTCACCAGTAATACCAAGGAATGCTGTCGTAATTCCCGCAGGAATCGGGATGGAAAGGGGTTACCATTAGCACCAGAGATTATGTGTTATTTCAGACAGGAATTGGGGTGGAATAGTACCACTAGCACCCAGGATGTATTTGTACCTTATGAGGGAATAGGTTTGAGGATACATTGTGTGCCTGTGGTTGGTATCGGTACTACGGGGGGGGGGGATGTTCATGCTCACTGTGCATCGTGATAAAGAGTAGGGATTTGGACGCATTAATTAGTTTTTCCCAAGCAGACGTTTAGTGCTTCCAAAACCCTTTCAGTACACCACTGCACATTGTGTGCAAGAGGTGATTTATTTATTTAGCTTTGGATGACTAGGTAAGTACACTAGACAAGTTATATGCCTATTTTACCTATACCTACAGTACATATATGTACATATATATATATATATGTGTGTGTATATATACTGTATATATATATTTATGCAATATGAGTGGACAATATTCAGTGTGATAAATGCGTTTATCTGAGTCACTGTAGTAAAACAAAAAATGGCAGCATGGTACTGTGAGCACGAAAAATGTTCAGCACAAAAATATCTACAAAATGAGTGGTGTTTCATTTATGGATACCTTTTAGTTTTTTTTATAATTAGCAAAAAACAGCATCAATTTCTATTTTCTTTTCCCTTTTTTGACAAATGTGAATAACTTTAAAATGAAAAAGGTAGCATCGTACTGTGAGCATGACACTTGTTCAGCAGGAAGTTTTCTACAAAATAAGTGATGTTTCATTTAATAGCAATCACTATGCTAGGCGGACATATTCGAGGAAAGTTAACCAAAACTCCCGGAAGTTATTTAAAAAAAAAAAAGCTAAACAGTCAAAACCAAATGTTCCTGCAGTGATAGAAAACATCCTTATTGCATAAATGAAATGTACAATGGTGAGCTTTGAGATAAATGATTTATCTACACTTGTGCTGTTTGACCTCGGATACGTCACTCGTGGCTTGTGCCACTCGTGAGGTTACCTGAGGTCAAACAGCACTTGTGTAGTATAAATCATTTATCTGACAGCTCACCGTTGTATATCCCATATCTATGTGTGTATGTGTGTGTGTATATATATATATATATGTGTGTGTATATACAAGCTATAGGTTCACCTCACTTGCATGGGTTCAATGGTGTATTTAGTGCGACTGTGTTAACCACTTAGTGACACACTAGATGCACCTTTGAATATAACTGCAGCCACCATATATACCCTTTAGTGCAGTGCTACGCCTGTTCTCTGCTAATACTTTGAATATTGGGGCTCATGTACCCATTGCATGGTCGGACTCTGAGTACGGTATGTGAGAACTCTGTTTGTATAGGAATTCAGGAAATTTTAGATAAACACAGGACGCCGAGTTCACTGTGTCCATCCCTGCGATCCTGCTACTGGTATGCAAAGCTTGCTGATTATCGTTCCTTTAAAGAGCATCTTTCTTGGTGCTGCACCCAGACAAGAGGAAGCTCCCTTACCTCCGCGGGAGGTCCTCTGCACAAAAAAACAGCTTTTGAAGTTATGCCCCCAAGGGAAGGGATTGTAAATTGCCCCTGAGGCTCTAGCAGCAGTCCCTTTCCAGTTCCCTGTTGCTGGCCATGCCCCTGCGCCTCTGACATTTTAGACACTGCAGTAAGGAGAGAGAAAGGGCGTGTCTACTGAAGCATAATGGAGCTGCGATTTTAAAATTATTTTTGGCCATTTAGTAGCCATTTCATAAAATTGGAGAAGGGGTTCAACTAACTAGACTCTTGTTAGTTTAACCATTGCTCTAATAATTTCTGTCCAGCATTTTTAATAAGGGAGGGGTTTAGACACACAGAGACAGTTCAGCTATATAACCTCATTGTAGAACTCATAGTTCAGTTATGTAAACTTAACTTGTTTGTTTTTAAAAACTAAAAATTCAGCTGCTTTTCTGTATGGGACACTAATTGTTTGAAATGAAAGGCAGTTAAACTTCAGCACTGCAAGTTTGAATGATAGCTCACTGTTATACATAACCAGTAGTAATCATAAATTTCAGCATGGTTATTTAGCTATTAAAAATGCTGGCCAGCATTTTTATGGTAGTCCATAGTATATTCAAACATTAACTACACATAAAGGTAGTCATATAGGTATATAACACATTGAAACAAATATTACTGAGTAAGTGGCGAAAGAGCAATATGTATGCAGTAGTGAAACCGCCCAGTCCCCTGGGGTTACTAGAATCCTATCAGTATTATTATTAGGAAGGTAGCACACAGCTGGTAGGGAGCTTATTAGGGGCTTCTTACATAATGACATCATTGTTTACTCAGCTAGCCTGAGGGAAGCAATGATTAGGTCATTTGGAACTCTCGCAGCAGCATAAGCCACACTGTGTGGACAGCTGCTCTGGGGAGCATAGGATGTTCAGTTAGTGGTAGTCAGTTGTTCAGTGAGGAGGTGAGCGTGGCAGAAGGATTGCCAGTTGGGCTCTGAAGTGAGGGCCCAGCATTTCTTACCCTAGTGGAGTGTCATTTCCAGCTTCCAGCATGGTGGTGGGGACCAATGCTACAGCAGGGTTTCCTGATTTCTACTCCCAGTGAGTGGAAGGAACTGCTTGTTCTCTGTGGACTCAAGGAGCAGTCCCCTGAAGGTTCTGTGTGTTTTCAGCTGCCTTGGAAAGGAACTTTGAGACACTGTTTGATCTGCTATCCAGGAAAATGCTCTTTTGTTGTTACATGCCCAGTGGATGGGAGTACTGTTCTAGGAGACAAGATCTCCACATACTTTACAGGAATCGTAGTCTTGGGGGGCCCATAGGTAAGGCTGGATCGCACCTGTCAGTGCCCATAGTTCACTCAAGAGAGTGAACATTCTGTTAAACTGTTCACCCAGGAGAGTGCAGTTTATTCTTTGGTCACCCCAGTGAGTGATGGATTTAAAGTGTGGGACCTCTAGCATTTCAGTGGATAATGGGGGTTTCAGTGGTGTAACCCTGAAGAATGGCAGAGACTGTCGGTTAGGGCGAAGGGTGGGAAGAATGCCATCTGAAAGCTTACAAGGCAGGGCTTCTTGGTTCGTAAAGGGCACCAGTTATACCTGAGCAAGGGTCAAGCTGCAGGTTTAGGTGTGTGGCTGAGTTTCACATAATTGCACCTATGTTCATAGAAGAGTTCTGAGTGTGTGGCTGAGTTTCACTAAATGGCACTCATGGGAAGAAAATGTTCGGGTGTGTGGCCAGGTGTCCACTAAATGCACCAAGGGAGAAATGGGAAGAAGATGTTCTTTTGTGTGTTCATGAACTGTACTGCATGCAAGGAGAGTTCGTGAAATGTACCTGTGCTGCCTAGACTGACCCTTGGGGGTCCACTTCTGCTTTAAATTTCCATCTGCTAAATAAAGCCATACTGCACAATCCCAGTTACTTTTCTGGACATTCCAATTATTGTCTCTGGTTGTGTGGATTTCCTGGGGGCCCCTCAGCAGGTAAGATCTAGTGTATGCCTAGCAGCCTCCACCCTGGACCTGGGTTGTGATTTTTACACAAGGTTCACGTTGTTTTTTTCTTGTACCCCTACCCCTCTCTTCCTCTAGAAAATGAGCCAGGTATACATCCTAACGTCAAGAGTGATACCAGCCTTTTGTAAAGTAAATGGTATGCCAGTATGTGGGTACCAGTGTTCCGGATTTTAATGGGGGTGTGCTAACTTGTTAAAAGTACCTGGGGGTTACAGTAGGATACAATATATGTATAAATATATTCTTACGGGATGCAATAATGTATATGTGTATATATATAGAGAGAAAAATAAATAGTCGATGTGAAATTGTCCTAGTTCTGTATATGTAAAACAAAAAAGTGGTAAAGCATTAAGAAGATTGAGTGATTTTACTATCGTACCGCTGCTTACTACTTTTTGCTGATCATCTTTTGTTGTCTGCCTTTCAGTGCAGAACCTTGGGCGACCTTTTTGGCTGACTCTGTCTCCCATGTACATCTGGATTTTAATCTTTTTCGCTCAGCCCCACAAAGAGGAGCGGTTCCTGTTCCCCATTTATCCCCTGATCTGTCTCTGTGGTGCCGTGGCACTTTCTGCATTGCAGGTGGGTTTCTGGCCTTTGTGTAACTGTTACTCATTTGTGAAGGTCAAAAGTGGATCTTTCTGCATCTGTGAGTCTGCTACTGTGGGCAGTACAGCTCCCACATTGCTGTAATCCATAGAAACAAGACCTTTGCGGGCATTGCAAGGGCAAAGTGATGTGGTTTCATGAAAATGGTTGAAATATAATCTAATAATTTTAACTTACTTCCTGATTGTAAAAAATTGTTTCCCCAACTTCTCAAGCCTCCTCCACTGTGGGACCTGAACCTGATCCTTGTGAAGCTCGTGTAGAAGCCCTTTGAACCTCTGGCAACATGTGACCCTGGTTTCTTGCCCTTGAAACTGTCCATACTGTTGGCCATCACCTCAGCCCAGTGGCTCAGTGATTTGCAAGCACTCATGGTCAACCCAGCCTTTCTGACATTACACAAGGACAAGGTTATGCTGTGCACCACAAAAAAATTCCTACCCAGCGTGGTTTCTGAGTTTCACCTAAACCAGGCCTTGGTGCTGCCATTGTTCTTTTCCAGACATCATGTCACCCTAGCTGAGGAAAACCTGCATAGGTTGGATGTCTGTCACACTCTCCTGTTCTACCCACAGAAAACAGAGGAGTTTAGGTGGATCACATCACAGTTGTTTGTATGCCACACTGAATTGCCCAAAGGCTGTCCTGCGTACAAGGAGGCTTGTCATCCAGTGTATTGCATCCTGTACTGAAAGTTGTTTCAAATGTATCTCTTTTACACTGATTCCGGGTATTGGAGTCCACTTGACCCGGCATACAGTTGTGTCCTCCTGCACTGGTACTGCTAGTGATCAGTGTGACTATGTCAAAATAATCTAGGTAGTTGTATGACTGTTACCCTGTGACTGTTGTTTCAATACTAAGATTCCTTCTGATGTCATGCAGCCCATCTTGCCTCCCCTGGCTGCTAGCCCTAAGTTGTGGGCACCTTATGGGAAGTTCCTTATTTTTCCCATGGTTTGATCAAAAAGATTTGGAGCATTGCAGTGTAAGCATGTGAGAAAAATGAGAGGAGCTGAAGTTCTAGTCGGTGAGTGGACTTTCCGAGGACTTTGCTTATGCTCGGACAACTGCAGTAGTGAAACTGCACAAGGAATACCAGTAGCAAAACAATAGTTACAGGTGAATAACTTTGCCTTTTCCTGGTGACATTATGGAATTTCTCATGCTACTATAGGGCAAAGCTGAAGCCTCTGATGATGGGCCAACCAAGGTGGGTGAAATTCCAGGTTATTTGGCTCTCAACTTTACATTCAAAAGAATAAAATAGAAAAGCAGTTTAATAAATCTGGATACTATTTATTTGATATACATTACGAGCCTTAATTAGTATAGCAGCAAAAAATAAGAGTTCACAGAACTGGACCGATGCAAACAGTGGGTCCCATGGCTAGATAGGGAACTCGAGCAGACTGGATGGACCATTGGTATTTTTCTGCTGTCATTGTCTGTCTCTATTTAAATATGTTCATCAGGAAAGGTTTACGTCCAGTGTGCATGTGGTCTGCTGGGACAAAAAAGGCACCGGCTAAATTAATGTATCATTGTAGGAACATTGTAGTCACAGAACCGGAGAAAACAAATGTGAACATTAGCTGTTATCCTACAGCAGGAGGTGAAGGTCTGGTTTACATACTGTACTTAGTGGAGGTAAGGGGACACTTTCCTAGTTAAGTCCAATTATTGTATCTCATGTTTTAAATCTAAATATACTCGTCTTTTATGTGGGGAGAGGGAAGGGGGAGGGGGAGTATAAAGAAGATTCTTTAGCAGAACCTTTAAATGTTTTCCATATCAAATTTCCTACACATTTTGACAAGATGGTCCCCAAGTAATTCTTGCCTACCAAATACTTGCTACAGTAAACGTGCAGAGATGGCCACAGTGTGCATCACCTTGTCAAAATCAGAAGATGAATTCTAACAAGAAATCTGGGGTATGTGGAGCGAAGTGTCTAAGCAGGAGAAGAACACCGGTAAACTTGAAGCTGAGAGGTGCTGTGGTGGGGTTGGGGAGACTGGTGGGAGCACAAAAAACAGTATTGCATTTCCTGTTTCTGGGGGTTGGGTACTACTATATAAGTCAGAAATTCATCATTTAATGTGTTGACGGTAATCCCTTTATTTTATTTGTTCCTTTGTGTAGAAATGCTACCATTTCATGTTCCAGTGGTATCGCCTAGAGCACTATACAATTTCCTCAAATTGGCTTGCACTGGGAACAGTTATCCTGTTTGGATTTCTGTCATTGTCTCGATCTGTGGCATTATTCAGAGGTTAGTGTCTTGTGACTTAGATCTTGTTGAATGCAAATTTGCAAATAATTCAGTGTCAGCAATAAGTGTATGCTGTAAACATAATCCAGTAGCCTGGTGGCCAATTGCTCATTAAAAAATAATACGTGGTTACTAGAAATTATACTTATCTGATCAAATGGCAGTTGGGTGTCTACCCTATATAGTTATAGCAAAGGGTTACTATTACAGGAGCATTGGTCACTAAAAGGTTTGTTCTTGTGGCCACTCTAACAGATCTGGCAGACAGAACATAGATTCAACTGGGCAGAGTGGAAAACCTATCTTGTTGAATTTTATGACTTTAGGGTTCCTTTAACATTAATTAATTTTGTACCTTTTAGGGTACCATGCACCACTTGACCTCTATCCAGAATTCCATAGGATTGCAATTGACCCGGCCATTCACACAGTGCCAGAAGGGAGACCAGTTCATGTCTGTGTGGGGAAGGAATGGTATCGGTTTCCCAGCAGCTTTCTTCTGCCTGACAAGTGAGTTTGTTGTTGCTTCTAGGTAAACATAAGTAAAGCTGAAAGTTCTTGGCTTCAAGCCCACAGTGAGAGCTGGAAATGTTCAAATGGTCAGGTGTGGCAAGCTTCCATATCGCAGTTCTAGGCACAGTTCCCTTTAATCCTCTATTGCTGGCACGTGGTTGAATATTAGTAATAAAATCAGATATCCTAAATATTGTACAGATCCAGAAGCAAATGGTTTGATACCTTTTATCGGGCCAACATAGATGTTACAAAAAGGAAACAATATCTAAGCTTTTGGACCAACCAAGTCCTTCCTCAGAGACTTATGACCAAAAATAAATATTGTAGCAATATGTTTCAGCGAATGCGATGCTAGACATAATTTAAATTCCCCAATATTTGGTATAATTGTCTATGGCCCCCCCACCCCACAGTTTATAAATCTAAAAATCACTCGTACTGCCAAATCCCACTCTATACAACTGATTCCAGTCCCTGACTTTGAAAATGGAATACAAATTCCTGGCCAGCAGCCCATTCACTGCCAGATCCCATGTCCAACTTAGCCTGATAAACTCCAGTAGTAAAAGGCCCCTCAACTTTTCCGTAGTATTCTCACCAGGCCGACCACCCCGGCACTGACCCAGCAAGCAGTGCTTACCAGTGTAATATTGTAATACTGGGTGCAGGTCCACATTATCAGTAGTGCGTGAGCAGCAACCGGCTTCCCCTTCTTAGCAACAAACCAACACTATTACACAGAAGAAGGAGCCTAGCATAGCACTGCTGTGCAGTATTATTTATTTTTATATAATTTTTTTTTTTATTTTAGTCTTTGGTAACCGGGTAAGGCCCACTAGGCACAAATGCCTGTTTTCAGGGGTGACCTGGGAGCACTGGGTGGTTAAATGACTTGCTCAGAGTCACACAGTATGCAAGCGGAGGTTGTGAGAATCAAACTCAGGTCTGGTCTGCTGGATGTATCAAGCTTGTTCACACCTCGTTCCTCTAACCGCTAGGCTATACTGCCGGCATGCATTGTGGTGTGCTATTTCAGGCTCCTTCCACTGTGATCAGATAGATGGTGATCTGCTGCATACTTACCACAACGGTTGAATATCTGTAACTGGATCTCGATAATTATGTTCGCCAAGTGCTGCTGGTCTGTTGAAAATTGGAAGCTGGTGTGGTGGGCTGGGTGAGATTCTTCTGGGGACAGGATCAGAAGAGTGACTTTTTGGGGCTGGTTTCAGTGAGAGCTGGCCAAGGGAAACTAAGGTGGGAAATTTTGTTTGTTTTCCCCAACAGTTGCAGATGGGTTTGGGGTAGTTAGTTTTGGATTTGACTACGGCAGTACAGATTACTGTATTGCAGTAGCTTCAAATAGCTCGGTTTGGAGCCACGCAGTCCTGCGTTGCGAGACTAGCTACAGACTGATAGGCACCCTGGCAGTCTGTACCTGTATCGGTATATCACGTACACACGTAGGCTCCAAACCAGAGCTATTTAAAGGTACAGCAGTATAGTAATCCTATGGACACACCCCAGCTGCTCCCCGCACGACACATCATACTTGGGACAGCCGTGGGTGGCTGTGGGCATGCCGGGAAGGGCTGTTACTTGTAAAATGCCAGTGGGGAGAGCGCAGGATCAACCAGATGCAATTTAAAATAAACTATTACACAGTAAGTTAACAATTTGTATCATTTATGAAACTGCTAATCGGGCCCTGCTTCACACAGAGGTGGGGCCCGATCCGGCGTGGATGTTTCCCTTAAAGTAAGAAATAAGGCATAACAAGGGGATGAATTATGCTGTGTTAATGTACCAAGTGGTGGTCTGGAGTCCCGAACCTGAAGGGCGTCAGACTTCAACCAACACAAGGTACATTAACGTAGCATAATCCCCCAATAGAACTGCCTTATTCTACTTACAAAATGTTTAGTAATGTCAGTTTTTTAGCAGTGTAGTAGAGTCGCAATTTGGTACTAGCTGCCTTTAGGGTATTAGCATAATTAGATATGCAGCAGGGGTTGGGAAAGGTTGTAGCTGGTATGCTGCACTAGTTGGGTGTAGTCACACTGCAAGGGAGTGGGTTATTTTGTAGTTTTAAATAGGTATTCGTCTGCCGGCCCGGTGGCACTGAGGGTTAAGGCGCTGGATGCCACACCTCGCGCCACGCCGGTGACCCGAGTTCGTGAGTGAGCTCGGGTGCCGGAGGTCGGCAGCGGAGGGACTGGATTGAGCGCCTGCTGGGCTGCTCTCCTGTCCCGGGGGAGGGCATCAGGGAGCTCGGCGCTCCGCGCCCCTGGTGGAGACTGAGGGTGCTGCAGTAGCGCAGAGCTGCACTATGCATCCCTGGCCTGGCAGGGGCGTCCGTCAGGGAGTGCACTGCAGTGGGGGCGGGTGCATCAAGAACACAGGTTGGATGCTCAGAGAGGCTCAGAACCGTGACCGAGGGAAAAAGAATTGGCAAAAAAATAGGTATTCCTGACTTTTAACGTCCTGTACTTTCCACGTGATCTGTGAAGCTAAGATGGAAGCCTGGGCTATGCTTCCTGTTTTCGTATGTGATTTGAGTCAGATCTGGTAACGTAGCCTATTGATTAGATGTCATGTGACCTCATTCAGGTGTACTGCTGGGCAGTTGAGATCAAGGCAGAGTGTATGAGTTGTCCTTTGTTTCTAGGTCTGTAGATAGTTCATTAGCTTTTAGAGCAGTGTTTGTAGAAGTTTTGCTGATGGTTTAGTGATGTACGCATGCATGTTTCTGTTATGTAGAATCATAGTTTTGAAATATATTTTTAATTTTTTTTAGGTGTTTAAAATGTTTTTCTGGTGTGAACACTACTTAGGCTTTTTGGGTTTCGATTTGTGAGTAGGAAGTACTATATGTTTGTTTCAAAGCTGTTGGATGGATTTCCTTTACAGTTTGTGATTCTTGAGCAATGTTGCTTTGGGGGGGGATTTTTTTTAAATTGTCATTATTTATTTTTGACGTTGCTGTGTTGTTTGATTTGCATTGTGACCTTTTTGACCCTTGGGACATGTAATAAAGATATTGACCTTTGTTGTCACTGACTGGTGTTGCTCTTGATTAATGCACCCCCTAGAATGTCTTCGAAGTATATGCTAGGTTTACGTAGTTCCATTTGAAAGAGGCCTGGCCAATGAGGAGTCAGAACTGATCAGACACCATTTCATAAGTAAGCAGTAACCTACAACAGGGCATGCATTTCTAGAGCGTTAATGCATCCCCCTGGCTGAATTAGAAGACATGAGACCAACGGCCGAGTCACTTTCAGCGTACCCGTGAAGAGCATTCATTCTCAAGAAACCCATGACTTTGATTTGTTTATTGCACTTATAAAATGGAATTTTTTTATGGAAAAAGTTTTATTTTCCTTTAGATAGGTTGTTGGCAGAGTAGAATAGGTGAGTTTGGTAAGAAAGGCTATGTGCCTTTGAATGAACCTGGAAACTGCATTTATTTTAAAGAAACCTGTGCCCCGTTGTGCATTTTGTTTGTCTTTAAAAAGTGAAATTTGTTTTTATTTTAATGGTAAAAGGTTTTATTTTCATGTTGCTAGGTAGAATTTGGGCAGGTTGGTTTCAGGCGTTGCAGTTGCTAGGTAAATGTTTGATTTGGTCAGCTTTATTCATGCCCCTGTTATTTATAAGCATTCTTATTGCTTGCTAAAAGTAGCTGCAGCTCATTAAATGCAGCTCTGCTAGTGAACAGAGAATTAAAACTGTACTCGGACAGGACGTTTCTTTCAAGCTACACAACACGCTGTACAAATCTGTCATTAAAAAGGTCTAATAAAACAAATATGAACTAGAGTTATCGGCTAATGTTTGAAAACTACTGTCCCCCAGGGGTGATCTAGAATTTTTTCAAAGGGGTAACATTTTTTTTTAAGGGGTAGCACTTCCCCACAGAATGTAAAATGTCACCTATTAAAGTGCAGCCTAGGTTAAAACAGCTATTTTTTGCTGGCCTGAGAGGGTGGCAGGTACAACCTTGCTACCTAGTTGGATCCAGTAGTGTCATCCCTTAGCTAAAAATGTGACCTCCATTAGCAGTAATTCCATTAGCCTGTGGCATGAGGGATTATACATTAACATTTATAATCCACTGTTGGTCCCATTTTCACCCTTGAGGCAATAGTTTTCCCGCTGTAATCCTCAACTCTAGTCCCTATTTGTATAATAAATAGGAATGATTACACATGCACTGGTTGTATAATCTGATTTATTTTCAGGAGTATCTCCAAGCCTGTTTATCACCCCAGTCATTAATCAGGGTGGCGGACAGGGACAACCAGAGGGGGAAAAGGGGCAAAAAAGAAAAACTTTCAGTTATAATGTTGCCATTAGTGAGACATCTTTTTCTAGTCTCATTTGTTGTGACGTTGTTACTTTTACTGTTACAGAGAAGCACAAAACAAATGCATTATCCTAGCGTTTTGATGGAGAAAGCATGAAAAGCACTTCTCATAAAGAAAAGTTTACGTTGTGTTCGGTCTCTTCACAAAACATAAAATCAAGCCTCTTTTCTTCTTCTGTTTTTTTTTTTTTTTTGTTTGAAGTTGGGAACTTAAGTTTATTCCATCAGAATTCAGAGGCCAGCTACCTAAACCATATGCTAAAGGACCAACGGCAACACGCATCATCCCCACAGACATGAATGACCAGAACCGAGAGGAGCCATCTCGTTACGTAAGTGATAACCGGTGGCTGTCTGTGTGTATTAGGCATTCCCTGAAGGAAATGCTGTAAAGAATTATTCACTATTAGTTTTATAGCCACCAGAAAGTGGTATTAAACTTTGGAGGCATAACCAGCTTGTGTGGCACATTTATTGGGAAAATGATACCTGAGCATCCTAGTAAATGTGACTGTTTTTCGCATTTGTATGTCCGTATTTGGCTGTAATGATTTCTCCCTGTTTTTTTTTTGTCCTTTTTCCTCCCTGTCCACCCATCCCTAATTAATCCTAGTCATATTGCAACAGCAAAACATATGCGACAAGGGGCAGAAGCATTAGTCTCCCCCAAGACAGTAATACAGTAACTCCTCGCTACAGTAAACGCTGCTGTAGCGAAATCTCGGGTATAACGAATGCCCCTTGTGACTCCCGACGTTGCTCCCAATGTCTTAGCTGTTCAGTTCCTAATACAGTAATTCCTGTCTGCATCTAACCACTAACTTCCACACTGTGGTTCTGTCTCCCGCTGTCTGCCTTAGCAACAGTTTACAAGAGAGAGAATAAACAAATACTGTACTTTCATCTACGTTTTCGTTATTTTTATTTAATGCGCCACTTTGATTTCCTCTCACTGCCGTTCTGCACTCGCTGGTTCTGTCCCACTCACTCTGCACTTGCTCACTTGCACATGCAAAAGCAGAATAAAGGAACCAGAGATACTGTATTGCCACATTCCATTGTAGGATGGATGCAGACTTGCACTTTTACAGCAAGCAACATTTTACAAAATTATTACAAAGCGCCAGTTGCTACAACCTCACTTGCTAACCATGAGCGCCGTTTTGCAGAACTCATGCACAGGGCGGTGTATTAGTAAAGAACACAGATAAAAGAACTGAGCCGCCGTCTGTAGCAGTTTAACATTAAAAAACAGAAAAGATGAAAAGAGACTCTGCTACTGTACCGCTAGTCTTGTCTGATGATTAATAAAGCATACGTGTGTGGGTGACGTGCTGGCCGACAGTAGTGAATTCTAGTGTCCCTTGTTGTAACGAAGGGGGGAGCTATAATGAATGCAGGTTATGGACCCCATACCATTCGTTATAGCAAGGGGTTGCTTGCTGTAAGTCCTATTCATAATTTTGCCGCAGGGTGATAGTGCTGAAGAATTGCAACTATCTGGGGGCATTTGGGGCAACAGCTTAAAGTAGAAGTATTAGTTATACACCAGCCTTTCTACCCCTTCCCCAACACACATGCAGTCCTCCACCTTTTGCACTGCTCTTCCTTGCTATATACTGGCTTGCCATTGTTCCTCGTTATCTCTCCTCTCTACTTGCTCCCTCAATCTCGTTGTCCAACTCCCTCCACTCATCTGTTGCTTGTTCCTTCCATATCTGTAGCTGAAAATCTTCAGTTGGTCAGGCTGTCTTCTCTAGCCACCTTCCTACCCTGGGGAATAACCTTCCTGTCTCGATCTGACTGTCATCCTCTCTGCACTGTCTACAGCCATTCTTGCTGACTCCCTTCTCTAAGTGCTGCACTTGCAGCTAGCCATAATCGGCACACACCTGGTACCCTGTAACCATGACTCCCGACCTAACCCAGTTTACCTCTGCAGCCACGATTGTATTTTCACACCTCAGTATGTGTTGTAAATGTATTCTGTAAATTGTAAATCTGTATTTTTTTCTCAATTACTGTCATCATGCATGTACCTGTTTTTAGCATGTTGTTGTACTCTCCCTTTCGTAGCCCCTTCCCTGTGTTGTACCTAGAAATGAGCTGCAGCTTAATGTGCCTCTCCCAGTCAACAGATTTCCAATAAATATGTTTTCTAGGATCATGGATATGTTGTTCTATGCACACCTCTTGGCAGGTACTTTGCTGCTTTAAGATGTGCCGGAAGGTTTTCAAGCTGGCTCCTCCCACCCACCTGGGTGTTGTAACCCTCGGCTCCTCCCCATGACGCCAGATCTTCCTTTCCGCTTTAAGCTTCAGGATCCCTCCTTAGCACTGCTGCCTGTAGTAGGCCCTGGCTCTAGAATCTTTGGATTCGCTTCCAAAACTTATTTTAAAACTCTCTCGAGTTTCGTCTTCACCTTCTTCTCTCGCTACCTTGATGGAAGACAAATTGGTTCCTGGGTTTCGTCAATGCCCTTGTGGGCAAAAGATGTCTCGCACCGATCCACATGCCACGTGCGTCTACTGCCTGGGACACGACCACAATCCACAGGCTTGCAATCACTGTTGATCCTTTTTACCTTTGGTTCTGGAAGACCGCGCTGCCAGACTTCAGCTGGGGTGACCAGAAAAGCGTTAACTGCTGGCTAAATCTAAGGATGCCCATTGGGTGATCTCTGCGGCTGCAGAGTCCTCCGAGCAGCTGGAACAGTTTAAGACCTTTGAGGAGGAGTGGGAACTGGACCAAGGGGTCCTAGACAGTATCTTCCGACTTTAGGGAACACCACAGTTCCACCTGTTCGCATCCCCTCTCAACGCAAAACTTCCCGTCTTCTGCTCGCTTGTTCCAGAGCGAGGCGCTTTTTGGAGCGGCACTCTGTCTCTAGACTGGAAGGACAGATTCGTCTATGCCTTTCCCCCAATTCCACTTATCCCACGAGTCTTGCAGAAACTAGCTTCGGAAGGAGCACGAATGATTCTGATTGCTCCTTTCTGGCCCAAGCAAGTTTGGTTCTCTCTTCTACAACAATACTCAGAGGATCCTCCTCTTCCTCTTCCTCTTCCTCTGTCTCGAGGTTTGTTGACCCAGGATCAGGGGACCCTGGTCCATCCAGGTCTTAAATCCCTTCAGCTGCATGCATGGCTCCTGCAGACTTAGCTCAATCCCATTTTGGGGTGTCTCCCCAAGTGGCGGAGTTTTTGGTGGAGGCCAGGAAACCCTCCACCAGATCCACTTATGCCATGAAGTGGAAAAGATTCACTATCTGGGCCACTTCCAAGAACGCGGAACCCTTTTTGCTGCTCAGCGGGGCTTCTGCTGGAGTATCTACATCATCTGTTTGACCTGGGTCTCAGTCATTCTTCTCTGAAGGTACACATGGCGGCCATCTCGGCCTATCATGTTCCCTTTGCAGACAAAACTTTCGCTCAATTGGAGGTCTCTGAGACCTTTCTCAGAGGGGTCCTTCATCTGAGACCCCTCATCCGTACTCCTGCTTCCCCTTGGGACTTGAACTTTGTTCTCGAGAAACTTACCTTCCCTCCCTTCCTTCAAACCTGCAGCTTCTGCGGATTTGAAGTTTCTTTCGTGGAAGACTCTCTTCCTGGTGGCCATTACCTCTGCTCGGAGAATTTCCGAGTTCCAGGCCCTGATGTGTAAAATCCTGTACTTGATTTTTCACAAGGAACGTGTTGCTCTTCGCACAAATCCAAAATTTCTTCCTAAAGTAGTAGCAGAGTCTACTCTAAATCAGTCCATAGAGTTACCCGCCTTTTTCACGCAGTACTCTAATCAAGGGGAGTATTTACTCCATACTATGGATGTTCACCGGATTCTGAGATGATACACCAACAGGACGAAGGATCTCAGAAAGACTGATCAGTTGTTCGTTTCTTTTGCTCATAAAAGGGAAGGCAGTGCTGTTTCCAAGCAATGCCTATCTAAGTGGTTGGCTCATTGCATCACTTTCTGTTATGACAAATACAACAACACCCTCCCGGGTCAAGTAAGAGGCCACTCCACAAGAGGAGTAGCTGCCTCAGCGGCTTGTTTCAAGAATGTGTCTGCGGCAGACATCTGTGCTGCCGCCACCTGGACTTCTGTCCATACCTTTACTAAACACTACAGTTTGGATGTTTCCTCTCGCCATAGAGCAGGCTTCGGGCTGGCTGTTCTGCAAGGCCTCTATCTTGAGGCTTGCACAGCTAGAACTGCTTTTTGGAGTAGTTTTCCTCCTCCCGGTGCCTCTCTTTGTTCCATACTGCTTGGGATTCAGTCCTATATGTAATTACCTACTGCAAGAGCCCTCTCGAAGTAAGATAGTACAGTTACGTAAGAACTTACCGTAACAGTAGATCTTCAAGAGAGGCACTTGCAGTAGGTAATACCTTCCCGCCCTCCATCCCACTAGGCTTTTTCAGCTCCTTTTCCAGTGAGGGAAATATCCGCTCCTCTCTCATCCGGCCTTTCTGGCCCGTGGCGGGAAAGAACTGGAAGGCAGGCGTCAGGGACCGCCCCTATATACCGACGTCTCCTGACGCCGGTCACCTGACGTGGGGGTGGTCCCTCGCCAGGGACTGCTAGCTAGAAATTTTTCCGTGGGGTCCTGCCGACGTCAGTCCTGTATGTAACTACCTACTGCAAGAGCCTCTCTCGAAGATCTACTTTTACGGTAAGTTCTTACGTAACTGTACTTTCTAGGAGTGGTATATGTTGTTCAGCCACACTGACCCACCCGACCTCCCCGGCATTAATGCACAAACCTGGCTTCCAGCGGGCCAAGATCTGGCGTCATTAGTCGGAGCCAAGGGTTATGCCACCCGGGTGAGTGAGAGGAGCCAGCTTGAAGACTTTCCGGCACATCTTAAAGCGTCAAGGTACCTGCCAAGAAGTGTGGATGAAGAACATATACCTCTCCTAGAACTACTGTTATAGGTGAGTAACCTGTTTTTATTGGCAAAACATAGCATCATTTTAGTTGAACTGGCCAAAGTATCACGATATTAATTTTTCTTTTACTTTTTTATTTCAGTCCTGAACTGAGATTTTTAGTTTTTGAAGTTTTTTAAGGTTTGCTGTTGTGCTAGAACTGCCACGTCCTGATGGCCCAGTGGTAGCATGTTTCGTCACCGCGCTGATGATGTGGATTCAGAAGTGATCCCAGGACGTCACGTCGGGGGCCAGGCCAGCAGGGACAGCTGCCGCTCTGCAGTGCATCTCTGCTGGGGAGGGTTGGTGGCGGGTTCTGCCGCGCAGCATCCCTTGCGTCTGGGCCAGGGAGCTTGTTAATGCCACAGGGGAAGCTTAGGCCGCCTGAGGCACTGCATCCACTGAGAGGAGGAGAGAGGGAGAAAATTACAGAAGTAAAGAACCCCTTGCCATCCGAATGACGCATACAGTCGCCAGAACAGGGTATATCCATGTAGCAGGGTTGAGGACATAAAAATCGGTATGAAAAAAAAACTGAACATCTTTGTGTGGACCTGTGCTGTTTGCCGTCAGAAACATGGAAGAGCAGCATCCTAATACAGCATCAGAAAGTAACCTCAGTACAAGAGATTTATTGAAATTGCTGTTGGCAGCCGTATCTATTGACTTAAGTCATCATTGTAAAACTATCTATAAAAGCCTTTTTTAAAAACATCTGAAGGCAGTAAAATGAAACTAAGGATGTCAGAAATAGTCTTGTTAAGAAATTATATAATATTTTTTTGGCAATGCCAGATAACAAATACTGCAGCTCTAGCAAACTTGGCCAAGATTTTTAAAGGGACCATAAACAACATTATGTACATGTTTAATGCAGTTGTAAATTTGGACATGTATGAAGTCTGTTTTATCACCCCAGTGTATTGTTTTATGAGTTTGTTTTGAAATAGTCACATTATTCCTAATTTAGGGCCCCATATTAATGCAGTCTTTACCCACCCAGTACAGTAATCATTTTTTTAATTGCTTGGCAGTTCCAGAACCCAGTGACACCAGTTGAGCTGAAGACTACAGCGGTGCACAACACAGTGACAATGAGAAAGGGAGCTTATGTGTCTAGGGGCTTTAGACCTGTCATCTGCAGCCATGATAACTAAGGTGTCAGTCTCAGGTTGTGAGGAATAAATGACTTAGTAGTAGGCGCTGGGTACTGTTTGTCCGCTTTGCGTAGGAGAGCAGACAGGGCACTCTGGCTGTGCCAGGCAGCCATAGCATAATCCCGCAGGGCTAGGTTAATTGGAGGAATAATAATGGTAGACACAGTGGGGACCTCAAGGAGCTCATGTAGGTTACTTTGGGTGGAGTACTCAGCAGGCAACCTTTAAAGAGGTCTGCATGGGCTTCATCACAGTGTCCTCACTGCAGGAAGACAGGATGGAACTGGACCTTGCACCCTCAGGCTACTTCAGATCCCTCCTCCTAATAATCTTCTTCTGTATGCAGGAAGTCAGGATTATATTCCTCATCCTCTTCAGGGAGGCGAGGCTCCATAGACTCCCTGGCATCTTTGAGATGGCAGGGCAGTTTATACCTCTGTTTTCTCCCAGGGCTCTTCCCACCTCCAGCTGTGCAAAGTCACTGGAGGACTTTCTCACATGCAGCTTCCCCTGCAGTTTGATGGTGAACCTTTCAGAGTCCCACCATGGAGCAGCCAATGCCAGGGGTGCGCGGCCTCCACCCACCTGATCAAGGACCTGCTACATTTGGCAGCACTTCTCAGTTGTGATTGACAGCTTGACAGCCACTGAGGCTTGCTTCTGAACCCAGATTTCTGGCATGGTATCACAATGTTCTGTTACTGGGCGGTCAGGCAACCTCCATCCTGTGGATCTTTAAAGCATAGAGTTAGCAATTTCCAGTCCCAGATATATTTTTTCCTTTCTTCCTGGTTTGCTTAAACCACTTTCCTTCTCTCCATTAAAGAAATGGAAAGTATGCAAAAGCTGGGGGTTTGCTTCATATTGATATTTATAGAAAGGCCTGAATTACATATTGTAAAATTTACGTGGTGGAGGAAGAGCTTTTCAGTCGTGGTAGACTTCTCGAATTGGATTATCTCTGTTTTAAGTACAGTGCATTAAGGGCTGGCTCTGTTTTGGTTTAAAATGATAAATCTGACTAGAAAACAGGATGCTGTTTTAAAATTTAAATAAGGCAAGATTTATCTAGCGGAAAGCCCTACAGGGGTCTTGTGTTACAACCTCACTAATGCTCAGCAGTTCTTATGTGTATATATGTGTGTGTGTCTCTCTCTCTCTATATATATATATATATATATATATATATATATATATATATATATATATATATATATATATATATATATATATATATATATATATATATATATATATATATATGTATGTGTGTATATATATATATATATATATATATATTAAATATATATATTTTACATTGGTGGGATTTTTTCCCTGTAAAAGTAGTTGTAGTCATTTCCCGATATACTCTTTTCCTGGCTATGCAACTGTGATCAAAACTAATTGCAACCATTCACATATATTTACCTACTGGTTATCCCATTTACTGCTTCCAAAACAAACATTACAAGGGCCTGGCTAACCCCATGTGCTCCAACCCTATCTGCATGGCGTTCAACAGTAAATCACCTCTACAGAATGGAGAAAATAATGCACACTCTGAATGACAAGACTGAGCTCTGTTCTTCGTGCTGGAACAGTTGCCTACTGCATGTGATGGGGAAAGATAGCGAGTTTGTCCCATAATTACCTACCACGAAACTGCCCCCACTACTGCTCCAAACAGTTGGGCCCACGTCTGCCTCCAATCTGGGAATTTCCCAGACTCCCTAAACCCCTGCCTGAACATTGGCAACTGCCACCGGACCATGGTCCTCCTTGGTCTCTCCCCCTCCCCCACCTCAAGTACGAGTCTAATAACCAATATGTATGTACCACTCCTGTAGTGGAAAAGGGAGTGTACTGATTATTGCAGTGGTTCTAGGGGCATGGATATGGTTCACTATCCACACTGTGGTACTTCCACTGGAATGTGATGATTTGCCCAATGTCTTTAAGCTAAGCCCCGCCCACCACCTGGATGATATATCCCCCGACTCCACCCCATTAAGTCAGATCTTTCTGTCTGTTAGAAAGAACAAGTCACCTCCTTCATGGCTCTTGCGTAGGATTTTCTGTTTCATATGCCAATTTTACTTTGAAGTTCTTTGCTTTCCACTTAGTTATTCTTCTGTTCCTTTGACTCCCTCTGCAAGATCTGCAGTGGAACAACAGAAGCTAGGTTTTGCTTTCATTGCCAGCAGATGTCGTTCATCAGCTCGCCTGACACGTGCATGTATTGCCTGGGTGGGCAGCACAGCTTGGCTGGATGTGGCCTTTGCCTCTTCGTGCTTCCTGAGTCCCTTGAGGACAGGAAGCTCTGGCTCTTGCTGGGTCAGCCTTCGGAACAGGACATGAAGGACCACCCTAAGGGCTGTAAGAAAGCCTCAGCAGCAGCAGGGTCTGCCCAGCAGCTTGCAGCCCTTGTGGTGGAAGTGGCATCTGACGCAGCAGGGACCACCTCGGTCTCGGCGCTGTTCCTGGGCCAGTGTTGGAGAGTCATTTACAGGAGGCTTATGGGACATGTGTTTGGCCTGGCCCTCCAGACTTGGGGGGGGGGGGGGCTCTCCCCACTGTGGTTCCAAGCACAAGCACAGTCGGTGCCAGTCATAGGACTGAGAGAGATCAAGGTCCTCCCAGTCCCTCAACTGACCTGACTGCTCGACTGTGATCGAACGCCGTTTGGTAGAGGGGCAGGTCAGGCAGGTTGAGGGCTCTTCAGTACCCCCACGAGCCAGTCGATCTTGTCTCTGGTTGAGTAGACTGTGGAGAATTTCCTGGAATCTCTTAACTGACTGTCGTACGAGGTTGAAGAGTCAGTCTCACAGACCTTGGTGCTCCCAGTCCTCACCCAGGAGAATGTGGATCAGTTGGTGTCCCCAACCATCCAGCTGCAGGAGCAGCCTCCACCGGCAGTTGAGTCTTCCACGCCTGTGTATGTCAGCGTTGACCAGCATGTGGTGTACCAGCTGGAAGGCCCACCTCGATGTTGATCATCCAGATGATGTTCAAGGTCTCAGTTGAGGCGTTCCACTATCAGTCCTGCTTGACTGGGAGATATTACCATCAATGCTCCAAGATCCCTTCATCTTTGGGTGAGGGAAGGCACTGTTACAAGCAGCTCAGGTGCTGCAAAGAGCTCTTCTGGCAACAGTGGGCTATTACGGTGCAAAGTAGGGCTGTATTCCCTGGACCTCTGGTCACCCGGCAATCGCCAGTGGTTCCCCCACTGGTCCACGCTACACAGGTGCTTCCTGCAGCTGATTCTCTACCCCTTCTGCTGGAGCTGCCACCACTGCAGCTGTAGGTGGGTACTCCGACCATGGAGGCCCGTTCGTCAGTAACTGGCTTGCCAGGCCGGTTGTCAGTGCAGATTACCCAGAGGAAAGATACTTGGGTGGCCCGTGGTGAATAACTGTCAAGGGCCATTTTTGAAAAGTCCTTGGATGTGTGGGCATAGAAGTCTGGCCTGCTATCTAGCCACACACTGAGATACTTAAAAGCTATGACTACATCATGTGGTGTGCCATCCAGCATGTAGAAGATGGGGAGTGGGGTGAGCCAGGTCAGTTTGTGGCTGGTAACAAAGGTCATAGACACTATTTTGTTTGTGTGTGTTGACCTGAAGTTGGTTGGCCTGGAACCAACGCAGAATATGGTGAAAGTTTCACTGAAGCGAGACTTCCAGTGATGTAATCAAGGGACCAGAGTTGTAGAAAACTGTCTCATTTGCATACATGTGAATATGCAAGTTGGCACAGGTAGAGGGGAGGTCATTTAGAGAGACAGAGAAGTGGACTGGACCCAAATTGGAGCCCTTTGGGACCCTGGCCTAGAGAGGGAGGGTTGGGGAGGTAGCACCTCCTTCCTGTACCCACTGTTGACAGTTTGAGAGGTAGGAATAGAACCAGTCGACAGCTGGGGCTTAGAGGCTGGCAGAGCTCAGCTTATCTAGGAGGAGCGAGTGGGAGACCGAATCCAAGGCTTTGGCCAGATTGATGAAAATGGTGGCTGTGATGTTCCACTGATTCGTCGCCGACAGGTTGGAGTCAGTGACCCTAAGTAGAGAGGAGATGGTGGAAATGGTCCTTCCTAAAGCCAGACTGGAAGGGGGAGAGAAAGCTGGAGTAGTGGAGGAAGTCTACAAGCCGTGAGTAGATGAAGTTTTCCTGCAGCTTCACAACAAACGGGAGGATGGAGATGGGGCAGAAGTTGCCAGGAGTGCAGGGGGAGAACCTTGGCAATCTTCCAAGACTGAAGGACAGTGGAAAGGGTGAAAGAGAGATTTAGGAGATGAGTAAGGTGGGGGGGTGGAGGTGATGGCAGGAGCTGACAGATGAAGAAGTTTAGTGTCCAAACCATCTGGGCTAGATTTAGAAGGGTTGAGTGAGGAAAGGGCGAACAGGATCTCCTGGGGACTGACAGTGAGGGAATCAAACCCCAGAGGGGGTTGAGGTAAGGAGAAGGGAAGAGGAGAGGAGTGGAGCCATGAGGTAGGAGGGAGGGGAGAGCACAAGCAGTAAAAAAATAAAAATAATTAATTGAAGAGAGCAGCAACAGTGGGAGGGTCAGACACTGGTGAGCCATTAACCACGAGGACTGGGGGAGAGGACTTGGTTGGGGGTGGGGTCAAAAAGGGAGTGAATCACCTTCCAGAATTTGGCTGGGGAATTCATATTATTCTGGAGGTTTGCCTTGAAGTAGAGGGACTTGGCGGTATAAACGGCCTTAATGCAAGAGTTCCTAAGCACCCTGTAGGAGAGGAGGTCCGACAGGGAGTGGAATAAGTTTTACCTGGTCCAGGCTTGGTCGTGGGTCTTGCATAAGTCGATGAACTAACATTCTATTCTCAACTTTAGCATATTTATTTATTAAATGGGACACCACCAGGCAATGCTGGGTTGTGGAACAACATTTTCTAAATCCATTTTGATGTTCAATCTTAGCAATAGTTGTAGGAGTGGTATATGTTGTTCATCCACACGCACCGACTCGACCTCCCCGGCTTTAGGCGCATCACCTTGCTTCCAGCGGGCTAAGATCTGGTGTCATGGGGTGGAGCCGAAGTATATACCACCCGGGTGGGTGGGAGGAGCCAGCTTGAAGACTTCCGACTGATCATAAAGGGGAAAGGGACATGCCAAAGAGTGTGGATGAACCACATACACCACTCCTAGAACTACTGTTACAGGGGAGTAACCTGTTTTTATTTTGTTCACCATTCTCTAACTTACTTAGGATTACCCTTGAAAATTTTTTTGTCTTGTCTAAGATTTATTGGATAATATATTAGTGGGTCCCTCGAACCTTTCTTGTGGATGGGGAATATTGTGTTCCCCATGAGCGGGGATATTTATTATATTGTAAGATATTATAAATGATGTGTAATAATGAAGCCCACTAATGCATGCCCTGTTTAAAGATAACTACTACTGCCCTATCTGGTCCTGGGGATTTATTAAGTTTAATTTGAGTGATGGCATTGTGTATGTCATTCATAGGGAAGTAAATTGGTCTAAGTGCGTATTCTGCAGTTATCTGTTATCTTAAACCATTAAAAATATCATTTCATAATTCTTCATGAGGATCAAAGTAAACTTTTCAAGATATTCCCACTGGCTAGGCTGAATATAGGTTTCTATGGATGAGGAATACAATTTTCAATCTTTGGCTACCAATTGCCACAAGTCCCTCATATTCCTTTGCACTGCTGATTTGTGTAGTTTAGACCATAAGCTTTGTCTATATTTCAGTTTCTGCTTCTTAACACTGTTGTATTTTTATCATTTGAGGTTTAACTGATGTAAATTGAATCTGCTTTGATATTGTCTGACCTTTCTTACCATCGCTGCTAGTTCGCTTTTCTCTAATCTACAAACTGCAGTAAAGCAAATGTCTGTTTTCCTATAGGTTTAGAGGCTAGAGTATAATATATGTATTTTTTTTGTTTGTTGTTGTTATTCTTTGGTAACCGGGAAGGACCCACTAGACACAAGTGCCTATTTTCAGGAGCGACCCGAGTGCACTGGGGAGATTAAGTGACTTGCTCAGAATCACGCAATATGCAAGTGACAGTTGAAGGAATCAAACTCAGGTCTGCTGAATATACCAAGTACCAAGCTCCTGCACTGCTCCCCACTCTAACCACTAGGCGGGAGCGAGATGACACAATAGTTTGTTACAGATTTTGAGAATATTACCATGACATGAGGAAAAACATAATCACATTTTTGTAGTTTAAAAGATGGGAATATTGCAGAAATTTGCTATATTTTCTGATATTCATTTTAACCTTTTAGTTCCAGCTATTTCGAGTGTTTCATTAGTGCGTTTTACTTTGAATATATTGTTTTTAATGTAAGAAAGAGAGATGTTCAGTGGCAGATGTGGAGACTAGACGAATACCTGGCTAAACTCCCACCCAAGGACACCACACCCACTCTTGGGGAAAGAATTGGGGAAGAGGCTGGTACTCCTACCTTCTAGTTTAAGATAATTTCTCCCACTGAGGTCCATCGTCTCCGTAAGACCCTCCCAAATTCCAGAAGTGACAGTCTGCCCCCAGTTCCTTAAACTGACGGCTGACCTAATTCTGAATCCCCATGCCGCCTTATTTAATCTGTTCCTTTCCTCGTCTGCTATCCCTTCGTTATGGAAACAGGCTGCATTTGTCCCCATATTCAAATCAGGGGACCCTCATTTCCTAGAAAATTATAAGCCCAGTGTCCATCTTCTCCCACTTAAACAACATTTTAGAAAAAAATTGTCTTCCAGCAAATCTTGGACCATGTCTATAAGCACAGTCTGCTCTCCCTCGCCAGCATGGTTTTAGAAGGGGCCTCAGTACCACCACTGCATTGGTCTGTTTCACAGACCATGTTCTAAAGAACTCTGACAAAGGTAAACTTATAGGTACCATATTCATGGATCTCTCTAAGGCCTTCGACTTAGTTGATCATGGCATGCTTCTAGGCAAACTCTACTCCTGTGGCTTCTCAACAGCAGCCGTAGCATGATTCAGCAGCTGCCTCACCAATAGATCTCAAATGGCCTATACCGGGGAGCCAACATCCAGCACCCTAGGGGTGTATAGAGGAGTTCCACAGATCCCTTCCAAGGCATAAATTAGTGTTGGAGACTTGATTAGCTGCCTTCATTAATCAAAGTAAAAAATGATTAGCAGTTGGCTGAAGTTGATTAGCAATTACCAAAACCCCCATATAATGTACTTATCTTGCTCTATATTGATAAAATACACATGTACATAAGTTTCTGAGACTGTTACTGTTTTATTTAGCCATTTCCAGAGAAATGCAGCAAAATGTGCAGCAGTGTCATGTTCTCCCTCTTTGTTGACCAGTCCTCAAAGATGACTCTGACTGTCGCATGATAATGTATGCAGACAATCTTATTCTTTACAGGAGTGATAAGAGCTCAATGAATTTTCCCCACTACCTATATATGGACTTTAGTGCTGTCCAAAAAGTGCTTTTGGTCAAACAGACTACTTGTCAATCCCAAGAACACAAAGGCAGTGCTTTTTAGGTCCAAACCTAGGCTTGCTAAATGCAGTGTAGAGCTTAATAACACCTAGGCATTCTGGATCCAGATGCCCCCCGGACAACTTACTTCTTTCAAATACCTTGGGGTCACTCTTGATCCCTCCGTAACCTTCATGGATCGCATTGGGCAGGTAGTCAAGCATGTGATCCAGAAACTGGTTGTCTGCCTCTGGCTAAATCATCTCATGACCCTGGAGGCGCATCTTGCCATTGCTCAAGGTACACTTTTACCCCTTCTGGATTACTGCTCCCCTGTTCATTCCCATACCTCAAATTGGTACCTCTCAAGACTCAACACCACCTTTAACAGTATCTGCAGGTTTGTCACTCTTGCCCTGTTCAACACCCACCACTGCTGTCTTAACCTGATGCTTGGTTGGTTGTCTCCCCAGGCCTGCTGTGACTATGTTATGGGTACCCTTATCGACAGATCCCTTCCAAGGCATTAATTAGTGTTGGAGACTTGATTAACAGCCTTCACTAATCAAAGTAAAAAATGATTAGCAATTGGCGAGTTGATTAGCAATTACCAAAAACCCTATATAATGTACTTATCTTGCTCTATATTGATAAAATACACATGTGCACAAGTTCTGAGACTGATACTGTTTTATTTAGCCATTTCCAGAGAAATACAGCAAAATGTGCAGCAGCACGTACATTTTAAGAGCCGAGATAGGATGTCTGCCAAAGCAGAAAGTGAATTCATGAGCATGACCGTGAGTTGTGACAAATTAAATATAAACCCCTGCCCCAGCATAACTGGGACCATGATTGACCACACAGTATTCACCTGGGACTCTGATCGACCACACAGTTACCAACAAGGATTGGGTGCGATCTGTTTTGCTGCTCTTCTCCACCAGGCATGTAGCCAGTAATTCTGTCCTTTTTTGTGGGGAGGCCCACCATCCTCAGCTGCCAAATCACCGGGGCGTCTTGGTTTAGCACTAAAAAATTATGTCTACAGCCCTGCCTGGGTTGAACTCAGCTTGAGGGGGGCCCTGCTTTTTAATGCAAATCAATGTTTCTACAGTATCCTCTGCCAAACTTGCTCTCCAGTCAGTTTTTACCTCATTCATAGTTGAAAAACACCTTTCTACAATTGCATTAGACACAGGAAATACTCTCAACACATTGAGAAGCTTCAACAGATTTAGATACCAATTTTGGAAATCACATGTCAGCCTTGACCAGATAGCAGAGGCAGAAAGACTGATGAAATTCGTTTGAGCAAAAATCTTAAACTCTTGCCATTCTGCAAGTAGCAGAGTGCTGTCACACTCGGGCTGCAAAAGTGCTGAAAAGTGGTCAGCTACTGCAGTAATGTCACTGTTACCATACAGCTCCAGTTCCTTTCTGTCTGCAACTGCTGGCCAAAGTCTGGTATCTAACACTTTTGCACTGTTATAGATATTACTTTCATCAGTCAAACCAAACCTTTGTTCACAAGTTATCAATGTTTGTAATGTATTTCTTAGTTTGCTGATTAAAAGTGTTAACAGCTTGGCCAGTAAAATGTGTTTATTTCACACCCTTGTATGTGACTTGAGCACATGCTTCTGAAAGAACGTCAGACCCATTTTTTAAGAGAATGTCAAGTTCGCTGCCACCTATGGGACTACTTTGCTTAGCATGGTCAAGAGTGTTTCTCAAAGTTTCTAAAGAGCTAAGTAGCTCTGGCATTTCAACTACTTCTTTTTGAAGTGCTAGTGAGAACCTGGCAAGTGGCTGAAGCAGCTGTTCAAAATACAAAAGGTGTGCCACCATTTGGAATTTAGTCATAATTTGCTACACTCCCTTGGCTTTGGCCTGGTCATGAGTTGGGTCTGTTGCCATAGATTCTAAAAGGGCACAAATTACGAGGAATTATTTGGTAACAGCACAGGTGGCAAGAAACTTATGCTGCACCCATGTGCTATGGGCCTTCTTGGGCTTTTCAGCTGTCATCTCCATGGCCTAGGCAAGGGGCTGTAACTCTTTTGAGTCTCTTAGAACTTTTCTAATAGAGATAAAACAATTGGATCAGAAAGTTTGAAACATCGTTGAAATAGGTGTTATCCAAAACGTCTTTTACGGCCAGTTCTAATCTGTGTGAGAGACAGTGAACACCAACTAACCACAGTATGTCTTCCCTTAATAGAGCAGCAAGACACCGTCTTACACCCATGTTGACAGATGCCCCATCAGCCCCAAACCCAACCAGGTTTTTTATATTAAGGCCAGACTCTGTAACAATGTCTAAAAGGAGATTTTTCAATCCCGGACTTGTGCCATCTGATACAGCTTTCATTCATAAAAAAAAAAAAACAGTCTCCTTGTGACCACTGATGGGATTTACATAAATTACGTAAACCAGTTCCTTTTCAATTACACCACTGTCAGTACTACCGTCCATAAGCACTGAAAAATAATTTGCATTTTTGACAGTTGCCAGCAGGTTTTCTTCTAGGTGTTTGCCAATACACATTGCGAGTTCTTTCCCACTAACAGCGTTAATGTATTTATTGCCCAAATGAACTCCATGGCGCTTCTCTTGTTCTGCTGTCGTTTCAAACTTTTTAATAGGGATGTCCTCTTTGGCCATCATATACAGGATATCCATCAGCCTGCCTAGAAGCATTCTGTGCTGTTCTTCAGCATTACTGAAAGCTCTCCCTGCAAATAAATAAGTTTTAAGTCTCGGTCCAAACCCCTAACACCCCCTCTCCCATTTTAAACTTCCCAGTTGTGGTATGGTGATATATATCAAATGGTGACCTTGTTCTGCAGACTTGATGGTCCTTGCGGTCCTTATCTGCCATCAACTTCTAAGTTTCTACCAAATTTGAAAATGTTAATAGCTTTCTTGTGCTGCTCTTTCAGAAGATGTTTCCGGATGGTGTCAGCTTTTAGCTGGGGGCCTGTAATCCCTGCAATTAATGCCTCACTGAAGATCTTACTTCAAGAAGGTTCCTTCAGTAGATCATCACATATAGGACTGGTGCCACCTGGCATCGGGCTGCACGGTAGACTTTTCTAGCAATACTTGACGGGGGACCACCCACCCAACGTCACGTGACTGATGTCAGCATGACCGTATATAGTGGGCAGTCCCCATGCCCGCCCTCCAGTTCTCCCGCCAGAGCCAGGAAGAGGCCTGACAGCAGGAGCCAGCAGGATTTGGAGTCCCTGTAAACATAAAACGAGGAGAAGGAAGGAGTTCTTTCCCGCCGTCGCCTTGTGTCAATCGCGTTGCAGACTTCCATATAGCGATCGTCATGAAAGTTATCGCGTCGGTTTATCCCTCGCTGCTTTTTTCTCTAAAATTCGTGTTCTATTATTGATGTCTTCTCCCAAGAAGAAGTGCTCGTCCTGTGGCACGCAGATCCCGCACAAAGGCGGTCACCTCAAGTGCGTCCTCTTTTTTTAGACCCAGACCATCCAGTCTCCTCCTGCCCTGAGTGCCAGACCTTTAACCAGGCCACTGAAAAGAGGAGACAGCAGGCTTTGGAGGCCCATCTGCTAAAAGCCCGCCTGGCTTCCTTCGAGAGGAAGATCCCCATTCCTTCATGGATGGCACCTCATCAAGACCTCACCACTACTGTCTGGCAGATGCCTCATTCTGTCCCGGCTGTCCCCAAGCGGGCGGATAGGCACTACTCCTCCGGACAAAGAGTGGAGGCAGATGGACCAGTTCAGGAAGAAGTTGTATTCCTTGGCCACGTGCGCCCTTCGGTCCCTCAGTTATGTGGCCCACATGGTGCCCCATCAAAAAGCGACCTTGGCTAGGCTGGAGACGAGGGTCCAGTCCATGGATCCCTCGCCTTTGAAGGAGGAACTTGCCAAGGATCTCTGCCTCTCCAAGGTTTCCTGCAGGCACGCTTTACGCACCACTTACGACTCCGTTGACTCAGTGGCCCGTACCTCGGCAACTGCCGTTGCCCTCAGATTGCATTCCTGGCTTCGCCTTTCTGGACTCGCCAGCGAGGTCCAGTCAGCGATTCAGTATGCTCCTTTCAGGGGCTCGGTCCTTTTTGGTGGGGACACCAAGGATATTATCACAGACCTACAGGACAAAGGCGCTGCACTTAGGTCAGTCAGGTCAGTGTACCGATCGGGCTCCCAGCAGCAGCAGCCCTTTCGGAAAAGGACCTGGAGGCAGAAAAAGAATGCCCCGGTGCACCGCCAAGGGAAGCGTAAGGCCACGGGTACAGCCACCCCTCCTGCCTCCAAAAATCAGAGACATTCAGGAGGTCCTACCCCTGAACGTCCCGCCACTTCTTGACTCCCCGGCCCCACTGCTTCCACAGTCTCGCGACGAGGAGCAGGTGGGGGAGGTTCGCCCGTCATGCTCAGGAGTGGAGGGCGATCACCTCCGATGAGTGGGTCCTGCAACTAGTGTCCCTCGGGCACACTATAGAGCTTCTGGAGATTCCCCCAGAAATTCCACCGAAGAAGTCCTCCTTATATCGAGATCAGGCTCTTCTCGTGCATGAGGAGGTAAATTCGCTCTTGCTCAAAGAAGCAATCGAGCACGTCCCCCTTGGGGAAGGGAATTTTACTCCCATTTTTTCCTGGTTCCAAAAAAGACTGGGGACTTCACACCCATACTTGACCTAAGTCAGTTAAATCAGTTTGTCGAGTACAAAAAAATTTTGAATGCTGACACTCCAGAGCTTCCTCCCTCTCCTCATGGAGAACCACTGGCTCTGCACCCTGGATATGCAGGATGCCTACCTGCACATTCCTATTTTCCCCAGCCACTGCTGATTCCTGCGCTTTCATTTCCAAGGGGAACACTTCCAGTTCCGGGCGCTCCCCTTTGGCCTGTCTTCTGCACCACGGGTTTTTAGCAAGTACTTGGCGGTGGTCGCGGCATTCCTGCGCCGCAGGGATATTGCAGTCTTCCCTTACCTGGACAACTGGCTGATTTCAGCCCCCTCCAGGGATTCTTTGCTGGAGGCTCTTTCCTTCACTCTGGACCTTTTCAGCAGACTAGGGATCACGGTCAGCGTTCCCAAGTTAACCCTTATCCCTGCTCAGAGAATTCAGTTTATTGGGGCAGTCCTGGATACGGTCCAGTGCAAAGCCTTCCTTCCTCCAGACAGGGTGGAGACCCTTATCCGTCAGGCCCCCAAAATGGCCTCCCTCAGGACTATCCCAGCTTGGGAAGTCCTTCGTCTTCTGGGCCTGATGGCAGCCTCCATCGCTACAGTTCCCCTAGCGAGACTTCACATGAGGATTACTCAGTGGTCATTGCGGGTGTAGTAGGATCAGCTCCTGGATGACCTGGACCATCCGATCCTAGTCTCCTCAGCAGTTCAGAAGGATTTGCAGTGGTGGACGGATTCTCGCAATCTCTCCTTGGGACTTCCCTTTCGGAATTCTGCACCAGTAGCTACCCTCACCATGGATGCCTCGAATATGGGGTGGGGAGCACACCTCGAGGAACACCAAGGCCAGGGACTATGGTCCGGCATGGAGTTTTCTGTCCACATCAATGTTCTGGAGATGAGGGAGGTTCTGTACGCGTTACAGACCTTTCAGACCCTCCTTCCAAAGGGATCACTGCTAATCCAAATGGACAATATGTTGGTAGTTTGGTACATCAACAAACAAGGAGGAACCCGGTTGTACCCCCTGTGCAGGGAGGTGACATGGGTGTGGAACTGGGCAGTCCAGCACCATCTGGTCCTTGTGGCTGTGCACGTTCCAGGTGTTTTTAATGTCCTGGCGGACAGTTTCAGCAGATCTCGGACCCTAGCTCATGAGTGGGAACTGCATCAGGAAGTGGCGGAATCCATCTTCTGAAGTTGGGGACATCCGGAAATTAACCTCTTCGCCTCCAAATCCAATGCAAAACTTCCAAAATTTTGCTCGCTCATTCCAGAGCAAGGTGCTTTTTGGAACGATGCATTGTCTCTATCCTGGACAGGGACATTTTTGTACGCTTTCCCTCTGTTTCCCATTCTGCAGAGGGTTCTCTTCAAGCTTCAGGTGGAGAGGGCAACAATCATCCTCATTGCTCCTCTTTGGCTGAGACAGATCTGGTTCCCACTGTTATAGCAGCTGTCCCGGGAACCACCGGTTCCACTTCCAGTGACTCACGACCTCCTGACCCAGGATCAAAGTCGTCTAGTGCACCCGGGGCTCAGGACCTTGCATCGCCATGCTTGGCTCCCACAGACATAGCGATATCCCATTTTGGAGTTTCCTCCAGGGTTGCTCAAGTCCTTATTGAGGCAAGAAAACCTTCTACCCGTTCCACTTACACCATGAAGTGGAAGTGGTTTTCCATTTGGGCGACTGTTAAGGGCTGGAACCCCTTTTCTTGCTCGTCCCCACAAGTCCTGGAATATCTCCATCACTTGT
The DNA here is from genome assembly GCA_016271365.2 of Neoceratodus forsteri. Taxonomy (NCBI): domain Eukaryota; kingdom Metazoa; phylum Chordata; order Ceratodontiformes; family Ceratodontidae; genus Neoceratodus; species Neoceratodus forsteri. Next base: position 135,424,025 of record JADMNL010000034.1, read on the forward strand.
CAGACTCTGGTCTGTCCTACTCTTCCTTAAAGGTCCATATCTCAGTGTACTATGAGCTAGTGGATGGTAAACCTGTGGCTCAGCTGGAGGTCTCCAAAACCTTTCTGAAAGGGATTCTCCATCTGAAACCCCCCATCTGCAGCCCAACTCCACCTTGGGACTTGAACTTTATTCTGGAAAAGCTCACCCTTCCTCCTTTCGAGCCGGCTATGAGCTGTGATTTGCGCTTCCTGTCCTGGAAGATGCTTTTTTTTGTGGCCATCACTTCAGCCTGAAGGATTTCAGAGCTTCACGCTCTAGTCTGCAAGGAGCCATACTTGATTTTCCATTGGGACCGGGCGGTCTTCAGAACTCATCTGAGGTTTATTCCCAAGGTGGTATCAGAAGCCATGCTGAATCAGTCAGTAGAGCTTCCGGTTTATTACCCGTCCCCCTCTAACAACAGAGGTGAGGCAGTCCTTCATACGATGGATGTCCATCAGATTCTCCGGTGTTACACTCACCGGACCAAAGAGTTTCACTCTTGTGACTAGTTGTTTGTCTCCTTTGCCCCGAGATCGAAGTGCAAACCGGTTTCTAAGCAGGGCTTTTCCAAATGGTTAGGCAACTGTATTCAGTACTGTTACCAGAAGTATGACAAACCTCTGCCGGGTTCCATCAGAGGTCATTCTACTAGGGGCATGGCTGCCTCCGCGGCCTTCCTACAGAACGTTTCCGTGGCTGACATTTGTGCTGCCACTACTTGGAGTTCTGTCCATACCTTTACCAAACATTACAGTCTGGACATTGCTTCTAGGTGGAGGGCTGGCTTTGGCCTAGCCGTCCTGCAGGGCCTTCTGTCCTAGACGGGGTCCTTTCTGGACTTCACTTTTTCCATTGGAGTTAGCTTTCCTCCTCCTTAGTTTCTCTCTGTCTCTCCTTAGAGGGACTGCTTAGGACTCTGTCCTATATGTGATGACCTACTGAAGGAACCCTCTCAGAGTAAGATAGTACAGTTACATTGGAACTTACCGTAACAGTAGATCTTCGAGAGAGGTTCCTTCAGTAGGTCAAATTTTTCCCTCCTGCCCTCCTTCACCTCATTTTATGTTTACGGGGACTCCAAATCCTGTTCGCTCCTGCTGTCAGGCCTCTTCCTGGCTCCGGTGGGAGAACTGGAGGCCGGGCGTGGGGACTGCCCACTATATACGGTCATGCTGACGTCAGTCACGTGACATCGGGTGGCCGGTCCCCCGTCAGGTATTGCTAAAAAAGTCTGCTGTGTGGCCCGACGCCAGTGGCACCAGTCCTATATGTGATGACCTACTGAAGGAACTTCTCTCGAAGATCTACTGTTACGGTAAGTTCTTACGTAACTGTACTTTCCTCGACCCACGTAGCTCATCTCTGTCCTCATAGCACAGTTTGCAACTAACACACACTGCACAGTCTCCCTCACTACTAATCTAATCTGTAGCAAGTTTTTTTTTCTGGGTCATAGTTTTGGTGCCATCCCTCTGCAATTGCTAATTTAACTCCAGCCATGTCGGACTGCAATTAAAAAGTTTGAAGTTAGCAAAATAAGAGTCTGTCAAGCTATGAATTTAACACGTTATGGTAATCTGGCTACTTTCTCTGTTAAAAAAAAAAAAAAAAAAAAGATAAATGGCAACTGCGGATTTGCTGTGATCCCAGAGCCCCTTCCCCCAAAATGTCCCCATCTCTGCAGGTAGGGCATACACTTAAAGTTTCAGAACTGTGAACTGAACACTTCCCCAAAGTTCACTGCTGCAGCAATTAGCTGGCAGCAGGGCTGATGTCTTAATTTGTAATCAGTCTTTTCCAATCACTGCAAAAATTACAGGGCACAACACTTAGGCATCGGACATCTGTTTTGGGCATAGATTACTTTTAAATTTGGGAGGCATGGTAACCTGTTTAATTTTTTAATTGAAAGTTGAAGTTCTTTGAACAGGTTACCATGCTCTGTTTTCAATGGGGCTTACTTCTAAAAGTTCAGTTAAATGAGTGCTACATGCCACACAAGTTATTTTTCCCCCGTAAAAATTTGCCCAGCTCGACATAAACGAGTGTTCCAGCAGAGAGCAGGAAGGAAACTACTGAACGGAGCACACACTCGGTCTTCCAGTGCGGTGGCAATGTCCAAATGGCAGCTTCAGCGCAGAACTCAGGAGCACATTGAAGGTACAGAAACGGGGCAATTAATAATGAAAGGTTAACTGGAGACTTGTGACCAAATAAAGGTAGTGCTAAACGGGCGTTTCTGCAGCCCTGGTAATTGGCAAGAGTGTTTTGGACAGCCTTCCTTTAAAAATGTCTTTCCCATCTCTGCAAACGTAGGGCACAAGTTACTTTTAAATGTCTTTTCCAATTCACTGCAAAACTATAGGACACCACACTTGTTTATCGTTTTCTCTGCAAGGCAGAGCACAGATTACTTTTAAATATCTTTCCCATCACTGACTGCACAGGGCACAATGACTTGTTTGTGGTTTACTATTGCTTTACGACCTCTGCAAAAGCAGGGCACATTTACTTTTAAATGACTTTCTCATCAATGCAACTTGAAGGGCACAGCACTTAATGTCTCGATCTGCTTGTTCGGCTCACCATCCCCCGATCATTTTGCAGCAGCTCCCCCCACCCCCCACTTGCAGGCCAGAATACATGACTGCCCACCAGTGTCCAGCCATCTCCCTAGGGTCATGCCACTGCCCATTCCATGCCCTCCCATAGTTCACTCCTCCTCCAGGCTCCCCAACAATATAAAATGAAAGGTTTTTACTTTTTTGGAACCTCCCGATCGTCAGGTCTGCTCTGCTCCTGAGCCACTTGCTCCAGCGCCGAATCTGCGTCACGCTGCGATGCCTGCCCTGTCTGGTCCCGGTCAGGTCCCGTCTCGCTCGGCCTCCTTGCTGCCCTGTGGTTCCTCTTGCGGCCCACAACCCGGCAATGCTCCTCCCTGCAAAACGGAACAACAGAACATTAAATACCTGAAAAAAAAGTCTAGTAAATGGAAAATAACTGGAACTTACCTTTTCTGCTCCGGTTGGAAGTCCTGGACCTACTTGCTGGGGTGACGGTCTCCTGTTTCTCCCGCGCTTACACTGGGTTGGGGGGGGGAGCTGGCCAATCAGGAGAGACTGGGTATGGCGGAGGAGGAGGAGGGGAAAACAAAAAAATTTAAGTAACAAGCCCAAAAGGCCCCTAGGGCCAGTTGGCAATGATTAGCAATGACTGCTAATCACTGCCACATTTGACTCAAGGCCTCATTCTTTTTTTTGGCCTAGTTGCCAGCAACCCCTTATTTTATGCTTTGCCCTTCGTGATGGGGTTAACTCACCACTAATAAGACTTCTCAGTATTAGGATTTGCATGTGTGAACTGAGGTCCTCCTCCCAGTGTTTCCTTGACTGTCTCCTGACTACAACCAAGATGGATCAAAGAGCCTTCTCCATTGCTGCCCCCAGGCTCTGGAATGACATACCTGCCACACTTCACTCACTAGGCACTTCCAGCATATTCAGATCCCATTTAAAAGATGCCCTCTTAACCACCACAGTTTGCAAGTGCCCTACCCGATAAGGATGTTTGGGGGGGGGGCACTGTGACTCCACCCACTGCACTTGTCACTGAGCAATCTAATCTAAGTTATAGTGTTCCTGCTTATTTCTCTTCGAGCCACACTGTCCAGTATCTGCTGAGTGTCAAATTTTGTTTGACTTTTACCTATGCTTTGGGGCCTATTTTGCATAAATTGCTGTTTTTCTGTGCTTGACTTGTACTGAATGTACCACCTCATTACTGTGATGATGCTAATGTATTGTTTGTCAAATATATTGTATTGTTCGTGCCATCTTGGTGGCTGTTGGTTTTCTTGAAAACGGTCCGTTGGACCAGTATAACTATCTGGTTATCGAATAAACAAACAAACTCTGAACATTCCATTACTTCAAGATCTAAAACTACTTAATCCATTTGTATTTCCTAGAGGATTTACATTATTGTATGAACCCCCCTCCCCATCTGCAGTGATGCTGTTGCCGGGAGGGTTGTTTCTCAGGGGTCTGTGGAGGGGTGTGTGCAAAAGAAATGAGTGGAAGAGAGAGGGTTTTTTTTTTTAATCATTCAGCACCGGGTTTCAAATGGATGGAGGGAGAATGCAGAGGGAGTGAATGGGTAGCATTTTTATATATATATATATATATATATATATATATATTTGCTGTTTACGCCCCCTTCTCCCGCAGCCTTACCTTCCCTTAGGCTCTCGTATTTCTGCTCCGTATTCACAAAAGAGGAGGAGGGGGAGGTGCTTAATCCAATTGACAGAAGCACTCTGGATAGGGGGTCGATCTCAGTCCTTTCACAGAAGAAAGGGTTCTGAAAGAACTCCTAAAACTGAAGGTGGACAAAGCAATGGGGCCTAACAGAATTCACCCCAGAATAGAATTCTAAAAGAATTAAGGAGAGAACTAGTGAAACCACTGACTACACTTTTTAACAAATCCTGGGAGGATGGTGTGGTACCTGAGGACTGGAGGAAGGCTGATGTGATTCCCCTTCGCAAAAGTGGGACCAAGACAGAGGCAGGAAACTACAGACCTGTCAGTTTGACCTCTGTGGTAGGGAAATTGATGGAATCACTTCTGAAGGAAAGAATTGTTGAGTACCTAGAGGCCTATGGGTCACAGGACCCAAGGCAGCATGGGTTCACCGCGGGAAGGTCATGTCAGACAAATGTAATTGATTTCTTTGACTGGGTGACCAAAGTAGTAGATCAGGGAGGGGCTGTGGACATGGCCTACCTAGACTTTAGCAAGGCATTTGACACAGTCCCACACAAAAGATTAATAGTCAAATTAACCAGCCTGGGAATGGGTCCCAGGGTGGTAGCCTGGATAAAACATTGGCTGGACAACAGGACACAGAAGGTAATTGTAAATGGAGTCCACTCTGAAGAAAGAGGGGTTACTAGTGGGGTACTGCAGGGTTCAGTACTGGGTCCAGTCATTTTTAATGTCTTTATAAGTGACATTGCAGAGGGACTGGAAGGAAAAGTATGCCTCTTTGCAGATGACACAAAAATCTTCAACAGGGTCGATACACAAGGAGGCATGGAAAGGATGAGAAGGGACTTGGCAAGGTTGGAGGAATGGTCAAAAGTGTGGCAGCGTGGAATCAATGCAAAGAAGTGCAAAATGCATCTGGGAAACAAAAACCCAGGGGACGAATACACAGTGGGGGGTAGTAATAACAAAAATGGAAAGGGACCTGAGGGTAATCATATCAGATAACCTTAAGGTTAGCAAGCAATGTGAGAGGGCAGTAGGGAGGGTTGCAGGGATACTGGGATGTATAGGGAGAGGCATCACCAGCAGAAAACAGGAAGTTGTTATCCCTCTGTACAGACAGTTGGTGAGACCCCATCTGGAGTACTGTGTACCATTTCTGGAGACTCCATCTCTGCAAGGACAAAGACAGGATGGAGGCAGTCCAGAGCAGAGCAACTAAAATGGTGCAGGGTCTGCAAGAGAAGCCATATGAGGAAAGACTAAAGGAGCTTATTGTGTATACCCTTGAGGAAGGGGGGAGGGGGACATGATAGAAACTTTTAAGTACCTCAGTGGAATCAACAAAGTACAAGAGGGTTAAGGTTAGTAAGCAATGTGAGAAGGCAGTAGGGGGAGGGCTGGGGGGATACTGGGATGTATAGGGAGAGGCATCACCAGCAGAAAACAGGAAGTTGTTATCCCTCTGTACAGACAGTTGGTGAGACCCCATCTGGAGTACTGTGTCCAGTTCCTGAGACCCCATCTCAGCAAGGACATAGACAGGATAGAGGCAGTCCAGAGGAGGGCAACTAAAATGGTGCAGGGTCTGCAAGAGAAGCCATACGAGGAGAGACTGAAGGAGCTTAATATGGGTACCCTCGAGGAAAGGAGGAAGAGGGGGAACATGATAGAAACTTTTAGGTACCTCAGTGGAATCAACAAAGTCCAAGAGGGTAGCATCTTTCAGAAAAAGAGGTGTGCAAGAACAAGGGGACACAATTTGAAAATAGAGGGGGGGCGGTTCAGGGGCAATGTGAGGAAGTATTTTTTCACAGAGAGGGTGGTGGACGCATGGAACAGCCTTCCTGAGGAGGTTATGAGGTCTAAAACTGGGAGCATTCAAGACTGCATGGGACAGACATAAGGCAATTTTTGTGGGGGGTAGGAAGAAATAAGCTGTTGGTTAACTAGGATCTGCAGCTTATCCTGTAGGTAGGGAAATGGGCAGACTAGGTGGGCCAAGCTGTCCTTATCTGCCGTCAAAGTCTATGTTTCTACGTAGGCATCGGTGCTTGGCTGCACCTGGACCTCCTCCTTGGAGCCACCTCCACGCTGCTTTGGTTTGCCTCCCGACGGGGAGAGGGACAGCGGTCACCTCTTACCACTCCCCCTCACCTGTTTGTGTTTTTCGTCAGGCGCCTCTCAGGGATCATCCAGGTAGAAGGGCTGTGTGCCAGAGACTGTCTCCAGGTTCGGCTTGGGTGGTATTTCCTGCTTTTTCTCCCTGCCCTGAGGACATTGGCACTCTGGGATCTCCAAGGGAGGTACGTCACAATGTGATGGCCATCCCGGATCTCAGCCAATGTCCTCTCCACCCATGGCATCCCTGAACTACACCTCCATCTGTGGTCACCTGGTGGCGGCATTGCAGCGGGGATAACTGCCCTTCCTCCTCCCCCGGCCAGCCCCTGATGACCCAAGTACGCACTCAGACCTGGGTTGCTGGCGTCGGTAGTGTAGAGTTACCGCTGCGCTGATGGGCCTGCCTGGTAGCATTGTTTTGGGGGTTAAGAAATAACTAGATTGAATCGGATGGGTGGAGGGCAGGCAGGCTGCTCACAACTCTGCACAGCTCCCCATGTGAAGATGTGCTTACATGCAGCAAAACGACTGTAGCACTATACTCCACAAACAGGAGAAGCAGCACTGCAGTAACATAGCTATAGTGTAAACACTTTCAGTTGTTTGGGTTAATTAAAATCCACACCACCCAAAAGTGGGATTGTTTTTCCTTTTTGGTTTGTTTTTTAAAAAAAAAGTGAATTTTAGAGAAAAACTGACATTGCCCGTTTTAACTGAACAGTATTATCGCCTCTTTCCTCTACATTCTGGTAGCTTTTCCAGTCCTTTTTAAATCTGTATTGCATTTTAGTATTAACTGGTGAAGCTGCTACTGGTGACCTGATCTTAGCATGAATCATCATCATTTTAAATCTAAACCCAATAGCCCTGCAGGGAAAAAGTCCTACGGCCCTATTTACAGCTGTGACTCAGAGCCTGGGAGCCATCATTCTGAACACACCACTGCGGATAATTAAAGTTCATTGACGTCATATTACATCACGCTGAGGCCACCTGTGCTGCAGATAAGCCCTAATGCCATGACAAGGAATTTAACCATACACTTCCATCGCATGCAGTTTAAATGGGATTTATCCTATTGAAATGAAAGCTTCAAAGTGGTCAAAATTGTCTCTTCATATTTTTTTTCTTACAGAAAACAAATTCTGGCTCGCAGTAACTGCAATGCCTCCAGTCTGAAACTGTCTAAATCTGCATTATGAAAAAAAAATCACGACCCTCCCCCTTCTTTTTTTCCAGTCTCTTTCTGTTTTCTTGGTGATAACCGAACAGTAATATTATGGTGGATGGTTTAAACAGGCATTTGACATAGTGCACCATTTGTTTTTGTAATATTTGTAATGCTAGACAAAAAGTTATTTTAAAATGATCAGCATACTATAAAAATGTCATATATATGTGTGTGTGTGTGTGTGTGTGTGTGTGTGTATGTGTATATATATATATATATATATATATATATACAGTATATGTATATAAAATATATGCACCAGTTAGGGTTCAACTAATGCAACAAAGTGGGGAAATGTGGCTTTAGGATTTGCAGCCACCCCAAAAAAAAAAAAAACAGCAAAAGGGCAACACCAAACAAGCAACCACAGATAGCCATTATTTAGGAAGAGGAACAACATGCAACTGTTTCTAGATTACGCAAATGCAGTAGCACTCATGTGCTGCCTTCGTGGATTTATATCTGCAGCATACACACTCACTTACTGCTGCAGATAGAAATACAGGATACTCAAACCACAACAGTGCTTCTGTGTGCAGAAGCACGGGTCCCTGCAGCAACAGACACAACTCCACAATACCCAGATTACAAGAGTTCTTTTGTCTGTGGAAATGCGTGCCCCTATGGGGGCAGTGCTTCTGTAGCCTCTGGTAATCATGCATAGTGTAAGACATACACATACCTCACGGGCCTACACACGGAGTTCTGACTGTAGTAGCGCAGGTGCCACTAAATATAGCTCTTCGGCTACAGGTGTAAGACGTACATGCCAACTTCTGGTTTCAGAAGGGCAGCCCTGCAGACGGAAGTACTTTTTCAATATGGGTATAATGGTTTCAACAGTAGGTCTAGAAATTGTTCCAAGAGGAGTAGCAGTTTTTCAGTTACACAAATGCATATAAAAAGGCATGCACTAACAGATCATGCTATATAGCGAGGTACCCCGTACAGCGTGCAGGAGTACAGCGGAGCTAGCCATGTTGCAGGGCAGTAACCTGCAGTAAGTGACATTCTAGGAGTGTGGATATGTTGTTCATCCACACTGTTTGGCATGTCCCCTTCCACTTTAAGATCAACCGGAAGTCTTCAAGCTGACTCCTCCCACCCGCCTGGGTGTTATATACCTCAGCTCCTCCCCATGATGCCAGATCTTCCTTTCCGATGGAAGATTCAGGTTGCCTCCCTTGTGCTCTCGCATTTTGTAAGCCCTGGCTTTCAAACCTTCAGTTATTCCGAAAATTCGCATTGTTCGTGTTAGCGAGTACAACTTTGCTGCTTCGATTATGGAAGACGAGTCTTCCACCGGATTTCGTTGGTGCCCTTGCGGCCAGAAAATGTTGCACACCGATCCCCACACCGTATGCGTCTGTTGCCTCTGTGTCACCCATGACACCTCAAAATGCAACCTGTGTCTCGCCTTTCATCCCAACGTCCTCGATGACCATCTCGCACACCTGAAGCTGGGGAGGCCGGAGAAGAGGAACACTCCAGTGAAATCTAAGGAGGCTCGGTGGGTGGCTTCCGCGGCCGCAGGATCCGCGAGCACTTGGAATGCCTGCAAGCATTCGAGGAGCAAGCGGCTCGTGCTGCAGACACTTCTTAGAGCTTCTTTGTTCTGCTCAGCCTGGGCTCCACCTTCTCGGTCTCCTTCCAAGAGTTCTGCCAGTCTCTCCTGACCAAGGGAGAGGGCTCGCACTCCTCTCGATCCCGTAAGCAGGAGAAGGATCCGGGATCATCTGTGTCTCGATGGAGACGTTCTTGGGAGCGGGAGAGATCTCAATCCCAGGAGCATGTGGTCCCAACTTCAGTTGAGATCACTTCTTCGGCCACTGGCTTTTTCGGCTTTGCCATCTGGTCAGTCCACCGAATTATTGATGGATGATCTCGAAATCATGATCGATCTGATATCGCTGACTCCAGTCTACGATTCCCTCAATCAAACCCCTAATCTGTCTTTTACAGATGACGAGACCCAGCTTGCTGGGACTCCAATCAAAGAAGTGGTCCCTGATCCCAGTAAATCACCGGTCCCGCTGGTGTCTCCTGAGTGACTGAGTCGGCCTGTCCGATCTCGACCGAGGTCTCGGACCCCCTCGACCGACAGGCCGAGGAAGAGCCATAAATGCTCTAAAAATAGGCGACGCCATCGGTCGTCCTCATCCTCTGCGGATGAGGAGAGGCTCCAGCGGAAACTCCATCGGTGCTACGAGGACCTCATGTGGCAACAGCTAATTTTGACCGGGCACAAGCAGACGCTGGCTTCTACACCGGCCATTACCTGGCTTTCTCCTCCTAGGCCGAAGCCGACTCCTTCAGAGCCGAATAAATTGGTTCCTCAGCCCTCAGAGCTGGCAAAACCACTGGTTCAGACCAAAACGGTCTCTCCAGCAATTGTGGTGGAACCACCGCCCAAACAGCCTGTGGAAGGGCTCCTTCCAAGGAAAACAGACCAGACACTGGGCTTCCCCGGCGATTGTCGGTCACGGTCACCCCGGACTGCCCTCGGCGAGTGAAGGTGACCTGAGTGGTTGGCCGTTATAACCGGATTTGGACGTCACTGGCTTGCATTCTCATTCAGGTGATGACGAATCAACCATTGGTTTAGAGACAGAGGAAGGTCCCTCGTCTTTTCAAGGGATTATTCACCTCATCTCTGAAACTACAGAAATGCCCCTGGAGTCCATCCAGAAAAAGGCGGAGTACCCTCTTACGGACATCCTTAAGAGGGGATACCCCGATGGAGGCCTTTCCTGTGGCTGGGGCTATTGTCGGCCTGGCCCTAGAACTTTGGCAGCGCCCTGCCTATTTTCCAGCTCTGTCTGCCTGCATGGCCCGCAAGTATGCGGTGCCCATGGGGTCCCTTGCAGGGTTCACAGAGCACCCTTCAGCCAAGAGCCTGGTGACCTCCTCTGTGTTCAGGCGTACTGGCAGTTCTGCCAACACTGACCGACCTCCTGACAAAGAGTCCAAGCTTTTTTACCACTCAACCAGGAAGGTCTATGCGGCTTTCTCCTTGGGTCTTCATCAGGCAAATTCAGCTGTTATCCTGGCACACTTCTCTCACACTGTTTTAGGGTCGCTGGATGAAGTCCTCCCACATCTTGCCGCAGACATGCAGACCACGGTCGAGCAGGTTCAGGATCAGGGCCGAGCTGTTGCCAAACAGCAGCTTCATACAGCCCTGGACATTGGGGATTCTTGTGCCCACTCAGTGGTTGCTGCAGTTGCCTCTCGTCGCAGGGCTTGGCTGAGGCTCTCCTCCTTTCTGCGGATACCCAGCACAAACTAGATGACGTGCCCTTCCTAGGGACTGACCTGTTCGGCCTAGGAGTGGCTGGTCACCTTCAGCGCATTGAGCAGTCCAGTGCCACCTTGGACGTTACTTCTGCAAAGGGTTCTTCGGGGAAGAACCAGCAGAAGAAAAAGAAAGGGACTTTTCGGCATTCTACCCCTGCGGCTCAGCAGTCCTTCTTTCAAGGTGGATAGCAGCACCAGCATCAGCAGGAGGCTCAAGCTTGGCACCTGCGGCCCAAGCCCGGATCCCAACAGGCCCGTAAAGGAGGGCGAGGCTCAAGTCCTGGAGCCTCCTTCTCCAAGCTTGCACAGTGACGGGGCGGGAGCTGTCAACCCCTCTCCCATCACGTCAGCTCTGGTCCTCCCGTGGGGGGCCGGCTCTGCCACTTCCTTTCCGCCTGGTCCGTTGTCACTTTGGACAGGTGGGTTCTTGAAGTGGTCGGTCAGGGACTGCCTCCGGAATTCGAGCAGTACCCTCCAAACTGAGCCAGCACCCCTTGGGAGGAAAGAATATCTGCTCAGACCCAGTCAGCTCTTTGAGACGACATCATTCAGCTCCTCCTCAAGGAGGCAGTAGCTCCAGTGGCGGATCCTCCAGCAGACCCAGGCTTTGTCTCCAGGTACTTCTTGGTGCCCAAGCAGAAGGGGGTCTGGTTCCCCATTCTAGATCTGCACGACCTGAATCAGTTTCTCAGGTCACGCACCTTTCGGATGGTCACTCTGTCCCAGATCATACCATCCTTGGAGCGAAACGTGGTTCTGTTCACTGGATCTGCAGGATGCGTTCTTTCACATCCCAATCCGTCCATCCCATCAGCGGTTCCTCCGCTTCAGGGTCGAAGGGACCCTGTACGATTTCCAAGCCATGCCATTCGGCCTGTTATCGGCCCCACGAGTCTTTTCCAAATGCATTGCAGTGGTGGTGGCCCATCTCAGGCATCGGGGTGTCAGGATTTACCCTTACCTCGATGATTGGCTCGTAGTAGGATCCACCCAACAGGAGGTGGAGAAGTCCAGGGACCTGGCCCTCCAGACCTGCTCCCAACTCGGCTTCCTGATCAGTGAGGCCAAGTCAGAACGTGTGCCTTCTCAGGTGATGGGCTTCATTGGGGTAGAGCTCGACACTTGTCAAGCCAGAGCTCGGCTTTCAGCGGACAGGGCAGAGGTTCTTTCCTCCTTTGCCCAATCATTTCTGGTTGGGCAATTGCAATCTGCCCAGGACTTTCTGCACCTTCTGGTTTACATGGCGGCATGCACCTCAATGGTCCGTTGGGCCCAGTTGCACATGCGCCCCATCCTGTGGGAGCTGGCCACCCAGCGTACTCAGCGCCACGGTCACTTCGACCAGCTGATCACTGTAACCCAGAAGATGTGGGACACTCTCCAATGGTGGACCACCCCAGACCAGTTGCAGGAAGGGATCCTTTTTGTCTGCTCTGAGCCAACTGTTGTCCTTACGACCGATGTCTCTCTCGTGGGCTGGGGAGCCCACATGGGGGACAAAAGGGCCCATGGGCTCTGGACCCCTGAGGTGTCCCGATGCCATATCAACCTGTTGGAGCTCAGAGCAGCCAGACTGGCACTGTCAGCTTCCGCTCCTCAGCTCCGGGGTCAAGTGGTTCAAGTCCAGTTGGACAATACCATGACTATGTACTACCTTAACAAACAGGGCGGCACGCACTCCCACCTGCTGTGCAGGGAGACGCTCCGCATCTGGACCCTTGTGAGCCGATTAGAGGCAGATCACCTAGCCATCCATGTGGCAGGAGCCTCAAACCATTTGGTGGATGCTCTCAGCCGCTTAGGCCAGAAATCCCACGAGTGGTCTCTCCATCCAGAGGTAGCTTACAGCCTGTTCTCCCACTGGGGCAAACTAATTGTGGACCTGTTTGCCTTTAGGGAAAACACCAAGCTGAGGCTGTTTCATGCCCGCTTCCCCTCAGCAGGGTTCGCTGCAGGGGTATGCCTTCTCAAGGCCATGGACCCCAGGCCTGCTCTACACCTTACCTCCATTTGCCTTGATCCACAAAGTGTTCGTCAAGGTGAGGAGGTACAAGGTGAGGAGGTACAAGGTGAAGGTGAACCTGGTAGCCCCAGACTGGCCTTGCCATTTCTGGTATCCAGATCTTATCAGTCTCAGGCAATGGGAGCGGCTTCCAGCACGTCCGGACCTGATATCACTCCATCAAGGGAAGGTATTCCATCTGGACCTTCAATCCCTGCACCTCACAGCCTGGTACCTGAGTGGCTAGAGTTCCAGGCTTTGGGTCTTTTTCCGAAGATGCCTACACCGTGGTGGAGGCATCCAAAAAGGAGTCAACCAGGAAATGTTATGCCTTCAAATGGAAACGGTTTTCCATTTGGTGTCAGGTCAAGGGCCTGGACCCCTTGTCCTGTTCAGTGGCTGACATTCTTGACTACCTTTGGTCTCTCTCTCCAAAGGGGGTCTACGGTCATCTACCTTCAGGGTGCACCTGGCAGCCATCTCTGCTTACTGGGCGCAGGCTGGTCAGTCAACGTTGGCGCAGGAGACAGTGGTCGCGCGCTTTTTCAAAGGCCTGGATCACATATCCCCTCCGGTGCGTGAACCTCTACCTCCATGGGATTTACTGCTGGTACTGGCAAAATTCATGGGCAAGCCATTCGAACCAATGCACAAGTGTGAGTTGTCACACTTGTGGAAGACTGCCTTCCTGGTGGCTATCACGTCTGCCAGAAGGACAGGGGAGCTCCAGGCACTTTTGGTGGACTCGCCTTATCTGGTCTTCCACAGGAACAAGGTTGTCCTATGGCCTCACCCGAAATTCCTTCCAAAGGTGGTGTCAGAGTTTCACCTTAACCAGGTGTTAACTCTGCCAATATACTACTACTCTAATTACACCTCGGAGGCCGAGTACAGGATCCATACTTTGGACCTGAGACATGCTCTCTATCCTATTACAAGGAGACAACAGCGGAAATTCGGGGAGAGGTTCGCTAGCTGTTTGTCACCTACGCTGAAGCCACTTGTAGCAGACCTGCAGCAAAACGGACTGTTGCAAGTTGGATCACATCATGCATAGGTCTGTGCTATGAGTTGGTGGGCAAAGAGCCTCCCAGAGGGATTAGAGCTCATTCTGCCTGCCATACTGCTGCATCGGTGGCTGCTTCCAGGGACATGCCTATCCAGGAAATCTGTTGGGCTGCTACCTGGAAGTCAGCAAACACCTTCATCACCCACTACCACATCGACCTTGAATCAAGCTGGGATGCTGGTTTTGGGGCCACAGTTCTCCAATCTCTGTTCCCTAAGTAGGGGGGGTGTGTGCCTTGCCTCCCTCCTCCCAGAGAACTGCTAGGAGTCTGCCAAAGAGTGTGGATGAACAACATATCCACGCTCCTAGAAAAACAGGTTATTCACCTGTAACAGTAGATCTTACTTCGAGAGGTAGGTAATTACATATAGGACTGATGCTGGCCAGCGTCAGGATTCGACTGAAAAATTTCTAGCTAGCAGTCTGTGGCGGGGGACCGCCCCCACGTCAAGTGACCGTCATGCGGCGTCAGTATAAAAGGGTAGTCCCCCACGCCCGCCTTCCAGTTCTTTCCTGCCGTTAGCTCGTGTCAGCGCCTCGCGGTAATGTTCAGTGCTCGTCAGCTCTGTCACCGGTAGTATTTACCGTCGTTTTTTGATATTATTCGACTTAATCGTCAGCCTGTCATTGGTGTATGTCGTCCCCTACACCCTCCGAGCACAGAAATAAGTGCGACTCGTGTGGCGTCCAACTCCCGCACAAGGAAGGCCATTCCCAGTGCCTCTTCTGTCTGGGCCCGGACCATCAGGTGGAGAAGTGCCAGCACTGCCTTAAATTTAATGCCCGCCACCCGCAGATGGAGGCAGCAGTCCCTGGAGGCCCATATCCTCAAGAAGAAGATGTCTTCCATGGAGAAGGAGTTGAAAAAGCTCCGGCAGGTGTCCACTTCCCCCAGAGGCCATCGTAAGAAGAAGGACAAGGAGCAGCATCTGGACAGGGGCTCCTCTTCCACCGCGACTCCTGCTGGAGTCGCCATGCTCCAGGTAATGTCCCCTCTGGGGGATTGATCCGCAACGGCCGTCTTGGAAGTTTCCAAGGCGGCGTCAGCCCGCCCGTCTGGCTCGTGCACCTTCAGGCACCTCTGGGCTGTTGGAGGCCTCCGCTCCTGGTAAAGCCGTCATTGTGCAGCCTACCGGTTCGAGCGGCTCTGGTAAGCCGGACATCAGCTCCTCTGACACCCGCACAGAGACAGTCGATAAGTTGCTCGACCCTTCGGGGCGGCGCATGGCCACTTTCTCGCTCGACCAGGCCAACCCTCCTTCATGGCCTACCTGGGGGCGATGGGTCCGCTAAGTCGGACGCTGGCTCCTCTGACGTCCGTCCGGACTCCGCTGATAAATTGGACGTCGGCCTACCCGACGTCCGCACAGTGGCTGAGCCGACGTCTGACCCTCTTACATCCGCCGTTCTCAGCTTCCCACAGCCTTCACTGCCCTCCAGAGACCCTGGGTCTCCTCAGCCTGACCCCGGGAATCCCCACCTTCCTTGGGCGATGCTGAGGGTCCTGCTGTGCCCCCGTCAGGCCTCCCTCCTGCTGGGCCAGATGACCTGACATCGGTTCTCCGGACGCTGGCTCCAACGCTGGTCCCACTGATGCCAGGCAACATCCCCCTCCCAGATGCAGCTCCAACACCAGGCCCTCCGCCTGCCGGGCCTTCTGCTCCAGGCTCGCCCAATGGGATTCCTGCCGGGCCGTCTGCACCGTCAGACCCCCCCCCCCGGTTCCCAGGTATCTGACTCCGTCTTATCCAGCGCCGTCTTACCCGGCTCCGTAGTACCTGACGCCGCAGTACTCTGTGCCTCACTACCCGACGCCGGGTTTCCCACCGTCCGCTTACGGATACGCACCCTACAGGTACACTCAGTATCTGTATCCCCCTCCTCCTCCACCACCCCCTCAGCTGCTGGTGGGCTTGAAGGAGACTCTGGCCTCCTGGTGGGCTGAGGCCAAGGCTCAGCTAACCAGAGAGGTGGAGAGTCGTCTCCCAGTGACAGTGCCAGTTCTGGCTTCCGTAACGCCCCAGACGACAGACTCCCTCCCCTCCTCCAGATACCAGGGACGAGCCTTCTGGTTCCAGGGCAGGGCAGGACACGCTTCCCCGAGGGCTTCCTAAGGGGTCCGTTCCTCCCCCGCACCGGGAGAAGGAGTCGTCTTCTTCTTCCTCTTCCTCCTAGGACACCTTGGATGTCTCCGATGGTTGTTCCGACCCAGACGACGAGCCACACTCTCTGACCAAACCCAGTCCAAGGACTCCTCCGAAGTCTCCTCCGGAGGATCCTTCTTTCTTGGAGCTGCTGCGCAAAATCCAGGAAGTTCATTGTGGCGCTCCTTGGAGCCGGACCCACAGTGTAAGAAACTCGCTGAGCACCTGGATCTGCCCTAGACCTCTCCCGACCTCGGTGCCACCCTGGATTGAGCCTTGTGCCGACCTTGTTTCCACCATTTGGAAGCAACCGTCGGCATTAGCCCCTCTTCCTCTGAAGTCTAATAGACTATACCAGGCTCCCGAGGGTGTCGACTTCCTTGATTCTCACCCTCGAGCTAACTCGTTTGTGATTAGTGCCGCTCACGGCTGGTCAGCTAATCTGAAGCATTTTAAGCTCGTCTCCACCTGACAAAGAATCCCGTCTTCTGGACCAGTATGGCAAGAAAATCTATGCCTCTTCCACTCTGAGTATTAGGGCCCTGAACTATGTCGGTCACATGGGGTATTACCAGAAGGCAATTCTTAGTGAGGTGGAATCCAAGTTGGACTCCCTTCCTGACTCTCAGGTTAAACAGGAAGTGGCTGACCTTGTCCATTGTGCTTGTTCAACCAGTCGGCACATGCTTTGTGCCACGTACGATGCAGTGGACACTGCTGGTAGGAGCTCGGCTTTTGCCATAGGCTTACGGCGTCATGCCTGGCTCCGTGTGTCAGGTTTGGTCCCGGAAGTGCAGTCTGCTGTTCGGGATGCGCCCTTCCGGGGTTCGGTGCTGTTCAGTGGTGATGTCAAGGACATTATCACCAATCTGCAGGAGAAGGGGGCTGCACTGAAGTCTGTGGACTCCATGTACAATCTCCCTCCAGCGCAGCATCGTCCCTTTTGCAGGCGGAATCGGCAAAGGGTGAAACCACAGGGAAAGCGGGCCAGTAAACGTCGGGCCCCTCCGACTGCCAAGCCCCCACTGCCCAAAAAAGCAGCAGGAGCTTCAGCCGTGACGCTGCCCCACAGCATCTGACTCCTTTCCTCTCCCACAGCCTCTGGCTTTTCCAGAGGAATCGGTAGGAGGGAGGTTTTCCCTCCACCTCCTGGGTTGGGAGAGGATAACATCAGATTCCTGGATGCTCCAACTCATTGCAGAGGGTCACTCAATAGAGTTTCTTCAGAAATCCCCTCGACACCCTCCCCCAAGGTTGTCGTGCTCGCAGGAGCATCTTCTTCTGGTTCAGAAAGAAAGTTCCTCCCTTCTCTTGAAGGAGGCGATAGAACCCATCCCCATTCCTCTTCAGGGAACGGGGTACTATTCCCATTTCTTCCTGGTCCCGAAGAAAACAGGGGACGTGATGCAGATTCTCGACCTCGGCTCCCTAAACTTGTTAGTGGCATACAAGAGGTTCAGAATGCTCTCGCTGCAGAGTCTCCTGCCCCTTCTCCAGCCAGGACAGTAGCTGTGTGCTTTGGATATGTAGGATGCTTACTTGCATATCCCTATTCGTTCTTCCCACCACAAATACCTGCGTTTTGCCTTCCAGGGGGACTACTACCAGTTCAGGGCCCTCCCATTTGGTCTTTCCTCGGTGCCCCGGGTGTTCACCAAATGCCTTTCGGTGGTAGTGACCTACCTGCATACCCAAGGGGTACAGGTTTTCCCGTACCTGGAGGATTGGCTACTGGCGGCCCCGTCCAGGGAGGAACTCCTGCGCTTCCTTTTCCTTACTGAGCAGGTCTTTGCCTGCCTGGGTATTACCATTAACCAGGCCAAGTCCCATCTGATCCCGTCCCAGAGGCTCCAGTTTATCAGCACGATCCTGGGCACGATCTCTGGCATGGCCTTCCTGCCACCGGACAGGGCGACCACTCTCCAGGCCCAGGTCCGCCTGTTGTCCAGCCACAGGTGGGTCAGTGCCAGGTCAGTTCTTCGCCTCCTCGGGCTAATGGCAGCTACGATTCCGACAGTCCCTCGCGCGCAGCTCCACGTGAGAATCTCTCAGTGGACGCTTTAGTCTCAGTGGGATCAGCTAGTGGACAACCTAGATCAGCTTGTCCTGGTCTCCACTCCCATGGCTCGGGACTTGCAGTGGTAGATGGTTCAGGAGAACCTCTGCTGTGGAGTTCCCTTCGGTCTTTCTCTCCCCTCGCAGACGTTGACTACGGACGCCTCCGGTGAGGGTTGGGGAGCCCATCCCGGTCCTCACAGGACCCAGGGCTCCTGGTCCAAGCTCGAGAAGTCCCTTCACATCAATGTGCTCAAACTAAGGGCAGTGCTGTATGCTCTTTAGGCTCTGCATCTGTATCTGTCTCCTGGTCACCTAGCTGTTAAGACGGACTATATGTGTGTGGTCTGGTACATCAACAAACAGGGAGGAACTTGTTCCTACCCCCTTTGCAGAGAGGCGATGCAAGTCTGGGATTGGGCAATGCAGCACAACCTTCACCTCATGGCATCTCGTGTCCTGGGGGTCGAGAACATGCTGGCAGACAGGCTCAGCCAGTCATCTGCTCTGGCTCACGAATGGGAACTGGATCAGGGGGTTGTAGATGACATCTTCCTGCGCTGGGGAACTCCACAGGTAGACCTGCTTGCATCCCCTCAAAACGCAAAACTTCCCGTCTTCTGCTCGCTTGCTCCAGGGCGCAGCATTTTTTGGAGAGATGCTCTGTCTCTAGACTGGAAGGGTAGATTCATCTGTGCCTTCCCCCGATTACGAGGGTCTTGCAGAAACTCTGTTCGGAAGGAGCTTGAATGATTCTGATCGCTCCTTTCTGGCACAGGCAAGTTTGGTTCTCTCTTCTGCAACAGTACTCAGAGGAACTTCCTCTTCCTGTGTCACTATTTTTGCTGACTCAGGATCAAGGGACCCTGGTCCATCCGGCCTCAGGTCCCTTCAGTTGCACGTGTGGCTCCTGAAGGCGTAGCTCATGCCGTTGCCCCAGTAGCTGAGATTCTGGTGGAGGCAGAAACCCTCAACCAGATCTACTTATGCCACGAAATGGAAGCGGTTCTCTATTTGGGCTGCCTCCAATGATGTCGAGCCCTTCTTGTGCTCTGTCAGCCACCTTTTGGATTACCTGCGACACCTCTTCGATCTGGGTCTCAGCCATTCATCCTTAAAGGTTCACATGGCGGCCATTTAGGCCTATCATGTCCCCTTTGCAGACAGAACGTTTGCTCAGCTGGAGGTCTCTAAGACCTTTTTGAGAGGGGCCCTTCACTTACGACCACCTATCTGGGTTCCTGCCCCTCCTTGGGATCTGAATTTCATGTTAGAGAAGCTTACTCTGCCTCCTTTCGAGCCGGCAGCCTCAGAGGACCTAAAGTTCCTTTCTTGGAAGACTCTCTTCCTAGTGGCCATTACTTCTGCTTGACGGATTTCTGAGCTCCAGGCCCTGATGTGTAAAATCCCGTATTTGATTTTTCACAAGGAACATGTGGCTCTGCGTACCAACCCTAAGTTTCTCCCTAAGGTGGTAGCGGAATCGACACAGAATCAATCCATGGAGTTGCCTGCCTTTTTTACACAGCATTCTAATCATGGAGAGTACCTCCTGCATACTTTGGATGTCCACCGAGTTCTGAGATACAACACCAACAGGACGAAGGATCTCAGAAAGACTGATCAACTGTTCATCTCTTTTGCTCATAAAAGAGAAGGCAATGCTGTTTCTAAGCAATGCCTATCGAAATGGTTGGCTCATTGTATCACTTTCTGTTATGACAAGTACAAGAAGACCCTGCCAGGTCAAGTTAGAGGCCACTCTGCCAGAGGGGTCGCTGCCTCTTCGGCTTGTTTCAAGAATGTGTCAGCGGCTGACACCTGTGCAGCCACCACCTGGACTTCTGTACATACCTTAATGAAACATTACAGTTTGGACATTGCCTCTTGCCATAGAGCAGGCTTCGGGCCAGCTGTTACAAGGCCTCCTTTCCTAAGGCCTTCTCAACCAGAGGGTCTACTTCTGAGTAGCTTTCCTCCTCCGGTTTGCTTCTCCTTGTTCCAGACTGCTTGGGACTCAGTTCTATATGTAATTACCTACTGCAGGAGCCTTCTCGAAGTAAGATAGTACAGTTACATAAGAACTTACCGTAACAGTAAATCTTCAAGAGAGGCTCTTGCAGTAGGCAATACCTTCCCACCCTCCACCCACCCTAAGCTTTTTCAGCTCCTTTTCAGGAGGGGAAATATCCGCTTCTGTCTCGTCTTGCCTTTTGGCCTTTGGCCGGAAAGAACTGGAAGGCAGGCATGGGGGACCACCCCTTTATACTGACACCGCATGACATTGGTCACCTGACATGGAGGCGGTCCCCTGCCAGAGACTGCTAGCTACAAATGTTTCCGTCGGGTCCTGACGCCGGCTGGCATCAGTCCTATATGTAATTACCTACTGCAAGAGCCTCTCTCGAAGATCTACTGTTACGGTAAGTTCTTACATAACTGTACTTTCTAGTAGTGGTATATGTTGTTCATCCACACGGACCCACCCGGCTGTGGACGCACACAACCTGGCTTTCAGCGGACTTAGATCTGGCTTCATGGGTTGGAGCCGAGGTATATACCAGACTGGTGGGTGGGAGGAGCCAGCTTGAAGATTTCCGGTTGATCTTAAAGTGGAAGGGGACATGCCAAAGAGTATGGATGAACAACATATACCACTCCTAGAACTACTGTTCCAGGTGAGTAACCTGTTTTTTCACAACATACTGCAGTAAAAAGATTAATTGCCATTGAATTACATAGTTCCCTGCAGCATTCATACCTCAGCATTACTGTATTGCATCCTGGCTGACGCCACTGTACCTCTGGCTGCAGAGGTGCAGGCCCCATGGGGCCTTCTGTCTACAGAAGGGCAGGCCCCCATGTAGCCTGCGCTTCTGCAGCCACACATTCTCATGCATGCAGTACGACATACACACAGAAGTGTGACTGCATAAGCACAGGCACCATGCAGCTACAATTCCACGAAGGTAGCACATCAGTTCTACTGCATTTGTGTAATCTGGAAACAGTCGCATGTCTGTCTTTCCTGATGATGGCTGTCTATGGTTGCTTGTGTGGTGTTGTCCTTTCACTGATTTGGGGGTGGGGAGTTAAGGTTGGAAACCCTAGCACCACATTTCACTATTTTTGTTGCGTTAAATTGAACCCTAACTGGTGCATTAACACAGTTAATGCAAAGAATTTCCTTTGTATTTGAGATAGTGGAATCGTATCCTCATTCACGTCGGGCCCTTCGGGACCTGAATGAACAGATGCAGACACACAAGGCCGAAAGGAAGAGTCCATCCACCTACCGAAGTGCAGGGCCCTACTGGCAGTCCCTTATAAATATGACGTGGTATTTTTAGTATATTGGCCAAAACATCATTTTGCTCCACAGGTGCGAGAACACGTCTCCTCCAGGATTTAAAAAATGACTTGTCACGTTTGTGAGGTGGTGTGAAGAAATAGCTGTGTTGAAAGTTTGCAGTAAAAATATTGAGAATTAGTGAAGTTATGAGGGAATGTTGAAATATTTCAATGTTCACGGGCACTACCCCTGTTTACTGGCACAACAGTCTTTTCAATATTGGGCTGTAGCGCAAAGCCCAGCTTCCATAGGCAAACACTGGTTAGCACCTGTGCAAACATCTGAATATCGGGCCCTTTGTCTCTTACGTGACTCTTTTTAACCATATGGGAAACAGCAACTCCGCCATCATATAAGGAATGGTATGATAATTTATGCCTAGTGGCTCATAAAGAGAGGATCTCCTGTCTTATTGGTAGTTAACTCGGTCTCCTTGAAAGCATCTAATTTCCATTTCTGATGCTTTATGATTAGGAACAGGATTTTATCACTGTAAGTACGTAGTCTTAGTGCCTCTCTGATGCAAGTTTTATTATTTTACATGCTACGTTATTTATGCAGATGGTAATGTTAGATTTTGTTAGCACTGTCTTGTGGAAATTTTTTTTTTTTTGACATGGCACTGATAGATTGCAGTCTGTATAGCATAGACATCTCCTAGTCGACAGGATTTTACAGGTGTGCTAATACTTTTATAACATAAAAAGATAATATTAAATTAAATATATTAAAAAACTGTTTCAGCCTTAGGTCTGTGAATCTGACTCTATATCTTACTTCAAGAGGGCTCTTGCAGTAGGTAATTACTTTGAGGACTGTGTCCCCTGGCGTCAGGTCCACACAGAAAGCTTTAGCCAGCAGTATCTGATGGGGACCGCCCACCTGACGTCACGTGACTGACGTCAATGTGACCTTATATAGTGGGTGGTCCCCACGCCCATCTTCCAGTTCTTTCTTGCCGTCAACCTGATCACGTCGGACCTCGCAGAGGTTGTATGTTGCAGTTCGACCGCTTTTTGGATGAGTATACATTTATTTCTTTATTTTTCCAGTACTTTGTTTTATTTTGTGCATGTCGTCTAACGTCGAGCACAAGAACAAATGTGCTTCGTGCGGCGCACAGTGATTCACATTCTCTTTGCCTCTTCTGCCTAGGCCCGGAGAACAAGGGCGAGGACTGCGAGGTCTGTGCCAGTTTCACCCCGGCCACGCGGAAGCGCCGCCAGCAGGCCCTCGAAGCTCACCTCCTGAAGCAACGAATGGCCACCATGGTGAAAGAGCTCTAAAAGCCTTGCATTGCTTTATCCTCGCTAACCAAATCTAGACATAAAAACAAGGAGCAGAAGCACCAGAACAGGCCCCCACTCTCGCCCAAGGCTGCCTGCGGGACCCTCAGGCGAGCGGCGGTACTCTTCCTCTGGGATGTCGGCCACCGTGGCCCAGCCTGCTCCACCTAAGGAGCAGTCCTCAGGCCTCTCACCGCCACTAGTCTTAGTAACCACGGGCACCTCTGACGAGGGCTCGGCTGCATTTAGGCCAATTTCTACAGCTGGACCTATCGTACCGAAAGGGGCTGGTAAGTCACTCGTCTGGTCCCCCGATGGCCACCCAGTTCAGGCTGTTTCATTGGGCTCTGGAGATCCCAGAGTCTGCCCGGCTTCGACTGATAAGTTGGATGTCAGCTTGTCCGACATCTGCACAGTCACCACGGCCAGGTGGTGTCTGGGTCTGGTGGTGGCCCCAACGATTCCCAGTTGCCAGACCTTTCGCAGCCTCCCCTGGAGGGTTCTCCCATAAGGGCCTCCCCCTCCTCGCCACTGTAAGTAATTCCTCCACCCTCTCCTATTCCAAGAGGAAAGGAGGATGAGGGATCTCCGGCAGGCGGCTTACGCAGTTCACCGTCAGACTTGGGGTTAGGAACTGGCAATCCTGATGGAGCCCAGCCACTCGCTTCCCCATCAGAGACTCCCTTGCCTCCACCACGTTCACCTCCTGCAGGCCCGATGTTGGATCCAGTTCTTCCGGGCCACTCAAACGCACGCTTTGGAGCTCCACCGGGTCCCCCATCGAGTCTCTGGCACCACCATCAGGTCTTACGCCGGGGTACCCGACACCTCATTTCCATGCATACAACCTTTCAGGCTACCCCATCAAGGTTTCATGTGCCAGGGTACCCAACGTTTCATTTCCATACACCAGGATACCCAACGTCGGGCTTTGCCTCAGGCTATACGCTGGCCCACCAGCCCCCTCCTCAGGCCCCAATGGACAGTAAGGCTATTCTTCAGTCCTGGTGGGTCAAAACTAAGGCTCAGCTCATTTTGAAGCTGGACAGCCACCAACCTCCTAGGGAGGTCCCCAGGAGCCCGAGGGTCCAATCGATTAGACCGCTACCAGCTCCAAAGCATCTCCCAACACTGGCCCTTCCAAAAGAGCTGATGTCAGGCCGGACACTAGACAGGCTGCCTCCAGATTCAGGTGAACCGAGTCACCCTGACGTCCACTCATCTGATTTGGACCAGGATTCCGAATTGGACTCCTCATTGGGAGCTTCAGGGTTTCAAACCCTGCGCATTGGGGAACTTCAGCTGAAGGAATCCCTCAAGTCCCCGGAGGACCCTTATTTGTAGAAGGCTGGCTGCACTTACCAGACACCAGAGGGGAAAGACCACCTAAGTACCCACCCAAAGGTGGACCGTGATTGTTGTAGTGGCCCATTATCGTTCTTCCAAGCCACGACGCATGAGCACCTTGCCTCCCGACAAGGAGTCGAGGCAGCTAGACCAATTTGAAAGAAAAGGTTATTCCTCTTCCACACTGGCCATGAGGGCACTGAACTATGTTGGCCACATGCTGGTCTATCAGAAGTCTATTTTTGCCCAGCTTGAACCAGCTATAGAGACCCTACCAGACTTGGATTTAAAGTCCATCTTAGCGGACTTCATCCAATCTGCCAAAGTGACTTGCAGGCACTCCCTCAGGGCCACATATGATGCGGTGGACTCCTCGGCAAGGGGGGGAGGCCATTATGGCTGTTAGCCTCCGACGCTTCTCATGGCTGAGGGTGTCTGGTTTAGCTCAAGACGTCTACACAGCCATCCAGGATGCCCCTTTCAGAGGTTCGCTCCTGCTTGGGAAGATGCACAGGACATCCAGGCCCTCAGATCAATACATACCATGTACTGACCCAAATTCCAGGCCAAAAAGCCATTTCATTGGCAAGGCAAAAAGCAGATGAAACAGCAGCAGAGAGCCAGACATCGGGCCAAACGTCGGGCTCCGTTGGCCACAGCCACCCCTCCAGCAAAAGCCGAGAGAGCTTCGGGGGCAACTCTTCCACACACCCGTCCCTCGCTTGACTCGCTGTCCACCCTCCCTCCTCAGGGTCTGTTGGAGTAGCTGGTGGGTGGAAGATTCACCTGTCATCTGCCAGGGTGGAGAGCAGTGACAACTGACTTGTGGGTCCTTCCACTCACAGAACAAGGCCACACTCTGGAGTTTCTGGACAAACCTCCAGACAGGCCTCCGGTGCAGTCACATTACCCAAAGGTGCACATCCCTCTTCTACGAGAGAAAATTCAGGCTGTGTTACAAAAGGAAGCAGTAAAGCCCATTTCATGCCACCAGGAAGGAAAGGGGTATTACTTTCACTTCTTTCTGGTTTCCAAAAAGACGGGAGATCTACGTCCCATTCTGGATCTCAGTGCTGTCAACCTGTACATAGAGTACAAAAGGTTTCGGATGCTGACCCTCCCAGGCCTGCTGCCCCTCCTGCACAAGGGACAGTGGCTCTGCACTCTAGACATACAGGATGGTTACCTGCATATTCCAGTTTTTGGGGCCCATCTTTGCTATCTCTGGTTCTCCTTTCAGAGGGAACGTTACCAATTCAAGGCCCTTCCCTATGGCCTATCCTCAGTACCTTGGGTTTTCACCAAGTGCCTGGCGGTAGTGGCAGCGATTCTGAGGAATCGGGGCCACTGTTGTGTTCCCCTACCTTGACGACTGGCTTCTGTCAGCCCCATCGAGGGAGCAACTTGAACAATCCCTATCAGCTACCTTGGATCTCTTTTCACAAGTTGGGGTTACAGTGAATTTCCCAAAATCCCAACTTGCCCTTTCACAACGTCTCCAATTTATTGGATCAGTGATGGATACTGTACAGGGTATGGCTTTCCTCCCTCTAGACAGGGCGGACACCTTGAAGAGACAGGCCCATTTGGTGGACTCCAGCAGAAAGTTCTCGGCCATGTTGGTTCTCTGACTGTTAGGCCTTATGGCGGCAGCCATCTCCATAGTGCCTTTAGCCAGGCTTCACCTTGAGAATCTCACAGTGGATGCTCAGGGCACAGTGGGACCAAAGACTGGATGACTTGGACCTGATGATCATGGTCTCTGACTCGATGCAGAGGGATCTCTTATGGTGGCAGGATATTCTTAGTCTCACCAAGGGGGTCCCTTTCTAGTCCCCTTCTCCTTCCCAGACTCTGACAACAGATGCATAAGGGATTGGTTGGGGTGCTCACTTGGGAGACCATGAAACTCAAGGCATGTGGTCCCAGGCAGAGCTTTTTCTTCATATAAATGTGTTGGAGATGAGGGTGGTGCTGTATGCTCTTCAGGCCTTTCAGCACCTGCTTCACCAGGGCACACTATTAGTGCAGTCAGACAACATGTGTGTAGTCTGGTACCTCAACAAGCAAGGAGGCACTCGCTCATATCTCATATGCAGGGAGGCGATGCAGGTGTGGAACTTGACTGTTCTGCATCGAATTCACCTCAGCCATTCACGTGCTGGGCAAACAAAACGTCCTAGCAGACAGTCTCAGCCTGACCAGAGTCAGAGCTCACAAATGGGAGCTCAAGCAAGAGGTGGTTGACCACATTTTCGACCTGTGGGGTCGGCCGGAACTGGATCTTTTCACCTCCCCATACAACACAGAACTACCCAGATTTTGCTCGCTTGCTCCAGGGCATGGTGTTTTCTGGTGAGACATGCTATCTGTTTGCTGGTCAGGGAGGTTTTTGTACGCCTTCCCTCCCTTTCCAGTTCTGCCGAGGGTTCTGCTCAAGCTCCAGGCGGAAGGAGCCCATATGGTTCTGATTGCCCCATTTTGGTCCTGCCAAGTTTGGTTTGCGCTCCTTCAGCAGTTAGCAGTGGAACCTCCGGTTCTCCTGCCCCTCTGCTCCGATCTCCTGACTCAGGAGGAGGGCATGCTGGTCCTTCCGGGATTGGCATCCCTTCACCTTCATTCGTGGCACCTTAAGACGTAGCAGTTTCATGCTTTTGAGTTTCCTCCAGAGTGGTGCAAGTTCTCGTAGAGGCTAGAAAACCTTCTACAAGAACAACATATGCTATGAAATGAAGCGTTTTCCATTTGGGTCACCTTGAAGGGTTGGGACCCTTTTTCATGTCCTGCTTTCTCTGTCTTGGAGTATCTCCTGCACCTATATAATTTGGGCCAGAGTTACTCGTATTTGAAGGTCCATCTGTTGGCTGTCTCTGCCTATCGTTCATTAGTAGATGGTAGGACAGTGGCTCAACTGGAGGTTTCTAAAACATTTTTGAAGGGAATCCTGCATCTCAGACCCCCAGTGCGCAGTCCCGTGCCACCTTGTGATCTTAAGTTTGTTTTAGAAAAAATTGACTTTGCCTCCATTTGAACCTGCTAGTTCCTCTGATATGCACTACTTATCATGGAAGGTGCATTTCTTGGTGGCAGTTACTCGAAGAATTTCAGAGCTTCATGCCCTGATTTGCAAGACGCCTTATTTGATTTTTCATAGAGATCGGGTGGCTCTTCGTACCAACCCGAAGGTCTTACCCAAGGTGGATCTGAGTTTACTTTAAACCAGTCAATTGAACGTCCGCTGTATTACCCTGAGCATTGGAATTGCAGAGAACTGATTCTTCATACCTTAGATGTACACCGAATCTTACGATATTACACTAATAGGACAAAGTCTGTCTGGAAAACAGATCAGCTTTTTGTTTCTTTTGCACCCAAGAGAGAAGGTACAACAGCTTCCAAACAGTGTTTATCCAAATGGTTGGCAAACTCATTGTTTTCGGTTACCAGAAGTATGATAACCCCCTTATGGGAGAGGTCAAGGGGCATTCCAGTAGAAGCATGGCTGCTTCTACTGCTTGTTTCAGGAATGTGTCAGTCGCTGATTTTTGTGCTGCGGCTACTTGGAGTTCCGTCCACACTTTCACAAAGCATTACAGTCTAGTCATTGCTTCTAGACACAGAGCAGGTTTTGGCCTAGCTGTGCTTCAGGGACTCCTGTCCTGAAATCAGTGTTGGGTAAGTTACTTTTCCTATTACTTTTGGAAACTTGTTCCAGAAAGTTCTGTGCAGTCACTAGCAAGGATGGAGAAGTACTGGAAAAAGTAATACACCATACAGTTACAATTACTTATCACTTTTTATACAGATGTAATATGTAACTGTAACTGATGACATTTATTTGAAAGTAACTAGTAACCTATTACTTTCAAATATATGTTATCTATTGTAGTTTTTTATTATTTTTGTATTGTTTTTGTATAAAAAGAATTAAGTAACTGTCAGGTGTATTACTTTTTCTAGTACTTCTCCATCCTTGCTAGTGACTGCACAGAGCTTCCTGGATCAAGTTTCTAAAAGAAATAGAAAGTAATAGAAAAAGTAACTTACCCAACACTGTCTGAACTATGGTATCTACATTTAGCAATTGTTTTTCCTGCCACCTGTGTTTCAGTTTCTTCTGATTCACACTGCTTGGGACTCAGTCCTCAAAGTAACTACCTGCTGCAAAAGCCCTCTCAAAGTAAGATAGTACAGTTACGTAAGAACTTACCGTAACAGTAGATTTTTAAGAGAGGCTGTTGCAGTAGGTAACCTTTTTCCCCTCCCTCCATCCCCCAAATTTTATTTGGTTTCTTGCTCTTTCTTTATGAGCTCATTCTGGGCTCCAGGAGCCTCTCTCTCTTTCTCTCCTGTCACTCCTCCTCTGAGGTCTCCGTCGGGAGAAATAAAGGCAGGCATGGGGACCACCCACTATATAGTGTCACGCTGACATCCGTCACATGACGTCGGGTGGGCGGTCCCCCGTCAGATACTGCTGGCTAAAGCTTTCCATGTGGTCCTGGCACCAGGGGGCGCAGTCCTCAAAGTAATTACCTGCTGCAAGAGCCTCTCTCAAAGATCTACTGTTACAGTAAGTTCTTACATAACTGTACTTTCTGTTTTCAGCATGCATTTAATATTGCCTTTTTTGTTTTGTTTAAAGCTCACACGCTGACACATTGCTCTTTTTAGTATTCTAATATTTTTATTGACTCTAGTGGTAAAGCGGCATTTTGTAAAAATATTATATGTTGCACTGCTGCTTTAACCTTCCTGTTCCCTCAATAAAGTACTATGGAAACGATTAAAAAGCTGTCTCACTGTCTGAAATTAAAGCAGCAGTACATGGCAGTGGTGAAAATGCTGTCCTATACTTTTTTATTCAGTTTTAGATTGCCCCTCGTCTCCTGACTTGTATGAGACCCTTTCTTCCCCCATTTTGAGTCTGATTTACCACGTTTTTGTACAGCTGAACTAGTAAGAGGAGCACTGCTTCTCATATGACTCGTACCAGGTTTTCTTCAGAATTCTCTGTGTTTTTTGAACATCCATTTTTTATGATCACATTTCATGTTAATGTTATGAACTAGCATGCAGCAGACACTGTTCCTTTAATTGCAACAGACACTGCTCCCTCAGCTTACAGGACAACAGGTGTACAGAAACGGATGAGAATACCGATGAGAACTTGGTCTGAGCCATATTAAAAGTAGCACTCCTTTTATAATTTCATATGTGAATAAAAGTGCTAAATCAAACCTAAAATTGGGAAAGAGAGGTCAATATATACGTTGGGAGATAAGGGACAGTATAAAATAGAATAAAAAAAGTATAGGTCAGAATTTTCACCACTGTCATGCACGGCTGCTTTAATGATAACTTTTAAGGGTAGTTAACTGTTACTTTTTTTTTTATATCTGAAGTGCATTTTCACAGAGTCAGATTAAGGCATAGGCCCCAGCCAGGCTGACCTTTATGGTGTAAACATGCCCATTTCCTTTGCTTTGTCTCTCATCCCCCTGGTAACCCACATGGGGAGGAGTGGCTAGACAGATCCTTGCCCCCCCCCCCCAGATTGGTGTTCCTGATAGGGAGAGAGCTTGGTGTATATCTTTAATGGGGGCCTGTTACGGTAGTTTGTCCACTACTTGCCTTGTCTTATGCATTTTGGGGGGGGGGGGGCCTTATTTATATCCAAAGGATAGATCCAACAGAACCTGCCTGTTGGAGATCCTGTTCCAAGTTCCAGGTGCCTCTCATTGGCACAGGGATGTTATGTGATTTGCCTTTGCTCTGGGTCACATAGTATGCAGGTAGAGGTTGTGGTTCAGAAATCCAGGTGTTCCGAGTCTGCATGTTTTCCTCGTTCTTGGCTTGGCGCTGTAGCCACTAGGCTATACTGTCTTATACTTAATTTCAGTAATCTGGAGCCTCAGGGTTTTCTGGCAGCCCTGGACATCTGAGGCATCAAGACAGCTTGTGTGATGTGAGTCGAGGTAGCAGTGGAGGGTTACAGTGTGGCTCTAGCTGCTGCTGTCAACTGCGTAGCATCTCTCCATGTATGCCCTTTGATTTCCCACTGCAGATTACCTTGGTTTGAGGACTACCTGAGGCGGTTGAAGACTAAGAAGCAAAGGTTGGAACATTGTTGGTGGAGTTCCTGCTCTGAGGGGGATAAATTGGCACAGAGGGCTCATTATGATGAGTACCAGCGGGCAATCACTCTGTGACTCTGAAAGAGACAGTGTTCCTGTCACGGGTGATTGCTTCCGAAAGAACTGACCAGCTCAGCTCTTCTAACACTGTGGACAGATTATTAATATCTGTCTCTAGTCCTATAGAGCATTTTCCACAGAAAGGTGTGACGGGATTAATTGGCTCTTTCTGGCCAAGGTGTCCTCTATCAGGGTTGAGATATCCTCACGCAGCCTGTCATCGGCTGACTTTGTCCAGTCCTTGAGTAGGTGCTGTCCGCCGTTGTGGGAGGAGTTTGAGCCAGCGTTGGCTAAGGATGTTCTCTGGTTAGTCTCTGGTCTGCATCCCACCTACTGTACATTGGATCCTGGGGCTGACCCAGTTTCTTCTGGAATGCTGGGGAGCACTCGGTCCAGTATTTGTGAAGATTTTTAGGTGTTAGCTTGAGGAGGGGATTTTTCCCAGTCCTTTGAAACGGACAGTGGCGAGACCCCTTCCTAAGAAACCATCCTTGGACCTCGATGTTCCCACAAATTACAGGCCTGTATCGAACCTTCCTTTTTCGGGGAAGCTGATCGAGAAGGTGGCGGCAGTGCAGCTGGAGCAACACCTGGAGACTTATGACATATATGAGCCTTTCTATGCCAGATTCCAGCCTCATCATAGTACAGAAACTGCTCTGGTCAAGGTGCACCATGATCTAGGGATAGTGGACATAGTTCCAACCTGGTTCTACTTGACCTTACTGCGGCCTTTGACACGATGGACCATGGGGTGCTGTTGGCCTGTCTGAGGCACTGTGTAGGATTCACAAGGATGGTGTTACAGTAGTTAAAGTCCTGCTTATCCGACAGGGAGCAGCAGGTGGCACCCAACTCTTTCATCTTGGGCAGTGCTGCTTTCTGTTGTGGTGTGCCTCGGGGTCAGTCTTGGCCCCCACGTTGTTCACTGGGTACATGTTGCCATTGGGAGAGATCATTAGATGATATAGCTTGAATTTTCATCTTTATGCCAATGTTACCCTGCTGTATGTACAGTATCTTGTGCCTCTGATGACAAGACTGCTGTTTTGGAACTGTCTGGGTGCCTTCGGAAAACCCAGGACTAAATTGTGGCCAGCTGGTATAGGCTGAACCCTTTAAAATGGAGGCGCTACTGATGGAGCTGAGGCAGTTTGGGTTATCATTTTTGAGTCGTGACACCACTCTGCCAACTTAGGATGGTGTTACTCTCACGGCTGTAGATAGGGTGAGGAATCTGGGGGTCATTGTGGACTCCAAGATGACAAAAGAATATCAGGTGTCAGATGTGTCAACTGTTGTTTGCAGTGGCTTTTATCATCTTTGTAACATTTCCCAGATAAAGCCCTTTCTTGAGTCATCTAACCTAGCAACATTGGTGCACACACTTGTCTCATCAAGACTTGATTACTGTAATGCTCTTCACCTGGGCCTATCCATGAGGTTGTTGCGTTGTTTGCAGGTGATCCAGAATGCGGCAGCCCGGCTGGTTACTGGTTCTTCCCAGTTTGAGCACATGACGCCAGTTCTCCGTGTTCTGCACTGGCTGCTGGTGTGGTGCTGCCTCAACTTCAAGGTTTGCTTGTTGGCTTACAAAGCCCTGCGCGGTTTAGTTCCTGGCTGCCTGAATGACCTCCTGACCCTATGCATGCTCCTGGCTGCTCCCTTTGGTTAGTGAACAAAGGTTACTTCTTTTCATTCCCAGACTGCATATAAAATCCTCTGGGGATAGGGCCTTTGGAGTGTTGGACCAGCTTTTCTGGAACACCCTCCCCCCTGGAGATAAGAGGTGCCCCTTACCTGACCATTTTTAAATCCAAGCTGAAGACTGTTTAATGTGTATTTTGAGGAATGATGCTTTAATTAATGTATTTATTTAGTTATTTGTTTATTCATTCATTCTTTCGTTATTCTTTTATTATCCAACATCTTATTTATTGTTTGAACTGTGTTATTTTACTTCTGGTGTTTTGTGAGGCGCCATATAAGTACAATTGTCTTGTCTTGCCTAATTCATTTCGACACTCCTTCACTGGAAGTGGATTAGCATTATTAAAAGCAGGTCTCCTCTCGGGATGGGTTGGGGGGGGGTCCTGATTAAGTTTGGGTTATGGTGATGAGTGTCATAAAAATGATCATCACAATTATGAATAAAAGAAAAAAAGGGGGCTGAGTTTTCTAAGTCCCTCACCAACTATGACATCACAACTGGTCAAGAAGAACCACTCACCTGTGGCCAGGTTGGTCACTTGTGACATCACAGTGAGTGAGCTCACAATAATGATGAAGTGTGAAGGGGACTAGAACCAGATGAGTCCTTCTCTTCACATCACACCTAATGATATTAGGTAGAAAACCTTCCGATGGAAGACGAAAAGTACAACTGGCTGTTTTTAAGATTAAATGTTTTCTGATTCTATTTTTGGTACTCCTGACTCTTCAAAGGGTGTACCAAATATTGCTGGAGAGGGCTTCCCTGAGGGCCCTGTCCGGAAATATTTTGGTAGCGGCCCTCAGTCGCTAATTTGGTAGTGGACTCGGGTAGCTGTGTTGGGGAACAGATTAAACAGAGGTTGCTGCCACTTAGCAGTGCGCCTTGGGCAGTGAGGCTTGACGGTGAGTCCTGGTGCCACAGTGCACACCCGCAGATGGGCCAGGGAGCTTGTCTCTCCTCACAGGGAAGCAGTGATGTCCAAGGCTGAAGTAGGCACCGTTCGTGCCATGGGGTGGAGGGAGGGACATTGGGGAGAAAACGAGGGACAAAAAGAATGTGCGTTGAGCCGTCTCTGTGATGGTCATCGGTACCCTCAGGCTCTGCTTTTTGCAGATCCCCACCGACTGGGACCATGGTGGGAACAGCAGAGTGGGCTTAGGGTCACTGACCACACAGCAGCAAAACCCAAATGTCAAGAGTAGGTAGTGGATCAGGGACCAACTAGCAGTATTGAAAAAATATGTATTTTTTACTGGACGAAACATAAAACAATATGAAAGTGCAGGCATATAAAAATGCTCATAACTGGGGAGGTAGTATAGTGTAGTGGTTAATAACACTGAGTTCCAAACCTGGAGAACTGGGTTTGAATCCCACAGCCACCTTTTGCATACTGCATGACCATGAGCAAGTCATTTAACTTCCCTGTGCTCTCGGGACATACCTGGAAACAAACCTCGGCTTAGTATGTCTTTCCTGGTCAAAACAGTTTTCAAATATAATAAAGCATAAAAACGTTCTAGGTCAGGTAACCAAGTTTGTCTGTCATACAGTCTGTGGTGGTAGACAGAATGAGCCTTCCTTTCTGTGGGGCAGATGAAGCACGGGAAGGAAATACATATTTATGTTAAGTGCAACATTAATTCATTTTATGAAAGGTCATGCTTTGGAATCAGCTTCTTTTCTTTGTCTGAATATGTACACAAAAAACACCCACACATTCCTTTTTAATATCTGGTTGTGCTTTAAGTAAAGGTCTCAAGTAGCGTAAGAAAGCCCATTATAGAGAGTTTTAATCTTTGTTTTCTTCAGTTCATTTCAAGGGCAGCTAACAAAGTCAGAGGAGGCAATGCACAGAAATGAGTTGCCTACCCAAGGGTTTTATTTAGACTAGTTGGCCGAGATAGGGAGGTTAAGTGACTTGCCAGGGTCACACAGGATGCAAGTGGTGGTTGTGGATTTCAAATCCAGGTCTTCTGGGTCTGCAGATTCACAACTTGGGGCTTTAAAGAGCCCCTGACACTGTCAGGACAGCTTTGAAAAAATAAAATATTTAGACAACATTAGCTTATGTATCATTATGTAATTCTTATCCTTATTTCATTATTAATAAGAATATTTGCATGAAAGAGAATCTCTGCACTATCTGCACTTGCTGATGGTCTACACTTGAAATCACAGTTCTGTTTTTGACATCACAGTCTGCTGCTTTGGTGATAATTATGATGTCATAAACAAGGGATTATGATGTCATGTGTTGACAAGCAGCCAAAGTAAATAAAGTCCAGGGGACAGCGATCTTGTTTTCATGCAACTATCCTCAGTAATAAAGAATAAAGGAAAAAAATATAAAAAACATATAAACTATAAACTGAATTGCATCTAAATATCACATTTTTCAAAGTGTTCCCAATGGTGTCAGTGGATCTTTAACCCCTCTAGGCTGTACTGCCTCCCTGTCCTGACAGAATTCTGCGATGTAATTGGCAGAATTGAAACTGAACATGTATCACTTCCCTTTCTATCAAACCGGCCCTATATTCATTTTTTTTTTTAAACAAAGAGAACGTCCCTGCTGTTCATCAGTAGTTCTGTCCTGCTCTGTCTGGATTAAAGCCCACCTTCTAATAAATAGAGAATACTGGTTGGGCAACTGTGTACAACCAAACTGTGCTGCCACAGAGGGGTTATGATTACATCAGACCTCGAGAGCGAAGCTTGAGAGGTCCAATCAAAAGCCTGAGGTGACAGTAGTGGCTTGTTGGGCATGTGCTTGTCCAGCCATTATTTTTTTTATAGTGTATAGGTTTTTTGTGTTTTTTTTTTTTTTTTTTTTATTTAAAAGCAAAACTGCCGAGCTGCTGGGTGCCAGTCTTGGGATGGGTCTGCTTTCACTTTCATGCTTACTCGCACCCAGTGGCTTGGCAGTTTCATTTAGAAAAAAAAACGTGTGCATGCAGTATGCTCACAGTGGTTCTGAGCACAGGGGGCCACAGATTTTCGATCAGCTGATATGTTGTCGTACCAATGAAAGGTAGAGCCACGTTCCATGACCTTTGAACTGTGGTACAACATTTCAGCAAGAATAGAAATCCGTGTTGAATAAGGGCTCACCATTCACTACAATGGACTATATTTTTAAGCTTTAGCCTGCTGTATTCTCATTATAACTTCCTTCTACCATTTACGGACCAAGCAGCCAAAACTTGGACCTCTACTGGCCTTACTTATGTAGGGCATTACTAAGCAATTATGTTTAAATACAATGTACCCCATCAACACTTTCTCAGGTATCTTCAAGTCTGAGATTTCAGTTCTAAAGCCCTGGGTACCCTGCACCTTCTGGAACTACACCCTATAAAAAGGACCCTCAGCACTCTGGGTAATTAGCCTGAACTAATTTCTAACTTATACTCTTGTGCAGTATGCTCTCAAGGACCCCGTCTCCTTCAGGGGAAAAACAGGAAAGGGACAGTGAATTCCTCTTTGCAGATAATCAGTGGGATAATATACCCTGTGCCCTTGTGTGACCGTTATCTCTTCTAAATGGCAACACATTCAATCTAACACTGTTCTTTGCATCTAGTTTACACCCTTTAATTTAAAATTAAAAATCGGAAGATATCAAATGATTGCCTCAGGTGTTGATCAGCTCAGAGTACATTAAGTCACGTGTTTATCACCTGCCTGTACCTTCTGGGAACAGGTTTTCTCTCTCTCTCTCTCTCTCTCTCTCTGTCTCTCTCTCTCTCTCTCTTTCTTTCCTTCTTCCTTTCTTCCACTTGGATGTAACAGACAGGTGTGGGACCCAATGGAAGAAGTGGGGAAAGGATACCTGGGGAAGGATGTGATGCTCACTCCCTAGGGCTGTCATATCCCTAAATCTAGCCCGGTGTTTGGCTGAGCATGGAGCTAAGCTGGGGAAATGGGCAGACTGGATGGATGTCTGGGTCTTTTTCTTTTATTAATATCTTTTTATTTAAAAAATTGTTTTATACGCAAACAATACATACAGTTCACACAAGGAGATGTAACTAATATCCATGCACACAGGAATTACTAAGAGACAGCAGTGACTGATCACAGCAATCTCTGCCTCCTGGTTCAGCAGTGGGAGCGTGTGCACTATATAACATCAGACATCCATTCCTGCAGTGTTGTAAGTTGAATAAAGAGATCCACAAAGTTAAATTAAAAAGCATGCGCACCTAGTATATGCGTGCCTTACCTCAGGAAAATATTGTAGCTGCATAGTTGCCCCCAAATAATCCCGTAGATAAAGTGCTGTAACGCTCGTAAAAATAGTAATACTGGGTGCCCAAGACTTCCTGTTCTGAAGAGCCGCCAATGTTCCGCCCCTGTGCTCAGCCAAGTTATGACGCGATGCTAGGGAGGACACTGGGACGCGCTCCATTATAGTCGATGTGCGGCAGCTTTCCGATTGTTTTTTTATACTGTAATGATCACTTGGTGATGAAACATGGGCACTGGTTGACTAACAACATCTACACACTACCTGTACCGTAGACAGAGGCTGGAAATCCGAAAATAACAAAATATATACAGTTTATGTCAGAATACAGCAAGACTCCATTAGAAGAAACATTACTATAGTGAGTAATTTTTTTCTTCATTGCTGTGTACTCATTTTTGGTAGCTGTGAGCCTAGCATCTTGTTGGCCCTCATTGGTAAGTAGCGCCAGTTTTCTTATCTCTCCCAAGTCTGTGATGTGGAGTTCTGTGGTGTCTGAGCAACCGTGTGATGCACTGTTGTCGCTAGTATTGGCACTGTCTTCTCGGACAGAGTAAAATAGTGACACAGAAATGCTTATATATAGGGTGCTGATATTAGGTTAGCAATAACAGTGGGTTATATGATCCTTCAAATCCTAAGGAGCACCACACCACACAAGATAACACATTCGGCAAGGTTCCAGTTACTTTTTTTTTTTTTGTAAACTTGTTTATGCCCTCTGCTGTCTCCAACCCCTCTGCTTCTTGGGACCTTCAGCCACCTCCCGATCTCTACCTACCCCCCAGCCACAGTTACCTACCTCCATGGAGCCTTGGCTGTGTCCCCCCTTCCCCCAGTGGGGTTGTACCCCCGGACATCTAGTTGTATCAGAGGGGGCCCGTGCTGGAGAGGCAGGGAGACCCAGATACACTGTGGCTGTCTTTGTTGCAGAGGTACAGTGGTTGCGGTGTTTCCTGTATTTCTCCCTCCTGGGATGCCGCGTGCAGTGTCGCCAAGGCATGCGTGTGTACACCATGTATGCATCCCCATGTCGGCTTCCACGATGTCCCCCCAGCACCTTCTCCAGCTGCACTGCCTCCTGTGGTCATGCAGGTGGCAGCATCACGGTGGAGAACGGAGCCTCTGGAAGGTTCAGTCCTCCTCTTCCTAGCCGGCCCCCAGTGACCCAAGCTCATTCCCGAACACGGGGCACTGGCATCACGAGAGGTAGCGCTGCCGCTGCATTGATGGGCCAGCTTTAAGGTTCTAGGTAGTTTTTTTTTTTTTTGGAAATTACTCTTTATTCCTCTTCCCAGCCTGCCACCTCCGACCCTTCAGGGAGGACAATTGGACATCCCACTGCCTGGAACCCTACCCATACAGACCACCAGACCCCCATGGAGCGCTGGTTACCCCAGTGAGCCTGTTGAGATCAAACCCGTTACTTACGTTTCGTCTGTCTGTGGTCTCTTGGGCGGGCACAGGCAAATCGTGAGCGCAGCCACGGTCCTCCCATCTTCCCGGCTGAGGCAGGCTTGTTCTCATTTTCTCCCTCCCGAGCAGCCAACGACCTCCCCTAACGTTATGACGCACGCGCCGACGTCCGTGCTGCTCAAAGGCCAGCCATCCCCTAGTGGGGCTTGCAGTTCCTCGAGCCTCCGCTCGGGGTCATGCAAGTGTCGGGCATCGGCCGAATCCATCCCGGAGAAAGCGAGACTGTCGTTGGATGCTCAAGCCTGTCTCCCCCCGGCCGACCCACCGACGACCTGAGTCCGCTCCCGAACCCGGGTCGCCGGCATGGAGCAAGGTGTGGCGTCCAGCGCCTCAACCCTCAGCGCCACCGGGCCGGCAGGTTCTAGGTAGTTTTAACCCTAATTTTTTCATTTCCCTGCTTTTGACACTTTGTGCCGCAACCTAACAGATGCCTCAATGTAGTTTTCTGCAGTTTGTATATGTTTTTGCCTCCTGTAGCTTTCATAGTAAACATATTTAAAAATGAATTACATTTAACTTTAATGTTTGTAAGTTTTTTTGATTTATCCTATTATTAGTTGTCTAAATATTTCACGTTGGCAAGTATTTATTTTACTGACTGTTTAGAAGACATTTGGCTGTGCTCATCTGACGTTTAGGATTGCTGTGTTTGTGACGTCACTGTTTGTTGTCATTGTAGACCATGATACCACAAGAAGTGCGTTTTATACAGAATGCATAGAATAAAAGGAACCATGTTCTATAGTGTATAGTGGAGTGTTGTTCTGTATAGAATTCCATCCCTTTCAAAATGCTGTTCTACCACAGTTCCAAGGTTATGGAATGCTGTTCTACCCTACTATGGTAGAACAGCATTCTAGAACCTCTAGAGACTGCATGAGTCAGTTTCATTTTGAAAGCAAAAGAACTCACACACTATAAAAAATACAGGATGAGCAACTCTATGCACAACCACTGTGCTTTGCCACCTCGGGGTTCTGATTCCCATGGACCTCTCGAGCTTCGCTCTCAAGGTCCGAGGGAATCAGAATCCCTATGTGGCAGAACACACTGGTTCTGCATAGTTGCCCATCCAGTATTCTCTATGTAAAACGTGGGAAAGACAAATGAAATTTGAGAATGGTTTCTTCGGTTAATTGTAATAGGCGAATAGAGTATTTGTATGAAAGTATATACTGAAAAGGGTATTTCTAGGGACATGGATATGTTGTTCATCCACACTCATTGGCAGGTATCCTTGCCGCTTTAAATCTTGCCGGAAGGTCTTCAAGCTTGCTCCTCCCACCCACCCGGGTGGTATAACTCTCGGCTCCACCCCATGACGCCAGATCTTCCTTACCGCTTGGAAGCTCAGGTTCCCTCCTTAACGCTCTGCGTTTGAGACTGGTTCCTATTTCTCCGTTTGCGGATTTAAAAATAAATTTTGCGAAAAAGACTTCAGTCTTCGATCCCTCGCGGCTGCGATGGACAAATCGACTCCCGGTTCGGAGATGCCCATGCGGGCAGAAGATGTCTGGACGGATCCACTCCACGTGTGTCTGTAGGCCTTGAGCACGACCCGCGGGCTTGCGACCTGTGCTCATCTTTCTCGGCCTCGTCCTCGAAGACCGTGCTGCCCGATTGCAACTGGGCACGTCGAGCGTTCCCTCTGGTGAAGTCCAAGGAGGCCGGTTGGCGGTGTCGCGTGGCCAGGCTTCCGTGGATCAGCTCGAGTGGATGATCGCCCTCGAAGAGGAGGCGGCCTGGCCGTATCTTCCTCGGCGCGGCATTTATCCCACTCTCTCTGGGTTCTTCCTGCACGGCTTCTTTTAAGGAGCTTTGTCTGTCCCTCTCCACTAAGGGAGAAGGGCCTACGTCTTCTGGACCTTATTCTCGGTCCAAAAAGAAGGACAGGGGTAAGTCCCTCCGTCGACGCTCTTGGGAGCGGGAAAGGTCCCTCTCCCCGAGTCGTCGACCGTCGGCTTCGGTCGACCGCTCGGCTTCGGCCACTGGCCTCACGGTGTCCCCGTCAGGTCAGTTGACCGAGACTCCCACCGACGAAGTCGAGATTTTTCTCGACCCGTTGGACGGGCTGTCGCCTTTAGCAGCCGAGATTCCCCTCTCCCCGGTTCCCCCGGGAGGAGTTGGGGATCCCGTGGGCTCGCCTGTGCCTCCGGTTCCGGAGCCCTCGGATGGACCATCCGAGCGAAGGTGCGGTTCGGCCGACACCTCCCGCACCGACCTCGGAAATTCCGGGACTCTGGTCTCAGTCTGGACCTCTTCGGTCCAGCAGATCCCACCGTCATAGGCAGTCTTGGTCGGCATCGCGGTAAAGGCGTCGCCGCTCATCCTCGTCCTCCTCCTCGGGCGAGGAGGCTTCGGCGTAAATTACGTCGGCAGTGCGAGACCTTATGTTGCAACAGCTCCTCCTGGCGGGGTAAGCCGACCCGTCGCCTTCTCCGGCCATTAAGTAACTGTCACCGGCAGCCGACACAACCCTCGACTTATCCGAGAGCCTATACCCAGGCGTTGTTGGCCAAAACCAGCTGCTCCTCGATTCGGTGGAACCTCCGCCTCCACAGCCACCAATTGGGGCTCCGACCAAGGATTCTCGGTGACAAGGGTCTACCCATCGGCTGTCAGTTACCCTCACTCCCGACCGACCTCGGCAGGTGAAGGTGGCTCAGGCCAGAGGCAGCTCTTGAGGACTCTTCCGAGTCGAAGATGATTCCTCCTTTTCTCCAGCGACTGGACTTGGGTCTTCAGGAGGTCAGTCAATGGGCGATAGCCGTCGTCCTTCCTAGGACTGCTTGGCTCATCTCGGAGTCCACGGGATGGGCTGAACCCGTTTCCAAGCGGGCGGGTATCCCTCACGGAGATTCTGGACCGAGGGGATTCTCCGACGGAGGCCTTTCCGTGGCGAGGCCATAGTGGGTCGGCACTGGAGCTGGCAGCGCCCTGCTTCCTGCCCTCGCCTTCGGCCAGGATGGCCAGGAAGTATCACGCTACCGGTTCCTTGTCGGTTTTGGAACACCCTCTGCTGAGGGTTGGTTACCGACAGTGTTTTCCGGTAGCGCCCGGCTACGCCAGGGATGTGGACAAACCTCCTGACAAGGGAGTCGAGGGAGTGGACTATAACCGGGCGAAAAGTCTCACGCTGCGTCCTCTCTGCGAGCCCGTCAAGCAGTTCAGCCGTCCTCATGGCACATTTTCTCATGCCCTGTTGGGCTCCCTGGATGAGTCATCCCTCATCTTCCCGCCGATCTGCAGACTACGGTTAAGCAGGTGCGGGACCAGAGCAGAGCAGTGGCCAAACAGCAGCTCAGACTGCTTTGGATATAGGGGACTCATGTGCCAGATCGGTGGCGGCACGCGGTGGCTATCGTCGGCGGGCTTGGCTGAGATATCCACCTTTGCCCGGATGCCAGCACAAGTTGGCGGATGTTCCCTTTTGGGGACTGACCTCTTGACCCTGGGGTGGAAGGTCACCTGCAGAGGATCGAGAGTCCAATGCTACCTTGGACTCGGTCTCTTCCGCTCAGAAGGACAAAGGCCGCAAACGCAGCCTAAGCCCTTCGTCCTTCTGTGCCCCAGATCCTGCCCAGCAGCGTCAGGGCCAGCAGGCTCGGCCTTGGCATCCCAAACCCAAGCCCCGGCTTCCTCTAACAGGAGGCAGGGAGGAAAGGCCCAGGGGTCCCTCGGCGGTCCCTCCTCCAAGTCTGCCCAGTGCCGGGCTGGGGGTGTCGCCCCATCCCGTCACCTCACCCTAGGTCCCCGTGGAGGAGCAGGCTCCGGCACTTCCGTT
Source organism: Neoceratodus forsteri (assembly GCA_016271365.2). Classification (NCBI taxonomy): domain Eukaryota; kingdom Metazoa; phylum Chordata; order Ceratodontiformes; family Ceratodontidae; genus Neoceratodus; species Neoceratodus forsteri. Next base: position 135,465,644 of record JADMNL010000034.1, read on the forward strand.
CCGCCTGGTCGCTGTTACCACGGACAGGTGGGTCTTGGAGGTGGTGGGAAGAGGCCCTGCCTCTGGAATTCGAGCAGGCAGCACCTGAGCCGTCGCCCTGAAACCGAATCCCAGCCTCACTGGCGGCTGGGTAAGCCGACATCGCTCTCCTCCTCCAGAAGGGGTGATAAGAGGTGGCGGACCCTCCTTCAGACCCAGGGTTTGTGTCCAGGTACTTCCTGGTTCCGAAGCAGACGGGGCTGGCGCCCATTCTCAACCTACCGACCTAAACAAGTTCCTAAGGTCTCGAACCTTCAGGATGGTCACTCTGGCTCAGATAATACCATCCTTGGAGCGGCGTGTGGTTCTGCTCTCTGGACTTGCAGGACGCGTTTTTTCACGTCCCTATCTGTCCGTCTCACCAGAGATTCCTTCGCTTCCGACGGAAGGATCCCTTTTCGAGTTCAAGCCATGCCCTTGGCTTGTCTCCAGCTCCCAAGGTCTTCACCAAATGCATGGCAGTGGTGACAGCATTCCTCTTGGTGCCGAGGGTCCGGTGTACCCTTACCTGGACGACTGGCTGATAGCAGCTCCTCCAGGAAGGGGCGGAGTGGTCAGAGATCTGGCCTCCAGGTCTGCTCTCAACTGGGCCTCCTTATCAACGAGGCCAAGTCGGAACTCGAGCCAAAGCAGGTGATTCTATTCATCGGGTTGCAGCTCGACTCTCTTGAGCCAGGCCGGCCCGCGGACAGGGCGGGGTTCTTTCCTCCTTTGCCCGATCATTTCTGGTTGGGCAATTGCGCCCTGCCGGGACTTCCTCGCCTCCTGGGTCTCATGGCGGCCTGCACCAGTGTGGTCCGTTGGGCCCGCTGGAACATCGTCCCCTTCAGTGGGGACTGGCCAGCCAGTGGTCTGGCAGCTGCGATCCTTTGGACCAGCTTGTGTCCGGTGACTCAGGGGATGTGGAGCGCTCTCAGTGGTGGACCGTTCCAGATCATTTGCAGGAGGGCATCCGTTCGTGCGCCCAGGCAGCCGGTCTCCTATCGACCGATGCCTCTCTGATGGGTTGGGGTGCCCATCTGGGGGAACACCGGGCTCATGGCCTCTGGTCCCCGCGGGAGTCCCGATGCCACATCAACCTGCTGGAGCTCCGAGCGGTCCGCCTAGCTCTCACCGCCTTTGCTCCGTTCCTCCGGGGTCAAGTGGTCCGAGTCCAGACGGACAATACCACGACCATGTTCTGTCTAAACCGCCAGGGCGGGACGCGCTCCATGCTTCTATGCAAGGAAGCTCTCGCATTTGGTCACTCGTCTTCGCAGCCTGGGCGGATCTCCTAGCCATTCATGTGGCAGGAGCCTCCAACACCCTGGCGATGCCTGGGCGGATAGGGGCTGCATCCACAGTGGTCTCTCTGCCGGAGTAGTACAGCATCTGTTCTCCCATTGGGGCACACCTCAGGTGGACCTGTTCGCCTCCAGGAGAGCAGAGCTGAGACTGTTCCATGCCCGCCCCCTCAGCAGGGCTCGCTGCAGGGGATGCCTTCTCGAGGCAGTGGACCCCGGGCCTCTTTCGCCCTTTCCCCATTTCCCTTGATCCACAGGTGCTTCTCAAGGCGAGGAGGGACAAGGCGCAGGTGATTCTGATAGCCCCAGACTGGCCTCGCCAGTTCTGGTACCAGATCTCCTCAGTCTCAGCTCCAGGACTCGCGGCAGCTTCCAGCTCGCCCGGACCTGCTCTCAGTCAATCAGGGAAGGTGTTCCATCCGGACCTTCAATCCCTGCACCTGCGGCCTGGTTCCTGGCGGCTAGAGTTCCAGGCCTTGGGTCTTTCCGACAGGTCCTCAATGTAGTTGAGGCGTCCCGTAGAGTCGACCAGAAAATGCTATGCCTTCAAATGGAAAGGTTTTCCATTTGGTGTCAGAACAAGGGCTTGGACCCTTCCTCCTGTTCCTTGGCAAGCATCTTGGACTATTTATGGTCCCTTTCTAATCAAGGGCTTAGGTCGGCGACCCTAAGGTGCACCTGGCAGCCATCTCTGCTTACAGGGCGGGCCGGGAAGCAGTCGAGTGGCATAGGAGAGAAGGTGGTCTGCGCTTTTTCAAAGGCCTTGATCACATTTCCCTCCAGTGCGGGAACCCCCACCTCCTGGGATCTACTGCTGGTACTGGCAAAGCTCATGGGCAGTCATTCGAACCTATGCACAGGTGTGCTCTCTCTCACCTGTCGTGGAAGACCGCCTTCTTGGTGGCTATCACGTCAGCCAGAAGGATGGGAGAGCTCCAGGCGCTTTCCATCGAGTCTCCTTACCTGGTCTTCCACAGGGACAAGGTTGTCCTCGCTCCACCGAAATTCCTTCCGAAGGTGGTGCCGGAGTTTCACCTTAACCAGGTGTTGACTCTGCGGTGTTCTACCCAGTCACACCTCGGAGGGCGAATATAGGCTCCATACTTTGGACCCTAGAGGGCGCCTATTACAAAGGCGCGCGGCTGAAATCGAGGAGAGGTTCACCAGCTATTTGTCACCTACGCTGAAGCCGCATCTGGCAGACCTGCAAAGCGGACGATAAATAGGTGGGTCACTTCCTGCATAGATCTCTGCTATAAGTTGGCGGGCATGGAGCCTCCCAGAGGATAAGAGCTCATTCTACCCGCCATACTGCTCTAGCAGTGACTGCTTCAGGGCGTCCCTATCCAGGAAATCTGCAGGGCTGCTACCTGGAAGTCAGCAAACACCTTCATTACCCATTACCACATCGACCTTGAGTCACGCCGGATACTGGTTTTGGGGCCTCGGTTCTCCAGTCTCTCTTTCCCAAGTAAGTATTGGGGTGTCGTCTTGCCTCCCTCCTCCCGAGGAGAACTGCTAGGAGTCTGCCAATGAGTGTGGATGAACAACATATCCATGTCCCTAGAAATACAGGTTACTCACCTGTAACAGGAGTTCTAGGAATGGTATATGTTCATCCCTACGATCTCATCTCCCGCTCGGCGCGACAACCTGAGCTTCCCAGGGCCAGATCTGGCGTCATGGGGCGGAGCCGAGAGTTATACCACCCGGGTGGGTGGGAGGAGCAAGCTTGAAGACCTTCCGGCAAGATTTAAAGCGGCAAGGATACCTGCCAATGAGTGTGGATGAACAACATATACCATTCCTAGAACTCCTGTTACAGGTGAGTAACCTGTATTTGTTGTTTAATAGGAAAACTGATGTGTAAAAGGTTCACAGAGTGGCGTTGGCTAGAGCCCTTTCTTTGTGTTGAAAGCTGCCAGTCGACTTCACTGAGTTATGAGGGGTTTTCTGGGTTTGATTTTCAAGGAGACATTGCAGATTTCCCTCTTTGAACTCCCCGTCTTATTTCTGTTTATAATGTCATATATTGTATGTAGGAATGATCCTGTCTGGAAGTACTCTGGCACAGACAGAAGTTGCTTTTGGCTGTGCGTGAATCATTTTAACCAGCAAGGGTGACCTTTGCAGATGAAGGGGCTGCCATTTTTTTAACCAACTCTCTATTCCCTGTTATGGTATAAATTTTGAATAGCACTTGCTGGAAGCAGTTGCCATGGCAACACTTCTGGATGAACTGTTTACTCTTAGCACTTTTTTTTAGCTATCAAACTGCACCAGATGAAATGCCAATTAAAATTAATATAGTTTAAAAAGGCAAGCCATGTTTCTTCAGGGGTGAAATTCCAGTGTGGGTGAAGTGCCACTTTAAGTCTATTTTGGTATTTCACACCGGAGAAAGTGAATGCTGCTTGTGTTTTTTAATTATATTTTTAATTAAAGTGTTGTCTGGAATGCCTCATGCTAGAGCTTTAAATTACAAATGCTGAGTTCAGAATAAATTAGGTTTGGATTATTTTTTTTCTTTTTCTGTTTGTGCTCCCAACTGATTCTGCCCATGCCTCCCTTTTGCTGGTACCCCCAGCCCTTTACTCTGCCATCTCCAGGATGTACCTTCAGCTCCGTATAGCCCTATGGCAGATTCCTGATGATGAGGCCTTCAGGAATGGAGGGAATTCTCCGCCAGTGACTGAACCTGTGCGTGGAGCTGGAGTTTGGTCAGTGGCTATGGGGCTCACACGGTGCAGGTTTCTTCTTGCTGTGGTTTTCTCCTCTTCTCGCTCCCTTTGAGTTGGTGGCATGAATGCATGTTAGCTTGCATGCAGAGGGTGTGTGCAGGCGCATAACTGGCCAACTGACCCTCCCACTGTCATTGACACATGCTACACCGCCTGTGCTGTCACAGGAGATGCCGTTGTGGTGGAACTGACAGCCAACCTACGCCCGAAGGGGTGGGCATCTGCTAGGACACCCAAACTGTTTCCCCGTGCTGGCCCTCCAGCGACTTGTGCTTGTTCGCAAACCCGGGTCATTGGTGTCGTGAGTGGTAGCACCATCACTGTGAAGACAGGCCAGTAAGTGTGGAGATTTCATTATTTGAAGTAAAAATGTGGAGAGGCATAGTCATGTATTGTGTTTTTTTTTTTTTATTTGTTGCAAGCAGTTATGCCCAGAGTAGTATTGTTTTTAGTTTACCAAAGAAGCACTAAGAAACTTGGACTTGAGGGTAGGATTGCAAAACATTTGCTAATGTGTTGCAGACTGTACTTGATAATTTGCCAGTAACAGGTGCAAATTCATTTGAAAGCAGCTGAACCTCTGACCTATTGGTCTAATTTTGACTATATCATTTAGAATGCTCATAGAAACATAGAATTTGTGGACAGCAGTGGTATATCAAGTCTGCTGTGATGTGACCTATACCATATCAGCCTGCTGCTTGCTGGGACTTAGCTGAGCAGTCTGTTACCGGCCTTGTCTCGTTTACTGCCTGACCCCTCCCTCCTGTCCTACATAAAGTAGGCTGTCACTAACCTCCTATATGCCCACCGTCTCTTGAAGCCTGTTATCATTTCTACATTATTTATTTATTGGAATCTCGGATAACACCTTTGAGCTAAGAGCTCGTTTACAAATGTTCCACGTCATAAGGCAATAGACAAGGTACGTAGACATTACAAAACGGGTATATACAGCAGACAAGTACATTATGGTACATACAGATACAGATACAGATACAGATTCAAGCAAGTACAGTTAAAATACATCAAGTAGGAGAGGTCAACTTTATTGCAACAGTACTAAGAGCATACCTAAGGTGGACAAGCAATTTATAGTGGTAGCTGAGCTTTAGAGCATGCAGGTAGAGTTATGGAGGGTCAGAAGCGGTGGTGACCAAAGGAGGGGGAGGACAGAATAGATGAGAGCAGGGGGAGGGTGGGGGCAGAGACAAAGGGGTGACAGAATAAGGGGGTTGAGTAGTCAGAGGGGTGGGATTGGATAGGAATCTACCCAGGGTTACGTAAATAGGTGATTGGGCAGGGCTGGGTAATGTGGGGAGAGAGGATAAGGAAAGGGTTTTAAAGTGGGGGAGTGGTGAGGGAGAACCAGGGGAGGGTGAAAATTGGGGGGGGGGATTAACATTTGTGAAGAGAAAGCAGGAAGGCGGTGGGAGGGATAAAGAGGGGACGTGGGAGTAAGTGCTCAGTGGCATTAACTGCATCACTGGCAAGCATTTCCAGTTGCCCACCACTCTCTCCTTGAAAAAATATTCCTCATGTCCCTCCTGAATCCCCCCAAGCTTACAGTTGTGTCCCTGTAATAGTGTTGTAACGAGGTAAGCCTTTTGGGGGAACCCTCAAAAAAAAACTCCAGGCAGAGTTCAATGAAACAACTCTCAGGCTGTGCTGGCATCATTTTCTGAGATGATACGACATATTCTGCCTGGCTTGCCTATGCAGGCAGTTATCCCGTTGACGGGGCTTCCTGGCACACACCACAAATTCCTTCTTCCCAGCCATCACAGGTATCGCCAGTGCATTCAGCAGCTCCCATCGTTGACAGAGACATCAATGATAAAGTTGAAGATAATCCTGACCTCGTGGTTTTGGAGGAGGAGTATGAGGGAGAACAGTACGTGCCAAGATCTGTTTCTACCCTCTCAGCCTATAGTGAGAACTCAGTGGTATATGATAGTGAGTTTAGGCTAGTGTAAAACATTAATTCTTTTCAAGAAATGTAATAACACATTTAACCAGGGTTTTTGGTCCACATGCTTCAGTGACTAGGCCATCGAAGAAACATGCAGCAAGACATTCTTATGCATTAAAAATGGAGGGAAACTCACTTATGTAGTCCATTTCTTTCACAGTGTTAACACACCTTCTCCTGGCTTGAATTTAGAAATGATTGTGTGAGAGGTTTAACCCTTTGCTTTTATGGGCGGGGCAGATTAACAGTGCGATTGAGTCGTGTCCACATGAAGCTAGCAATGAAGAGGTTAACATGACTTTACAAGACACAGCGCCCTTCTTTCCCCACAGTTCCTTGAATAAGCTAGATTGTGGGTTCTGTTTATAGTAAGAGGTTGACTTATAGCTGGCAGGGCTGAGAAGCTGGGGGTAGACACTATAAGTAATTTATCCTTCTTCCATGTAGTATCCCTGTCACCGTTCTGAAAAATCAAAGATTTGCAAATCAGCTTATTTTCAGCCTCCTGGCTTCATTTTTTGATAGATCTGTTTGATATTTATTTTAGTTTTTGTTTACCAGGAAAGGAGGACTAGACAATTCTGCTTATTTTCAGCCTCATCCTGAGGGGATACAGATAGATGGCAACTGACATTGAACCAGATTAAGCTGTTGGTGGTATTTTTAGTGCATGGGAGAAATTCAGCCAGGACACCGGGGAAATTCCCCTACTCTTCCTGTAGGGGGATCCTTGGCCACCTGCACTGCAATGGCCAGTCCGCAGGAAACGCCGGAGGAGATGGACACGGAGAATGCAGGAGAGGGCCTCCTCTCCTGTGCTGGTTGCATTAGAGGCCATAGAGGAAGAGTGTGTGGTGGCTGAAATTACTGACCTTAGTGTGGTGGAACCCGCTGTTCCGAGTGGGGTTGTGCATCCTGTACAACAGTCGGTGGATGTAGTGCCTTGTACTAGCGCTGATATGGCCTGGTTACTGTCCGAAAGATCACTGCTGGTCCAACAGATGGAATCCTTGGATAAAGTGACTGCAGCTCTCCCGGTGAACTCCGGTCCTGCTGGTGCAGCTGTTTGTTCCCTTGTGCCATGTTCGTCTGATGATGTGGTAGGACCTGCGTCTGGCAGTGCGACGAGGGATTCTGCTGCTTTGGCGGCTTCAAACTTTTGTTCGGGGGCTGGCAGTTCCACGGTTTCTGGTCCCAAGTGCCTAAAGCCCCCGAAGGATCTAAAGGGCAAGCGGAGTAAGCGTCTCGGGAATAAGCAGCGAGGCGCTCTGCAGGTTGTTTCAGGAAGCAAGGCATCGGATAACGGCACAGCTGCAGCTGATGTTTTTTCCTTCCCCTCTACCCAGCAAGCTCCCGGGTGGAGCAGACAGTCATGCAAACAATCAGACACACAGTAGTGCGAGGCTTCCTCAGTTTTGCATCACCGTTCCGGGTTCAGGACCTTTGACTGTACTGGAGGAGATGCCGTGGTCTCCTTTAGCCGCGCTTCTAAATTCTGGTTGGGAACAGTTGGAAGGGGGTGCCTGGTCGCCAGATTCCCAAGACCCTTACTATCTAAACATGTTAAAGAAAGCTGCAGCACCGGTGTCCACCGAGTCTTCTCTTCAGAGCTCCAACTCACCCCGGGGTAAATCTTCTGATTTTTGTGCTAAAGACTCTGGTAGTGTTGTTGCTCATAATGATGTACTTGTGTCTAAGGATGTTAGTAATGTACAGGTTGTTGGTGGGAGTGCGGAGCAACCTGGGGAGGGGCTTTCTACTATTGACTCTGCTTTGTCTAGTTCAGTTTGGGGGGAGGACGCAGCACCTCTCAGATTGGGCCATGACCCTGAGTTGCTACGAGAGTCTGAGGTTGACCAGGCAAAGCCTGTGGGTTTAAGCTTATGGATTTATTTACTACTAAAGGGAGCCAGCCCACATGCAATGCTATCCGTTTATTATACAAAGGTGGCTTAGAGAACCCCCCTGACAGGGTATATATAGCCAAAACCTTGCTTAAAGGATCCATGAGGTTCTTTTCCTCTGAGATTTTTGCTCTCATTGGGTTGGGGAATGCTAATTATGATGTTAACTTTAAGAATGTATCAAGTCTGGATAGGTTTTGGGCCCAGTATGCCACTTGTAAGAACTCTCCCACTTGGTCCCCTTTTCATGCCATCCCATTGACTAAACCTGCTGTCAAGAACATAACTATTATGTTCAAAAATGAAGGGGTGAACGTCGAAGATATTTTGTTCTGGTTGAAGCAGTGATGTGAGGTTTTGAACAAACCGACCCCAACTTTGGCTAGTGAACAAATCTGGGATGGTAGGTGGAGGGTTAGAGTTGAGCTGTGTTCCACTAATTTAGGCCCTAGTTACCTGCTTAGTTTTTTTTTTTTTTTTTTATCTTGGGAGAGATAAAGGGATGATTTTTTATGCAGGACAAGCTAGATCCTGTTTTCAGTGTGGCTCTAGGGCACATTTCAGTTCTGCTTGCGATACTGTTGAATGCAGTCATTGTTTTGAATTTGGTCACAACTCAAGTTCTTGTTTGAATTTGTTCAAATGTAACCTCTGTGAACGTACAGGTCACGCTTATGGTCGATGCCCTTGGGCCTCCCATAATCGGGATGATTGTCTTTCACATGAGGGCCAGATAAATCTTGCCCAGCAACATTAGGTGAGGAGAATTGCTGAGCATGATTTACGGGTTGGCTTGGAAACTTTACATTGTACTCAGCAGATGGAAACTTCTGGGTCTGAGGCTGTTAGGGAGGATGGTTCACCCCAGGATACGGTGGTAACGGAGCAGGGACAAATGGAGACCCAGGGGGGGCGTTGGCCCTGCCCAGGACAATTCTAAATCTGAGGATTTTAGTGTTATGCCACTCCCCCCGCCTCCATACCAGAACCCACCTGAGAAGGCTGCCTTTTGTTAAGGTACAACACAAAAGAAATAGGAAGGGGTTGGCTGTTTCTAGACACAGTAAGGAGTCAGGGGCTAGGTCTTGGAAGACTGGGAACAAATTTGCTTTACTGTCTTGTGATCTGACTGATCGGGAATCTACAGATGAAGAAACGGATACTTCTTCCGTTGTTTCTAATATAGATACAGAATAGGATGGTGATACAGACCCGATTGCTAAGAGAACCAGGCAGTGTAGAAGAAGTAAGTCACCTTAGGTTGTTCCTATGGATTCCTTATCAATATTTTCTTTAAATGTCAACAGTGTCGAGGGGGTTAGAAAGCATGGGGGAGTTATGCTTACTATGCATGACATGCATTGTGACATTACGTGTCTGGTGGATACCAGGTTAAAGACCAATAAGGAATTACAGCAAGCCTCTAAGGCTTGGCCACGTGGTCCTTCCTTTTGGTCCTCTGGGGTAGACAAATGTGATGGAATAGGAATTTTATTTTCTAATTCTGCCCTTCAAGTGTTCAGACTTGTGGATATCCATCCAGGGAGAGCATTGTTATTGGATATATCCTTTCATTCAGAGAGATTTCGGTTGATCGTATTGTATGCTCCACAGACTAAGGCACAGAGGGTTGCCCCTTTTTAAACTAGTTCAGCCCTTTTTACATACCTCTAGAATGATTATCTGGGCAGGGGATTTTAATTGTGGATTGTATCAGGCTGATGGGGGCTTCAGATCGCTAAGCTTTTTTGTGATTCCATTGCTCTCAAGAATGTGATTTCCACTGCTCATCTACTGGATGCTTACAGATCTCAGCATCCTAGAGGTGGGTTTACATACTTTGGGGGGAGATTAGAACACGGATTGACTTCATATTTTTGTCTACCATACTTCACGTTGTCGAGTGTAAAACTGTTGGGAATGAATTTTCCGACCATGCTGGCATACAAGTTACTGTTTCTTGGAATAATGTTCCACGTTGTAAAAAGAATACGTGGAGTTTCAATGACTCTATACTACGGGATCCTAAAGTACAAAAAATGTGGCACTGGGAATGGGCTGCTAGACTGTTTGTCGCTGATTTCTATGAAGATCTATCTGAGTGGTGGGAGGATACGAAGGGTAGGTGGAGACAGGTATTGCAGGAGAAAGCAGCTGCTGATCATACTGGCAAATATCTGCGGTATTTGGCGCTACGTCAGCAACTGCAGACTCTGATCTCACTTTCAGATAGCTCTTCTCGTGATTATAGTGGGCAAATTTCTGTCATTAGTTGTCAGATGAGGGACCTGCAGTATGATCGAGCAAGTTCTGTGGGGCAGGAAGCCAGGTTTGGGACTAGGTTAGCCAAAGAGGGGCTAGACACCTTTAAGGCCTGTCAGGGTAGAGTGGATTCTAGAATTGTTCATAACTTACTGTCTCCCTCTGGGGCTCTTGTAAGTTCTCCTGAACTGTTGGTTGAGATTGTTAAGAATCATGTTTTGGATATGTTAGGGACAGTATCTGACAGTGTTGCTGCAGATTCCTTTTTGGACTCTTTGAATTTGCCTCAGCTCACACCTGAGGAGTATGATATGTTGTCTGAAGACATTTCTGCTGAGGAGGCATCGCAGGCTATTGATGGTTTCAATTTGGACTCTGCGCCTGGGTCCGATGGCCTTACTGCAGGTTTGTATGTCACTTTTAAGGAGGAATTGGTTCCGGCTTTAGCTATTTTGTTTAATGATGTGTTGACCAAGGCTACATTCTCTAAATCTATGAAGGAAGCGATTTTGGTTCTTATTTATAAAAAAGGTTCTGCGGCGGATATTCGTAATTGGAGACCATTAAGTCTTCTGAATATTGATAGTAAACTTATTGCAAAAATTTTGTTAGCCAGGTTGATTCGGGTTGCGAGACTTCTTTGTCCTGTACAGACATGCGGTATCCCAGGGAGATGCCAGAATGATAATCTTGTCTTGTTGAGGGAATTATTTGCCTTGGGGGACATGGACCGCGTCAAAGGGTGGGTGCTTGGAATTGACCAGGAAAAGGCCTTTGATAGAGTTTCACATCAGTTTTTGTTTTCTGTATTGGCAGCGTTTGGGATCCCGGACCAATTTATAGGGTGGATTAAAGCCCTTTATTCTGAGACTGTTATTGTTCCCAATGTTAATGGGTGGTTGGGAAGGCAGGTATTAGTTAAACATGGGGTTAGGCAGGGGTGCCCCTTAAGCCCCATTTTGTATAATTTTGGGATTGATGTATTAATTAGGGCAATTCTTCTCTGCCCTGGAGTGATTGGATTGCAAGGGCCAATTGTCCTACTACTGTGAAGATTTTGGCTTCATGAATGACCTGGTCCTTACTGTAGCTATGGACACTGTGAGCAGGGCCTTGGCCGTGTCTTACAGCAATACTCCACAATTGCAGGATTCCTGATTAGTTTTGAGAAAAGTATTGGACTTCCCTTGGGGCGCCTTTCTGTTCCTGAGTCTGGGTCCTTTGCTGGAATCAGGATTTCTCCTGAACCTATAAAAATTCTAGGTCTTTGGTTTGGCCCAGGAGATGTACAATTACTTAATTGGAATATTGCTTTGGGGAAGGCTGATAGACTGTTAGCTGGGTGGAGGCAACATCAGATTGGTAAAAAGAAACATGTCTACTTGCTCAAAGTTTTAGTGGTCCCAATTTTTTTGTATCTTTGTTATGTTTATCCCCCACCCATGAAGTTATTCACCAGATTGTTCAGTATTTTTTTCTAAGGGTTTTGGGGGGTCTCGGTTGAACCCTATCAAACGGGGTTTTACTTATAGGCCTATTGTAGAGGGTGGGGTAGGGATGGTAAATCCGGTAGCTTTCTTTTATAGTATTTTTTTTGAGTTATAATTTTGGTGGGGCTTTGAAGCCTGGGGAGAAAGATTGGAAGCCCTTTTTTCTGTTGTGGCTGGTACCCTGCACTGCCCAGTGGGAACAGGGAAATAAGGTTTTTTTGGCCAGAATTCCTGGACTTCCTACTTATGGTTTGGAAGCCATTAAATTGGCCATGGCCTGGGGTTTCCAACCCAAGGATTTTTATGTTACTAGCCGGAAAGCTTTATATGACAGTATTTGGAGATAGGGCACTCAAGACCCTGTAGTATTCCCTTTTTGTCCTCCCGGTCAACAGGCCTGGATTTTAAAACAGCTTCAGAACCCAAGGATACCACCGTATGTGTGGGATACAGTATGGTTGGGCAATTATGATAGAGTTAGTGTTAAAGGGAATCATAAACACAAATTATTGGATGATAGATACTGCCCAAGGGAGTCCTGTGCTTCTATTGTTGAATCTCAACAGCATTTATTCCTTGAGTGTCAGTTTGTACTTGATTTTTGGGGAACCATTGCTAGAGTTTGGGCTGAACCATTATTTTCTACACTGACGCATGTGGACATTATGTTTGGGACTAATATGGCTTTAAATAAGAAATATAATGCTGACACGATGTGTGTTGTTTTGACATTGATACGATATTTTTTATGGCAGGCTAGATGCCTGTTGGTTTTACACCAGAAATGGATTTCACTACACGAGATTCTGAAGAATGTTGAAAATGCAGTAATTGCTGTAAAATTGAAAGATTTTGATCTTAAGTCCAGACAGCAATTTCTTCAGCTATGGACTAATACTGACATTTGGAATATAGGGTAACTTGCTGACTTATTTATGTTATGCTGTTATGTATTTGTTTCACCTGTTTTCCAGTTTTTTCTATGGTGCTTTTGTCATTTCAAGTTATTTTGTTTTTCCTTTGCATTGTTTTTGTTTATGCATCTGTAATGAAGTCTACCTTATTCTCAATAAAATTCCCCTACTCGACAGGAGAGGCAACTCTTGGCTGTCTGCTGCAAGATGGCCAGTCTGGAAGATTCACAGGAGGAGATGGACGTGGAAAGTGCAGGAGATAAGGCCTCCTCTCCTGTACTAGACTCTCAAGAGGCCGTGGATGCTGATCATGTTGTTTCTGAAATATATGGTGAGAGCATAATAGAGGAAGAGTCCTTGGCTCCACATGAGACAGCAGAGCGAAATGGTACTTCATCTGTGCTGCCTTTGTAGTTAAATAAGATTAGCCTTTTGGAAGAAAAATCGCAGCTATTGAGAAAAGTCCAAGAATGTGCAGCTCTCCCTGAGGGAGCGGGGCCTGTCATTTCGGGTGACGCAGCTGTCACACCTGCTGTGAGCCAGCCGAGTGCTGACGTGGAACTGCTGCAGGCAGGGAAATCGAAGATTCAAGTCCCCATGGTATATTTGGACACAGACGTTCAGAGTGGTGTGGAGGATAGGGCTGGCAGTATGATCAGGGATCGCCCCGAGTGCCAAAAGCCCAGAGCCTCAAAAAGAGAGGTAAAAAAGTAAACTCCTCGGTACAAGGCGGATGACGAGAAAAGAATTGGCTACCCCGGATCAGGAGTCTGGGATTCAACGTGTTTCAGAGGCACTAGCCTTTTCGTTTCCCTCTAAATAGCAGGAGCCAGGTTGGAGTAAAGATTCAGGCTGTGCAACAGTGCTACCCCAGACCGTGCAGGAGCAGAGGTCCCGCTTAGAAATCAGGAGATTGGGGGCCCAAACTGGTCCCCAGTGCATGTCCTGGAGGACACAGGTTGGGAACAGACTAGTAGTGGGGCTTGGACACCAGACTCACAGGATCCTTCTTTTATTAAAATGCTGGAGAAAGCGTCAGAGGCTGTGGCCACCACCGATACACCCACAGTGAGCTCCAACTTACCCTGGGGTAATATTTCTTCAGAACCTGATGTTATTAACTCTGTTGTGAATAAAAATGTTGATACTGTTCTTGTGTCTAGCAGTACAGAAGGCAGGGGAGAGAGGAAGGTTCTGTAATAAAGAAAGGAAAGGAGATACGGGAAATAATGAAATTGGGCAAAATAAGTTACCATCTAATATAACCACCAGTGAAGGACAGGGTGTGGATATTACTGGGGGTGAGGAATTGGTGCGGTTAGGCCCAACCCCAGCCATGGTACAAACAGCAGCTGATGGGAAGGGAGGGCCTGAGGCTAGATTTAAACTCTCTGACCTCTTCCAGAACGGGGGGGGGGGATCCTGCACCATGACGCAATGCTGTTAGACTGTTATATACGGGTGGTTTGGGGAATCCTCCTGACAGGATATATATATAGCTAAACCACTATTAAAGAGGTCAATGCGGTTCTTCTCTTATGAAATTTTTGCCCTGATAGGGTTAGGCAACTCCAATTACAATGTGACGTTTAAAAATGTCTCCAGTTTGGATAGGTTCTGGGCCCAATATGCCACGTGTAAAAACTCACCTTTATGGACTCTCTTGTGATTCCCCTGACAAAGCCTGCAGTGAAAAACATGAAACTCATGTTTAAAAATGAAGTTGTAAATATTGAGGATATTCTTTTGTGGCTCAGCACTGTGAAGTTTTGAATAAACCTACCCCTACTTTAGACAGTGAGCAGATATGGGATAGAGGGTGGAGAGTCCGAGTAAAACTTTATACAGCTAATTCAGGGCCTAGTCATTTACCCAGCTCCTTTTATTTAGGTAGGGATAGAGGAATGATTTTCTATGCTGGACAACCCAAATCATGTTTTAAAGTGTGGTTCTAGGGCTCATTTAAGTTCAGCATGCGACACAGTAAAATGCAGCCATTACGTAGAGTTTGGTCACAGTTCTGGGGTTTGTTTGAATCTTTTCAAATGCAATTTATGTGAACACACTGGACATGCATATGGTCGCTGTCCGTGGGCTTCACATAATCGGGAGGACTGTTCTTCCCATGAGGGAATTAATAATTTAGCACAACAGCAACAGGCCAGAAGAGTGGCAGAACAAAGCTTGAGGGCTAGGTTAGAAACTTTGGGGAATAATACGCCTGGTGAGATACAAGGGGAAAGATGATAGGTTAGTAGAAACAGCTACCCTAACAATAGAAAACCCAGATGTGAATCAGATTATGGTTCAGGGACCCCCTTATTCCCCTCCCCAGGAAGTTATGGTTGAGGCCCCACCAGAAATGTCCTCGCTCCCACCTTCTCCCCACAGAGGACACAGCCTTTAAGACAGTGCAGCAGAAGAGGACTAGATTTGGGAAAGTCGTAGCCAAGCAAGGTGGTATGGTCCCTCACTCAGATTCCTGGAGAGCAGGTAATAAGTTTGCTATATTATCTTCAGACGCTATGGACAGAGATACAGAGGGCGAGGGTACAGATACGTCCTCCTTGCTCTGTAATACTGACACTGAAGGAGGAGGGTCTGACTCAGTCACAAAGCATACAAGGCAGTGTCAAAGTTAGAACTCCAGTGTGATAATTTTTTTCTTTTTTTCCAGAGGAATGGATTTTTTATCCCTCACGTCTTTAAATATCAACAGTATTAAGGGAGAGAGGTGTCTAGGAGGGGTAATGTTATCTTTGCAGGATAACCCTAGTGATATCATATGCCTATTAGATACTAGGATTAAAACAAACAGAGAGTTACAACAGGCCTCCCGAGCTTGGGCCCTGGGTCCATCCTTTTGGTCTGCTGGCATGGAGAGATGTGATGGGATTGGAATCCTTTTTTCAAACCCTGAACTGCAAGCCACCAGACTACTGGACATTTGCCCAGAAAGAGCACTGATGCTGGACATTTCATTTATGAGAGAAAGGTTTAGATTAATTATTGTTTATGCCCCTCATACTAAGGCACAAAGGACAGCACTTTTCAGAAACATTCAGCCATATTTGCACACATCAAGACTTGTGTTATGGGTGGGGGATTTTAACTGTGGGCTTCACCAGGCCGATAGAGGCCTCCAGACCTCCAAATTATTTAGTGACTCAGTATCCCTTAACCAGATTTTATCCACAGCCAATCTTAAAGATGCCTACCGGTGTCTTCATTCCTCAGGGGGTTTTATGTATTTTAGGGGCACCATTAGAACTTATATTGATTTTATTTTCATTTCTGGAGTATTACATGTTATAGATTGTACTACCAAAGCAAGTGAGTTCTCTGATCATGTAGCCTTAAGGGCAAGGGTTACTTGGTCCGATACCCCAAGCTGCAAAAAGAATAGGTAGAGAATGAACTAAACTTTGTTACAAGATCCAAAGGTTAAGAAAACGTGGTCACTGGAATGGTCAGCTCGATCATCTGTGGCTGACTTTTATGAGGATATGACGGAGTGGTGGGAGGATACAAAAAGTTCTTGGAGAAACCTCTTCCAGAGGAGAGCATTTGCTGTGAGTAATAACGCTTACTTACAGTATTTGTCTTTGAGACAGCAACTACAACATCTAATTTCAGTATCTGGAAGCTCTTCCTGGGATTATGGGCCCCAGATAGCCATTGTTAGTAAACAAATGAGGGAACTTCAGTATGATAGGGCTCAGTCCTTAGGGCAAGAAGCCAGATTTAGAACTCAGATTTCTAAGGGAGGCTTTGACCCTTATAAAGAATGTAAGGGTAGAACAGACGCTAGAATTATTACTGAACTAATCTCTCCCACTGGCAGTAAGGTTAGTACTCCTGGACAGTTAGTAAGCAGGGATTTATTTAACTCTAAAAATTGATTAGCGTTTCGCTCATAAAAGTGTTAAATCTTGGTGAAAATGCATAGCTCTTGCCTCACTGTGTTTAACAATCACAGCACGTCTACAAAATCTATATAAATACTTTCTGTACAGTTAGGATAGTCCCAAGAAAAAAACTGCTAATCAGTTATTTAAAACCCTGGTAAGGGTGGTGGAAGATCGGATGCTACACCAATTTGGAGAGGAGCCCCAAGTGCATTAAGGCCACAGGTTTTTTAAGGTCCTTAAATCTTCCACAGGAGGATAGGGTTGCCTTGACGGGAGACATTATGGTGGAAGAGGTCCTTCAAGCTATCAATAGTCTGAAGTCTGATTCTGCTCTGGTTACAGATGGACTGACGGCAGGCATATACAAGGTATTCAAAGAAGATTTAGTTCCTGCCATGACTATCTTGTATAATTGTATGCTCTCCAGTTCTAAATTTTTGAAATCCATGCAGGAAGCAGTGCTGGTTCTGATTCATAAAAAAGGCCCTTCCAAATATACTAATAATTGGTAACCCTTGAGTTTATTAAATACTGATCACAAAACTATTGCAAAGCTTTTACTAGCTAGGCTCTTAAAAATAGCTGACTTAATTAGCCTAGAACAGACATGTGGTATCCCAGGGAGGCAGCAAAGTGATAATCCTATATTGTTAAGAGAAATCTTTACACAGGGAGCGATAAATAGCTTATAAGGGTGGGTAATAGGGGTGGATCAGGAGAAGGCGTTTGACAGACTCGCACACAATTTCTTATTTTCTGTCTTAAGAGGCCTTTGGGATCCCTTTGGAATTCATAGCCTGGGTAAAGGCAATGTATAGGCATGCTGTTATTCTTCCAAATGTAAATGGGTGGCTTGGGAAAAGTCTTGGTTAAGAAGGGGTTAAGGCAAGGTTGCCCCCTATTATATATTTTTGGTATTGATATTTTAAGCAGAGCTTTTATTTAGTGTCCAGAAGTGTCGGTAAGTGGTTGCTGACATGCCACCTGTTAAAATTTTAGCATATGCAGATGACCTGGTACTTACACTAGGAGTAACTACCAAAGAAGAGGCACTTCTTCACATTCTGGGTAAATATTCCAGCATGTCAGGGTCACAGATTAATATTAACAAGAGTAAGGGTATACCAGTAGGGGCAACCCCCATTCCAGACTCGGGTACTTTAGGAGGGATTAAAATACTGCATGAATCCCTGAAAGTATTAGGTATCACGTTTGGGCCTAGAGATGCGCAGGTACTGAATTGGGAATATGCACTCTCAAGGTCGAATAGATTAATCGCAGGATGGAGACAGAAGCAAGTGGGTAAGAGAAAAAGGGTGTACTTGATTAAGTCCCTTTTGATCCCTGTTTTTTTATTTTTATGTTATGACTTTCCACCTCCAGTGTGTGCATTTACTCGATTGTATAGTTTTTTTTTCCCCAGGGATTTTGGGGTTCACGCCTGTATCTAGTAACGAGAGAGATAATTTATAGGCCCATTTCAGAAGGGGGGGGGCGGGGATGGTCAACCCGGCAGCCTTCTTTTTTAGTATTTTTTTTTAAGTTACAACTTGGGATGGGCCCTGAGACCTGGTGCAAAAATATGGAAACCATTAGTAATGGTATGGTTACACCCATGTATTTCATTATGGGAACAAGGTAAGAGTAGGTTGTTGGGGAAGGTACCAGGGATGCCACTTTATGGGGTAGAAACTTTGGAGCAAGTTATAAGTTGGGGTCTGAGTCTTAATAGTTTTCTTTCTATGAATAGGATGGTTTTGTATAACTTTATCTTAAGGATGGGTGAACAGAATGAAGTAGAATTTCCTTTTTGCCCTGAAGAGCATATAGCTTGGGTCTTGAAACAGTTAACTAATTCTAGAGTCCCTCCCTATGTGTGGGATAGTATGTGGCTCGGGAATTATGGGAGGTTGAGTGTGAGGGGAAACAATAAACACAGACAAGTAACTGATAGATATTGTCCGAGGGAGATGTGTCCCCCAATTAATTGAAACTCAACAACATCTATTTTATGAATGCATTTTTGTACAGGAGTTCGGAGTACTATTAGCAACAGAATGGTAGGAACCCTTTTTTTCCATTCTTTCCTATTCTGAATTAATTTATGGGAATAGTGCATTTTTAAGTGGGATATGTTCTGAGACAGTGTATGTAGTGTTTGCTATTATTACATGTTATGTTTGGCAGGCTCGATGCCTTCTGGTTTTACAGCAGGAATGGGTGTCCCAGTAGGAGATTGTGATGAATATTAGGAAAACTTTGCTTACAGCTGTTCATTTGGATACGGGGCACAGGTCAAATGCTCAGTTTGTCAAATGCTCAATTTAAACATTTTGTTTATTCCTTTTTGCTTCCTTGATGTATCTGCATTTTGTACATGAATTTAGTTCGTTGTCTGTAAAGAAGTCCACATTTTTCTAATAAAAATTCCCCTAAGTGCCATGGGATCTTTAACATCCACCTGAACTACCACCTGAACAGGCAGATGGGACCTCGGTTTAATGTCTCATCCGAAAGACAGCATTTCAGGAGTGCAGCACCCCCTCATGCTGCACTACAGTGTCAGTATTGGGTGTTTACTCACCTGGTAAAGGTGATTGTGTTGGTTGACATCCATGGCACTCCAGGTAATTACATCATGGGTTTTAGCCCACCTTATAGGCTAATGATGCACAAGACCTAGGATCAAATTTCTAGACCTCAGATCCCAGAAGCCCCTGTTCTCCAGTTCGAATCTTCCAAAGCTGAAAAAAAATAAGGTTGGTAACACCAACAAATACATTGAGAACAATACACAGTGAAACTGATGAGCCTTCTAAACATGGCCGGAGGCCCACTTTATTTTCCTGTTAATACAATACTAGTACTTGTCCTGCTAAACGGCAGACGGTGACATCCTAGATGCTTGCGTCTCTGTTAAAAATAATTTTTCCTTTTGTTTCTGTATCTTTCTGTAAACTCTCAGTCACTCTGATTGCTCTGTAGGGTGGGCCGTGGAGTGCTGTGGATGTCAACCAACACAATCACCTTTACCAGGTGAGTAAACACCCATTGTGATTGGTTGACCATCCATGGCACTCCATCATGGGTTATTATTCAGCAGTACTGTACCCAACTGGGTGGGGCAGAGTGGTCTGAGAGTGAGGGGAGTGCGAGCTGGCCACCGAGAGGACCTGAGTGGTGAATGGGGTCTGTACCTTGTAAAGGTGGTCCAACCTGTAGTGCCTGGCAAACATATGGACAGAGGTCCAAGTGGCCACCCTGCAGATATCCTCTGTGGCTATGTTGGCTCTTTCTGCCCAGGAGGTAGACACCGCCCTGGTTGAGTGGGCTCTAACGCCCTCTGGAGGCATTAGGTCCTTTGCCTTGTAAGCCTCTTGTATGGTCCTCCTGAGCCAGCCCGCTATAGTAGTCTTTGATGCTGCTTTACCCTGTCTCTTTCCTTTTGATACTATGAGCAACTGCTGTGTTTTACGTATTAACTGTGTTCTAGCTATGTATTTTGCTAATGTACCCCCAACATCCAGATGATGTGGAATTGTTATATCCCTGCCTGTGACATATCGGAGAGGGTAGGTAACTCAATAGGCTGGTCTCTGTGGAAAGGTGACGTGACCTTAGGTCTAAAGGCTGGAACTGTGCACAGTTGCACCCCTTGGGAGGTGAACATGGTGTAGGGTTCCCTGCTCGACATTGCCCCGAGCTCGCTAATCCTTCTAGTGGAGCATACAGCCACCAAGAAGCAGGTCTTCAGGCCTGCCCAGTATAGGTCCGCGTCCTGGAATGGCTCAAAGGGTGCGGTGCAGAGTGCATCTAATACTAGGGTCAGATCCCAGGGAGCGACTAGGGGTCTGGTCCTGGGACGGAGTCCCTCTACTGCCCTGAGGAAGCGTACTGCGTCTGGATGCGCTCCTGAGCTGTGATGTCCTATAGGGCCAATGGCTGCCCCGATGACCGAGAGCTGGACTCTGAGAGAGGAATGAGAAAGTCCTTTCTCTACCCCCTGCTGTAAATAGAGTAGTATGGTTGATATGTCCACTTGCTGTGGTACTTTGTCTCTGTCTTTGCACCAGTTCTCAAAGAGGGACCACTGCCTGCCGTAGGTAGTGTTGGTCGACTGCTGCCTGGACTGTAGCAGTGTGGCTATGACTGAGGCATGATAGCCTGTCTTCAGCAGTCTTTGCTTTTCAGGAGCCAGGCCATTAGTTTTAGACTCCCTGGTGCGGGACGGACTAGCGGCCCTTGGGTCAGCATGTTGGGTCTGTGCAGGAGCCTGAATCTGTCCAGTGCCATGGCTATCACTGAAGAGAACCAGGCTCTCCTCGGCCAATATGGTGCCACCAGAATAATGGTCTTCTGTGATTGGTGTATCTTCGCTACGACCTGCAGTAGGAGGGGAATGGGGGAGACACATACGCTCGGTCCAGGGACCAGGTCTGTGACAGTGTGTCGACTCCTTGTGAGTGGCGCTCCCTGTACCTGGAGAACAACCATTGTACCTGAGCATTGTCTGCCGTCGCCATGAGGTCCATGGGGATAGGACCCCATGTCTCCTCTATCAGCCTGAATAGGTCTGCGTGTAGGTGCCACTCTCCTGGGTGTACTTGTTTGCAGCTGAGCCAGTCCGCTCAGATGTTGAGCTTTCCAGCCAAGTGGACCACTCCATTTTGAACCAGATGGGCCTGAGCCCAGTCTAGCACCTTCGTCACTTCCTTCTGCATGGCTCTACTTTTGGTTCCCCCCATTTAGTGACGTAGGACATGGTAACCTGGTTGTCGGAGCGAATCAACACTGATTGACCGGAAATGTTCCTTTGAACGGACATGAGGGCTTGATAGACCAACCTCATCTCCAGCACATTTATGGATAATCTGGCCTCTGATGTCGTCCAACTGCCTTGGGCTGACTGGGGGCCCATGCAAGCCCCCCACCCGAAAAGGCTCACGTCCGTCTCAATGGTGACATCTTAGGTAGCCTCTAGCGGAACCCTTTGCATGAGAGATCGCCAAGTTGTCCACCAGTTTAGAGAGCGTCTCACCGGGGGTGGGTAGCAGTATTCTGATTTTCAGGTTTCGCTCACTGGGTGAGCCTTGTGACAACATGTAGGTCTGTAGGGGTCTCACATGCCATGTGGCCCAAGGAACCAGGTCGATACAAGAAGCCATGCAGCCTAGCATCTGGGCTGTCTGACTGATGGGCGGCATGTTGGTGTCCCTTAGTTGACGTGCCAAAGAAATCACTGTTTGCACTCTGCTCTGTAACAGTCTGGCCCACCCTGAGACGTGTTTATCTCTGCTCCCAGGTGTTCCAGTTGTTGCGTTGGCACTAGGTGGCTCTTGGCTTGGTTCACGACCCAGCCGTGCTCCTCCAGTGCCCTTAATGCCATCATGGTGGTGGTGCGGGATTGCTCCCTGGATCGTGCTCTGATCAGCCAGTTGTCTACATGGGGGACAATATCCACTCCCTGCTCTCTGTCGGGCCACGAGTACTATGGAGACCTTGATGAATACCCTTGGTGCAGAGGTAAGGATTGGTACTGAAAATGCTGGCCAAGGACATGGAAACGCAGGTATCTTCTGTGGCGTTGGCGAATGGGGATGTGAAGGTATACGTCTTTTAGATCTATGGATGTGAGGTAGTTGCCTCTCTGGATGCTGCGGAGAGTCGACCTCAGTGTCTCCATCTTGAACCTCTGAGTGACTGCAAACTTGTTGAGGCATTTGAGGTCTAGGATGGGACGAAGCTCCTCGGTCTTTTTGGGAATGAGGAAAAAGATGGAGTATACTTCCTGTTTTTGTTCGTGTGGTGCAACTAATTGGATCGCTTTGTTCTGCATCAGGTCTTATAGAATGAGCTGTACTTGATGAGGCGATGCCCTTTTCTTTGCTATGGGGAGCTCTCAAACCTGTCTGATAACTGAGGGTTGGACAGTTCTATAGAGTACCCCCTTGACACTACCTCCAATACCCCTCTGTGCTCGTGCTGTGCCACCATTGTTGGAATAGCAAGAGTCTTTTCCCCACGGGTGGGTAGGATCCCTTTGGGGTTGTCATCTTGAGGTGAGAGAAGGGTCTGTAGTCATGGCTGTTTGTTTCTATTTCCTCTTCCTTTTCCTCCGAATTTTGAGCCATGGCCTCTGAAGCTTGAAGATTGGTAGGTGGGGATAAAGGAAGAGCGGTGTTCTCCTTGGTTTCCTCTTCCTCGAAATGAATTGCTTTGGTAATGTATGTCTCTGTGAGCCTGATGCTTGTAGCCCCCCGAAATCTTTGTCATCTAGTGGGTAGGTATGTTGATCTGTTCTTGTGTTTGAGCAGATCTTTTCCTTCTTCTTTTTGCTTTAGGTAGTCTTGTAGGCCTTCACCGAAGACGTGTTTCCCTTTCATGGGCAGGTTCTGGAGCAGTGTCTTGGACTCATTGTTTGCTTCCCATAGTTTTAGCCATAGCACTCTTCTTGCCCCGGTTAGTTAGGGCCGTGGCTGTTGCATTCAATTTTAGAGCGTCTACTGCCATATCTGCTAAGTATCTGGCAGAGTCTAGTGTGCATTCCAAGAGTTCGGCCTCTCTGGGATTGGGAGCTGCTTTTTCTAGGAGCTCCTCAAGCCAGCGGATTTATGCGTGTGCAGTGTATATGGCAGTCGTAGAGACCTTAGCGGCTGTGCCCTCTATCTCGAACAACTTTTTTAACATGTCCTCCACCTTCTTGTCTGCTGGGTCCTTCAGTGATGTGGCCCTGCATGGTAGGACCATTTTTTTGCTGAGTGCGGCTACTTGTGGATCAATCGTAGGTGCAGTGCACCATATGCTGGCCTTGTATTCCTGGACCGGATACATGCGGTCTAGGTTCCTCTTATCTGGCATCCTGCCTGGCTCTGTGGATTCCCACTCCTTAATGAATATGTCATCAATCGCCAGGCAGATTGGGAAGGTTTCCTTGGAGGCTTTCCTTTGTTGAATTAGGGGGTCGAGCTTCGACTCCGGGACTTCTTCCTTGAGCTCGAACTCCATACTGTCTTTGATTATTCACATGAGCCTTGGTATTAAGTCGAAAGAGCATAGTTTTGATGTGAGAGATGGGACAGACTGTGTTTCCATCTCTTTTTCGTTGGATGGTACAGGCTGTTCATTATTGAGGGGTTCCTTGTCTCTGGCATGGTCCCCATTGGTGGGTGCAGTGGGGCTCAGGGGTGGGCCAGGTAGTGCAGAGCATAGCCCAGAAGTCCCCCCATGATTTGTTGGTTCCGGCAGGGGATTTGGGGCCGGCGCCAATCTAGACTGCGTGATGGACTCTAATTTTTCCATGATTTTCAACATAAAATTCTGTTGACTCTCCATCATGGCCACTGCTGCATGTTGGTTTTGTTGAAGTATGGTCCCTGGATCCATCCAAGTGGTACCGCTGGGTCCTGGGGCATCCGAGCCCTTGGAAGGGTCTAAGGGAGAGTCCTCTTCACCATGAATACACGCAGGGCATTAGGAACCCGTGTTGTGGGGCATTAGGTTGGTACTACATGCAGTACACTTTCTCACTTTCACCATCCGGGGAGAAAGAGAGAGAAAAAAGAATGTTGCATGTTAGGAACAGGTAAATGACGGGCCATCAGTAGAATCTGGAAGGCCCCAAGACAAAAAAAAAAACATCATCTACAGCAGGGTATTGAACAAAGCAGAGGATTTAAATGATAAGTGGTCCCTTTGTTCCCCTTCCCTGCGCAGTGTGATGCTGACAGGAGAGGTTCTACTCGTGGATGTACCACATGGGTGATTCATAATGTTGAGTTCTGCTGAAGGATAAGGAAACTGGAGAACCTCTGATGGAGGACCGCTATGGTGAGGTGCCCCTTTAAGAGGAAATGATGAACTTCCCCTGAAAATGCCCTGCCCGGGTTGCTCTGATAGGGTCTGGTAATCTCTGCTTGAGAGGGGAGAGAACTGGGTTCCGGTGGGCCACCATTGGCTTTCTCAGTGTGTTCCATCTTTATTTTTATGGGGTCTGTTGTTGCCACATATGTATATGAAAAAAATTAATCCCCAGGGGAAGAGAAACTGAGTTAGGCCGGCCGCTATGGGAGGGGCCTAGGCCTGACAGAGTGGTCCCAGGATTAATTTAACAGGGGGTTCTTGCGTATTTCACTGATGGTGCCACGAGGTCTCCGCTTTGGGAGGGGATCCCCAGAGACCCAAGGTAACTTCTTGTTTGTTTTTGCCTGAAAAACGGCAGATAAACATGTCTCCTGTAATTTTGTAGATTCCCCCCTCCCCCCACCTCTCTGATGGCACACGTGGTTCCAGGCCTCAGGAGCAAGCCTCCCAGTTGAGGTGAACTACTGGAAAGGAATTCTCCTATCTCTCCCTGTGTCCCTCTCTCTCTGCTTAAACTGAAGCCTGTGGCGAGGTAACGGAAAGGCACTAAGGGTCAAGCGCGGCCATTGGGAGCTAGAGAGAGGGGAGAGACACTAGCCAGCGTGTGGAAAATCGGCCTGCTCAACGAGCTAAGGCGAATCTGCAGCTGCATGGAGCTGATTGCGCCGCCATGGAGGATGATGAATTTGGGTGATGGGACTTGTGGACTGAAGCCTTCAAGAGAGGTTGATATCAAGGAGGTAGCGTGGTGAGGAAGAGTCCGAGGAAGCGGGGTGGGGGCGCACTTTAGAACCACGCTGCCTGTTTAACTCTGAAACCTTCTGAAGGGCTACTAACACTGAAAAAGGCAAACTGAATTCCCCATATAAAGAGCCAAACAAAAGATTTTGAACACACTGAGCTGCAAAATGGCCCTAAGTAGCGAGTGATGCTCCCGCATGCACGAGGGCCGCGGTGGGGGGGCCCAATTTCCAGTAGAAATAACAAAAAACTAAACTTGTAGCATACCAAACGATTTATAGATGGAGAGACTAATGGCAATAAGACCACACAACCGATTTAAGAAACAGCTAAATAACCAGAACAAACAACTTCTAAGGCCAGCTAGGGCCTAGACAAGCCAGCAGACTCTGAAGCAGTCTTTCTTTTCAAAAATCTCACATTTCAACCAGGCTGGGAGTTGATCAGACACAATCCTGTGCAGTCTCATAATTATCTTATACCATAGCAAAGCAAAAAAATCATGTTCTGTGGAAATCCACAGGCCTACCTTTCCTGGCAATATATAGGGGCTCCTGGAGTATTTGTTGCATTTTCAGATGCACAGTTAGAACTGGAGAACAGGGGCTTCTGGGATCTGGGGTCTAGAAATTTGATCCTAGGTCTTGCGCACTGTTAGCCTGTCAGGTGGGCTAAAACCCATGATGTAATTACCTGGAGTGCCATGGATGGTCTACCAATCACAATGGGATTTAACTCAGGTGCCTGGTGTGGGGATAAAACCCACAGCCTTCTGATCTTCTCGCCTCCGCGGCAAGTGTGCAGCCTGCTGAGCCACTGACATTAGGACACATATTTATTTTTCTGGCACACCTTTTGCCATTTAGTGTAGTCTGACACTTTATAACTAACGTCGTTTTCTTACTGTGGGATAATATGGTTACCGTAATTTCATTTATCAGTACCTTTTGTGTTGCATGTTGTTTGCCCTTTAAACATTCAACATTGGTTGTGATGTTCTGTTAGGATGACAGTTACATTTACATTTTTAAGAAGGTATATGTCACATAGTGGGTAACATGATCGGGGGGGAGGGGTAAACAAAAGGTATCATATGTAACAGTGTTGTTTATTTTGTACATTTTTGTAAGCTAGAAGGACAGATTTTAAAAGTAGTTTGGTTGCCGCAACTCCTGAGGCATCGGCTGTAATGCCACATGGCACTTGAGATGAAAGTTTGGGATTTTCCATCCTTTCATTATATATTGACACAGGCTAAACCACAAACACCTGGGGGCCATAAGACATGACAGACTCAGTCATAAACATTACGTGTCGAATGTCATCCACTGTGGTTTTTACCATCTAAGAAATATTGCTCAGTTGAAGCTCTTACTTCAGAACGATGACCTTCAGGTAAAGAGGCGGCTCCAAAGGGTGTGCGACTGAAGCCTCCCATACATTTTATTTTCCCACTTAATTAGCCCATTGTTCTAGAAAACTAAGCTCCCATCACCACTTTTTTGGGTGTTGAGCCTCCCCTTTTCAGATAGTCATTTGCACTGAATAACCTAACTGATATGTAGCACCTTGTTTTCAGAGACATCGGAGGACAATGAAGTACAAGGTGGGCAGGTGACTTACTCAAGGCTAAACAAGTGGTCATTGACTTTGGTGGGATTGGAATATGGGCTGTCCTGGTTATTGGCACTCTGTGTGGTAGTCAGTGACTGGGATGGGAATAGGACATGGTCTGTCCTGCATCTTGCTCTGTAGGTGGTAGTCATTGGCAGTAGGATTGGCACACGGGCTCTCCTGGTTCTTTGCTCTCTTTTTGGTAGTCAGTGGCAATGGTGGGATTGCCACATGGACTGTCCATGTTCTTCGCTCTCTGATTTGTAGCCATTGGTGGGGGGATGAGAACATGGGCCTGCCTGGTTCTTCGCTCTGTGCAATATTCATTGAATGTGGTGGGATTAGAACATATGTGGTAGACATAGACAGTTATGGGATTAGAACATGGGCTGTCTTGGTTCTTTGCTCTGTCATTGGGTGGTGGTCATCGACAGTGGTGGGATTAGAACAGGGGCTCTCCTGGTTCTAAACTCCCCATGTGATAGTCGGTGACAGTGGTGGGATTAGATTAGAACAAGTGCTCTCCTAAGTCATTGCTGTCTGTGGTGGTTATTGACAGTGGCGGGATTAGAACATGGGCTCACCTAGTTCTTTGCTGTCTGTGTGGTAGTCATTGATTGGGGTGATTAAGACATGGGCTCTCCTGGTTCCGTGCTCTCTCTGTGTGGTCACCATTGGTGGTGGGATTGGAGCATGAGCTCTCCTGGTTCTTAGCTCCCTGATTGGTAGTCACTGGTGGTAGGATTAAACATGGGCTATCCTGGTTCTTAGTTTTGTGTGATATTCAGTGAATTTGGTGGGATTAGAACAAGGCCTGTTTGGTTCTTTGCTCTGTGTGTGCGGTAGTCAGTGACAGGGGTAGGATTAGACCATGTGATCTCATTGGTCTTTGTGTGATAGTCAGTGACTGGGATGGGAACAGGACATGGGCTGTCCTGGATCATGCTCTCTCTGGGTGGTAGTCATTGGTGGTGGGATTGGAACATGGGCTGTCCTGGCTTTTCGCTCTCTGATTGGTAGTCATTGGTGACTGTTATGGTTCTTAGCTCTGTGTAATATTCAGTAAATTTGGTGGGATTGGAACATTTTTTTTTGTTCTTTGCTGTCTGTGTGGTAGTGACTGGGATGGGAGTAGAACCTGATCTTGCTCTCTTTGTGGTAGTCATTGATGGCGGGATTGGAACATGGGTGTTCCTGGTTCCTAGCTCTGTGTGATATTCAGTAAATGTGTTGGGATTAGAACACAGGGTTTCCTGGTTCTTTATTGTCTCTTTGTGTGGTAGTCATTTACAGTGGGTGGTTAGAACATCAGCTGTGCTGATTCTTTGTTCTGTCTTTGTGTGGTAGTCATTGACAGCTGTGAGATTAGAACATAGGATTTCCTGATTCTTAGCTCTGTGTGGTAGTCAGTGACTGGGGTGGGATCAGAACATGGGCTCTCTTGTGTGGTAGCCATTGACGGTATTGGGGTTAGAACATAATCTAGGAATCATAGTCTTCTTGAACCTTAAGGTAGGACTCCAATGTAGCAGGGCGGCGGGAAAGGCCAGTGGAATGTTGGCATGCATAGGCAGGGGCATTACTAGCAGAAAGAGGGAGGTAATAATGCCCCATTACAAAGCCATGGTGAGGCCGCATCTGGAGTATGGGGTTTAGTTCTGGAGGCCTCATCTCAGCAAGGATATAGATGCATTGCAGAGGGTTCAGAGAAGGGCAGCCAAGATGGTGCCGGGTATACAGGGAAAGTCATACAAGCAGAGGTGTAAGGAGCTGGATCGATACACGCTGGAGACAAAGAGGGAAAGGGGAGACATGATTGAAACTTTTAAATATGTAAAGGGGCTCGATAAAGTGGGAGAAGAGTGTTTACTTAAGAGGAAGGAGGGGGTCAAAACTAGAGGGCACAGCCTCAGACTGCAAGGAAAAAGATACATGGGCAATGTGAGAGGGTGTTTCTTCATAGAGAGGGTTGTGGAGCCCTGGAACAGACTACCAGATGGAGTGGGGGCTAAATTGGTGGAAGAATTCAGGAGGGCATGGGATAAGCATATGGGGCTGAGTATCGGGGAGGGCGGGGGCTGGCAGGGAGGGGGAGGTTTG
Source organism: Neoceratodus forsteri (assembly GCA_016271365.2). Classification (NCBI taxonomy): domain Eukaryota; kingdom Metazoa; phylum Chordata; order Ceratodontiformes; family Ceratodontidae; genus Neoceratodus; species Neoceratodus forsteri. The sequence goes on from JADMNL010000034.1 coordinate 135,494,475, forward strand.
GAGGGGAAGGGCAGACTAGATGGGCTGGTATGGTCCTTTTCTGCTGTCAAGCTTCTATGATTCTGTGAACATGGGCGCTCCTAGTTCTTTGTTCTGTCTTTCTGAGGTAGTCATTGACAGTGGTGGGATTAGAACATAGGCTTTCCTGGTTCTTTGCTGTCTCTTTGTGTAATAGACATTGGTAGTGATGGAATTGGAACATGTGCTCCCCTCATTATTAACTAAACTCTGTGTGGTAGTCAGTGACTATGGGTGGATTAGAACATGGGCTCCCCTTGGTTCCTAGCTCTCTGTGTGGTAGTCATTGTCAATGGTGGGATTAGAACATGGGCTCTGCTGGTTCTTTGCTCTCTCATTGTGTAGTAGTAATTTATGGTGGGGTTAGAACATGGTTCTCCTTACTCTTCAGCGCAATGCTCTAATCAGTAAACCACACTGTCTGCATTGTGAACTGAGACACTATTCTAATCCTATCACTATTACTAATTTATAAGCTTGTTTCAGTTATCATCCAGGCTGATTACAATCATTGTTTTATTACAAGTTGTGTTTTTTAATGAAAGGAAAAAAAAAATGTAATGCAATAGTAGATATGCTTCACTACTAAATGCTTTCGCTGATCTTAAAATGAGCAAACTGAAAACAAAATGAAATTTGTGAAAGGTCACAATTAAAAAAAAAAAAAAAGAAAGAAATAAAATAAAAGCACGAGTTTGGGCAGCCCTAATCTCACATTGTTTCTGAAAACATCCATTGCAAAACTAATTGGGATAACTGCACCAGTCAGATTTATGGTGAGCTGTGTTATAGTCCCCAGAAAGGAAATGTCATGCTGGCATTTCGCTCTCTTAAGGGCCAAAAGGCCGTTCCTGTAGCAGCAGGGGGGTCAGAAGATTAAATGCATCCTATGCCGCCAATTACATCTAATGGGATGCCTAGTGTTTTTTAAGTTTTTTTCAGCGCACCTTTCTGCTTTTTTTCACGGAAAGCCTTTGAAACTGTAAAATGTATCATTAAGTAATTATAGAGGAGATTATCTTTTGTGCTTTACATCCGGAAGGTACAAAAAAGTTCTGGAAATTACTGCAGGAAGTTTGGGCATCTGTCTGAAGTACCTTAGAGAACAGTCGATGGAAATGAACTGACTTAACCCAGCCTTATTTTGGAGTTTTAATACAAGGGAACCCATTTTATTAAAACAACTGTATAGGTATTCGTACAACATTTGGAGAATGGTGTGTGCACCATCAAGAACCACTGATCAAAGACAACTTGCTGAATAGCAGTGGCACCTTCACCAGGATAATGAATGTTTTCAGCCATCCTTTTTTTTTTTCTTTTTTTCCATTCTTTGGTACCCAGGTGAGGCCCACTGGGCCACAGGTGTGCAGGGGTGACCCGGGAGCAGTGGAGAGGTTAAAAGGCTTGCTCAGAGTCGCACAGTATGCGAGCAGAGGCTGAGGAAATCAAACCCAAGTCTGCTGAATGTTCACAGCTCCTTACTGTAACCTCTAGGATATACTGCCAGCTTCTTGTCTTGTGTAAAGATTTCTAGGGCTATTAAAGCAGCTGTATTTGTTAGCAGATAAAATCGTCATCTGTTGTTTAGTTTTTTGTTTTTTGTAATGTATTTCTGTCAAAAACAAAAATACATCAGTTTTTTCTATCTTTCTTTTAGTATTTTTTATTTAAGATCAAAACAGTAACACCACAAATACAACAATTACATTTGGTTGGGCACATCAGATAGTTCATCAGATCAAACCCACACAGACCATAGTATCACACGTATAAAGAGAAGAAAATGTTGACTCAGGTAAAAGTCAGGTTAATTCCACATGCAAATGCTCAGGTAAAGGTGATGAGGTAGAGTTGCGAGGGGATGCCAAATGCATCACCAATACTGTGATGTACTAGAAGGGGAAACAGAAGAGTACATCCCTTTTTTTTCTTTTCATTATATTTTATGCCTGAACTGAGATACAATGTTTTGAAGTTATCTATTTATTTATAAGGTAGGGTAGAACGTTAACTATCAAAATCTGTCTTTTACTGGGGTTGTTATACCATTGATGTGATGTCGCTTTGTTGTTAACCCATCTGTAGCACATCACATCGATGGAGTATATGAGGATACACTCTGACCCGCACGTGGTACAGGAAGCGAGGGCCTCCCTGAAACAGCCGCGGCGGTGAGAACTTGACCCACGGTGACATAAATTACTTTTAATTAAGGTATCTGCTTCTTGTTTTTGCTCTTTATGGGACCATGCACTATAAAAGATAATGTATGGTTTGCGGTCGGCAACCAACTTGTTTAACCGTCTCAAGGTTGTCATGGCGACGTAAACCTCTTGAGCTTTGCTCTCAAGCTTTATACGATTGCCATGGCAACCTCTCGATGGTTAACAAGCTGGTTACCGATTGCAACCCATACATTATCCTCAATATATATTTACCACGCATTTCGATCGGGACCACCGGAAGTCTTTTTTGTAAAAAAACATACATTAAATAAGGCTTGTATGCCTTTAAAACAGAATCAAAGCAGTTACTGAATACAGCTCTGTTAACGGGCAGAAATATTACAGGGGCTTCTCTGTTGTATATTACCTTTGGAAATGTGTTGTTGATTACTGCATATATATACTGTTCTATAATACTGCATGGAAATGTGCTTTTGATTACTGTACCCCCATGTTGCCCTTCCCCCAGGACACTCCATGAGACGAGCAATTTTATATTGTTCAGTGTGCCTTTCCTGGTGAAACTTTTCAATAAATAAATAAATAAAGGGGCACTAAAAATGGGTTAAAAACCTGATAGTGTCCCTTTGATGCTGAGAGGTTGAGAGGTATTATGTCACTGTGCTGCGGCAGACATTTGCATAAGACAGCATTCCTGGCTGCGGTTTGCCGGCTTCACCCAGGATGTCCAGCAGTGGATAATAAATGTCCCCTTTGATGGCACTTAGCTGTTTGGATAGCAGGTGGAGCAGTTTCTTAAGGCATCTAATGAAACTAGAACAACTTAAAAAAAAAAAATTATTACTTAATGCAGATGACATACAGTGGTAATTTCCATAGCATTCAGGAATAGAAAAAGACAATGTTAGAAAGTGTCACAATAGGATACATCACTAAATGTTTGAGCTACCACGTAGGTGGGCTGTTCAGAATACATATGCTATGAATCATAGCTGTGAATTGTCCTGAAGGCTACTAGGTACCAAGACCATGAAGTCCAGTAATGTCCACAGTGTCTGTGCACTGAGTAAGCTATATAATTGACTTTTTGTGTCCATGAACCCAAACTAACCGATATTATTCAATAATATGAGACAGACATGAAGCAAAGGTGATCTTCTTAAATTTATACCCTGAACTGATCGTCCCCAGTAACAGTATGGAGATAGGTCGGAGAGGCATAATTCAACCATTTTTAAAAGTTGGAAACTGACATAAAGCAGCATTCTAGTTCAGTACCTGTGGCCCCTCCTTTGCAAGCTATGTACAGGGGAATTGAGCATCTGGGGCATATAGCCCCCTCTGTCTGTCCGCCATGAGGCGGCAGCCATCTTACCACCCCCCAACACAGGAGCGATAGTGTGGACGAGGAGAAAGCAACCCAGATAAATGGAAACAGCTGAAGTACTCACCACTTCTGTATCCATGAACTCCTGCACTTTCTCTGCATGGGAAACATACTGGGCAGGGCACTGCACCACGTTCAAGCTACAGCCTATGTTAATCAAGCGTAAGAACAATATAAACTTTTAAATGGCAATATAGTAAAATAGCACAACATTTAGTAAGTTTGTTTTGCAAGGCTTACAGAATGTCCATTAACCAGTTCTCCTTCATCCATTGTCTTGTGCTCGTTCCTTCAGTACTCCTTTCACGATCGCTGGTTCTTTAGTTGCAGAATCAGCCCTGATCTTGTCCAAATCAAGCCCAGCATCCTTCAGATCGTTGAGTAGGAAGGTTTCCCCAGCGCAGGAAACTTTCAGCTTTACCTGGAGCTGCAGTGAGTGGGCAACCCCAAGTTCTCAGAGCACAGTCCAGATCGCGTCAAAAGCACGCCGTCTCTGTCTAGCAGTGTACTTTAGATCAGGGAAGCAGAAATATCAGGCCCCATCTGTGAGAGTTAGCGGTCCCTTTTTCTTTGCCGCATCCAGAATCACATCTCTGGCTTGTGGACCAGTACTGACTGCCATTAATGTTTGTGGCAAACCTACGTTGCTAGGCTGGTGCAGAGGGTTACCATATACACTCTGTAGAGCTTGCTCTGCAGTTTGCAGTCCAAGATGCTCATCAGAAAATTTAGCTACAAACATCAACGTGTCTGGCTTCTCTATCGCTGCGCCCCCTTCGTTGCCCCTGGAATCCCTAATAAGTGCACATTGCTGCCCTTCATATTATTCTCAACGTGTTAAAAACAGAATCAAAGGAGTTTGTTCTCCTATACCATTCCTGATGCTACGACAAGAGTTTTTCTGGATCGACTCTAAAGCAGTTTTTGTATCACTCACTACAGCACCAAGTCTGGTCTCCACCATCGTGGCTGTGTTGTTGTAAATGTCCAATATTTTTATTCATTTCTTTCATCAATTTCTTTCATTCTTTAACTGCGTGAAGCAGAGCACCTAGGGACGGCTTCAAATCATCCCCCTCAGAAGGACCGGCACAGTCTTATGCAGCTAGTTGCTTAGGAGAGTTTGGCTTCTGTTTTCCACATAGGTTTTTTCCTTTCCTGGAGCCCTGGCAGGCAACTATGACCCTCCTGACAGAGGGACTCTCTCTCTCTCCAGTCCTGCCACTCCCCAGAAACTCCCCGTGGCAGGGCCAGGAAGGAAGGTTGCCGCACCCTCCCCGAGACCCATTCCAGAAGCTGGGGCAGCCCCCGGGCGAGCGGATCATCACGGAGCCTGCCAGGCTCTTTTTCCGCCATTTTTCTCCCGTTCCCCCCTCCCCTACTGATGCAAGGATGTAACAACGTGCCTCCTGACCCTGACTGCCCTTGAGCCACCAGTTTCTCTGACTCTCTAGGTTTAACCATAGCGACGTCTTATAAAAGCAGAAGAAAATCGCACCACTTGTCATGCCAGCACCACTGCACAAAGGAAGGTAAAGGTTTTTGCCTAGTAACAGTTGTTAACTTTAAAATCTGTCCGTTTACACAGAGCTCAGTCTCCATGCATCCTCCTTTGCTGGCTGTCAAGCCACGCCCCCCCCCTACAATGACTCTTAAGACCTTCAGACCAGTTCCCTACGCTCCCAGAGAGGTAAGAGACATGGGTCCTTTCATAACAAGCAGTCCTTTTGTAGCAAAGGCAGGGAGCCCAAAGTAATAGAAATCAGCCTCCCCAGCTTCAACAGAAAGCACAGCCAAAGGCACAGGTGCCGAACGCTCTTAGTGCCACTATATGAAGCTCTGGCCCCGGTCTTGGTTCAGTTACGCAAGGCAGACCTCTCCTCCTCTGGCACTGGAGACTGTGAGCCTTCTGAGCAACAGATTAGTGGAAATAGTGCTAGAGTCAGAAAAGAGCACAGAGTTCTAGTCCCACTACTTCCTAGTCCCGAAGAAATTAGTAGGCATTTGTCCTGTTCTCAACCTAAGAAATCTGAACAAATTCATGGATTGCGAGACGTTCAGAATTATTTCTCTGAGCTCCCTGCTACCCTATCTGAAAACTCAGGACTGGCTAGGATCCTTGGATGTGCAAGATGCATACCAGCACATACTGGTGCACCCCGACCAGCACAGGTATCTTTATTTCATTGTACTGGGACAGCATTGACAATTCAGAGTCCTGCCCTTTGCATTTTCTTGGTGCCACGACTCTTTACAAAGTGATTTACAGTACTCCCAGTGGACCTCTGAAACTTGGGACTCCAAGTCTTCCCATACTTGGACCACTAGCTAATTTTCAGGCCTGTTAAAACAGGAGATGGATCAGGCAGTGACCACTGCCTCTCAGTTCCTGACTTCATGGGAGTCTTGCTAAACCTCGTCAAGTCTCATCTCAAACTTCCCTACAACTGCTGGTCATAGGATCTGTTCTGGATACAACCTGGACTTGGGCTTTTCTTCCAGAAAGCAGACTACAAGCAGTTCTGCAGATGGCATGCTACATCATGGAATGCAAAACTGTGCAAGACAACGCTATGCGACACAGGCTGGGTCTGATAGCCTCCTCAGTGTTCACAGTGCCCCTGGCGCATCTACACTTGAGGACTACTTAGTGGATGCTCAGTGCTTAATGGTCACTAGCATCGCACCCTCAGAATCGCCCCCATGCAGGTGACCAAACCCCTCATAAGGTCCCTGATGTATCGGTTGGTGGAGGAAAGACTTATCCAGGGCTTCCCTTTCTTCCCATTAAATCCAGAAGATGCAATCAGTGTTGTATGCTCTGAAAGCCCTAGAGGACTTGGCTACAAAATGGTCCTTCTTTGGACAGATGACAAATCTGCCGTGTATTATTTCAACAAACAAGGAGGCACACACTCTTACCCTCTCTGCAGGGAGGCAGTGAGAGTTTGGGAATGGTGCCTGGAGTGAGGGATCTTGCTTCAAACAATCTGTCTGCCAGGAGCCCAGAACACTTTGACAGAAAAGATTAGTTGAACAGGGACTGATCCTCATGAATGATCACTAGCACTAGACGTTACATGATTGCTGTTCGACGAGTGAGGTATCCCAGACGTGGACCTTTCTGCATCCCCACTCAATGCCAAACCACCTCATATCTGCTCCAGAAGTCCAGGAACGTGGCATTATCTGTCAGGATGCATTCAGACTGTGATGGCAAAATCTGTTTCCATATGTATTCTCTCCAGTCCCTCTCATTCTGAGTGTTACTCAAGTTGGAGGCACAAGGGGACAAGATGATTCTAGTGGCCCCCAGCTGGCCTCGACAGATAATGGTTTCCTCTGTTGAACAGACTTTCAGTCAGCAAACCGAAGACTCTACCACTCAGGATGGACTTGCTGTCACAGGGTCAGTGTTTCCGTTCCAAACTGCGCTCCCTTCACCTTCAGGCCTGGCTACTGAAGACACAGAAGTGAACAGATGTAGTGTATCTCAGAGGGTCTGTGAAATACTTTTGGCTGCGTGTAAGCCTTCTAGTAGGACGACTTACACAGTCAAATGGAAAAGATTCTCCATCTAGTGCTCCAAAACCCACATGGACCCCTTCAAGTGTCCACCTGATAAGGTTCTGGAGTACTTATTAGACTATTTTGATGCTGGCCTGCAGTACTCCACAGTAAAGGTCCACCTATGTGCTGTTTCTGCATACCACAAGCCTGTTGGTACCCTCTACCTGGCACAGCTGCCACTATTCAAGAGGTTCCTAGAGAGCATTTTATGCACAATACCTCCCATCAGGAAGCCAGTAGCTTCCTGTGTTATCAGCTTTGTGTTGGATATGCTCACTCGCAAGTCATTTGAGCCTATTGTGACGTGCGACTTGAAGTTCTTAACTTGGAAAGCAGCATTTCTGGTGGCTGTCACTTCTACATGCAGAGTATCTGAAATCCATGATTTGGTCCCAGATCCTTCATATACTGTTTTCCATAAAGACAAGGCTGTTCTCCGTACACACTCCAAGTTTCTGTCAAAAGTGGAGTTGGAGCTCCATCTTAACCAGGCCTTAGTCCTGCCTGCCTACCTACTTTGCCAGCTTCCAGAATGAGGAAGAAAGAACTCTCCGGTCTCTGGATGTTAACAGGACCCTTAGGATCTTCCTGGACTCAAGTCTCCACCACTCATTTGCACTAATGGGAGTACACTGGAGGCACTAGGACCCCGCGGGAGCCAAAAATCTTTAGAAAGGCTAGCGCTGGGATAGGACCGTGCATGCACGGCACTGCGAGGCTAGCTTGTGCCTTATATGCTATCCCGGCGTCAGCCCTCCAACCACCTCAGTTCCTTTTCTCCCGCCGTCGAGTGCATTTCGTTGACGACAGTGCTCGCCCACCGGGAGTCTAGTCTTTGTTTATATGACAGCAGTTAGCTGTTCAGTATTTGCTTAACTTACCATTTTTAGTGTTTTTTTTTTTTTTAAAGAAGAAGAAAATAAAGAAGAAGTTATTCTCAGCCTGCCATCAACAGAGTCGACCTTTGATGGTAGCGGTGACGGTAGGGAGACGTTTGAAAGTTGTGATGGCAGTGGGGCTGTGTCCAGTCCGCCGCCCTTTTCGGAGGGGTGGTCCGACCACAGGCAGTCTGGTGCTTGGGGGGGGGGGGGACAGTTCGCCTGTAGTACAAATGTAGTACAAATTTCAGCTTGGCTAGTAGCATGTCTCTGACACTACTAATCCATGTCACAGGCAAGTTGAAAGGCCAGATTCACACCACTCTGTCGGAGCGGTTGCGGCTTCCTGGCGGAGATTCGGAATGTACCCATTGCAATCATCTGCAAGGTGGTGAGTTGGAGCTCAGTGCATACCTTTATAAAGCACTGTGTTCTGGATGTCCATACCAGACAACTCTCTTTCTTTGGCAGGACAGTCCTTTTTGACTTCCATTCTGAGTGAGCTCTGTCTCTGACCGCCCTACTTGGAGTGGGTTGATTTTTAGCTCTGTACTCGACCATTAGTGTGAATGAGGTGGTAGAGACTTGAGTCCAGGAAGATATGGAAATTATGTACTTACCGTAATTCTTGATCTTCTTGGGTGGAGTCTCCACCACTCATTCACATGCTCAGCCACCATCCCCTGAGCTCACTCGTTCTGTTTTTGGTCTTCATTACCTTGTTGTTCGGGCTGTGAAGACATTGTTCAGTTGACCCTTCTTACATGGGTCATCTGGGCCTTCAGATGCCGGGAGGTTAGGGACATGTTTTATTTCTTTAGTTATGCTGCACCTCCTCGGTCGAAAAGGTACTGAGGCGGTTGGAGGGCCGACGCCGAGATAGCCTATACGGTGTGAGCTAGCCTTGCGGCACCACGCATGCACGGTCCTGTTCCGGTGCCAGCTGTCCTGAAGATTTTTGGCTCCCATGGGGTCCTAGCACCTCCGGCATATTCCCATTAGTGTGAATGAGTGATGGAGACTCTGTCCAAGAAGATCAAGAATTACGGTAAGTACGTAATTTCCATTTTTATCTGGACAGAACCAAGGACTTCAGACAATCCAAATAGCTCTTTGTCTCCTTCGATCCTAATTGGAAGGGACAGCCTGTTACAGTCAAGTGCATTTCTGCCTGGATTATGAATTGCCTTCACCACTGCTATGCTGTGGCTCAGGCTAAATTGGAAGGCAGCGTACATGCCCACTCCACCAGAGCAGTTGGCACGTCCTTGGCAGAGATACTCTCTGGGCCTGTTGGAGTGATTTGCAGAGCTGCACCCTGGAGCACTGTGCACACTTTTATTCTGGAAGATCAAGAATTATGGTGAGTGCATCATTTTATTTTCCCAGTTCACTTCTCGTCTTTCAAATATTAATTTGAAATTGGCATCAAACAGAAGGTAGGATGGCTACAAGAGATACAGTACCTCATTTTCATGTGGTCCCTTGGTGCAGCAGGGTACAGAGAGTACTAAGGGCCTGATTCATGAATGGACACACACACGCACGCGCGAGAGGGTGCCTGCATGAGCTGGTGATGCGCAGAGGTCCCACTCAGCACACGCGGACCTCTGCAAGTCCGTGCCCGCCACATTCCCCCTCTGCTCCCAATCCTGAACTGCCCACAGTGATGTAGGCAGCCTAGTTGCGGTGGTCAAATAGGTGGGGCCATGCAAACGCCCAATTCATGGAGGAATCTCCACGATGTTGGGGGCTGGTAGAGGGAAAGGAGGTTATGTGGCCTCTGGGACTGCCATAGCATTTATGTGCCCTCCTCTGCCTCAGCCCAGTGGGCACCCTCTCCACCTTCCTCCAGCCTTCTGAACTTGTAATGAGAGCTGGGTGTACCGGCACAGTGTGGTATTTAATGAAATTGGATGGTTTTCCTAAAGGGGGGGAGGTACAGCAGTCAGAGGATTGCCATATCCTACCAGTCCATGCTTTGTTCAGGGCACAGGAATCCAGTATGGAGCTGGGCTGGACAGCTGATATGGTGCCTGGTATCCAGCATGGCTACTCCACTTGACCCGCCCATGGTCCCTCTGCACTGTATTCCATACACGGATCCTGGGGGCACGAAGGAATTGATGCCAGCATCAGAAGGTGCAGAGATAAGCACCCCAGATACTTGTGATTTGCCAGTCTCTGGGGTGCTTTGTGGATTAGGCCATAAGTTTTTAATGCCTTACAGTAGGCCACACAAATGCTATTTACAAAAGGATACAAGTTAGTTACAGTGCAAAAATACAGTGCAGTCTCAGTCTAATGAACCCCATTGTCTGGACATCCCTATCTAATGGCTGGTAGCATGTCTCCCAAGTGAATACTCTCTGAACATTTTAATCCCAGTTTTAAGGACTCCCTATTATCTGAACTAATTTCATGTCTCCTAAGCAATCTGGATGATCTAGATGGTACTGTATTCTGGGCAGCAGTAGACAACACTTGCACATGCAGTACAGTACTGTAGGTCGGGACCGTAGCCACTGACGTCGAGGATTGCTCCTTGTTACATACAGGCACTACCGAGAGTTGAAAGGGAGGTGGGTGTTGAAGTTTGTATTAGTATCTATTGGTACTAATTAGTATTAGTAACCTTGGTGATTTATAAAAGAAAATGCCACAGTCACGTGGGCTGATGCCTTTACAATATGCTGTGTTTATTAACCACTGTTTGGAATACATTAAGTTCACAATAGTAGCAGGTGGCAGCTAATCACTCCAATTAAAAAATGTCACACTAGTCTTTATTCAGACAAAGGCTTGAAAACAATAAAGTTACTTGATAAAATGTATCTCGGCCTGTGTCTTGTTTGTTTCAATCAGAAATGTATTTAAAAGGGCGATAGTGAAGGATTACAGCCAGATCGCTTCGCCGTACTGCTGTCAGAGACTGCTTGGTAATGTGTCTCGTAGAGCTGCGTGACACAATACACACGCAGATATCGTGCATAATGCAGTCAGATATTTTATCTAAGTTGAATGGAAGTCGCAAAAATACAGTCATCAGCTCATTTGTTTTTCTGCATTTGCTACCTTTACTTTAAATTGGTACTGTTGTTACTGTTTCTTTCTTCTGTGGGGGCATTCCACCCCCCCTCCCGGGTCCTGTGTACTACGTTGCCGCACTAATATTTATTGTATCCAAGTTCTACCTTTACTTTATATTTGTTATTATTACCACAGTTTGTTTAGTTTGTGAGGCCTGCCTCTACACACCCCGGTCCTGTGCACTATTATTTATTGTTTCAAGTTCTACATTGCCGCTTATTGTTTGTAATTACTTATGTGATTAGTGCCACTGCTTTTTCTTCTGTGGGGTGCTCCCCCACCCCTGGGTCCTATGCACTATTATTTTTTCAAGTTCTGCGTGCTGTGTATGACTTAGGCGTCACTTAAACCGCAAAGCCTGTTACGTATAACTTTCTGTTTACTTGCGCAACTGGCGTATAATTCACTATGACTGCTAAAGATAATGGAGCTTTATTGCTGAAAATATTACTCCATTGACTGGTTCACAGTAACAGACTCTGGTACAATGTTGAAATTAAAGATTTTTTTGAGCTTTGGAGGGGAGGGAAAATGAGGGCCATTCTTTTAAGCCACTCTTCTTTATAAGCAAAAGGCAACGTTGCGTTTGCTACTGGTATTCACAACCTCAGTACTGTGGGGGGGGGGAGGCCATTTGGTACTCCCTCCCAACTTATTTTTTGCAGTTGTGCTCTGCTCCGGTAGTTATCTCTGTGCATGTGTAATCTTTTGGAAAGTTCGATTAATGTTTGGGTCTTGTGTCTCTGATAGTATACCTTATGCTTCCCCTCAAACCATCTGCACTTCATTTTCATTGAAAGTTTTTTTTTTTTTTTACCTTCAGAATGCAGGATCTTAACAAATACTTTGACTAAAACAAAATGAAACAGATCTTTTTTTTTTTTTTTACTTGGCACACTTTTCCTAGACAGTATAAAGGGGGAGTGGTAACGCAGCATTTTCTTTCACGATGGCATGTAAGTGGCATGGAGCATTTTATTTTGTTGGTGTGCTACGGAGGAGGTGTGCAGTCAGGAGTAGCATTTCACCATGGTTGGGAGCGGTGGTCCCTCATGATTGTATTGTCGGCAGTGGCGGTTCAGAGTGAGGAGCCTCGGGGAAGAAGAGCTGGGAGTCGGTGTGAGGAGTAGTATGGAGGAGGCAGCAGCACAGAGGGCTTGACAGCTGTCGTTAGTCCTGCAGAATCATGGGACGTGGCTGTGTGATGAGCGATGTTGGCGTGAGCTGGTTTATTGTTTCCTATGTGGTTTGTTAGCTGTCTTATTAAGATGGTTGTTACATGTGTTAATACAGTGGCTGGTGTGTGTTATTAAGTTGATTGTTACAGGTGTTACGGTGGTTTGCAGTATATTTAAGTATCAATGTGTTATTTAAGCAATATACCATAACAGGGAGTGGGTATATTGGTGTATTTACCACGCGTGGTGTGGTTCGGTCATGAGGTGCAACCGAGTGGCTTAACCACACCAGAAGTGGTAAATCCACCCATATACCCACTCCCTGTCATGGTATATTGCTATTATACAATGTTCAACTTGCTTTTTTTGTTTTTATAGTGATATACAACTTTTACAGTGGGTATACTGGAGGATTTATCACGGTCATGTGATGTGTTTTGACCAGTGAGGTTACTGGATTTTCATACCGCATCGTATAATAAGGTTTTAATAACACATTAATACAGTGGAACTGCCTTCTTATTTGCATATCAGCTAATTGGCTACCATCATTTGTGATAAGCCAAAACATGTAATATGTATTTACACCTGGTGACCAGAAAGTTATGGCCAAGTTTGTGGACTAAAGTCTTAAATTGACAGATCTGAGACACCATAAGTATTTTTTATTGTTACTACTACGGTGACTAGAAACAATGAGGTCATAATAACTTGCTAATTATCCCTGTAAATGAGATCTGGCAGTGCACTTCATGAAGAAGTGCACTCTTAAACTTCTGTCTCTGAAGACATTTACTGAAGTTGCTGTTTTTAGTTTTCCTAAGCAGATGAGTCATTAAGCAGAATATGAAATATAATGAGGCAAAATGATTAAGTAGAGATCAGTGAGTTCACCTGTTCCTTGTCTTGTATACCTAATTGCCCTAGAGAAGAAAAGGGGGGGCTGAAGTAGCTCCTAATAGTGGGGGTTTGGAATGTCTCTCGAGCTGTAGAACACTACAGTCTGGCCCATTTGCACATGTGTACTTTTTCCTTTTACGACAAGGAATATTTTCCAAGATTGCTTGTTGATACTGTAGGTAAACACCGGGGAATTGGAGTTTCTGGTGTCACCTTCTACCCTTTATACTCCCTGAAGTAAAGGTCTCTGCTCTGGGTAGGACACTCTCTCTCTGAGACTTTATTGTACCCTTCATCCAGAGATGCAGTCACAAACGACGAGTTACTCCGGACTGTAGAAAATGTATTCTAGGAGTGTGGATATAGTTCACTACCCACACTCTGGCAGTTCCACCGCAAGTGCTGATTCATCGGATGTCTTGAAGCTAAGCTCCTCCTACCACCCAGCGATATATCCCCTGACTCTGCCCTGTGACAACAGATCTTTCTTTCCACTGGAAGAACAGGTCACTGTCTTTGCAGCTTCCACTTAGGATTAAGTGCGCCATTGGCAAGCCTGTATTTTAAAGTGTTTGCACTGTCCTTAGATTTCTCTTCAGCCCCTTCGACTCTGTTAGAGCAACACAAGCCAGACTTCAGATTTTGTGTCTGGTGCCGACAGAAGATGTTGGTTACTAACCCACATGACATGTGCCTGTACAACCTGGGTGTGCAGCACGACATGGCCAGGTGCAGCCTTTGCCTTTCAGTGCTCTTGGAGTCCCTAGGGGACCAGAAAAATTGACTCACCCTTGAATGGCCTTCAGAATGGCACCCAAAGGACTGCCCTAAGGCATGCCAGAAGACCACAATGGCTGCCAGATCTGCTGTCATCCTTGCAGCCCTTGAAGAGGAAGCAGCGGACACTTCCTCGGTCTTGACACTGCTCTTGGCTGTGTCAGCATCGGAGGATCATTCACAGATGGTTTCACAGAGATGTGCATGGCCCTCCAGACCTTAGGGGATGCTTGTCCATCATTGTAAGAAACACAGGTGCCTCTGGCATTGGTCGGGGGACCGGGAGAGATCAAGGTCCTCCTGATCCCGTGACTCCCCCGACCGCTTGGTCCTGGTCAAAACTCTTTCACTTGAAGGGAAGGTCGAGAGGTCCTTGGTACCCTCGTTAAGCTTGTCAGCCTCGACTCTGGTTAAGCAGGCCATGGAAATCTTCCTCGACCTGATGACCAGTTGTTGGATGAGATCAAGGAGTCAGTTTCTCAGACCCTGGTGTTCCCAGTCCTCACTCAGGAGGATGTGGATGGTCAGTGTCCCCCGATCGGCTCACTGTGGGAGTGGCCTCCACTGGTGGTAGAGCTTTTGAAGCCTGTCCTTGTCAGTATAGCCATACATGTGGTATACCACAACCAGCCAGAAGGCTCACCTTGACGTTGATTGTCTGGTTGATGGTTGAGGTCTCAAGCAAGGTATTTCTGCTCTCGATCCTGCTCGACTGGGAGGCATTGTCATTGACGCTTCTCATCCTCCTCATCCATGGGTGAGGAGAGGCATCACGGCAAGATGTGCTGGTGTTACGAGTGGCTCCTCTGGCAACAGTGGGCTATCGCAGGAAGGGCTGTACCCTCTGGACCTCTTTTGACCTGGCAGCCACCAGTCTTGCCCTCGCCGGTCCACACTACGCAGGTGCTCCCCACAACTGCTTTTCCTCTCCTTTGGGTGGAGCTGCCACCATTGCAGCCAAAGGTGGGCACTCTGACTAAGGAGGCCTGTGCGGCCACTGGCTTGCCAGGATAGTTGTCGGTGCAGATCACCCAGGCAGAGGATACCCAGGTGGTCAGTGGTGAGAAACTTTCGAGGGTCATTTTTGAGGACTCCTCAGATGATTTTTATCTTGGGTCCATGGCCTCCTCTAGGACTTTCCTCATCAAACATGGTTTGGTCAAGGAACTTTGCACCAAACATGGCCAAGTGTCATTCGGGGTGCTCATCTGATTGATTTTGGAGTCCCTGTCTGGCCCCCTAGAGCTGCTCCAGAAAAGGGCTAAGTATCCCTTTACAGACATTTTGGACAGGGGCGATTCCTGGGGGTTGTCTTTCCCATGGCTAAGGCCATCTTAGGACTGGCCCTGGAGCTTTGGCAGCATCCTGTCCAGCACCTTCTATCTGCGTGATTTGCAAGTACATGGTCCCCACCTGGTCCTTATCTGGATTCTCAGATGACCCCTGTGCTGAGGGGCTCGTGTCTGATTCAGCCTTCCAAGGGACGGGGATGTGGATATTCCTCTAGACAAGCAATCCAGAAATACTGACTACACCACTAAAAAGGTCTACGCTGCAGCATCCTTGGGTCTCCGTCAGGTGAGCTACACCATGATGATGGCTAACTTTGGCCACTCCTTAATGGGAGTCTTTGATACCATCCTCCTTCATCTCCCTGCTAACCAGCAGTTGGCAGTGAAGATCATCAAAGACCAAGGTCAGTCGCTGGCTAAGCAGCACCTCCAGACGGCCTTGGACATGGGTGACTCGTAAGTCCGTGCTGTGGCCGTCTCTGTGTGTCGCAGGGTCTGGCTTTGTCTGTCCACCTTCACAGAAGACACGCAGCACAAGTAGGCCAATGTTCCCTTCCTGGGCCCTGAGGTGGAAGGACATCTCACCCATATTGAGAAGTCCAGTGCCACCCTTGATTCTATGGCATCATCCTAGAAGGACCAGAAGAAGCCTAAGGAACAAGCTTTTCGGTACTGGTCCTGTCAGTTACAGCCCCCTAGACAATAGCCCCAGCAGGCACAATACCAGGCCTGGCATCCCATGCCCAAGTTTGGGGGCCTGGGCCCTGAGAAAGGTGGAGGCAGGAGTGGTGGTGCCCCTCTGGATGCAGCTGCTGGTATACCCACCAAAACTGCACAGTGACGGGTGGGGGGTGTTCTCCCCCTGCCTGTCCTATCACTGCTCCTGATAAGGGGTCTGCTAAGTTATTTCTTCCCACATTGGTCCGGTATCACACCAGACAAGTGGGTGCTAGAAGTGGTAGGCAAAAGGCTACCTCTAGACTTCAAGGCTCTCCTGCCTTACTCCCCACTCCTTGGGAATCCAAGGTGTCACAGGACACATTGTCCTCCCTTCAGGAGGACATCTTTCAGCTCCTCGCAGGGCATGTGGTTCTGCTTTTTGGACCTCCAGGATGCATTCTGACACATCCCAGTCCATCTATCCCCATACCGGTACCTCTGGTTCTGAGCAGAAGGGGTCCTATACCAGTTCCAGGTTATGCCTTTCAGTCTCTCTCTACCTTTATCTGTTGCTTTACCTGTCTTAGTCTCCTGGCAGTGATCTTGTGGCTTCTGTGCTGAATCAGTGGTTGGCCAAAATAAATGACTGGATGGCAAAAGGTTATAGCGGCAGACATCCTCTATCTTGATTTCAGCAAGGCCTTTGACTTTCTGCTCCACTAAAGGTTGATCAGGAAGTTGGTAGATCTCGGGGTTGGGGAAAAGATGGCCAGATGGGTGAAAAACTGTCTGAGGGACAGAAACCAGAGGGTGGTTGAGAGGTAACTAATGGGGTCCCACAGGGCTCGGTGCTGGGGCCGTGTTGTTCAGTGTCTTCATCAAAGACACTGGGGATGGCAATAACGGCAAAATGTGCCCATTTGCAGATATCACCAATCTCTGTGGGAGAGTGGACACAGCTGAAGGGATACAGGACCTACAGGAAGATCTGGAAAAGCTGGGGAGGTGGTCCAGGATCTGGCAGCTTGGCTTCAATGCCAAGAAATGTAAAGTTATGCATATTGGAGCCAAGAATCCCAGGACAGAGTACTCGACGTGCCGGGGAACCATCCATGTGTTCATGTTGTAAATTAATAAATTCATCTTTTAGCCACAGTCCACGTGCATTGCTGTTTTCATGTTTAATCGTGCTACCTGGGTGGAGTCTGAGTAACTGCATCAGCGGAGAAGGATCTAGGAGTAATGATCGCTAGTGACTTGAAGCACTGCACGCAGTGCAGGAAAGCAGCAGCAAAAGCAAACAAGATGCTGGGATGCATGTCTAGGGGGATCAGTTGTAGGAGAGACTAGGTTACACTGCCCTTGTATAGGTCACTGGTAAGGCCGCATCTAGAGTATGGAGTTCAGTACTGGTGCCCACAAAAAGGACATTAACCTGCTGGAGATGGTCCAGAGGAGGGCTACAAAGATGATAGTTGGTCAGCAGGGTAAGGCATACGAGGAGAGGCTGAGGGCACTGAACATGTACTGCCTGGAAGACAGGAGAAAGAGAGGGTACAAGATTGGGACCTTTAAGTACTTGAAAGGGCTAAATAAGATTTATAAGGAGAGTCTGTTTTAGCTGAGTGTCACCCATAACATGAGGGGGCACAGTCTTAAGCTCAAGGGTGGGATGTTTAGGAGGGAGGTCAGGAAACATTTCTTCACAGAGAGGGTGGTAGACATTGGAATGCACTGCCGGAAGAGGTCATCTCATTGAAAACAGTGGGCAGCTTTAAGAGAGGCTGGGATAGGCATAGGGGGATTGTAAGGATCATGGGTAGGGAGGATGGGAGAAGTGAGGAGGGAGGGCAGGGACAGTAGCTCAAGCTGTGGACTCTGCAATACAAACAGACTTAATAGACCAAATGGCTGCCTTCTGCTGGCTTCTTCGTGTGTTATGTCCCAACCAAGGTAAGACGGAGATCATGGTGATTGAACCGGATGCCGGGGCTTGGCTGCTGCAGGTGATGTGGCTCTCCCTTCAGTTGGTAGCCAGTCTCTCATGGTTGTCAATGCGGTGAAGGATCTGGGGGTCATTTTGGACTGTAGATTGACGCTGGAAAAACAGTTGTCTGCTGTCGTCTGATCTGGCTTTTACTGCCTTTGAAGTATCGGCAGGATCAAGCCTTATCTAGCTCAGGAGGACCTGGCGTCAATCATCTATGATTTCATCATTTCTAAGTTGGCCTATTACAGCACTCTTACCTAGGGCTGTCTGGAGGTTGGATGCTAGGCCTGCAGCTGGTCCAGAATGCTGCAGCCCGGATGATAGTGGGCTTCTTACAGAATGATCATATCACGCCAGTCCTGTGTGCACTGCATTGGCTGCCGTTGCAGTGGCACATCACCTTCAAGATCTACTTGTTAACTTAGAAGACCGTACACATTTAGAAACCAGACTACTTGCAAGAGCTTGTGGTTCCCTATCATCCAGTTCGCCTCTCTGCTCCACCAATGCGGGACTGCTTGTCATCCCCCCTTCAAGGCTAAAACTGTCGGGCAGCAGAACTTTTGGAGTGGCTGCTGCAGTTTTATGGAATTCACTTCCTCCTTATATATGTTTGGCCAACACGGTGAAGGCCTCTCTGAAGACTTTTTATTCCAGCAGACATTTGCTGATTAGTTAATGCTCTTGTGCCTTGGATTACTGCATTGTATTTAACTGTATTTTAAAATTCAGTTATCGTATTTTATGTCTGAACTCTGTGCAGCGCTCAAAGCCTTTTTGGATTAGGAGCGTTATACATAAACTTTGCCTTGTTTCTCTTTGGCGCCCATGGTCTTCACCTAATGCATGACGTAGTGGCAGCCTTCCTGTAGTGCAAAGGCATCAGGGTGTATCCCTACCTGGATGACTGGCTGCTGGCTGGTCCATCCAAAGAGAATGTCGAGCAATTCAGAAATCTGGCTCCACATACCTGCTGAAATGTCTGCTGGTCAACCTGGACAAGTCCGAGCTGGTACCCTCGCAGGTGAGCAAGTTCATCAGAGCAGAACTAGACTCCGTGCACCTCTCTGTGAACTGGTCACTGGATCTTCCCTCCACTGCCTGATCATTTTTGGTTGGGTGCTTGTGCCCTACCCAGGATTTCCTGCAGCTGCTGGAGTACATGGCATCCTGCACCAGTGTGACCATTGGGCCCACTGGCAGATGCGTCACCTTCAGTGGGAGTTGGACTGTCAGTGGTCCCTGTGCCTAGGCCACTTGGACCAGATGGTCACAGTGACCCAGCTGATATGAGACGTCATCCAGTGGTGGCTTGTCCCAGAACCATCCATCATGCTCATGACGGACGCGTCTCTGGTGCGGTGAGGAGCACATGTGGGAGACCACAAAGCCCACAGGGTCTGGTTGCCCATGGAGTCCGGTCACCACATAAACCTGGTGGAGCTTGCTCTGACGGAATTCACTCCTCTTGTCAAGGGTCAGGTCATGCAGGTCCAGATGAACAACACCACAACCATATTCTACCTAAACAGCCAGGGCAGAGCACATTCCCTTCCTTTGTGTCTGGAGGCCTTCACACCAGAACCTTCATGCGCAGCTTGGGTGCATCTCTCCTGGCAATGTGGGAGTTCACAATCGGCTAGCGGACACTCTCAGCCATGTAGGAGAGACATCGCACAAGTAGTCCCTGAATCAGGAGGTGATGAACTACTTGATCTTACTTTGAGATGGCTCCTGCAATAGGTCTTCACACATAGGACTGCGCCTCCAGCATCAGGACCACATGGCGGACTTGTAGCTAGCAATCATCAGCGGGGACCGCCTCCATTGTCAGGTGACGCGATGTCAGCGTGACTATAAAAGGCGCGGTCCCGCGCCTGTCCTCCAGTTCTTTCCCACCATTGCTCAGTATTGTTCTACAAACACGGTAGAACAGCATTCAGTCGCCCGCCATTTTTCATAATACTTAAAGATTTCTTTCAAAAGTTCTCTGTTTTCTAAACATCACCCATTACGGTGTATGTTGTCTAGTCGGCCCAAAAAGAAATGCTCCAAGTGCGGCGCACAGATCCTGCACAGGGATGATCACTCCCGGTGTGTCCTCTCCCTGGGGACCAAGCACAACTCAGCGGAGTATACCACCTTCCAGGGCTTCAACCAGGCCGCGCTCACCCGTCGCAAGAGGACCCTCGAAGCCCGTCTGCTGACTCAGAGGCTGGCTTCCATGGAAAAGGCGCTTAAGGAGCTGAGAGAAAGATCATCGTTGCTGGCCCCAGAGAAGGAAAAAGGACAAGGAGAGACGCCGGGAGTGGAGCCTTTCTCCTCGGGGAAGACCAGCCAGACAACCAATGCCGACCAGGGTGGGCCCTCCACCTCTGTGAATACCCCACCTGCAGGGCCTTCGCCCGCTCCAGCGTATCGGACGCCCTCACCTCCCCCCGCCGAGGTTAGCGGGCAGTTGGGGGTCTCCTCTTTGGCAGTTTCTATTAGGTCTCCTGCTCTGAGCACTGCTATGCCCAGCCCTGGCCGATCAGCCTGTCCTGAGTACTTCTACTCTGGTCAACCTGACTGCTCCCAATAAGCCAATCGATGACTCCTCCGCCGACCGCATGGACACCTCTACTCTCCTGTTGGGCTTCCTTGAGGCCCCCAACGCCGGGACGAGTGTGCTTGCAGGTATACCTTCATCGCTGCGGGTTTCCTCCCCAGGGATTCGCTACCTGTACCACACTTCTCAAACCAGTCGGATACCTTACCTGACCTGTCGCTGGGGACTTGCCTGACCTCCTCCCCTCGCCAGGCTTTATTCCTCCAGCGGATCCCTCTCCTTCCTACGGATCCTCACTGGACCTACACAGCAAGGCATGGGACCTCCTCCTCTCGGGACCTTTGGGCCCTCTGCCTACCCGTCGCGGACCCACTTCCCTGGTGGGCCTTGGTGCCCCCACCTGTGAGCCTTCTGCTCCTCCTTTGGGCCCTACGAGTCAACTTTCTGGGTAATCCCCATGTTCCCCAATACCCGCCGCTGGTGAGTCTGTTGCCGGGCTACAACCTGCCGACACCAGGCTATCCTACGCCGGCCTGCCCAATCCGATGACAGGATACCCTACACCAGGCTTCCAGGGTCAGACCGTCTACCAATACCCTTATTGGTACCTGGCTCCCAGCTACCTCCCCCCCTTAACAGGGTACTCGGGTTACCCACCTCCACCTTCTCCGCCTCCACCACCACTGCAGCCCGATCATGAATCCATCCTGGTGTGGTAGAAGGATGCCAGATCTCAGCTTCTTTGGAGTTGGGCCAGCCTCAGGTCACAGTCAGGGCCGCTCCTCCTTCCAGGGTGCCCCTTCCTAGTCCTGCACCTTCTAGCCAGGTTTCTGACAGGGACTTGGGTGCTCTGCCTCCTAGGGGTTTTAGACTCCAGGACCAGGCTCTTGAACCTTACTTGCCCAGCAGATCAGAATCTTCGGATTCGGACCTAGGGAACCAGTCCGAGCCTCACTTCCCGGTCGAGCCTCAACCAAAGGAGTCCCCTAAGTCTCCCCCTGAGGACCCCTCCTTTGGGGAGCTACTTAGAACAATACAAAAATCTTGTGGATGGGCCTTCAAGGAGCTGGACCCCCAATGCATGCGACTTGCAGAGCACCTGGACCTGGTCAGTGTGGATCCCTCTCCCATTCCCCCCTTGATGGGACCACATGAGGACTTTGCATCCACTGTTTGGCAAGAGCCCTCTTCCATTCTGGCTGTGTCACGTAAAGTGGATTGAACTTACTTTTCCCCTGGAAGGGGTCTCTCATTTGACCGCCCAACCCAAGGCTGTCTCCATGGTCATTACTGCTGCCCATGACAGATCAGCCCAACCTAAACACCTTAGTGCCTCTCTGCCAGATAAGAGCTCCAAACAGCTGGACCAGTACAGTAGAAAAATCTACTACTCATCTACCCATGCCATCAGATCCCTGAACTATGTCACCCACATGGTGGCCTTCCAAAAGTCCTCCTTAGCAGAGTTGGAGAAAGACCTTCAGGAGATTCCTGATGAACAGCTCAGGAATAAAATCCTGGAAAAAGTCAGGATGAATAAGTCATCCTGCCATCATGCCCTTCGCACCACATACGACTCTGTCAACTCATTGGCTCGGAGCGCGGCCACAGGGATTTGTCTCGGACGTCTAGCCTGGCTTCGACTGGCGGGGTTGGCATAAGATGTTCAGTCTTCTCTTCTGGACACTCCTTTTAGGGGTCCAATTCTGTTTGGCAGTGACACCAAAGACATTAATACTGAGCTGCAGGAGAGCGGCAAGTCCCTCCTGGACGTCCGTTCCATGTACATTGTGGCCAGAAACAACGTCAGCAGCCTTTTTGCCGCCAATGGAAGTGGAATAGGCAGAACCAGGGCAAGCGACAAAATAAATGTCGTGCTCCAGTTTCCGGCACCCAAACTCCTCTGGCCAAGTTTTGAAAGCCACCTCTGGAGGAAAGGTGCCACTCCCCTCCGCGTCCTGACTCCCAACCCCTCCTTCCGCTCCCTCTGACTCTCTTGGAGGAACCGGTAGGGGGACGGTTCAGCCTCCACCTGGATGGGTGGAAGGTTGTCACCGCAGATATGTGGGTTCTTCAACTCATAGAAAGAGGTCACTCAATACAGTTCCTGGAGAGGCCTCCTCCCAACCCTCTGGGAAGGTCCATTTACCTGTCAGGCCAACTTCAACTGGTCAGGCAGGAAATACAGGCTCTGCTACAAAAGGCAGCTATAGAGCTTGTTCCTCCGGAACAAACAGGAAGGGGATTCTACTCCCATTTCTTCCTGGTTCCAAAGAAGATGGGGGATCTAAGACCTATCTTAGATCTCAGCATGCTCAACCTCTTCGTCGAGTACAAGAGATTTTGCATGTTGATTCTCCAGGGACTGTTACCCCTGCTCCTACCAGACACTTGGCTGTGCTCCCTGGATATGCAGGATGTTTACCTCCATATCCTCATTCTTCCGGCCCACCGCCGCTTCCTGAGATTCTCCTTCTTGGAGGATCATTTCCAGTTCAGAGCCCTCCCGTTCAGCCTCACCTCAGCACCTTGGGTTTTCACCAAGTGCTTAGCGGTGGTTGCAGTGCTTTTACACCACAGGGGCATTTATGTGTTCCAGTACCTGGACGACTGGCTCTTTTCAGCTCCCTCGCTGGGCAGTCTGAAGGAATCCCTCTCCTTCACTCTGGACCTCTTTTTCCAGTCTGGGAATCTCGGATCAGTCTCCCCAAATCCCAGCTAGTATGCTCCCAGAACCTGCAATTCATTGGAGCAGTGCTGGACACGGTCCAGAGCAAGGCCTTCCTTCCAGTCGACCGAGTGGAGACTTTAATCTCACACGTCACACTCGTGGCTTCCTTCCGGTGGACCACAGCTCATTTGGTCCTACGACTTTTGGGTCTGATGGCAGCTGCCATTCCCAGAGTCTCTTTGGCCAGACTGCACATGAGAGTCACCCAGTGGTCCCTTGAGTCCAATGGGACCAGCGCTTGGACGACATGGACCAGACAGTACTTGTCTCCAGTAGCTTTCAAAATGATCTCCTTTGGTGGAAAGACCCCGCCAATATGTCAGTGGGGGTCTCATTTCACCCTCTGTCCCCCTCTCAGATCCTCACTTTGGATGCCTTGAACCTGAGATGGGGAGCGTATATGAGAGACCACAGAACCCAGGACTCCTGGTCTCCCATGTAGGAGAACCTGCATATCAGTATTCTGGAGATGAGAGCAGTGCTGTATGCTCTGCAGGCCTTCCAGTCACTTCTAACTCCAGGAACACTCCTCTTCCAGACAGACATGACCACTGTCTGGTATCTAAACAAACACGGAGGCACCCGATCATACCCTCTCTGCAGGGAGACGATGCGGGTGTGGTACTGGGCAGTTCAGCATGGCCTATCTTTGACAGCAGTCCATGTGCCAGGTATTCATAACATTGTGGCGTACAGTCTCAGCTGATCAGTCACCAGGGCTCACGAGTGGGAACTAAAGCAGGAGGTAGTAGAAGACCTGTTTCTTCAG
Source organism: Neoceratodus forsteri (assembly GCA_016271365.2). NCBI lineage: Eukaryota > Metazoa > Chordata > Ceratodontiformes > Ceratodontidae > Neoceratodus > Neoceratodus forsteri. The sequence continues at coordinate 135,518,452 of JADMNL010000034.1, forward strand.
TGGGGTCGACTAGACCTAGATCTGTTCGCCTCCCCATCCAATGCAAAACTACCCAGCTTTTGCTCGCTCGTTCCCGGGCATGATGCTGTTTGGCGAGACGCATTGTCTCTATCTTAGACAGGGAGGTTTCTGTACGCTTTCCCACCCTTTTCTCTCTTGCAGAAGGTTCTGCTGAAGCCCCAAGTAGAGGGGGCTCACATGATCCTCATTGCTCCTCTTTGGCCTCAGCAGATATGGTTCCCGTTGTTACAACAACTTGCAATGGAACCCCTGGTACCTCTTCCTCTCTCTCATGACCTTCTGTCCCAGGAGCAGGGCTCCCTGGTACATCCGCGTCTCAGTCTCTCCATCTTCATGCGTGGCACCTGTGGACCTAGCGATTTCTCGTTATGGAGTCTCTACAGGGGTAGCTCAGGTCTTAGTGGAAGCTAGGAAGCTTTCTACCAGATCCACCTATACCATGAAATGGAAGAGATTTTCTATCTGGGCTTCTGGGAAAGGCCTAGATCCCTTTTCCTGCTCGGTCTCCCAGATGTTGGAGTACCTCTTGCATCTATCAGAGTTGGGCCTCAGTTATTCCTCACTGAAGGTCCATCTCTCTGCGGTCTCGGCCTGCCACCTTCCGGTGGAGGGCAAAACCCTAGCTCAGCTAGAGGTTTCTAAGACTTTATCAAACCTCCAGTCCGGAATCCTGTTCCTCCCTGGGATCTCAATTTAATGTTGGAAAAGCTTACTTTGCCCCCTTTTGAGCCGGGAGCAAGCTGTGATGTGTGTTTTTTAGTGTGGAAATGCACTTTTTAGTTGATTTCACTTCAGCTTGAAGAGTTTCAGAGCTTCAGGCTCTAGTTTGTAGAGAGCCTTATTTAATTTTCCACAGGGACTGGGTGGTCCTGCGGACTAATCCTCTGTTCCTTCCGAAAGTGGTTTCGGAAATTACTCTAAACCAGAGTGTTGAATTGCCGGTGTTTTTCCCAGAGCACTCCAATGGGGGGAACATCTCCTGCACACCCTTGATGTGCACAGGATTTTGAGGTACTATACCTCTCAGACTAAAGAGGTTCGAAACCCGAACCAGCTCTTTGTTGCCTTTGCCTCCCAGTGTCTGGGCAAGGCGATTACAAAACAGACTCTGTCTAGGTGGCTGGCTAACTGTATTCATTACACTTACCAGAAGTACGAAAAACCCCTTCCAGGAGCGGTCAAAGGCCACTCCACCAGGAGTGTGGCTACTTTTACCGCCTTTTTCAGGAATGTGTCCACTGCGGACATCTGTGTAGTGGCCACTTGGTCTTCTGTCCACACCTTCACTAAGCATTACAGTCTGGACATTGCCTCTAGGCGTCGAGCTGGCTTCGGCCTTGCAGTTTTGCAAGGTCTTCTGTCTTGAACAGACCCTTAGTTGGCAGACATCGTTCTCCTCCTCCCAGAACCTCGTCTCCGACTCCTTTCTTTATGTTAGAATGCTTGGTGTTCAGTCCTATGTGTGAAGACCTACTGCAGGAACCCTCTTGAAGTAAGATATTGCAGTTACTTAAGAACTTACCATAACAGTAGATCTTCGAGAGAGGTTCTTGCAGTAAGTCTAGTTTCCCACCTACCTTTCCCCTAGCTCCTAAGTTTTTATCTTATTCCATGCCCAGGACTCTGTCTCTTCCAGGGCTTAAGGTAACAGGAGTCTATTACTCCTCTTTTCTGTTCGCTTTCTATAGGTCTCTGGTGGAAAAGAACTGGAGGGCGGCGCGCGTGGGACTTCCCCTTTTATAGTCACGCTGACGTCGCATCACCTGACGACCAGGGGGGCAGTCTCCGCTGACGATTGCTAGCTACAAGTTTGCCGTGTGGTCTTGATGCCAGGGGCCGCAGTCCTATGTGTGCAGACCTACTGCAGGAACCTCTCTCGAAGATCTACTGTTACGGTAAGTTCTTACGTAACTGCTATTTCTCCCTGTGGGGCACACCTCTGGTAGATCGATTTGTCTCTGGGGAGAATGCCAAACTGAGGCTGTTTTGTGCCCGCCCCCACAGTTCAGGACACTGCTGGGGGATGCCTTTGTGAGGCCCTGGATCTCAGACCTTGTATACGTCTTCCCTCCCTTCCCCCTTGATTCACATGGTGGCAGTCAGGGCCCAGAACAACAAGGCGCAGATGATCCTGATGGCTGCAGACTGGCCAGAGCAGTTTTGGTACCTGGATCTCCTCAGCCTCAGCAGCAGACCTTCATGGCAGCTGCATCTTCACCTGGATCTGGTGACCAGACAAAAGGGAAAGTTCCTGCACCTCTCAGCTTGGTTCCTCAGCGGCTAGAGTTCCAGACCTTGAGTCTGTCGGAAGATGTGCTCCACATTGTGGAGGCCTCCTGAAAAAATTTGACTCTCAGATGCTATGCATTTAAATAGAAGATGTTCATCATTTGGTGCCAGGGCAAGTAGCTCAATTCCCTTGCCTGCCCTGTGGCAAGCATCTTAAAATACCTCTGGTCTCTATCTTAGTTGGAACTGCAAACAACACCCTTAAGGTGCATCTGGCAGCCATCTTTGCTTACTGGGCATGGGCTGGTAAGCTGACAGTGGTGCAGGAGAAGACAGTCAGGTGCTTTTTCCAAGGCCTTGATCACCTGTTCCCTCTAGTGTGTGAACTACCACAACAAAGTGACCTACTGCTGGTACTGGCTATGCTGATAGGCAAGCCATTTGAGCCTATGTACAGATGTGAGATGTCACACCTATTATGGAAGAAGGCCTTCTTGGTGGCCGTCATGTCAGCCAGAAGGATCAGTGAACTCCAGGGGTATGCTGACGCTGGTTCGACAATTTTACTGCGACCAACATTACAGCAACAGGTCACTGTAATGTCGGCGCAGGACCCCGGCACTGCTTTCTGGGGGCCTTGCACCCCCTTCCCAAACCAACTCCGACTCAGAGTTGACTATTTTAGCTACGGGGAGTGCTGGGGGCAGAGCACAGAGTCTTCACGGAATAACTTTATGCCAGCCACAATTGCGGTTGACATACAGCTGTTGCTGTATCATCAGTCGGCAACGAATTTCTTGAACCAGCATCATGGATCCAACTCCAGGCACTGTCGGTGGAGTCTCCTTACCTGGTCTTCCACAAGCACAAAGTTGTTTTTCGCAACCACCCGAAGTTCCTCCTCGAGGTAGTATCAGTCCACCTCAACCAGGTGATGAACCTCCCAGCCTTTCTTCGGGGGTCAGCTGCAGGCTTCCTACTCTGGACCAACGGAAGGTGCTCTCTTTTTATAAGGAGTGTATGGCTGGAGTTCGGTGTGAGGCTTGCCAGCAGTTTGTAATATGCACTGAAGCCACGCATGGCAGACCATCAGCAAAGTGAACAGTTGGCAGGTGGATCACAACCTGCATCGACCTCTGCTATAGGCTGTCTGGTAGGCAGCCTTCTGTAGGGCTTAGAGCTCATTCCACCAGAGATTATGCTGCCTTGGTGACTGCTTCCAGGGACATCCCTGTCCAGAAAGTCTGCAGGGCTGTTAACTGGAAGTCAGCACACACCTTCATTTCCCATTACAGCATCGACCTTGAGTCTTGTTAGGATGCTGCTTTTGGGACCTCAGTTCTTCAATCTCAGTTTGTCAAATAGGGGTGTGCGTCTTGCCCCCTCCTCCCAGGAAGTTGCTAGGAGTCTGCCAGATTATGGATAGTAAATTATATCCGTGTTCCTAGAAAAATAGGTTACTCACTTGTAACTGTAATTTTAGGAGTGGTATATAGTTCACATCCACACAACCCACCCGACCGGATTCCCTGCTAAGTGGCGTACGGATCCCTGCTTCTAGCATGCAAAGATCTGATATCACAGTGCGGAGTTGGGGGATATATTGCCCAAGTGGTAGGAGGAGCTTAGCTTCAAGACATCTGACGAATCACCACTTCAAGTGGAACTGCCTGTCTCTCTCTCCCTGATGCTTTGGTCGAGCGATGCTGTGATAGTATTTCCCTGTATATCCAAGTTCATCCGATTGTCTGAAACTGCTTCAGACCTGGAATTTTGTGTGATGCCTACTTTGCGATTTTATCTAACCTCCGAGTCTCTGAAACCCAACTTCCTCTCAAAGTTTATAGCCTGGGTTCCCTCGAGACTGAATGTCTGAGAGCCTTTGTTTACTAATGACACCATCCCCCTTTCAGGAGGACCAGACACCCTATGGGCTACCGAAAATCTCACAGGTAGGCTAAATTTTTGTCATAGTTGAGCAGTACATCCTGGCCCACACACCTCGACAACAAGTTGACTAGCATTAGCAGAATAATCCAGTCTATCAATGAAACATTGTTTGATTGTCACATTAGGCTGCAGCTCAGCTGATGCTGCAGGGTTCCAGCACTCATTAGTAATCAAAAAAATTTAAGACTGGGTGGGGAAAAAGGCAGCATTGACATGGGACTCAACATAAGAGAAAAATAGGACTATTTCGAAACAAAAACACAAAAGAATACCCCATTGAATTGCAGTCATTAAACATACTTCACGTGTCCAAATTAGTAACTAATTAAAATTGCAAACAGGGTTTATGTTCCCTTTAAAGAAAGCAAAATGGTTTAATAGCAATAGTGAATTCAAAAAACTTCTTCCCTTCCCTCCAACACAATTATTGTTTTACTAAGACTTGTTTTTTCACAAATTTAAATTTGTTCAAAAGGTACCACAAATGGAAACATTTAGAAGCATAACCTGATTTTATAACAGTGATGCTAAACCAGGAAAAAGGTCACGAGGTTGCAGTACTGAAGTGCTACCTTTTTGTTTTTTGCAGGTAGATATCTCAAAATGTCATTACCTTGTTGATCTAGATACACCAGAAGAAACTCCACGGGAACCCAGATATGCTGCGAACAAGGACGAATGGACAGTTATAGCCTACAAACCATTTTTAGATGTTTTGAGGTAAATGACTCGTATTTACGTGGAGTATGAGAATAATGCGTAAAAACACCTTTGTGCAGGTAAGCAGTAAGTCATCAGTTTTCAGCTGGCGAATGGAAACAGTAATGAAGAATATATTTTGTTCAGCAGAAGGTGACCGTCTTGTTCACAAACCATTCAATATCTGTATCGATACCTATATAATACAGTTAGTAGGAAGGGAGTAAAGTGTATTAAATTTTGCAGCCCTGTGATATGTTCCTCAAATAAAGCAAGAGGTCCTAGAGCATCCAGAGGAAGAGACAGCTGAAGAAGTAAACGACAACGGATTAAAAGCTTGCCATCAGGAAAAAAACACTGGCCCAACTGGCTTTGTTATGAAGTAGTAAAAGGAGTATACTGAGCAATTGACCCATGTCACCTGATTTCCTGTTGAAAAAGGATGTCGTATTACATGCTGCAGCAGGATGGTGTTCCCCGTTGGGACCCCCTTCATGTGTAGTCAACGCGTAAAAGGAGTAGAATGTGTCGCTAATGTTGAACAAAGCCAGTGTTATTCTGTTAAAAAAAAAAATTATATTTACTGCAAAAATCTTTGCTTAGTTTGAGTACTAAGAGTTTGTAGAAGGGCTTTGAAAAGCTTTTATTTTAGAGAGAAGTCATTGTTAGCAGATAGTCGTACGGCTTTAACCATGCTTATTCTGATAGTAGGCATGAGATGAATTCGTTAAGGGAGAGGAGACACTTTGATGTCCCAGACGGCACTGCTCTCCTCTGCGGACGGGCCCTTTAATCCCCAAGCTTCAGCTCCTGGGCCTCATGGCAGCTGCCATTGTGACTGTTCCTGTGACGGGCTTCCACATGTGCGTCCCTCAGTGGATGCTTTTTTGCCCACTGGGCTCAGGCTTGCCAGTCCCTGGATCCTGCTCTGGTCATAGACCTCTTATGCAGGGCTCTTTACTGGTGGTAAAACTGCTCCCATCTGCTTCAGGGGGTCCCCATTTTTCCATCCATCCCTGTGGGAGGTCCTCACCATGGATGCCGTGGGAGGGGTTTGGAAGCCCATCTGAGTGCACTCAAGATCCAGGATGTGTGGTTCCCCTTGGACTGCTCTCTTCACATCAACATTCTGGAGATGAGGTCTGTATCTTCTTGGTCTGTGGGACTTTGTCCCTCACATTCAGGGTCGTCCCCTGCCGGTCCTAATGGACAAACTTTGTGTCAGACACTTCCTCAACAAACAAGGAGGTACACACTCTTACCCCCTCTGCAGTGCAGTCCTGTGGGTTTGGGCATGGGCGATGGCGCATGACATATACATTAGCGCCAAGTTTTTGCCCAGCTCTCAGAATGTCACAGCTGACTCTATCAGCAGATCAGTTGTTCAGTCCCACGTGTTAGAAGTCTTAAACAACATAGTAGAAGACCTCTCTGCCAATTAGGGTAATCCAAATTTGCACCTTGTTGCATCCCCACACAACACACAACTGTTGTGTTTTTTCTTACTTTAGAGCCTGGAGTTTTTGGGTGAGATGCATTGCCCCTTTCCTGAAAGAGGAGGTTCAAACAACATGAAGTCTTGCTATATTCTGACAAGTTCAGCTGCCCCAGAGAAGAAAGAGTTAAATTGTATGCAAATGCATAGAATGTTGAGCTCAAGCTCGGTTTTTCAAACCACTGTCCTCAGTACATTCCAGTAACTGATCAGATTCTTACGAAGCTAATAAAGGAAAAAAAGTCTTAACCAGACCTACGCACCGCCAGGGGTAACACTACAGTCAAAAAGGGGCATAAAGAAGACTCAAGTCACTGATGCGCAAAAAAAAACCCAGATACCCACTAATGGGTATATCGGAACCGTGATGCAGAGGGCCACCTTTCCCCTGGTTCTGGAGGGGAGGCAGGCTGGGAGGTCAGAATACAGCAAGACTCCATTAGAAGAAACAAGATTACTATGGCAAGTAATTTTTTTCTTCGAACAACATGAAGTCTTGCTGTAGTCTGATAAATGCAGACTACCAAGCAGTGCCCCTTGGAGGCGGGCACAGAAGCTATTTGGGAAATAGGCTCTGCAGCACTGCTGTGCCAAACCTGGCATCGCTCCAAGCCTGGGTGTCCAGGCAGTAATGTTTAGTGAATGTACGGACAGTCTTCCAGGTGGCAGCCTTGCAGATCTCAAATAAGGGGACTTCCCTGGCAGCTGCCACAGAGGTAGCAGTCCCCTTAGTGGAATGAGCCCTGAGGCCCGCTGGTGGGTCTTTTCCCAGCTGGTTGTAGCAAAACTGAATACAAGCCACAATCCATCTGGCTATGGTCCTTTTTGCAGCTGGCCTGCCCTTACCTGCCTCACCATAGGTAAGAAATAACTGAGAATAATCCTTCCTTATCTCCTTAGTCCTGTCCATGTAGTAGCTAATGGCTCTTTTTACATCCAGACTGCTGAGCCTGCATTCACCTGAGCTAGAATGCTCTGGGAAAGAATACAGGCAAAGTGATGGGCTGATTAAGGTGGAAATAAGAAACCACCTTAAGGAGGAATTTCCTATTTGTCTGAAGGACAATTTTATCTCTGTGGGGTACAGTGTAGTTGAGCTCCACTGACAGAGCCTGGAGCTCACTGATCCTCCTGGCAGAAGTGACAGCTACCAAGAACACAGTCTTCCAAGTAAGGTACTTGAGCTCCGAAGAAAACATGGGTTCGAAAGGAGGTTTCATAAGCTGACCTATGCAGATATTCAGATCCATGCAGGGGTAGGCTCCCTGTGTGGAGGATGAAGGTGTAGCAAACCGTTGAAAACCTTTTTGAAAACTGGAAGTGCAGCTAGGGAGGGGCCCCTCCCTACTGAGAGATATGTAGAGACAGTTGCCAGGTGCACCTTTAGGGCAGATGGCTGCAGATGCAGCGACTGAAGGTGCACCAGGTAATCCAGAAGTGTTGGAAGGCTAGCCTGTTGAGGATCCAGGCCTTTCTGAGAGCACCAGATGGAAAATCTTTTCCACTTAGAGGAATAGGTTTTCCTAGTTGCAGGTTTCCTGGACACTCTTAATATGTCCAGGACAGATTCGGAAAGATGCAAATCTGCATACTCTAAGTCTTCAAGAGCCAAGCACTTAGGTGAAGGGACTGAAGACTGGGGTAGAGGATTCTCCCCTGAGAGGATGTCAGCAGGTTGTACCTCCTGGGGAGACAAATGAGACTGGTCACAGACAGGGACAGTAACACTGGGTACCACGGTTGTCTGTCCCAGTCTGGGGCTATGAGAATCATGGTGGCAGGCTGAGACCTCAGCTTGACCAGGACTCTGAATATCAGGAGGAAAGACATAAAGGAACCTGTTTGTCCAATCCAGGAGGAGCGCCTCCAGTGGAACTGAGCTTTGAAGTGGAGGCCTGCAGCACTACAGTGGCAACTGATGATTGTCCAGGGCTGCAAAGAGATCAATCTCTGGCACCCCCCATCTCCTGAATATTGATAGAAGGACCTGCCTGTTCAGGGTCCATTCGTGATGGCCCTGGCTGATCCTGCTGAGCATCTGCCAGTACATTGTCCTTCCCTGGCAGGTGTACAGCTGACAGGGATATGCTCAGAGAATAGGCCAGAGTCCAAATCTTCATGGACTCTGTGCAGAGCAGTGAGGACCTTGTTCCCCCCTGCTTGCTGATGTAGTACATGGTGGTGGTATTGTCTGTCCTGACCTGCACCACCTTGCCCTGTAAAAGACTGGCAAACTCCTGGATAGCCAGGAACACTTCCCTGAGTTCCAGAAGGCTGATGTGCAAGAGAGACTCCTGAGAAAGCCAACTGCCTTGGGCTGTGTGGTCCCCTAGGTGGACACCCCAGCCCAGTAGAGAAGCATCTGTTGTCAACACCAGAGAAGGTACCTGAGGGAGAAAGGAAACCCCTACTCTGAGACTGTCCATGTCCTGCCACCACTGAAGAGCTAAGAGAAGTGTTGGAGAAACTGAAATCAGCTTGGAGAGAGGATCCTTCTTCTGGGACCAGAAGGATCTCCGGTGGAACTGAATATCCCTCATCTGGAACCTGGCCCCCGGGACCACAGCTGTGGTGGAGGTCATGTGACCTAGGAGCTGTAGGAAATACCTTGCTGGTCAAGGGACCCGAAGGTGTAAGGATTGTGCTAGATTGACGAGGGCCTGTGCCCTTGCATGGGGCAGAAAGGCCCTTGCCTGAATGGTGTTCAGTTCTGCCCCTATAAAGTCTAACACGTGTACTGGGGTCAAGACTGACTTCTTTAGATTCACTAGGAAACTCAGGGACTGAAGTGTGTCCTGAGTGAGGTTTGGTGCCTCTTTTACCTGTTGGGAGGACTGACCCACCAGCAGCCAGTCATCCAGGTAAGGGTAAACTGAAACCCCTTGCCTTCTGAGGTACGCCACTACCACTGCCAGACACTTTGTAAATACCCTTGGGGCAGAGGTTAGTCCAAAGGGCATGGCCCTGAACTGGTAGCGGCCTGAAAGTAGTCAAAATTTGAGATATTTTCTGTGCGACTGCCTGATGGGGATGTGGAAGTAAGCATTCTTTAAATCTAGGGATGCTAGCCAGTCCCCTTGCCCGAGAGTAGTTAAAATGGTAGCCAGGGCTGTCCTTTAAAACTGTGTCTTTGTAAGATGCCTGTTGAGGAATCTGAGATCTAGAATGGGCCACCATTCCCCATTTTTCTTTAATGCTAGGAAGTACCTGGAGTATAGTCCTTTTCCTCTGTGCTGAAGGGGCACAGGCTCCACTGCCCTTGAAAGCAGAAGATTGGAAACTTCTGCTTCCAACAAGGTTGTTTCTGCAGGCCTGGCAGGTGAGAATGCCCTTGGAGCCAGTTTTGGAAATAGCTTGAAGCTGAGAGCAAGACCCTGACCTACTGTCTTCAGGACCCACTTGTCTGAGGTAATGGATTGCCACGCCTGGAGGTAGTAGGTCAGCCTCCTAAAGGAGGAGGGGAGGTGGCCCTGACATAGTCCTCAGGGTGTCTGTTTCGTTGGGGTAGCAGACTGGGAGGTGGAAGTAGCCCTGCCAGCACCCCTTATGCCTCTCCCTCTAAAGAAGCCCCAGGGTTGCTGATAAGAGGGAAAAGCTTGTGCCTAGTGGAAAGTTCTGGTGTAAGGTCTGCCCCTGCTCCTGACCTGTTGTTTCTGAGGAGTGGCAGCCTTCTCCTTTGCTGAGGCACTCCTGTAAGCCACCCTGTATTCATTCATCTTTTTCATATATGCTTCAGTCTGTTCCCCAAACAAAGAATTCTGTATAAAGGGGAAAGTCCAAGGCATTATTTTGCGTATCCTGGGATAAGTTGGTGCATCTTACCCAGGAAAAACGCCTGAGAGGGATGGCAGATGCCACGGCTCTTGAGGCTGCATCACTGGAGTCCACAGCCATATGGAACTGGGACTTTGATGCCCGTACCCCCTTGGTGACCAACTCCTGAAGATCCGAAGCCAGCTCAGGGGGAGCCTTTTTAGCTAACTGCTCCACTGACTCCCAGAGGGATTTCTGATACCTGGAGGCATAAGCCATATAGGAGGGTTGCCTAATGCCCAAGGAGGACGGCAGGTATGTCTTTTTGGCAAGGGAATCCACTTTTCTGGAATCCTTGTCGGGGGGGGGGTATGAAGCTAGAGGAATGCCAGCCTTTTCACAGACTGCAGCCTGCACTACCCATACATGTCTACAATGGCCAGATAAAAATTCAGTGCCACTTGCAGCCAGAAAATTATTTTATGGCCATCTTTTGGTCCAAGGGAGGGACAGAACTAGGGGTCTGCAAGATTTTTAAAGTCCGTTTCTTTAAAGACTTGTGGATGGGGATTGAAAGTCTCTGGGATACAGGGAGATCTATCATCTCCCTGTAGTCCTCTTCCTCATCCTCTTCTTGTCTGGCTTCCTGCACCAAAAGCTGTAAGGTTTCAGCCACCTGTCTCATGAATGCAAAATGAGAGATGGTCTCTGAGACAGGCCTAGGAGGAGATTCATACTGAGGATGATCAGGGGACACTTCAGGATTTATGGGCTCTGCTTCATCCTCCTCCTCATCATCATATTCACAGTCAAACATGTAGCACTCCTCAGGATCAGGAAGTCCTGAAGGTACTAAACTGGCATCTTGAACTGTTGACTGGCCAGACGGTTCACCAAAACCAGACTGCAAAGACTATATGTATAGGTTTGGTAATTTCTTCTGCGGCTGGACACGCAACTGGTTGTTTACACGATTCCGAACCGGACCATTTGGCCTTCTTGGTCGGTACGGGTTCAGAAGAATCTGAGCGTCGCTTAACCGTCGATGGTTTACCCTGGCTTGAGGGATCGGCAGCCAGGACTGAAGGTTCAGTTGAGCTGGGGCCGCCCTCTGTGGAAGTTTTCTCCATTCTTTCCATAGCTGTCTATCGATGGTAGACTGAGAGATAAAAGGATTAACTTATGTTCTTTAAACCAGTTTTCAACTGTGGTGAAACCATCCAGGTAAGGAGACTCAACAGAGAGCGCCTATAGCTCCCCAGTTCTTCTGGCTGACATGATAGCCACCAAGAAGGCAGTCTTCCAGCTTTGAGATTCTCTCTGACTTCTTCCACCCCCACAATGCTAAGCTTGCCTCAGACATGAGGATTGCTTCTGTTGACCCCAGATCCAACACCACGTGCCCAGTGTGACACCCCGGGAGTTACCTGCCCTGATGAAAGACACATTGCCAGCAAAGAACAGAGCACGCTCATCGCATTTAGCAGCAGACAGTGCTGTCACCAGCTGGAAGCAGGAAGGATGGGATAAGCCTGTTCATTCACGTTCTAGCAGAGCTACAAGCTATGAGCTGCTGGTCTGCTCTTATTGCTGTAACTCTAAAAAGGAACTCTGCCTTCGTATGGAAGATTGCTCTTCAATACTCAGTATAATGTGTTTTTAAAGCCAATTTGTCTCTATCAGTGTGGAAGCTCTGCCAGTAGCACTCCAAGCTCTGACCCATGGTCTTCAGTCCCTGAGTTCCCCATTGAAACATGGAGACCTCAAATATGAGTGCCTGGGTTGTACACAGACTGGTGCTACAGATTCAAGGGTCATGGTAACAGCCCTATTATAGACCGCCACCGCCTCTCCTGGTCCTGTCTCATAAGCATCCGGCACACTTGATAGATACAGCTCCGCCATCAGTCCTTCTGGGGTCTCCTCTTTAAAGGGTGGAAGCGTATCATCTTTACAGGGGGAGGACTCTGGGATGGGGGGAGCAGACGAGAACTTCACTGTGGAATGATCCGACCAAACGACTGAATCAGTCTCGAGGTTATTAATCTCGAGTCTCAGTAAGAATACCAAGTCCAAGGTGTGGCCGTGAGTATGGGTCGCAGAAGTAATGACTTTTGACAAGCCAGTGATTCCATAGTCTGGTGGAAGTCGCAACCAAATTTCGAGAGTTTGTTGTCGACCCAAGCATAGAAATCACCCAGAATTAAATATCTGGGCAACTTCAATAACCGGTCTGTGACTGAATCTGCCACTTCCTGCAGAAAATCCCTCTGGTGTCCAGGGGGCCGGTACACGAGAAGGACTACACTGCCTGAATGGCTGGTTCAGCTTTGCCATCCTCCAAGGCCTGCTGTCTTAAGTGCGTTATAGGTCCCTGCTGCCCTCTCTCTGCCCCCCTTCTGCTTTGCACTGTTTGGGAATCATTCCAAAGGAGCGACTCTGTGAAGGGAGATGCACTTAAATAAGATAGTTTAGTTAAAAGTAACTGTAGATCTTCAAGAGACCCTCCTCCATACAGCCACAGCTCACCTTCCCACATACCCCCTTCTGTATTTCAGGTGTCGTACTCTGAAAGAGATACTATTACTGCATGCTTGGTCTTCTCCTTTTCTGCGTCCTTTCAAATGGGGCTTTTCTTTCAAGAACCACAGCGTCTCCTGTCGGCCTGTTCAGACTTCTGATCTCGCATTCCTCTTGGTATGTTACAAATTGGAGTTTGTCTCTGGTGGGAAATGAGGGAGATACAGGGCTACCCATGTTGTACAAGTGGCACCGACATATGTCAGCATGGGCCTTCCCAGATAGGTAAACATTTCTGAGTGGTCCTGATGTAGACGGCTTACAGTTTGAAAGGCGTGGTTTTGTGCAAGAAATTCTCTCGAAGATCTGTTGCTACTGGTAAGTAAGTGAGTTTCATTTGTCTAGGGCTGTGAAACAACAGTCCTGACACCCATTGTACACCTTAGTGCTTAGAGTGCCTTTTTGCTTTTACAGTAATAAATATTTTATAAAAAAAATAATAAATTTGGGGCTCTGTGAGGCAGCTGACATGGAAGCACACAGATCACCAGAAATCACTATGCCAGTGACACTATTTTTATATATGAAAGAAAGAAAACAGCAGCTTTTTTGCAGTGGTGTTTACAATGGCGAGTCCGAACAGTCTGATTGACAGTGGGAAAAGAAGTGAGGAAATGTGGGGCTGCCCACGTTTATGTAAACGGTGGCACATGACGCCGTCATGGGTGGTACTTGGCTTGCAGAGTTTCCATGTGGTCCTAGCACTGACGTGGGTATAGTTCCAAAGGTGTGGCCTGATGAAAGCGATATCCTTGAAGAAGATCAGTCAGTTATTTCTGGTGTAGGGCTGTGAGGTAACCGTCCAGTGAACCTCAGTGATTAGGCAGCGCTCATGTTTTTCTCAAGTAGGAAGTATTTTTTTAAAGAAAAACAGTTGGGGGCTGGAGTTTCAGTGTTATTGTGTTGTCTGAATTCCTGGTATGGAATTTAGCTCATGAGTATCTGATCTTCTTGGCCCAGAGATGAGCACTGCCAACTCATGGGGCTATCCTGCCCATATCACCTTCAAGCATTCGCTTGATGAGGTCTTCACAGCTGGCAAGAAAAGAACCACTCTTTAGTTATTCTGCATTGTTTGATAGTTTTCCAGGTAGATATTCTATAGCACACTGTATACGAGTGAGTCAGACTTAAGGCAGTACTCACCTGGGAGGTGCTGCTAACATTGATAAACAACTCAGGCTTCACCTGCACTATTAATTCCGTCATCAGAACACTCAAGTGATTTGCTGCCTTGTACATTACCATTTATAGCACCGACTTAGTTCATATGGAGAATGGGCAGGCTTTCCAAAATGCTTCAATGGAAAACATATGTCTGCTGAAAGAATGCCTTTTTTTATTCCATGTGCCATTTTAGTTATTTAGTTCATAAACCAAGGGGTTCACTATTTGAGATGTTGGCCCTCTTTCCAGTGTGAGCCTAGGAAGACTGACGCATAATGAGGTCAAGTGACTGCCTCAGGGTCTCCCCTTCAGCTAGTAACTGTGGTGCTAGCCAAGGCTGAGGCACCACTGTTCGCAGTGCTGTGCTCTAACCACTGCGTCTGTTTAGGAAGTTCCCAACTGGCCACCTAGTCTGTCTTTTTGCTGCGGAAGTGATTACATTTAAGATGGTTTCCGAAATTGCTTTCTTCCGGTGTAAAGCTAAGAACTGCACAGAGTTTGAAATAATTTCCTGAAAACAAAAAAATAAGCACAAAGCATGCTGAACACTGGAGAAATAACCTATCCGACAGAACGATTGGAAACTGTGATAAGCCACTTCTCAATAGACCATGGAGCTGTTGCATTCCCAGCTTGTTGAAATAAGCTTCTTTACTTCTCCTACTGATGATAACAGCAGGGTGTTAGCTAAAGCCTTGGTGAATTGTGTGCGACCTGAAACACAGCTGTGCAATGTGGCACCACTGCAGGGAAACAACAAAGGTGACTCTGACAGCGGGTTGTACTGTAACTTATCTGATGACTTTGCTGGCTTTTTGCTGCCCCTTAGAGCCCTCGGAGAGTGGGAATGTGCGTCAGGATTGATCGGGGATGTTTATATAGCACTTCTGTTACAAAAGGACCATAAGGAATCTTACAGATAAGAAAATCCTATTTCATGGTGCAACTGACTTCATCATTACTTATCCCCAAACCATTTCACAGTGTCAGTTTTTCCATTTTACTTAAGTTGTTTTTTTTCTCCCTCAGTTTGATGGTGGAGTTCCAGCTTTTTTAGGTGCACGTAGATGCTATTCTTATAAACCCAAGTATAGACTACTTTAGCAGTATTTTTCATGGTGGCAATTTATGCAAGTGATCTGAAGAGGGTCCTGCTATGATTTCAGTTCTCTTACCTGAGCCCCAGGAAGAGTAGACCCCTTAATTTTATTGTTTCCCCCTTCCAACGTAAAGGCCCCCCTCCTGTTTTTTTGCATAGTCTATCTCCCACTTGGGCACATCTCTAAGGGAATTCTGTACTTATTCCTTCTGTTGTACCTCCACGGCTTATCCTTGTGATGTGGTCTGGCCTACACAGCTAATGACCAGAAACTCAAATTCAGGTTTCAAGAGTCCTCAGGTTCTGCAGACTTCGGGAGCATGGAGAATGTGGTAACACAGTCTCCCCTAGCTATTCCCCCTACTTTCTTCCACCAAGATGGTGCCAAGATTGGAGGCCCTCAGGGGCCAAACAACAGTAACTTCCTGCATTGCTCCCTGCTGCTCTTGATGCACCTCCAGGCCACGAGGTGTCAGCGTGGCTCAGTTGGTAGCACATCCGCCTCTGGACCAGAAGGTCGTGGGTTCTCGTCCTACACCGGGATTGGACTTGCACCCAAAAATCGCTGGCATCAGAGTGCAGTATTGGGGTGTGCTGTACTGCTGGGGTGTGCCATCCTTCAGATGAGACGTTAAACCGAGATCCCTTGTGCCCATCCTGGTGGGTGTCCAGGTGGAAGTAAAAGAACCCAGGGCACTCTTCGCAAAGAGTAGGGAACATTCCCGGTGTCCTGGCCAACATTCCCCTTCCCATAAAACCAGTTCATGCAATTATCCAGGCTGTGTGTGAGTGATCATGTGCGATATGGCCACCACCACACATTCAGTCACTTCACTACCAGTCTAGCATTGCTTGTAAAGCGCTTTGGATGTATGAAAAGTGCTATATAAATGCTGATTCTTCTTCTTCTTCTTAAGTGCCACATTAGTGAACAGAAACCAAGGAGATGAGCATCCTGTCGGACAGTCCAACCTCTTCCAGTTGACAGTGGTGCAGTCAACACAGGGTGTGACCTTTGGTCACTACTGTGAAAAATTCCACCCCCTTCCTCTTAGTAATCAGTATTTCATTTCATTTTTCATTTTATTTTTTAACTGGTAAGCAGATGAGCAGTACTCCCCTTTTTCATAGCAACCTGTGTACTTTTAACATTGGATACGTAACGTATAAAATACAAATCCCATATGCACAAGTATAACATAAATCATAAAAACACAAGTGCAATCAGAGTTATCTATGAGCATTATAAATACATGGGTTTTAAAATCATTATTTTCCATGCTCCGTGTTGTCCAATATAATAATAAAAAGAAGAGTGACTTATTTATTTGTCATGGAAAACATTGGCCATTTTCTCACTCCTTCCAAGATCTCAGGACTTTTGAAGAATTGACTCTCTTTTTGTGATCTGATGTTAGCAACCCAGGAAGAGATTATTTTCCACATATTAAGGACAACTGTCCCCAAACACCCCAGTTAGGCTTTTAAGCTAAAGAATACATTTAATTAGCTCTGTGGCTTTATAAGCAATCCAGTGTGAGAGCCATAATATGAAC